>OZ014553.1:5496000-6870000 GCA_963966155.1 Clivina fossor | reverse complement strand
AAATATTAAGTAAAAACCTAATATTTATTAGGAAAATGTATATATAATGTTATATTTAGATAAGTACGTATATTAAATTGATTTGCATAAATATTTTTTTGAGAAATATCCATCTTCAAACTAATCTTTTAGAAAGTATTAATTAATATTATATATGCTAAATATATACTATATATGTATATTTATAAAAAGATCAGAATATTTTCAAATAAGATCAAGTTTAAAAAGAAAATAAAACGAATATGACCTTGAACTAACTAATTAATGAAAATCATTTTAATATTTATATTCCATTCCAATGGTAGCACGTCTAATTGGCAATAAAAAAAAAATTTAAATCACGCCCAATTCAAAATTTAAATACAAATATTACTGCAAATATTTAAATCTTGTATCACTAAACTGATATAAGTTGCGACTATTTAGTTTGAAATCCAATATTACAACTTAAAAATAGAATATCTAGTTGCAAAAAAAAAGTGTTTTTTATATATTTTGAAATTAACTAATTTGAAGTACTTAAAAAGAACTCATTACTTTAAGAACTTATTATATACAATACAATTGATTTAGGTTTAAGTTCTGTATTAATAATTATTGATAATCATTAAATATTAATACAGAACTTAAACCTAAAGCCATTTTATTTTTGATCATTTTCTTCTTTAAATAAAAATTTTTTTAAATTATTTAAGAACAAGAATGTGATATCTATTAGTATTTTAAATACAGGAAAAAACAGAAAACTAATTTATTTATGTAAAACAATTCATTAAAGAATTAAGATAGGTAAGAACTAGTAAAATATATATTTTACTTTTTCGTACAAAAATTATTACCCATTTTCATAAAAAATATGTGCCTTTGTTAACCCCTCTAAATTCCAAAGTTTTGCACCGCTACTAAATTTAAATGTAAAAATTTCTACAATTCCTGTCAGTTTATCAAAAAAACACTGATCAATTTTAATGCACAACAAAAAAGTAATATTCATTCATTTGAAATGTACGAAGCAATGAGTGATGTTGCAAGAATAATCGATCTATTACCTATTGTAAAATGGTGAAATTGTTAATAAATATTTTAAAAATGCACTCCTCGCATTTAAATTGCTAATTTCATTCAGAAATAAACACTTTTGTCTATAGCTACAATTCAAATTACGTAA
Organism: Clivina fossor; assembly: GCA_963966155.1. Lineage (NCBI taxonomy): Eukaryota > Metazoa > Arthropoda > Insecta > Coleoptera > Carabidae > Clivina > Clivina fossor. Next base: position 6,868,832 of record OZ014553.1, on the reverse strand, counting down.
AAGAAAAATTTCTCAACAAATAAACGACATGCATTCAAACTACATACACAACCATGATAGTTCTCAGATAATAATTTTTTATAGTAAAATATTTAAATTAACATTACTTAAAATAATAAATAGCTTAATTATAGTGCATAAATTTGAACCGATTAATTAAAAAATTTGGAAATTTATTATAAATTTCACATCTTGTTATTATATTAATATTTAATTCGTCAGTTTTAATCTATCATTATTCAAAATTATTATTAATAAAAGTTAATTTTCATAATTTGAATATATTATAATAAACTATTTGTTAATTAATATCATATTTTAAAAGATTAAACAGCGCCAGTTTTACGGTATTAGAAGGCTTGCACAAATTAGTTTGAAATCAGTTCAGAACTGTCCCAGACATGCGCAATGTAAATTTAGCTTGTAATTATTGTAATATAATATAGTTTGAAACTAGTTCAAAATTTCGTTATAACAAACCTATAATTATACTGCTGTCTTTGAAACAAAGATGAGCAATCTTCAGAGAATATTCTACATTTGATGTGCAACAAACTGTAGTTAGCGTTACTCTTATTGAAATAAATAAAAAGGAAAATGTGTTAGTTTTATATAAATTACTCTGTATAAAAAAAAATGTTAAAATGCAAAAGCTTATCCAACCTTAATCTGACTATATATTAATCATTATTATTTCAGAAATAATATAATATTAAAGAATTAAGAAAGCAATTTATTTATCCATTACTAAGCAAACATAAAAACAACTTAAAAATAAGTTTTTTATAAGTATAATTACTAAAGTTTAAAAAAATTCAAATAGTAGTACATCTTACATAACACGATAAAAATCGTGACATATTTGTTTTTTTGTTACAATATGACGGTTAACAGGAAGCAAATATTATCTTAGTCAGTTGTTAGCGCATCAGGAAGTTTCAAACTTAGTAAATATGTTTAGACATTTCAGAGGCGCACGTTACATAATTTATACTCTTAAAAATAATAATTATACATTTTTAATATAAATTAACTTTGTAATAGCAATAAATAAAACATACTTAAAATATTGTATATATAAATTTATATAAATAATTTTTAAAAAAGTAAATAAAAAGCGACCTAAATTTTTGTTCATTTCTGCTTTTGTCATCAATTCTTGTGAGAATTGTAAACACTAATAATTTTTGTTACTTGAAAATATTCTTATTATGAAAGAATTATATAATTGCCGGTTATTTGTTAAAATAATCAATATTTTGTCGATATTTTCTTAGCACTTCGACGTCTTATCAAAAATCAATTTTAAACTTGACAATTGAGTTGTCAAAAATATTTATGTAATGATTCGATTACATTTTAATTATTTATTATAAATTTATAACAAATCGTCTATTTCATTAAAATAAAAAATACCTGATAACAGTTATTTCGCCAAACCGTGTGTCATTGAAAATGCACCTTACCTGAAAAATAAAAAATATGTTAAAGTAAAAAATATATTAAAAGAAATCTTTTTAATAAAGTATTATAAAATAATTCTTCGTTTTAAATAAAGAAAAAAATTAAAATAAAAATATCGTTTAACAAAACAAAGAGAAAGAAAGAAAATATTATTTTCGTAAAAATTTTCAATATTTTTATTTCAGAAAAACAAATATGCTATCACCATTGGCTAATGTTACAAATCCAGTTTTAAAAATAAATTTCAACTAATATCAGGATCAAGACCATAAGACAAGGAAAATAAACAAGGACTAAACCACTGAGTTATACTCTTAAAAACTAAGCTTGGAACATCAGCAATTTAATTTTTTTTCGTTATGATTATTTTGCTCATTTACTTTCCAAACTATAGCACTTTTTTAAATCTCAATTTATAGAAAAATACTATCAAAAATAAATAATCAGATTTTATTTGCATATTGTCATCTATGTCAAATTTCTCCAACTTTCTTTGGAAATAAATTTGCAAAATTGCATTACATCCAGGAAAAGATCTAACAATAAATTTGTTACAAAAGAAAACGAACAAATACACATAAAATATCTTTTAACATCTCAAGCAAAATCTATTAGAAGTACCTAAGTATAAGTAGTAGTTTTATCATAATTAATTACTCAACAAGAATAAAACATCACTTTTAAAGTATCTATAATACATGTATCGAGCATTTGTTACTCCGTTACTTTACTACTTCAATTAATAGTTTTCAAGTTTATCAACATCGTTTTTAGCGGAAGAGGAAATATAATATTACTTTTAAAAACTTTCAGCACACTTCATTATCTAAATCTTTAAGTTTTGTATTACAAAAGTTTAATTCTAATAAGCGTAAAACGAATAATATATATTATACCTATACAGTTGGTTTTGTCTTAACTCTCACTTAATAAAAAATGCATCTTTTTATCATGTGAAACTGTAAGATTACATAATCCACATTTACTAGATTTAAAATATAATTTATTTTCAAAATTTGTTTATGATTATAAAAAATATACCTGAAGTGTATTCATAAAGATTAAGCTTATAAAAATTATAATAAGGAAGTTACAACCTGCTGTTAAATTAGTAGCTTGTCAATTTTTTTGTAAATGTTTCATATTAACTATAAAAAAAATAAATAATGTAAACTGACCAATAAATCAGGCACTTCAAAACGATTGACAATCTAATTTCATATTTAACCACTGACGAAATTAACAACGCTTTATGCAGCTAGCCCAAATCTTCATTCAAATGACTTATTTATATCCTTTTTGTTTTAGTTATAGGTGCTAATAGTTCTGAACCAAACTATATCCTAGCTAATGAGCACACAATGTAAAAATTTGTTAAAATACAATTTTAAATTTCGGTTGTAATGAAACTAACCAAATGCACAAGTTATAATGGCATTTGCTGTGTGTTTTCATAAGATAATATGTAATCTGCCATAGAAAAACGGACTTTATCCTCACGAAATAAATATTTTAGAAGAGCCAATTACAGGAATTTGGGTCAAAATTAAACATTTTTAGATTGTTGCATTAAGCGATATCTACACTCTTTTACTGCAACTAAACCCTATTTTAGTTTACTTTTTAAACATTAGGTATTTTTACACCCTTTGGTAAAGAACACATTTTAAAACTGCCAAATTCAAACAGCAATAACTTCAACAATTTTTGTAACATTTTAACAAATTTTATATCAATTTATTCAGAATTTTGTACTATTTCCAGAGATATTAATAACCTAATATTAATTTGAATAAAATAAGATCTGTTTTTCTGTGTCGCATATGTACAAGTAGTTTGGTTTAAAACCAACTAGATTTACGACTAATACTGAAAGCTAAAGTGAAGAAACATACATTTTCTGTAAAAATAATATAATTTTGTAATTTTAAGTAAAATAATTAATTTAACATATTATACATGTTTTTTTTTTACTGAAAAAGTAAATAAACTCACATAAAATATACGTATTTTATATTTATATAATGTAAAAATTTTCCTATGACATCTGTAAATTTACATATTAAACTGGTGTAAATCAGTTGCTCCAGGTTTTTATGTAAAATTACCGAAATATTTTTACAGTATAGGTATGTTACAATTTTTATTACATACATTTTTTAAATTTTATCAAAAAATACCTAATTTAATATTAATATGCAATATTATGCAATATTAACATAACAGGCTGTTATGTTAAAAATTTCAACAAAAAGTTTTTTTTTAATTCCCAAAATTACAAAATTAATTTAAAGTATAGCTAAATATGTACGTTAAGCTTCCATCATCAGTAACAAATTAATAAAATAAGCATTACGTGAAAAAACAATAAGCATTAAAAGCTGACTAGGCTTATTGATGCTTATTTTCATGTTAATACTTATTTTATTAATTTGCTACTGATGATGGAAGCTTAACTTCCAAAATAGGTAATTAGCTTTACTTTGTGATTTTGGAATTTTTCAAATTCTATTTGTTTACCTAATTATTTTATTGTTTCTAATTTATTAATAAAAACTTTGTTTAAAAATAAAATAATAAAAAAAAACTTGATTGCACATTTTTTTGTGAACAAAAACGTTGTGCTTTAATAACAGTTTCCAATCATTTTTGTTTTGACTCATCACGTACATGACTATAAAATTTTTATAAGTATTTCCTACGATTATTTTTATTCGAATAAATAAATAACACGTTAACTTACAATTTAAATTGTGTATTATTATAAACATATATATACAGTGACGTACAGTGAATACATAATGTATCTGAATACAAATTAGATGCAGGCACAAAATAAACAGATAGCCAAGCATGGTACTTTGGAATTCCGGATTGTATTCTAATGATTTCCGGGTTACATACGTACAAACAGTGTGCTTAAGCACAAGATGTTTCCAGTTGAGTTATAGGTATGCATATGTAATAATATATCTTCATTTTAGCGCCACTCTTTATGACCTGTTTGTGTCAGAGTTTTTCTCAGCATATGCCACATATTATGGTACTTTTACTTCCTCTCTTTAATTTTTCTATCGCACGACAAATATTTAATTAGTTTATGTTATTTTTATATGTTTAAAATTTGTTAAGTCTCATTCACACTTTCCTAATTATCTCAAAATTAGTTTTATGTTTTAGTCGTAATGCTATTACACTATCTACTAGCTTGTACAATCGATAAAAATTTGAAGACATTGATAATCTCAAATTTTAACCACAATAAAATCGACAACTGACAAAACACCTTACCAAGTTATGATATTACTTTAGTTATGATATTGATAGGATTAAATAAGATTATATATTTCTTGTATATATGTTTTAATTATATACTGTTTAATATCGGTTTATTTTTGTTTTGTTTTTTTTTAATTTTGTATTTTTATAATTTAAATGTTAAATTATTAAATTATTACTAGATGTGCCCATTTGGATTGTATTTTTTTCTCCATAAATTAGTAAGTAGTTTGGTTCAGAAGCAAAAACACTAAAACGCTAAAACACAACACTAATTTCATGATTAGTAAGATTGACTAAATGAACCTTTACCTATCATTTGTATCATTTTTCTTGATGAGATGATCTACGTTGAGTACGTCGAAACGTCGATCATTAATAAATATTAATACAGAACTACAATCAATAGTCGAAAAAGACAACATCAATCAGTGTGGAGGCATTGATTTAAATAAAATTTGTCTTTCTTCAATTAATTTATAAATTTTATAATTTAGTTATTTATTTTGTTACCTAACAACTTGTTTCTACGTTCTGTTTATTTACTGTAAATGACATTTGTATCATTTTTTCTGATAAAGATGTACGTTGAGTACGTTGAAACGTTGATTATTGATAAATATTAATCCAGAACTACAACCGTTTTATTTTAACAATTTTATTGTATGGAAGATTAAATTTAAATTATACTTCTTATAATTTACAATAACAAAAAATAAAAATGAGTTACGGTGAAAAATCGCGGTAAATTAAAACAAAATTTTGCAAAATTTCTATTTATTGTTAACTTAATTTTTTACAAATATTTTCGAAGTCCGTATACAAATAAAATAAGGCCGAAGCTATTCGCACCCACACGGGTCCACAGGCCACGGGTCCACTAACGTAACGTAACGTAACGTAACTTAACTTAAATCTAAACCCGTGAACCCGGCCATAAAATAATATAAAATAAAATATCAACTAACTTTTTAAGCAATATATACGTTACATTCAGTGACATTTAACATAAAATTACGATTATAAACAATTATCAATAAACAAAACAACATAATATATTTTTACTATTTAACGTTAAATTATAAACAAAACAAAATCGAAATGCATCTCAAATGCCACAAGCAAAATTTCTTCTTCCTTCCTGTTAAATAAACTTTAACAAAAAAAAAAGAAAATTGAATGGCACGCCACTGGGCATATAAGCAGCAATAGTAAAAAGCAGGCACGAGCACAGGTAAACTGTAATCATACGTTATAGTTCTTCAACATGGTACAGTACGACATAGACATAGCACAGCACAACAGAACGTAAACGTAAATAAATCTAAAAGCCGTTAACTTTAACTCTACACGGTCAATTTTGCAACTATAAGTTAATCCATTGAATCGACATTCTCCGAGTCTTACATTTCCGGCATTCCAGATTCTTTACTTTTTTTTTGTATTCTGTCGTCGGACATGTATAATAACACACGCACACAAACTTGTAATAGTAGAAAAAAATATTAAGTAATTAATTAAAGTAATTTTATATAAATTTATAAATGATAATGTAATGTATGTTTATAATAGTAATAATTTATAACAATAATATAAATTTATACCATATTTGGATTAGTCCCGTTTAATTTAATATCTGAATAATAATAATAATATAGACAAAATGGAAATTATTAATAATCTTGAGGCTTTCACAGTCGTTATCCATTGAATTAATAAAATTTTCTGACTTTATATGGCATTCTGAGGATGTCATCTACGGTGATTGGCGAAACGTATATGATCTGAATAAATCAATCAGTTCTGAAAATTCTATAAATTCAATGGAAATTATTAATAAATTTTTCACTATACAAATATTTAATTGCATATTATTAATTATTTTTAATTAAATCTAACTAAATAAAATTAATATAGTAAAAAAAAATTTTCAGAACTAATTATATTAAAATAAAATGGCTTTAGAATTTATTTATTTTTATTTTTAATGGATATTATATATTTTTTTTTAATTAAAAAAAAACCACGCCGAAACTTCGCCAGAAGCATTGAAAATTTTTTACATCCATTCCAATGATTTAAAATAAATATTCCTAACATAGCAAAATATTTTTCAGAATTCATTGTATTAAATATATACTGTTTTACTATTAAATTTTCAATTATTTCACAATTATTTTACAAAAACGACGTTTCAACGAAATGTAGCAACAAGTTACTAGATAACATATAAGTAACTAGATATTGCATATTGTTGGATTTAAAATTCTTGAAATAATATAAATAATAAAATAATATATAAAAAGTTTGTTACATGACTAATGCGTTTTTACTTCAAAAACAAGGAATAAAGAAATGCTTCATTACCGTTATTTGAAAAAACAAAACAAAGTGCCTATTACTTAAAAGAAAACTATATTACTAAATCAAAATAAACATTATAATCTTAAGCATCATCTTGTAACAATTTTAAAATGTTTGTTTTTGCAATAACTTTCAAAGAAATGAGATTAGCATAACATTTATTTTTTTAATATTACAAAATTTCTAATGTAGCTTAAAATAACTGAATAAAAATATTAATTAAATATTTAAATCTTGCAATTATATTTCAATTTATAGGTATAATTACAATTTTTGTAAAAGCTAAAATACTTAAAATAACTATAATATAAATTTTAAAAAACTTAAAAAAAATTAGCTTACAATTAGTAGTAAAAAGCCTATTAAATTTATAATTTATACTTAATATGCAAAATAGATAATTATATATATCTTTAATGATTATATTGTAAATATTTTAAGCATAAAAATAATTAGAGAAAACGCATGATAACTAAGTTTACTCTTAAGTAAATAAATATCAATTAACTTATCTAGTTGTTACCCTTCTTTAACTCAATCTACCATAGTACTAAATAAAACTAAAACATACAAATAAAAATGATATTATAAAAGGAATATCGAAAGATATTTATTAAATACAGCTATACATTACGTGAATTCTAAAATTATCTAGTTAATTTCAACATTACCTAAAGCTTTTAGTTAAACTGATTAACAATTTTGTCACTTCATAAAATTTAGATTCCATAGTGGTGTAAATAAAATAAAAAAAAGTATATTTTACTAACTTTTAATCAACGATGAAATTAGAAATGTGTTTGCCTCATTAACAATGAGCAAAAACTAATTGTAAAACAGAGTACATATAGATAAACTTAATTTTGAACCAATATGACCATGTTTATCTCGGCATTTGAATCTGCTTGAAATTGAAACGTGTTTATCTCAAACGAATTGAAGCAACTTTATAAGTCAATCTTGCTTTTTTAGAAAATTGACTTGATCTTGTAGATCGAAACAGGATTTACTAATTTCAAGCGCCTTCAAATGCCGAGATAAACGTAAAAGATTTTCTTCAATAATCAATTATGGATATATTTGTATTAATACAATCAATAATAAGTTTTGTTGCTCATATTTCTCTATTTAATTTACAAGTACATTTCATATCACTTTGACTCTATTATAGATAAAAATACAGAAATGTTTCCCTCCCTAGAGTCAAGAGACATTCTATATCTAGCGAATTTATTCTAGAGTTTCTATCTTGAGTTTAGCTTAACTAGGAGAAAATATGAACAGAGCAATCATTTCATATTCGTTTAGTAATTAATTTTACCTGTAACTAGATAGAAGTGAAACAACATTACAAAACATATTTTATGCATCAGGTTTATGTATGTATGCATTATAAATTAGATTAAATTTTTCTTTATGACAATATGCAGTATGTGTGAAATTTACATATTACTTGTCATATATAGGGAAATCAAGCTATGAACAATTATAATAAACCTAATCATAATATTATTTTAGCTTTGCCAATAATTATACTTTCTAGCAATATGCTGGTAATAATATTTATAATTTTATAATTATTTAGAGTTGGCTATGTAATAAAATAGTCTATTTCAATTAATAAAACAGTTAAAAAATGAAAAGTATATTTTCTCTAACTATTAAAATAATAACAATAGAAAATATAAACATTATATATATATATAATATATATATATACCGTGTGTTGACTTGGACCGTCGTACATAGGGATTTAGCATGTAAAATCAGACATGTGCGATTTCCTGCTTCCCAAATTATTTTACAAAAAAAACTTTGGGATAAATGTTTTAGAAAACACTTTTTTACATGTAAATCAATCAACAAAATTTTTTTTGGAACCATCCCAACGTCAGGAATTAGCCTTAAAGTTGTCAAGAAATTGACTGAAAATGGCATTAGCCGTGAAATTGGAACAAAAATAAAACAAATGCTAAATGCTATATGCTATTTCACGGCTACTGCCATTTTCCAGTCAATTTCTTAACAACTTTAGACCTAATTCTTGACGTTAGGAAAGTTCCACAAAAATTTTAGTAATACATGCATAAAAGTATGCCCTAAAACATTTATCATAAGGTTTTTTTTTGTAAAATAATTTGGGAAGCAGGAAATCGCACATATCTAATTTTACATGCTAAATCCCTATGTACGACGATCCAAGTCAACACACGGTATATATAAGTATATTATACAGATAACAATAAAATTATTTATATGGAATTAATTTCAAGACCAAATCAAACTTCTTAAGCACTTTTTTTTAAGTAAAACTTTGTCTCACAAAATGTTTTTTGATAACGTTAAAGTATTATGTTAATAAATATTAAATAAAAGCTAAATATTCAAATAATCATTACCAGAACGCAACGTAAAATAATAAATAATTTATATAGAAATATACGCTGAAATTATATAACATTAAATAATAATAAGAAATTGGAACATCATATACATAATCTATGTACTTATAAATAAATGTACTCATTATTATTATATCTACAAATTATTTCAAAATAAAAGAGAAAAAATATTCAGAAAATGTTGGTTTCCGCGTACTACTACGATGCAGCATAGGAAATGCATTTTTGTTGCTGCATTGTCGTCATGACAGCTGCTACATGCTACTGCATTTCACAAAATTACATAAGATCGAAACTCGAAAAAATATATTTTATTTTAATGTGCCATAAAACAATATATACCAATGACCTAAATTTATACAAAAAATTAAATTTCGTTTTATTATTTCATCCATTAAAAACAAATTAAAATTAAAATTATATGCATTTTACACAAATATTATATAATTATATCAAATTATTGAACAAACTAACTTGTGAGTTTGTCCTTATCCCATTTAATTTACAAGCTTATCATTAAAAATTGCAACAAATTTTCGCTAATTATTCGAAAAATGATTTGATATTAACCTTGTACACATACATATCAATTTATTTGATTCAATAAAAACATGTATACTTAACTCATAAATTAATAAATAAATCATATATGTTCCACTTTAATAGATTTTTGTAGCATTCTTTGAAATAATTGTATAACAATTTTGCATTGCTCTTATATATGTTAATCAGTGCATAGAAATACAAATTGATAATAAAATATATATTTTTTTAGATTCTTATAGTTAAAAAATTGCAAATTATCCTAATAATTATTAATTTAAAAATAAATCTATAAAGAAATTTGATACTAACTGGAGTGAATCAACTAATGTGGTAAAATATGTTTTTTTTTCAAGGAATGCAAATCACTTTGTGTTAATCGTTCCTATTGTTTAAAAAATTAATTTTTTTTAACTTAATTATTTCTCATCTCAAAACAAACAATAAAATACTTCTTATTTAGACTGTATTCTGGATTCTCTATATTTGTATATAATCAAGATTTTTTTTAAAATATTTCTTATATTTACATTATATTTTTGTAATAATCTAAAAATTACAAATAGAACCAAAGTCGAATAATTATTCGGTTTTCGGCCTATTCGGCCATGTTTTTACTATTAATATTTGCTAAAAATTATTTTTGGTTAAAAACCCTCTGTAGCTATAGCCAATATTATGTGTAATAAAAAATACTATTCGGCTCTTACGTAATTATATATAATCAATATTATAAAAAATCATTTGTTTATGCATCTGTCAAATATTTCTAATTTTTGTTGTCAATAAGTTCACCAGTACAATAATATTATACAAAGTAAAATCGATCATTTTTTTAACAACAACTGAACTTGAAAATTATTCTTCTAATATTGTAACATTTTCTTTTAAATTATTAAAAATAAAAGCTAAAACACAGAAAAAAATTCTAGTATTATGAGGAAGTGACTATATAACATTTTAATACCAACATCGTCACACAAAAAGTACTAGGAAGTTATTTTCAGTCACCAACTACTCCAATTTTTTTCCTTCTTCAGCATAATTTTTATCAAAACAAAACATCAGCTGATCAGAATTGGTTGGGTCTTTCGCAAAGCGCCGTGTTATTCAGAAAAATTTGAAAGTTGTATACAAACAAACAGAATGCGTCTAGATTTCTTCAAGCAATTTTCAACTTTTAAATTATTAGTGCACGTTCTTTTTCTTCTCTCTCCTCGCCTTCAAATTTATTAATAACTATATCTTATCAAAAGTACTATAGTGAGCTGTGAAGTTCTTGCAAAGTAAAAGTATTTTTTTTGAACATTTTGTAGCTAACAATTTTTCGATCAATCGAATGTTTAATTATGTATACATAAAATGTTTTCGAGAGTAGAAAAAGAGATATTTATTAGATATATACGTTGCTATTAATATTAAATTTGACAGAGGCGCCTAATATCATATGTATAGCTAGAAGAATGCGCCTTAAGCTAATATTCAAATCTCTCAATTAAAAATGTTTGATAACATTTGGTAGAAAAAAAAATTGCACAAGATATTTAAGCATGTTTATTATAAGATTTTTTTTTTGTCGTGACATAAACTTTTATTTTTTATTGTATACGACAGTTATGTTTTCAATTTGTTATTGCACATTATTATTTTATATTTTTAATATAAAAAAACAACAGCGAAATTATAAATTCGATTTTCATTTATTAAATTATAAAATAAGTTTTCTTATATGTAATAGACAGAATATTTTATCAATTATGCACAACAAAGATAATGCATAAAACCTACAAAAATTTTCTGAAAATAAATTCAGAGACTACAAAAAATCGAAATACCTATGAAAATTATTATAACTTGTCATTAATTCTCAAGAAAGAAACAATTATTGCAGTAAAATTAAATAACATGTAAGTACTTTTCAGTGCCATATATAATTTTATCATCTTATGCAAAGTTAAAGTGTATATCTGTCTGTTTGATAATTTATAACATAAAAATAATGGCGTGACAATATGGGATGTACTGGACATTTGTCCACGAGTAGGGCTGTGCGATATTGGAATTTCTATATCGATATTTAATATTTAAAAAAATATCGATAATATCGATACAATTTAAATATTTATATATTCAATGAAAAATTTAACTTACATCAAACACTAATGCCCGTATGCATAAACATTTTCGTTAACAATAACGGTGCGTTAAAATGAAAATTCCTAAATTTCGTAACAAATTTCGTTGCAATATACATAGAAAGATTTCTTACGAAATCCAAGAATAACAAACCGTTATTTTTAACGAATGTTTATGCATACGGAGGTAAGTAAATTAAACAATATATCAATGTATCTTTACATTAATAGTATAATTAAAATTTTAATAATGTTCCAATTTTTGCATTAAAGATTAATATTTTATTTTAAAAAATATATGTAATATAATTTTTTTCAGCAGCCCTATTCTTGCAGCATGTATAATATACAAATTTATTTATTTTAATTAAAAAATTAACATATTTACTTACATAAACAATACATATGTACATATTCATAGCATATATGTGCAAAAATTCTATTTTCATTTAATCAACAATCATTTTACACATATATTTTATATAAATAAAAAAAAACATAAACATTTTATAGTACAAACTATCTAATACCCAATCAATATTTCATCATTAGCAACCTACAAAATAAAAAATTACCAACCTAATAACTAATCAACCAATCAGATCTCCGTATAATTAATAAAACATCGTCAGTGTCTTTCTCTCTTTCTCTCACTGTATGTATCTAAATCTGCAAACCGAATAACCGAAAACTATTAATTGAAATAAATTCCGCGAATTCCAAACATTCGCTATCTCTTAACTATCATCAACGAACGCCACTGCACCTCCGTACATTTAGCCTAGCTAGTGCTGTTTGCAGTGGCGTAGACGCGAGTGGGAATGAGGCAATGTAAACAGTGTTTGGCGATCGGTGAAAGTTTTCACTTGAAATTTCTTTCTTGCATAACTCTGTTTTCGCTTGTGTAACAGAATTGAATGTTGAACGCTGAGCTGCAAGGTAGGCTTGAATGCTTGCCTATAAGACATAGACAGTGGCGTGCTAACGGAATTTTCTAGAGAAATACCAAGAGAGTGCATGTGTACTGAACACTAGTCAGCTGTTGTCTATATCGTGCTCGGATGCATACGTAATTAGTTAACTAGAATTTTTACATGTTGGTTTTCCGTAAATCGTTGTTCTGAAGTAATTTATTGTGGTAAAAATATTGCATTCTATTTTGCATGCAAATAGTTTGTTTTATTTTTAATTCAATTTATATTTTGTATAAACTAATTATTCACATTCTTTCAATACGTAATAGTATTTATAAATTATAATTTACTCGATAATTTATTTTCTTTCACTTAAAATAATAATAAAATAAGCAATAATAGTTGGCCAATAAAATATAGTAAAATTAACATAGTAAAAGATCTTTCAAAGCTCATTATATTAAAATAAAAAAACTTTAGGATATAGTTCTGTATTAATTTTAATTAAAAATCGACATTTTTGTCATTTGTATCATTTTTCCTAATGATCAAGTGAAATACGTCGAAACATCAATTTTTAGTTAAAATTAATACAAAACTATATCCTAAAGCCTTTTATTATTTTTTACAGTAAAATTTTTTGAAGTTTCTTATTTCGAATTTATTACTACTCCGGTTAATCCGCAGCACGATTAATACGATAATAATATAAAGTGTGGAGAATATGTATTCGATATTCTACTGACAGATATACAATTAAAGTTGCTGCAATTTTTGATATATTTAAAACATTTTGGGTTATTTTTGTTTTTTAATTTACAAATTTTTTAAATTATATTTACCACAACCAAATTATCTAACATAACATAATTATATATAAACTGGTTAAAAATTATGGATACAGTTAAATATTTTGAAAATGGTTTATCAAAACTTGTTGAATTTGGTACATAGTAAGTATTTAAATTTTATCATCTGAGATGATTTCCAAATTCTTCATTTGTTTTAGAGATACCAAAAACTAACTGGATTTTGTTTTAATAGCACAAGGGTTCAAATTTAATATTTTTGAAAATAAAGCAAGTGTGCTGTAAAAATGTTTTTTTTTTATTATTAGTTCATATGTTATTTTTACAATTATTAATAACTTTTATTACATTTTTTGTCAACAGGTGAAAATGATGTCAACATTACCAAGACTAACAATTTTTTTTAAATTGTATTGTTCAACAATTAATTTTTAGGTTTTGATAAAAATAAAATACACATGTGTTACATATTTCAATTTAGATTTTAAAGAAATGATCTTTTCAAAAATATTTAATTTGACCACTGGTGCATTAAAAAAAAATCAAATTAGCCTTGTATATGAAAAACAAATGATGATAGAAATTTGAAAAATATTTCAGACAAGAATTTAAATACGTGTAACTGTGTACTAAAATTTCAACATGTTCTGAAAACAGTTTTCAAAATATTTAACTATATCATTATTTTTTAGCAACCTGTATATCTACATATATGTATATATATATATATATATATATATATATATATATATATATATATATATATACATCCATAAAAATGTAATGCAAAATATTTTCAATCAATCCGATATATGTCTACACCAAGCAATCATAACCAAGCATGCAATTTTTCCTTTATCCACGTTTATAATAACTCTCATATATACTTTTTCATTCCTACCACTTTAAATAAACCATAAAGTTATATAGTATAAAGTAATAAAATTAATAATTAATAGAATAAAATTAACTTTAATGGTAAACTAGCAATTTTTGTTGTTTCTCTTTCTTTCTGTCATTTTTCCTATTAATATACATATAGATAGACATATATACAAAAAGTGCAAGCGACAGAAAGAGAGAAAATGCAAAATGTTTGTTGGGATGTTAATTTTTCATTTGAAAGAAAACTTGATTGGTGAAATAATAGTAGTATAAATATCAACAACATCTTTCATTTCCATTGTTCTTAGTATTGACATGTTTGTGATACGAATTAATTTTACAGATGATTAAAAATTGTATGCAAATTGTATTAAAAAATTTGATAAATATTTTCATTACATTAATTTTGTTTTCTGTTAGTTTTCTTTTTTAAATTTATCTTTTCAAAACTTTTATGTATGCGAATTCTAATAAGTTTTTCGCTCTTAATTTACGTAAAACTAAACGGATTTTAAAATTTTACGGCAATAAAATTACCATCTAAATTACGTAAATAAATCACCATTTATTCATTAACGAAGTTCCTCATTAATGAGGCTATAATTAAATTACTTTATCTTAATATTTTTATATTATTCTTTTATCTAAAATAATAATAATATATTCTAAAATCATATATTTATTGAAATTGATCAATTTTTATAAAGCTTCATAGTACTAAATACACCGAATCTTTGCCGCTACATTAACAATTTTTAATTATTCATTATATAAATTTGAAAATAAACAAATTATGTATATTATTAGTTCATACCAGTGCCCTCTTTCATGTACGTATATTAAATATATATATATATATATATATATATATATATATATATATATATATATATATATATATATATATATATATATATATATATTTAATTACTCGTTATAACTCAATGTTTTATAAATAAAAAAATTCCAGTTATTTAATATATTATTTATGGCTATGCATTTTAATTTTTCTAACAGTAATTATTATTATTTAAAAAGAACACTAAAATAACAAATAACAAAAACTTATAAAGTAGGATTTAACAATAGACACTTTAAAAACCATAAAACTAATAAGTTTAAATATTGGTTTAGTTTTACTATAATTAATTAATAAATTAAAATTCTAATAACGTAATAATTTTCAATTTTAATGTAATTTTTTATGTAAACTTATTTCAAATTTTATAAAACCTGTTATTGACTAACTTCTTAAATTTACAAATTTTTAAAATTAATTCTGATTAAAAGGAAATATTTTTATTAAGACAAAATTAGCAAGTACTGTTATATATCTATCTATAATTGTTTTATACAAAGTGTTCCATGACTCAAAATCGTATTATTGAAGTCATTTATAGTCGAAAATGTTTAATAAACACATATGAAAAAATGAAGTATAGCAAATGAAAGATGAACTCTCGAAATTGAAACAAAAACAAAATAATATTTTCATATTTTTTATTTTCCTTTACATTGAAAAAGTTTATCTTTCATTAATTATAGTTCAGTTAGAAAGCATTTTCGTATATATATATATAAATATTTAAATATTTTCCCTTTGAATGACTTCAGTAATATGTCCTTAACTCTATTTGTCGCTCATTTTCGAGTCTGACTCGGGTATGCTTAGCCTGCAAATTTGTACAAGACCGAATTAGATTTGAGCAACGCTAAATTATTTACTGCTATATATGTTGATTTACAAAGAAATCAATTGAATATCGTCCAAAATTAATTATATCCGTATATTTATCATATTCATTTAAATTTTTAGAATGAGGATATTGCAAACAATTTTTTTTTTCAAATTTATATATATATATATATATATATATATATATATATATATATATATATATGTCATTTGTACCCAAAAATACAAATCTTATGTATGAATATCAATAAAAAAAAATTTCATAAATAAATTGCCGATTTTTGACATCAAGTCATGGAACACTACATTGTAAAAAATGTAATTTTAACAAAAAAATGTAATATTACGTAAATAATCACAGTAAAAATGACCAAATACTGCCATTTTACTGTAAAAAACTATGTAATATTACATAAATTGAAACTACATTTTTTACATTGTAGATATAAGCAGTAATAACTTTACTTGTCAATTGAAAGGTATCCTCCATAGATTGAATACCCTAATAGCCAAATATAAACAAACAGCAAGAAAAATAACAGTTTCCCGTGAAGGTGGCCGGACCTGTCACTAGCCTAGCGCCAATTCCCCCGGACGCGAAACTCCGGCTGAAAATTCCGGTGTGTATATTACAGCACGCTCATGTTTCGCAGCGGCTAGTCATTCTCCAACTGCTTGTCTTTGCAGGCTAGCAGTCGTGGAGCAGATATATTCGGCACCCATGTGACCTGGTTCACAGTTCTTGTTTGTTGTCAATTCGGTTGTACACACTGTTTGGTTGTTGTTGTTGTTTAACTTGTTCTCCAGATTTAATTTAGTTGAAACGTTTTATTGACTGGAATCGAAATATATACAGTTCGGTCCAAGAAGTGCTCAAGATTTGATACCGAGAAATAGCGGTGAATTCTCTGAGTTTCGTCTTAAGTTTAAGTTGTTGCTATACTTGACTGAGCTAGTGCGCTAGGTCAGTTTACTTGAAGACTGTTTTGTGTTC
This sequence comes from Clivina fossor, assembly GCA_963966155.1. Lineage (NCBI taxonomy): Eukaryota > Metazoa > Arthropoda > Insecta > Coleoptera > Carabidae > Clivina > Clivina fossor. The sequence goes on along the minus strand of OZ014553.1, from coordinate 6,851,347 downwards.
AGTGACTTTTCTGAGTAGTTTTCTTATTATTTTTTGAGTTTCTGTTTTATTGATGAGGTAAGTTTGTTTATTTTCACTTGACAAAATTTAGTTCTGTATTATTTATCATCAAATTCGAAATTTATATTGAGCTTCTGTGCATAATTTAAACAAAATTAATTTATTTTTACAAAACCAAATAAATTAACTACTAGCATCTTGTTTAATAAATAATTTTATATAATTCACCACAATATACTACAAATTAAAGCGGAATTTGTAACGGGAATCAAATTCTACCGGCATATTTTTTAAACGGAAGCTACGAATCAAACTACTATTTCAAACCTGTTTGTTAAACCAAAACCGGGCATATAAACCGATTCAAATTTAATTTTTTTTATATGTATTTATTTATTTGAAAAAACTGTCTAACAGAAGATTTCCTAAAAAAACAAGACAATATACAATAAAGAAAAATACATATACAAATGATTATACAATGGTTACATAATGAACAATATGATATATTGATAATATAAAGAAAAAGAGATAAGTACCACCTATGCTAATGTAAGTTGTGTTTATAATGTTTCAAGAAAAATAAAATGCAAGAAAACGAATCAAATATGTCAACAGCGTTAAAATAATGCTCAAAGTTAAAGCACATGGTATATATAGAAGAATTTGAGAAGATATATGTATAAATATAAACAAAAAAATAATAATTTTAAAGATTTTAATAGCAAAAATTTTTTCAATATTATCAAAATTTAATTTTTATTTTAGAAAATGTAAAACTAAACACAAATTTGTGTTTTTTTTAATATCTATCAATCATATTATTGCCAATAATAATCTTATAAATTTTTTGTAACAATTACATAAATGACATAACTAAACCGTTTAAACTGAATCGAATCAGATTTACCAACCAATTTAGTTATTATGTTAAACCAAAACAAATAAGATTGATTTCCTACGTAGAAATGTTTGGTGAAAATTAATTTCTGCTAGAATAAAAATAATTTGAATCGCACCTTATAGATACATGGCGTAAATATGTATGTATGTGTGTGTGTGTGAATAACTAAAGACACAATGCTGAAAATAACACACATAATTTAAATAATTTTTTAGCAAGTTACCTATTTAACAAATTCAAAATTTATAGATTTAATTAAAGAAAAATATTATGTAAATTAAAATCTTGTACATGTAAGCCAAAATATTTATTAAAAACAATAATTGAAATACATTATGTTTCAATAGAAAAAAAACAATTCAGTTTTATTGAAGTATGTAGAAAATTTACAATGAACAAAGAAAGCAATGTAATTTATTAACACTAACGTACACAGAAACTAATAAATTAACATTAATACCGACACATAAATAAATAATACGTATACCTTGAAAATTGAAGGATAAATATGAACTCTCTCAAACAACTACTACAGTAATTATGTGTCCGAGATATATCTTATACAAATTGTAAATTACAATTTGACTCAAATTTCACACCATTTAATTATTAATAAACAAATTAAATTAAAGATAACCATTTCACTAAATTTTAATGACCTCATCTATTAATATTTGCATATTTATAAATAATCATATTAATATTTACTTATTTAAATTCTGTTATTAAAATAACCTAATTCTCATTAAGTTGTGATTCACATATTTAAATTTAATCATATTTTTTTATAAAAATTATAGAATGATAGCAAAATGATTTCAAATGTTACTCACGCATGAATAAGAAAAAGATAAATATTTTGAAATCGGAGTTTTTACAGAAATATCAGACTAGACAAATCTGTTTAGTAACAGATAAAAGTAATGATTATTATAAGTCATGATCTGACATTGATGCTGTCATTAACGCAAAAAAAAGTCGTAATGACTCAACAATGACACACAAAAAATTCATTCATAACTGATTTATTTTGCAATTTACACTGCTGTTAATTTAATATACAAAATGATTGATTAGAATGGTATTATATTAAAACAAATATTATTGGCCTAAAAAAAAATAATTCAATAATATAATATAGTAAGAATCCATCTATTTTATACAAAATAATACTCCTAAAACTTTTTTTTAATTTATGAACTTGATGAACTTAATTAAGTAACTATAATATTAATTACAAATTTAGTAAGCTAATATGATATATAAAACGATTATCAATAATTGTTTTGCATATTCGTTAACTTATGTATAAGTAAAGTTATTAAACAAAGTTATTAAAAAAATATTATTTTAAACATTAAATTATTATATAAATAATTCAAATTACTATTAACTTTTTGCAAATTTTAATATTTGACAATCCTCTGCATATTTTACATTTGAAATCTATATAATGAATCAATCCAAAAATTTCAAACGTGTTTGCTTTTAGATTAAATCAAAAAAAAATTAGTAGCATGTATTTTCATTTTTCCTGTCAAATTTAATAAAATTTAGTAACTATAAATAAAATGCTATTAGTTAATTTTTTAATATAATATAAACACAACAAAAAATTTTAAATAATTTTTATTTAATAAACTTTTAAAATTATAGTTTGACCATAGTGTATTGTCATCAGAACTACGTATGTATGCAAAGTTTCAAGTCAATCGAATATATGGGAGTGAATCAAAATTGGATTACAATATTTGATCTAAACAAACTAACAAATGAACTTAAATAAAACTTATAAAAATTAATAATTTTCTACTAACCTAACATAAAAGTTTATAACGGAGCAAAAATTATTTTTTTAAATATATTTTTTATTCAAATATTAATAACCAAAACAAACAAAAGAACTTTGCATTCCATTTCAAACAATCACTTTTTTTGAACAAGTTATAAATTACGATATTTTAAAATCTATTTTATTATTTATAAATAAGTTTAAATTAAATCATAAACATTCTAAAGTCTCATCGTTAAAGCTAAAGAGCATCAACCATTTTAATTTAATTTATATTGAAAACAATTGACGAACTGAAATTTCTTTTCTCACAAATTTAATTGTAATATAAAACACCAACCACTTAACGTAAATTATAAACCAGAAGTTAACTATTATACTTAATTTTTTAATAGATACAATATAGAAAAATCATCTAAAATTTCACCCCAGTTATAAAAATTTATTTCACAAGCTATAAAAACTTATCAGTTAGTAATAAAACATTTTTAATCTATAAACTGTGAAATATAAATTAATTAAAAGAATAATTCAGCATTAAATTAAACATCATTAAAATTTAAAAAAAGTTGACGATCGTATCTAATTCGCTCTCATTTTTTTTGTAACATAATGTATATGCTATTAAGACAAAATGATAGCAATCTTTTATAATTCTAAACTTGAACAATGTAAACTTAACTTTCAATATAAATATTTCTAATTAAACAATTGACATGAGTCGATTTTTTTTATTAATTATTTTATATTTATTATTTGCTACAGCATAAAGGCAAACATTAAATATGAAGTATGTTGATTTTTATAAAATATTTAAATTGCTAAGAGAGAATCTAATGTATATTTGTTTGTTTGTTTGTTTGTGCTACGTGCAGAAAATTTTAAAAATTAAATGTCCCAAAATGCACCCTTAAAGAGGAAACCTTATGTAAGCGTCTTAAAGTTAATAAATTTTTGGAAATTTTTTTTAAAGAAATTATTAAACCAATCTTTTTGTAATTTTCAGAAGATTTGATTATTCAATTAAATTAATGGAAAAATTAATTAATTAATTAATGGAAGTATTAATTAATTAATTAATGGAAGTATTAATAAATTGATAATTAAACGGTATATAACCCTAATTTTTTCTGTACAACTTTTATTTGAACTTTCATTTAAAACAATAACATTAAATTTATTTTAAAAAAAATCTTATTGCTGTATTTATAGATTCGTATTAATATTTTTATAATTTTAATATATAAATGCAATGACTAAACAATAAATAAGTACTGCACATAATTATAATTAAAATTTAATTATCAATTGCATTGATAATAATTGAATTATTAATGCAATTACACATATAAATAAATAGAGAAACTCCTCATAATTTACAACATTTAATATAATATATGTATAATAGTAAATTACATCTATCGCACTGAGAGTAAGTTGAAGTAATCAAATTAAATGAAATTTCTCGCGATTATTCACTTATATTAATGTCGGAAATCATATCTAAAGTATATTATATATTAATATATTACTTACGGAACGGATAAACATGCTTAATACACATATAGTCTCATAACCGGAAGAAGTAATGAATAACTGTTGTATGTAAAAAGGAAGGAAACAGAATTGAATAAAAACAAAATGTGGAAATAAGAAACTGAATTATGTTTGTTTGTAACGCTTCAGTAAAATATGTTGTTCATGTTTAATTATCATATGTGTATGCATATGTATGTAATATTCAATGCATGATTTTTATTTATAATTTCATTCATAAGATTATTAACAAGTTTTTTGTTTTTGTTTTGTTTATTTCCTTGTATAGTTGTTTTTGTTTATAATCATTGCATAAACCAGAAAATTATTATTTTTTTAAACTTAATATGTATAGTTGATGGACAAGCATTTTAGATTTTTTTAGATTTTTTTACTATTTAACTTGAAGGCTTGTTTTGTTTTCTATTAATAATTATACTAAATTATCATTTAAGTAAATACATTGACTCATATTACGAGCTACTGAATATTTTTTCTGATATTTGGATATTAAATTTTTTTCTTTAAAAGCTTTACAATAAAATGTCATAACTCACACAATTTCCAATTTAACTTTTTTAAGCGCTCTGACATTATCTTAAAATTTAAAACAATTTTTTACGCAAAATATGCTCTAGAAAAACTAAAAATTCACGTGTCCGCTGAACGTCTTTTTAAAAATTATATTAAAGATGAATTAATGCGACCTTTTTTACACCTACTACAGTAAATATACACTAATTATTAAAGTCGATCTCTTATAGATCAAAAATTAACTCGATCAATAAAAAGTTTATTTATTTTGTTTTTCGTGAAAAATGTTATCGATAAAATAGGGAGATATTTATCAAGAAAACATATTAAAGTTTCCTATTTTCCACACATGAAATTGCAAGGCATGTTAAAGAGCGTAAAAGATATTATTCCTCTTCAATCTTCGGGTATATATAAGAACACCTTGTAAATGCGGTAAGGTTTATGTTGGACAAACAGATAGAACTGTTCCTACTAGATTGACAGAACATAAAAGGTCAATTCGTCTAATTCATCTAGATAAATCTGCTATTGCTGAACATGCTTTAGAATATATTCATAATGTAAAATTTGAAGATATAGTAACAATTGCTAGACCTATCAATATTAACAGCAGATTAATAAGAGAAGCAATAAAGATTTATAAAGAAAAGAATAACATGAATGAAGGCACTGAGTTAAATACAATTTGACTGATGTAGTTACTTATATGTTATCTAGTAACTTGTTGCTACGTACTATTATTTACTTTAATCTCACTGATAAATTTTGAGCTGATGAAGATGTGCGTTCAGTTTCCTCGAAACATAATTTTTATAAAATAATTAAACAGAATCTAATCTTAAAACAATTTTTATTTAAAAAATTTATTGCTATTATAAATTTAGTAAGATTATTTTGCATTTATAAACAATAACATTATATAATATAGCCCATAACCGTCAGTAGTTTAAAAGTTTATATAGCATTTGTTTTAATTAGCATTGTGCTTTATATAAGATCAATTTTATCATCTGATATAAATTTACTTAAATATTAGTTAAATTAACTAATAACAACTAAATTAAGTAGATCTATAATTTATTATAAGCTATTAATAAATATTGATTTTTTTTAATACCTGCGAGTATCAAAAACAATAAATTAGTAATTTTCACAAAAGTATCTAAATAAAGATACAAAAATCATACGATTTATTTATCTTAAAAATAGAAACGTCATAAAATTCAATATTTCAAAATGTAATATTTACCGGAACTACGACATTTTTTAGTAAAAAATACAGAAATATTATTATTATATAGTTTAGGTCATTGATAAAAATCTTCAAAAACGTCAATCAAATAAAAATTATTGCAAAAATTATTACAAATATATAAACATATTATTTTTCTCCGAATAGCTTTATCTAATCTACTAAGAACTAATACGTCTTTCTTTAAACATAAATTGTCTATATAACTGGTCATTATGATTAATTTTAATTCAATTATCAATTTAAAAACTATCAAACAACACATGAGTACAACTAATTCTAAAAATACAAATTTACTTTCCTTAAATTTTTCAATAAAACTTCTTCAACAAAATTATAATAAATATATTGTTTACATCATTTTTCTGTGTCTAAATATCAGTAAGTCTGTATCGGCATCAGTTTATAATAATCTCGATACAGATTATTATTCCATCTTGATCATACATATTATGTTAAACTGTAACAAATATATTATTGCTTAGTTTTTTTTATTTTGTTTATATATTCAAATTAAATAATAATAACAAAGTATTTAGCTCAAAATGATAATTAATACATTAATTTACAATAAATATACGTTCTGAAAAAAATTGTTGAAAAAAAAGATAAAATAAACGATTTATCGAAAATTTAATAAATATATTTTAAATTAAAAAAAGTGACTTTTCCAGTAATAATTTATTCACATATTGTGATCTTATGTACGATTTAAATGAAATATCTATATGTTTTTTTCAAATATATTTACAATACAAGAATTATTATTAACAAACAAAAAACATATTCCAATTTTTGCAGATACAACCTACTAAGAAATTAAGAAGGTCCACCAGGTAACAAGGGTGCATAAGTGTAACGTTCGATACAGAGAAGTAAAGAAAAAAAGGTTGCACTTGATTTTTACATGTCAAAGAGCAGCTGACACGCAAAATGTCGGGCGATCGATGGCGAATTGATCCAATTCAACTATTGACAATCTTTCAAATATGTCTACTTCTCATTATATTACCACATGGATCATTTGGAGGGATTCTGGATCCATTTAGTTGGGCCAGATCGGATCATATAGACGTTAATATTCCATGGTTGCCATGTAAGTTAAATTTATTTATATTTTACAGTAAAAAACATTTTCTGATAAAATATTGCTTAATTACAAAATTTGATGGTCAATTAAAAACTATTTTAATGATATATAGTGTCTTTCAAAATTGGATTTGGTTGATTAAAAATTGGTATAGACCATTAAACATTTAAACAAATTATTTTACAGCATACTAAATAAAATATTGAACATTTACTTCCTTATAACATTTATTTAAATGTTTCCGGAAAAACTGTTTCATACAAAATTATTATAAGAAATAAGACAATAAAATATTTTTTTTTAAATTTAGTGAATTTTAAGAAAGTGTTTCTGTTAATAAAATAAATTAAATTGTCGAATCTAGTTGTTGTGTATAATAATTTGATATTTTATTGAAAAAATAAGAGAAGGAACTAATATATTGCAAAATTATCATGGTCCAAATTTAATAAGCGGACTAATATTAAATTTTAGTAAGTTGTATAATATCAATTTTTTATCTAATATACTAGATGTATGAGATAAAAAGAAAAACAACATTACAAATAATAAATTGTAATTTAAAAAAGTTTTTAGTTTTATTAGTTAAAATCTTCCAGTTCTTTTGTTTGATCTAAGTAAATTATGTCACACCTAAAAACACAAAATATACCGAATTTTGCCATCAAATTATCAATTTTCAGTAATTTATTCTGGGCTTATGAATAAGGGATAAATTTAATAATTAACTATATGTGTTAAATTTACTTTTTATAGAAGATTCTAAATGGTTAACAAAATACAATGGTGACAGGCCTATTGAGCGTATTATACTTGAGATTTTACACTAGTTACCATATCCATAAAATAGAAATCAAAAAGTCATATAAAATCTTTATGGTACATAATCTAAAAGTTGATGAGAGTATAAAATAATGTTAGAATAATAAAAATAAATGACTGTGCCACATTTATTTGTCAAGTAGAACAAAATATCTAAGCATCTTCCTTAACCAACAGATAAGTAGGTTAGATCTTAAAATATATATCTGTAAGTTAAAACCAGATAGTAGAAATTGTACCATTTTCTACCAAGTTCTACTTGCACTTATTATCATAAATAAAACGAAAGAGTTGTTTCTGTATCATACAGAAATCTTTCGCTTAAATGTACCATATAGTCTCTGCTTTATTATTGCAATTGTTTCGCGAGGTATGAAACTAAATTGTCCAACATAATTTAATTGTTTTGTCTTGCAGTTGAAAACGATACGAGATGTTACGATGAATTAGGTTGTTTGAATATAACAAGAAGTTGGTACCATCTTATCAATCGACCTTTCAATGTCTTTCCCTTACCTCGTTCTGTTATTAATACAAGATTTATTTTATATACTAGAGCTAATCCCGTTGAGGTAATTTTATCATTTTACTATAGTATTGGGTCATTCTATAAATAAAGTAAAATTTTTGATACTGATGCAAAATTAAAATTTGATAAAATGTGTATCCAAATATTCATGAGTGGCAGTTTTGTTCAATAATTATCTAGCGACCGTCAAAATAAACATTTAAAATAACACAACTTTAATTAAAATAAGTATTCAAATAATTTAATATTATTTTGTACATAAAATATTTACTTGTTTTACAAAAAAAATTGTAAATTTTATAAATGAAAATATATTCGACTTGTAGTTGTCACATATGGAGTCAATTCTCAATCGCAGTTAAATGATAAATAATTATTGATAAATTTGAATATTTTTTTATAAAAAAAATATATATATTTAAGGTGCAAAATAATAATTAAAATTTTAAAATAAATTTTATTATTTTAACATATTCTTATTTCCACGTTTTTATAATATAAATATTTATTTTGGCAATTACCGATAAAATTTTCTTATTTAATCGCTAAATAATCATGAGTGAATCAATTGATAATGCATATTACCCTATATAACTTATTTGAATGATATTCAATTACACATTGAGTATTTGGTAAACCTAAATCACTGATAGAGATTCTCTTATTCTAAATTTGCTACTAATGGTAGAAACTTAACTTCGGAAATATATATTTAATTTTATTGTTTTAAAAAAAATTTGCGATTTAGAGAATTTATTTTAAATACATTATATTGTTTATATGACTTGCTATCAGAATGAAGTATGTTTATTTTTCCGAAATATTTATCTGTATAAAATTTATTTGTTCTAATAATGTACGCAAATAAATCTTCAATTATTTTTGCTTATTATAGGAAAATTACAAAAACTGATGATTTTGTTTTATAATGTTGTTATTTATAAAATAATAGAAAAAGTTATTTATAGAATCTGAGTCTTTTTAATAGAAATTTAATATATAATTTGTTGATTTTATTATATGTAGTAATATTATTATTAAAAATCGATAACAATATTGAATTTCAATTTTAAAAAAAATGTAACATATAAAAAACCAAATAAAAATATTTTTAAATTTTAAACAATAAAATGTAACAAAATTTTACATTTTGCATATTTAGTGACATGAATTTTTATAATAGAACAAAATTATTACTAAATTAGTACCTATATGTATATTTGCTAAAATTTAACTGAAGTTTTTCATAATACATAATATTTTTTTTGTTTAGATCTACTTTCAATACATTTTTCTTCTAATATTAAAAATAAACATTAATTTATTTCAGTATTTCTATATATTTCAGTATACTATATTATAAATGTATGCATTTTTATAAAAAACAAAAAAAAAACACTAATTTGGTTTATGAAAGATGCTACTTTTGTTTAATGTAATCAAAAATCTTTCCTAACTTAATTAACTTTTCATTTTGTTTAATCTTTTTTTTAAAACACCAATTTACCATATTTTTAAAGTAATGCTTACAAAATTATTACTGAAAGAACATGCTACTTATAGGATGACCCAATCTGTATCTTCTATTAACTTTTTTTTCTTACTCTGGAATATTCTATTCGTAATTCGTAAATAGGGTCAAGTGATACGTGTACAAGATGTAGAAACAATTGACAAATCAAATTTCGATGCGAAGAAACCTACTAAATTTATCATTCATGGCTTCATCGACACACCATTATCAAATTGGGTAAGTGCACATTTAAGTATTGGTCGCTAATTTTATTTTTGTCATTACATTATCTGGCAACAAGTATGACACGGCTTAAACAGCTAATTATTTAAAAAAAATTGTTATGCAATTAAAACTTTTCGTTTTGTCTCAAGGTAAACTTTTATTGCAATAAATCTTATTTGTTTTACTAATTTTGTTCGATGCATTTTAAAATGTTAAATCGCAATTTTATTGTTTATTACTATTGTTATTTATTATTTATTTGCTGCTTGACATATTATGAAATATTTTTTTTTTTTGTAAATATAAAGATAGGTAGGTGTGTGGAAAAAATTAAGTAATATTTCTATACCTATAGAATGTTTAAAGTTTAAAGTAACCCAGTTTATTTACTTCGTTATTTTAGCATTTTAGTAACTGATATTTATTTATTTCAATTCGAGAGTGTCCGCCAGAAAGTCGACATCATATGAGAAAAAAATTTATTATTTGTTTTTTTTTTATAAATTATTATTATAGGACTTTTTTGTGCTTGTTTAAAAACTAAAAATTCAAGTTAACTTATTTTATTTGTAAAATTTTGAAAAAGTTTCAGAATGATAGGTCTTTATATAAATTTTGAGTTAAAAATACAAAACAATGTTTCCGGAAATTTTTTAACCGTAATTTTTAATTTATTTTGAAAAATGTGTACTTTTAATAATTTAATCATTATTTGATAATAATGTTACTTACCTAATTTATTACTTAAAATTTATGAAACAGTTAAATGTTATTATTATTTTTAGTAATTTTTCATAAATAGATATTACCACTTTGAATTTATTCTATTCAATATAAAATTTATGTCAGATGAAAAGAAAACATTTATTTAAATGAAAAGTAAATGTTTATGTAAATGGAAATAATGCATATTTGTCCGAACTTTATTGACATCTTCAAAATATAAGTGCTACAAATTTGAAACATTCAGCTTACGTACATGTATTTAAAAAACTTTTATCTAAGTCGGTTTTAAAAAAGAAAATTTTATATAGGGGCCTAAAAGTTTATTCCAAAACTTTTTTACAAAAATTTTACAAATAAAGTTAGTTTACCAGATTTTTTTATTATTATTTAATGCAACTTACACTGAAAGTTAAATAAACTAACTTAATAAATTCCCTATAATTAATTTAAATAATAACAAACAAGTTGGTTTTTTGTTTTTGTTAAAAGGTAGGAGATATGCGCGATGAATTAATCAAAGGTGCCGATATGAACGTAATTGTCGTAGATTGGGCCGGAGGTAGTTTGCCTCTGTACACCCAAGCAACGGCGAACACAAGACTTGTGGGACTCGAATTAGCTTATTTCATCAACTATATGATTGTAAGTACATTCACGCGTATCTATTCTTATTACATGATGTGTTTCGGTAATGCATTAGATTTGATTACATGCTAACGGTAACCTACTGTCCTATATTTTTTTCGTATTTATTTATTCATTTTTTCGACACGTGTGTAATCAATTTTTTAAGGAAATCCAATATGTAATATTATTTTGAAGACAATTAATATTGATTTGTTTTCTTTTGAGAAAATCTTTAATTAATATTTTTATTAGAGCACGAAATAAGAAAGGATAGCCCTACATAATTATGATATTAATCTAACCGAATATTATTGTATAACAAACATATTTCAGAATAATGAAAAATATTTTAGAAGTCATATTATATAGAATAAAACGAAAACAATTAGTTTCCATGGTTAAGTAACCGGTTAATTTATATAATTTATTTATTTTTTTCTATCACATTGCATACATATTTGTCCTGAAGAAGGAATAATACCGAAACGTCGGTATAAATAAATATTTTTACAAGTTACAGAACTTAAACTATTTTTTCTTGTTTTATTAAATTATAAATGTGTATTTTAATAATAACTTATTTTAGTTTTAATATACAGTACCAAAAAAGTTGGCAATATAAATTAATAATTAAATTATATTATATTACAATTTTTGATTTGAACTTACACATAATCTTGTTTTATTATATCATTTCTTAGAAAAATTATAATTTGGATCCAAAGAAAGTACACCTTGTAGGGCATTCATTAGGCGCACATACTGCAGGATATGCAGGAGCTTTAGTACCAGGATTAGGGAGGATTACAGGATTAGATCCTGCGGAACCCTATTTTCAGGTTAGTACTTTATATAAATTATATTAAGTATGTGTATGTCAGATTACATTCAATATTAGATTAATGTAAGTTGCTTCAAACAAACCTGTTAAATGTGAAATAATAAATTCCTGATTTACTTTATGATAACAAAGTTATGTTCCATTTATTTTTATTTCAGGAATATCATAATTTTTTTTTGACAAATTTGACTGCTATTACTTTTTTTTTTTCGTTAATTATTACATGCAAGTACCATAATAATATGTGCAATTTTGATATATAAAAAATTTCTTCTGCATAATGCGTATTGTTAGATTCAATATGTCAAATTCTAAATAAATATAAATCTACTGTTTCTTAAAACAAACTAAATTTTAATCTAATAATATTTACTTGTTAAAAATGGAAATAAAACATGAACTGAAACTAAATTTAACCGGTAATTCTTATAAACAAAAGTTACAAACCGAACTATTAAACAATAGAAACGGCTTTTTAAAATTTTCAAAATCATTTCGGTTTATTTTATATTTAATTTAATCTAATTTATGTATAAAGTGAAACAAAAAATTTAATTTAAATATTAAAGAATAAAACTTTCAATATCAATAAAAATTAATTCAGTAAGTCAAAAAATACATAAAATTAACATACTTTTTCTCTAACGCAAAACATTATTTAGATTTTTTTATTTAAATGTCAAATTTCTACATGGAATCCATTGTTTTTAAATCAGATAAAAATTAAAATTCCCTTTTATTACTTAATTAAAATAAAAATGACAACTGATAAAAAAATAATACAAGAAAATTTGCCATGTGAAATTTAAGAATTTCAATTAGCAAACGTTGTTGCTTTTTTTCTATTAAGATACTTTCCTGCGAAAGAGATATTTTTTCAAACAAATTTAAATTTATATATATATTCCATTATGTCAATGTTAATCAAATATCATATACCAACATTTTGATTAAAAGTCGTAGAAAATTTTGAGAAAGTAAATCATGAAAATTAATTTTTTTACAAAGAAATTTTCTATAAAATCAATAATAATATTTTTACATATACTAACCATTTCAATCGATTGCAATGTTAACTATATATTTAAATTATTTTATATAATACAGTATAGTACAACACATATCTTATGCCAAAGGAGGTAAATATTGCAGTAAAAGAAAGTATATGGATTTGCTTAAAAAAAGTACAGTTTATGTTTCAAGTTTTTTCTATATCAACTCGCCTATTCCCAAATCATAATACTTACCCTCTAACGGCATGACAAATGTGTTTTACTATAAAGCCTGGTGCAGACTATGCCGGGCCGTATCGCATTGCAATTATCCGCCCTGATCGTTTTCATATATTTTATATAGTCATTTATTTTTGCATAGTGTGCGCGAGGCTTAAAGCTTAAAGCTGAATTACATTATACTTTTTTCGTCTAGATTCATACTAGGTTTCCAGTTCAAGTTTCGTTCAAGTGCAGATAGTCAGTTCTAGTATAATGTAAATCAGATTTTTGCATCCAAGTTTTGTTCAAGTTTCCTAGTATAGAAATATACAACATGCTCTATTTTCCTATTCAAGTTTCATACTAGATACATTATACGCATGCGCACGCAATTATACCAACCTTATATGTATCCATTTTTGTTTAAATGTGTTTGTCAGTATCTGTCAAATTAAATACTTTATAAATTGGCGTACTGGCAATACATTGGAAAAATCGACAATACACGACCGATTGTGAAAAAAGTATGAAAATTTAACAAAACTTGAACGAAAATTGAACTAGAAACCTATTATGAATCTAGACGAAAAAAGTATAATGTAATTCCAGCTTTTAGAAAAGTATGAAATTTAATTATATACATAAATGATGTACAGGGAATGCCAGCACATGTCCGTCTAGATCCGTCCGATGCTGAATTGGTGGACGTAATCCATACAGACGGAAAGAGTATATTCCTTCTTGGTATGTTCGGTTGGGGTAAATGCATCATTTTTTTTTTCATTTCTCATTTTCTTTTTCTTGCACGATTTCAAAGACAATCAATATAATTCACGTTTAAAGATTCTGATTAATAAAGTTCCAGTGATTATTTTAATAATTTTAATTTAATTGCAATCAAAAACAAAATTTTATTTGAAACATAGAAGTTAACGACTTACCTATATTATATTATGAATGAAAAGTTCTTCAATTTTTTTTTACAAATCGACTATTTTCTGGTCTGTTTTATATAAATTTATAAAGCAATAACTTAATAACAAAACTTCCAATCCCTGCAAAAAGCAAATTATAGATGGGTCAGATAACTAAAATCTTAAACTAACTAGATACCACGACGTCGCGCAGTATAAGCGTCACGACACTAAAAAATTCAAAAACTAAAACAATGAAAATAATACTCGTACTTTTATTTCTAAGGCCTTGTTTATACAACTTTGTTCTTATTCTTATTCCTGGTTTTAAAAGTTGTAAAGATTAAAATGCATTTTACTGTTTGTGTATATGTTGTAATCTTACTGCTTTAACTTTAACTTTACTTTAACTAAAGTCAACTTTAAACCAATAAAAAGCATCGATTTTAAATTCTACTTGCAAAATTATTATTGATATCAATAAAACTATGCTTTTTTGTCAAGTTTTCAAATTTATAATTACACAATTATTTGCTGTTATAAATTGAACAATGAGTTAAAATTGACTTTAATTAAAATGTTTATTATGAAAATGGCCGTTAGTTTTGTTAGAGAGATCTTAAAAGTTCTCAATTTTCGACTTTAACACCGTATTCTGAAACATTTTTGTTAAAAATAACGGTTCGTTAAAATGAAAATTCTTAGATCCCGTAAGAAATTTCGTTGCATAAATATATAAAGAATTTTCATTTTAATGGACCGTTATTTTTAACGAAAATGTTTCAGAATACAGGGGTAAGATTAGAAATAATACTAAAAGCGTTCTGCGCAAACGTAACGAGCATTGTAAATATGAAAGCTTATTAATTTTAAAACATACTATATAATGTATGTGATATATTTTTTTACATAATACATTATCTAAATGTGATGATGTTTTTGTGGATTTAATCATTTAATATAGTTTTATTTCCAATTATTTTCTGACAGCTGTCAAGTGTTAAGACTAAAACTTATAACTACGATTATTAGAACTAACAATAAGGCTAAGAGTAAAACAACGTTACGTAAACCCGGCCTAAGTACTTTTTGTTCTTGTTTAAAATTCTTTGAGTTTATTAATTTTTGAGATATTTATCATTTTAAGTAGAAATATTCAACGAAATATACAGAAAAAAGTTTTTACGTTATTAAAGGTGTGACTATGGCAATTTTGATAAAATAAAAATGTAAATATCGTTACTCGTGTACTCGTGTACTCGTGTACTGTGTGTACTATCATGTTTAATTAACTAAAAATGACAAAAATGCATTAAATTCATACATAACATAATAATAATATTTTCCCATAGAACATAAAATAACATCCATAAAACATAAAACATGCATCTTTGTCATTTTTAACCTTACGATTAGTTACACCTGGATTATACTCATTGTCTTAGAAACCGCGTATATCATGTCGTTTATGCTGCACAATCACAAACATACCGTATCATATTACACCGCAAAACTTACAAAAAAAAGTTTCACTTTGTGATGCGGTTTTTCGTCACGCACAAAACACGAACTTGACATTGCTTTGTACCCCCCCCCCCCTTCACTCACAAGCACAGTAATTAGTGACCTCTATGAGCGAACAAAATGTAAACTTACACTAGTCCAAATGTAGTTTTGTTATTTCGGTTCTTGCTTTCTGGGTTAGATTAGGATTAGGTTACAACGGGAATAGTACTTTCATTTTTTGTTGTCGTAAACCATAGTAGAGCTATATGTAGATATATAATCATTTTCACTTTTTTCTAGATGAAATATTGAATTTCCGAACGAGTTGTATCATTTTCCTTTCACAGAATTTTTATGCGGTTGCAAGATTGGAAACTGATAAATATTATTAAATTTATAAAATAACAGTACCAAACTTGTATTTGTCCTGTTTGGTTACATTACTGTTAAATACATTTACGAAAATGATGATGCAAAAAAAAAACATTTTATATTAACAAAATATAATGTAATATGCACACATCTTTACTAAATTACATAATTTTTTTTGTGTATAACAAACATGCACACACACAAACCTTTAAAATATTTTTTCTAATGTTTTAGTTGTTTTATTTAACACAAAAATTGATTATTTCGGCCTTGTAGTCATCTTAGATGAAACGTTTAATTCAAGTGTAGATAATTAATCACATTTGCGCCTGTTTCATAGAAGAATGTTAAATTTTAACAACGATGTTCGAAAAAGAACATATTTAAAATTGGTTTCAGCAAAAATTAAATTTAAACAGAGTATTAAATCATTTATTAAACCGAGTATTGGTGTGTTAATCTAGTATAATTACATTTTTTTTTTTTAGTTTGTCTTATATTTATCTTGTTTTGTTTGTAGATTTATTCCACAGTTTTCTATTATTTATCTAAACTCGATTTAAAATAACAATTTGATTTCAACTAATTTGTATGCAGATAAAATAACTAATGCTATTGGAAATTTTATTCAATTAAATAGACATACATACACAATCACGCCATGTACTCAAAAGGATGTGGCACAAACTCTTTCCACTAGGCAAATTATCTAAAATTTAATCATCTAATTCAAACTAAATTTAAAAAATTCTATGTATTTAAAACAGCAGCATCCATACTTTTAACTATAAAATAAAATTAATTAATTTAAGTTTACTTTTCAATCATTATATATCAAGAAAGAAATATTTAGTTTACAGTGTTATATTTTTATTATCAAAATTCACTCAGACGTAGGCAAATCTTCTTAAACAAGATTCGTAAGATCGCGGTCTACCAAAGCGTATAATAATAATTTTGATTAAGAATGCAAAAAAAAAATTCTACATTTATTGTGACAAATTTTTATACACATTTAAATATAAATTAAATCTTCTTTATATAAATAACAATAAATAATTTAATTTGACCAAAGCTCTCATAATCTCCCTTAAATTATTTTGCAAACGTCTTTCTGCCCAAGCCTACCATACTTTATAGAAACATTTGCACATAAACTTACAAACTAACACAGAAATTAATTCCAAATAAAATACGTGTCTTTTCATTAAAACAGCATACGAATTCAAGTGATTTAAATAATAAACTATTGTTCTAGGATATGGTATGTCGCAACCATGTGGACATTTAGATTTTTATCCCAATAATGGTAAAGAACAGCCAGGATGTGATATAACACAAACACCTCTAGTACCACTTACATTAATACGGTATAAACTTGTACATATACAACTTAAATACGTGGTAATAATTTTTTTTCGCATATTTCAGAGATGGACTAGAGGAAGCATCTCGTGTCCTTGTCGCTTGCAATCACGTTAGAGCGATTAAATTATTTATTGATAGTATTAACAGCCAGTGTCCTTATATAGGTAAATATTTTTTTCAGTAATTATCAACTTACAAGGAAAGACTAACATTAATTAACACCTCATAATCTAACCTACAATTAGTATTAACTTTACCGGAAAAATGAGGCTTTTTTGTTTGAAACTATAATTGGTCTTTAAGCGCGACTAGTTTTGCTAAATAATAATTTATTTTTATTTTGTTATTATTACTTTAGATTTGTCAATATCATTAAAATTATGAAATAGTTCTAGTTATTTTATTAAATGAAAATTTCTGATTTTATAATTCAGAATATAAATTCTCATAAACATTATGTTTCAAAAGTAACTAACATATTAAATATCTTAAACACCACAAAATTATACAACCTTCGATATCAATATCTTATAACAAGCGCACAGTTTTATTATTATTTTTAAAGCCTCCAGGTGTTTATGATCCACGCTAATAACAAATTTAAAGTAATACATTTTACTTATTTTATCTAAATAACTGAATAAAATATTTTTTAAAAGTTTACACTTGAAATATTTCTTTTAGCCCATCAATGTCCAAGCTACCAGCATTTTATGAATGGCAAATGCTTTAGCTGTAAATCGGGACATTCTAACGGTGGAGGATGTGCCCTTATGGGCTATCATGCCGACTTAAGTCCTAGCTTAGGCTTTGAAAATGAAGTATCAAACTCGCCACATTTTGGCTTAACACATAACCCAGGATCATCCAAATATTTTACAACTACTGGAAAAGAATTTCCTTATTGTCGTAAGTAAATTTTAAATAATAATTTGCTAAATTTATTTTTGATTTTACATAGTAAATAATACATTAAAAATAGTGTAATACACTAAATTAAATTAACATTTTGACACTAGTGCAAAGTGTAATTTATACACAAAATTAATGTCATTTTAAAGTAGTAAAAAATCTTTTAGAACTTATTGTATTAAAATAAAAAAGCTTTAGGTTATAATTATTAATATTTATTAATAATCAACGTTTTGACGAACTCAGCGTTCGTCTTCATCAGGAAAAAAAGATACAAGTGACATTTAGAGTAAATAAATAGAACATAGAAGCAAGTTATTAGGTAACAAAATAAGTCATTAAAAAATCATTAAAAAAAATATGATCTAGTTACTTATTTTGTTACCTAGTAACTTGTTTTTATGTTCTCTTTATTTACTCTAAATGTCATTTGTATCTTTTTTCTTGATGAAGACAAATGTTGAGTTCGTCAAAACGTCGATTATTAATAAATATTAATACAGAACTATAACGTGAAGCTGTTTTATTTTAATGTCATTTTTTACACAGTAACAATATACAAAAAATAGTGTTATTTTTAACACCAACTCCAACATTTTTTAAACTTTATATTTTCATACAATAATATCATAAAAACTCATACATTTGTTAATAATTTAAATAACATAACAAAAAAAAAACTTATACACAAGTGACAACAGACCTACAAAAAGGTAAGTTTTTCACTAACAGTATTATACTGCTTGATATCTTTAAAAGTATTTACTTAAACACAATATTTTTGTGTTTTTTAATAACAACTTTGATGATATTTGTTTTACTAGTTTAAAAAATTTTACACATTTTTTTTAGTTTTTTATGATTTAAATATTAAAAATGTTCTACAATGCATTGTCTCTTATGAGAAAAAATATTACCGCCAAATAAGTACGAATATATTACTAGTTCTATCTCTTTTCTTTCGAATAGGTCATTATTATTAAAAATAATATTTAAAATATTTTTAATCTTCATCATAAGTACTTTTAATGACGTACACAGCTATAGAAAGATGAAAGTAACAATTTATATTCAAAAGAATGTTGCAATAAATATTAATAGTAATAATATATTTGCTAATACACTTCATGAATATTAAAAAAGATATTTTAATAACAATATAAATCTTTAATTTCATACTAACCCGCAGTACACAAAATTAAATACGCCTAAATTATGCAACCTAGCTACATGATTTTGTAACATAAGTTGTCTGAAAATATCTTAAGTAATATATTCAAAACAAACAATTGTATTTGCTATTCAGATGTTCCATAATCCATAAAATGTACTTAATCGCACTTCTATTTTTGTTTATTAACCCTTAACCCTTGAATATAAATATTCTGATAATTTAGCCCGATATCAAAACTGTAATTCCATCTAATCTTCAAAAATCCTGCTTTTTTACGTTTAACGTCGCTTGTATTTTCAATCCTAATTAAGAAAAAAAAATAGTTTAGGTTTTAGTTCTACTTATTTTTTATTAAAATACGTTGTTTCGATTTACTTCTTCATAAACAGCAGAATGCTAAAGCATTTCTCTTTTATTATAACGATTTCTGAAAGTTTGCTTTTTACATTGTTCAGTTCTATAATTGTTTATCTGGAAGATCGATACAGGATTTATTTATTTCAAGATGCTTTAAATACCAATGTAAACTTGGTCAGTGTTTGCTATTCGGCATAAATACCAAATATTTGTATATAAATACGATTAATTCTATACAAACGTATTTTGATATGTGGGGCAACCCAAAATTAGACTATCAGCAAAACTCGAAAGTTTATACAATTTAATTAAATTATCTAGATCGACATTATCGAATAAGTCTGCAACTAGCTCGTCCACATACTGCAGAAAACTGGGTACAAGGCTTTATCAAAGTATCCCTCCATAGTGATCATGGAGTGATTCACAATTTAGATCTAACACCAAAAGAAGATATGAAATTAGAACATGGTACAACACATACGATTGTTGTCTCACATCCTGCCGATTTAGGCGGAAAAATTAAAAAGGTAATATTTATTTTCTTACCAATAATATTAAATCAGCCATAAATATAGATACATAATAGTATTTGTTTTTTTTGCTTAAATCGCCATTAATTTATTTTGATAAACTAATTAAATGATTAGTTAATTTTTAAATAAAGAAAAATACATTGACCTTGCCGGGATTTGAACCCGGGACTTTCAGCTTTCGCCATGTGTAATATAAAATATAGATACGTAATGTCTATACCTAATATATAACAATATATTAACAATAATTAGAACATTATTTCTATTAAAAAATTATTTCAATATTTCAATTAGTATAAAAGATGCAAGTGGTCAAAGTAAAAGAAAATCTGTAAGAAAAAAAAACTGTATCCTACGTCCTGTTCAGTTAGCGGGTCCAATTAGTTATAGAATCCCAGCCATTATGCTGTCTTCAAATTTAATAGAAAAATTATTCTTCATTTGTTTACAGGTTGAATTAAATTGGGAATACGATATGAACGTCCTAGAACCTAGATCAATCTGTCTATTTTGGTGTAATGATCGCTTGTATGTAAAGAGTGTTAGTGTCGATGAAATGGATTTGCCAGGACGAGGGTAAGTGTTTTTAATTTAATTACAAACAAATTTAATTACAAACAATAACAGATATACCACAAGCTCAGTTTTTGGATATTTTAGTTTTTGTTTAGTTTCCAGCTCTTATGACAGTTGCATATATCTTAAAACCGATTTTTAAATAAAGCTTGCAGTACCAGTACCAATAAATAAAAATTAAAGTACAGCAATTAAATATTATAAATATTACAATATTAATAATACAAGTATTATAAATTTTAGTTATTACTCTATTTTAAATGCTAATAATAATTTTAAGTCAGGCAATTTTTTATTGAAACATTTAAATTTTTCTACCTTTATTAATGTTCTCTTCACAAAATTATATTTTTATTTCAAATGTATTTTCTGAAGAAGACAATAATATATATCGAAAATATAAATATTACAATAAATAATTATCTAACTTATTAATCATACTGCATATTCTATGGGTCAGTTATGTAAAATTAAGCAATTAGATATGTCAAATAACCAATCAGTAAGGTTCTTCGAAAATAGATGACAATCTACTTGTCTAGTTGACTCAATAGTTAGTGTTTTATGTAACTTCAATAAATTCAAAATCAAAATTTATAAAATATATACCTAAGTATCATTTCTTTATTTCTGAATTCACTAGTCATAAACAAGTTTTTATAATCACAGAGTACTGAGTGAAAAATCTGTTACATAAAGTTCTCGCAATGAAAATCTCTCCTTTCGGACAACTAAGTGTATGATTTTGTTAAGACTTACGTAGCGATTATCTTCTTCTTCTCATTACTGATATGACAGATTAATTTGTATTATGATGTAGGTCTTAGCTTAGTTCGGAAAATTATTCGTAATTATGTAGAATAATAATGACGGAAGGACAGATTTTCATGGCGAGAACGTACTTTAGAATGATTTGCTAATTCCATCTTCCAATTCTGAAAATATTTAACATTTAACAGTAAATTTAATTTAATTTAAATATTTATAATTTCAACATCTGATTATATAGCAATAATAATTACGTTTATTTTATAGTAATTATTATCAAATAAATAATCTTATTTATTTGACAATGCATATAAAGTTCATACATATATGCAATTTAAGATAATATACAGGAAAATGTTCATGATTAATAATTTTAATATCAAATACATTAGTCATAGAATTTAAAAGCAAAACTGCATTCTGATAAATTACGAATAAAACAACTACGTCAAGGTTTTTTGTACTTGCTGTATATTGTAATATAATTGTAATTAATTAAAACAATTTAAGTAGTATATAAACAGTGCAGAGAAAACATCTTTACAATATTACATTGTAAATTAATATGACATTTCCTTGTAGTTATAGTAACATATATTTTTCTTATTTTTGCTCCAGAATTATTTATTTATCAAAAATAACTAAATTTCTCTAATAATTTTTGCATTTTTTTTTATAGAAAACGCGATGCAGATTTTTCAAACAAACTTTGTTCACCGGGAAAACGCAATTACGCCGAAATACCGAACCGAGGAAAAGGAGTTTTTTACGATATATGCCGACCAGATAGCTAACAATATATCCATTTGCAAGTCAACTTGAATTTAAGGCTCAAAAAAGTCATTTACATTTACTTTAACACGTAGACTGCCATGGCAGCCACCGGTGAACGACATTGAGTTACACGACAGCCGCCGATGGCCGATAAAGAAACTGGTCTTTGAGTTGTTTTCCCAATGTATATTTCTATTTAGGCCCAATGCACACGGAGCTACTCAAAAGAAACTGATCACTGACGCAAATCACCAGTCTGCCGTGAGTCAGAATCTTTGTTAATGAAAACGTAATCAAAACCAGTTCCGTTTCTTTTTAGTAGCTCTGTGTGCATTGGGCCTTAGAGTTTAGAGAGATTGGCATGGCAAACTCACACTTGCTAAAGCGAGACTGCTAATTGGCCTGGCGCAATGTAATAAAATTAATCGATTGCCGCCATGACAGACACCGGTGACCGCACATAAAAATCACTAATTTAATGTTTTGAATGCACCAATATAAAAAAAAACAACATTGGCATGTATTCTCATTTCTTTTGTTTATGAAAAAGTGCTTTTATTTTTAGCTTTAAAATAAATTTTTACTTCTACCTCGTATCAAATCTGAATAGTATTTCTATTTTTGATATATTTTTTAAATTTAATATTTCAAAATTCAAATAGATTAATTAAAATTGTTTAAGTAAACGTCAAAAGTACTTTTTTGACAAAAAGTGAGATGAGAATACGGGCCATTATATTTTCACATCACCCATCACCCTAACACAAAACAAAGAATAATTTTTTGACTATTTTACATAAAAATCATTGGCAGACAACGTGTTAATTGCAATATTATTAAACATTTGTTATTCATTCTGTTTATCAGAATAATTTCAAACTCTCCGTTGTATATATGAATACTTAATATAGTCATATTGACTCGCATACTATTGTATTGTTTGACTCAAACTATTAAGATCAATATTTTTTTTTAACTACGCTTGACTCATGAGTGATTAATTATTTAGTACAAAAACGTATTATTTAATATTAAACAAAAATTGAAAAAAATTTCAAAAAAAAAAATTTAATTATTTGCGCAGCACAATGTAGACAAAAAAATACTTTTTTGTTATTAATCTAAAGATTTTTGTTGTCCTATACCACTTGTAAAACTAGAGACATCATTTAATCAATATTTACAAATATTTTGTTTGTACAATAAATATAAACTGAAAAACATTTTAAAAATATGTTTTCAGTTTTTATCTTCAATATTATAGTAATGCAATAGTAATTATGATTTTTTATTCATCCGACATAGCAAATTATTACTAACATACTTAAAATGTCTTTCAGGACTCATTATATTAACAAAAAAGCTTTAGGTTGAAGTTCTGTTTTATTTTATATTAAAATTCGCGTCTCGATATTCTACACGAATATCATCATCAGGAAAAAATAAATACAAATGACAGAAACAAGTTACTAGGTAACAATATAATAAATTTCCTAAATCATAAAATCTAATTAAATTAACAAGACTTATATCTAAAACTAAGCTTCCATCATCTGTAGCAGATTTAAAATCAAAACTAAAATCACAGTAATCATTAAACACTGGATGGCGTTGTGTACTTGTTTAATGTTTATAAATAATAAATAAACAAAAATTATTGTTATAATACTCTATTAAAATTTTGTTTAAAAAATGTATCTAGGAAAATATTCGTCAAACATTTTTATAGATGTGGTTTTTTTTTTTGTTTTTCATTGCTAACAAACCCGCTGCGCATTCTCAAGAAATTTTAAAATCCATGACATTTTATATTATTTTATACAAAATATATAAACTAAGAATTTGATATTTTATAAGATTTAGCAAACACTAAATTTTTCGTTAAAATTCAAATATTACAATAAAAAAATTAGCATTTCTTAATTTATGAATAAGAGATCAGTTTTCCAAACATAAATGATATAATTTTGTATAATCGAAAATCACATAGTCTTGAAATATTTATATTGTAATTAGTATTTACTATAAATATTATTATTATAAAAATATTTGCTACTTAAGTAACAATACGCAGTATTAACCAATAATTGACAATATCACTATATAATTATGAAGAAAAATTAACATTTTGTTTAGTATTAAATTCTGTTCAATGTGATTTACTTATTATATTATTTTATAAGTATAATTGTTTTAGTATAAAAATATATTGTACATAGATAGTTTTTAATGTATTGTAATTTTTAAGCTTTTTTTACTATATTTTGTAAATTAAATTATGTACAAAATTGTTAGTTAATAAAATTTGTTTTTATAAATATGTTGATTTTATTTTCTTTTGAAATCTTAAGTATGAGAGAATATAAAGAAACTACACTTTATTATATCAAAATATGTATAAAAAGAAAATTCTTTTTCTTCTCTCACATGTCAAACGTGCAAAAAAAGTAAGGGAATTATATATAATAAAGTACTTTTTGTTATTAATAATTTTATTATTATTATTATTATTATTATTTTAATAATTTGAGATTGAGTAAATTGAGAAATATTCATTGCGAGAACTATATGATATGTAACATAAAAATTTACACTCAGTACATATCACATTCTATTATAAAATAAAATGTAATTATTATTTCGAAATAAAGTGTCAACAATAAGTATTTATAATGCTGATTCAAACAAAATTATTTCAAAAAACAAATTTAAAAATTTATTTATTTTGATAAATGTAAAATGTTTTAATAAATATTTATTAAATTTTATTTGTAAATATAACAACAATATTTATTCACATATTTATTTATTAAATAAACAAACAGCGTTTTCAAATGTCAAAAAATGTAATAATTAAACTTAACATTTGTGAAAGCTTGTATATATTGTATCATAATTTCAAAATTTGTACTTCTGCAAAGCTAAATTACTAAAACATAAATAGATCTTAATTCAAAGCAAAAATTTAAACCTCAATAACGACAAAAAGTATTTAATTTGTTGTTTTAAATAGTCGAGACACGATAGAATTAGTGTTCGAGACAAAAGAATTGATAAAAAAAAAACAATAAGCGCTATAATTCATTAAAGAATAACAACTAATAAATGTTTTTATTAAATTTAATTTTACAATAAAAACATAAAAATATACCTAAGAAATAAAATCTTTAAATCCATAAAGTAAATCCTATGATATTCAAAAAACTTTATATTTACATTACGATTAAAAATATAAAAATAAATGACAGAATGTTAAAAAACAGACAAGTAAACAAATCATAATACTCAAGTATTTAACATTTTAAGATAATAATGTTTGTTTTTTTTATTTTTTATCTCACAATTTATCAATTCGAATTAATGTCAAGCATTTCATAAATACTCCTTTATTTCATTCCAGTGCAATAATAAAATATCATTTTTAATAATATTTTTAATTTTTGATATTTCAACAAATAATATCATCAGAAAACATTTTTTTTAGTATTGATTTTCTTATTTAATGTATGTCAAATGTTTGTTTATATCCAAATTTACCTAAAATAAGCACAATTTTGTTTCATAGTAAACACTAAATCGACAAAAAAAAACGTTTAAAACTTTTAATGACATAATTATTATTGTCAACAAAACAATGCCTTTTTGTTGATTTAAAGTTCACTTTAGTTGAAGTGTTTATTAAACCACCATCAACAACTTTATAATCTTAGAATTGTATAATTTTAAAACAAATGACTGTACAGATTTTACATAATTTTTAAGAATACTTAGCAACTACTTACCTAAATGTGTAAAATATATTTACTTATGCTTTAAGAAAATGACAATATAAGTTTTTTTTTTGCTTTGTTTTAATTTAATTTTATTTATAATTTAAATATTTATTGAGTTCATAATAATAAACACTATTAAAATAATAATTTTAACTAAATAAATAAATGCAATCAATTGATAAACTTTTTTAAATATTTCCATAAATAATTTTCCATAGTATTTTACTGACTATAAAATAAACTAAGACTATGACTTTTATAAACTTAATTAATTTTAATTTTCTCCCCTCAATATACTTTTATAATAATAATAATAATATTTATTAATCAAACCATTTACATGATAGGTCATTAATACATTTCAATTATACATTACAAATACATTATACATTACAAAATCAAGTTATAAAATTAAAATAATCTTCAAAAGAATAAATAGTCTTTTGCAGAAGTACATCTTTAGTGCGCCTATTGAATTTTTTAATTCAGATTTTCTTCTGGTGCTATAATTGTGTTTGTCAGAATTTTTTAAGTAAAGTGTCTTATTTGAGTGTATATATTTGATACATTCATGTATAAACATGCTTGTAACAGTTAATATTTTCTCTCTCTTGAAATATTCCTTGCAGCTTTCATTCCAATCCAAGGAACATAATATTCGTATTGCTCTTTTTTGTACGATTAATAATTTTTCAGAAGAACCCCATATCAACTGCATAATAAGCAGTTTTAGCACAATCGTACGAGGCGATTTGTTTAGTTCTGTGCATGCTGTTGTCAATTTTACTTTTAAATTATCTATATGTGTTTTCCAGTTTATTCTTTATCATGGAATTTTAGATGTTGCGTCTTATTTATATTTATTTTCAGTTTATTTGTACTAAAATAATTATTTAAATTATAAATAAAATTAAATTATAATAAAGCAACAAAACTTTTTTTTAATTTCAAATCATTACAAAACTTATGTTGTCAGTTAAAGCATAAATAATTGTACACATTTAAGTTGTTGCTAAGAATCTCTTTAAAAATTAATTTAAAATTTGTGATAAGAAACACTTTAAAAAAATTATCATTAATTATTATTTTAACTACCTACAATTATACGAAAATCAGTTCTAGGAAATACAAAAAAAAAAACTGAAATAAATTAGATAACCACAAATAGTATTGTAGTGTTAAACAAATCCATTTTTATATAACAAAGAAAATTTTAGAATAATCAAATTATTAGAAATTATACAAATTTCCGCACACTAGAGTAGTTAAGGGTAAAAATAACTTTCTACTATAACATCAGACTCTGTTTATGTTTCTTCTAATTATAGCATATAATTTTATACAGTGTTTTTAAAAATGTCAAAACACAAATCTTATGCAATCAACTATCTTTACATAGATGTAAAAATTATTTTCAAAAAATTGTTGCTACAACAATAAGAAGCTAGTATATCTCAAAGTAAACTAAATAAATCACCAATTACAATTAGAAAATCATTATAAAAAAAAATCCTCTACAAATTTATTTCCAAAAATTCTATTTCATTACATTTCATCTTAAAATGTAGCCTATTTTCTATCATTTAAAACATGAAAATTTTCTATTTTAAAATAGAGCTTCTTAAACTATGAGTCAACTAACTAAAAGTAGGGGATCGCAAAAAATTTGATAAATTTGGCAAAAAGGAGTCGCGAGTAGAAAAATTTTAAAAGTCCTGCTTTAGAGTGTATTTTTTTGACATCTACTGATTAATTTTGAAACTAACTATACCTTATTTCAACTAAAGAGTTAGTAGATTCGCGCAGCGTGTTGAAATCCGCTTCACATAGCTTAAAAGAATAAAAACGTAGATATGATCAATTCATCTGTTCGTGTTCTCCATAATGTAGATAAGATATTCGTTAACAAGGGATGAGTGTCTGAGCGACGGAGTTGTTTAAAACCATCTTGTAAAATTCCGTAAAATATATTTAGCTAGTGCTATTGTACTGATTTTATTCTTAAGGTATAGTATTATTATTATTTTATTTTTTAATAAAAGGACAAATAGATCAAAATTTTAATCGGATTTTAATTAAATTTTGGGAAATAACCCATCTTAATTTGAAACTATATTACACCAAAAATTAGTTTGATATCTTGTATAATGTGTTCAAAATTTTAAAATATTTAAAAATTATAATAAGAAAAATACTGTAAAGACTCAATATTTTCAAAAATATCTTTTAAAACATAAGACACAAAACTTTGACAATACTAACAATTGTTTCCAAATAACTTTTTGAAAATTTTAAGAATTTGAAGTATTTTACTCCTTACCATTTTTAAACATTTAAAAATTGTATACACCACTGTATATAATATCAAGCTAATTTTTGGTGTAGCTTTGGTGTAGTGAAATCAATAAATTTGATTAAAATTTCATAAAAATTTTGGTTTATTTGTCCTTTTATAACACCTAACTACAATTTTGTAAAGACGTCTTTAAGAATGAATATATACTAAATTTTCCATGTATTTATTTATACTTTGTTACTTTGTTCATATAAAAAAATTATTTATCAACTTAAAGCGATCTGCACGAATATAATACAAGAAATAAATCTAACTTCACTATCCCAATTACAAATTTAAATAAAACTAAATTTAACCCAAATCACATTGGCCTAATTTTTTACAATCATTTACCAAAACTTATTAGCAACATAAAATCTAAAATTAATTTCAAATTTCATTTAAAGAAAATTTTTATTGAAAAAAAGTTTGATTATTATCACAGTGACAAGTTCTAATCCTCAATTGTAATGTAATGTAAAGTTTTAGGCACTTTATTTTTTATGTATTTTTTTTAAACTGACTTTTCCATGTGGTTTATATGGAAATGAAAATTATATAAATATGTATATAAAAATATAAATATAAAGATATCGGCTTTTATTAATAATATTTCTGTGTACATCCATTCATATTGTTGTATAAAATTATTTAACAGATAATAAATAAATTTAAAAAAAAATTGCAGCTAAGTTTCAAATAATATCAACAACATAATAAAATATCATCTGACTCTCTTCCTTATTTACTGTACAGTTAAAAACAACAACCTTAATATAGTAATAACCTTCGAAATACAAAAACATTTTTAACGTTTATTGTACCTACTAAAATTACAAAATCATCTCCCGCAAATAAAACCAAAATTAGAAAAAGAATATTCCGAATACGACACTGTACATATGTGACAGAATTATATTATTATCAGAACACATACGCAGAAAAACACATTTTGAATTCTGAGTTCTGTATAGTATACATCAGTATGCATTTGTATTTAAAATGATACACAGCTGTGTGAGCAGCGACGCACATTTAAAAAATATTGTTGTAAACAGTTTTATATCCTTTGAGCTACGGTACAAAGAAATATGAAGTTAACCTAATATTTGATTAGTATTTCGAGGCAAATTATTGCATTATTAGTTTATTAATGGTAAGTACAGTACTTACAGTTATTATTACTTTGATTTGTGCATTTAAATTTAACTTACAATTAGAATCACTTAAAAGCTTTGGTTTTTTTTTAAATAAAACACTGTAATAAATATTAGTAAATACTTTTTAATCTCTCTGATTTTTCCTGATAACTAGCTGTGGCCTTGTAACGCTACAAAGAAGTAACACAATAAACAATTCATCTATGAAATAATTATTTTCATTATTTTCTCAGTTTTTTTACAGAAAAAATCTCTTGTTCAATTTCTAGTTAACTAATTTGAAATTAAATATAACAAAACTTCTAAATTATATATTTTGCTATAGTGTCAAATATTTTTTTTAAATTTTCAAAATAATTTATGTCAAATAATGACTTCAAAATCGCATAATAATCAGTTGTCTCTTTTATTAATTTATAATTAATAAATTTTATCTTATCAGAATGACGGAAATAAATTTAAAATAAAATACAACGAGGTATTAACAATATTTAATTAGGTGTCTGAACAGTAAATTTTGTAAACAAACAACGTTTTATAACATTTTCTGTTTTACAGATAAAATTTTGTTTAATTTTCATAGAAATTTGCAGATCATATATTGAAAAATTAATTTCTGTTTACTCAAAATATTTATGCAGTATGACTAAATAAAATTTTATAAGAAATTTTTATATTATTAATCAAGCAAATAATATCTTTGGAATTTTCTGCTTTGTCTCAAACTTCTACAAAAATATGTTTTATATCCACTCCATAGGAAAAAATATGGAATTATCTTTAATTAAAATTAACTAAAACAAAAATATTTTACATCATCTTTTGTAAATATTATCATTTTTTAAAAGAGTTCAAATAAATTAACAAAACTTATAGAGAAATTCACATTGAGTAAATATCCATTTCGATAATTTAAAATAAATATTAATATTTTATTTTCTTGTAATTGAGAATTTTATCTCCATAGTATTTGCTAAATTAACCCGAAAAGTTAACATAGTAACTATTAAATTTTCTTATTATATTTGAAATTAATATTTTAATTCCTTTTGCTTAACTATGTAATTTAACTTCGAAAACTACCAAAAGTAGTTCCCTAAAAACCATTTGTAACTCCGTTGTTATTTTTTCTGTGTATATAACAAACTAAATCAATCACGCTGTAGATATTAATATTTAATATCCGCAATTAAATCATTTTAAATATATTAATAAAATAATCATTTTTCAATTTATGGATAAAAAATAACCTTATTTATAAATATAAAAGTACTTACTGTTAAAATTCATGGAATTAGAATATATATTATGATTATGATTATAATTTTTTTGTTAAATACAATAGATTCATCTTTATTCAACGCTTTGTGAATTGCGCAATAATTATGTAATATATTCATAAATACATTTCATTTCAAATTATAATTATCTAGTAAAACCGCAAATGCGAATCAATAGTCAATATTACCTTCCTATAAAATAAATTGTCGCATATATTAAATGTATGAACTAGATAAATCCTTGAACTCAAATTTTAAAGAAACAATACGAATTTCTTGTAATATTAGTAATATATTATAATGTCATATTTTTGTATTAAGATATTGAACGAAGATATTTAACGAAAACTTGCTAAAATTTCAAAAAAAAAAAACTAGCAGTGCTATAATCTATAAGCGAATCTATAAGCGAATTTCATAATAAATACTTTTAACTATCGATTTTTTTGTCAACTTTTCAAACTTCTAAATGCAAAATTCAAAATATAAAATTGGTCATTTGTGTCACAAATGTAAAAAGTTACCATCAAACTTTGAGATAAGTTTGCAACTAGACGAAGCATGCGTAGTATAATAAATTACAAGGCTATTTCCGTATTTCCCGGGATAGGAATATCTTTTATTTTTTAATTTTAATTTTTTTTAAGTTATATTGAAAATAAATTCAAATATGGAGGATCTAAATATAATAAAAAACAAATTACCTAATCCAAGAAAAGAAGCTAATTTTTTATCTCAACTTACATTTTGGTAAGTATTGATAGTTTGTTTTATTTTTATTTATTTAAAACTTACATTTTCTTATATTTGAAGCAAATAAGATATATAATTTAATAGATTTTTAACAAACAAATTTTAAAATTGTAATTTCCGGAGAACAACGCATAACTCGGCTATTTTTAAATATTTTTATACCATATTTATACAATATATTCAACAATATATATCCTAAATATAAGTAGTAAAAAATAGTTTTCCATTTCATAGTTTTATTTAAAAAAATCTTCAAATTTGATGTTAATTTTATAGATTAAAATAACAGAAAATTTATAGAAAATGTATGAAATTCTAAAATTATTTTAAATATTCTCTTTATTATATATGTGCGTTATTTCTAAAAAAAAAAATTGTTTCTAAAACTTTCAAAAAACTATAAATTTCAGGTGGATGATACCAATATTCCGTAAAGGTTACAAACAAAATCTCAATACAAATGACTTATTTGAACCGTTGAAGTCGCAGCGTTCTGATAAAAAAGGTGATCTGTTAGAATCAGCATGGACAGTAGAGAAATTGAAAGCTGAACAACACAATCAAGATCCAAGTTTAACCAAAGTATTAATTCGAGTATTTGGACCAAGCATTTTGTGGTATGGACTGCGATTCGCATTTGTCGAATTATTTATCAAGTAAGTTAACGATTCATTTCGTTTGTTTTTCTTTAATTACTATGTAACCTAAAAATTTCATCAGGTTTTTAAGAAAATTTGACAATCTAAATCTATTTGTAATAATAAACTTAAAATTTAAATGATTCCGATCAAATGTTTGATTTCGGCCCATTTTTTAAATATTCAACTACAATCTTTTTGTTATATTAATTAAATATTAATTTAAGAAAAATTATATATATATATATATATATATATATATATATATATATATATATATAGAACTCAATGTTATGGTTATCTTATAATTTCTTACTTCCAAAAAATTAAATAAACATTTAGCGATTCAAAAATATTGGCCCGTATTCTCACCTCATTTATAAAAGTGATTTTTGCCAAAAGTACGTTTGACGTTTACTTAAAATTATTTATTAAGCAATTTATAATAGTTTATATAAATTTTCTAATACCAAATATAATAAAAATGATCATATATAGAAAAACTATTTACATTTGATGAAAAACAAAAGCAAAAAGTTATTTTGAAGTTAATGATAAAAGCACTTTTTCACGAAAAAGTGAGATGAGAATACGGGTCATAGATTTTGAAAAATATATCAGTATTTTTTATATTAGCTGTAAACTGCTAAACAATGATGATGAAATATAAATTATTCAACTAAAATTTGGACATCTGGAAACTTTCAATATATACAATAAGTTCCTTTTTGTGTTTTTCAGAATGCTTCAACCAATAGCATTAGGCCAACTAGTCCTTTCCTATTCTTCCGAAACAAAAAACAACGAAACAATTGTGATATATTCCGCCATCTTAATCTTAAGTTCAGTGTTATCGACTCTAATTTATTATCCAACTTTAATGGCTACCTTTCATAAATCGTTAAAGATGAAAGTCGCACTTGCGTCGGTGATTTATCGAAAAACCTTACGACTGAATAGACAGGCTTTTCAAAAAATCACAGCCGGGCATATTGTCAACTTATTATCGTCCGATTTAAATAACCTAGACTTGATTTGTTATTTTTGTCATAATCTTTGGATTGGACCCCTTGTAACAATTATAGCCACGGCTATAATGTACAATGAAATTGGAGTGTGTTCCTTATTAGGAGTGTTTATTATACTGGTTACTATTCCTTTTCAGGGTAAGGTTTAATTCATTTTTGAGTTAATTTTTTTATAGTCATAGTTGGAGAATAGAGAAGTAATCAGTGGCCAGATTCAATGGCATAATCGAAACAGTGTTCGGTCATTTACAATAAATGTAATTCAATAAAAATTTTGTTTAGATTACGATTTGGGCAATTTCTTTAACGAATTTTATATTTATAAAAATTTTAATTTTAATTTTTTTAGTTTGTTATATATTTATCTATTCTTGTTTGTTGATTTATTCTACAGTTTTAGATTGTTTATCTAAATTTGATTTGAAATAACAATTTGATTTCGACTCATTTGTATTGTCGATGAAATCACTAATGTTAATAAAAACATCATTTAATTAAATAGACAAATTATCTAAAAATTGATCATTTAATTTGAATTAGATGAATATTTTATTGTACTTATGTGTACTCGTTATATTAACTATATACCAATGTTGAGATAGTTTTTTCAGTCGAGCTGTATTATTTCACGAAATACAAAACATCGAAACGAATAAAAGTGCACAGTCTCTTCAATCGTAGTTTATACATTCTTTTACTACTAGTTATTCATATTACTTAACCATTTTTATATTGATAAATAAATAAAAAGTTTAATATAAATGTTTAACTTTAAATATCCGCGACATAAAGATAAGGTTAGAAATAAACATTTTTTCAAAAAGTAAATGCTTAATTTTACTAGATATTTTTGTGAAATAATTAATTCACTCTGTGTACATTGTTCATACTTTTATTGATACTATAAAATAATTATTGTTATTGGTGCCTAGGTTGATGTATGGTAGTGAATGTTGGGTTTAGTTGCAAAAGCATAAACGGAAAATGACTGCTGTGGAAATGAGATTTTTACGTGGGGTATGTGGTGTAAATAGAAGAGATCGGGTATGAAATAGATTAGTGTATGATGAGTGTGAAATTGAAAAAAAATGTTGTAGCAAAAGTTGACGTTAGTCAGTTAAGATGGTTCGGACATGTTGAGCGAATGTCTAATGAACGTTTGGTTAAAAAGATTTATTTGAATGATTTTGATTGTATACGTTTGCGTGGACATCCGATGAGTAGTTGGAGTGGTATGATTGAAAGTGTTTTGCGTGAGCAAAAGTTTCCAAGTAGTACGAATAAAAGGGCATGTAAGAGAGGAATTATGAATGTGGATGAAGAGAAAGTTGCTTGTTTGGATAGGAATGTTTGGAGGCGACTGATTTCGGGATGATGAAAAGAGTTTGTGCCACACCCTTTTGGGTACATGGCGTGATTGTGTATGTAGTAATAAGAATGGCATGAAGCTGTAACATGAGTGAAATTCTGAAGTAAGTTTAAAAAGTTACAGTAAGCCTAATATCAGGAATAAGCTACATTCGCACAACTACACTTTTAGCAGTAGTAGTAGCAAACATGTATGTGTAATAATCATTAAATTTTGTCATGTGTCCCCAGTATAAAATATAAATTTACAAATTAATTAATAATTACATAATATGCCATTGATTTTTATATATTCATATCTATAACAACAAAACATTATTTCTGGAGAATTTTTTAACCCAAAATAATAACAATATAGAATAGGTTATTAACCTGATTCTTATACAAAGAATGCTTTTAGCAATTTTGTTTTCGAAAATAGCACATTATTATTTATATATTGTATATACTATATTTTAGGTTGGCTGAGTAAAGTGTATGCATCGTTAAAACGTAAAGGAGCGACAAAAACCGATGAACGCTTAGAATTAATGAATGAAATTATAAAAGGCATACAAGTTATCAAAATGTATACGTGGGAAAAACCATTCACGCAACTTTTATCTATTATACGACGGTAATAAATATTTTTTTTATTATTATTACAAGTTTAATTACTACTTTATTTTAAATTGAATATTTAAGTACTTAGATGTAAGAATAAACGGTATTGAAGTTCTCACATAAATACGATATGAATATATTATAAATATATATATATATATATATATATATATATATATATATATATATATATATATATATTATATATATATATATATATATATATATATATATATTATATATATTATATATATATATATATATATATATATATATATATATTATATATATATATATATATATATATATATATATATTATATATATATATATATATATATATATATATATATATATTGAAAATTAAATCAAAATATTTTCATATAAAAGATATCTGAAGTAACATTAACTCAAATCCGGATCCATATTATAAAAATTATTATTACAAACCAACGCACATAATCATCCAAATCTAATAAAAATAGATAAACAATAGGTAAAAAGTATATTTTTTTTAAAAATCTCAACTTCTACATTATAATAAAACTTCTATTATCATTTCTGCAAAATTACTGTTTCGTTTAATCTCAAAAATTAATATATATATATATATATTTAATTTCATTTTTTATTTTTATTCCCATTACCTTTGTAAAATACATCAAAGCATTATTATATGCACTTCGCACAAAATATATGTACATATGTACCCATGGCACAAACTTTTCTTTCAAGCCGAAATTAGTTTCCGCCAAACAATTCTATCAAAACAAACATATTCCGCTTCATTCACATTTATGGCACCTCTCATACATGCTCTTTTATTCTTACCACTTGAAAATATTCGCTCCCATCCAACACTATTAATCAAGGCAATCGATATACTTCACACATACGTACACTTTCAATATCACTAACATATATTCTTTAAATTAAATACTCATTTCGCACCTGATTTCTTCTACTAACTCACATACCCCACGCAATTTCAACATCACTCACAAAATAAACAAACAAAATTCATGTTCTTTTTCATTTTTATTTTTCAGCAAAGAACTCCTACTGATCAAATATGCCCTCTACATCAAAGGTATGCACGTGGCCTTTACCGTATTCCGTAGTCGAACTGCCATTTTTTCGTCCATTCTCGTCTACGTCCTTACAGGAAACATCCTTACCGCTCGAAAGGTTTTCGTCATAACCGCTTGCTTCAACACAATGCGCCATACAATGACAGATTTCTTTTCATTTGCCATTGAGCTAGCAGTTGTAGCAAAAGTCAGCATCAAACGCATTGAAAAATTCCTACTTCAAGAAGAAATCATCAATCTTCCTTTGGAATATAAAGACACCCAAGAAAATGGCGTAATTGAACCAATGAAAGTTAAAGTTTATTTAAACAATATTTCCTTAAAATGGACTGATGACCAAGCAAATAATACTTTAACAAATATCTCTTTAAATGCCTCCAAGGGATTTATTGCAATAATAGGACCTGTAGGAAGTGGTAAAACTACGTTATTTAATATAATTCTACAAGAATTACATCCCCAAAAAGGTGAAATTGATATTAAAGGAACCATATCTTATGTCAGTCAAGAACCTTGGTTATTCACTTCTACAATACAACAAAATATTTTATTTGGTTCTCCCTACAATGAGCAAAAGTATAATGATGTTTTACGAATTTGTTCCTTGCAGAACGATCTCAATAATTTTCCGTATGGCGATCAGACTATAGTAGGAGATAGAGGTGCTTTATTAAGTGGCGGTCAGAGAATAAGAATTAATCTAGCTAGAGCAATCTACAAAGAAGCCGATATTTATTTACTAGATGATCCTTTTTCTGCATTAGATACTCAAGTAGCAAATGAGATATTTTTTAATTGTGTTAATTCGTATTTAAAAGACAAAGTGTGTTTATTGATAACACATCAGCATCAGTATTTGGAGAAAGCTGATGAAATTATAATATTAAATAAAGGAGAAATTAAAGCTAAAGGAACTTACAACGAAGTCAAATCGGAAATAATGAGTTTTGCTAATTTAAATAAGAACGATATTCAAAATGATGAAACTTCTAGTATTTATAAAAATGATGAGGAACAGGCTACTACATTACAACAAAAGGATGATAAAAATGAAAAGAAAAGTGGAGTACAAATTAAAGAAGAACAACGACAAACTGGAAGGGTGACGTGGAATACTTACAAAGCATATTTTAAAGCATGTGGAAGTATATTTTACGTATTTTTTGTATTCTGTCTTTTTGTTATGGCACAGTTTTTTGCTAGTTCTGGAGACTACTTTTTAAAATATTGGTAAGTAACATTCTATTTCATATAAATAAAGAAACAAACAAAATTATATGTTGTCAGCAAAATAAATATTGAAAGTACACGTATATCTTTCATTTTAATAATAGATAATATTCGAAATCATATTTTATTTATCAATTATTAAACAATTCTTCGACAAAATAGGTTCATCAAAACCAATTTGTTGAGATTTAAATAAACGTTACTAAAGTAAAAGGAAAACAAAATAGTAATCTTTAAAAAAAAATGTAAGCCCAGATATCAATGAAAATATATATTTAAAAACATAAAATTACTTTCTAAGTGATTCAACAATTGCAATTTCTCATTTTACCAACAAAAGTAATGCACCCATCCAATAAATTTGGGTTTTTTATATGTTGAACAAATACAGAGAAAAAATAATTAAAGTTTCTAAAATTCATATTGTGAAGCCATATGCCTAAACTTACACCAAAGATTAAATCAGGCCTTCCTTAAAGTACAACTAACGAAGTAGATATGGATATAGAAATTGATATAATATAAAAATAAATTATTATATATGTTTAATATTATTACATTAATTAAAGAAAAACGCAAAAATAATATTTGAAGTAATTATTAAAATATTTTTCACATGAAAACATTCTTTTTTACATACATACATACACATCACGCCATTTACACATTAGAATGTGGCACAAACTGTTTTCATTCAAGCAAAAACATTCCTATCTAGACAAGAAACTTTTGCTTTATCCAAATTTGTAATACTTCTCACACGTTCTCTTTTAATCTTACCACTGGAAAACATTTGCTCACGCACTTCGGACGTACACGCAGATGTATACCGTCAATATCACGCACATAATATATTTTTAAAATAATTATTTATTAGACATTCGCTAAAAGTGGCCGAACCATCTTAACTGACTTACTTACATTTTTTTTACATATATACATACATACATACACAATCACGCCATGTACCCAAAAGGGTGTGGCACAAACTCTTTTCATCATCTCAAAATCAGTCGCCTCCAAACATTCCTATCCAAACAAGCAACTTTCGCTTCATCCACATTCATAATTCCTCTCATGCATGCTCTTTTATTCCTACTACTTGGAAACTTTCGCTCACGCAAAACACTCTCAATCATACCACTCCAACTACTCATCGGACGTCCACGCAAACGTATACCATCAAAATCATTCAAATAAATCTTTTTAACCAAACGTTCATTAGACATTCGCTCAACATGTCCGAACCATCTTAACTAACTAACACCAACTTTTGCTACAACATTTTTTTCAATTTCACACTCATCATACACTAATCTATTTCGTACCCGATCTCTATTATTTACACCACATACCCCAAGTAAAAATCTCATTTCCACAGCAATCATTTTCCGTTTATGCTTTTGCAACCAAACCCAACATTCACTACCATACATCAACGTAGGCATCAAAACTGCATTGTATATATTCAAACGGGCTTCTTTGGAAACATTTATATTCCTACATTTAACACTATATATTACATTTCAGGGTAAATTTAGAACAATTGCGTCATACCAATTTAACATTAAACTCCCTTCACGAAGATGCCTGGTCATATTCGCGACAATTCTGCATCTACGTCTATTCTGGAATAACATTTGCAACAATAATCGTTACGCTAACAAGTTGTTTCATATTTTATACGACAAGCACAAAAGCATCTGGCAATTTACATAATGAAATGTTTAACAGTATTATAAAAGCGACGATGAGATTTTTTACACAGAATTCAGCGGGACGAATTTTAAATCGTTTCTCAAAAGACATTGAAACGGCTGATATTATTATGCCTTATGCACTAATAAATTGCCTACAGGTATAGTAGAAATATTTTTTAATATATAGAGTGTTCGTTCAAATAGTTTCTGTAACAACGTAATAGCCGAGAATGTTAAAAGTGTTGTGATCTGAATTTAGAGACATAAAAGTTGAGAAATCAAAACAATATGTCAGAAAAATATAAAAACATTCAATTTACGTCCAAATCGATTTGGTAAATACGACTGATTGACCAAAAAACCATACTTAACATATGTATTAACAAATGAGGGACTTGGAGAAAAAGTAGGCAGCGATATTTTTGAGAAATATGGAAATATAAGCTGAAATTTCAGTTTCTTATTTTAACTACTAAAGCTATCACTTAGCTGGCTTTTT
Organism: Clivina fossor; assembly: GCA_963966155.1. NCBI lineage: Eukaryota > Metazoa > Arthropoda > Insecta > Coleoptera > Carabidae > Clivina > Clivina fossor. The sequence continues at coordinate 6,811,025 of OZ014553.1, read as the reverse complement.
CTTTTATACATTTTAACATGTACATAGTTTCAAATAATATTTTCAACCTAAAATATTTAAATTTGTAATTAGGCCTAGTTTTCCGCTGAGCTCTTCAAATATAAAATGTTGCTAATTAATTTTTTTATTAATTGACGCAAAACAAACTTATATTCAAAATGATATATACAGGACAAAAAGACATTCAAAATTATTTCAAATGTCAAATAACAATATTTAATAATTTATATTGCGTGTTTGAATTGGCATATTACTGATTTATATAACTTTAATACGTTTCATCTATAAATTTTTTCAATTAAACACATATTTTCGTAAAAATTACATATTCAAATGTGATTTTTCTGTATTAATTTAATCCGAATATTAATAAAAATTAATACACAACTACATCCTAAAGCCGTTTTATTTTAATATGAGTTCTGAAAGATTTTTACTATATCATTTTATTCTATTTTTGAGTATTACAATTAAAAAAAAAAATATGTAAAATTTTTACTTAATACATAAATAATTATAACGTATCAAAAATCTAAATGTGTACGTTTTAAAAATGATACAAAAGTTTACATACCACACTTCACAAAGTAAAAAATAACAGATATCGACAAACAAAAAATTTGAACTTCGACTCTTTAAGTCCAAATTGAAACCTTTAGTTTATTATTATTTATTTAAAGTTAAATTTGCTGATAAAAAATATTGAAAATTTTCATAAGAAGATATTATAAGTATAAAACATTTGAGCGAACACTTTGTATATAGATTGAAAAATAATATTGTAATGGAAAACTGAATGACATTAATCGCAGTATTTCAGACACTTTTATCCATTATTGGCGTCGTAACTATAGTAACCATTATTAATCCATGGTTAATAATACCGACGTTAATTGCATTTTGTATTCTTAATATCTTAAGAACAATTTATTTGACTGTTAGTAGCAATATCAAACGATTGGAAAGCACTAGTAAGTGAATTCACTTAATTACTTCTACATACAAATTAGTATTTCTATCATTAAAAATCATGTTTATTATTGTGTTTACGATACCTAATACAATCAGATATTTATATCAGTCATTATAAAATTCTTGTATAATTTCAAATAATAAGTTAATGTTATACATATATGTAGTTAATTAAATTGTTTTTTTTTTCATAATTTATAAGTTTTTTTTTAATTTTAAAGTACAAAATTTAAATAAAAACATTAATAAAAATAATAATTAATAAAGATGTGGCACAAAAACTAGAAATTAGTTTCCGCCAAACATTCTTATCCAGACAAAAATATCTGAGGAAAAAATTTAAAAAAACAATATTGTTATACTTTTTTGTTTTTTAATTATTATTAAACTATTATTATAAAATCAATTATAACATATTAGTAATTATAAAAATCCATAAAAAACTTTGTTATTTATTTATTACTCCTAGTATTTTTTTTAGCTCGAAGCCCAATGTTAAATTATGTAACGACAACCATACAAGGTTTATCCACGATCAGATCATATAAAGCACAAATTCGATTACAAAAAGAATTTGATAATATACAAGATGTGCATACAACAGCTAGATTTTTAACTGTAGCTGCTAGTAGAATGTTTGCAGTATGGCTAGAAATTGTTTGTGCTACATATTTGGCATTAGTTGTCTTCAGTTTTCTTGTTTTCGGAAATGGTAAATATTAGAAAATATAATCTATCTAAATATTTTTAAAATAAAACGGCTTTAGGTTGTATTTCTATATTAATGTAAAAAGATACAAATGACATTTACTATATTAAATATTTTTAGTATAGATAGCCGTGGGCACGTGGTAGCACGTAACATGTCGGACTCTAAAAGTCGCTAATTCGCGCCAAGCTCACACCATTGGAGAAATTTGTACCATTAAACTGATATAGTTTGTGTCTGAATGGTTCGGAACCAACAATTGACAATGCAAAAAAATATTAAGAAACTATATTTTATTAGTTTTTTTTTGCCCCATATACTGATTATATATTTAAATATTTTTAGTGCCATTAAAAATATTAAGCTATTTTTTTATTATTATTATTATTATTAAAATTAAGTTTTGATATATTCCAAATTTGTAAACATAATTTTGTTGTGAATGAATTTCCTGTTTTACCAAAAATATCATGCTACAATTCAAAAAAAAATTATATATAATTTTTCAAAAAAAATCAAATTATCTATATCTGATGTTAAAATTAATTCGTAAAAATAAATATGAATATAAAAATGAAAGAAAATATTTAATTTAAAACTTATTTTGGTACAAAAATTTCACAGTAGTCAATTTATTTATTGTTTTTTTACATAAATTATTATAAAATAAAAAAAATTAAATCTATTAATGGTTGAATGTATTTCATTAACTTTAAACTAACTTTAAAGTAACTTTCCAGAATTTGGCGGCAACGTTGGTCTCGCTATAACCCAAGTTATGAGTATGCTTGGTTCCATCCAATGGGGAGTTCGTCAATCATCAGAGCTAGAAAACCACATGACTTCTATAGAACGTCTCATAGAATATCGAGACACTGACGAGAAGGAACAACAAGATTCAATAACAAACATATCTCCCGAATGGCCACAAAGTGGTTGCATAGACTTCAAAAACGTCTGTCTTAGCTACAGTCCAGACGAATCAACTATATTGAAAAACCTAAATTTCTCTATAAAATCCAATGAGAAAATCGGTATAATTGGCCGAACTGGAAGTGGCAAATCTTCCATAATTAATGCTTTATTTCAATTATCTCCCACAACTGGCGAAATAATTATCGATAATATAGATATTAAGAAAATTCCTTTAGAAATATTAAGATCAAAAATATCTATAATTCCACAAGAACCAGTATTATTCTCTGGAACAATTCGAAAGAATCTAGATCCCTTTAATGAATACGATGATCATATTTTGTGGAGAATACTGCAAGAAGTTAATCTGAGCGATAAAACTATTTTGATGCATGGTTTGCAAACGAAAATTACAGAAAATGGATCAAATTTTAGCGTTGGACAAAAACAACTCATTTGTTTAGCAAGAGCAATAGTTGGTGATAACAAAATTCTAATCCTAGATGAAGCTACTTCAAATATTGATCCAGAAACTGATAGACTAATACAGAAAATTATCAGAAATAAATTTAGTAATTGTACAGTGTTAACAATAGCACATAGAATGGAAAATATTATGGATTCTGATAAAATATTATCCATGGAAGATGGACAAGTTTTAGAATTTGAACAGCCGCATATTTTATTGCAAAATAACGAAAGCTATTTGAGCAAAATGCTGCATGAATCTGGAAATAATGTTAAAAAGGTTTGTATGTGATATTAATAAATACGTTTAGAAAGTAACTTCCGTACTTATCTGCATACTTAAAATAAAAATTAAAATACTTACTTTTTCAAATTAAAATTATATGTAATTGGATTACCAAATAGTTACTTGATTCCCAGTTGTTGAATTGTGAAAAATATTAAATTTTGCAAATGATAATTTAATCATAATAAGCTCATTAGTTTACAAGATGAATATAAAATTACATTTAAATGTGAAGAAAAACCAATAGTATTAATAGTCACGTTAAATTATAAAATAACTTGTTTTTTTCTATATGCCACTTTTTTTGTAGTCACAATAAAATTTAAATTAAACAGATCTTAAAAAAAAATAATTATTTAAAATTTAAATATATTAATATAACAACTGAAAATAACAAAATTACAAGAAAGTATTATCTCTTTAAATTCAATATCACATGATAATTTAAAACACAAACAAAAATTATTCTTTACATAACAATTGTAATTTATAAATTGATATTTTAAATTAGTTATTTTTCTAATTAAATAATAAAAAATATAGAATTAATGACAAAATATGTGAAAAACAAAATTTGAGATACTAACTTTACTATTTCCTAATTCCAAAATAATTTTGAAGTTAAAAATTTACAAAACTAATATTATTATTAATTAAGTATATTTTATTTTTTCAGAACTATGAAAAAAATCACTCCAAACTTCAACTATAATCTACAAGCAAACGAACAAATATACAAATAAATTATTTTCAATAAATCTTGTACATTCTATTGCATATACTCATTATATTTATATTATAATTACATTATTACAAAAATAAATAATTATTAAAAAACCAAGGTAACAATTCTATTAACTGCATTATCATAACTATCTTCCTCAGTTCGAACACAAATATCTGCCCTTTTATATTCCTTTCCAGTCAAATCTGATCCTACATCTCTTACTTGTATCTTTAATTGTCGTCCAAAATGTCTATTTAATTCAGGAATACAAACAATTGTTCCGTATGGAATTGTTAAAGTTGCATCCATTGCTAATGTTATATATTCAGCTCGATCGTCTAAGAAATCCTAGAATAATATTGATATTAATTTGATGATATGTAACTAATTTTATTGATTTCTCAATAAACATTCTGGATAAAATTAAGGATGCAAACCGCTATAAAAAAAATTAAACTAATACTATTTACGTTTTTTAATATTTTGTCTATTCAAATTTCTGATTTACAAAAGAATTTAAAAAAAATATAACTATAATTTTTAAAGCAACAAAAATTTTACATTATTTATGTTTCTTTTAGGTAAAAAGTTATGTTTTCAAATATTATGTAAAAGTGTAAAACAAAGCAAGAAAAATATTGTCTAAGAGAAATTTCGTCGAATCAATAATAACAAAGTTTTCAAATTTATTTCGATAAATTTTTCTTAAATTTAACTGAAATACCTGTAATGTTCTTAATTTTTTTCCACGACTATCTAGAAAACCATTTTCTACATTTTCCTCATCATAATCTGGATAGTAAGCGGATAACGTAACATTTTCAAAAGTTTTTCCCTGACATTCCAATGTTTCTGGTACGGATACTATTACTACAAATTATATCAATACATTTCAATTGATTCTTTAAAAAACTATCAATATAAGATCCTTAGAATAGTAAGAGCATAAGCACCAATTTAATAAATCAACTATAAACTTTGTATTGAAATCAGTTATTTCGGATTGATTTTATAAATAAAACTAATATTAGTTCTTAAATACAGTACAGAAATTATTAAGTTTATTTTTGGAAAATGTTAATCAAATTATATGCTGTTATACGAGTACAGTACATCTTTAATGCAATTTTTCTCAAAAAATTACTTTTGGCGTTTATGCCCTTGCTATTATTCTATTATAAGAACCTCATATTTAGGGATGGGCAAATATCAAACAAATATTGATTTAACAAATCATTACAAATTGAAATTTTTAAAAATTGATTTACTAGTAGATTGAGATTAAAGAAATCAATTTCCAATAAGTCGATTATTTATTTATAAAAACTAATTTAAATTATACCATATTTACCTAGATACTGTTTTCAACAAATTAAAATCTTTTAAATAATATATATCTACGCACTTTAATTGGGACTGTAAACAGACCCAAATATTAAATAAAAATATTTATTTATTTATATTAATTAAAAAATATTATTGTAAAAAATAAACTGCATTCATTTCACTAAAAAATTTGTAAAATGTTAACTTAAATTTACAACTTAATATTCGTAAGCTAATTAAACTGCAATTAGTTACTAAATATAAATAAATTATAATAATCTACTAAGCAATCGAAAAAAATCATCAAAATAAGCTAAAAAATAAATTTTTTAACAAAAAAAATCGATTCGTGATTCGATTCGACTGCTAAAAATCAAAAATTTAATTACAAAAAAAATCGATTTTTTTAATATTAATATTTACCTCTAGCATTTGACAACGCAACAAAATTCACTATAAAAATGATAGAAAACCCGTAAATCATTTTAATATTTCTTTTGTATAACTTACGTAGAATAAAAGTCAGTTACTAAGCAGCAATTTAACTTTTTTCTTGGGTTATTATTTCACGTGAACTACAATTTGCAATCTTAAGCATTTTTACTTGACAGATAACTTACCTAGCACTTTACTGCATGCATAGTCAGCGGAAAATAAAATAAACATTTAAAAAAACTATTAGGAAATCGAAATAATAAATTGTTAGATCAAAAATTAGTATAATCATATTTATTTTTATATTTGGACATTAATTTTTAAAATAATCATTTATTTGTAGCAAAAAAAATAAACGTATTTTCCGGAAAAGAAACGTTATATTTTTTTAAATTACAGTAAATTACAGAGTTCCAACTAATATGTATAAACATACAGTTGTTCGCATATCAGATTTATTTAGAGCAATTATCAGTACGTACGTTATTTCTGACCTATTTTTCTTTAAATAATAATAATTAAAAGTTAGCTTACAATACTTTTATTTTGTTCTTTTTTTTTGTAAAATCTAAAATAATAATGTTTTAACCCTTGTCCAGCCGTATAATTTTACAACTTTAACAGGCAGTAAAAGTACAATTTTGTACCTTCATATGTTTTGTATCAAAATTTTCAGTGTAGATATAATTATTATACGGTAAATATATAATATTTAATATCTACACATTGTTTACGTCATATTGACTATCGTTAGCACTTGCTATGTCTGCAAAGACCTGAAGCAGAAACATCGTATAATTAGAAAGTCATGTGTAGTTTGCGTTAAACACTTAGTAACAAAAACTATGTGTATTACTTGTGAAGAAAATCAATAAAAAAAAATTTTTTTTAATATCGTAAATAAACTATTTTTTTACTGTTTTCATTATAAAATAATATTATCATTAGCAAAAAAATAACCGAATAATTATTCGACTTCGGTTTCATCTCTAGTTATTAATATCACAAAATTAGCCTAATTTTCCATTTTTTTTTTTAAAAATAATTTTCTTTATGCCACTACTGACTATAATTAAAATATAACATCAAAAAATTTATAGTACTCAAAACGTTTTTATATAAAATTTTAAAGAAAGGAAATATATTTTTCCATGCAGAATATTTCAAATTGAATAAATTTTTTTTCCATAAATATATAACAAATGCGTTTACGTTCGGTTATACCAATGCTTAGAATATAAATGCAACCAATTTATTAGCTGAGTCATACAAATTGCGTGCGTCTGCTAAAAATACAAAACTGATACAAAATAATACATATCATACATAAATATAGAAAAAGGTTCAATAACCAGTTAAGCGAAAACTGATTAATAGAAAATTAATAATTTTCAAAGTCTAAGTATTTGTTGAATATTGTATTAGACACAAGAATATCGATGTGTGATATTTTCTATACGATTTCCAACTTAATAATAATATATTTATTACAAATCTGGGGCAACATCAAAAGATTTCGGAAATAATTAATGTAGTTGTTCATTCTTTGTATCAAATTTTGATTTTGATAAATTATTGTTATTGAAATCTATGGTTATTTATGAGCATATTTGCAAACTGGAACAAACTTAATAAAAATTACATGTATTTTAGTTTAACTACTATATAGGAAGTGTTTTTTTTATAAAAAAAAAAACAGTATTTTTATTCTTAGAAAAATATGGTTGTATTATGTTTTTTAATTAAAATTATAACGTAGTTTTTGTAATTTTCTATCAGATAACAGAATATATGGGTAAACCATTGAATATAGTTATAATTACATATATATATATAATAATAATAATAATAATAATAATATATTATTTATTTAATGGCTAAACTTTACTTTACAGTCATCAAATGTATTTACTTGAAACTTTACACACTATTAATTTACGCATTTTATGAATATAAATCGCAAAATTTTAGTGTGAAAATGATATTTACAATGGTATAACTTATTTTAGAAACTCATTTTTAACATAAGTTATACCATTACATAAGTTGAATTGGTTGTAGGTGACATATATGGTGGCGACCGCTGCAAGACAGGTTAGTTAAAGAGATTAATATGGTTATGTTTAGAAAAATTTAAGTTCCGTGAATAATTTTTGGTTAAACTTTACGGTTACCAAATGTTTTTACTTCAAACTTTACATACGGTTACTTTTGCACATTTTATGAATATAAATCGCAAAATTTTAGTTCGAAAAGGATATTCACAATGTTAAAACTTATTTTGAAAACTCGCTTTTAACATAGATTATACCACTGAGTAAATACGTATATTTATATAAATATATTTTTTTAATCAATGATTATACGTAAAAAAAATTGGTTGTAGATGACATATGTATATAGTGGCACTCATTGCAGTATAGGTAAGATAAAAATGTTAATTTGTTAATGTTCAGTAAAATTAAAGCAACGTAATGAATTTTTAGTTGTTTTTAAGGTAAAAAATTAAAAATAACAATATCTGCTAGTAGTTATGTAAATATGGAAAATATGATATAGAAATTTTTTAACATTTACATGTTAAAAACGAATTTTCTAAATCACTTTTAATATTGCAAATATCATTTCCGCACTAAAATTTTGTAATTCATATTCAAAAAATGTGCTAAAGTAACCGTCCGTAAAGTTTGAATTAAGTACATTTGGTGACTCTAAAGTTTTACCGAATATATAATCACAAACTGTACAATATTAAAAATAAGCATTATATGCGTATATACAACTATAGAAATAAAAGTTCTGACCTTTACCGTTCTTTTGCAATCCTGATACTTTACTTGAACTCCACTGAAGTCCTCTTGAATATTTGAAACTTGATTTTACTGTTTACTAACACTTGCATTTTTTTAACACAATGACGTATTAAAATTCGGATTAAACATTTTACTAATAATTTAAAATACTATCAATGAAATTCAGTTTGAGCACTTTCATATATTATTCATTATTTTAGACTGTGTAAAAGAACTTTAATATTTTAAGATAACATTCAATATAAATTGATTCGACACAAAACATGCGAAAAATAAACGTCTCGACACTTTAAAATTCAAATCACAACTAAATTGAAATATGTACATTAGTTTAATTAACTATTTTTCGTAATCCAATTATAATTAATTAATTTTATAAATTATTTTCGTTATAAATTTAGTACACAACATTTTTTTAAATATATAAAAGAAATTTTTAATAACAAAATATATAATTAATTGCGATGATAATTGTATTAGGTAAGATGATAAAATAAGCTATTTCATTTTGTTTTATTTTAAAATATTAAAGTTTTATATGTACATATACATATATATTGCTTTTAGCCAGCAACGATGTTTCTTGTAAATTTCAAATTGATTTCGACAACACAATGATATTACAAAGATCCATGCACCAAGCGGGATTCAAACCTGGGCCCGCACGGGAACGAGTGATATCAGGCTCACGTCTTAAACCGCTCGATCATGCAGATCGGCGTAATAAAATTGTTTTTACACAGTCTTAAATAATAATAAATAATATATTAAATTCGAAAACTGAATTGTACTAACAATATTTAAAATTTTTAGCAACCAATTGTTAAATCGTAATTTTTAGTGCATTATTGTTTTAAAACTAAAAGTGCAAGTGTTGAAAAATGGAACCAACTTCAAGTTCAACTAATGTACCAAGATTGTAACAGAATTCGATAAAGATCAGAATTATATATATATATATATATATATATATATATATATATATATATATATATACCTATAATATTTGTAATCACATTATCTTTAAAATTAGCATATCTAATAACTAGTTTAAATTGTATTAAAAAAATATTTTCTGCGATGACACTAAGAATTTCACAAATATATAATATCCATTTAATTGCAGTGAACTAATATATAATTAGTAAATTTAATAAATCTAAAAAAATGTATTGGTCTCGCCATGATTCGAATCTGCGATCTCTTACTTTCTCAGCAAACGAAATCTTAACGAAGTCAATTTTTCCAATTATATTGTTTTATAGTATCTTGTTAATTATTTGAAATATTAAAAAAAAACTCAACCGCATTAAAGTAAATTTGTGTAAATGCAAACCGCGAAAATGGAGGAATTACTATAATAAAATAATTAAAAACTATAAAAACTATTTTTTCTTCACAGTAGTTAGAAATAAACGAAATTAACTTATTTCTATTGTTATGTTATTTATAAATTTTATACTTGCTTTCTAATATAGATGGAAATAAAATAAAATAACAGAAATTAAAATTCTACATCAGTTTTATACCAAAGAAAAAATTAAAATTTTAATCTTTAATTTAGCAATCTAATTGAATCAATTTAGTAAAATATTTATCAAATCTATTTCTTTGGACGCAATTGCATGATATGTTTGCAAAATTTAATTAATTCATAAACACAGACGGGCAAAACACAACAGTATGTGTACATTGATCAAAGAAAAGGACCTTTAGCTATCAGTATAAGAGCTTTTAAGCTCGGCTGTCGGCTTGGTTGCTAACAACAAAGACTAACTAGCTTTGAGCAGAAAGCTAAACTTTTCATGTCCGATTAGAAAACACGCCATTTACATTATTAATAAAACAAACTAGCGAAACGATATATGGATACAAATTTGTATATACTCGATAGGGAAAAAAATGAAGAGAAATAAAATATATTATTTCAAGTTATATTTTAGAAAATACGAAGATTTCTAATAATTTACAAAACATAAAATGTAATATCCAGAAACAGAAACAGAAAATTATATATAATTTTAAATATTCTTAAAAATTCAAAACATTAATTTTATTTTTTTGGGTTAAGTTAGGTTATATTTCGGTATAAATTACCAAAAATAAATTGCAGGCAATTTAAACATCACTAATAAAAAAATTAATGTTATCTACTTCAAATAAAAATTAAATTATTAAAAAATATAACAAGTTTATATTTAATATTTTTAAAGTCGAAATATTGAAATATTAAATATAAACTTGTAACATTAACAATATTCAATAGGTTCATCAAAACGTATTTATCATCATAAAAATATATAAATAGGTACAATAATAAAATTAAATAGAAAAAAAAATTTAAACATACTAACAATATAATTACAAGTAAATTAAATTGAAAAAGTCAATACATAAATATATTTAACTAATTACATTAGAAAAAAAATCTATACATTCAGACAGCAACCTAAAATTTTCCATTAAAATATAGAACGCACACAAAACCGTCTAGCACGTAGAAATATGAACATAAATACAAACAAATAATTATATTTTTTTCTCTGTCCATTTACAGTGACACAAAGCACAAATAATCAAGCACAATATGTCTACCAAACAGATATCAATGTAATTATGAATAGTAACATGCTAGCAAGATTGATCAAAAAGTTATATGTCCGAATACATATCTCTGTTAACTTATGAACTAATTAATTTGATCCTTTTTCTGTTCGATTTTGCTATAGAATCTAGCTACTGGTCACTTTTTTTTTATAGAATAATAAATGTATATTTACTGTTCTAAGCAGAAGCGGAGATAAATAATTCTCCCGCTGCTATGTTATAGTTAATTTTAGAATTAATTAGTATTGTATTGTACAAAATCTTATTTATAGAACTCAACATATCCAAATTATAAACTTATTGAAATTTATCATCTCACAAAATTTGTCGCCTTGGGCTTTAGCTTACTTAAGCCTAGTTTACATTAGTTCTCCAAATCACTCTACTCTACTAATTTTGGTAGAGTAACTGTTAACACACAGCCAGTAGTTTATTAGAGAAGAGTTTAAGTAAAATATTTTTGATTTTTTTCTTAAATCGCCATTAATTAATAGGCCATGTGTATAAATATAAATATATACTTATCAGGGAAGAGTTTAGTTTAAAGTTCATTCTGCTTCTGTGCATTTTATTTGTGTACGTATTAAAAATAAAATATTAATTAATGATGGCATTAATTTTATTTAAAATAACAATTTTCAATCAACTATTTTCTATGAAGATGAAATAACTGGTATTATTGAAAATATCATTAATCTATTATTATTCGTTGATTTATCTAGAGTTCCCGATTATTAATCTAAATTTTATTTAAAATATAAATTTTCATTCAACTATTTTCTATGAAGATAAAATAACTGATATTATTGAAAATATCATCTAATTAATTAGACGAATCATCTAAAATTTTATCACTTTTCCCTATGCAATAACTATTACTACTTTATACTAAATATTTTTGTAATTCCTTTTCTTTGTAATACAATCTCCATCTCAAATATTTTTTTCTGGATTAAAGATTAAGTTCCGTTTTTTACTTAAATTAATTTCTAACAAAAATATTTATTCGATAATATTACTTTTTAATCGTACCTTATACATTTTATAAACGCTATAAATGGGCCAAAATAGTAACACTGACTATGATTTCATGATGATTAATTGTTTTCAGTAGAAAAAATTATGTTATATCTGATCTGTTCAAATACTGAAATCTAGAACGAAACCTACATTTTTCGGTAAATATTGTATTTTGAGTATTTGTATATTTTAACCTAAATGAAATACTGACCACTAGCAATTTAGAATCTACTATAGAAAGTAAATTTAATACATATATACAAGAAATGTAGAGAATTTAAAAATAAATTTGATTATTTTATAAAGCAAATATATCTTACCAAAAATCAAATATATTTTCATAGAAATTTAGAATTTTTTCTTAAATATGTAACTTTCAATATAGATTTATCATGAGTGCATTTTCTACATCAACGACTGTTTCAATAATATACCAAAAGTTTTAGCATAAAACGTCAAAATGTGATACAAAAAAAAAACAAGTATGAATTCTAATAACTCTAAATTTTTTCCCTGTATTTGCTCATTTATTTAAAAATAAAAATACGAAACTTTTATTTATAACACAAGATGTTAAAATAAAATTTTATATTAAGCCTTAGCGCTCCGAAAATAGTCAAAATTTGGGTATTATTACGGTATACATAAACTACGTTTCCGAATTTATATGTTACAAAAATGAGTATAAATTGACGTCATGCGTCGATTTATCAACCTCTGTCAAAAAAACCCTGGTCACTTGTTCCGTCCCTCAAAAAGTTTTGAAACGTAATACAAAAGTTTCATTAGAATATCCTTAAACTAAAATAAAAAATCTACCATGATACGTAGAAAATTTTAAATTTCGAAAATTTTTGAAAATAGCAGGCTGTTTGAAAAAAGTGTTTTTTTTTTAGTGTAAAAAAAACACCTTTTAAAGCGTATAAAAAAATAGAGAATCATTTTAGAAAATTTAATTCTCTATAATTACGTTTTAAACCATAACAAGCGAGACAAGGTTGAAGAACATGGTTTCGAAAAAAACATGTTTAAAGTTTGAAGTTTAGGTTGTTACTGTACCTTTTATCTGCTCTGACACAATGTATTGGTTGCTGTAACTCCGCCAAAAGTTTATTTTCAGAAAATCGTTTTAACATATTATTCTACACACTATAATATTTCAAAAATATAAAAAAAATTGATTTTTTGAAAGTGTTATGGTGGTGTCCCCATTAATTAAAGTTTCAATAATAATCGCTCTGGTTCTTAAAACTAGTAGAATTAGAATAATGAATAAAACATTGCTTTTATTTCGGCATTAACCTAGAACATCAAAATTGCATCTAAAATACAATATATAAAGATGTTTAATGAAAAAACAATAAAGTTGTAAGCCTAGCTCCTAATATTGATAGTAATTCGATTGAAACTACCACACCTTATAATAAAACTTCAAAAAAAAAAAATTAGTCAACCAAGATTATTTCAGTAATAAAAATATAAAATTAAAAATAGTAAACATATGTTGTTATCGAAAATTTATTTCATATGAAAATTATTTTTTTACAATTTCTGTCATTGTTTTTTTTAAATAAAAACATATTTTTCCATCAAAACCTACGTCACACCTATGAAAATTACCATTTTAAATATTTACTAGAAAAGTTAAAATTATCCATAAAATTGTTAAACAAACATTATTTGAAAAAAATCAATATAAATACAAATCTATAAAATAAACATTTAAAAGTGAAACAAAACTACACCATATATACTACTACGTATTAGAGCATTAATGAACTTAACTACAAATAAATAATTTAAAATAAAAGTGTCAAACATTTATCCAGTAACAATTCAGCCTCTTACATTCGCCCGAAAAAAATTCAAAATGGCCGCTTCACAAACACACAGAAACAAATCGATCACATACACGTCAATAGAATGGTAAATTCAAGTATGTATACATATTAAATATAACAGGTCAAAATAGTCATTGTATCGCTTAACAAAACACCCTATCTCCCGAAGGGTGAAGCGACGGAAATTCCAGTCAACCGCCCTCCCCGGCGTCTACCATCCCCGGAAAGCTCCCATATCCGGTTCATCAAGCGATGAACGAATAGAACTAAGCTCACATAACTTATGACGATATTGTAGTGACAAGATTGGTTAAAGAAATTATTTTTTCCACGTTGTTATTGAAAAAAGCGCGACACTGCATTTGAATTTAATGATCATAAAAGGGTTTAGTGACGGATTTAAGTTGTGAAGGGGTGCGATAATGTGCCCGAAAAATGATTGCAACATCACGACGACGTGTTGCCCCTTTGGGGGAAAAAAAGCCCGCTGTCAATGGATTGTATATACATTCAAGCCCGCCAAGAGGTATGTTTATATAAATTTTCAAAATTTACACATTAAATAGAAATAAATAATTATAAAAGTTTTTTGTTTTCAATTAATAATAAATATATATGTCGCCTCCACCAAAATTGTTTTTATTAAATATTTATATACGTACAATATTCTTATCGTAAAGCATAAATAGATATTTATTTTCTAATATTATATAATAAATAATTTGTATTTATTAATTTACTAAATATATCAATATTAATAAACAAAAAAAAATATAATAAATCTTAAAAGCACCTCCACCAAATTTTTCATTACTAAATATTTATATATTCAAAATTTTTTTGGCGAGATTAAGTAAAGAAATAATGGCTGTAGGCCAAAATAATAACAATTTTTTTTATAAAATACAATTAAATAGAAATTAAAATATTAATATCAAAATTGAATATTTATTTTCTAATTTATAATAAATATTTAATTTTATTTATTTCCGTACAATATGTCATTAGGTTTTCTTTCTAAATAAATTATAATTACAAGTTTATATAAATTACAAAGGAGCCAAAAGTCGATTACTAATTTATTTTTCGATAAAAAACAATAATTATCGATATAAATAAAGAAACATAAATTTAATTTAATTATTTAATTCATATAATTATGTCAAACTACTATAAATTTTTGAAAATTTTTGCATTTATTTATTTTTCTTAATATATTTTTTGAGAATTTAATTTTTCGGCTCTTCATTATTTATGTTTTTCTGTTTTTTAATTCGAAAAACTAGTTTAAAAACAAAAAAGTGAAAAAATAATAAAAAAATTAATATATTTGAATAAATTTTAAAAATACGGAATTTAAATAATGTTGACTAATCAGATTTATAAAAGTTTGTAATTTTCCCGTTATGATTGTTACATAGTAATTTTCAACTATGCTCCGAAAAAATATTGTTTTAAACCAATGTTTTTACTAGTAATTTAAAAATAAACATACTTTTGATCTATGAAATTAAGATTTTATAATACATACATATATTTTTTTAATAACAATTCATAATAGTAAGTTATAGTATAACTATTTTTAAACCTTTTTATAAATTTTATTACTATTTGATTTGGGAACAAATATATATTTGAAATAATTTTTTTTTATTAATTTTTCACTTCAATTGTTTCAACAAAACACTGTGTTTACAAACCAAATAATAAGTTAGTAAATAATTTCATAGAGAACAATTGTACTATAACTTACTATTATTTATTTTTATTAAAAAAACTATTTCTATTATAAAAATCCATAACTTTACAGATCAAAAGTACGTTTACTTTTGAATTAATAGTAAAAATGTTTGTTTTAGAGTCATATTTTTTTCAATATGACTTTGTGATATAATATATATTAAAATAAAAAAGCTTTGTAATTAAGTTCTGGACATATTACATTTAAATATCGACATTTCGATATACTCTACGTATATCTTCATCAGGAAAAATAATGAAATAATAAACAAATGACATAAATAATAAACAAACAAAATATAGGTATCAAAATAAAAGAAAGAATGAATGAATGAATGATGACGTTTCAATATACTCTACGTATATCTTTATCAGGAAAAAATAATAGAAATGACAAATAATAAACAAGCAAAACCTAAAAACAAGATACTAGCAAAATAACTAGATTAATAATAATAATAATATATGTTATTTCCACAGATTTTTATCAAATTATTTATATTATATATTTTCTATATGATGTGCATATACAATAATTTATACTTTACTATGCCAATGTCCGATGAGTAGGCATAATTGAGAGTATTTTACATGAGCGAAACATGTATAAGAAGTATCATAAATGTGAATAAAGCAAAAGTCGCTTGTCTGAATAAACATGTTTGGCAGAAACTATTTTTTGCTTGAATGAAAAGAGTTGGTATGTGATTAGGTATTCTTTTTTAAAATTTCTAATGTCATACAAAGAAACAAAATCATTAATAATTTATTATAACAAACAATATATAACAAGATAAAAGATTCAACCTGCATTATAAACTGTTCTAAATTATTAAATTTATAAATAATTAAAACTTTTTCAAATCAATTCTTATTCATATACATATAAATCAATATCATTTAATAATTTAATAAAATATATTCCAGTTTTTATTTTAATTTTCTTATCATATACATACATCAGTATAAAGATATTAAACATTAAATTACATTATCCATTATTATAACAAAAAAAGTCATTAAAATATTCTCAATAAATCAACAAAATAGACAGGAAAATATAAACATATCATCACAGAACATCAATTTAAAAAAAATACATAAAAAAAACCTCATAATTAAACTAGGTAGCAACGCGACGTAAGCTAAAATTATGAAGCTTTTCTGTTGTCATAAAAATGGTCAGCACACAACGTCGCACTCACTTATCGGTCATTTTTATCATAAAATAAATTTCCCTGGGAATGCGAATAACATAAGGTAAATGCGCGACAATAAATGAACATGTACGATGTTATTACAGTGGTAAACGGATGTGAAAAAACGACGAGGCGGGAAAATTTCAGGTTCGTGTCGCACGCTACTGACAACTGATGCCGGATTTCAATGTCGTTTCCGGTATCCCCAATATTTTAGCGGTAAAATTTAAATGAATGTACCGGTTAACTTGTCAAAAAAAAAAATTATAATATCTTACAAAAAAACTTATATAATAATGAGATAATTAAATTTTTGTTTTTATTTTTTTCTAATTAGATAAATTGATTAACGTTAGTTTTTGTTTGAAGTCCGAAAAAATTCTTGTAAAAGCGGTTATAATTAATGGTTTAAACTTAAACATTTTAATTTCATTCGATTATGTTTCGATTTTAAATAAAAATCTACGAGCTGACACAACCATGTTTAGAAAAAGCAGTTCGGTCCAAATTTTCAATTTATAGTTTTAAATTTTTTATCGATTATTTTATTAACAATAATATATTCATATATAAATATTGTCAAACATTTATTTTTAAATCTTTTAAATAATGCTTGAAAATATTTAAAAATTACTTAAATACTTTTGTAAGTAATTATACTTAAAACAAGTATTTCAAAAAAAAAAAATTTCTAAATTTAAGTGTTTATTTATTTTTCGATACGCAAAATTAAGAACTATTGTGCTGCTAATCACATCAACATAACCTAATATCAGTATCAATAAAACATAAAACTTTTCAATTTTATACTACACTCTAATTTTTATAACATCATTAATTTTGAATAACTTATTAAGCACATCATTAAACATTCTCTTCCTAATGTAAGTGCAATTCAGATAAAAATCATGCAATATATTTTCCGCGTGTCAATATTTGCTCACGCACACTTCTGAATCAAGAAAGAAGAATATTCATAATTTTATCATCACGCGAAAAGGTCACGTGCACACGTGCTTTACCAAAGCCCACTTTGATTCATTAGTTGCATTATTAAAGCGGAAATATTCATCCCACCCACCCCACACCCCATTAAAAGGCTGGTGTTTTGGATTTTGTCCAACTAGAAAATTTAACTATACTACTAACCCCTATTTTCTATGTTACAGCCAACGATTAGAACAGAAATATTTACATATTCTATCGTATTATGCTAATTTCAGATAGATAGAAATATCTATATACATATTAAATTGTTATCTATTATTAATAAAAAAATTCTTATATAATTACTGCAGATAAATTGTTTTGAATACATAAATTATATATTATACATATGTCGCAAGCAAATAATTATTTAAAAAAAATAGTTTCTGACGAAACTGTTATTAGACAAACAGTATTTTAATTTCAATGTAAGAAAATTATGTTTATTTTGGTCACACTTATTGCCAAGTAGAAGTCAATTTTTTATTTATTTAAGGCCGGCATCTCCAACTCCAAATAAGTTGCAAAATAGTTTAACCATAGAATAAATGTATAGATTTTTACATTACATATTTTATTCGGAATTGGAAATACAGGAACATAAAGAAGATTAATACATATGAAGATTTAGATTTAAATTATACTGGCGATTAAACCTATACAATTTAGCTTTAAATTTACCATATATTTTGACTCCGTAATACAGATAAATTTGTCTGGTCAAAAACAATTTTCCTGAAACAACTATTTGTTTGCGTTGCCTCCTATGCACATGCATAGGATAAGATCAACAATCGTCCTTTTATTATGAAATATGTAATAAAAATCTTAAATGCAAAACATCTCTACTAGATCTGTTTCAATATTTGTATCTAAACGCTCATTCAGAATATCCTACTTATGACAAAATTAATGTTACGTTTTAGCGAAGAACTAGTGATTCTAAACTAAACTTACTGACACTAACTTATGAAAAAAACAACGCAAACGCTCAATAACATTCTTCTCGGTTGATGATTTTATTGCACCGAAAACATGAGATTATTATGTCTTTTAAGAAATTTTTATTGTATTATCACAAGCTAGTAAATAGTATAATTCAGAATCAATAACATTACGACTAAAACATAACACTAATTTAAAGATAAATAGATTAGTCTAAATAAAGTTTAATTTTGTAAGAAAAATAGTATGCACATTATATTTTATATTTATATATTTTATAATTATATTTATATTTTCAAATAATACATAATAAATTTTCATTAAAGTAAATATTTTACGTAAACTAACCTTGTATATAATAATTTAATATAAAAAACAAATATATTAATTTTTCATTCAATATACAAAAACAACTAAAATAAAAACAATCAATATATTTTATTATGTATATATAGATACATAACTAAATAACGGCACATAATCATTATTGTTTTAGTGTGACTATTTCTATAAAAATTACACTTTCATATAGACACTATAATTGCATATCATTTTCATATTATTTCTATTTTTGAAAAAAAGTAACAATACATAAAAAGACACATACATTAGATAAATATTATTTTATTAAAGTTCATAATTCAATAGCATAAGTTCTGGACGCAAAACCCCCGATAATTTAGACATTAAAATGTACTATATAATATAATACTACTAAATTATTCCACTACAAATATTTATACGTAGGAATATTTTTACAGACAAATTGTGTAAAACATTGACAATAATTAAATTTATTACTTTTTTCTGTTCTATACTGTCTATATTGTGAGACAACACGGTATTTAGTTTCGAGACAAAATATAGTTATCTAACAAATCTATACCCTACTTTTTACAGAATTTGAATATCTCATATTAATTCAAAGTTTTATTGAAAATTATGTAAATACTATATACTATAGTTGTGTTTTAAATAAATGCTCTTTTCGCAGACTTTGTATATTTGACCAATTTTAAAATTTTGTGGGGAGGGAACAAAATTGTAGTTACACCACTGTGTAACCAATTTCATATACTAGTAACATACAACGCTGGGCAAAATCTCAAAACCGACTTAATATTTTTAAAACTATTTACTTCTACATTTAACGCAAAATTTTTCTGATTATTTCTCTGTTCTTATAATTCGGTGTTAGTTGTAGAGGGAGAGGAGACAATCTGAACAGTTCTTTTTCTTCACAATTTTTCTCCCTCACGTTCCGAGAATATACAGGTTCTAATATATATATATGTATATATATATATATATATATATATATATATATATATATATATATATATATATATCCAAATGCTTAATTTATTTTCTACTGCAATTTAAAAAGTAACTAATACTGTCTTAAAAGCGACACAAATTCGTGTTAATACTGTAAATAGTTTTTAAAATATCAGAATCCCAAACTTTTGTATAACTCAAAATCTAAAACATGAATTCAGTAAATTACTGTTGATAGTTTTAAGTAAAACATCTTATATACTAGCTTAAATATGAAATTATTAATTTTCTATAAAAAATTTCTTAATACAAAATTGTGTTGCATTATAAAATCTATATATTTTTTTATAAATAATTATATAGTTTAATATAGAATATTTCTAGAAAAATATTATTAGATTTTTTTATCGTAAAACAAAATTAATAAATTATTTATTTATTACGTTAGATATATGAAATTTTCAGAAAATCAATTTACCTAAAAACAATAAATTATTAATGTATTTTTCCTAGTAAATAGGTCTGATTACACCTATACAAATGATTTGTAATTTATATCATATTTGTATCAATAATAGAAGTTGACAAATTTATTGAAATATATCATTATGTATAACTATTTTTTCAAAATAAATATTATATCATATATAATTTTCATTGTGAAACTATAATAAATATATTAAATCAATACATAATTTTGTTTAAAATAAAAATCTATCAAATTACTACACGGTATAACAGCGATGATCAAAATTAATCTTGACAAAAACAATTTAACAACTAAAAATCCGGATAATTAAATATACAATTTAAAAATAATATACATAAACGTGCATAACATAACATAACAGCTAATAATACTTGACAGTTTATGACAGTTTTATGAAAAAATAATAATTTATAGAAGTACATAAAGTAGTTTTTTTTTTCACAAATAAAAAGTTTGACAATTCCATGAGAGAAAAAAAGACACTTTATGCTTTAGTTCCATACAATATTTTTACAACTGTTAGAAAGAAAGAATTATTTTATATTCTTAATTACACATGGCGTATTATATTAAGTTATAGTATTTTTGTTTTTTTGCTTAAATCGCCATTAATTTATTTTTAATAAACTAATTAAATCATTAATTAATTTTTAAATAAAGAAAAAGGCATTGACCTTGCCGGGGTTTGAACCCGAAACCTTCTGCTTTCGCATTACTGAATCGAAAAGTTAAGGGGTGGAGAAGTAAAAGTATTAATTTTAATAAATGTTACTAACATAAAATTAATATTCAACTAGCCAAAAAATCCAAGCAAAAATTGAAAATGTTAAAACTTCAAAAAATATTTATTAGAAAGGTATACACTCCGTTTATGTGAAATAAAATCAAAAACATACTAGTACTCATTAAACGTTTTAGTAACAAATTCATTTGAAAATAAATACATAATTAAAATATACTTACATTTAAACAAAATAAAATATGAATTATATATTTATAGTGAAATATCACGCAAAGGTAAAATAGATTAATCACATAATGTTTTACTTGCATTTAATTAGTTTAATTTTATAGTTTCTCACTATCAAATAAATCAAACAAAATATTAAAATATTCCTACTAGTATTTTCAGTATAACGATGCTTCATTTAAATTATTATAATCTATCATTTACTTTACTTTTGTTTTAAAAATATTTTATAAAACACTATGATATGAATTTTTGTTTGTTTGTGTAATTTGGGGCCGTAGATTAAAATTTGTATGCAATTTGCGAGTAAACTGGGTTTTATGACATTCACTCGAATTCATACAATATAAATCGAAAATTTAATAAATAATTGTTACAATAAAAAATTGTCTCCCAAATAAAAAAAACCTATTACAATATAAAATCACAAACTTAAACTAATTAAAAATATAAAACCTTATTATACAAGATGTTTATTCATAAACTTGATCTAAAATTTCTAAAATTAACACTTTACTTTAAAAAAACAAACGAGAAAAATTAACCGAATTAAAAAAAAAATGTAAATATTCAATTTTATAAAAGTAACTTAAATGAATTTACCAGTTATATTAAAAAAATAATAAGTAATTTCAAATCTTAGTGACTCATCTACTTTGTAATCTGTTTAAAGAATCTTCATGTAATTTCTGAAATATCCACGCAATTCATCATGAAAATCACTTGAAAAAATGTTTCTACAGTTTCGTTTATCAGTTTGTTTACACTCACATGCACTTTTGTTTAAAATCGATAACAAAACAAAACTTATTTCAATGTTAAGATATTCTTTATATTTTTACACTTAGTACGTAAAAGAATAATTATTTTATTACACTCTATAAATAATCAGTTCAAAAAAACTATAAACAATCACTATATGCGCAATCCCACATCTGCAATAAGAAAAAAAAAACAGAATTATTTATAATATTTCTAGTTCTCCTTGAATAAATATAAATAATTAATAGAAAATATGTTATTTTCAATTTTTTAATAAACTTACCACAGTATTACTATTATTTAGTAGCCCGCTATCATATTCACCAAATGAAAAAATATTTTAAAGTCAAAATAAATAAAATAAAGTAAAATTTAAAATAAAATTATTTATAAAATCGACATTTCGACGAACTCAACGTGGATTATAAATAAATATTGTTACAGAACTTTAACCTAAAACAGTTTTATTTTAATGTAATGAGATCTGAAAAATTATTTTACTATTTTAAAGTAAAATTTATTTATGTGCAAAATTAAATTGCATATTGTCACCCTATTGACACAAAAACAATTCTTTTTTTATGAAAAATGTTAAAACGCTTATTTTATTGGCTATTTGAAGATAATATAGCATCAATGTAGTTAGTGCTAAAATGTCATATTCGGTCAAAAATCAAATTTTCTAATTAGAGTGATTATATACAAAATTTAAAAAAAAAATGTATAATTAGTTTAATATCTAAAAAAGCATTTATTTCATGAATTCTAAAATTTAAGTATATAAATTTTAAAAATACCAAAAGATCTTTTTTTTCTACTATTTTTTATTATATTGGTTTTCAAGATATGCATATAACACTACACTGCACTGGTACTACAAGCTCGGTTCTAGGTGTTTTAGTTCATTTTTGTAGAGTCCTGTTTTATGACAATTGCATTGTTTTAAAACCGGTATTATAACCAATGTTTCAACCAAGCTTGTAGTATCAGCCAATATGTTTTAATTATAATAAGAATAAATTTTAAGCATAATAAATTTTTTTGAAAGAATTGTTCTTAGCATAGACACGTCATCAATTTTTGTCACTATAGTGTGACACTGGTATGTTTACATGTGCTTTCGAATTAAAATAAATTAGCCATCGTGCAATCTTTCATAACTAACCTATTCTAAAACGTAATAGAAGTAACACCCAATGTAAACAAAGTACTTATATTATTATTGCAAATAATGTGTCTAAGAAATATTAAAATAGTGTTATTTTTTTGTAATTTTTATATGGGCACCTATTTCCAATGGGTGTGCTATAGTGTTTAATACATATATGCAATCACGCCATGTACCTATAAGACGCAAACTCTGATTCAAGGAACTGTCGCTTCATCCATACTCATAACATCTCTTTTATTCTTACCACTTATAAACATTCGCTCTCATAATAATTTAAAAAAAAAACCAATACATTTTAAAATAATTTCACCCATGACATTGACAAAGAAAGGATCAGTCCAATCCTGAGCCACCCCCTTAACAAAGCTGAAAAAAGAAACAGTAAAGAAGAAGTTTGAAAAGAAAAAAAATCTATCGTGTTTTCAGCAACACTAGTTCAGCAGCTGAAAATCGCAGCTATAAACAGACACTTTAAAATAGCATATCAGGGAAAACTGTCACTGCATGGTACAAGTTAACACATGTTCTGTTACATAGATTCACACATATGCTGAAAATATTCACAGACACAATGTTACTACTAAACAATTCAGTTAAAACAGATAGAGATAAAGGTTTTTTTTTTCTTCTATCTACGTGTTATCGGTTTAACCAATAAAATGTCCGTTAAGTTTTTACGACACGATGTATTAATGCTATAAAATAAAGATGTTAAAACTAGCGTGCTTCTTATTTTGTTTTTATTACTTTTATGTACTGAAAATATATACTTGACGATACAGTGATGTAAAAATAAAATATTAATATTTTAATTTATTAATTTTTTATTTGTCCAATTATAATTTAATAATTCCAAATTTTATTATTTTATGTATATATAAACACCTGTAGAGCAGGTAACACCGTCTTAAACTAAGACTCCAAAAGTCTTTGATAATAGATATTATATTACGAGGAGTAGAAAGCAATGATTATTGTGTTGAGTTCAGATATTTGTTGCCGAAGCAAAGCAATCTAAACGGAACATAAAAAGAGCTTTCTATTCCGAGTGACATATACGATTTTTTCTTCAAACGTTCTAAACGAAACTAAACTAAAAATAAATAAAAATACATGTCACGTAACTTTAACTTCATTTACAGTTGTAGAATAGTATGTATATGTAAATATATTATTTATATTTGTTACGTAAGTATTAATCGTTCTTTGGTCAAATATACAATTTAATACTATTCTTCACACATTTTCAATAATCAAATTCTAGCGAAAACAAACAATGCAATTTTCAATTAACTTTTAATATAGCTGTCGAAGATGTCAAATTAAATACATTTGACCGTGTTTCTTTGGTCATATATGCAGTTTCTAACAAATCTGACGGTGCACAAATGCATTTATTGCACTTCTCCACACATTTTCAATAAGCATATTGAAATTCAAGTGAAAATAAACAATGTAATTGTCAATTAATATATAGTAACTAACTGCTGTGTAATAATGTCATTATTGTACTATTAATTAACATAATGGCCTCTTTCAACGTAGCCAATATGGTAACGTAATATTAATATTATAATATGCTTGAAGAAAAATACTTTTTTTCTGTAGTTTAAAATGGCACATTTACAAATTTTTAAATTAAGAATTTGCAAGTGGTTACAGTTTCTTGAATTGAATATTACTGGTATTGCACAAGGAAGAGGATCAATGTAGTATCTCGTTTGTCACATTTCATCATAATTTTCAAATATTGCCTAGCTTAAACTTAGAATTCAAGAAGAAATAACCAGTGGAAATTCTTTGGCGTGCAGTAAGTAATACTTAAAAAGTAATACTCAAAAAATAAAATGCTTTTCTCTGTACCTTAAGATAATATATTTATATTTTATTAAATAAAACATATCCATGAGTTACAGAACTTTAAAAATCGACATTTTCTCTGCACCTCCTGTATGTATGGACGCACCTCCACTAAAATTGTATATGGCGCATCCACCAAAGTTGTAAAATAAATACGTTTTGAGTACATGGCGTAATTGTATATATATATATATATATATATATATATATATATATATATATATAATCTTTCAAAAAAACAACAAAATTCAGTTATGATTCAAACTTTTTGGCGAAATGATGTGACCAATAACAAATAACGAATATTTGGCCAAATTTCAACACAATATTTAATTAACTACAACAAATAGTTCATTTTTTGACAATTTGAAGCATAATTGGTGGTCTTCTCTGTAAACTGAGGCTTTTAAATGTTGATATGATATGATAATAATAATAATAATAATAATAATCATCATCATCATCATCAATTAATGCATAATTTGGTTTAAATTTAATTATCTACTTTCAATTGTAAAACTCTGTAAAAACTATGTAAAACTCATTAATTGCAATTATAGGTGACATATTTGTCATATTTGTTATAAATATGAAGGCTCGTATTGTCATCTTCCTTTTAAAAGTGATTTTTGTCAAAATCACTTTCGACGTTTACTTAAAATTACTTATTAAGCAATTTTAATTAATTTATTTGAATTTTATACTCCTAATATTAGACATAAAAAAATATATCAAAAATAAAAATACTATTCATATTTGATAACAGGTAGAAGTAAAAATTTATTTTAAAGTAAAAAATAAGTACTTTTTCATAAACAAAATACTTTTTCATAAATAAAAAAATGAGAATACGAGCCAAAGTGTGTGTGTATATCCAAAGTGTGACAAAAATTTTAGCAAATAATTTTTTATTATCTTTTATTTATTTATGTGAAAAATATTATAAAATATAATAATTTTTGCTTATTTTAAATATTCACACAAATCAAACACATCTATAAGAGATTCTGTTTTTACATATTTTACATACCTACATGCATAATCACACCATATATCAACAAGGATGTGCCACAAATTCTTTTCATTCAAGCAAAAAAAATTCTCCAAAAATTATTATTAGATACTTCCACATTTCTTCAAAAAATTTATTAAAGAAATGATTATACTGAAAGTTTAAATAAAAACACCTCAAAATTAAACCGATTCTAAACCAATATTAATAATTTACAAGTACACCCCTGCATTACCTTCAATCTCACTTAACATCCGCTTCGACAAAAATCTAAAATCTCACCCTTACGTACCGCGTCCCCATATACGTAGTCCATGTCTCTGTCAAATTATTGGTTTTACATTCGATATACCTCTCCATATAACCACAAGTCGAAAAGAAATAGAAATACATGCATACACACACACATACAGCACACACAATCGAGTTGAGAAATCCTATATAATGTGCAGCAGCGCGGCACGGCGCGGCGTCTGTTTCTTTCGCTTGCAAATTCGCTCCAACAAACTCTTGGCACCCGCAATGTAAACCCCTTCAGTGAACAGCGATTTTGTTGTTTGGTTTCAGTGCTAAACGCTAACTCGGCGCAAGTACGTCAACTGATACGTAGTGGTGATTTGGACAAGTTGGAACAATTAGTGCTCGAGGGACAAGGCGGCAAATTGATCGGGGAATATTCGGCTGATTATAAAACCAGGACCTATCTGAAAAATACTGTGCCGCTTCTCATGGTGCGTATTTTTAAAAATTTATTTACCGTTAGGCCCGTTTTCATAATAAACTAAATAACTACTAATATTGTTTATTTTTGTATAATAATTTTTTGTAATTTATATAAGCCTGTTGGATAGAATATATTAAAATAAAATAAACACTTTCATAGTAAAGTCAATCTTAAACCAACAAGAACCATCGATTTTAAATTCTACTGGCATAATTATTATTGCTAGCAATAAAACGATACTTTTTTGTCGACTTTTCAAACTTCTATTGACATAATTATTGTTGCCAATAAAAACGATGCTTTTTGTCGGGTTTTACGGCCAGTTTCATAATAAACACTTTACTAAAGTCGATTGTAAACCGACAAAAAATGTTTTATTGACAACTAATTTTGCCACTAGGAGTTTTAAAAGTTTTATTGATGCAATTATAATTATGTTAATAATTTAAAATCGATGCTCTTTTGTCGGTTAAAAATCGACTTTAGTTAAAGTAATTATTATAAAAACGGACCTTAGTTTAGTTTGTTCGTTTAATTTTTTAATCTTGAAAATATACTTTATGTATAAGCATTAAAAACAAAGTTCAGAATATACAATATTTTTTTTCTGTTCTTTATTATTTTTACATAAGTGATTTTCGTAAAATATTTTTATGTCAATTTTTATTATATTTGAATAAATTATTAATTTTATGCAAGATTAGGCAACAGTTAGAAATCGTTTTAGTATACACAAAAAAAATTGATGATTTTTCTAATGTTTTAATTGTTTTATCTAGAAAAGTTGATGATTTTCAGTATACTAATCTGACACATCTAATTGAAGAGTATAGCACTGTAAAAAAGTTGCCATTTTATATAAAAACTATAGCAAAAAAAAATTACATATTATTTTAGAAAAACGATGATTTACATAAATTTTCTGTAAAAACAATATTTTTTCATAATAAATAATAAATTTCATAATAAATAATTAAAATAAGTATAGATTTTTCCCCAATCTAATTACAAATTAAAATTTTCAAATTAAAACTGGTTGTGAATGCTAGATAAGACAATGATACAATATCCAATCAAATGATTTATAAATCGAACTAAAATGCATTACTCTCATATGATTGAATCTTATTTAAATACTACCAAATCTATTTTAAAAATTTAATCACCTATACATATGTTTATTTCGTATTTTAGCTACAATGTTTCGTAAATTGTTAATTTTTAAAATGTATATCATTATATAAATACTATTTTTAATATTTCATAATTTACACGTGTTAAGAAAAAGCACTATTGAAAATTAAATTACTTTCTTACATAAATAAATATAAAATAAATTTAAAATACTTTTCTTTAAAACAAATTTTCTGTTAAAAAATATAGTTTTAGATAATAGTTTAAATGACGTCATTTTTGTCAGAAAATATTTGAAGCAATTTTATGCATCCGATAGTAATTTAACATAATCATTATGCAATTTTTGTAAAAGAAACCTTGAAAATCAAATTGATTTTCTATTTCAGAAATCCATGCATATTACCGAAATCGTATTTCTCAAGAACAGAAGTTTTTTCTAACTTTATAACTATAACTGACATACACAAAAATACTGTTATTAAATATTAAAATGCTTTACAATATTAAATTGTTTATATATGCATGTGAAATTTTGTCTTCCGACAAATTACTTTACAAAAATTATTGAACATTATCTATATTTTTATTGTCACATCTACTCATATTCCTCACTTTTTACATAAATGTTTAACTTGACATTAATTTGCATTAATTTTATTTTGAGATGATATATTGATAATTGTTCAATTGACATAATAAATGTATATACTACAATGAGCAAGCTACTAAAACCCACACTGAAAAGAATGTTATTTAAATGTATGTAATTTTACATGGTTTTTATTTATAGTAAAATTGCAGCATTTTGTAATTTTTACAATAATAATTTATGTAATATTGCATATTTGTGAAAAAAAATTATAGTCGTAGAATATGTAAATTTACATTCATTTTTTTACAGTGTACTGAAATAACAGTAACAGAAACCAGAAAATTTCTCAATGCTATTTTGGTGGATTCGTAGCTTTATAACATTTACCCATACTTAGTGGTGTAACTAGCTTTTTGGAAAACGCGTGTCATTTTTATTTTGCGTTCCCTTTCCGTTGGTGTGAACACGTAAATAAAATGTTGTTAAAAAACTATTTAACAAAAATGAAATCTAGAATTTATATATGCATTTGTATATTTAAAATCAAAATATAACAATTTAAAAAACAATATTATTAATAAATAATCAATAAATTTATACAAAAAAAAATACAAATGACATTATCACGCGAATTTTTTGTTAATAACATTAAGTAATACTACAAGCTCGATTTTTTAATGTTTTAGTAGAATTGTTTAGTCCTGATTTTATGACAATCGCATTGTCTTAATATCTGTTTTAGTTTAAACCAAGCTTATATTTCCAGGCAATGAATGTACCTATCTAAATATCAAGATTTAATTATTTTTGGACAAAATTTAATCAGAAAAAACTATTTAATTTGTTACATGGAAATAATCTTGTGTTTTTAAACAAGCATCCTATATATGTTTACTTTTAAAATTTTCTATAAAACAAATAAATTTTTTCCAGAAAATATAATTTAATACAAAACCATTTTAGTAAAAAACTAGATAATATAATTCTAAGATACATGAATAATAGATGTCTGTAGTTCTGACAATATTTCTTTTTCTCCATAAATTTGTGTTATCGATTAAAAATGACATCTAACACCTTAATTACTAAGCTTTTGTATTAAGTTCAACTAATAGTCAAATAATCAATACTATTCCAATGAATTATTCAAAAATTTAATCAAACTAAACCATACTTTATATTATGTAAGAGGCATAGCAAAAGAGGCACTTTCTTCTTTTCAATTCATAAGAGCATTCAATTTATTACTGCTATAATTTATAAAATAATTTTCACGTCCAATATTTATACAAAAATTTATTTTATAAATTAATATACAATTTATTTTACGCATCAGTTCTATATATATTATTTAATTAATAACATTCAGCAAATCAATTAAATAGAAATTTATTCTTCATTTTAATTATTATAGGCCTTAGATTTTCGTCTACTAGTTAGAAAAGCTATTTTGTTACATATGTACACAAATCACGCCATATACCCAAAAAGTTGTAACACAAACTCTTTCCACTATCCCAAAATCAATTTCCTCCAAACATCCCTATCCAGACAAGTAACTTTAGATACCTCCACATTCATGCTATTTTGTTAATATATTCAAATGTAGTTTAAACAACACCAAAAACATTACAAACATCCATTCATCAAGCGGGACTCATACGAACGTAAAGTCACTCTAGCATAGGAGTGGGCAACCTTTTGTTAACTATCAGGCTAAATTTAATCCTGTGTTTTATAAACGGGCTAAAAATAAATTTGAATTAATTATTTTATATCAATATTTATTAAAAATCTATCTAGATAGATTTAGATGAGTAGAAAAAATATTACACATATTTAATTTCAGTTTTTGCGGGCCGAATAAAAATCGTTTTATTATCAATAATATTATGTATATCAATAGTTGACAAAATAGTATTAAAATAAAACGGCTTTAAGTTGTAGTTCGTATTAATATTTATTAATAACCGACGAATTCAATGTACTTCATCAGAAAAAAGATAAAGTCGTACTTTGAGTTCGTCGAAACGTCGATTATTATTAAACATTAATACAGAACTATAAACTAAAGCCGTTTTATTTTAATATAATGAGTTCTGAAAGATTTTTACTATGATATCAATAATAACTATGCTTTATTGTCCGCATAATGTCTAGTGTCTACTTTAGAGAAAGTGTTTATTATAAAAACGAACCTAATTCATTATTAGTAAATTTATTTACCTAAATTTGATATCTAAAAACGAACTTGGTTTATAGAAAAAAAAAACGATATAATACAATTTTAATGTACATGAATAAATTCATACCGTGTGTAACTTCTACGTACTTAAAACTATAATAATATAAACATATGAAAGTAAAAATTGATTTAGTTTTTATATATTTGACAAAAACAAATGTTTCTGCTGAAATAGCGCACAAAATCAGTCACGGAAAATTCTAATTTTAATTAATATATATATATATATATATATATATATATATATATATATATATATATATATATATATATTTAAAAGCACAATGCACTTTACGTAAAAATAAGTAGAATAGTTTATTCTAGTTTTAAACACGATGTATCAATAAATTCCACTTAAATTTTAAATGTGGAATAAATAATCGTCATCATAATATTGAATACTGAATTGGTAGACACATTTAAACCACATTAAAAATTTAAGGCTGATACTACAAGCTCGATTTTCAAATCGGTTTTAACTAATACCGCTTCTAAGATAAAATGCAATTATTGTCATTAAAGCAAAAGACTGAACAAAACCTTGGATACAATTAAATCATATTGTTTTCTTTAAAAAAATTTACATATCAATAAAATATTTATAAAATATTTCTTTTGTTGTTGCAGTCAAAAATAAATCTATTACATGATGCAGTCACAAGTGGATCTCTCGAAGAATTACAGAATCTATTGCAGGAAGACTGTGCAAAAAGAAGGAAATTGGTATTGTGTAAAGATCAAGCTGGCGTTGGACTACTACATAAATCTATATATTATGATATACGCGATATTTCCAAATGGCTTTTGGAAAATTATCCACAGACTGCCACTGTCAAAGATACGGTAAGATTTTATTTTGATTCATTTACATACGAATGTCTAATGAACGTTTAGTTAAAAGAATATTTATGTGGAGTGATACCGAAGTTGTCCGATAAGTAGAAATGAATTGAGTGTTTTGCGTGAGAGAATGTTTCCAAGTGGTAAAGATAAAAGTGCATGTATGAGAGGTATCACCAAATATGGATGGCTTTTTTGAATAAGAATGTTTAGCGAAAACTAATTTCTGCTTGAATGAAAAGAGTTTGTACCACACCCTTAAGGATACATGGCAGAATTTTGTTTGAATATACTTATTAGTTAGTCGTTATAATTTTTCAAATAATAAATGCATGTATTAAAATATTTGCTTTATTATATGAAAGTGGCTATTTATACATACGGTATGTATAGGTTAAGTTTTTTTTCAGTATGTATAAATAGCCAATTGCGTATACATACCGTATGTATAAATAGCCTCATCCTTATTATATAGGTGTAAATAATATCACCATTTTTAATTTTTAAGAAAAACATTCAGACATTCAGACATTTTATTTTACTTTTCAAGGCGTAAAAATTTGTTTTAAATTTCAAAATGGCAACAGAGCGCTATTTTCTCGAAAAAAGTTTTGGGTGAATATTTTTTTCTCAAATTTAGAAACTATACTACTTTTATTAAGAGCTTTATAATGAAATATCACTCATTTTATTTAACTTTTTTGACAGAATGACGTCCTGTCGCCAAAACAAATTCTTTTTACATAAGAAGTACCTTAAGATAAATAAAAATCGACGTTCCCAAGGGTTTTCCTGAAAACTTAAAATTGGCGACGTATATAAAAGCTATTATGCGTTAATTTATTGTTTATTTACATCCTGTATATATCAAAAATTATAATACCATATTTTTTTGTTTAATAAATATAAACAAAAAATCAATAAATTTCTATTGTTAATATAATAAATTAATGGCAAACAAAATACTATAACCTAATACATAATACGCCATGTATAATTAAGAATATAAAAACATACGAACATTGCTAGATTTATAGACACATCATGTGATGTAGATACTTGACTGGAATAAATTGTCATGATTCAATTCCGGACAAGGTCAATGCATTTTTCTTCATTCAAAAATTAACTAATAATTTAATTAGTTTATCAAAATAAATTAATGGCGATTTAAGCAAAAACAAAATACTATATTCTATTGTTTTGTTTATAGGAAGGCAGAACACCAGTACATTATATAGGAATGTGCAAAGATCATCGGGAAATGCAACGATTGTTAACATCAGCCGGCGCGGATCTATATGCAAATGATAATCATGGACATAACTATAAATATTATATGGATAATCCGGGCGAATTAGAATTACCAAGTACACATCGGTTAAGTGCTGCAAATGGTACAGAGCGACACCATAACTCCAAAGAACGTAAGTTGCATCATTTCTATTATTTCATTACATTATTCAATATATCCAGTGCAGGATGGATGTTGTGTAAGAAAGATTTAGATTTGCAAAATAAATCAAACTCAGTAGCGAATTATCCGTAAAAACAAGAAAAGTAATACTTTTTTGTCATTTTGTTCTAGTGTTTATTTGTTTAAGGGGGCATAGTAGTTTTTTTATGATCAAAAAATCGATTTTTTTTTATTTAATATTATTAAAGAGTAATGTCTAAAGAATCGTTTTCACGAAACCGCATGTCAAAATTATAAAAATTACGAAAGTTACATCACTTTTTGTAAAGAAACATAAAAATTCACTTGGGCTTTTCTTATGTGACATTAAACTCATTCTGAAACTTCAACCGCGTTTTTTTCGAAACCATATTTTTTTTGTCGGTTCCAGTGATATCTCTAGAACAAACAATCGGATTTATCTGAGTTTTTGTTCTTCTGAAAGCTAATAGAATTCCGCATCGTTTGACCCATCCTTTTTTTAAAATTTTGATTTGTTATATTTTTTTACGTCGAAGAAGTCAAAAAATTGACCTCTTTTTTTGCAAGCCCGCCATTTTGCGAAAAAAAACTATTTTCAAAAAGAAATCGGTCAAACGGTGGGGAATATATTCAACTTTAATAATCCGAAACGATTTTTGTTTCCGATAACCCAGCCCCGAGATATCTATGGAACCGTGGACCTCGGCACTTCAGATTTGGTCTACGGGATAGGGGGTAGGGAGGGGAGCTTTCGGGGGAGGGGGGGTAAAAAAATTCTGACGTATTTTTCAATAAAGGATCTACATTATACAAAAAGTTTCAATGCTTTACGCCTTCCCGTTATTGAGAAAAAAAATAATGAAAGTGGACTACTTTTTCATTGAAAAAAGTACTATGCCCCCTTAAGCTTATTTATATAATTCTAGAAATGTTTCAAGTAACTTAAAGTCCAAATACAGAAAATATTATGTAAAATTAATAATGCTATGTCTTCAAAATTATCAATAATAATTGAGAGAGTTATTTTTATTTACTTATAACCTAAATTTTTAAATTCATCATAAAATGTAATCTAGTAATACGATCATGATATCTGTCATTACCAATTGCCACGTTCTGATAACATTACGGTAATTACCGGTTTTACATTACCGCTTTATCGAATTTATATCTCTATACGCATGTAGTTTTCATTTTCTACACTATAACTTGCAAATTTTATTTCAAATTAATAGTTACTAAAAATCTAAATTCTTTTTGACTAAATATTTTTTGAAAACAAAAAATAAAATAAAATAAATAAAATATTACATGTGACTGACAATGAATCAGTGAATCAGTAATAATCTTTGACTACTAGGTACGTCAAATACTTGTGTATTAAAACTTTAAACCACAGATTAGAATTTTAGCTTCTTTCATAATTTGATACTGAAGATGGACGTTCAGTTTCCAAAATACGTATTTTGCGTTATATTAACTAAATTTTGTAGTTTAAGAAATTTATTACATTTATTTTAAGTGTTGTCAAAAATATATTTAAAAAAAAAAACATAATAAAAAATCTGTTAGAACTTATTATATTTAAAAAACAGCATTAGATTAGCAACTATTTCCTATGTATGAGAATTTTAATCTACAATGTACATTAGGGTGTCAAAATTTTTTTTTCTTTTCTCACCCCTTAAATCGTCTCCAAATATGCTAAAAAAAATTATAAAAATACTCCCACATTTTTACTCGTTGGTTAAGTGGCCCCCCTAAGCCCATATGTATTTTGATAATCGAGCTTATAAGTGAATATTTTCACTTATATTTCTAATGCAAAATACAAAAATTTTCATTGTGGTACAAAATTAGCACATAATTAGCCCAAAATTATGGCATATTTTCTTCTTAATTTTGGCAAAGTGGGGGGCACCAACTATATGGGGCTCGGTAAATATTCATTTTTTGTCATAGTGGCGCCATCTAGAAATGATTAAAACTCAATTTTGACCTCAGATTTGTACTGAGCGAAGTGAAATACCTTTACATTTTTTTCTGGTGTGATTTAGTGAAAACATTAATTTAATGAAAATATTCACTTATAAGCGCGATTATCAAAATACATATGGGTTTAGGGGGGCCTTTTAACCAACGAGTAAAAATGTGGGAGTATTTTTATATTTTTTTTAGCATATTTGGAGACGATTTAAGGGGTGAGAAAAGAAAAACAAATTTTGACCCCTCTTAAGGGACACCCTAATGTACATACATACATAATTGCGTCATGTACCCAAAAGAGTATGGCACAAATTCTTTCCACTATCCCGAAATTAGTATTCTCCAGACAAGCAACTCTAGCTCCATCCACATTCAAGATATCTCTCATACATGTTCTTCTATTCCTAGTACTTGGAAACTTTCGTTCACGCAAAACACTTTCAATCATACCACGCAAACATATACCTTCAAAATCATTCACATATGTTGGAAACATTTACGTTTCTAGCAAAAGTACCCAAAGTACCCAAAACCTTACAACCAGCATTAACTATTCTTTCAATCTCACAATCAAAGCGAACATCATTAGACAATAAACCACCCATATACACAAATTCATCTACCTACTCTAAATGTGCACCGTCAACAGGTACATTACATTCAGACGTCAAGTCACCCTTCTCAAATAAATAATACATTGCACTTATCAATATTCAACACAAAATTCATATCCTTACCTGCAACATTAATTCTATCAATCATCCTTCCACAATGTAATTTGTAGTATTTTCAAAAACCTAATGTAAAACATATTTTTGATATCTTATAGTAAATTATTTTTACTAAAAAACTACTCTAAATTAATAAATTATTAATTAGTCTCATTGAAAGCTTAAAATATATAAATACATGTCAGGGTTAAAAAACTATAGTAAATGTCTTTATATCACCCTAACCTGCATAATTAATACGACACATTTAGATCTCTTTCTTGACGGTCATCTTCACATCATAACCCTGACCTCAAAGAATATTTAATAATTCTAATAAAAAATGGATAAATACACCCACACATAATTCACAGACAAAGAAATACACGTATAACAAATCTTATCTGTCTACCAAATAATAACAGAATATATTTTTCTCTTGCGTAATAAATAAAATAATATATGTAACAAGTATTTTACTGTTATATACTGACATAATTTCCTTCATTTATCTTATTTTTTAAGTATACAGTGTCATCACAGTATTTAAATAAGAAAGTAGGGCAAAAAAATTTCAATAAGTTTTCTTGAAAATTTTTCATGTCAACTTTACATTTATTTTCACATTTCAACGTTTTACGAATACTTAATAAAAGTATAACCAAAAATAAAACAATACTAAATTGTTTATAATGGATTTTTTTTTGTTATATTGCCTAGAATTGTGACATAGTTTTTTTCCGTTGAAAATGATAAATAACTAGATTTTTGTCATATTTTTTATAGATAATAAAAAAAATAGATTATGTACAGTTAAAATGGACATATTTGATTATTATGTGAGATAAGTAAATATTTATTTAATCGCTCGTATACTACTGACATAATTGGATATAGTTCATGAAAATATACTTTTTTAAATATTTGTATATTCAATCTATATTTCAGTTAGTAATTAACTGATAATATAATACTAGAACTTATTCGATATTCCTGTACTCAGATTTTATATAATAATATATCACATGACAACAATAGATATTAAATATTTAATATTATTATTATTTATTTCTTTATTATAACATAGCTTTATACCTGTAACACGACCAAACTAAAAGTGAATATTTATAAAATTAAGGTAGAGACCATACAATTTCATATATTTTCCATTATTTAGACTTTAATTAAATAAGTAGTTTACAACATAAATTAATTAAATCACAAATTACACTAATATACAACAATACACAGAAAGACTAAATTAAACTAAACAGTGAATAAACGAATTTAGTAAAATAAAGCAAACTAGAGGCATCTGGTACTCTAATGCTGCTATAAAAACTATAAAAACTATTGTCTTCTTTTTACATATGATATTTTTTATTTAATCAAAAAAAATTCTAGAATAAGCGTGAAATAAAGCGTTATTTCATATTACTAAATTAAAAACGGATTTAACTAAAGCGAGGGCAAAGGAAGACTTAACTAAGACGAAGGCGAACACAGGCTAACCGATGCAAAGCGGAAAAAAATTAATACTTTACTCAAATAAGCAAATCAAATTGTAGCTTTTACGAAAGTTACAGCAAAAAATTCCAAACACTTTTTTCAAAAAATCTCTTGAAGTAACAAGTTGTTGGCCGCGAATCCTGATAAATAAATCTGTCACTAGGTCAATTCTAGCAGATACAAAAATTTCTTAGTTTTAGAAATGTGTTCAAATTACATGGCCCAATACTGTTACATCCCTCTGGTGATTCTTTAGCAATTTAGAAAAATTAAAATTATAAAATTTATAAATCAAACCTATTACATTGCAGTTTAATCGGTGACAATTAATTTTAATTGGTTCTCATTTATTTTTTGCAAAATAAAAAATAGTAATACGTTATCATAAAAAAAAGTAATTCATCGCTTCATACACACCCACAAAATATAACAAATTCAAATGTTAATTAACCTTAATTACTTCAAATATCAATAATTCGACAATAAATTAAAGCAATTTAGCAAGTTGAACGTCCTAGACAGAATAATGACTCAAACACATAAAAACTGGGAGAAAAAATCTATACATTATTAGCATTAGCGATAGCGCATATTTAATAATCAAATATGTCTGCATTGAATTCTAACACTTTGACACTTAATACAAGTTCAAAGCCCTGAATTTCATTTCCTTTACCAAAAATTATCCTTCTATCCGAAGAGAATATTCGAAAATGTGCTTATCTAAAAAGAATCATTGCACGCAAGAAATATTTTCGGTAGACATACAGGGTGTAACAACATAGATAATACTTTATTTCAAAAATTAGAAAAAAATACCTATGTTCCTGTTTCAGTCAAGAAAACTAAATCTGCAATTTATTTCAAATCATATTTAAGGTTTATTTTTTTTTTCTACTGCACAAATTTATGCAATATTCAATATTCTATAATCTCCGTTCAAAAATTGTCAATTTTGTTAAACAGCAAAATTTTAATTGCACAAATACATAGTTCCGACTGCAGAATTTAAAATTCCCACTAAACATTTTGTGCCCAAGTGCACGTTACAATAATGCCTGATTTACTTCAAAAAGTTATGTTACTCAGCCAAATAATGAATAAAATTTATAAATCCCAAAATTCAAAGCACACTTCGCTAAGATATGTACTAAAATATGTATAAAATTCCAAATAAAAATACTTAAGTAAAAAAAAACATGATATTTCTATTTCTGTTTGCGCTGTTTTTTGAACAACAGCTTTTACTTTAGTACATTTTATAGAAACTGACATTAGAAAATTAACTCTAGTTCAAAATTTCACAAAAAATTTAATTTCGGAATATTAATCATTTAAGATTTTGATTGTTAAATTATAAAACGAAATACTTAAACAAAATTTCTTAAATTCTGGGTTACCAAAGTTATTGTCAATTAAAATTTAACTTCTAGTAATATCCTGTATATATGAATATATGTTAAATATTCTAGTCGTATACAAAATTGTTGGGATAGAAATACGAATAAAAAAATAGTACAAATCAATGAATCGATAGAAATAAGTAGAAAGTGTCTGGTCGGGGTTATTTGATAAATGTAAAAAATGTTACGTAGACACATGTATTAGGTACACAAATATCGATTTATTTTATCGAAAGTAAACTAAAATATAGAACAAAATTGAATCATTCATTCGTTTATTATTCGTCACCTGTTTCTCTTGCTAACTTACAACTTAGCTACAATTATCAATTAATTTTATTATCTACGGAATTACCATATAATGCATTCTGAAAAAAAATACTTAAAACTCGATAGTTTTTTAATCGCTTACAGTTTTGATTACTGGAATTTTCTTATTTATTCATCAATTAAAACAAAAATACAGAACTTTGTTCAATAATATGTTTATTTATTATATGATATAATACGTATCAAAGCATTTTTGATACATTTATTGAAATATTTAAGGTTTTATTTGGATAGTTTAAAGAAAAAAATAGCTTTTATTGTATTTCGTCCAGATTGCAAATTTCAATTTATTTTTCATATATTTCCAAATTTGTGATAATTATATTTATATGCCCTTAATAATAATGATCTGTGGGCGCAACAACCCTTGAAGGGTTAAAGTCTACCTTTTTACGGTATTCACAGAATAAGAATTTTTTTATAAAATAAGGTGTGTGTCAAATCTTACGCCCAACAAGTCAGACAGAGCCGCAATATAGTAGCGTTGTAGCGTTGTAGACACATGTCTAACAACACTGCCGAATATTTCATGTAAAATTAGGAATACTTAGTGTAAAATAATTACTGATTAAACTAAAAAAGTATACCATATACTATAAGAAAAAAAATTATATAAACATACATTAAAAAAACTAATTATTGCAAATACTAATTATCAAAAATATACCAGGTAATATTTGAAATAATACTACTTGATTTAAAGGGGGCAAGTAATTCAAAACATTCTATACATAACTAATCGTATTCATTACATTAATACACAAATAAATTTTAAATAAATTTGACAAATAAATCATATTTTTCAATACTAAAAAATAATAATATTTTTAAAAACATTCTTATAATTAAATAAAATGATTGAATTGACATCTTATATTTTTGAAATTTCCGGAAACAAACATATTAATAGATTTCCATATTTGCATCCACCCTGTAAATTAGAACGTACTCGAAGTATCCGTCCAGCATTACCCCTCATCCATAACTGACCACGTCTCTATTTCCCCCCGGCGTCCGCTGCGTCCCTCGCTTAACAACAAACAACGTATGAACACAAACATAAGAACGCTACAACCATAACATAACATCGACACCCCAACATACAAACACAACCAAAGAATCGATAGAAGTCGCTTCTAAATTATTAACTATCTAGGTCACATGACCTCGCATGCCATATCGCATGACGAAGCTTCCAACAGCTTTTACCATTTTCACCATCAGCATCATTACAAGTTCATCATTCACCTAAAACACATGTGCAATTAAACCGTATCTGTGGCTCGTCAAAGCATACACTTGTCTGCTCTAAAACCAGTGACTCCTTTATAAAACATCTTCCAGATGCAAATGAAAGATCTGTCCACAGGTCTTGTCATCAAACCAGCGAATATAAGGATATGGATACATCAAAAGGATTTGGGTAAACTGCAAAAGGTCCTATGGGAAGGACAAGGAGCGAAATTAAGAAGAGAAACCAGCAATAATCCTAGAG
The DNA here is from genome assembly GCA_963966155.1 of Clivina fossor. Lineage (NCBI taxonomy): Eukaryota > Metazoa > Arthropoda > Insecta > Coleoptera > Carabidae > Clivina > Clivina fossor. The sequence goes on along the minus strand of OZ014553.1, from coordinate 6,770,083 downwards.
TCAAGAGATTTTTAGATGCTATTCCCTATTTACAGGTAAAATTGATATTAAATCTATGTTTGTTTGTCAACTGAAAATACGTGAGTTTTGCAAAAACTGTTTATTGTTTGTAGATTCTTATCAGAGAAATTCATTCAGCAGCTATTAGTAATGACTTGGAATTATTAAAAGATCGAACTGCAGATCCTGTACCTCCTATAGTATTATCCGCAAAAGATGCTCATGGATTGAATCCATTCCATAAGGTATTATTTAATTATTTTCAAGTACACAGTTTAGCAAATATTGTTTTTCGACAAATTATCTTTAATTGATTCATTTTTAATATACCTAAATATTCTAATTCAAGTTTTGCAATTACGTTACTTCCTCATTCAAGCTAAATATCTATAATTATTAATTAATTTGAATTAACTCTAACAAAAATAAATTAAAATATATTTTTTAAAAACTACATATATTTTTAATAACAAATTTAGTTTCAAAAATATTTTTCTTCTCCAAATTTTAGGCCGTGGGATTAGGGCACAAAGAAGTAGCCGAATATATTTTAGAAAAACTCCCAGAATTGATATCAGTAGGTGACGCAGAAGGTCGAACTCCATTACATTACGCAATAATTTTAAAAGATGACGACGAAATGTTCAATTTTCTCTTAGAACACAATGCAGAAGAATCGGCACTAGATAATGTAAGTGTAATTTATTCAAACTTAGTAATTTACTCAATTCAAGTCGAAAACATATAATTGAATAAATAAACAGTAAACGTATCACATGCACATGTAAATAATCAATAGATTTATTTATTAATATTTAATTAACAGATTACTAATTTACGAGGGCTGACAATAAAGTAAGGTCTCCAATTTTTTTTTCATAGAAAATGACATTTATTTACAAAAAGCGATACACCGTTGGAAAGGCCAAGGTCTTGGCTACTTTTCTACATAATCGCCATTTTTTTCCAACACCTTGCGCATCCGCACGATGAACTTGTCTATGCCGGCAGAATACCACTCTCCGTCCGCCTCGCGCAGCCAGGTGTTGACCTCTTTCTGAACCTCCGCGTCACTATCAAACTTCTTCCCTCCGAGATGTTTTTTCAGGGCGGGGAACATGTGGTAGTCACTTGGGGCCACGTCGGGACTATAGGGAGGGTGATCGATGATTTCCCAGCCAAATTTCTTGAGCAGGTCAAGGGTAACGTTGGCTGTGTGCGGGCGCGCGTTGTCGTGGTGAAATTTCACTCCTTTGCTCAGCAATCCCGGGCGTTTGTTTTTTATGGCACGACGAAGCTTTTCCAGGGTCTCACAGTACCTTGCTGCATTGATAGTGGTTCCCCTTGGCATGAAATCCACCAACAATACCCCGTGGCGATCCCAAAACACCGTAGCCATCACCTTGCCGGCTGACAGTGTCGCCTTAAACTTTTTGGGTTTCGGAGAATCGCTATGGCGCCATTGTTTGGACGACTCCTTTGTTTCGGGTGTGTAGTGATGAGCCCACGTTTCATCCCCCGTAACAAACCCTTCCAAAAAATCATCGCCTTCCTCTTCAAAACGGGCCACAACTTTGGTCGCACATTCCACGCGCCGCTTCATGTGGTCTTCGGTCAGCTGTTTCGGCACCCATCGGGCAGAAACTTTGTGATACTGCAAGTTGTTCACAAGGATATGACGGATTGTTTCGCTGCTACACACTCCTCCAAGCTTCTCTTTCAAGTCCGTAATTGTCGCACGGCGGTTTTTGAGCATTTCTGCCTCCACTGCTTGAACAATCGCATCCGAGACCGACGGTCGGCCACTTCTCTCCTCGTCGTGAACATTAGTGCGCCCGAAATTGAACTCGCGGCTCCACTTACGCACGTTTTTTATGTCCATACACTTTTCCCCGTAAACTTCAACTAGTTGACGATGGATTTCAATAGGTGTCACCTTTTTCGCACTCAAAAAACGTATTACAGAACGCAATTCGCACTTGGACGCTGACGCGAGGGGTACCTCCATCGTTGACGGCTGCTCAGCCAAGACTGAGCGGTCGGGGAAGCCTCACCCAGCAGCAAAGTGGTACTGGGGGAACCAAGGAACACGGCGGTGTTGCCAGATTTCGCCTAGCGCGTGATCCGGCGAAGTTGCAGCGTTGGAGACCTTACTTTATTGTCAGCCCTCGTAGTTTCAAGAAACTGAAATTTATAATTACGTGCCCACGCATAAAATAAAATCGATTTGCACGGTAATAGCTAGAAAAATCTAGATTCTATTAAAATTAAATAAGTTATTCTATTTAATTTTTTTAATATTACATTTTTTATCAAAACCTATAACTGCAAAAAAACACTATAAATTTTCCCTCATATTTCACAGAGACAAAAGACAGCCGCTTATTACAGAACAAGACCAAACGAAATAGACTCAAAATATTTAACAGTGATACCAGATGCACCAAGAACAGCATCAAATGCATTCCCTCCGTCATGGGACTGGAATTTATTATCTCCTGATGAAGGCAAAAAATCCAAAAAATCCGACTCAGTATTCGGCTCAACTCCCGTAGAAGAAAAGAAGATTGAAGAAGAATTAAAGACTGACAAAACACCTGACGAAGCTTCGCCAGATCCAGAACCAGAACAAGAAGAAGAAAAATCCGACGACCAACCGGAAGAAGATACCAAAGCGGAAGAAGAGCCAGTTGCAGAAGCCGCTGAAGAAGAGGTTCATGAAAACGGCGTCGAAGAAGCAACGGAAAACGGTTTGGATGAATTAGAACCAGAAGTGGAACCAGAACCAGAAGTCGAACCAGAACCTGAGGTCGAACCAGAGCTCGAACCAGAACCAGAACCAGAATCTGAACCTGAAGTTGTTGAAGCAGAAGAACCTCCTAGTGAAGATCACCAAGAAGAAACTCATGCGGAAATATTAGCCGTAGATGATCACCCAGATGAAACTATTGAAGATGGAGAAACAGAAACAGGAGATAATCCTGAAGATAAAGATGAAGCCAAATCAGATACACCGGAATCGCAAAAGATTGGTGTAATAGAAGGAGTAGTTAATGGTGAAGATGAAGTAGAAACTTTAAATAATGATGAAAATAATGAAAGTGGAGGTGCTGCAGGTGGAAGTGATGATGAAATTCTAGAAATGGTCGAATCAGGAAATATGGAACAACTAGCTGCTTTAGTTTTAAATGGAGAAGGCGAAAGACTTATCGGACAACAGTCAGCAAATTCTGAAATACAAGCGTTTTTGGAAAACGTGCCTGTTTATATGGTACAGTCTACAAGTATTCGTTGCACCTTCATTATTAAAAAAAAATATTTTTATAATTCATTCAAATTTTTTATATATTTTCATATATATTTATGTATATTTATTCAACGATTATCTAATTTTATTACTTATTACTAGAAAAATTCAATTAAAAACGAAATTAAAAAAGATTTTATATATGTAAACGTTTAGTTTATATATTATTACATTTACATAGTATACATAGTATCAAAAATATATTTCACATACAAACAATTACTTATTTAAAAAGGTCAACGTAATGATGACGTAAAATTTCACAAAAAAATATTCTTCATAAAATATTAATAAAAATTATAATAGGTTAACGGTAAAAATATTTTTACACGCACTTGTTGGAAATGAAATTAAAAATTAACTACAGTGACTCATTTTTCAATTTATTTTAGTCATTTTCATAAATTTAAAACATTGTTAAATATGTTTCCAGGCAAAAATAAATAGAGTTCATGTGGCAGCCCGAGATGGAAGTCTTCGAGATCTTCAGGCAGCATTAGATCGACGTAAATTTGCAATAGCAAAAGATCAAATTTCTCCTAATGGTGCTTCACCTTTACATGTCGCAACTATATTTGGAAATACAAGTATAGTAAGGTACTTAGCTGGAAGATTTCCAGAAACTCTACAAATGCAAGATGATAATGGAAGAACACCCTTACATTATGCGGCTACTCTTGCTGATAATGGACATTACTACAATTTGCTTCTGCATTTGGGAGCCAATTCTAAAACGGAAGATAAGGTATGAAACATAGGATTATTTCTATAGTATTAAAACACAAACAGAAGTAAAATATTACTGAAGATAAGAACATCTTTGTTAGATTTAGAAGATTTTTTAATTGAAATAAGATTTTCAAATTTTATTAATAGATATGAATTCTATTGAAAACAAATATATTTACAGTTTGGCCGCGATGCAGAATACTATCGTGACAACCAATACGAATTCTCTCATCGTTCACTTCTGCAAGAATTCGGTGCAAAAGAAGATGAAGCTGCCGATATGTTAAACGATAAAGGTAAGCAAATAACTATAAATTATATATATATTTGAAAATAAATAGGCACGTTTACCGTTTGATAAATTGCACAATGCGTTCCTTAGTCCCCAACGATACTGTATCAGCCCGTCGTGATCTGGACGATGCCGATATGCTTGCTGTCTTGGATCGTTGCTATCGTCTGCTACAAGGTAGAAGAGATTCGAATGCGTCACAAATTTCTGTTAATTCAATCGCTGCCGTGTCTATACTTAGTAAATATCTCCGTCGGCACACATTCGATTGCGTACGAACGCGTTTAACATGTTTAGATCATAACTTTTACGACGTTATCTGGCCCAGTGTTAAAAAACTACCGCAAGATCTCACATTTAAACTGGCAATGGATGACGATTTTCCTTATGGTGTTACCGTACCGGATTTTTACTCCTACCACGTATTTCATGAATTTTTTGAACCATTTCTCAAAGATATACATTGTTTGAATGTACATTCAGATTTTGGAGAACAACCTACAGCAACATACATTCCGCGTTCCCTAGAAAGTTTAGATGAATTTACTGGAGATTATGACTTAGATGAACACGGAAAAAATATCTTATCTGGCACATTAACTAGCTGTAGAAATATAGAAGAATTCGATTTACCAAAAAATCTGAATATTAATCAGTTAGAAAAAGTCGAAAGAAGATTAACTTCCGCGTTAATGAAACCACAAATGGCACAAATTTTACTAGCAAACTGCACAGAAGAACAAGCTGCAGAATTAGGTAGTGGGACCTATTACACAATGAATGAAATTTTAGAAGATCCATCAGAAATAAGGGTAAGTCTTGCAGCATCAAACTTATTAATACCGCTCTGGGATATTCAAGATTCCGAGCGTTTGCATGGAAGACATTGGCCATATGGAAGAGGTGTTTTCGTAAGTAGTTCTGGAGATACGGCCGCATGGATCAACGTTTTGGATCATTTAAGAATTGTCGTCAGCACACCTCAAGAAAAACCAGGAAATATTGGTGCAATATATTTAAAAACTTGCAAAATTCTCAATGAGATAGATAAATTGTTAAAATTTAAACGAGATGATAAACTAGGATATTTATCTGCTAGACCTACAAGTATTGGAAACACACTTCAATTCAACTTAACTATTAAATTTCCCTACTTGGTAAAAGAACCAGGCAATTTAAAACATTTGTGTGTGGTACGAGGTTTAACATATCGAGAAACCCATAATTCTTCAGATATAGTCAAAATGGGAAACCAGCAAACATTAGGAGTGCCGGAAATACAAACATTTGAAGATTTTGCTACGGCCGTAACAAATATACTCCAACTAGAAAAAGATCTGGCAATGCACAGTTCTTTACATATTGCCCAAATGTTTGTCAATATGTTCAGACGAAAAAGATCCAGTTTAATAATGAACTAATATCAAACTATCATAAACGAAAACAATAAAGTAAAACGCTTATTAGTTTTTAAGTTCACAGTTAAACTATGTATATAGTGCCAAATTTTTATTCTCTCTATCTATCTATTTTTTTAAATACATCACATAATTTTTCTGAAGACCAAATAGAAAAAAAATGACAGTACAAAAGGACAAAAAGGACAGGAACACTATGCACATATAGGTCAGTACATGAACTTTGAACTGGTCACTTTAATATATATATATTGTTTGTTGTTCTGCATGAGCCCAAATATCCAAATGACGTGTGATATGTGAATAGATGCACGCAAAAAAATATAAAGAAGACCAAAAACCAAAATTTGAATGTTCCAGTGCTTACTGTGATCTCGACTATTTAAGTGTTTTATTAACGTACTCATCAGTGCCTACTATGTTTGCAAATTAATTAATTTTTTATATGTATTTTATATAATGAAAAAATGCGCAATAAACATTTGTGATGTTGGACTTGCATTTTTATTTTTCCCAATGGAATTTTGTTTTCCTAAGTCCCAGTGCCCACTGCTTTGCAACACCCAAACACATTAAAACATGTCGCATAGTTTTTATATTTTTATAGAAAATTAATGTTTTTTTTTTTTTTAATTTTTCAGAAGCATCATCACAGCCTCAAGTAGATATACCATTATTTAGAACAGAAGAAGGAAGATACTTAGCTTCATGTAAGTATTTTATTATGAATTAATTTGAATGCTTTAAATAAATGCTCGCTTAAATTCCTATAAAAATTAATTACCATAATTAATTAACTGAACTATTATAATTATTCGAAAAACTAAAGAATAAAGTAGTTATTATTAAATAATATTTCATTTAAAATAACTGTAAACGTATAGCTCATTAAAAATAATTTTCTATCTACTGAAAATGAGAACAATATGCAGACCATCAATCTATTAATTATATTATAATTAGATCTCTTCAAAACTGTGTCAAGTAAAAAATATTATTTATAACTTAAAGTACAATTCACAAAATCCTATAATTTTACACAAAAAATATTTTCTCTAAAAACAGCAAATAACAAATATTTTTTTTTAAATTGAATTTTCCAAAAATGAATTTTCTATTTTATTTCTATTTTGACATTTGTTTGTCAGGAAATGTTAAACATAATACACATAATTTATAAATTATACATCACAAATGAGTCCACTAAAAATTTCATTTTTTTTTCATTAAATTAAGGCACAAAATGAAACAGATCCAAATATGTACATACCGTTTCATAGATGGAAAATTACATTTAAAATCTAAAGTTTAATACTGAAACAACAATTTGTTTATTTTATCTTAAAATAAAAATATGTCCAATGAAAAATGTTATGTTTCTATTTTTTGAGATTGGGAAAAGCGGGCAACATATAGTTTATAGAAAAACAGTATTTTTAAGGCCTGATATGATACACTTACAGCTCTGGGTGATCCCTTAATTAAAGGATTAACTGAAGTAGCTAATAAAAGACCTGAAGATCCAATAGCTTATTTGGCCACATATTTATACAATTTTGCAAATAGCAGTAAAGGGCGACTTAGAACACAAGTAAGATTTTTATCGTTTTATATAGTATAACGTATAATTACAGGGTAATGTACTTTAAATTAACCCCAATATCACCAATTTCACATTATTTTGTTTAATTATTTCATACGTTAAAAAGAAAGTGAAGAAAAATTGTTATAACTTTCTTTCTAATGACATCATCGATTTTTTTTTAATTTCATAAACTATGAAAATTTTATTTTTACCGCTAGCAAACATTCGCTTCCGCAAAGCACTCTCAATCATACCAACTCCCTCATCGGATGTTCATGCAAACGTACCTACACCTTTAATATCACTTATCGTTAGATATATATTTTTATGCCCAGCATTCATCAAATATCCATTCAAGATGGCCAAATCATTTTAGCTTCATTAACGCAACAATTTTTTTTCTAATTTTTGCGCCCAACATCCATCAAATATTCACTTAAAATAGCCAAAACATTTTAGTTCACTTTCGCAACTATTTTTTTCTAATTTTAATTTAATGAATTTCGAAATAATAATTACAGCATATAAACGTTTACCTATTTAAAAAGAGAAAACCTCATAAAACAAAATATGATTAAAAATTTAAATTAAAAATATACAGGAAAATATATTAAACGTCTCATTCTATAGACACGATTTTTGGAACTCGGTTCTCTCTATGTTTTACAGATTTGTTTTACTCTAAAACGACGGAAAATCAATGTCCTAATGATCCTGATTTGTTTTTTTTCCATCAGGATATTGATTTTAGATTCTTTTTTTCGATTTTATACTTTAAGTTTGTTCCCGATGACCAATAAAAGATCTCTCCAGCCTAGAAACGTTCGACGAGTATCTCTCATATACTAGAAAAGGAACCATAGAAGAACATATACGTTGAATCTCCGTAAATTCAACGTTCTGACGTTGATACTCCGGAAATTAAACAATTATTAAATGTTTATTTATTGTTTATTTAATCAATACCCCAATGGCAAAACAAAGCTGTTAAACATACAAAGATCCGAGTTACAAAAAAAAAGTTAAAATTTGTCGGACTGTGTAATTATTACAAAATTAAATTAGAATGATAAGAATTTGTATATCAGATTGGGTATAACGTTTCAGGAAAGAAATAACGTAAAGCCCGATACACCGCAATTATCACAGCCAAGAACAATCGATGTAGTAACTGTAGATCCATCTGATAATGAAGATGATACAGATACGGCATATAGTGCAGCATCCAGAGTATGTTACACATTCAAAACACTTTTACTTAACGAAAATTATTCATTCATTTCTCACAGGATGAACATGGTCAAAGTATGTTACATTTCGCTGCAGCTAGAGCACATGGTCGTAATGCTTTATTCCAACTCTTACAAGAAACCGACATCAACATAGGTTATCGCGATGAATTATATCGCACAAGTCGCGACGTTAGTATACAAGCAAATGTACCCGAAAACACCATTGAAATAGATCGATATCTTATATCAATTGCCGCAAAAGGTAATCAAATGTATAATCTTATTTTACATACCTTCACCTCTTCTTTTTTCCAATTGCAGGAGACACTGATAAACTAGTTGAACTCTTATTAGAAGGTTATGATCACATAATCGATATAGTTGATGAAGATGATATGCCAATAACCGAAATTGTAGCGAATCGAGAACAAACCGAAACTGTTTCGTTTCTACATTCAATATTAGCGTTTGAAGTAAGTTTATTTCTATTATTACAATTAAAACACCTGTTAATACACACACAAAAAACTATATTAAATATGTTCCTACTAACACATGCACATAATAAATTACAAACTAATTCAACATTACTGCGCAAGTGCGCATTCCTCACACAATATCGAAATCCCAAATTCCCAAACTAATTTGATGGTAGGTTAGAACAAACTTTATGAAAATTCTCTCCCTACTCCATAACGTAGAAGAAAAAAAGATTATTTTTACTCTATTAAATTCAGATACATTTGTTTACTATATTAGTTCACGTAAATCAAATTAGTACTTATTCGAACTGTATTATGTAACTGTAATGTTTTCAAAAATGTTAAACACAATAAAAATATAAAATATTTCAGGAACGCCGAGAAAGAGTACATCATGCAATTAGACAAGGTAATCTTGAACAAGTAACAGATATGTTAGCTGATGAAAATGAAACAGGTAGTGGAAAATTATTAGCAATTGGAAAAAATAGTTATGGCAGATGTACGTTACATATTGCCGTGTTATGTCAGCAAGAAGAAATTGTTGATTATTTAGCAAATTCATTTCCAGATACATTATATGTGGGAGATAATGTAAGCAAAATTTTACTTTTCATTTTAATTAATTATTATTATCGCCGCCAAAATTAAAATCAAGTGATAGGTTGAATAAAATGTTAATATATAAAAACTTAAAAAATATACTTTATATTGTTTATATCAAGGCTAAGGCATTTTCCTAAACAATATTTATTACAATTACAATTGAAAATCAACTCTAATTTTGACATCAACAATATGAATTATTTATTGTAATTTTCAATTTCTTTTATGTATCTAGGATGACCACCTTTTTATTTCAACTGACCCGAAGATTTTGATGACCGGGTGTGGGGGGGGGGGGGTTGTAAAAAACTCAATAGATTAAAACTACTATTTTTAAATATAAAAACATTTTAATTTGAATACAATCAGAAAATTTTGAAATTCGTTTCAACGCTTATACATTAATCTAAATAATATTTTCATTTGACTATAAATTTATCACTGATCATAGTAATGACTTACTTATTTTTTTAACTTTAAACTATATGACTACATCTAAATTCAGTTTAATCCGGAGATTACAACAAAAATCCCGGAGACCGGAGATTCTGTTGAAAAACCGGAGACTCCGGGTGAAAACCGGAGAGGTGGTCACCCTATACGTATCTTAGACTTTCAAATGAATTATTTTGTATGTGTTTTTTAAATCGAAATTAATAATGAAAACAAATTGAAAATTCTTTATCACACTATATAAAATATTGTTTTAGTTGGAAAGAACGGCATTGCATTATGCAATGGGAGTACAAAAAGTTGAATCTATAAGTCGAGTATTAGTTGAAGCTGGTGCAAAACGAGTTATGAAAGATTTAAAAGGAAGACAAGCAAGTTATTATTTCATGAACAAATCGGACATACTCAGGCTACAAGAAGAGGAAGAAACATTTTAAATGTGTCACAATTTCACCATAGATACGCACATAATCTCTCACGGATAAAACAAAACTGTCAAATTATAAGAAACTAAAGAATATTAAAGATTTTATTTTTTACAAAACAAATTAATAAATAATATTTTATCACATAATATAGATAATTTTAAAGTATTATAATACCACGTTTATTTCATGTTATTTTTTTGGTATTTTGAAATTAAAAAAATGTTGTAAATGATTTTAAATAAAAATGTAACTATTGTATTTGTTGCAAAAAATAAATCTTATATAAATGATTTGAAAAAAACAGTTGTTTTTATACAAAATAACTGCATAGTAGTGTAAGTTTATTTATTTCGTTACAGGTTTTGATTGGGATATGTTCGGTACCCAAGGAGTTGGATTTATAAAAATGAGATACCTACCTTCTAAAGAAAATAATCCTCTTTTCCAACACTTGTCACAACACTTGCATCATGTTGAAAATAATTTTAATATAAAATATATTTTTTTTAATTTTTAAAAGTAATAAAATTAAGTTTTTAGTTGCAATAAGAGAAAATAGATCTAAACGAAGAACCATGACAACATATAAAATAAATAAATCATACTTACGAAAAACTAAGTTCTCAATGAGAACCCACGTTTATTCTCATAGATATTTTTTTTACAAAAACACATTGGAAAAAAATATTTTTTTAAATTTAATCGACAAAAATTAATAATATATTTTGTCTCAATTATATAAAATAATAAAAGTTTGTTTAGCCCAAATCATTTACAATAACTTAATGGGAATTTTTTATGTATGTATATGGGCATGTTTCTAAGTGTGCAATTAAATTTAAACATTCGAACCTTGAAATAACAGAATAGAGAAAATGAATTATAAAACGAAATTTCTTTCACATTTATATTTTATAAATTTCCTAGTATTTATTTTTTTTTTAAATCATATTTTTCTTTTTACTAAAATTTTTGAACGACTATTTGTATACAATGTAAAATCTATTTTTTTCTCTCTTCCTCTTTCAAGGTTCAATTATGTACAATAAAAAGATAAATCAGTACGTTTCAATTAATAATTTATACGATCCAAAATAGGGAAAAATTGTTATAATAACATTAATAATACCTAAAAAAGTGTTTGTAATTGTACAATAATTAATTAAAAAATTAGTAATAATTAATATAAAGATTCAGCATTGGAAGACCGGGGCTTTTTAATCTTATCCAAATTTTTAATGACAATATCGTGAAGCGAGCAGTAACGATTACGTACTTCGCACATCACCAGCCATAAACTTAAATATTCTTTTTCGTCCAGTTCTTGTACAGCACGACGATAATCTTCAACATGCGGATATTTTGCGACTTTCGAAATCATCTTCCCTCGGGAAATAAAATATCGGGAAATCTGATCGAAAAATGCTGCAGCTTCCGATTCTACCGATTGAATTTCTGCTAATGTATCTTCTTGAATCGATACGCCAAAGTTATTACCGTCTTCGATTTTTGGAATCATAAATGATATCCACATTTTCAACTGAAACATTATTTCATATTTTTACTATTGTCTCAGTTCATTTTAGCTAAATTTTATAAAATGGCGTATATGATTTATATATCCGAACTACAACTAGTATATGCATTCAATGAAGTCAGCAAATTAAGCTATTGCTAAATCAACATCAGGGTGTCTAGCGAGTTTTCTAAACTAAATTCCCGTACATTAATTTAAAGGAATAGCCAGTTTTTTTTTACTCTAGAACGACCAATGGCACATTTTTATACCACATAAAATTACATGACATAATTAGATTTGTAATCTTGTGTGTTAGTTTATAATCCATGTTTTGTAAATTAATTCGATTAGAAACCATATATAAATTTTGTATAAATATCCTAGAAAATGCTACTTTATCATCGGGCGTTTTACAGTTAAAGCGAATCCTTTGAATGTAAAGAAACACTTCAAAATCCAAACTTGCCCGCACTAAATATGAAAGAACAACTTTTTACCTGTTCGATATGATTCCGAAACTACGTTACTTGGCTTTGTTAGGTTGTTACCGATGCTAAGTCGATTAAACTAATTATATATGAATGTAGATGAGGACACGTACTTAAATCGAGAAATACGAAAATCTAATGGAACAGGAATTTGTCGATTTTTTTTTCAATTTGATTATAATTTCCCGTACCGAAAAATATTTCCCGTAGAATTCCAGCCCGTTAGACACTCTGAACATTCGCTTTAAACTTATCAAACATTTTTTAGTTGCGATGAGTTATTTAATAATCTCAATTTTAAAAAAAAATTCAATATACTTATTTAATGATTTTATATTCTTAGCAACAAAACAAACTGAATTACATTTATCAAGCATTTTGCAGTATTTAAGTATATTTGAATTTTCTACACAATAATAGCAGTAAAAAAAATCTCTTATTTTGCAACCTTGCAAATCCATCAAATACTAAGATAGCAAACCGGTCAACAAAACCTACTTCATATTTGCTAGATTTGCTGACTGCAATAAACGCCACCTAAGCAAACATGCTAAGCACATAATATGTTAATTTAGTAATAATTTTATTATTTAATAATGTATCAAAAATATAAATAACCTTTTCATTTATACGAAAGAAAGTTCTAGAAAAATTACGTACAATAGCATATGTTTTTTTAACAAATTTTCATAAATACTTTCGTATCTAATTAGATGCTAATAGAAACGTAAAAAAAATAAATTTTATCATATTAAAACAATGTCAAAATCAAATTTTAAAATATTTTTTAACATATAATAAGAATTTAGAAATACAAAACAATTTTATGCCATTATTATCGAATAAAATCTTACCAGATTGGAATCTTCGACAAGTTGTCTTATATATGGTTTAACAAGATGAATTAAATCGCATAAAGATTTATTACAAGGAACCGGTCCATTTAGTAGTGCCATAACTTTAGTACCATCTTGCTGCAAACAATTATCAAATTTGAGTTTCTTCGCAACTGGTGCATCGTCCGTATGACTATTAACTAACACTGGGTCAGGTATGGGTACGTTCAAATCTTGATGTACTGACGTTAAATCTCTATTTAAGAAATTCGGCGTCTCTAACAAATCGTTTAGTTTAATAATTTTGTCCGGGAAACCTTTTAAAACAAGCTGCTCTGCCTTCGATATTAACGAATTTTTATAGTCCTGAACCTAAAATAATTACAATATCAATTTATAACAAAAAATAAATTGTTTAAATTTGCAAAAATGACAGTTCCAAAGCACATGCTGTTATTACAAGTTTTGTTTATTTATATAATAAAATTTTTGAAAGAATTTATTAAATTAAAAAGAAAATACGTACTTTTTTTGCTGGTACCTCTTCCATTCTGTGTATATATATGAAAACAATTAATTTGATACTTAAATTAAAAATAACCTATAACACGATACATGCACAACCGCGACAAAAGATTTTAACTTCATACCGGATATTATAGTTGTTGTAATGCGCATGATCGGTTTTCAATTTACATAACTCATTATTTATTAAAAATTGTTGAACATGACATATTACTTTTAGGTAAAATAACACAAATAATTTTGTTTTAAATTTTTAGGAAAAATATTTCTTTTTATAATTTCATTCATAAATAAAAATAAAACTTGATTCTTCATGCGCATGCGCAGATCTCCTAGTTGGCATTCGTCAACAAAATTTTAAATTTCAAATATATGAGATTACGACATCAAAATTCGCTTCACATACACAAATATTAAATATTATCATATAAAAATCTCAAATAAAATGATCGACTAATAATATCTTTGGTCATAATGTATTCGCAATTAAAAGATATTAAATGAAAAATTATTTTGTCTTACATTAGAACATTCTATGCATTATTACTTTTGTGCTCATTTTCCTCTAAACAAGTTTAAAAATTTAAATTATTTATATTTTTTAAATACGTTTTAAAATTTTAATTCTTTAAAATCACGAAACTTTCAAAAAATTAAATTAAAATGATTGGACATTTAAAAAAATAACAATTAAAAAGATATAATGTAAAAATGGGAATCACTTGTCGATCAAAAATGGAAAATTATATAGAATTGTTTTTTATAAATAGAAAAAAATGTATTAAAATCATTCAATGTTGTACTAGTACACTGATCGAAAAAGAAATCGATTCATCAAATTAAGCCCCCCCCCCCCCCAATATGTGCGATGAAAATTTAAACAATGAGTCTCATTATATGCATGACATAATTGTTTCAGATGACGAAAAAAAATTAGATTATCTAAATAAAATACACTTTTAAATAAATTTATTTTACATGGAACTTAAACTTATTTTATTTATATAAAGAATGAAATATAGTATTTATTTTAACTAAATGTTTATCCAAGAAACCAAATTCCCAGTTTTTAATCCAGCGTCTCCATTTTTTTAAATATCGATATTACAAGTTAATTGGTGTTATAGTATTTAGCTACATTCTTTAGTAATATTGAACAAAAAAAGGTTCATAAAAATCTCAACTTAGTTTATACATTCTTTAGGTTTATTACATTGTATTTTCCGTTTATTTTTTCCACTGTTATTAACGCCAGCATATTCTTCAGCTATAGCAATATGGTCCGCAAGTTTAGTCGTTGCATTATACAGCAGACATTGTTCGTATTCGCTTAATTTTGGAATACCTAAATTTTTTTGAATACCATCTATACCTAGTTCAATAGGTGTCACTAAATATTTTACGGATGGATAACAATCAGATCGAACATATGCGCATTGTATGATTCGTTCTTCTCCTTTCATTGCGCGCACTAATGCAGTTATAAAATTTGAAATAGCTAATGCGCATGATAAATATGGCGGACAACAACCTTTTTTATCTTTAATTATGCCTTCTGTTGCGTTTTTAATTAAATCGCTTATTTGTATTATTTCATCCTAAAAATAAATTTCATATTTTAATGAAATCTTCAAAAAATTTTCTAAATAAAAAGCTATTACTTCAAGCTCGATCTTCAGATTGCAAGTTACATTGTCTTAAAACAGATATTAGTTAAAATCGAAATTAAAACCGAGCTTGTCACTAGCTAAAAATTTTACATGAAATTTAAAAAATACTAAAGGCGTTTGTTTCCAGTGGCGAATTCCCGCACAGGTGGCGGAAGCGGTCACCTGGGGCCCACACGACAATAAACAAGCCTTTTCCGTTCTTATATGTACGTAAAAAAAAAATATTTAAGGAATAGTCTTGCTCAGGATTATTTGCAAAATTTATCAGTGATGTTTATATAAAATGACTTTTATAAAATTTAAATTTTGGAAACATTATTGATAAATTTGCTGCATCTAAACGCAGAAAAGTTCCATTATAAAGAAAACTAACTTTGAAATAAATAAATATAGTGTTACTATTAATTACTTTTCTATTATAATATGAAATTACCCTACACAAATTTTTTGGTGTTTACTACTATGTTATATGAATTTAATTTCGGATAAATATAATTGGTAGACTATTTTTTCAAAACTTCCTACCCGGAAAGGCAACCACCAGTATACATACTATTTTTTCGATAGGGCGGTGGAGCCCCAGAATTGTTTAACGCCTCGTGCCCCTAAATCGTTAAATCCGCCACTGAGCGTTTTTCTAAATTCAGCTGATGGATCTATCGCTTCATCGGAGACCTAAGCTATTGTATCACAAAAATTTGAAAATAAAACTATATTAAATATTGCATATCTGGAAAAATATCTTAGTTTAAATATATCTAATTTTTAATTTCTTTCAATTTACTAATGCAATATAATGAGTTTTCGATGAAGCAAATTTAGAGAAACGCCTTAATATACGAGTACATCCACCTAACTGGCATATTACTGCAAATTTTTTTTATTTGGGAGGCACTTAAATGAGTAAAATAATTATAGCATTCCTTCGAAAATTTTAATCGATATAAAGTGAAAACTAGTGAACAACAAATACGGAAATACAAAAATATCATATTTTAGTGTTAGACAAAACGTCATGTTAAAAATAGCATCAATCAGAAAATCTGAAAAAAGTGGTAAAGGAGCTTTTTTATGATTTTACATAACGACTAGGTATAGAAAGACATGAAATGTAATATAAACTATAAAAATGTCATATTCGATTTATACGGAAGCAGCATTAACTTTCTAATTATAAATCCAATGATATGTGTTTAATTATTTTTATTTTGAAATCATCAAAATTGCCCGTTTTTTCCCCTTAAAGTTAGCAAAAGTGTGCCAGTTAGCTGAAACTTCTTTAACATAAAAACCAATTACAGTTTTAAATTCACAACCAGGACTTGTTTGAGACAAAACAGGTACAATAGTATCTTTAGTGTTTCCACCAATTACAGGAACATTGACAGAAACAGGGTTCAGGCCCTGTGCTTCAGCTACAAATGTATTTGCACGCATCACGTCCAAAGATGTTACACCAAACAAATGATTTGCATTGTAACATCGATATCTTCTTAATACTTCACTTGCAAGAGGAATCATACAGTTGACTGGATTTGTTGAAATTGTTATTATAGCCTGCAAATTTTTATATAATGAGCATATTTTTCGATAATAGGAAATTTCAGGGTAACCACTTTTACAGACTTAACACAACATCGTTAAACTGAAAATTTTACCGGGTGTTTACGGTCTTCTCGGTACCCTTTTAGAGGACGATAGTACACCTCAAAAAAAATCGATAAACCTTAAAACTCCTTAGTAAAAATTGTCGTCTCATAAGCGAGATAATAATTCATTTAGTTTTTACATTAAACGATTAAATTTAAACTCTAGTAATCTACTACTTAATCAGTATCGTTCAATTGTTATTACGTTAGTTATAAAATTGTTATCAGTAATTCACTTTAAAAATCAATTCATATTCTTTAAACTTTTAATGGTCCACCGATATTCAAATAATGAATTAGTCGATATGATACTGATTTATGGGAAAGTGCATCATAATATGGCTGCTGCAAGTCGGCTTTACGCTTTTGTAGTGGACAATTGCTGATAAGAAGTGGATTACTAGAGTTTAAAACAAATTAATCGTTTAATGTAAAGACTAAAGAATTAGAAAAAATTAGTAAATGTTATATTTAGAAAAATATATATTTGTTACTTATTTTAAAATACAGTGAAAACTTTGAATAAAAATTTGAAATATAAGATAAAATTGGGAAGTTATTTTTATTAACAGTTTTAAAAACTGATATTTAAAAATAAATTTATAAGAAAATTATTTGAATGGTAAACAAAACTACTGAATCTATTATTTCAAAAAGAAATGTTTATAAATCTTATTTTTTACTGCAATTGTAATAATAATATGATTATATTCAGTATTTAGTACTGTAAATAAATTTGAATGAAAAAAGTATTTGAAAAGATACTAGTACTTGTATTTTAAGTACTTTTTTAAAAGCAATTAGTATTTTAATGCACTTTAAAAATTTATTTTAGTTCCGGCAACGAAATGGCATTAAATTTTTGTCTATGTATATTGTTGCCTATCTTCTTAACGAAGTATATTATTCAATCAACTATTCAAATTTACTTTTCAACAAAAATATTTTTCATTTCCAAAGTAAGCATCAAGTAAAGGATAAGGCTATTTATACATAGGGTATGTATACGAACCTAACCTACCCTAAATAACCAATTACGTAAAAATACTGTATGTATAAATAGCCAGTTGCGTATACATACCGTATGTATAAATAGCCACTTTCTAAAGGAAAAGTAATTACTCTAGAAAATTCTTTTACCTTAGGACAGTACTGAGCGACGTGACAAAGTATATCACATACTACACCTGCATTTTGTTTGAAAGTATTTGCAACACTTGCACAATGTGTACGTGGCGAAGCTGCAGCACAAATTAACACTATTTGTGCATTCTACAACAATCAAATTTTTCAATAATATAACAGATAATTGAAAAGTGCTATTTACCTCTAATGCTTCCTTAATTTGCGAATTATAAGATTTAATATGACAATTAGTATCAATATGACCGAGTTCCGTAGCCATTCCGCCCATTGCTTTCGTATCATATAGAGCTAATTCATTTATAAGCGGACATTTTTTTAACATTAAAGAGATGACTTGACCGATTTTTCCAGCTGCACCGCATATTGCTATTTTTAAATTACTCGTATTCTTTGATGCATTCTGACTAGCATTACGATGAACTAATTGATTTGAAATTGTAACAGTTAATTTTGGTATTTGTAATCCAAACATTTCAATAAAATTAACAACAAATTTAGAAATAAAATGTACCAAAATAAATATGAATTATTTTTCAATTGTTTATATATTAAATGTCAGATATAAAACATTAAAAAAAAAAAAAAAATGTTTTAGTTATTTTCAGACAGTTAATTTAATTCCTGAAAATAATATATAATTGTAACTGTAGATTTTTAAATGTGGACATTAACTACAAAAAATTTCATAAATTTGTATTTTAAAGTGATAATTTTCAAATTGCATAATTGCAAATAACAAATTATTAATAATACCTCACTTTTAAAAGTTATTTTTGTAAAAAGTACTTTTGACGTTCACTTAAAATTATTTATTAAGCAATTTTAATTAGTTTAATTCAATTTTATAACATTATATATACAAAAATATATCAAAAATAGAAATACTATTCATATTTGATAAGAGATACATATAAGTAAAAATTTATTTTAAGAAAAAAATAAAAGCACTTTTTCATAAAGAAATGAGGTGAGAATAATACGATCAACATTTTCGCTAACCACTAACTAACCGAAATATTATTGGTTTTTGTTTAATTTCAGAATATACTAAAAAACCAAACATACAAAAAGAAGAAAAATAGCAATTTCATTTCATTTGAATTAGTTAGCTAAATTAACATTTTCTATAACATTTGTTCATTCTAATACATCTAATTACATGAATATACTAAAAACCTGTCTACTCTTCCGTTTAAATCATTTAATATAATTTAAGTCTTTCTTTTAAATAAAACAACTAAAATATTTAAAAAAGTGTATAAGGCTTATTTCTGTGTAATTATTGTTAGGTTAAAGTAAACTCTAGTGTAAAATATATTAAATAATCAGAAAAACAACTAAAATATTTTAAAAAGTGTTACCTATATAGTTTTTTTCTGTGTGATTATTGTTAAGTTAAAGTAAACTATAGTGTGGAAAAATATTAAATAATCAGGAAAAAATAAACAGTATAAGCAGCACATCATATATATTTATTATAATGTATTACATTCACATTTAACCAAGATACATGTTACTAGGCATGTAATAAAAAATTATAATGAATATCAAGTGTGCATCTAACTGATTTTTTTAGAGAAATTTTGCCACCATTATACACAAAATTAATGAATTAAGAAATTAAATACAATCAATACATTTAATACATTATTATCATTATTATATCCTTAATAATTAATATATTGTTAAATACATCAATCATTTGAATTAATGAATAAATACAACCTCTATACTTTGCATTAAAATAATGCTCTTTTCCTAAACGTCTTCAGGAACTTCACATTCAAGCAACCGCTTCGCAATTTTCCAACATTTTTATTTAATTTTTTTTTCGATTAATTTTATAGAACTTTTTAAAAATAACAACTGTTATTTCCCGTACAACTAAAAATTATCCAATATTTACAAATAATCCACACACATATATGACTTATAATTATTTTGGTTTTTTGTTAATATTTTTTTCGCCCGTAATGAGTTTGTTCCATCACTAGACAAAAAAAAAAATAACACGCACTACATTGAACGAGAAAGATTAAGTTCGATTATAATAATATAGAATGATAGTGTAGTAATATATCTCCACATTGATTATAATTATGTACCCGCTTTTTATAATAACAATATGATGATATTTAGGTTAAGGTTAAATCGAATAGAATATTTATTAGGTTTTGGAAAATTCCACTAATTCTATGCAAAGTATAGCTTGTACAACGAATATCATGCATTCGCCGTTCCTCTGTGCCTGTTTTTCCACCATTATTTATGTTTTTTTTTTTTTAAGATTTCGGTGAAAAACATGACATATATTTTGCAGTATAACGCAGGGTCAAATTCATTTTCAAATATGAAAAACATTAACAAAATAAATATGAATAATTTTATATGCGTCAAAATAAGCAGTTTTCGTTAAATGTAAGAAGATACATTTTAGTAGTCAAACTTTAGTCATAGATAAGGAAAGTCGGTAGTAGTACTACAAAATTAAAATTTTTAATTCAACTTGTCAGTAAGAAATTCTACTAAATTTAATAAATGACTTATATAATCGTAATTTTAAATTGAGGTTATGTGAAACAATAACTTCAAAAAAAATATAATTATTTTTCCACTGGTAATTAGACTTGTCCTAATATTATTTGCAGAAAAAAAAATGACTTGTTTCTAGCCAATTAAGCAAATAAATAATAAATAAAAAATAAAACAAAGAGCACGTATTTGAAAATGACTTTAGACCCTGCGTTTGTAAAGCACGGACCGTTGTTTTCCTAAGCGATTTTTCTATAGCATCAATAGTTATTAAAGAAGATGCTAAGATTATATTTGTTTTGTATGTTTGAAACAATTTTTTGTTTTGTATAGGCATTGATTTTCGAATCCGAATCGAGAGAGTAGCATGAAGTCAATTACAAAAACCGAAAAAAATATAATTATGCTTATTATATTAATATATATTATCATTATCCGATCTTGATTTTGTTTTAACCTTTTTTTTAACACACATTGATTACAATGGATGAAATTAGCTGCAAATTGTATGGCGAAGTTAAGGGGGCATTTTTTATTATTTTATTTTTGTTTTGTGTTAATGACGTCATGCTGTAAACTCGTTTCAGTTATGCGTTCACTTTTTTGTCATAATTTTTAAATATTCGAGAGCGTTTTGTGCAGCACTAGCTTGTGCATCTTTCGATGTCATACCAGAACCGTAGCATACAGCTACAGGTAAGGTAGATAACTGCACCAAACACTGACTTTTTCCACCAATTGATTTTTCTTCGACGTCTACATAAGTTACTTCGAATTGCTGCTCCGATGCGATCTCTTGCAAGAATTGTACGAAATTGAAATCTTTATTGTTTAAACAGGTTTTCTATAAAAAGAAATTACATATTTATTTTATTATATAAACGTTTTAATATTAGCTGGATTAGCGAAAAAATATTGCTCGACCGTCAATTAATAAAATACATATGTAAAATCTAATTCTCTTTCGTTTGAAAGTTCGATAAACGCAATTTAATAATATATTGGCAATAATAAATCTCACGACTCTTTTCAATGAGTTATACACAAATACGTTGTCACAAAATGTTCACATTGTAGTACAAATAAAAAGTAAAATTGTATAAATAATAATTTTGTAGTTAAAACGCTTTTTTCGCTAATCCAACTGTATTAAAATATTCATCTTTAAAATCATAAATTTTCGTACAAATAGTTTTAAAATTAATAAAATAATAATAATAATTTACCTGAAGTTCAGACAATTTAGGTCCACTTGATTGTTTCAAATTCTTGTGGAAATTAGAAACTTTGTGACTATGAGTAGTCGATAAAGTAGATATTTTACTATCTTTCAAGTCTGCGTATCGGGCTGCTATATTGGCAACTTTTTGCGATATCTATAAGCAAAAAAATTGTAAATTTTAGAAAAAATACCATTAAACGTTTTTCATTTATAATTTTTACTAGTCTTTCAAACCTTATTACAAACTGCACACTAAAATAAACACAATCAATTATTATATAAATTGATTTATTCAAAACGAACTCAGTCTGAAAGATAGCAAAAAAATCACAATATCACGAATTATTGGGTTTGGCTGCAAAAGCATAAAAAGGAAAATGACTGCTGTGGAAATGAGATTTTTATGTGGTGTAAATAGGAGATTGGGTACGAAATAGATTAGTGTATGATGAGTGTGAAATTGAAAACAATGTTGCAGCAAAAAATGGTTTGGACATCTTGAGCGAACGTCTAATAAACGTTTGGTTAAAAAGATTTATATGAATGATTTCGAAGCTACACGTTTACGTGAACGTCCGATGAGTAGTTGAAGTGGTATGATTGAGAGGAATTATAAATGTGGTTGAAGCTAAAGTTGCTTGTATAGATAGGATTGTTCGGAGGAGGCTGATTTCAGGATAGTGGAAAAAGTTTGTGTCACACCCTTTCGGGTACAAGGCGGCATTGTGTATGTATATATGTACATTATAATACAACTCGTAATTTTTTTCGTACCGACCACTTTATTTTAATTATTAAGAAACCGAAATATATTGAAGCAATCAGATAATGTCTATTATTCAACAACAAAAAATCTTACCTCATCATCATCGTCAAGTCCTTGAGGCAAATTATTTCCCTCGATTGGCAATTCTTGTAAATACTGCCACATTTTGAGTGCGGCTTGTCGCTTAGCAAGTTTTTTCGATTTGCCCGTGCCCACTTCGCGATGTTTAAATACTTCGCAAGCGATTGTAAATTGTCGTTCATGGGGCAAACCTTCTTCGTTTTCCATTTCGTAGAGCGGTGGTGGCCAACGACGTGACATACACATTTCTTGCAACCAACCGATCGGATTACCGATTGCTTTATCATCAGCTCGAATTTCTTCTTGGATTGGCCTAAAATATTATTTATTCATGATTTTTGGGTGTTAAATTAATAACACGAGTCGGGATGCATAAAACGTTGTTAAATACATTGTCAGTTAGCTGTATGATTCATCAGGCGTTTCGGAACTAACAACATTTTATACAACTTATGACTATACTTAAGACAAAGTAACATAATTTTCAGGGTGGCCAAAACTTTGCGAAAACTAGTTTTTCTGACTTTTCCAGAAAATTGTTTCATTTTTTCCTGACTTTTATTATTAAACAAATGCAAATTCCTAAGTAATGTGAATCACAAAATATTCATTAAAATAAAGATTTCTAAGTGTAGGTGTGAAAAAAAATTGATATAAGAATAATTTTAATATACTAAAAGTGAAATTCATTAATTTTTGCCGTTATTATAATAATACAAATACAAATTTGCAATGCAAATTTGTTTGTAATTTTATGAATTCGCCAAACAAATTTTTTCCCTGATTACAAATGAAATTCCTTGACTTTTCCCGATTTTGGCCACTTTGAACATAAAATATAAACAATCATATAATGTTTATTTTACATTTGATATTCGAAGAAATGTCAATGTAATAAATATGTGAAATATGCAAATATTTTTTACATTCAACACACGAAAACTATAAATAAATGTTTTCTTTAAAATTATTCGCAGTTATTTTATTTAGTTAATAAGATTCAATTTTAAGAAAAATATTTTAAAAACCACGCTTATCTGTCATTTACATTATTCAATTGTTAATTGAACAAAAAAATAGTTCATGTGACAGATGTCATTAGTTGTATTAAAAAAATAAATATAAGCGTGTCATATATTGTAATCGGTTTTTTTTTATACAGGGTGTAACAGAATAACTATTCCTAATTTTCAGAAATGATAGAGTGCACTTAGAGAAACATTTTTTCCGAAAATTTCTCGGTGTCAAGATACACTAGATATCGTTAAAAACAATTTTAATTATTACGTCAAAGAGTAGTTAAGTTAAGGAACATTTTATTAGAAATAATAGTGCATTAAACTTTATAAAAATTGTTCGAAGTTACGACCACCATTTTCGATACACAAGTTGTAACGATGTAACGATGTTTTCATAGGGGAACTCGGAAACTATAAGAAATATGGAAAAATGAACCGCGCATTCTCGATCGCTTTTTTTTGAGAGAAACTCAATTATGAAAACAAAAATTAGCTATCGTCTTTTGTTTTCGAGTTATGGCGAAAAGTTCGCTTTTTCCGTATTTTGATAAATGGCGATATCTCGATGGTTTTTTAAATTAGATGAAAATAATTTTCACATTCTTAAGGCACTTTTTTGAGTAGAATGAAATGGTCTTAACGGATATTATAAATCTCCGTTAATTCTCGGGTTATAACATAAAGTTGTGTTTTTTACAATCGACAGCCGAAAAAAAAACAAATTCCCGGACACTAGTTTATTAATAAAAAATGTTTCTTTATGTGCCCTCTATCATTTCTGAAAATTAGGAATAGTTATTCTGTTACACCCTGTATAATATTGTGTTGTCTCCTGAAATGAAACTACATGCAAAATTTCAGTGAGATCAAATGTAACGTTAAGTAACGTTTATAAAACCAAAATCTCTGGTTAAATAAATTTAGTTGAAAACTAAATTTTACTTGACCATTAAAGTGTTTTATAAAATCGGACCTAATATAACTAAAAGTATAAATAAAATAAAAACTATTTGTTAAAAATTAATGAAAACGTACTCATCGTTAGTGATAACAACACCCTCCTTGAATAAACGATCCATATATTGATTCTCAATAAGTAAATCTAAGAGACCTTTTGCAGCTGCATGCTTTGCTTCTTTCTTTGACCGGCCAGTTCCCATCGCTGAAATTAATTATTATAATTTCCTAATAAACGTAAAAATACGAATTTATTTTTACCTATAAGTCCCTCTACATTAACGCGATATCTAAAGATCGGCTCATGAATAGCGCCCTCGATTTGAACGAGCTGATATTTTGGAGGTGCTAATCCACGACGATTTAATAATTCTTGAAGAATTGAAACTGGTGTTTTTGATGGCATTGCAGCCATTTCCTAATTTAATTTAACATTTATATGTATACAATGTATAAATTGGTTATATATTTATAGGTTATGTACTTACAATTTTAGCGGCTTGATCCAACGGTAAATGCTCGCCTTTCATATGGTTATGTCTTGTATTTCTTCTACGAGGAATATTAGGCTGTTGAGGTATTACAGTTTCCTCCATTTTTTTGCGCTTTATAAAATATAATACATATAAATAATATATAATACAGTTAAAATTTACTAATGTGGCTTATTGCAATCTAACGTTTATATTTAACTATCCTTCTTTGTCTGTGATTATTAAAATTGCCAGATAATACAAAAATTGGGTATATGATATTTTTAATTAAATTTTTAATTCCATGAAATAATATATACAAGAATAATTTTGTTGAGAATATAAATATATGTCTGACAAACCAAATATTTAAAACTAGAAAAAGTATTATTTTCAAGACTTCAATTAAAATGCATACTAATAGAAAAGAAATTTTTCCTAATGAACGCCACATTATATTTCTTGATTAAGAAAATAAAAATTATCATTCTATTTGTTAACTTTTCCTGTAAATACATGTTAGTTAAAAATATTAAAAGCCGGTATTTCACTAAACAAAATCAATCAAATGCACCATAACGAATATGTAACGATTAAATTTAATGTCATTGTTGTTGCCATAAACTTTGCTACTAACAATTTACAGACAAGCAACAAATAGCGAAACAAACTAATATATTTTTTTAATCCAACACATACCTGATTTACTTAAAAAACAAAATAATACCACAATTATTCACTTTATAATTCCATCAGTTCAATGGCTAGCCTGAGGCTGAGGTAAATTTTTAGTTTATTGTGTTTGGGGGAAATGATAAATTATGTTGGTACTACAGTTTTGTTGCCGCCAATCAACCTTCATTACAAATATTTTATGGTTAAAATATTAAATAAAAAGAAAATCTATTTTATTATTATTATTCGTTTACAAAATTTTAAATTAAAAAAAATTATGAAATATACGAATATAATATTTAGAACCTTATATGTAAGTGTTAAAATGTTAACATGAATGTTTATTATTTACTCTTTATAATAGTTTATAAAGTGTATATTGGACCATATTTTGATTATAGATGTATCATTAGTTATAAATGACATTTAAATTAAACATAAATGTTCTTTATTTACAAATATTATTTACTCTTTATTTTTAATATATTTTGTCTTAATGAAAATATATAAGTGAAATTTAAAGTTATATATCTCTAGCTCAGCTCACGCACAAGCATATATGCTTCTGTGGGTAATTTTATGTTTGTTGATAAAGCAATAAGGTATTATTTCATTATGTATACACATGATCTCTATCTTAATAAACATTTATTATTATGAATGGGATGTAGGTATATGCAAATAAAAACAAAAATATTTAAAAATTGTTTATTACGATTAGATACATTTCGTTAATAAGTACCTTGATATAAAGGTTTGAAAAAGAAAGAAAAATAATTTTTAAAAATGTATATTAATAAAACATCTGCACAAACATTTTACAGAGTATAATTGGTGGCTTATAAAAAAATGTGTTTTATTTCTTTTAAATAAATTGTATAATAACGGCGTATAACCTTTTAAAATGGTAAATAATAATAATCATTCATTTTATAATACTAAAGTGTTACTATATATATGACAGCCTAATATTTTTACACAATTTGATTTATTTTATAGGTTTTTTTTTTTCAGCACAATCAGATACAGGACAGACAAACTACCAGAGTATGTAGTATTTTAGTTTAGGTCTGATGATTTATTTTACTTTATTTATTATTGTATGATTAAATTAATTAACTTAGATAAATTTTGGTTATGAATTATAAATGTTCGGTTCCACTCCTAACGTGTATATGCTCAACCTAAAGCTGAAACAAAAACAGAAATTCCAAAAGGTTTCATTCTTAATCGGAACAATTACATACCAACTTTCAAACTAATTCAATTTCATTAATTCACTAAAATTTATACAAAAAATTTCAATAAAAACATGCAGTAAATATAAAAAAATAAATTTATTTATAATGCAAATTATGAGAATAAAAAATCATTATAATCATATTTATACAGGATTAGGGCAATGAGTTTTCAAGTTTGGATTTTTCCAGTTCTAAATAAATAATAAATAGATATTAGCACAATATAGAATTTTGTTGTATAGCATCAATGATTCAACTGAAAATATATTTGAATATCAATAAAGAAAAAAAAAACATGTAAATATATTAAACTACTATTGTTTTAACTTTCTGTATATTTATGGTAAAAGCTAGTGAATAGTGTCGAATCCGAGGGGAAAACCACTCCTTTAAATTTTGTACATCGGATTGTACAATCCTAGGATTTTACCGATTTTAAGTAAGATTGTAAGGATTTTAGCATAATTTTGAAGCGAGAGTGTTAAGATTTTACATGATTTTAAAGTGAAATTGTAAAAATATTACACGATTTTTAAACGCGATTGTAAAGATTTTAAGCGCGATTTTAAAGATTTTACATGATTTTTCGTTGATTTTTATAAATTCTAAAGATT
The DNA here is from genome assembly GCA_963966155.1 of Clivina fossor. NCBI lineage: Eukaryota > Metazoa > Arthropoda > Insecta > Coleoptera > Carabidae > Clivina > Clivina fossor. The sequence goes on along the minus strand of OZ014553.1, from coordinate 6,742,138 downwards.
TTACCATGATTTTTCGGTTGATTTTACTGATTTCATATAAAAAATTTAAAATTACAGGAATTTTACTGATTTTTAATTAATTATAGATCGTATACAAATTATTTAATATGTTTTAATTCTTCTTCAAAAAATATTTGTAAATATACACTATGATTTTAGCTATGATTTTAATGATTTTACCATGATTTTACTAGGATTTTAATAAATTTTTACACCAGATTATACAAGTGGTTTCCCCCTAGGTCAAAACGTATACAGAACGTTAAACGAAAAGTTGTTTCTATTATTTTCTATTCGAATTTATTTAATTCTTGCCTAGAAAACTTAAATGAGTTTCATTTAAACATCCTTTCCAAAATTGACTGTTATATATATATATATATATATATATATATATATATATATATATATATATATATATATATATATATATATATATATATTCAGTAGAATCAATATCGAAATGTACATTAAAAATGAAAACTATAGTTTAGTTAGGTAAATTTACCTGCAATTCCAGCGATAGCTTCGGATGCGAAATATTTAACATCAACATCGGGATCAATATTTAATTTATCCAGCACCGGTTTAACTTGCGGTTGTATAACGGCATGATCCAATTGTGGTCCAATCTTTTGTAGTGTTTTCGCGACATTAAATCTGACATTGGCAACATTATCATTCGCCATACTCAGCACGGTTGGCAATAATAGTCGTGTTGTAATTTCCGGACCGCATGCTTCCGCCAATACATTTATACAGAACAAACACGTCATACGATGCAAGTAATTCTGATCGCGTGACATTGCTAACACTTTCGGTATTACGGTATTTTCAGCCCATTCAGCGCCAAACTGATCGACCAGCTTCTTCAAATTTAACGTAGCAGCTTCGCGAATTGCGAACACATGATCGACCAGCCATGTCATGCACAGTGCGTTTAATTTCTCATCGAAAAACTCCTGACCAAGTTGACCAGCCAGCAATGGCATGTATTCGATGATTGCATAGCGTACACGCCATTTTGAGTCTTCGGCCAGTTCAACGATGGCTGGTAAAAGTGATTGAGATAGTTGTTGAATACCGATCACTTCGTTTACACAGTCTAAATTTGAAATAATATTAAGACGTACTTCGGGATATTCGTCTTTTAATTGGAGAAGAAATAGTGGGAGTAAATGCTCGATTGTGTTATGACGGCCTAAAATAGGACTTAGCCCCATTATTACTGATGCTAATGCGGATTTTACGTGCTGGTTTATGTCGCCTACCAATTCCTTAAATACACCAAAAAAATATATATATTAATATCAAAGTTGTTTAACTGTTTTATATTTTGCATTATTATATTTGCTTCAGTCCCATATCCGCTAACCACTCATTCAATATTCATGAGGTTAAAAAGATTTTCATCATTTGTAAAAATTTTAATAATTACAAAGTAAACTAGGGAAACCCGTGACCCTTAAAGAGTCACGTTTGAAGTCGAAATAAATAAACAAACAAATAATAATAATAAAATATCAATTGCACTATTATATATTACTCAAAAGCAACACTTCTATCATAAGTAGTGTACATAACTTCACACAGCTGTCATTTTTGACATTTGTATTATAAACATAATTTGATTCAAATTTTTGAGAACCGAGATGAAATCGTAGAAAGATGAAACTTGCTTATTCTCAAATAGGGAATGAACCAATTAAAACGACACCACTCCCATCAAAATCGGTTCAAGGGTTTAGGAGGAGATGCTGGAGAAACATATATACATACATACATACAAACATTTGACAATTAGAGATTAATAATAATTATTTTCTAATTTCTTATAAAATCTCTATATGAGCTTTATATTATAAGTTTACTATCTCTTTCAAATTTCGAGTTATCGTCGTTGAATTTCGAATAGTATTTTTCAATATAAAACTCAAACCATAAAAAAGTAGACGACGATCTAATTATTATACGACGAATTAAAAATAGATTATATCATAAATAAGCATAGATGATTTTTTTTCGAATATTACACAATTCATAAAATGAGCCGTTTTCTTTGACAGTGGTGTAAGTAAATTTTTGACAAAAAGTTAGTGATAACAATGAATGCAATCTGCTATGTGCTTTTTATCCATAAACAAATCCCAAAAAAAATCCTTCAAAATTTTCATCATTTTGTCAATATTAATTTACGTAGTTACCATTCGAATACCGAACCCTTAAATATCTCCATATAATATAAAATGGACTTAGACCACTTTCAAAGAAAACGGCTCAAATAACAAAATAAATAAAAATTAACCATATTTATTGTATGTATTTACCTTAACATATGGTAATATCGATGTCATTATAATATTTTCTTGATGCTGTTTATCCAATGCCTGACAGAAATCTTTAACTTTATGAGCAGCAGCAGCCCGTACTTCAGCTTCAGTATCTTTTAATAGACTCTGAAATGCTGGCACCAGATCTGTACGAGTGATTTCTGGTCCGACAGCACGTTGCAGTTCAGTGAATTTATCAGCAACCATATAACGTACACGCCATGAGGTATCACCTAAACACAAACATCATTGTTTAGTTAAAGAACTCTTAAAAAAACAATTTTAACTAAATATTTATACCAGTGCATTGACGCAATGTGGGCATTACGAGTTGTTCAACATCTTCTTGCTGCAATAATGTTGCGATGCTTACACATGCTTCAACTGCTAATAATCTCACAGAATCCTATCGAATAGAAGAAAATTATTTAATAAATTATATCTTATCAATGAGAAATAGAATTCAGAACATCCAATTTGCTAAATAAGCTCTATATCAGAAGATTTACGTCATCAAAAAAGTTACTAAAATCACTGACAACATATTTATTACGTTAACACTAATTAAACATTCACAAATTCCTATATAAACATAGTGAAAACTGTCATTATTATAATGTTGTCAATCAAAAATATAAATATAATTTTTAAAAATAATTACAGATTATTATCAATATTATTTATAGTAAAAAATTTCTAAAACATTTAAAAATGTGACTAATTACTTTATTTAAATGTCATTTTGATAATATTAGAAAATAATCTATAATTTTTTAAAACCTACATTTTTGATTGACAATATTATGGCAATGACAGTTTATACGTATGTACTACGTTTTGAATATTGTTTATGTAATTGAGTTGTTATTTTTATTTTTCGCACTATCGTAATGAGAAAGTTAAAAGTTAAAGATATCAAACTAAAGAAAAACTTACTTGTTCATCTTGTGCTAAATTAACGAACATCGGAATCAAATCGGTTTTAAGATATTCGACTTCAACAACTTTTGCCAATTCACCGAATTTTGAAGCAGCAGCCCGACGCACCATTGGAGTATCATCTTGACATAAAGCTCGAAAATGTGCTCGAAGATCAGCTTTTACTGCTGCTGATACGCGCGGATAACATATCTAAAAATAATCATATTATTATTATTTCTCACACAAATAGAACCTACAAAACTTACTGCAAACAATCCACAAGCCGATGTACGTGAAGTGAACCAATCACCCGCCGCTAATCTCTGAACGAGTGGCACAAAATGTGTTTCCAAATCAACAGGGCTGTGTTGTTGTGCAATATTACGTAAAGATTCCACAGCTTTATCGCGAACAACTGTTTCTTCGACACATGCTAAGTTTTCCAATGGCGATAAAAGACAATGTGAGTGCTCCGGACCACCAACCAATGTGATAAAATTGCCCAATTGTTCAGCGAGGGCGAGTAAAACTTCATCTTCGTCGTAAATTGTTTCCGTCAAAAATGGAATCAATTCAGAACGTGTTCTTTCAACACCTAATGCTAATGCGATTGTAGAAAGTTTTTTAATAGAATTCAGACGCAACTGAAGGAAAGATATCAAACGGTTAGACAATTTATTTGACCTTCAATACGTATTAAAATCAATTATTTTTTTTTTGTTCGTTAAACGTCAAACGTTATCTTTCTTGTATGATGCTACTTTGTATTATGTTACACATAAAATCACGTTATAACTACGTAAATAAGAACTTAAGAATATTCCAGAAAATAAAATATGTTACCTGAACATCTTCGTTTTTGAGCTCATCTATAAGAACAGCTATAGGATATAAAGAGTCATCTCCTGCAGAATCGCTGGCTGCCATTGTAGAGCCGATACCTGTCGAAGCCGTAACCGTCGTTTTTACAATATTTTACAACCAACAAATCAGATCAAAGTTGAATAGACAAAATTGTGCTAATTTCTTCTTTCTAAATTATACACAAACTTATTTAAGAATGTCACAAAATTAATATAAAATATTCAATATACCGTCACTTGTAAACGATTTCCATGGAATTATCTTGAGTCATTATTTGAAGTGAAAAATGTTAGATGGCAGCAGTTGGTTTTGTGTCTGATTACGCCCTCTCCAATATAAATGAGAAAAAAAATAAAAATTAGCGAAATTAAACGCTAATTAATGGAATATTTAGCACACAATGGTTATATAATTTTAATAAAATAATAAATCTGATACTTTCGCTTAATCTGTTATATATATTGCTAAAATTCAGAGCAATGATAATTTTTTTACTTGTTCATATTGACAGAAATTTTAAAATACAGCTACTGTAAAATTGTGTAACCATAGATTTCAGTTGAAATTTTAAAATGTGTCACATTGTATCATCATTGTATGCACATGCATCTAGGTAGGTATGCACAGTGTCACACTATATATGTTTGGTACCTCTGTACATCATTTTCTTAAAAAAAAAAAAAAATGCGGTACATATATTTTTGTGAAACCAAAATAATCTAATGAAAAAATATTGGCAATTAAATGCTTAATTAATTTTTATTATATATACATTGTTTGATTACATAAATTCAATTTAGTGTTATTTTAACGTGTCTGAGTATAGCAATTACTAATTTGTTGCAAAAATATGTTGGCAATATTCGAATTTTATTTACTTATGTTTCTTTATGTTACCTGCCATGCCATGATTGCAAAAATGATGCAAAAATGTAACGTCAGTGAAACATAAATTACAAGTTCACAATTAACAGCATTCTTTGTATATTAGATAATCTTTTTAATTAATACTGGATGGAGTAATATTGGCAATCATAACCGTTTGACAATTACCACCGAGAAAATCTTTGAGTAGTCGTGCTAGCTTCGAATCTCTACGGTATATGCGTATATGTCGCTGCCCATCAGCCAAACTGTACAAAAAGACAATTTATCAGAAGTTGTTTTGGAAGAACGCAGTAATTTGTTGATCGATAATAATGGTTGCAATATTAGAAAAGAAAATCATAATAAAGCATTGGAATTTGAAAATGAAACAATTCAAAATTTTTACGAAATAGATCGTACTCGTATTATTACGAATAGTTAGTTTAGCTCATTTTATTACTGAAGTAAGAAAACTTGAAAATCATGAGTGTTCTGCAAAGAAAAAAGGTTATTTGACGTTTGACCGGGAAGTTCGTAGAGGCATGAAAAGCGATTTGTTTTTTAAATGCACTTCATGCGACGAACGAAGGAAAATTGATACCAATCCAGAAGAAAATATAAATGTAATGTGTGTTTCGGCAGCAATAACTAGCGGTAAAGTATTATCGGGAATACAAAATGTTATTGGTGGAATGAATATACCTGTTATGTCACCGTCATTATATAGAAAATGTCATGATACAGTTGGTGAAGTGAGTATTTTTGCAGTATTCAAAATTATTGTGCAAGAAAGCAAAGTATAATACTGTAGATGATAGTATAATCACTTGATTCACTTGAAAAATAAAATATAATTGGCAAGACGATTAACGCAAACGAAAATCACAGAAATATGTAAATATTGTAATAAATTAATTTCTTTAAATAGTACGAAAAATAATTCTTCGTTAGAAAATATGCGCTCGGACTTAAAAAGTGTAATAAAACATTGTTTTGGAGAGCATTCTATGTGCAGAAGAGAAATATGTAGTTTAGTTGATAACAAAGATAATGTTTACAGTACACTGTCTACTGATATGAAAGTCTATTTAAATAACATTATATATTATTAGATAATGCAAAATCTTTGATGTGTTCTATGACCAGTAAGCGTGCCGAACAGTATATGCGTCAAGTTGCAAAATTCACTGGAGGAAAACAAATCTATGGCCGACGAAATTTATTTAATAATCGATGCTACGGAGCCGGATTATCGTATCAAAACGGACCTACTTGGGTTTGTAATCGTGTCAAAGGGAAATTTATTGAAGAAATTGCTACACGTCGAAATTTAGCGAACATCCGATTAAGAAATTTTAAGAAATATTCAAGAAAATCTAATATTATTTGTGGGGACAGTGAAAACAACAAAGATTACGGTGAACATTGTCAGAAATCTGATATGGATGTAGAAACACTAAATGAAAATGTGGAAAATCTTTTGGCGACTCTAAATGTAACTACTGAAGAAAGTCATAAAATTGAACAAGACACAATTGGACAAGCCGAAAATGACAAATGTTTTAGAGAGAGAAAATTCAGGTTGACAGCTTCAAATTTTGGAGCCGTTCGTAAACGGATACGCCGTTCCGCTGGTACTTTAGTGAAAAATATATTATATGTGAAAGTACCAGATACTGATGATTGTCTACGGGGTAAAAGCAATGAAATATGTGCAATTGAAGAGTATGAAAAACAAACAGGAATCACAGTAACTCGTTGTGGATTATTTGTTTGCTCTGCTCCAAATTTGGGATTTTTAGCAGCAAATCCTGATGGTTTAGTAGGTAAAGAAAAAATCATTGAAGTAAAATGTCCATATTCAATCCGAGATATGCATCCGTGCTATGGTTCAAGTAAAGTAAAGTCGTTTTTCGCCAAATTGAGTTCCGATAATAAGCTTGATCTAAATAGACAGCACGATTATTATTATCAAATTCAGGGGCAATTATATATAACCATTTTTAATCAATGATATAACGCAAAGGAAGCAATGTGATTTTGTTATTTGGACAACCAAAGGTATATCTATAGAAACAATAAGTTTAGATGAGAAATTTGTGGAAGACAACATGATACCGAAATTACGTAAGTTTTTTGTAAATGAATTAGCTGTAAAAATTGTCGATTCACGTAAAAATAGAAATTTATCTGTCAGAAATTCATAAGTTTATTTTTGTTATTAATCTATTTTTTTAAGTATTGTACGTTACATGTTAACATTTGATGTTTGTTTTTGTTTTAATATGTTATTTATGTTTTTTTTTAATATGTTCTGTGTATGAATGATAATGGTTCATTCAATTTATAAATACATAAAAATATACAGTGGAAATAGGCCTATGGGGGAAACCATCCACTTAAAAGATTTGGTTAACGCGCCAACTGTATTACCTCATAGGTGGTGTGGAAATGTACAGGCTAATTGTTATTATTAATATTATTATTTCAGAAAATTTTTATCTTTTGCACAATTTTTATTTTAATATAGTAAATATCTACTATACTAGTGCATCCGTCATCGTTGGAAATTGGACGAATTTACCATGAAGTTTTGGAAAAACAAAAACAATTAACTGGAATCGTAAGCGGTCCTTTTTGGTACTCAGTCACAATCTACATTTAATTTCAACTATAAAATGTATTAAAAATCTTTTGTTCATGAGTTTTTATATTTATAAAATTAATTATATCTTATATTTTTGTTTATCTCATATTTTATGTAATTTACATAACATTGTTTGATTGTTTTTGTAAATAAAAATTATCGAAAACTATTGTCATTTTACATATTTTCTTAAAATATTGCAGTGTTGGAAATTATATCTCTATTCGAATAATAATATAACAAGATTAGAAGTATATGGGTAAACCCATATATAGACTACTTTGACATTTCTCGGAAAGTTGGCAGCACTGTATTTTAATAATATTATAATTTATGTGGGCACTAGGAGATACTTTTCTGAAAATTTGATCAAAATCGAATAAATAATGTAGCCACAATGAATTTTTAAAAAATTTTGTGATTTTTTTTTCTCGATAAGTTGGCAACACTGTATTGTGTTAAAATTGCATAATTTATTTAGGCACTAGGAAAAACTTTTATGAAAATTTGATTAAAATCGGTTAAATAAAATGGTCATAATAAATTTTCAAAAATTTTACTAATTTTTTTCTCGAAAAGTTGGCAACACTGTATTTTGTTAAAATTACATAAATTATATAAATACTAGGAGAATCTTTTGTGAAAATTTGAGTAAAATCGGTTGAATAACATAGCCATAATAAAATTTTTAAAACTTTAGTAATTTTTTTCTCGGAAAGTTGGCAACACTGAATATTAATAAAATTATGTAACTAATGGGAGCATTAAGGAAATCTTTTCTGAAAATTTGATCAAAATCGGATAAATAACGTAGCCAATATGAATTTTTAAAAACTTTAGTAATTTTTTTCTCGGAAAGTTGGCATCACTGGAAAAAAACAAAACCACATGACCATCTTGGGCACTAGACAAATTTATCCTGAAAATTTCATTAAAATCGGTTAAACCGTCTAGGAGGAGTTGCGGCCACAAAATTTTGACTTACGACCGAGCGAGCGAGCGAGCTGACGACGCACATCCATACACCCACATAAACTAAGTTCAGATTCGTCATCTAGAGGCTATATGAAGGATTTCTATACAATTTTTTTTTTTTTTTTGAAAATGTTACAGACACCGTACCAAACGCTATACTACTTTTTCCTTGCAGTCAAAGTAGTAATAAAAGTAGTAATATTTCATTGTGCTAATGTACGCACATTGTGTATAACGAAATTTGCAAAAATATATGTTATACTATAATATTTAATTTTATTTTTATAACAAGTTGCACTATAGGAAATATAATTATGTACTTGATTCTATACTTACTGTATGTTTGTTATTGTTATACTTTTTCATGCGGGTTTTATAAATTAACATTTAGGTCATAAACACATAAGTTTTATTTATATTTCACAAAAATATAATTTGAAAGTTGTATAGGCATTTTATATACTGGGTGTCCCATTTTAATCCGCCGCTTGCAATAACTTTAAAATCGTGCATCGGACAAAAAAATGTTCCGGATAAAAAGTAAATGGTTTCGAGGGGGACATCTGATGCAGAAACTCTTGCTCCCCAGGACCCCCTGGGGGCGGGAACGGGGGGCAACTTTGAAATCTTAAATGGAACCTCCTATTTTTTATTGCAGATTCGGATAGATCATTAAAAAATATAATTTTATTTTGAGACTTTTTTTATCTTTGATAGATGGCACTGCAAACAGCATTTTTTTTCTCAATTTATCAGTCTTCAATTTAAAAAAAAAGGTGTAACTAAGTACGATATTTAAGTTCTTTTCAGTTCTTAGGGTTGGTGGGGGGGGGGGCAAAACTCACTGCATCAGATATCCCCTCGAAATGCAGCCTAATATAGGCGTCTTCTGCGAAACGAGCACCTTTGCAACCAGTTGCAACACCTCGTTCACTACCTGCTAGATCAAACATTGATAATTTGGAAATAACGACATTGACCAGTAACTTTTGTTTTCATATTTACTTAAACCTGAAATATAGCATGCGATCGCGAACTTTTTAACATTTGTATCTGCTGATTTGCATTTCCTTTTTCCAAAGTGAAAATAACTCTTCTAGACTTTTAATTTAATGAAAAATGATGCAGGCTACGCAAACGCCAAACTTACCGTCTTCGCGTAGTTGTAAAGGCGGACCAGGATTTAACAAATCATTATAAACTTCCAAGTAATTGATTCCTAATTGAAAATCATGTTCGCTTTCTAACTGTTCAATTTGTTGAAACAGTTCCCGCATTGTTAATACGCTAATACCGGGATTTTCGGTTTAGCCAGGCATTGTGTGAGTTTTCCCATAAACAAATACGGAACAATTATATCCGTTTATTATTGAATTGATCAAGTTCCTTGTACTCTTCAAACACATCAAGATTATTTGATTGATAGTCAAAAACTGAATGTTTTTATTTTGCTTCTTATGTAGATCACTCTATTACAAAAACTTCTTAGCTTTTATAATAATTTTCAAATTAAATTTTGTTCATACTATCGACAAATATTTTTGTTATTTTATTATAATTAAAGAAATGAAAAAAAATAAAAATTGTATTAAATATTTATGTGATAATTTATATTAATAAAATTTAATAATAAATTATTGAAGTGTAAAACAGTTATAATACAAATATATCTCAAAAATTTATTTTTCGAATATTAAACATTTTTGTAACAAAAAATATCAATACATTTACGTGAATGTGATTGTTATAAACAAATTATTTTGTAAGTCAATAAAATTTGGATTGTAATTGAATATGTGTAATTACTAAATAAATATTTTATAGAAATATATTTATCTGTATATATATATTGGATATATTGCATAAATAAAGAACATTTTTCATAAATAAATGACAAAGCAATTTATTTAAAATAAACGCATGTGTAAGTTGTTTTATATATATAAATGTATAACAATAATTATATAATGAAAAATGAATAACAGACACTGGTTTCTTAATAATAAGAGAGCACTTATAAATAAATCTATGATTAATATTAAAAAAAAAAAGAAATAGATCAATTCCTGACCATTACGATCGAAAATCACAGCAATATGTAAAACTACTAAGTACTATTTCAGATATTTATAACGTTTATTTGAATATACCATATTATTAGCACAATATTTTTTTAAGCTGTATTCTATTCGTACTAATTTAATTGTACTTATTGAATTATGTTTATATGTATATATATCTATATATTATTTTTAATACTGCGTTTATATATACAGGGTGGTGACCGTGACTTAGTCATAAGATTTCAATATGTAAAATTATACTTTCGTAATTGTGTTTAGTCATATTATTACGAAAGTAAAATTTTATATGTTAAAGTTCTATAATTAAGATCCGCAATTATCACCCTGTATATATAAATAATATAAATTAACATGCTTTTTCAAATAATAGATTTATTCCAAACTGTTCCCTGACAGAATCTTGTCAATAATTATTTTCCAGAACAAATCTATTATTTTTCAAATAAACGACAAATTCGTATTTTATAATCAATAATACGGTTAGTTATTGTACAGTTATTATTATAAATTTAATCGAAAAACTTATTGTATAAAGTCGTACAAAACTATGTAAATATTAAAAAAGTAAAGTTTGAAGAAAAAAATGTTAAAGATATGTTTACCAAACAAAGTATACATATATTTACGTTACATTTCAAGTTTGAAATGTCACTAAAATTTTTAACAAAATAATCTCGAAATAGTGGCATACTAATACAGGCTATTTATCCAAACAACTCGGGATTGGTATGTCCTACGTCTGTTATTAATACAGTTACTACATTTAGTTATAAAAATTCTGTTCTGATGATTACAAGCTAAATGAATAAAGATATTAATTAGACATCCGTTATAGACTGTACTATTGTTTCTGATTAGTTGAAATCATCTCTGCTTAAAAATTTTAAAATTAGTTCGCATATTTTCAGAGTGTTTTGTTGGCGCAGAAAGACCGTAGGTTATAAACAATCAAAATATTATATATATGTATATAACAATTCCGTAAACCCTTTTTGTTCGTTATTCAAATATTATTTATAATTTATTTTCAACATTAAATAATTAACGTCCTCTTTGGAAATTACTTTAAATATTTGTTACGGATCTGTGACTTGTATTCAGAATCAACTGATTGAAACTGTCAAGTGCAGGTACCTTATTACATAGCTTAAAAAATTAATGACAAATAAATTTAGATAAATTTAAAAATAGAAATAAATTTAAGTAACATTTCAAGCGTTGACGCATAAAGTAAATAAATAGGTAAAGGTTCTAAAACGAAATTACTGATTGTGTTTCGTAACTAATGCTTCAAGTAAACGTAATTTCGCTTTAGCTTGCTTGTAAGACATATAAACACCTTCCATGGGGAGACGGTCGTCTTTTTGTAGTTTTCGTCCGGTTCTTGTTTGAAATTCGTTTTCGTATTCCTTTAACGAGCGACGTAAACGTTTCTTCTCCTCGTTGGTGAGACGTTGTTGTTCGAGTAACTCGTCCAATGGTAACGAGTGTAGATTTTCGCCGATCGATGTGTCCGTATCGCTATCGGTACTACCGCTGCATATAGTACTGGTGCGTTCAAATTCCGGTTCGGCGGTTTGCGATGGTAACGAAACGAAATCCATTGTTTCGTGTTCATGGATTGTTGCTAATTCGTTCATGCTTGTATTTTGTTTCGTCTGTGAAAATAACAGAAAAAAATAATTAAGAATCTATTTTTATGTTGATTTTAAATGTAGATGATATTTAGCAGGGAAGTCAAAAATTACACATAAATATTAATATTACATTGGAAAAATAGTCGACTGTTAATATTTAATATACTTCATATATATTTGTTTTTATAGATTGTTTTTATCTACTTACTAATAAATAATTAGTAATTTACGGAATTCAGTCTTTTAAATATGTTTTTATTAACTATTAAGCCAAGCATGTCATGTGACATTTATTATTAAAATGATTTTTTTGACATACTTTTTATATAACAATGATATATTGTATTTTTAAATTTACTGATCAAATAATGTATATTTGCGTTTCATGTAACATCAACTAAAATATTCTGCTGTAAGTGTTTGTTGTTCTGTTGTTATATTTATGGTGATTGCTGAAACGTTGGCTTAGTAATTAATAAAATTATACAAAAGACTGAATTCCGTCTATTACTAATTATTTATTAATATTATATATCGTCAGCTTGGTACAGAACTAGCCTATCTCCATTTTTAAGTTTTGAGTTACATTGGTTGTTAGTGTTTACATGGAAAATATTTTCACATAATAAAGTCTGGAGAGCTATAATACTTTTATATAAATATCTCAATATGACAAAAACGGAGATAGTCTAGTTCTGTTCCAAGCTGACGCTCTATGAATAGCTATTAAAATCAATTGCAGAAAATATTAATATTGTCAATTTTCTCTGTAATTAGTTTTCTTATTGTTATAAATGAATTAATAATTCTAATTTATTTAATCGATACTGCATTATTATAAATATAAAATGATTACGTACCATTCCAGATCGTGCGACCATTCTTTTAAGTGTCCTATATTTATCATACAACGGTCTAACTACATCTCTCTCTTCTTTACTAGATGGTCGACCGTAAATCGATTCAAAATACAGCAAAGCCTTTTGAACAGCTATTTTTTCGTCCAATAATTCATCATTAGCCATATTTTCAACTTTTTCTGTACGATTCGATGCTGTACGTTTATCAGTGAGACGCTAAAATCAATTTAAAAAAAAAACACATCAATAAGAAATCATATATATACGTTTGGATTATCAAAAAAGATCGCAATATTCGCATTTGTTAATATACAAATCAAAGTTTTTGTAACAAATTAAATTATAAGATATAGTTTAGAAAAATTAATGTTTTAAAATAAAAATCAAATTTATAATGAAATGACTAGATTTGTTTAGAATGCAAATATATAAATTTCAATTTATAAATACCCCTGGACAAAAATAACGCACCACCATGTATTTTGTATTTGTTGGTAATTGGAATCAAATTTTATTCACTGAAAACATATAAGTAAAACATCTTTCAGAACTCATTATATTAAAATATAAAGTTTTAGAACGAAATTCTATTATACTATAATTAAAATTCATTTCGACACACTGACGATATACGCTTAGTGTATCGAAACATCAAATTTTAATAATAATATAACAGAATTTCAACCTAAAGCATTTTATTTTAGATGTACGTAAACTTAGGACTTCTAAATGAACCAAACTCAATAGAAATAAGACATAATGAGAATTTTACAAATTCTTGCATTTTCCAAGTAAACCATGTAATGTTGGCTTTATTGTGTTTTGGACAATTCTCTTATAAGGCTTGTTTCCACTCTAAATACACAAAGATGTAAAAAGGTCCTAGATAAATATGTTGCCCCTCTGTGCAAATTTTATTAAAACTGAATTTATTTTAATATAAATCAATGTTTACCCGCTACTTACTAAGTTTTTTTTTTTTTAATTAATTCCTTTTATATATTTTTTCATGATTTAAAAAAATATCTGTTTGCTTCATAAAAAGACGCGCAAAATCAAAATCACAAGTATAATATTTAAATTAAAGGGATGCTTTAATTTTGTCCAGAAGTTTATTTTGTATTAAAAATATATATATACCTTTTCAATGTCGACAAGGGTTTCTTTAATTTGTACAGTTCGACTTTTATGCAAATCAATATTGATATTCGTTTTACCGGCAACACTGCACATTATCGAAAGTGGATCATCTTTGAGTTGCTTCTGTTCTTTTCGCAATCTGTTCAATTCCGTACAGATTTTCTTAATAGACTTATCCTCCATCTTATCGATATGTGATGGTCGATAGCCATTTTGCGATTCAAATTCCTCTTCAAACTTCTTAATCTTCTTCTTGAAATTATTAATCTGTTTCGATACTTGTTTGATTCTTTGTTCTAACGGATTTTTTGGATCATTGCTGATACCTTTATTAGGCATCGGTACGTCAGTTTCCATATAGATTCGTCGTGTCATAATTATAGAATTTCTCGGCGATAGAAGCATTCTTACCGAAGCAATTGATTGACTGGGCATTGTTTCTGTATTTTCCGTGAACGCCCAACTTGAACTCGACGGAATAGGTTCGGAACAATCAATTTGTTCATGCAGCGTCGTTAAATCTAATGCTGGTGTAACTGGAGTATTAACTGGGCTTGGTGAACGTTCACGTTCCGTTGTATGTAATTGTAAAAAATTGGTGACTAAATCGGATTTCGTATCATCTTCATTTTTCCTTAATTCATCGTTATTATTATTGATAATATTTTCGTTTTCTTTGCAATAGTAGATTTCCTCTTTCGGATGAGGTGTTTTCATGAATACTTTTGTTTTCCGTTTCTTGCCGAAATTGGAGCGGCGACCACGCGGTGCCAGAGGTCGGGAAAATCTCTCAGACGATCTACGTTTCTCATGTTCATAATCGTCATCTTTCATAAAATCGCTCTTGGGATCACGATGCGGCGATACACGATTTGGCGAATTCAAATTGTTCAAATCACCTGCAATTAAAAAAATCATTTAATTAATTTTCATTATTATTTTGAAAACGTCTCCGTGATTGTTTGATAAGTAGATCGGTAGGCATAATTGAGAGTGTTTTGCGTCAACAATTACTTCCAAATGATTTAAAGTTTAAAATTAAGCAATATTATTTGGAAAATGTATTTTAATTAAATTTTAAGAATTTTACATGTACTAAACGCACTGTTTTAAATTTTGTGTAGTTCTTAAGAAATAATAGTCTATAATAAGTTACTAGTTTATAATAAGTGATCTGTTGAAATTAAAAATACAAAAATAAGTAGTGTAAGTTTAGGATTAAAAAAAAAAAAAATTATTTAGAAAATGTAGTTTACTATACAGTTTATGTATTTTGAATATATTAAATGCTTTTGTTTATATAGCACTTTTTTGCTAAATAAAGTTTTCTATTACTGAACAAAATAAAACTATAACACATACCGAATGTATTGCGTTCGTGTAGTGGTTGCGATTTCTTGAAATCTTCATGACTGGAAACACGTCTAATATATTGCGATGCGCTACCATCATCATTATTCTCTTCAAGTGGCCGTTCCTCGGAGTTGGAGCGTACCACTTTGCGTTCTTGCGTAATCGAACCGATACTCTCATGGCGTTCCTTGCGTTTACGCGGCTGCTGTTTCATATCATCGCGAGCCGTTGTTTCATCGCAGCATCCTCCTGTTCCCGCTGATTGGTGTGTCGTAGTATTACACAGTGCATTGGAAAGGATGCGTTTTACTTGCGCCAAACGGCTCTCTCGCTCGCTGGAAGCGACTTTCACTTCCGTATCCGAAGATAATTGTTCTCTCATTACTTCTTGCTCGACCATATGGCCACACTAAATATTTGTAAAGAAATAATTCATCAGTTAAACAGGTATTTATATATTTATCAAATCAAGTAGTCATATTTCTATTATTTCATCGTGTTAAAATATTTGTTTGGTAATTCGAAGTTAATAAATTGATACTATTATAAACAAATATGTATTAAAGAATTTTTAAACAACAAGTCTGTTCTAACTAACTATTAAATGAATTTAGAATCAGTTTGCAACTGTACGAGGCATGCACAATACGGAATTAATTTTGTAATTTTTCCATAATACGCATGCTTCGTACAATTGCAAACCAGTCATATAGTTGGTTGGAACATATCTAATATCAAAAACAGTAACTTTAACTAAACAAAGTTTTGAAAAAGATGCAAAAAAAATCATTTTTCCCAAACTATTCTACGTATATTAAAAATAAAAGGCATAAAATTAAAAAATAATATATTGATGATGATGGTAAAAAGAGTATTTTTATTTTCTTGAGGTAAATCCATCTTGAAATTAATCAAAATATTCAAATCAAAGTGTATTAATAAAATATATTTATTTTTTGAAAGAATAATACAAATTTTCACAAGAACTACATTTCTTGTCTATTTGAATGGCTTTTACAAGGGTTATATAAATTCACTCCCTAATCAACTATTTGTAATATATTTGAACATTTTCTTGCATAAAGAAAATAAAGAGCGCTCCTACAAATTATTATTTAATATCAAATTACTGAACAGATATTTTAACATGTGGTAGAAATAATTTTCAAATCTTACATATTTAACATTGATCTAAATTAAACCATACATAATATATATATATATATATATATATATATATATATATCAGAAAGTTTACAAACTCAAAGACTGTCATTTTGTTCTTTTCTTAATCAAACTGTTGCCATTCAGTTCGTAAATTTTCTGTATTATTAATTTTACAGAAAAATTTATTATTTATGAAGATATTCATAATTCTATGATTTGTAACTAAGATCATTCACAAGCATTTTGACCAAACTTGTATTTCGATTACTGTCAATCTATTGATAGTTTTTATTATGCATTCATGTATTTTTCTATTGAAATAGCTATAATTTCAGAGATACTTTAATTAATTGTGAAACTTACATAATCTGCATAATACGGCTATTTCAGTTTGACAGTAA
Source organism: Clivina fossor (assembly GCA_963966155.1). Classification (NCBI taxonomy): domain Eukaryota; kingdom Metazoa; phylum Arthropoda; class Insecta; order Coleoptera; family Carabidae; genus Clivina; species Clivina fossor. Next base: position 6,724,892 of record OZ014553.1, on the reverse strand, counting down.
TTAAATAAAATAAAATTCGTTCAAATGCTACTACATATACAGAAAAAAAAACCTAGATAATTTTTCTAATATTTTAGTTTTATCTAAAAAATAGATAATTTTTCAATCCTCCAATTATATTAGATTAGATCTATTTCAAGAGTAGACGTTTACGTTTAATGTATTCGTCTAATTATCTATTTTTGTCCATTGATTTATCCTGCAGTATTTGATTATTTATCTAAACTTTATTTAAAATAACGATTTGAAAATTGAAATTAAAAATAACGAAATATTAGAAATATCATCTAATTGAAATAACTATTTTTTTTTTCTGTGTAAATTTAAATTATTTATCAACTATTCGTGAAAGATCTAGCTATAAGTCACAGATATTTCCTAATGTTCAGTTTCTGACATTATTTGATATGACTCAAATTTAATCATAATCAAAATTTAAAAATAATAATAATAATTCGACACCAATGCATATTTATCTATAATATATTTATGTTCAAAGTAATTTTACTATTTTTTCCCGAAAATAAATATAAGAAAAAAAAACTAGAATTTATATATTTCATGATGAATAAATATGCTTTATTGTCAAAAAACTGATTTATTTTTGTTTAATTTTGATTATAATTTCTGTACCAAACATATCAGAAACTATTCATAAATGGTTATATATTTTTGATAAAAATAAATAAAATTTATTTATTAATAAACAATAAATTTTTCAAAAAAAACTAATATTAATTCAAAACAATATTTTATCAAATTTTATTCATAATCTAAGTTATTTATAGTTATAAATAAATTTTGATGTTATATTGTGTTAAAACAAAATTTTCTAAGAGTTTAACTGTAAAAGAATTTTTTTTTATAAAACATATTTAATAGACAAATTTGTGAATATTAAATACTATAATAACTTATAAATTCTACGCAAATAAAAATTAAATTTTATTCAATTTAACTTACCCGCATTTATTTGTTCGCGACAAAAGAGTCAAATATTTATTTTAAACGAAAATAATCATAAGACAAATTTGATGAAAGATAAATTAATGTTTAATAGTTAAACAATCACAAAAATGTGTAAGATATTTAAGATTTCATTCAACTTTCTGAAAAGTTAGATTTCTTTTGTTGGCCATAACAAAAATAGGTTACTAAAATTTAGAATATTATTTGATCTTATTTTCTGTCGTCTTAAACAGTTAAACTCGTTACAAAATTTTGATAAACTTTATAAACAAAATTAGCAAAATAAGTATAATAAAGAATTTTTTTTATCAAATCAGCTTGTATTTACAGTACGAGTACATACATCAAAAGCAGAAAAATTCGGTGTACTGTTTTGCGTTGTATCGTGCACGTATATATACTAAAATTTTAGGTAAACACTACAGATTATCTTTTTTCTTAACAATCAATATTTACACATTATGTCGTATTATATATATATATATATATATATATATATATATATATAAGTTTTTTTTAAACATAGGTACACAAGTTCTATTGTTGTGAAGATTACATAAATCAGCCTGATAACTGTGTGATGAGCGACAATAATTTTAACGTACGCAAGCAAAGCAGGTGATTGAATTTTTAAATTCTCATAATTACTATGTTCACAATTTCTTTATATCTTAATGAACGGTTTCATAATAAACAATTTAAATAAAGTAGACTTTAGGCAGACAAAAAAGCATCCATTTTAAATTCTACTAACATAATGGCAAAATTATTTGTTATAAAATAATGCATTTCAGTCGGCTTAAGTCGATATTTGTCAAAGTGTTTATTATGAAACCGACGATAAATTGCATATTCATAAAACTTTTTATTTTCAAAACAAATAGTTAGAAATTTTATTTCAAGTTCATTTTTTTTAATATATAAAAATATATTATAATAACAATAAAAATAAAAAACATTGACTTGAGTTTAATTTTATATATATTCCAAAACATTTTCAACAAATCGTCCTATATCGTACCAATTTTAAAATACGGCCGCATTATAATAAGATTTTATTTTATTCATTATTTTTTGAAAAAGCTAATTAGACGAATTGTTTGTACTTGTAAAAGGACTTGGATATAGTCAAATATTGTCAGATGATTTCCGTAATATACGGTAAAATTTAATTTAAAAGAAAAAATATCTCGAAAATTAATTTTCAGTTCAAAATATCAAGAAAAGTCATTGGAAAAAATGTTTAGATTTTAGAATAAGATTTTGTATCGATCTGAAAATTTTTAGTGGAAAATCGACAATTTTTAAAATATTAAAAAAAAAAATCGAAATTTATTGAAAAAAATAACAATTTTTTTATTGTGTGGATTTTTAGTTGATACACCCCTTATAGAGAAGAATAAACAACAATATTATTTAAAATATTTAATCAAAGAACACATCTGTATACTATTTTCAATACAAAAACCAAATTTAACTTCTCCTGTGAACATAGTAATTAGACAAGCATTTTCCGGATGATTGGAAACACACAAAGAACTTTGAGATACAAAATAAGCGAACAATAACTAAGGATGAATGAATTTATAAGCAAAAATATAGCTATTAAATTTTTTCACTCTCTGATAAAGAACGTAATTTAATAGACCAAATAAACACTCCTAGATAAAATTAACGCATTCATTATTTTATATTTGATTTTGTTGATAATTGGAATCAAATATTAATCATTGGATAAATTTAGTAGCTCTAAATGAACCAAACTAAACATATACAATATTTACAAATGTCTCCTGCATTTTCAATGAAAGCTTCAGTATGTTACAGACAAAACTCTCTTATAAGGCGTATAGAGTTAGTGACAATATTTAGACCCGAGATGAATATGTTGTGTTCTTTGTAAATCTTGTTAAATCTGACTTAATTTTAATATAAGACAACACCCGATTATATACTGTGGTACACGTTATCGGCTGTAAGACCTGTATTGTTACAGAATGTTTTGTCTTTTTCTACTATTAAATTAAATTCTTCTATTGATAAAAAAAAGACAAAAATATAGATTCATTAATTTTAAATATTTATAAAAATATAAAATTTGTTATCGTAATTATATCGTTCTATATATTTTTTCATAATATAAAAAAATATCTGATTGCTTTATAAAAATATAAATTTAATGCACAAAATTACAATATTTAAATTCAAGTGGTGCGTTAATTTTGTTCAGGAGTTTATTTCATATCATTGTATAAAAATGAAATATTAACAATTATAATATATAGAAATGTTCTCGAATTTAGGTGAATATATATCATATGCGATTAAAATTGTCAAGTTTTATGTATATTTTCTTTAAATTTATATGTTTTATTTAATTAGATCATACGATTTGTACATGTAAATTAACTACAACAAAGTAAATAAATAATTCGAACTTTTCATTTATCAAATTAATTTTTTGTGTGAGTGTAATGTAAAAATTTATTCATTAAAATTTTTCCATTAGGGAATTATATTTATTGATTAAATTTTTTAATTAAAAAGTCACTTGTTTTTAATATCTAATACTTCTCGCACATTTATATTAAAATATATGTACAAGTACAGTTCAAATAATGAAAAGAAAATCTACAGTACTATGGCCTCTGAACATTTGCAAATTCAAATTTCGACTGATGTAAATTTTTCAATAAAAATTTTGATAATGTAAGTTTAATACGGTCAATCCGGCAAGAGATTGTCAATTTTGGGTAAGGTGCAACTTTTTTTTCTTGGATTTCGTACTCATGTACTTATAAAACTGAGTTTTTGAGTCATTTTTTCATTTATTTCCGTAACCATGAATCTAACAAAACATTTTTATAAATCATTTTTGTAGATAACGCAATTCTCTACAACTTTTATTAATAAATTTTCGTCATAATGCAAATACTCAAAAAGTTATGAGAAAAAAGTTTAGGGGGTGAAATATTTTGAGTGATAACTTTTTTATTTTCAACCTGAGATAAAAAAAATTGTTTTAGCTTTTTTATAGAGCATTTCTTAATAAACAATTTGACCTATTTACGTTTTAATTCAGTTAATTTTTTTAAATATAGTAACACCTTGTTATGTTTTACATCCATATTTCAAACTCCCAGGCCTAAAAACTCAGTTACACTCACGACTGACCCCTCTACGAAGTCCAAGGAAAAAAAAAGCGTTCCCTAAAATGCACAATTGCATTTCTTTTAAAGGCCGGATTAACTGTACTAGTCGGTTCTTAGGAATACTGGTCCAAATTAATTCTTTCGTTTTTTTTTAGAATAAGTTTTCATATTTAACAGAGAGTAAAAATGAATCGCTAATACATGTTAATGAACCCCACATATACGTATGTGTAAAAACAAATGTGATTTTTATTTCACTTTCATATTAGAGCGACATAAAATACTAATTGTATTGTACCTATATGAAATATAATTTAAAATAAATCTCGTAAAATGAAACTAAAAATATGAATTTATTTTAATGGGGAAAATCTTATGTAAACGTCTGAAAATTAATAAATTTTGGAGAATATTTTTAGATAAAACATACATACATACACAATTACGTCAGGTACCCAAAAGGGTGCGGCACAAACTCTTTCCACTATCTCGAAATTAAGTTTCCTACAAAAATACCTATCCAGACAAGTTATTTTTGCTTTCATAATACCTCCTCATACATGCTCTTCTATTTCTACTAATTGGAAGCTTTCGTTCTACTCCTCACATCATCATTCACATAAATTCTTTTAACCAAACCGTTCATTAGACATTCATTCAAGATGACCGAATCATTTTAACTAACTAACACCAACTTTTGCAACAATTGAACCAATTTTTTCAAAACTTTCGCGTTATTTTATTGTACAATAGATTATTGTACAAGTTTTGAGAGATTTTAAAAGTTTTGTGAACTTAAAGGTATCTTATCCCACTTTGGAGGTAAATATGTAATTTTTCAAATTACATTCCATAACTTTGACACAATGTTTTTACGGTATTATAAAATCGATTTATGTAATAAAAAATTAGATTTCCTCAAAACGTTACATAAGGTTCGTCCCCTTAATTTCGATTCAATTGAAATTTTCATCCCAATTTTTTAACACGAAATTTGATGGTAGTAGAAAATACTTGTTCATGTAGAAAGAAATGTACAGAATATAAATTTTAATTGTACTTAAATAATAATTATTAAACAATATGGATTATTTTAGTGATATTACTTTACGTCACTCCAACGTGCATTTGAATGAAGCATACACTACAACTATTTATCTAATCGTAAGACAAAACCATATAATCGTCAGCTTGGAGCAAAACTAGCCTATTTTCACATACTTAGATCGTTGGTAAAAACTGGAATTAAATTGTAATAGAAGCTGGAAACTTGTTCTGCAATTAAAATTTGTTTCTCTATGATCATTTTTTTCATATCTTAATATGAAAAAATTGAAGATAGGTTAGTTCTGCACTAAGATGGCGATACACATGTGAAACAAGCAAATGAAAAAGCCCACTTACCGTACAGTACCTGATGAATGTACGTAGACGTTCAAATTGACGCTCAATGTCGACTATTTTTTTGATAATTACAGAGATTCGTAGAACACACTTATTTAATGAATTATATGGTTAGTTATAAATACTAGCAGATACAAACAAACTGTATATATTTGGAGAGATGTAGTAAAATGTAGTAGAGGCAATAATGTAATTATGATGCTTTTTTTTTTTAGGTTTTGTTTGTAAATTGTTTTCTATTGGTAAAAACTATTGATGGAACTAGATTTGCGAATTGCTTATCGATTGATGATTTGATGAGAGAGGCTGGTTATGAGAGATTCATATAATAAATAAACGTAAACGAGAATTATTTTTATAAAAACGACAATGTGTGCGTTGTTTTTGCTTTTTGTTTTTTGAATTTGTTTATTTTTCTCTATCAGAATTTAAATCGAGGATTCATATCTCTATCACGACACATTGCTCTTTTTACGGTTGTTTTAAGAAATGTGTTGAAACGAGACGTAATTTTAGCATGTGGTCAAAAACCACACGTACTTAATTGATTTCGGTTATCGCTGCCGCACCGGTTGTCTCATACACTAGGAACCACACCAAGATCAGTTTTTCGGATTTAGAAAAAAACAACAACGGATTTATGGAATAGTAAATTCTTTGTAGAATTTTTTGGTACACTGAGATTGCACACACGGCTCTGAGTGATTCAACAAATCCTGTTTTCTATATTTCTTGAAAGTGATTGTGTGTTGAGCTAGACGATTCGATCTGATATCTGCAATCATAAAGAATTATGTGTTATCGTTTAGAAAGATTTAAACTGCAATTCTTATTTTGATAATAAAAATAAAATGTCATTCTTTTATCCTATACTATCGTACAATATTAACAATTCTTGTATATTTATTTAATACAGGACTTCTCGAACCATTATATTTTTTGTTCCGGTTCAATTTAAAAAATATATATCGATTTGGTTTCGGTTTTTGTTTCAGAAAAAAAAAACTGTTTTTTTCGGATTAATTTTTAAGTTTCTTTAAATGTTTTTATTTGTATTAAAAACTTATTTTCTACCATAATTTAGAACAATTTATTCCTAATTTTTTTTTATAATAAGCATACTACATAAATTGATACAATAATATAATGTAAATAATAATAATTATTCATTAATTTAAGGCATAATAATTAAAAGTACATAATATATTATAATAATGTAATTTATTATTCGAAACTTATATAATTTGCATGTATGTTTTAATTATATAATAATAAGATAACACATGTTATCTTGTATACAAGATTTTTATTATTATGAAAATTTCTATAATTATGAAAATATTTTCCAATGTATTTTCATTTAAAATTTATCTTGGAAACGGCTCTAATGACTTTAATGAAATGTGATAAATCTATGTTTTTGGGTGCGAAAAAGCGATTTAGCTAGGTGTCAACTGAGAAAACTTATTCATTATAAAAGAAAACTTATTTTAAAATAACATACATTTTTAGAGTGTCATTTGTAGAAAAAGTCAAGCAATAATTTGTAGTATACGTGTTTAATTTTTCAACTTTTTAAATAATAATAACAAAATTAATTAAATGAATTTAAATTCGAGATTAAATTAAACGAATATAGTGAGGAAAAAGTAAAAATATATGGCGTGTGTCAAAATATTATTTCTATACTATTAAATGTGTAATTCATAACTATTTAAGGAATCCAGTCTCTGTTGAACAAGCTGAGCTCGTATAATCTTATACTGTGAATGAAGCTTCAATTACCATAAATTAAGCAATAGTACAAATTAGGCAAGTGTTAATACATATATGTAATGTGGGTTATATAATACACATAACATATTGCAATTATTTAATTAAAAGAATAAAAATGTTAGACTAAATAAAAAAATCGATGTTATCGTAATTAATGAAAAGCAAACAGTTTATTTATATACAAAACTAGTTTTTTCTGACACAAGATTATTTTAAAGTTAAAGTACAAACATTGTTAAATTTACTAGTAGCTGTTTACATTTCCAATACAAGATAAGATGTATCATTTTAAAGATTATGACAGTTTAAAATGCTAATTAAACACAAAACTTGGTTTATTTGCTTTGTATATATTTTAAGATTTAATTAAAAAACCCAAATAAACAATATATTATTTGTTTTTAAATACAAGAGTCATTCAGTCTGTCATTCTTTTTGGCAGGCAATTCAGAAATTACTATTATATACATATTTCGAAGTTATCCAATTCATTTTATATAAAATTAGATAAACATTTGGAACCGATTCAAATATCTCAAAAACTGCTACTACTACGAAAACCTATTTCTGCAGAAATCAGAATTCGAGATGCACAAGCAATTTAATTACAGTGCACGCTGCTTATTTTAATCACGAATAATATTATTCGAGAATTGAAGAATGACTACATTGGAAAAATATCGTTTATAGTAATTATAATTTCGGTTTATGTTATCAATTTTTCCATAAGATTATTTTCGTCCGTGAGTAATAACCTGGTCTGCATGCATTTTTTTTTTGTATTTTCAAGCTCAATAAGTATCGAACTTCTCTGGTTGGACAGAAGCTTTCCTTTTGCTCATAAGTAGTAGAATAAAAACATACTTCAAATTTAATTGAAATTTTTTTAGATTTTTTAGTTTGCATAATTTATTTATCGTTTATTTTTACATATTTCTAGTCAATAAACATTTGTGTTTATATTTTTTCGTATAATAAATGTATATACTACTCGTACAATGAGTAAGTTACTGAAATTTACTGGAATAGCAATAACAGAAACCAAAAAGTTTCTGAATGTTATTTTGATGAATTCGTAGCTATATATTAGAAAATATAAGTTACATACAGTAAAATAACAACATCTTGTAACTTTACTTTGATATTTTACGTAATATTATATTTTTTTATAAAAAAAATATGTTCATAGAACATGTAAACATATCAATTTTTACAATATAGTTTGTAACTAAATGTGTCTAGTAGTATTCTGTCTAATTGTGACTAACCAGTGAGTGTCTAGCCTTAGTTTATTCAAATTACTATTTCTAAATATTTTAATTCTTTTATATAATAATAACAAAACTCTGAAAACATTTTTTTTCCAATATCAATTTATAAAAATATTACTTTTGAATAATCAATGTCATTATCAAAATAGTTAAGTATGACCCTGTCTTTTTTTTATTATATTTATATCATTATTTAATTTTACTGTTATACAAATTCGATGTCCTTTACGCCAAATTTAAATTACAATAAATCTAACTGTATAATCTTAATTTTCTATTGCATATACATACCACACGGAAATGAGTTGCATTTACATAATTTTAAATTAAATTTAAAAATGAAACAAAAAATTAAAATGTTCATGACCGAAAAAAAAAGTTTAATTTAATATTCTATGAATTGTGCCAACTAGTGTTTTAAAAATAATAAAATTTACATATTTTTTTTGGCAATAAATATGATATTTATCCCTGACCTAATAATGAATTAATTACATTGAAATAATCGGGATTTACGAGTAATAAATAAAGTTCAATGAAAAAAGGAGTTAGAAAATGACTATCATCTTTAAAAGTTAGGCAAGCAAAAGGCGCCAAAAAAATTAATTTCAGATGTTATAATAAACTTTAGTAGTTTAATATTTCTGGTTAATTAGAAGAAAATAAAATACGAATCTTTTATTTTAAATAAATGAAATGGATATTTATTAAAAAAAAAGTATTTCTCTTAAAGTTTTGTTAATTTTTTTTAACTCTTAAAATATTATAATGCTCACCAAAAATTAAATAAACTATTTTTATTTTATCTGGATTTAAACTGAAAATAATTGCATATTTAAAATCTGCTTCTATTTGCGATAAAATAAAAATAATATAATAATAAAAACAAAATAAGTATATATTTTCATAGTACTAATATACTTTTTTTAATAATGTAACTATTTTATAGTTTTGTTAGATTTTATTTTAATATTCATATATATTTATATATTTAATTTTTAGCAATTTAACGGTGAATGACCCATAGGCTAAATTAAATTAGTTGTCGAGAATATAGAAATTATGTTGTCAAATTTCGCGAACTGATACTTCTAAGTGCTATATTTAATTCAAATTTCGTCTGTCAAATTTAAAATGTCAATTTATTTTGCATTTGTTATCATTAAAAAAACATCATGTCGATTTTATTTTGTTTTGTTACCAATATATGAAGATTAACAAATGTTTGTCAATTAGTGAGGTTGGTCTGGTAAATTATCGCGGTAAGAAAAGTATAATTATCAGTTCAAATTGTTGGTTTCAGTTATTTATCGATTATTATTAAAATTTGGAAAAAGGATATCGAAAACGCAGTCTTATATTACGAAAATTATTTATTAATTATAAAAGACTGTTACACAAACATTTAATTATTTCCTAAAACTGAACAGTGTTAAATATCCGGAAATTTTTATTTTTCAAAATATTTATATGTTTAATATATGATTTTTAATTGTTATACATTAGTATATATACAAAATAAATTAAAAATTAAAAAAAAAAAAAACTAAGTTAAAGTTCACCATTATTTTAGTAAAATAATATCTTGAATCTAACACATTTTACTTTTTAATATAATAAGATCTGAAAGGTTTTCTTTTACAATACAAAATTAATTCTTATAACCTTAAAATTTATTTTAATTTAAATAAATTTATAAATTAATATAAATTATCAAATATAATTATTATTTATTTCAATAATTGTTGTAGAAATAGAAAATGAAGGCAAATCTCGTTAATTTGCAAATGTTTGACTACGTAATAGAGGAAGAAACTATAAATTTACAACGACCCTCACATATTATATCTCTAAATTATCTAATTCACGATATAGGAAGTAGATATATGATAACTGTTGGGGCCACAAATAACAATATCATTTGCGGTAATTGTTTTCAATTGCAAGGAATAGAATTTATTCAATTTGAAAGACACGACCTCTATCAACATCTGTTGCAAAAAAATTATGAAAACATGATAAGATTATTATTTATATACATTACAGGTTCCTTTTATAATGTAATTTAAAAGTATATTACATAATCTTTATTCATGACAAATAAGTCCTTGTTACTATTCATGTACTTATATCTATTACATATGATCAAGTTTGATAATTCAATCTAGATATTTTTATTTTTCGCTCACGCAATCGTTACGAAAAAAAGAACAAACTTTTGAACCTAAAAAGTTAAAATGTCGTTTTTATTGATTAGTCAATAGTTCAATAGTTCGATAGTATCCCTAAAATAGTTAATAATTGCTCATTAAATAAAATTTTGATCAATGTCATTTATGTTTACTGTTTTCGCACTACATTCAATTAATTTGATCTCGAATTTAAATCCATTTAATTAATTTTGTTACTGTTTTTCACAGAATTAAAAAATGTAACGTTTGATAAAATTATATTATAATTATTTTGTTATATTAGCATGAAAATAAATTTGATGTTGTAATCAAATGACAGCAATGTGTTAAAATATTTATTGTATCAAAAATTAAGTTCTTTTTATTATAAAATAATTTTCCCTAAGTCGCTTTCTCAAACCCGAAAACGTCGATTCAGCACATATTATCAATTTTCTATATAATTTTTACAAATAAATTAATAAATAATTATTGCTCGTATAAAATTATTTTATTCTTATAGAATAAAAGTTTAACTAAAATTAAATTCTATATTTACTACTAATGCATGTTTAAATATTAACCTTGACTTAATGCTATATAATTTTATTATATCTCTAATGCAACTTTTCGTAACAGTAAAAATTTGTTTCAAAATATATTTTTCAATTTATTATAAATCAAAATTTAATTTTAACAACTGTAAAATAATAAATATTATATATGTAATTGAACACAGTAATACTACAGAAATGTTTCGATATTTACAATATTATCAAATTTTTATTTATCACTTTAAATCAATTGATAATAACATAAATTTAGTTCCCTGTTTAGAAAAAATTATCTATCTTTAAAATATTGATTTATTTATAAATCTAATTTTTATTATGTTAAATAATCTATTTATAGTTACTTAGTTCCGATGTCTTCAATGATAACAAATAAAATTATTTAAAAAAAATGTCATTCTAAATAATTGTTTGATGACAAATTGTTAATCTCATTATTATAATAAAAAAATGTGAATGTAGTTTGTTAAAAAAATATATAATCTATAATAATGTATAATTAAGGTAAATATTTCTACTTTTCTCATTCATCATTATTTTTTTATTGTTTTATTTTGTTATTATTAAACAAACACGTCAGTGTTTTAAATGTTATAAAAAACTTTAAAAAAATGACTGTCATCTTTATTATTATGCAATTATTTTTATTTAATATAAAAAAAGATACTTAAACTTGTACAAAAAAAAAACAATAAAATAATTAGAATAAATTACAATATTTAAAATAGTTCTATATTTGGTATTCGGTCAGTAGAATAAAAATATCAGAAAGAACAAACTTTGTTCATTCAAGAGAGACTAAATCCCTTCAATAGTTATTGTTATTCAAAGAATTAAAAATTTGACACATATGCTGAAAATTATTGCCGGACTTATTCTACAAATGACACTTTAAGAAATTATATTATATTTTGTTACATTGACATGAAAATAAATTTGATAATATTGCCATGATGACTATATGACAGCAAATAAAATAAAATAATTTCCCTTAACAACAAACAATAATTTAAAAAAGCTATATACGTATTTCATAAGCTAAGCTTGGGTATGTTGAGTATTTGTAACTGTGAGTATTAGGACTTTAGCTTAGCTTTTGAAATACGTATACAGCTTTTTTAAATTATTGTGCGTGGTTTAAAAGAGATTGTTTTATTTTATAGTAAAAAATTTCAGAACTCATATTAAAATAAAATGTCGATTATAAATATTAAAACAGAACTAGAACCTAAAGTTTTATTTTATTAACTTTTCGCCACAGCAATGTGTTAAAAACAAATTTCAAAATAAGTCGAGATTCACGTAGATTCACCACTCTTCAATTAAAATTGTTAAAGTCTTTTTCAAGATAAAATTAATACACAAATAAATAAAACAAGAACTGCTCGTTTAATACGAGTAGTATAGGATATAGTCTAAAACAATGGGGAATAATTGCTCTACAGAATAGTGAAAAGCCCATTTTAATCAGTAGAGTCGTTAAAACTTGGTACACTTGTTATAAATCACCCTGTACACGTATTATTTTTCTATAATAACAAAAGAAAGTTTCATATTATGTTTTGTTATTTTCATTGACCCTGTACGATTAAGTAGGTACTTTCAATAACAGAAAAAGTAAATTTATAAATCAATAAAAAACTAATAAAATAAAATCGAAATGCATAATAAAATTCGAAACACCTGATAACATTCCACGAAAAGTAATTTTCCATTTAAAAGCAATAAAATTTTTCTATCGCTTAGAAAATAAATTATAATTAGTGTTCGTAATTATTACGATTACGTGTAATTATAGAATATTATTCGCCTTATAAACATCAGCAATGTTAGATAAAAATTATTGTACAAAATACATATGTACAAGTATGTACGTCTTAAATTGTTTAGTTTTTTGGCGGAACTAACAATAAGTTACTAAGTGTAATTATAACATTACAAAGTTCCATATTTTTTCCCGGAATTTGTCTATTTATTATTCTCATTATTGTCTAAATTTATGTGTTACTTTAATGTTCACATATCATTTACAAAAAAATGCTATTTAATTTCTGAAATATTTGGAAGTAAAAAAAGTTTATTGCCAAATTAGCAATTATAAAACTTCATTCATAGAGTTAATTCTTTCATTAGTTCATATTTCAAAATAGTGATGAAATTTATTTTTGGAAATAAAATAAAACGGCTTTAATAATATTTATGAATAATTGACAGAGTTGTAGGATAGGCCCACTTTACATCCCAAAATTGTTCAAATAAGTTATGTTTTTATATTTTTTTTTTTATTTTAATTTACATGGAAATGACATTACAGAAAAAATAAAGATGAATTGTAAAAATTACACAAATAAAATTAAATATAATTTTTATTTAAATCTAAGTTAAAAGACGATTTAATATATGACTCTTTTCACAAATTGATGTTTTTAGAACAATCAATTCTCAAATTTTTGCAAAACTCAGAAATCAGTTTGAATTTTTTGACTATCGCCGGTCACGGCGAACAATGATGACGGCCCACCGGGAAAATCCCGGTGCCCCGGTGGGCCAAGTCCAACCCTGCTCAACGTACATCTTCATCAGGAAAAATGATACAAATGACATTTAAACAGAACATAAAAACAACTCATAACTACAACCTGAAGCCGTTTTATTTTAGTATAATGAATTCTAAAAAAAAATGTTACTATATTATTTTTGGTAATCTATACCGACGATATTACCATAAGTTATTCCAAAAAAATAAAATAAAAAAAAAAACTGCAATATTTGAATCAAGTGTAATAGAACGTTTCTTTTGACATCAAATAAATGGATATAATAATAGTTATACTAGTTATACTAGTTATAATAGTTATAATAAATTTTAAGGTTATAAGAATTACACTGTTAAAATACACTGTTCTTCACTTTTTTTTTGTTTTCATCATTTGTTTTAAAATAATTATTTTAGCACATAAATCCAATATTTATTTTCACTACAAGAACGAATACTAACAAAAATAATAATAATAATATTAAAATACTCTTCGTAGTAAAATCTAATTGGGCAAATAAATACGAGAAAAAAAAACCAGTCGATGCTAATTTTCAATTTAAATAAAACTAAAAATAATTCATAATATTTAAAAATTCAATTAATAAATTTTAGTGAAATATAGTCATATGTCGAGACGAAATCGAATTGCAAATACAAACAATTCCCATTATAAATTAATACGTAACGAAAACTAATTTGCAAAAATCACAATGCAAATATTGAATTCTCTGTAACGTAATGCTGTATTAATACAACTCAATGATAACAGGTATCAAATATGGTTAATTATGTTTATCAATAAAAGTCATCGATATTATTATAATACATAATAAAAAAGTAATTTAATTAGATATATACAGAGTATTAGGTAAATTAGTGCCAACTTTATATAAGGGTGATAGAAGGGTCATTTATAGAACTTATTTAACTACTTAACAATTTTTAAGATATTCGTGATTTTTTCAATTTGATTTAAATAAATTCATGAGAATTGGTACATAGTTTTAATATATTTTAAATTTATTTAATTTTACATAGGTTTTAACAGTAAAAATAACAATATTTCGTAATTTTACTGTGATAATTTACGTAATATTACATTTTTTTTTATGAAAAATTACATTTACAAAACATAAAATTACATAAATTATTTCAGTGTAGTACAATATCTTAAAAACTGCAAGATTTTTTATTGAGGTAAGGTTAAATGATCCGTTTTATCAACTTATAAAATTTGCATAGATGTACCTGACACCCTATATGTATATATAATAACAAAATCAATATAACAAAGTGATTTTTCGATTCGTACGTCAATTGTCAGTTGACTCACTCGCGTCAATTAGAAATGTTATATAATATCGTCAAAATAAATATAGACATTAAAAACTGTCTATACCTAAAAATGTTTGTTAGTTCACAGGTTTAAAAATCTAATGCATACATTAAATCATATAAACATGTTTGCTTAAAAAATCGAAATTGATTTTTCTTTAAATAATAATATGAATTTAAAATTTCTTTTATGTAAAAAGCATTTTCTATTATTCCAATTTTTCTTTTATCATTTCTTAATTCTAAATTTTTTCTCATAAAACACAATAAAATATGTATTTCTACATATATAGACAAATGTAGCAAACTTTGAAAAAGTTTGAAAGAAAGCAGGAAACGTTTTTCTAAATTAAACTTTTTATTTGATCAATATTAAAAAGTTTTACATATGATTTCATATGAATCAATCACCCTACTATACACAAAAGAATATTTTAAATATTCATACAAACATTTGTTTTAAAGTAAAATGTTATTGACACCGCGATATTATCTTTAAAATAATATAAAATACAAATAAAAACTCGTATTCTCACGTCGCTTTTAAATGTGATTTTTGTCAAAATTACTTTTGACGTTTACTTAAAATTACTTATTAAGCAATTTTAATTAGTTTATTTGAATTTTTATAATATTAGTTATAAAAATATATCAGAAATAGAAATACTATTTATATTTGATAAGGGATAAAAGTAGAAATTAATTTTAAAGCAAAAAATAAAAGCACTTTTACCTAAACAAAAGAGATGGAAATACAGGACAAAGAAATTATGAAATGAAATTAGACTCATTCGGAATATCCAACTTATCTCGAAATTAGTGTTATATTTTAGAACAGATCTAGTGATTTTGAACCGAACTGTTTACTAAATTATTTTATATCAGTTGTTGTTTGTTTTATTGCAGACAAAAAATTAAAATTATTAATGTCTTTTATTGTGTATTCACAAGCTAGTAGATAGTACAATTTAGAATCAATAGCAATACGGCTAATACATAAAACTAATTTCGGGATAACTAAGAAAGTGTAAATGAGATTTAAAAAAGAAAAAAAAAAATTAATAAAAATATTTACATATTAGTCGCGAGCATAACAACACATGTGTGGCCATATTTCACTTCCTTGGCATTCGTGCCAGATGAGAAATCTATATTTAAATATCCTTGGCAATCAATTTCTTCATCTAAAACGATTTATCTAATAGAAATGATACGTAGATTTACGTATTAATAAATAATTATATTTACATTGTCACATGAGTAATAAATTTAGATTGTTATTGTAACAACATAATATCCGTTCATTGCATAGTATCACAGGAACACAAAATGATCAGCATATATTTAGACAGAATGAATAAGATCAGACAGATACATACGTCAATCGTGCAGGAAAAATAAAATAGCCATTTCGTTTAATTTGAATTAGATAGCTAAATTTTAAACAATTTGTCCATTTAATTAGATATTACTATTAGATAATACTATAGTTCTTTCACTCACATGCAAATTAGTTGAAATCATTGTTATTTGAAAACAATAAATAATCAAAAAGTTCAGACTACTAATTTTTTTTTTCTAAGATATTTGAAAAATTACCTAAAGATTTTTCACTCTAACTTATATAAAATTCATGTAAGTTTTATAGCAAATTTTATATTACATATTTACGAATTTTCAAAAAGAAAATATATAAACGCAAATATAGAATGCACTTGGTACATGGAATTATAGTTCGGATACTTTCCTCTATAAATTAGATACTTTGCACTGCCTAAACGTTAATTTGAATAATTTGCACTATAAATTTGATACATTCCACTATAATCGCCACGAAACCCTATCATCTGCGCCACTGTTGGCTTAGGGTAGATTAGGTTAGGTTTAAGTTGTTTAGTTGTTATTATTCAATAGTAGCTTATCTCATCGGCGCAAATGATAGGTATCGAACTGGCGCAAATGAGGGCTGGCGTAAATGATTGACAGCCACCGAAGTGGAAAGTATCCGTTTTATAGTGAAAAGTAATTAGTACAAATGATAATATTTTTTTTGTGTGCATTATGTTTTGTTCAATGTTAAAATATTTTTTTAATGTTGAATAAATTTAATCATAGTGAAATAATTTATTTTTCGTGAAATATACTCCTATTTGTTATGAGTGCAAATTGTTTTTATCAAAGTGAACATGACCTAAACTAAAGTGAATATATTCTAAATTAAAGTGCAGTTAATTACAACCCTTTTCAAAATTTATGGGTCTATTCTATTCACATTTGTAAGACCTGTAGCGTTAAAGAATATTTTGTCTCTTTCTATCGAAAGAAAATTTTCATTTACTAAAAAAAGATAGAATATTCCGTAAGTCTACAGGTCAGAATAGACCAATTATTTTTGTTACTAAATTCAGAACAATCGATTTATGAAATATTAGATTGTAATAACTTCGGGAATGTACATGAAAATAATACCGTACTATAACCAATTTAAAAATAAAATTTGAATATCGATTTAGCAAACCCGAAAATAGCAAAAATTTGTGTCTTATTTTAAAAATATACTATTGACGTAGGAAAATATTTTCAACTAGCTGTAGCATATAAATTTTTCGACGATCACGAGGTTTTTAAATATGGGTTTATCAACCGCGATATTTTTATGTAACCAGAAATTTTTGTACAGGTGTTAAGGTAAGCCAATGCCAACTTTTTTTTTAAGATGACGGTACTTAACCATATTTACCTTAAAATATTAAGTTTTAAGCAGACCCGAAACGATCAGTAATAACTGTGCGTATCTAAAAATATTGATTGTGTAAGGTTAAGAAGTGCAGAATATTCGAATATTTTGATATTTATTGGCAGTACTGTCAGTATTACTGATCCAAAAAAAACTGACAGTAATATTGACCGTGTAACGAGTCTGCTTTACAGTTTATAAGATATTAATTTTTACCAACTTAACATTATTACATTTTATATATTTACTTCAGATATTCTTTACTGTATCATACAAAAAAATACACACTAGAGCAGAGCTTTTATGAGCGGAGATCCACCTTCAGAAATTCAAATTTTTTTGCAATCCACTCGCTTGTAATGCATAGTTTAAAAGGTGAGGTGGTTAAATGAACAAATATCGCTTTATTGTTTTGTTGATTATATTTATATGATACATAAACATATTAAACAGTTTAAAGTGTATAGCTTGTATAGAAAAATGAATTAAAACGGTTTTCCAAAATACGAACTTTTGGCGGAGTTATAGCGACCAATACAGAGTTGTGCCAGAGCAGGTGAAACGTAAAACTTTATCACAGTAAAAAACTAACTTTGAACTTTAAACGCGTTTTCTCATTTTTCTGTGTAAAAAAAAAGAAAGTAATTTTATGTATGAATTACACTTTACAATACAGTATCAAAAAAAAATGTTGGTGTTAATTTTGGTAACACAAGCAAGTGTATTTTTTTGGACATTTTTTCTAGTGTAATTTTTTCAAATATTACAATATTTTAAATACAAAGAAAATACAACGGACACGTTGCAATTCCGAGATCTACCTATATCGAGCATCTGCAACTTAACTATAGCCCTTGCTTTGGTATTTCGATTTCATTGTTTTTAGATTTATCGTTATCGCTTGTAATAACATAACTATATTTATTTATGCGTCTCGGGTGTCCTACCAGTAAACGTACTACTCAAAATATTCTCTAATCAGCAACAAGTGCTTACGCATAAAATTGTTAAGATTTTTACATGAAAAATTTATAAACAAAGTATACAGAGTGATCCATACATATTAACATACAGGACGATTCACATGCATAGGATAGGATAATCCCCGATATATTATATTGTCCCTAATAACATTTGTTAAAGTTTATAATTTTGAAAACATCTAAGTTTTTTTTTTCATTTAATTTAACGTTTTGTAAAAATGCAGAAAATTTTAATATTAAAATTTCATAAAAAAGCATATTTTTTTAATATAAAACGATTTTTATTACAATAACTAGAATAATGTTTTTATTAAATTTTAAAATGAAATAATTTTTTTCCATTTTATATACTAACGGCCAATTTCATAACAAATGAACATTCTTTAACTAAAGTCGACTTGAAGCCGGCAAAAAAGCATCAATTGTAAATTCTACTTGCATAGTTATTTTACGATGTTTTTTTGTTAACCCTTCAAACTTCTAATAGCAAAATTATTTGTTCCTTTTTATGGGTTTAAAGTCGACTTAATGTTTATTTTATGAATTATTTAAAACTAAAACTTAAATTTATATTTAATATGCCGTTAAACGTTAAAATTAATCTATTGTACTTTAGAATTTAGTCTGCAATTGATAATATTTTTAGTAATGCCAATTTACATAAATAGTCATAATTAAGTCTTTGACTACAAATTATCTAGAAATAATCACAAATAGCTCGCTAATATTCAATTATATATTTCCACATTTTATTTAAAAATAACTTGTTTACTTGCATCATTTTAAAAAGCTAAAATATTTGCGCAAGGTTATATTTAGTGTATGCCCGTAAATAGATTCTTTTTTTGGCCCTCTTAAAAATGTGAATAAAATTTGGACAATTTTCAATCATCTGATTCACACATGCTTTATTATAAATAAAATAGACAAAGTTATGTAAAACTTGTTTTCAAAACACCAGATCAAGAAGCCAAAATAGCTTTCCACATTTTTATTCTACATAATCACAAATAATATAAACAAATATTGTTCTATATATATATATATATATATATATATATATATATATATATATATATATATATATCTATATCTATATCTATATATATATATATATATATATATATATATCTATCTATATATATATATATATATATATATATATATATATATATATATATATATATATATATATATATATATATATAAGCTAAATAAATGCTCAATTTCAAATACATAATCATTCAAACTGGCTTACTTATTAGTGTTATGTTTAAATCGTAACGCTATTGGTTCTTAATTGCACTATCTTATTGCTTAAAAAACCAAATGATAATCTCAATTTTAGACTGCAGTAAAACCAATAACAACTGATATAAAATTAGAACCGTGCATTTGCGTTGTTTTTCATGAGTTAGTAAATGGTTTGGTTTAGAACCACTAGCTCGAAGCCTAGCTAGAATACTAACTTCGTAATAACAATAAGTAGGGTAGTTCGAATGAAACTTCAATCCACAATTAATTAATCTTTTAAGACTCATTCAAATCAATCTACTTATCACAAAATTTGTGTTGTTTTAACGAAAAATTAGTGGTTCTGAACCAAACGACTTCCTAACTTAATGAAAAAAAAAAAAATGCACAATTTTATAGTTTTATGTTGATTTTATTGCAGTAAAAAAAATTGAGATTATTAATATCCTTTAATATATTTTTATTGTGTTTTCAAAAGCTAGTAAACAGAGGCAGTTCAGTATCAATAATATTTATTACGACTAAAACAAAACTAATTTCGTGATAAGTAGAGAAGTGGGGATGAGACTTCAAATGTTTAAAATTTAGATGATTTATGTAATTGGGTAATATTTTCTATAACATTCATTTTTCATCTACATGGAAATTAGTTAATATAAAATTGTTATTTCAACTAATATTTCAATAAATTATTGAAAACTTCAGGATAATTCAACGAAGAAGCATATAACTATAAATTATATATAATAAATTAATAAATATATATATATATATATATATATATATATATATATATATATATATATATATATATATGTATATATGTATATATATTCAGTATTCCAATATTAGCTAATATTTAAATACTGAAATATTTGTAAATTTAATTGATGTAACTATCATCTAAACCTACACCTTACTAATAATGTATATATAAAATAACAAACGAGAAAAAAATAAACATAAACAGTATAAACTAAAATCGACTTTAAACAGATGAAAAAGCATTGTTTTATTGGCAACAACAAATAATTTTTACCATTATAAGTTTGAAAAGTAGACAAAAAAGCATCGTTATAATAATAACTATACCAGTAGAATATAAAATCGATGCTTTTTAATCGGCTTAAAGTGTTTATTATGAAAACTGGCTGTTAGAAATCAAGCATTATAAATAAAACAAAAATACCTTATGAAAGATATAAGTGAATCCTGAAGCAAAACTGAAGTTATGATATAACAACAAATACAATGTTTACATAAACAATAAAAATGTGCCGGCTTGTCGATTGGGGGTGACCAAGTTATGATAGCACCAAGCACAGTAACAACACGGACTAGCCACTAGGAAGTAGTGTCGACTGTCGCGTAAAACGGAGCGGCAAATATACTGCGAATTGCGTCGGATTTTATGCGCGAGCATGCGTACTAGATGGCAGCAGGATAAAGGCAACGATTGTGTGTACACAGCAATTGGGACGCATGCCGGCCGAATACAACGCCTAGCCGGTAAGATCAGGAGGACTACGTGCCTACCTACATGTTGCTCGACGCTGGCCTGGCCCGCATTTCCAAAGATTTGGAAGGACATCGTCCTGCACAATGCAGGAATATTGAGATGCGTCGCAATTTAATGGATTTTTAATTTATAGTTCTTATTTCCATTTAATGATTATTATTTTTTTATGAATGAATGTAAATTATAAGTAATGTTTTCTTAAATTTAAAAAATAGTTAACTGCGCAATTGAATCAGTTATTTCAGTAACGACACATATGGTTCTAAGATTTGAAAAAATTATTCAAGCTATTATGGTCCGTATTCTCACTTCACTTTAAAGAAAGTGGCTATTTATACATACGGTATGTATACGCAATTGGCTATTTATACATACAGTATTTTTACATAATTGGCTATTTAGGGTAGGTTAGATTAGTAGGTTGGTTTAGGTTTTTTTTTTTAGTATGTATAAATAACCAATTGCGTATACATACCGTATGTATAAATAGCCTCATCCCACTTTAAAAGTGATTTTTGTCAAAATTTACTTTTGTCGTTTACTTAAAATTACTTATTAAGCAATTTTAATTAGTTTATTTGAATTTTATAATATTAGATAGGCAAAAATATATCAAAAATAGAAATACTATTTATATTTGATGAGAGGTAGATGTAAAAATTTATTTTAAAGCTAAAACTAAAAGTCTTTGTTTTTTAAAAAATTGGTGAAAAATATAATGTCTGAAAGTTCCGCTATTGTTTTAGAAATAAATTTTTGAAAAATATCAATGTATCATTTCTAAAATAATATATTTAATTAGATTGTCAACTGTTCTAATCTTAATCATATTGTTAGTTAACAATGAATATAAACGTTTTGCATAACCGATCCTTAAAAAACAAATAACTGAATCGTTGAGTTGAAAAGTGGATTAGAAGCTTGTTCAGACTGTTCTATTTATCACAAAATTAGTGTTATGTTTCAATGCAGAGCTAGTGATTCTAAATCAAACTACTTATTAACTTATGAAAAAAAATAAGGCAAATGAAGATTATCAATATCTTTTAACAAATTTTCACAAGCTGATGGATTGTACCATTCAGAACCAATAGCATTACAAATGTTAACATTAGAAAATAGAAGAGTATTAACTGATATGCTAACTTTGTTCAAAATTCTTAATTATAATTTAGATTCATTTAAATTTCTACATTTACTTAATTTCAATGTACCGTTAAAAGCAACTAGAACTAATCAATTATTTTATCTTAATACATTTAATAATAATTACTGTAAAAACTCAACATTAAATAGACTAATGTTTACTTATAATTTGCACTTTAGTGAAACTGATATTTTTAATATAATAATTTAATACATTTAAAAGAAAAATTATGAATTTATTGTCAAACAAACAATATCAACAACTAGGCTGATATTGAACTTTATATTATTAAATCATATATTTTATATAAGTAATTACTGTTTATATTTTGTATCTTGTTATTTGAAAAACCGTGTTATTTTGCTATATTTATAATAATTATGTAATTATTGTAATAAATTATTGTAAATCTGTAATTGGCTTAGGCCGTTGATTTACTTAATAATAAATAAATAAATAAAAATAAACAAATAAATAACTAAAACATAACACAAATTCCGTGATAAGTAAAAAAGTTCTAGTTTTAATATACTTGGTGTACGTTTCACAATTTTTATTAAAACTTGATCGATTTCGGCTTTTTAGGCTCTCATCAGAAGTTTGACAACAAATAAATGGCATTAAGTATCTATGTATATTTATGGTCGATTGATAAAATTTGAAATCTCAATCCGGCGCTGAGTTGCATTATAACTTAGTAAGAAACAAAAATAAATATATATTTTTATTTTAAAAACAAGATTAGAAGTATATGGGTAAACCCATATAGAGACTACTTTGACATTTCTCGCAAAGTTGGCAACACTGTATTTTAATAATATTATAATTTATGTGGGCACTAGGAAAAACTTTTCTGAAAATTTGATCAATATCGAATAAATAATGTAGCTACAATAAATTTTAGTAATTTTTTTCTCGGAAAGTTGGCAACACTGTATTTTGTTAAAATTACATAAATTATATGAATACTAGGAGAATCTTTTGTGAAAATTTGAGTAAAATCGGTTAAATAACATAGCCATAATAAATTATTTAAAACTTTAGTAATTTTTTTCTCGGAAAGTTGGCAACACTGGATATTAATAAAATTATATAATTAATGGGAGCACTAGGGAAATGTTTTCTGAAAATTTGAACAAAATCGGATAAATAACGTAGCCAATATGAATTTTTAAAAACTTTAGTAATTTTTTTCTCGGAAAGTTGGCATTACTGAAAAAAAATAAAACCACATGACCATCTTGGGTACTAGACAAATTTATCCTGAAAATTTCATTAAAATCGGTTGAACCGTCTAGGAGGAGTTGCGGCCACAAAATTTTGACTTACGACCGAGCGAGCGAGCGAGCGAGTGAGCGAGTGAGCGAGCGAGCTGACGACGCACACACATACACCCACATAAACTAAGTTCAGATTCGTCATCTAGAGGCTATATGAAGGATTTCTATACAATTTTTTTTTTTTTTTGAAAATGTTACAGACACCGTACCAAACGCTTTACTACTTTTCCTTGCAGTCAAAGTAGTAATAATGTTAAGAAACTGAAAGAATATTTAGATATATTTTTTATCTATTACAATTAAAACGAAGGCCATGACTGTGTACATACCTTATATTTAGAATTATGTTTGTTTATTATAAAGTTGTTCTGCACATAAAATTATAAATAAAACTAAATATTTATGAGATACAGTGTTGGCTATTATTTCTTCAACATAAGAATCACATATACATAGTTCATGAATATTGATAAACATTGTATATAGGTAATTATTATTTCATATAATTATGCATTAATGATATACAAGATGTTCTAAAAAGAAGGGTCACAAACTTTAGGGGCATATCGTCATTTTGACTTTCTCCGTTTTTTTGAGTTTCGAGTTATAGCGGTTTAAAGCTTTCTTTTCGTTAGTGTTAAATCGTAAATATTTTCACATAAACGGGCAAAATTCGGAATTAAATATTGATAAAGCTAAAAGGAATAAAGGCTGTGATGAAGCAGAATTTACCTATCTCCATTTGTGAGTTTTGAGTTTTAAGTTTCAGTGATATTTTTTGTTACTTATGAAGAATATTTTCACATAAATCAGAATGAGTCGAATTTAAATAATGATAAAGTTAGAACTACGAGTAATTATACATACATACACAATCACGCCATGTACCCAACAGGGTGTGGCACAAACTCTTTTCATCATTCCGTTATCAGTCTCCTCCAAACATTCCTATTCAAACAAGCAACTTTCGCTTCATGTAATGAAAATATAAGTCTTAACACTTTTATATTAATTCGCTTTCTTTCCTATCTGTTTGACTATTTGGTACAAATTTTGCAATCGATTTTAAACTAACTTACCGATAAGCTAGAGACTTGAAACTTTAAAAATAGTTCAAAACTAGATGACAATGCAATATTAACTAATTAATTAATTAATCAATTAACTAATTAACTAATAATATTAGAAATATTAATTTTTATCTTGTGCCATATACACGAATTCCGTACATTCGTGTATTTAGCAATTTTTTTTTTTTTTTCAAAATACAACAGAAAAGAACCACAAGAAATACCAGAACACACACACACACAGTGATCTTCAACAAGTGCTTAAGTGTTTATGTACCTTGGATCACAGGTAAGATTTTTGTAGATTTTATTTAGCTACTGAAGATGGAAGCTTAGCTTCCGAAATACGTATTTAGCTTTATTTTAATTTAAGTGTGGTTTTGGGATTTTTTATAATAGTAGTATTATTTTTACACACACACACACACAAGACTAAAAATCAGAAAATATATATTTAAAAAGTATAAAATAATTTCTCCTAGCCCCCATACAGATTCCTGACCTCATACAGATTTTCCTGAGAATTTGTGATTGTAAATTTTTAATAGCTATGACAATACCTGTAAGATTTAAAACGAAAAACGTGGGGCGAATATAATAGATAATAGTAAAGAGTGTAGGGAGTAGCTATCGTTGCGCCCCACGTTTTTCATTTTAAATCTTACAATTATTATTGTCATAGCTATTAAAAATTTACAATCATAAATTTTCAGGAGAATCTGTATGGGGTTATAAATCTGTATGGGAGCTAGGAAAAATTATTTTATACTTTTTAGTTTGTTTTAAAAACGTGGCATATTAATTTTTTTTATTTAAATAATTATTTCATAAATTCTTCAACAAGACCAAAAATGGGCTTAAACCAATTCTACACTACGGTGACGATATATGTACATGAAAACAAGTGTAATATGTAATTACGTATGTGGCAAAATTTAACATGAAGAGATTCTCCAAGTACTGACGTACGATTTTTATTTTTGGACTATGGAACATAGTAAGTAAACACGAGGTGAAGAATTTAGAAATTTCGTTTCGTCGAATGACTCAATTTGCTGTTTATAGACGAATTCTGTGTATGTATAAGTGTTTTCTTTTTTAGATTTATATTGTTAATGATTCAATTGACAGATATAATGACGTCAAAATCTAATAATTATGTCCATAGTCTATATAAATATTGTCTATTGTATTTAATACAGACATTTCACGCAAACAAACGATAATTTAATTTTATAATAACTATAAAAAATATATACATAGAATATTTAATTACCACTAGATAGAACTAGATTTTGGACGAAAGCATACTGAAATATATATTGATATAAAAATTAGATAGAATTCTAATATTGCTAAAAATAGATTGTTCTCAGGATTCAAATTCTTATATTTTTTTTATTGTTTTTTAATATTCTATATTTTTTTACCCTTAACCGGTAACATAAAGTTTTGTTTAAA
Source organism: Clivina fossor (assembly GCA_963966155.1). Taxonomy (NCBI): domain Eukaryota; kingdom Metazoa; phylum Arthropoda; class Insecta; order Coleoptera; family Carabidae; genus Clivina; species Clivina fossor. The sequence continues at coordinate 6,698,252 of OZ014553.1, read as the reverse complement.
TGGTCTCGTGCCGTCTGTGTGAGACTATTACTTTTGAAGTACAGAAAATCGAAAATTTAACAGAACTTTATATTAACTAAATTGATATATTTATAAGGATGAGGCTATTTATACATACGGTATGTATACGCAATTGGCTATTTATACATACTAAAAAAAAAAAAAACTAAACCAACCTACTAACCTAACCTACCCTAAATAGCCAATTACGTAAAAATACTGTATGTATAAATAGCCAATTGCGTATACATTCCATATGTATAAATAACCACTTTCTATTTATAAACTTTATTTAGGTCGGGTTTATGCAACGTTATCTTAATCCAACACTGTAAAAAAAATTATATAATTTTTCTCAAAAATGTAATATTACGTAAATTATCATAGTAAAATTATAAATTGTTGTTATTTTTGCTGTAAAACCTATGTAAAATTACATAAATTTAATATATATTTTTTACAGTGTAGTTCTAGTCCTAGTCGTAATTTTAAAAGTTGAAAACATTGAATGCATCAGACTGTTTATGCACTTGTCTGACAAGTATTAGAAAATAAAAAGCATCTTCAATCTAATTTCAAAAGAAAATAATCATTTGCCCAGTTCAATATATTAAAAACTATAGATAAAAAATAAATTTATTTCAATAATTTCAAATATGTTTCGTTTCCGATTTCTCTAAAATATGTTATCATTTCTATTTGTATACAAACATAAAAAAAATTGGTCGTAAATATTAAAATTTACATAACTATTAGATAACATTAAATTATTTGTTTATAGTTTTTTGTACACACATTTTACAATATATAGAATAAAATGACCTTTTTATCTTTTAAATATAAAATGTTAGTTTAAAAATGATAATTTAACTGCGCATTAAAATTTTAAAAATAGATCATGTTCAAACAATAAATATTATATATCTTTTTAACTTTTATATTACTTTTTTTATTTATTGATAATTATAAAATAATTTTAAATATTTGGAAGTTTCCGGTAAAAAGGAAGCAGATAATTCAATTATTACCGTAATTGATTCGTTATTATTTATTATTGTAACGTTTAGTGTACATATTCGAAGAGTTGAAATTTAATTTTTTTTAATGAGTTTGTTTACGATTCCTGTATTATTCCTATAAAATTACTAATTTATCTGTTACTAATATAAATAAATATATATATATGTATACCTAAATTTTGTAAATTTCTTTCAAATTAATTATTTTTATGTAGGTTTATAGTTACACTTGTATATTAATATCTTAATCTAGTTTCAAAAAAAGACACTTTTAAACAAAAGTGAAGAAAAAACCTTAGAATAATGTCTGATTTAAAGTAGGTTTATTTTTCCATTAGAAACTTGGACATTCAGGAAACATAAAGAGCGCAATTTATTGATTATCACATTATCAATATTCTTTAAGAATGTTAATTAAATTTTTCTGTTATCCTAAACAATCTCATTATAGGAACTAAAGATTTTTAAGGCTTCTAAAAGTTTATTTCCATATAAATATTTATTATTTATTTATCTAACTAAATTGTAAATGCATTATACCTAACAAAATGTATGTATGCTATGTATAAGCTAAAATTTATTGTTTTTATATTTAAAAAAAAATCTTAATACAGTCTTAGGCCATACACGTTCAGTTTATAGCACAATATTAACTGTGCAGACCGAAATTGCGCAGTTATTTCGTATCGCGTGTGTGTGTGTGTGAAAACTGGTGTGATGTTGAATCCAAAATTTGGGCCTGAGTATCTACTGTGAGTGAAATCTGATAAGTTTTTTTAACTGCGCAGTTAATACTGTACAGTAAAAACTAGGCGTGTATGGCCGTCTAAAAGAACACAAAAAAAAATTGAGAAAGACAATTGAGAGTCTGTTTTTTGAACATATATTTTCTTGTGCCATTCTGACATCAAATTTATAGTACATATATTTATACAGTGTGTTAAATAAGTCTAGTTGCTACTACTAGCATATCTTAAAAACTTAAATCTTTGTATTAGTGTAAATGTGGTTAAATAGGTTCTAAATAAAGCCCCCCTTCCTCAAATATTTTACACGAGATTGTACATATTTGAAGTATGATTATTGGGACTGAAGTGATCTTACGAATATTGTACTAAAATGTCTACGATTGTAAGAATTTTACAAGATTTTAAGAAAATGTTTAATTGACTTTCAAAGATATTACTAAGATTTTCAGGGATTTTAATTAATTTGTACAGCAAATTATACAAGTAATTTCCTCTTCATTTCAAAATCACCTCTCTCCCACCTTATTTTTAAAAGTTTGCATAGACTTACGTTATCTAAAATCCTGTATATAGTATCGTAAAAATAAATTAATGTAATGTAATGCTTGTTATTAGGAATCAATTAATTGTAAATTTAATTTTATTGTTTATCTTGTTTACTGTTACATTAAAACATGAATTAACTAAGCTATAATAATAAAATCTAAATTGCATATTAAATCACCGTTGATTTAGATAAAAGTGATATAGAAATGAATATACATAGGTATAGGTATAGAAAATTATAGTCACAAATATTAGGAAATTCGAACTTCATCTGTTCAAGACAGAATTACTTAAATTTTAAATAGTTAAGAAGAACTGCTTCTTTTAATAGTACAGAAAGGATGTTTTGACCTGCGCTATTTATATGTTTACTGTTTTCTCATATCATTCGTTTGATTAAATCTCGAATTTAAATCAATTTAAATAATTGTGTTATTGTTGTTCAAAGAATTAAAAAAAAATATACGCACACTTGACTTGTTCTAGAAATCGCCGGCTCCAGAATAGCCCAAATTCGCTTCGGTATTTATAGAATTATTGTTCCGCACCGCACTCAAATTTAAATTATAAAAAACATTTTTTTTTAACAAAACAAAAATACATTTCAATAAAATACGTAATTTTTAAAAAGCATTGTAAATTTTTTAAAAAATATGAAAAAATTGATCTTTCATATGACATATTTTGCTAACAATGGAACAGTGGAGCTGCCAATACTTTCACAGCTCCGACACCGCTCCAGCTTCGAGTCAAATCATACTGCTCCACTTCTTCGAGCCCCGGCTCCAGCTTTAAAGTATATTTTGTTATATTGACATAAAAATAAATTTGCAAATGTTTCCATGGTGATCATAAAAAAGCATTGTGTTAAAAACGAATTTTAAAATAGGTTTTTATATTGTAAATCAGTTTTTCCAAAGCCGAGACCTACACTGTAAAAAATGAATGTAAATTTACATATTCTACAACTGTAATTTTTTCATAAATATTAATATAACATAAATTATTATTGTATAAATTACAATATACTGCTATTTTACTGTAAAATTACATAAATTTAAATTACATTTTTTTACGGTGTAGCTAAATCAGTTTGTTACATCCAAAAATAGATTCACCATATTTCATCAAATAATTCAGAGCAGTTTTCAAGCTAAAGTTTATTCCACACAAATATATATATATATATATATAAACTAATATAAATGTGTTGCTCGTTTAATAGTATACGATACTTATCATATGCGCAGGGTTGATAAAATGTAAATATATATATATACCCATTATTTATTTTAAGTATCTTTAATATATTGTAAATTCAATAACTCTCCTCTCTACCGCCCATGTAGTGAATCGATAATACAGGCAATAAAAAATGATATAGATTGTTTAACCTAGTGTTAACATCATCTATAAAGATGTATGATCTATTGACTTAATTAAAATCAAATGACTAGCACAGACGTGGCAAGCGCACATTTTTCAACTCATCATAACGCAAATACTTATAATTTATAATTATAATTATTTCTCAAACTCTATAATATCTTTCAGACTCGAGTAGTCATTGCTTATTTTTCATTTCTGAAATTACATTCTTACACAAAATAAACGCACCACTTTGAATTTTGTATTTTAACTAATTACTTAAATAATTGCTACAAGAGTAAACATAGGAGTTCTAAATGAATCAAACCAATTTTTTTTATATATAGTACAGAATTAGTGGTGAATTTAAATTAAATTTATTTTTACAATGCTATATTGTATATACATATTTCGAGATACTACGGTATTTATTTTAAGCCAAAAATATAGTTATTACAAAATTTTAATATCGTTTTAATTTCAAAATTAATTGAAAATAATGTCAATATTATACTGGTTTTAAAAAAAATCTCTTTTTACAAACTCTGTATATTTAGAAAGTGTTCCATCTTAAAATTTTGCAGGAAGCCCAAAATTTATTTATATAGTTATGCCATTGCCTTTTCTATATATCTACAAAATAAAAAATATAAACTTAGTAAATTAAAATTATAAAGTACAATATTTAAATTCGTGGTGCGTTAATTTAATCTATCCAAACCTATAGTCACTAAATATTTAAATTTCTAAATTTATTAAATCGACATTTATATACTAGGCACAGATTCATAAAATGTGATATAAATTACGATAATGACATTTCCGGTTTAACCGGAAGTATTAATAATTTTGTTATTTTAAGTAGATTACTCCATATAGATAAAATTATTTTAAACTTACACAGTTATAGTAAAATACAAAAATTAATAAATAATTTAAACGTATGTTATCTAGTTATCTATGGGAAAAAATTTCGGATTTGTTGATGATATAACCAACAAAATTTTTGAGAAAAATTGTTTTTTTTTGAGGTTAATAATTTTAATTATCAACAGTGTAATGAGTGTAATAAAGTAATTAGTTTGAATTTTTATATATCACAAGTGATGTGTTTTAAAAATGTACTCACGTCAATGAATATACTGAGTGTCTATAAATTTAGAACTTGAAATAATTAGAGTTGAGTACGTGAATAAAAGTCTGTCACTATTATGCAATATCGAGTTCTATTTCACTATGATTTATAAGTTCTACTAAAATAAATATCCAGCCCGAACAATAGAAGAAAAAGTATTCAAAGCAAAAGAAAAAATTTTTTATCAAGCTAAGAAACTTTAATTTGTGAAACTCCACTAAGTACTGTACTTAGGCTAGAAGTACACCGGGTGGTCACAATTAGACAAAACACTATTAGACACATTTAGTCACAAACTAACACGTATTTTCTAATGCAGTGAAATGCACAAATTAGTCATACCAGTTAGTTATGATTAAGAAATAGAAAATATATAGTTTTGTGACTAAATGAGTCTAATAGTGTTCTGCCTAATTGTGAGTAACCGGTGTGCGTCCAATCTTATTCTGTCTAATAATTAATAAATACAATGTCCCTAGAAAATAATATTCTAGTTAATAAAAATAAACACGTCTTTTTTTAATGTCCGCTTTAAATATTTAGAAAATTTTATTTTTCCATTACGAAACTAAGTTGTTGTAACAAAAGACAATCGAAATACAAATTTAGCTATACATGCATTAGGTAATACATATAAATAAACTACTATTTACGATTTGCCTTTTGTCAACAACAACAAAAAAATATTTTATTATTTTATTTATACAGGAAGAACCATTTAGTTCGTTCATCTTCCCATGTTCATTTCAGTAAATACATAAATACTATTAAAATACAGTATATATATATATATATATATATATATATATATATATATATATATATATATATATATATATATAAATTCGCATTGAGTTAAATTTACCATTTTATACAAACTAAGAAATTCGAAACCAACGAATGTGATAAGAATAGATAAGTATTTGACTTCTTAATATGTTTATATATATATATATATATATATATATATATATATATATATATATTAATATTTATAAATCTTTATTTGTATGCAAGTTACTTATACTTCGCATTGTCACCTTAACAATATTTTTGTTTCTTAAATATTGCAATTGCTTAAAAGTGTAGAAATATACAGACTTATTTTTATGCTAAGTTAACGTACTTTTTTATAATTTACAGTACTATATATTACTGCGTATAATAAAGTTAATGAATTTAAAGCTTGAAAAAAATTCATTTCAACTGTATCAATTTCACATTATGTCCTACAAATCACAAATATATTTTATATGCTTAAGTGAATACAAATGAACTACGCATTAGATTACAACTTTCTTTAAAATATATCTCTAAAAAATATCTATTATTTTTATAAATAATAGAAATAATAATCAGTACAGTTTTGTATTAAAAGACCTATATTATTTTTAGGCAACCACCATATAAGAATATTTAGAAAAAATACTATTCAAAAATCTACACAAATAATTTACAATATATTTAAAGATTCACAGTAAAATAATAAAATTCTATACTAATTGTTCCATTATTCAGATGGCGATTTGAAAACCCAAAATAATTAATAATTATTTTGGTTTATTTAAATGTATACAAATGTACTACGCAGTGGATTACAACTTTCTTTGAAATATATCTCTAAAAAAATATCTATTATTTTTATAAATAATAGAAATAATAATCAGTTCAGTTCTGTATTAAAAGACCTATATTATTTTTAGTAAATCACCAAATAAGAATATTTAGAAAAAATACTATTCAAAAATCTACACAAATAATTTACAATATATTTAAAAATTCACAGTAAAATAATAAAATCATATACAGATTGTTCCATTATTCAGATGGCGATTGAAAACCCAAAATAATTAATAATTATTTTGGTTGATTTAAAGTAGGCAATTAGATATACAGAGATGTATAGCTGGTACCCGGAAATAAGTGTTTACCAAATCAAATCTCGTTAATGGTAAAAGGCAGTTAGGAGCAAGCAAGTCAAACGAGAGTGAAAAATAACTCACCTACCTCAACGGTATTATGTAATGCGCAAACACTGAACTGCGCTTGAATTCATGTGCTTTTCGAACAACCGAACCAACCTAGAACCACACAACTGCCCGAGCCCGAATGCATTTTACTCGTACATCAACACAAAATAGAAGAGAAGCGCGCCTTTAGGTAACCAGTAAATTCCTCGAATATGACTTTGACCGAAATAGAAATTCCTCGAAATAGTGTTAGTAGTCGAATCAAAAATTTCAAACCAAAGTTTATCGAATTTTAGTCTTGAGCAATTCAAATTTCTTGAAATATTAATATTATTTCAATATGAAAAAAAGTTTGTTGCTAATTTTCGAAACAAAACAAGATTTTTGAAAGAAATTAAATTATTAATTAATAACTTAATTTATTTAATTGCTCGATTATCAATGGTTAATGGTCAAGTCAAAACTTTTGGTTTTTGAAAATTATTTCAAACCAAAGTTTATTTGAAATTATTTATGGAATTTAGTCTTGACAAATTCAAATTTCTTGAAATATTAATAATATTTTAATATTAAATAAGTTTGTTGCTAATTTTCGAAATAAAACAAGATTTTTGAACGAAATTAAATTGTTCATTAATAATTTAAGTTATTCAATTTTGTCTAAAAGCGTGTTGAATGATGAATTTAAATTACAAATTTAAAATTTATGATTTAAAATTGTAAATTTCATAATGCATTTGCGAAATTAATGATTTAGAATATAATCATATTTTATATTGTAAATTATACATTTTAAATCTAACCAATCATATTACAGTATTTTGAACATGCAAAACTTACTACAAACTTTGAATTTGAAATTCAATATTTCACAATACAATTTTTACAAAATGACGTTTAATATAAATTTATAGGTATTGTAAATAATATTTCAAATTGTTAAAAATATTTTAAATATTTCATAAATTTCTCAGGCAATTTATATATTGGAGTAACTAATTTTTCATGAAACTTGCAATTCGAGCAATTTTCTTTCGAACAATTTATTTCGAGCATTATACCTAACATACGTATTCATACGTTATGCCGCTCGATTGTTATAAGTACAGGCACTAGCTAAACGCATGCGCAAAATAAACGACCTTAACACAACTAAAACGCATCCACGATAAAGGCACAAGCACAAGCAAGAGAGTAGAACGATGTTAAATATGTGCATGTATGGATTGAAGAAAATCAATAATTTTGGTATGCGATGCGCGCATGCGTTTCGAGTTTTTGGTGAACGTGATTTTCTCTCATTTTACGCGTTGTTTACTTCTCCCAGAGAGGAGAGGAGAGGAGAGGAGAATGACCCAGGAAAAGCTGGGAAAAATTCGATCTCTGATAGAAGAGAAACAGAGAAAAGGCATACAGGCGATTTCCTTTTGATGATACGAGTAATTTTCCATTTGTTCTCAATTTTCTTTTTATTATTTTTTTTTAAATGTTTTTCCGATAAACTACTGTTAATTGCTATTTAAAACAATTACTTAAATTACTGATCAAAAAGGAACATCTTCAGTTAAAAAATTCAATTGATTAAATTGTAAATTATTATATTATCTAACGAATACTTAAGATTGGTTGCATAAAACGATATTAAATACATGTCAGCTTAACAATGCGATGACTAAATCAATGGGGCGCTTCAAAGACAATTGACAATCTGCGCAGTTAAATTTTTAAATAAATACGCAGTATACATCAGAGTGGTGGCCGTAACTTTAGGTCACAGGACATGTAAAAAGCTTTCGTAATTTCCTGCTTTCCTAATTATTTTTGGCAAAAAATCTACAAATATAAACTTTAAAGCATAAAATTATATGCATCTAACCCTTTTAACAAAATTTATTTTGCATGCTTTGTAACAGTAGAAATTTTATATAAAAATGTCGAAAATTACCTAAAAAAATAAACCATTGCCATGAAATTAATATAGAAAAATAAAACAAATGCTTGTCGCTTTCTCTGTCAAAATAAACAAAAATATATAAAATATCTTTTATTTAGTAAATATTTATTTAAATATAAAAAAAAAAGTTAATATAGCAAGTTTTTAAAACGGATTAAAAAGTAAAAAACAATTTCTAGAAAAATGTGGGGCGCATACAATTTGATGATAGAAAGGAGTGCGCCCCACGTTTTACTAGGAGAAATTATTTATTACTTTTTTGTCCGTTTTAAAAACGTGGTATATTAATTTTTTTTTAATTATTTAAATAATTATTAAAATTAAGGTAGAAAATGGCAAATATTATGTTACACTGATGTCACTATTATGTTGGTGCATACTAACAGCGTACTTCTAACAGCTGAATACATAAATAGATTTTAGTGCGGGAATACTGTGCGAGAGGTTTTTATATTATTTTATTTTCATTTGATTTGGACATTTTTCAGAAGACAAAATTCAATATCGACGAAAAAAAAAATGCTATCTATTAATTTATATTTTTTTAAATGTGATATTCTTAGGCATTTTATTATATACAATACATGTAACGTTATTAATTAATAAATTAATTAATTAATATTGCATTGTCATCCAGTTCTGAGCTATGTTTAAAGTTTCAAGTCTAACTCATCGGGAAGTTAGTTTAAAATAGATTGCAATATTTGTACTATGATTTGTATCAAACAAACAAATAAACAAACAGGCAGGAAAGAAAGCGAGTTAATGAAAACGTGTTAATAAAATACCTGTGGTTCTGAATATAAATATTAATTAAATTATTTTGACAAATGAAACGACAAATATTTGTTTATTTCTGTATCAATACTATGGCTATGATTATTTTGAGGTAATTTTCAATATTTCCTTTCTAATTTTTACACGCTTAGTATAAAAAATAATGTCAGTACGAAAATATTATCAGAATCGACAATTTTATAAATACTTGAATATCGTATTTTACAAGTTTCTACACAATACATATATACATTATCATTATACAGAGTGTCATGTTACATACATATGTTATTTTAAATTATATAAGCGTTACCATGTCAACATGGTGTACCTTATGTACATGGAAAATTCCATAGGTGAAATATATCAATGTTATTTATATTACAAATGAATCATGGTAGTATTTTGGACGTTTATAATTACAAATATGTATTATGAAATTAGCATTTCCTGCCGCATTACCCATTGTATTGTATTATATAAATGTAAACAGTTGTACGTAAATTGAACGTGTAAAATCAAGTTTATTTATTTCGTAATACAATTACAATGCCATAAATCAAACACTGAAAATTCGGGATTAAAAATTATGTTTGATTTACTTGCTAAATTAATTATATATTTGAAAAAAAAAAGTCTACTCGAATATAGTATTTATTATATGGTTATTGAATAATATATTATTATTTTAAATTTATAATTTAATTAATGCTAATCTATAAAATATATGTTTAACAATTTAGACTTTAATTTTATTTTTCAGAAATTTTAGTTTTATTTTCTCATCGATTTTCTTAATATGTATAATATTTTTATTATTGCAGTTATAATAAATCAAACTAAGTATACAAAAAAATGGAAAAAGTTTTTGAAAACTTTTATAACGTTATACAGAAATTAAAACTTAAAATATAAATTATTCCTAAATATTTTTTTGGCTATTGTAAGTGTAATAAATCAAAAGTATTTACAATTTGGCACAGAAACATAAATTTTTGACTTGTACAATTTTCTATTTCACTTCTAATTACAAATAGTTCATACTATTTTTAGTGAATTGTATTTCTGTGTATATAAAATAAGACTGTCATAGAGAAAGTTAAAAATCTTATAGAAATTATTATATTGTAAAAAAGAGAAATATGTATTTATATATCTAATTTTGTATGATTCATTGTATAAAAAGGTTAATTATTATAAATAAAAAATAAAGTTTTACTACTGTAAATTATGAAGAAATAAGTATTTCATCTATACTTTATTGAGAATTCATTTGTTTAATGTTAAATGATCTTCAGTCAGGAATTGATAGAAAAATTTAGTTATAAATAACTTTTACAAAAAAACTATATAATTATAGACACTTAAATTTAAAAAATTGATATTTGCAGATACAAAATCTAATTAGACTTTAATAACCAATTAAACGTCAATCCCTATCAAATGTATTATTTATGTGGTTCTTGGACGATTTCTTTTATTATTTATAATACTAGACCTAAATATCTATAATCTAAAATATATTTTAGCAACACATTTGTAGTTGAAAACTTAAGGTTATTGACCTGTTTTCACTTATCAACTATCTTTAACTAATAATGTTGACAATCGTATTATTATTGTTTTATTTATTAGCATTTATTAATAACAAAAAACATTTTATTTTATACATATGCCAAATAATAACTCAGTGTCATTTCGAAAAGACAGGTTCATAAATTAAATAGAACCACATATTTATGCTTCTAAAACTAGAAAATAATATAACACATTACTTAAAAGTACGATTTAAACACAATTCTACACTTAAACATTGGCAATATCATTAGCAAATAATTTATAAATTCTCAAAAGGTAAAAGCCGATTGTAAACGTCAACATGTAAAAACAAAATCACTTACCTTAAACAGCCGAATAAATATTTTCAAATATTTTAGAACAACACATTTTTATTATATTTTTATTTACAATATTATTTAAATTAGCACGAATTAAATTTGAAACTTTATAAGATAAATGACAACGTCACTTTTATCTACAGGTTAGGTTAGAATATATATAAACATAAACTGTGTGCAGTCAGACAACACGTTTGGTGAATTTAATAATGGTTGCGTTCAAGAAAGTAAGTAATCCAAATACAGTTAATCGGAATAAAAAAATGACACAAAATCATCGGAATTACATTAATTTTCTATAATTTTTAATAATTTGATAATTTTGTTACAGAATTTTATTTATATAAGTTAATTCAATTTAATTTCTTGCAAAAAGTTACATGATCAAGAGAAATTAGATCTGTTAATCTTATATTAAACAAACAATTCTTTTTTTGTTTGTAAATTTAATCTTGAAAACGGCTCTAAAGATTTTGATGAAATTTGATGAATCTAGGTTTTTAGATGTGGGAAAGTGATTTAGCTAGGTCCGAACTTTCGGAAAACTCATTTATTATATATAAAAACTTTTTTGAAATTAGTTTTCGACATAACGAATATTTTGATATATTATTGTCTTATGGTTACCATAGAAATATTTCCAAATTTATTTTCATAACAATATGATAACTATCATTTGTAAAACGTGAATCAATTATTTTTAATGTGGGTGTTAATTTTTTTAAAATTCTTTGAACAAGAATAATAAATTTATTTTGACGTTCGGGATTAAATCGAACGAATGATGTGAGAAAACACTAAACATAAATGGCACGAGACAAAATATTATTTCTATACTATTAAATGAGCGATTCTTAACAATTTAAAGAACTCTGTCCTCCTTGAAAGCTCGGTTTTCCTGATATTTAGTAATTAAAAAATATATTAAATAATTATGATTAAATTTTTGAAGCCATTTATTATTGCAATGTACAATACATTATAATAAATATGAATATATTTGTGTATTGTACAGTCCTATATTGAAATAGAGAACATCGAAAATGAATAGGAAAAATTAAAAAAAATGAAATGACAAAGATTTGTGTCTAAAACATTATTTCAATAAAAGACTGAATACATTATTTTACCATTCATAAGATGATAGTCATTGCAAAAGTTTTAATGTGCTAGAAAATCACAGAATATCGTACTTATTACCAGAATATATTATATAATTAAATTTAATAATAAATAATTTTTTCTTTTTTTTCTCAAAAAATTAATAATCACAGGTAATTTTTTTGTAAAAATATAATTAACACTTTAGTTTTTATTCTAAATACATTATATAGGTACCACTATTTCTAAATATTATGCGATATAGTACGAAGATTTAACATGTCTCATATTTTTTTGTAGTAATAAGTACTATACTCAACAGTCAGTTTCAAAGAAGTACTTACAAACAATACAATATAATCAAAAGGGACAGTGTTTTTTTTTTAAAAACATCCATTTACGTACTACATAAGTTCCTTGTTAATTCCGAAATCTCGATTCTGTCAATTGTCATTCAATCTAGAAATAAGTAAAATATTTATTTCTGTTCACTTAAATTATAAAGCATTGGAATATATTTTAGTATTTTAATGCAGAGCCAGGCAAGCCACTCTAACAAAGCAACAATGTACCATATTAGCCCGAATATAACGCGATATTTTTTGACTAATTATTTCCCGTTAAAAAATTGACCCACTCTAAATTCGAGGTCTAGGTAATGGAATGCAACAACTCTTGAATTTTATTTTCTTCGAATTCTTTTATAAAAATGAATGGATCGCGTTAAATTCAGATTTTTTTTCTAAATATCTTTATAAAAAATTTCGATGTTGCGTTAAATTCGGGGTCACGTAATATTTGGGCAAATACGGTATGTAAAATTATTTTTAGTAATGGAAGATTAGTTTTGCCACAGTAAATGCCAATATGTATATTTGGTTAGTATCAAGCAACAAATTTCAAAATATATTTACTGCCCACCTCTGCATTAGCATTGCAGCTATTGATGTTGTCCAAATTTACCGATAATATTATCTTCATTCGTTAACAAAGATAATTTAACGGTAATTTAAACATCATAAATTACAGCACATTTTAAAATAAATATATGAAAAGAAAACATGCGATGAAAATACTCACATTTTTTTTTATTATTTTTAATTTGATCTGTACTTACGTGTGAAAGTAAAAATTGTATGTAATTACAATAAGGGAATCTATAATTATTAAATATGTAAATTACAAGCACACACATCTAAGTAAAAAATGTACAAAACAAATACTATAAAAAATACATCACAATAATAAAAATGTTATCATAATAATCTAGAAACTAGTACTACTGTGTAATGCAAGATTTAGTGAGTCTAGGATCTCTAGTACTACGTTTTATATAAGTTTTTTTAATGACACATGCAGGTGTATGTGAATTTATCAACACACCTTCCATACATTCTTCGTCTGATGAACCTAAACGTGATTCGACCAGTGATGACTGTTTTGACAATGACTGTAAAATAATTATTAATAATTATAGTATTTTATGTTACGAAGTTGATAAGTGCATTATAACGGAATTGCGGAAAAGTTTGAAAAAGCGATATACCTGATTCAGTCTGCGTCTAGGAGGTGATCTTTTATTCCATAACGCTTCTAATTGATCGAAATGTTGTGATTGAGCCAGTGATGCACATTCAGCTATTGCAGTCTAAAAACAAATATATACATGTAAACAATTTGTCAAAATTTACATTTAAAATAAATTTCTATACAAAATTGACACACCACTAGAATTAAAATTATGTATTTGTAATTTAAATTTTACGCATTTACTACATTATAACAAAATTAGGTCTAATAATGTTAGAGCATAACATTTAGGATCTTTTTAGTACAGCTTTATTCATTTGGAGTGGATTCAACCATTGTCAACAATTCTGTACGCCTTATAAATGAATCATGTAAATCTTGGAGTTCCTCCGATTACCTACATCTTTTCAGTGAACAAGATTTGATTCCAATTATTAACAAAATCAGTTAAACAGAAAATACAAAGTGGTGCGTTATTTTGTTCAGGAATATACTGGAAATTACCTGTGAACCAAGACTTTTATTTTGGGGTATTTTTGAAATTTCTTCCATACTAGCCGATACTGAAAATCGTCTTTTCAGTCTTTCATCCATTGCAGCAATCATTATATTTGACGTAAGATGAGCATATTTCTTCTGCCATGTATAGGTATCCAAAGATACTTCTTTTTTAAGTAATCGACGCATTTGTCTTTTTGGTACCGATCTAGGATCTAAAATTAATTACAATGTTAATAATCTTATTCAATTAATATAGAGAGTATTAGGTAGATTGATGTATACTTTTTATAAGGTAATACAAGGGGTCATTTAAAACTTATTTAACCACACTTATACCTTAATATATTCTTACAAAATAATTAGAAAATACCTGGAATATCTTTAGCAGGTGCACAGTAAGTAGGAAGTTTCACGTATTTGGCAGGAGTATTATGTAAACATATAATTGGCAAATACTGATTCTCTTTTATATGTACGGCAATTCGCGAACAATCCGAAGTTGCTTCTAGGTTTATTATAGGAATATGTAATTGTAAACTTGTTAATTGTATACCCCGTTTAGTATCCCATATTATTATGGATTTATCATCAGAACCTATAAATCATCAATTCAAATCAAATTGTATCAAAGATTATATTCAAGTTTATTTATAAGTTTAATTAAATTATAATTAAATTAAAAACACCTACTTTGTCCATAAAGTTCCGAGACAGGTGTGTAAGAAACACAAAATACAACGTATTAATGGTTCCTGTCTCCTTCAGTGTAATTTCTTCGGCAGTCAATATATTACTTCCAACTTTTCACAAGTTCTGGAAGTGGCTGGTAAATTCTTTTTTCAGAATGATTCTAAGCTGCATTATGCTCATCTTTAGTATATATAGTATAATAAATAGTATTTTGTATTTTTTACAGACTCTGTCTCGGAACTTTATGAACAAAAACAAATGTTCTCGATATTTCTTCTTCAAAAAAAGTTGAATTATATATGTACCTGAAACTGCAACTGTTCCATCTGCAGATAATTTAACACAAGTCACATAACTTAAATGAGCAGATAATGTATGTAAGTCTGATCCAGTATTTATATCCCAAACAATTAAATTAGTGTCACATGATCCCGATACAACTATGCTTTTGTCTAAAAGAGCAACTGCTACGCAAGTTACTGCATCAGCGTGTCCCACTAGCACCTAAAAAAAATCAATCATTAAATTTGATAACAATTTAAATTTTGTTGCACAATCAGTGAATGAAGTTAAGTTAAATTTTGAATAACTCTACCTGTGATAATTTCCCACCATGTAGTTGCCAAATTTTCAATGACATATCTCTCGAACCAGTAATAACTTGTAGCGAATCCATTGTTAAAACGAAACAGGTAATTTCTTCAGCATGATTTACAGTATAGCGTTCATCGTCTCGTAATAATGACCATATACATAGCGAATTATCGCCGTCAGTACATACAGTATATTTCATATTATTTGTCACAGCCAAACATTTACTTAAACTGTTGCAAGATTGCGTTAATGAGCCATTATCAGCTAACCAAACATGTAGTGAGCCATTTCGATCACTTGATATGATTCGTGAGGAATCCATCATTACTTGTAACGCACAAACTGGCGATTGATGGCCCTAAAAAATACATAAAATAATAATTAAAATATTTGTAATTAATAGTAGCAGTTTCTAGAATATTCTAATCTACTTTTAAATTAATGTAAAAAAAGTTTTTCGATTATAAAATAAATTAACGCACAACTTGAATTTAAATATTGTACTTATGCCCAAAATATTATCATGAAATTGACATGCTGTCACGATTTACTTGGAAAATGCAAGCATTTTTTTTTAAATTTATGTCTTATTTTTCTTTAGTTAGTAAACATAGAAGCTCTAAATTTTAGAGCTTCTAAGTTTACCCCTGTATCTTTTCAGTTGACAATACTTAATTCAAACACAAAAATAAATAGTGGTGCGCTAATTTTGTTAAGAAGTTTGGTTTTCCATTTACTTACTGTAAACGTTGCTACAACTAAACCTAATGTAAGTCCCCAAACACGACATGTTTTATCCTCTGATCCGGATACAAGAAATAGACTATTCGGAGCAAAATTCACACATGTGATTGGACCAGTATGACCATCCATTGTTAGGATTAATTCGTGCGAATTTAATTGCCATACATTAACCAAGTGATCAAAACTGCCTGTTACAGATAATTGACCATCTTTTGATATGTCTACACACGTTATTGGTGCACTGTGTGCTAATAAATGATGCTGAGATTTTTTATTCAGTTTTAATAAACTTTTTATACTGTCTTCACTACGAAATGGGTAAAAATGTACTCGATTTCCTCCTAAAAGTAATTATGTTTCTAGATCATCATCTATTAATCAAATAATAAAATAGTTATTAGACCAGTTTCATAATAAAACACTTTCAAGTCTATTTTAAGCCTATAAAAAGCATAATTTTATTGACGATAATAATATTTATGTAATTAGAAATTTGACTTAAAATCGACTTTAATTAAAATTTTATAAAACCGTCCTTAACTGCTGTAAATACAAAAGTAATAATTTTAAAAATCGTAAATAATCTTTAATATACCGGCAGTAAGAAGAAAATCATCTTTATCTGTTATTTTTACAGAAGTTACTTCGCCAGGTTGTCCTGCAACAAAATTTGTTGAAATTGTAAAGTAGTGTTTTAAGTATAATAATAAAAAAATAACTGTATACCTGTAAGTGTTTTCATAACTTTACCACTATGCATTTCGTAAATATAAACGCGATTATCTGCACATCCTACTACAGCACGACAACTGTCATGAGCCATACATACTGATTTTACCTGCAAAAATAAATTATGAATTAACTATTACTACTCAAACTAAAATATATATATAAAATCAAACCTTAGATTTATGTCCAACTAAACTATGTAATTCCGTGCCAGTCGCAAGTGTTCTTAAATATAAATTATTATCCGAACATCCTGCTAGCAAAAATACAGAATCATCAGAAACTTCAATCATTGATACAGCAGCTACTAGAGAAATAGTATTCAACAATGTAAAGGATTCCAAAGACCATAAGCACACAGTACGATCGTAACTGCCAGAAACTAAAACATCACCGGCTAATGTCACTTTTACCGAACTTACTGGTCCACGATGATGGTCAATTTTCATAATCTGTGAATAGAACGCAAATTATTATTATTACGTTTAGAGTAGATAGATGTGTTTGTGTACTTGGGTAATTTATTCTCTAAGGATGGCTGTTTTGATCGAGAAATTCAAAAGCGAGTAAATACTTCAAGACTGTATTAAAATTATGTTTTAAAAAGCAGATATTAAAGTGTGACAAATATGAGAATATGACTGAATACTTACAACTTGTCCTTTAGCGAGAGATGTTATAATAATACTGCTGTCCTCTCCTCCACTTACAATCACAGAATTATTTAAAGCGACTGTTACGCATAAAACAGGTGCAATATGTTCATACATTCTTAAATAAAGTGATAATGATTTTAAATCCCAGACTATTATACTTGTATCTTCGGAACCACTTAACAAATACTGTGACTGTCTTGTTATTGCCATGCACAGTACTCTTCCACTGTGACCTATTTGGAAAATATATGAAATTAGATCCTAAACTAACTTTATTTCTTAAATGGTTACAAATTATTAAAAAACAATAAATAATAATAATATTTATTCTTAAAAATATATCATTTTCAATTTACCTTTAAAAGTATGCACAAGTTGATTGCTCATAATATGCCAAAGTTGTGGTTCGGAATCAACAACACAAACCACATGTTGACCAGATGGTGTTGATTCAACCATACGAACATTGGGCGCATTTAATGTGCGTGATTGTGATGGTAACGGTGGTTGTAACCATACATTTAATGGTACTACCAGCGGTAATGTAAAACCATCGCACCAAGCCATCGCTGATATTAATAATGATGACATTAAACCGCCACTGTGTTCGGTTACTGGTCTTAACCATGAGATTATCTATATTAAATAACAGTTTATTAATAAACATCATAAATATATGTGTGTGTTTGTGTATGAAGCAAAAGTTATTTGTCTGAATTGTAATTTCCTTCCAGTTACAATAAAATAAAAGTAGAAAACATACATTTTAAAATGCGTTACATATAAATAATTGGTATCATACCTGTGTTGCTAATTGTAAAGGTTCTCTAGTTAAAACATCGCTTGATTTTCGAATAGTATGATATACTAATTCCAGTTCCCTGTCCAGTAAATAACATCGAACATGTTCCAGAATACATCTTAAATAACTAATACTTATGGTTTGTACCTGGATAAATTATTATATTGTAAATACAAGTAACACGATGTAAATTAAAATACTTACAGCTGCTAACATAAAATCAAAATTGCAAACGGTTAACGTTTTAAGTTTTTGTGTATCGCCTGCTTTCAAAAGATGGATCCAACCCTCCTCAATATGTCGATTACTGTATGTAACATCGCTGTGAAGAGTCGATTGAAACGGTGTGTCTTTAACGACGTCTGTGGGAAGTGGTGCTATTCGAAAACAAAAATATATTATAAGTTTGGAAAACGATTCAAGAATAGAGTTTATTGCCTTCGCTAAAATTACGATAACAATAAACTAAAAAATTGTAACTAAATCACGTGATTTTAGCGTTAGCGGATCGTTTAGCACGCAAAGTGTGCAAAAATTATCTAATAATAAATGTTACCTGGTTCGTCTGCTGCTTCCGATTCGCTATTTTCATCGGATTCAGTAAATTCGTTAAAAAATAAATTCGCTAGATCTGAATGAGTATTCCGTAAAGTATCTTGATTATATAGGTATCGTTTGCGAGCAACGTCTCGTATAACATCATGGCTCCATTGTAATAATAATTTTCCGCTCATTATTTTTTCTTTAATAAAAGGACCTGCCAAATGATAAATAAAACATATTTTTAATTTTCTCTATTTATTGAAATATAATCACACATTATTAAAAAAAATGTTAATATAACACTGATATTTTGTTATAAAAATATTACAACGGCTTTAGTGTATGAATACTAACATCAAATAAAAATAATGTAATAATTTCAAATTTCGATTTTGATAGTTTACTTACACATTTTTCTACGAACGGTGCACAGAGTAGAAAAATTAAAATTTGCAGTTTCTAAACTAATAACTGCTTCAATATTATTTGTTGGCATTAATAGTTCGAGTAATTCAGTTTCTGTTATTCCATATTCAGAACAGGTAATTAATGTACACAGTCGAGCAATTGCAGATTGACCAAATTGTTCCTCCAGTTCATCAAATGTTTTCTCAACATTCTCTGTATTATTAAACAAAAAAAAAAGATTTAAAAAATTCTACAGCAGTGGTTCAGATATGACCCGGAGTTTTAATGTTGTTGCAAAAGTCAATTAAACGTCCAAAAAATAAATATAAATAAATTAGTTATATATTTATTAAATGATCCATCATTGCTTTCAAATCTTCCAAATTAAAGTCAATTAATATTAAGCAAAAGTTGATTGTCTGCAAGGGAATGTTTTGCGGCAACTAATTTTTGCTTAAATAAAAAGAGTTGTGTGCCACATTTTTTAGGTACATGGCGTAATTGTGTATATATGTATGTGTGTATAATTGTTAGAACATGATAAATACTTATTCTAAGAACAAAAGTTTCAAATAAGGAAAAATTAGATATATAATAGCAGTAGCAGCAAAATAGATTTGCAAAATTTACACCATTGAAATTCAAGATTTGACATCTCAAAAAAAAAAATGTCCATGTATAAGAGAAATACATGGAGAAAGCGACGTAAGTTGCTGATCAATTAACTGTGTAATTTTTAATGACTAAAATTCGGTATCATATCTAACCCACTTTTGTACAATGAGCAAAAAGTCCAGATAATTACCTCTATGGTTTTCCGCTAGTGGCAATTCAATAAAACTATCCGAATTCCTCAATCGTTCTCTTTGCACCGGAGACAGTCTTAATTGATCTAAATTAAGCGCAGTTGTACAAATCAAATAAACATTATCAGGTAAGCTAATTGGTAGCCAACTTAATGCGGCCACTATATCCGAATCTAATGGATTTAACAGATGCAAATCATCTATTATAATAATTAATACTTGATTTAAACTTTCAAATAGACGAAATAGATTTTGAAACCAATTATTGATGTACAGAGGATCGAACGATGCATCTTTCGGTAGAAATCCTTCTGGTAATCTTAACGCTATACAGATTTGTTGGCAAATAACTCTTAACAATTCCAAAGTGTATGATGATCGAGGTGTCGACGCAATAAAACGTGCTATTCGTAAGATTTTGCAATTAAACCAACTTTCAATTTGTCGGTATATTGTTTTCGCTAATGAAGTTTTTCCCGATCCGATATTACCGTAAATTATCATCGGAGAATGTCGTGCGTTGCCTTGAAATGATGCCTGAATAGTTTGTTTGATTTTATCGAGAAGTTCTGAGTTTAGAAAATCTATTACTGGTTCTTCGTAACACGCTGTTAGATGAGTTACATTTTCATTAAAATTCTCCTGTAAAATTTGTATAAGTGAATCAGAAAGTTTTGACAAATTTTATAATTAAGTAAAATACATATATGTAAAATAAAATATTTCTTAACTTTCTTAACATTATAAGAAAAGTTCAAGTTGCAGATTAAAATTTTTGTTTACTTGTTTACCAACCAAAAAGTTATCGATTAATCCAATTATTTAAGTTCAATGTAATAAAATATTTCTATAATACTTTTGAAACGAACCTGTACAATTTTCTTTCGTGATTTTAATTCTGGTTCCTCCTCTAAACTTCGGTTAATTAACGATTTTAATTTTTCGAGCATAGTTTTTCTGAACTTAATAAGATATGCCTCATGTTCTTCATTATCTTCATCTATGCCACCAGATTTCCAAGGTACACTTTGTTAGATAAATTGTTGAATAAATAAATAAAAATTAATATATCACACATAAACACAGAAATAATACCTGAAATGTGCACGATTTTCACTTGCAATAGAGGACACAACACGTTCTTTAAATTCTTCAAGCTGTTGCTTGCATTTTATATTTGTTTTGTAAGCCGAATCATCTTCTATATCCTAAAGAAAATATATTAAAATGACCTAATTTAAAGATAAATTTATATGTCTATTAGTAACAATATTTAATTAAAAAAAGCATTTTTGCTTACAAAGTAAGCAAAAATCAAGATATCTTTATTAATGTGAATTATTTTAAAAAAAAATATGTGTCAGTTTTTAATAAACAGAAAAAGACAGAAGTTTGTCCAAAGTTAAAAATATCATTGAATCTTTTCTAAACATTGAAATTCCAATTACTAGAAAATTTAAAAAAATGACTAAAAAGTAGCAGATAGTAATAAAACAAACTGATAAAATTAAAGCAAATAATTTAGTCAAATTTAAAATAAAATTAATATCACATAACAAATAATTTAAAATATTATTGGATGTAAATAAATAAATAAATATCTTTACAAACCTCGTATTTCGCCTGTCCACATTCTAAATTTTCCCATTCTCGTGTAACAGTTAAAATGTGATGCGCTGTTCCTGGTGCAAGACCTAAAATATTTCGTTATTTTGTATTTTTTGTCTTTCTCATCTTTTATTCATTTACTTTACGACTCGCAATTTAGAAAAACATTGAATACATGAATGTGAAAAAATTTAGATTAACGACAATGTTTTACTAAATAAATAAATTACTACAACGTAAACTGTTATTTTAATTTAGAGTATAATTACAAAGAAAATATATTACAATTTAAAAATATTCCTTTTCATTATTAAATAATAGAAAGTATAATATAGCATTAAAAATAATTTGTTAATCAAAAATAATACTCTAGCTCCGGTAATTTTTTTTAGGATCCTTGCATCAAGCTGATTTCTGTTTATTAATAAAAAGGGATCTTATTCTGGTCATTGACCTTTAAATAAATTAAGCAACCTACAATACTTGTATTGTAGGTTGCCTGTATATAGTTGCACGTATTGCATGTATTGATAGTCATGTATTGATAGTTAGCTAAGATTAGCTAAATTAGGTAAGATTTTTCTTTTTTATTAACAGTAAAATATTTGAATATATCCCAATTTTAAACAGTTTTTAAATGGTTTGGATTATACGATCTTTTATTATGTATATAACTGATTTATTTACCAAGTGCGTATGAAAATTGTTTTTCCACAGCAGACTCCAATAAATAATGCATTTTCTCCTGAAGCGGTTCAGATAAATGTGGTATACAAGTTTTAATAAGATTGTGTATTTCGTCTGAGAAATTTTTCCAACTTTCTGAATCTGTTCCACTGTAAAACAAGTGATTCAGTAATAATTTTCGGGAAAACAGGACATCATTTAACTTACTTGTGCCTTTGTAAGATATAACAGCCTTTTTCCAATTTATACCAGTTTGTAATAATATCATAATTTAAACCTAAATCACGTGCTTTATCTATAATTGCATTTAATTGTTCTTCTTCTATACGAAGTGGTAATACGTATGGTTGATATTTATTACCAACCAAACACTGAAAAAATATTGCTTTTAAATATTAAATTTATTTAGTCTTTAGGATTTCTTTTGAACTAATTCGCTATTTATTTTATTTCAACATTCAATTGCAAGGCAATCAAAAATACACTCAAGATGCCTTTTAAAGTAAATGTCGAAATAATGGCCACGGCATACTAGCCCAAAAGAAAACTTCACTTTAGTCAAATTTATTAATTTTTTAATACAGAAAGCGCCGTCACAAACATTTGACAGTTTCCAAAATTATAATGATGTTCTAAACACTGTTTTAGTTGAGCTATTATTATAAATCATCTTAAATCAAATCTTCAAATCAAAAATATTGGTAAGCCCAAAGTTTTATAATTTTAAAACAGTAAAGTGTTTATGCTTCACTCTTATGAATTTGCAATATGAATAAAAATATTAATTTGTTTTGTAACTTACTAGAAAGAAACAGCCTTTTGATAATTTGTGACAATTTTGTATTTCGTGTAAGTGGTCATCAAATAAATGAGCATCGTATATATCATTTTCATCGGAACCAAAGTGCATATCAACAAGTTCTACCTGAAAACATAACAAGTAAATATTTAACTTACTTCTTTGACAACACAGATCTACTTCAAAATATTGGTTCGTATTTATATTTCCTTTGGAATGTGATTTCATAAATGTAACTTTTGAGATTCAACTTGGCATAAATACGAACTTTCACTGTGGTACATATCATTACTTTGAAGCAGAACTAGCCCTTCTTCATTTTAGTCATAATTGAAATATTTATGGGAAAAGTGTTATAAAAAACACATATATTTTTATTACCAGCTTCTATCACTATTAAATTCCAACTTATGTGGGTTTATGTACAAATATTTTTCATATAAATATTAACAAGAAAAATTTTAACCACTGTAACTCGAAACTCATAAAATAAGTATAGGTTAGTTCTACTCCAAGTTAAAGATATGAGTTATAAAATATATTTTATTTTTTTAATTATTATTTATACACTAACTTCAATTTGATGATCATCATATAATATTTGAAGTTCTGGTCCAACTACTTCTAAAAGTTGACGTCGTTCTTCTATAAAATCTAATTAGAATAACGAAATATGTATTATTATAACATTTAAAAAATCACTCGTACATAGTTTTTGAAAATATGCAGGGTATTAGGTAAGTCAATGCAAACTTTTTATAAGATGATAAAAGAAATCATTTAAATTCTATTTATCCACACCATACCTCAATTCAGTCTTAAAGTTTATAGTATGATAAATAAACATATTTAAAATGTCATGTTAAATTAGTAAAAATTGTTAGTCTTATGTCTAGAATATCTTACAAACTGTAGAGACTTTATATTAAGATAAATGTGATTTTAAATACCTCCTTATAGAAAATTTGTATCGATTTATCTAACACACTACACTTTTTATAAATCTGTATATTTTTCGAATTTTGTGAAATTTTTGATATCATGCCAGGAATTTTTATGATTACATTTAAAGTGTTAGAAAAAATAATTTATTTTTATATCTGTAATTTAACAGATGTATACTGCAAAGCTAAATTTCTATTATATTTTAAGTATTAGATTAAAAACTAAATTATATATTTATATGATGTTAAATTTTGTTCATCAGTAGCAAAATCGTTAAAATCAATTAAATTAATAAATTTTTCAAAAAATTCCAAACAGTATTAGAAAGAGAATATGAGTGAGTACGAACCTGAACGAGTACTTGCAATAAAAATTTTGACAAGACGTGCCGAGGGCCATCTTGCCGTGCGATGACCTTGGAGAATTTCTAAAATTGTATCGTCGTTGTTTTTCATCGTATGACAAAAATGAAAACTTTTCTAATAAACACTGTTTTATCAACAACAACAACAATAGTCATAAATTTATTTAATAATAATTTAAAATCTATTTAAAATTTTCTATAATCTATAGATCTACGAATCCAGCTAAACAACATTTATGTAACATTTATTTAGAAAAAATCTTCTTTAGCGAAACTAACGATTGTCTTACATAAGTGAGATTCGAAAAAGGTTAAAATTCTAAAATTTACACATTAATTAACAAGTTATTTGTTTATAATTATTGCATTGTTAGTCTTCAAGTCGTATTTAGTCTTGCTTAAGTCATTTTGCTCAGATATCTGTAACAAAAAAAAGTAAGTACCTTATTTGTATTAGTATCTACGGGTAAATCAATATTAGCTACTTTTAAATTGATGATACTTAATGAAAGAACCATATTATAATGGAATAAAAGTCTATTCTTTATCTGTTATGCTAGGGGGCAACTAAAAATGCCTCCATTGCTCCACTGTTTAATGTGAAAAAGTGAGCAAAAATTGCTGTTGATGGAGGGTTGGCAATGCAATATTCACAATCTGAAAAAAATGTTGTTAATATTCAGGAGATGTTTAAAAGAATTAGAATTTTCATACTTCGTATCTTATAGCAATTTTTGCTCACTATTTTACGCTAAATACTAAAGACATTTTTAGACAATTGTAACCAAAATGGTAAAAAATAAACTTTCTATCTCTGTGATAGTTACCATTATGATGTGGTTCTTCATTATGTATTACCAACTTAAAAATAGTTATTGACTTATCAAACATCTATATAAATTTTGTAAAAAATACTGTCGTCATATCAAATCTAGGGTTTAAAAAAAAATTATTATACCTGATATATTGGCTGGTACCACAAGTTCGGTTTTAAAATTGGTTTTAACTAATACCGGTTTCAAAACAACGTAACAGTTATAAGAGCCAGGACTAAATAAATGAACTAAAACACTCAAAAACCGAGCTTGCAGTACCAGCCAATATAACTAATCAATATTTTTGCTCAGTATTTTAAATAAACGGCCAAATATTTACAATAAATAATTTAAATCCAACACTGGCCTACGGCTGCCTGTTTTAAAATATTTAATAAGATATTAAATATTTTGTTGAGAATGATGGCCTGCAGTTTGGGTACTAAACGATGCACTTATTCTAATTAAATATTGATTGGCAAATTATCATATCGGCAAATTATCATATATTAACTGAATGCCAAAAAATATATTAACGAAAGAACACAAAATAATATTTCACAAAAAATTGAAGAAGCCCTAACAAAAGATAAGAACAAAAATGAAAACATTATACAATACCTCAAAGATGTTAATCTTTACGAACAGATATAAACAATTAAATAAAATATACGTATTATAAAATAAATATTGTAAGCAAACATAAAATGTATTTACTATATTGACCACTGGTTGCAATGCTTAAATAAGTTTAAAAAAAATATCGTTGAGAATTGCAACTACATTTTGTTAAATTCTAATAAAATTAAGTGAAATATACATATAAAATAAAACAATAAGTTCATTTCTATCTGAACAAAAAAGTTTTCTTATTGCAATATCCTGTCTTATTTTTTTTTGTTTTTGTTTAATCCGAAGGCATTCTCTATATATTATCTTTGACTTTTAAAATAATTATAAAAAACTAAAATATATTATATATGAGATATAAGTTTGTATGTATTACTTACTAGTTTAACTATTTTCTTAATAATTCTAGTGTGAATTAGAAATATTTTTACTTCATTGTACAAAATAATATAAACATGTATATCAACTTACTGATAAAAAAAAACCGTAGTATACGTACAGTTAGAGAAAATACAAAACAAGTGACAGTGAATTTATAAAATTTCATTAATATCGTATATAATTAAAATATATATAATCAGCGGATAGATATTTAATATGCATAAAATATTTGTAATATATTTGGGTATTTTTAATTATAATTAATAATAATGTGTCAAAAAATTAAACAATTAAGCAATTCATGAAATGTGTTCGTTATTTATTTTCTTTTGCTGTATATGCAACTTCCGATTTAAGATAAATTGTTCCTAATTTTGTTGATATACTCATATATCATAGCAGCAATAAGTAAACACTTACTTTAAAATAAACCAATTGTAAAAAATAAATTTAAAAAACAAAATCTACTTACCAAACATTTCTTTGAATATGAAAAAAGGTATTGCATTTGGAAGCGACATGAATATCACCTGAAAATAAAACAAAACATTAATTTTCTTTAATACACTTGTAAATTACTATTTTAAAAAGTTTAATTAAAAAAATTTTCATTATTTCTTCAACATCTTAATAAATCAAATTTTTCAACCAAGAAGCATGTGAATAATAGTAAAATTTAAGAATGTTTTCAGACTTTATAACAGTGAGTTTTAATTGAAAACATTCTTAAGTTCTTTGCAGTAAAAAACAAAATTACATTCATATCTCATTTTCCACTATTCATTCGAAATGCAAATGTTTCCCATTATCTTCTTGTTCAACATAATTTAATCAACACCAGTTTTGCGTACAGCTTCATTTCAAATTTTCTTATAAAAAAAAAAGTAAATAAAAACTCGCTTTTGTGTTGATATTACATTATTTTCTCTTGGAATAAAAACTAAATAGTATTTTAAGCAATACACGACGGATAATAGATTATTTTTCCATTGCTATTTCTCAGAAATAAATCATTTTTTCTTTGCGTGATTTTCTTCTTCAATAACAAAGAAATAATTATGTATGTTTGTGACAGATACGTAAAAATAATGTATATGTTCAGTAAAATTAGTGAAAGATGTTGCTTGACTGTCATTTGTTAATTGTACAAATTAAATTTTCTAGGAAATCATGATATATGATTCTCGATGGAAACATATTTGTAAATTTTTATGTTATTGTATTGCAGTCACGCAAAAATCATAAGTATATGTCTAAGATATATTGTGTATTTAGATTTTCAATTATTTCTACCATTTTCAATTCTGGTTTATTTATTTTAGAAATGGCTTTGATGATTTTGATAAAATGTGCATGAAAAAGATTTCGAATTTGGACAAATTCATTTACAATATAGAAACTTAAACAGAACTTTTATCTGAATTTTATTTAAGTACACTAACTTTAACAATTCTCGTATTATAGCAGTTTAAAAAGTGGATAACATTTTGTCATACATGTTTTTAAATCATATACATAGTACACGAAATGTTCAGTGAAGCGATGTAGATATTTAAGGAATCGATACAGAAAACCATTCGAAATATTTTTGACAACATATGCATTATGCAAATTGTCATAGTTTCTAAGATATTAGCATATTTTTACATTTCATAAAGTTAATAAAACATCATGTGTTACTGTTATCCTATTTAATTTGTGTATTTTTATCATACGGACCATACGCTACAAAAATAGAAGATAATCGAAGAAAGCTAAAACAAAATGCCAGGAATTATTTTCTCACGATAAATTTGTAATTACTTAGTTATTTAATTTTTTTTTGCATAATAGTATACGTGGCTGAATATATACTAAATAACATTTTAAGTAGAATCTATATGATCAATGATACTGTTCAGTAGATATCAGAAAATATTGACAGTATTATTGATCGTCTGAACAAAAATGAAGTTAAGTAATGAAGAATATTTAAATGCTATTTATTAGCAGTACCAGTACTGTCATTATTACTGATAAAAAAAAATGCTGACAGTAATTTTTACCGTATTGGATCTGCTTTGGCATCATCAAACATCTTCTATAATTGTTTTTAATATTACTTTTCCATAAATTCTTGATAACTACAGTTCATATTGTATTCCTTAAACTAAATATGTGCAAAATTCGTAACATAAATTCCTAACTCAAAACCTGTGTTCAGCTTGAACAATATTGTGCAAGGCTTTAATTAAAATCTATTTTGCAGTACGTGCGTTTAATGAAACGCGGCTTCATAATAATGTGAAAAATGGGGTAGCGGCTGTCCGCAACGCACCCGGCTTCATACGTCACTTGTTGCTCGTTTGTTGATTTTCGCCTGGTCACTATCGATTTGACCTGTGCCCTTTTCACAGCCCCCAAAACAAGTTGTTGTTTGTTGGTCCGCGATTTATTCCCAGCAGACCATACTACTACATTTACGTACAGAACTATTATTGTACTAACAGCTGACAGACATTTTCACTGAGAATTTATTTACCAAAATAATTAGTAAATAATACAATATTTATAGTGCAGATATATTTTATTATATTTGAAAATGAAATCAGTGATACTGATAATTTAAATAAACTTGCATATAAGAAAAATTAATCGTCCTTTGTATACATTCCTGGACAAATTTAACGCACTTTTTTCTATTTTGTTTTTGAACTGATTTCGTTGATAATTGGAATGAAATACAGTCGATTCCGCTTAATTGGGCCACCGCTTAATTGGGACAGCCGCTTATTTGGGCCAAATCTCAAAGAACAGAAACCAAACCAAGAAACCAACAGTAAATTCACATGTTTAATTGGGACAACATTCCGCTTAATTGGGCCAGTAAATTTAAGATCACTACATATTATGTTACAAATATTCACAAGAAAAAATATTTACAAAGAATTTAATATAATACGCTTCATATTTTTTTGATTCACAAGATTCACTGAATACTTGTGCTGATTTTGTAGAAATGAAATGTTACAAAAACAAAAGACAGACTACACTTGACATATTTTTGCATTGAATTAAAAATGTATGTACCTATTTATTATTTTATTTTGGAATTTATTATTATTTTTTCTTAAAAGTTTATATTTTTTGGTTATATGTAGTTTATAGTTTTGTCCAAGAATTTATAAAATAAAATTATTGAAAGAAAAATATGGATTGTTTAATTTTATGTAAAATTCGCTTAATTGGGGCAGCCGCTTAATTGGGCCAAAATGCTCTAGTCCCAATGTGTCCCAATTAAGCGGAATCGACTGTATTGTTTACTTAAAGATATAGTGGTAAACTTAGGAGCTGTAAATGCACCAAATTAAACAGAAATAAGATATAATGAGATATTTAGAAATGCCAGCATTATACAAGTAAATCGTGTGATAACGACTTCATTACGTTTTTCTTTTATAAGACGTACAGAGTTAATGAGAATGCTTGGATCCACACGAAATGCACAAAGGTACATTAAAAAGATTCTAGATTAATAATGAAAATTTTATTAAATCTAAATTTGTTTTACAAGACAACACCCTTCTGAACTTATCGGTTATTTATTAAATTTAGAATATTTAAAAATATTTTCATTATTTTTTATGTATTTCCTTATAATTTAAAAAAAAATCTGATTGTTTTATTGAAAAAAAAAAAAAATTCAATGAGCAATAATTAAAATTATAAATATATAAATTCAAGTGTTTATATTTGCTAAAATTATGTTTAAATTAATTGTGAAATTGAAAAAATAATGATATTAACAACATGGGATTTATTTAATAAATAAATTTGACGGGTGAATCCGTTTTAGATATCCTTGTTAAAAAAAAGCTAACAATCCTTAAAAATTTAGTTTTTGAAAAATAACCCGCATTTCAAATGAGGTTAACACTCCCGTTCAAGAGTATTTTTTTGAGAAAATTCTCTATTTTTGTAGTTAGTGACAATTCACATTACCAACAAAAAACAAGGTATTTTGGTTAATTGACCCGATAAATTACCAAGGTAAGTAATATGTAAGAGCTAATTTACCGCTAACAAGTATTGTTCGTTATCTATAATGTTACCTGTTCAAAAATATCATTACAATTATTATTAAATTATAGATATAACCCAACTATTTTTTAAATTGTTAAAGAATATCATATAAATACATATCATATAAAAAACATGAATTTTTATAACAATATTTTTTTGTCCATTTCCTGTTACATTACGGTAACGTTACGGTAATATTTCCGGTATAAACTACCAAAAATAATTTATCAGTAATCATTATAAAATAAATTTTGCTAGTTTTCTTTATCATTTTTGTCATTTAAAAATATTTTATATCAACAAGTAAGAAAAAAGTCGGTAATTAAACATTCCACCTGGTTTAATCAATCACTTAAATAATTAAGCAAAGCACTTGTGCCATCTATTAACGAATACAACAACAAATTGTAATTACCTCCGAGATAAAAAAAAAAACACATACCAATTTTCTATTCTACGTCTTTTTTATTCCTCCCCGCCAACCCCCTTAATCTGGACGTGTTTTGTTCGAGAACGGCGTTACGATTGTTTCGTTTTAGCGCGCGTGCGCTATGAGCGATGTTACCTCAAAGAATGGCAACGAAGGCAAAGAATGGATAATCCGTAAATTTGAAGCAACGCTGGCGGCTTTCGTGCAATGTTTACTTACAGCGTTAGCAGACAACGGGCACACGCTCTTGCACGCAGATTTATGACGGTCATTTTTCAGCGACGTATTTCCGGTGGAGAACAAATACAGGAGAAGCTAGAGAAAAAGAACGCTCATGAATAATCACTTGCTCAAGGGATGCTGTATCTGTATCTGCATTCGCAGCAGATGAATTCTCAAATGAAAACAGCTGGTTGAAAAGAATAAGTGGACAGTATAATATGACTTACTCGAGCGCATTAATATTATTTTATGAAATTTTGTGTTATTATTGTTATTAATGTAATGATAAAGAATTTTTCAAGTTGAAATTCTTCTAATACGTAATTGTAAATGAAAAATGGAACTATAGTAGAACTTCGATTTTCCAAACTTTAATTATCCGAGTAATAAATAATTTTAACAATTTTTTGATATAAACTTACGAGATCTTTAATATTATCGAATTTTTCGTCATTTTTATCAATTGAATCGAGAATTTCGAAAGAATTTATCTCAGATTTTTTGCAATTTTCATTGTTTCACAGAATTAACAAGCATCGATAGTTTTTTTTTTTTTTTTTTAATAAGAATAACTAATTTTTGATTTTCCATATACTAGAAAATATGCAAACATGTTCCAAATAAACAATTGGTAGTAGATTACATAGTCATAAAACTTATTATTTTTGCATTTTATTATTTCTTTTAGTTGTTTATTTTGTATTATTCTTCCAAAAACATACATTTATTTCATTAATACACTTTAAATATTTTTGTTAATTTCAAAAACTATTTTTCAAATACTATTTTCATCATTTTTTTCTTTTAATTTCCTGTAAGAATCATATTTTTTGATACAAAATAGTTTAGATTATCTTTAAAACTTTGTTTTGAGAGTTCTTTTCAAAAATCACCATTATAGGAAAAGACAAAACATTCTTTAATGTATATAGATCTTACAAATTTGTTAATAATCATACTATTAATGTATATTTTGCCAATAAATGGCTTATTTATCTCATTACAAAAACCAACAAATGTATTACAGATATTTTTTCTTTTATTTGAAATTTAAACAAAATCATATAGAAAATAAATTTCATAAACGGAAACATTCATTATAAGAATACAAATTTCAGTTTTTATATAAAATGAAAAGAGATTTTAATTCTCGCTTGTACACTGCGTTGCGCAATTTGATTGACTATCTTAAGCATCAAACGAGTCAAAAGTTTGCCTGCAAACTTATTAAAACTTCTTCAAATTATAAAAGACTCTTAAGAGAGAAAATCAGAATAAAAAATACAATTACCGTACTTGATCTTTACCGTATTGTGTAGATCGTGTTTATTGCATATTAAAATTACCAACGTTTATTTTATTGTAATTCTTCAGTTTGTATTGAATGCATTTCCTATTTTATTAAAACAACATAAGAGCTTATTAAACTAGATACAATATATAATTATATCCATTGTTTTCTCAAATATATTTATGTTGCAAAATTAAGAAAACATTGGAAAATATTAAATATCAAGAAAACTGAACTTTGTTCGGTAAAGAGGATATGTATCCCTTAAATAAATTCCTGCACAAAAATAATTACCGCTTGATTTTAAATATTTTATTTGTAATTATAATTTTATGTATTAAATTTATATATTTTTATAAGACAATCGGATATTTTAAAATTACGAAAAAAATATATAAAACGAACTAATTAAAAAAAAAACACAATTTTCATTTTAAATATTTTACATTAAATTTGGTAAATAGCCAGTAACGTTCACAGTACTGTGCAGTCGAGCATTGTCATGGATTAAAACAAAACCAGGTTTATTCAAATTTTCAAAGACAATTCATCAAGGATCATTTCAATGAAGTTGTGTGCACTGGTAGTGACTCGAAGTGTTGTCAGTAACTGTGTACGCCTTATAAACGAATCTTACTCAAAATATGATAAAGCTGTTATAAAATGGTTTACTTGGAAAATGCAGGCTTTTGTAAATGTTATTTCTATTTAGTTTGGTTCATTTAGAGCTCTTAAGTTTATTCTTGTATCGTTTCATTCCAATAAAATCAATTCAAACACGAAATACATAGTGGTGTGTTAATTTTGTCCACTGTCCAGGAGTGTAGTTAAGAATTGTTCATTTAATCGAATAGAAAGAATGTTTTGAAAGTTTTCCAATGTTTCCATGATGTTATTTTAAAAAATATTAATTTCGTGGACAAAACGATTAAAAAGCACTGCCCTATATACCAGCTCCATAAACACACACACACACACACACACACTACCTAATCTGCAAGCACGTTCTATGTGTGATTGCGAAATTGAATATTGTTTGGTCGTACCTTGTCTACATGGGTGAGATAAGCTATTTATCTCTAACAACATGCCCGAGTAAAATACAATACACCCAAATAGTGGAATCGATAACTGGGTTTGGGTTTTGCTCGCCTGAGATCCACGTTGAAACGATGAAACAGTGTGCGTGGGATTGGTCCATTATTCGATCGATATTTACATCTCCTTTCACTCTTCGACAAATATAAACATATTCCACAATCAATGTATGTTTTCAGTTACTTAAAAATTAACTACTTCACACGCAGTCGATAAAATTGACATAACGATTCATATTACCATTTTGCACAGAAATATAAAAAAATATGGGTACGTGTTCTCACCTCAACTTTTTGTAAAAAAAGAAAAAGAAAAAATTCCAAAATAAATTTTTGCTTTTGCCTTTTGACAAATATAAAAAGCTTTTATATTTTTGATTATATTTAATATTATAAAATTTAAATATGTTATTTTAAAGAGTTTAAATAAATGTTAAAAACGTTTAAAATAAATTACTTTTAAAAATAAGGTGAGAATAAGTATATCATTGTTTTTATATTGTCTCATTACATTGACAGAGAATCAATATTTTTTGGTACTAAGTAAAAAAGAACAAACTTATATTTAATACGATGACGGTCGATTCTGTGGTGACTACAACAGATTTTTTTATTTTAAAATTTGTTAATTCTACAGTCAAAAATATACTCTTCTGTAAATAAAAATATTAAAATAATTTATATCATTAAAAAAATAGCGCTACAAATATGTATTTGTAATATAGAAAAATAAAATTAAAAAATTGTTTGGCCTTTTCCCTATAATTTGATTCATATCGCAGTGAAATCTGCCTTTTAATTTCCTAGCGGAAATTACAAATGTTGTCAAGTTTATATTAATGTTGTATATTTTTTTGTGTAACATAACAAATTACATTATCATTAGCGTCACGGTAAATTACAATTTAAGAGATTTTTCTCTAAAACGTATAGCGCTTAATATTATATAATTTTCATTTTAATTATTTTAAAACCCGGCATTCTTACAGCAGTTACAACTACACTTTACCCAGTTTCATTTATTACATTTTCTTTTTACTGGACACATTTTTCACAGTTTTATTTTTACATTAAAATAATTTGGGAAAATATTCTAAATGTAATTATAATTACTAGCACTAAAAAAATATCTAATTATATTAAAGATAAAAAATCAAACGAAAATTATCTACACTTTAATTAAATTTTCATCTAATATGATTAGAAGGTTAAAAACCATCTATTTTTTTAGATAAAATAACAAAACATAAGAAAAATGTTCTAAAGATTTTTAATCAATTTATTATTTATTTTTCATATCATATTTTGTTGGAAAATTATTTATACATTAATTTAATTTATTAATTTAGATGAACAATTTTATGCTCTAAAACCTATATTATAAACTATTTTATGTACAATAATTAGGAAAGCAGGAAATTACAAAAGTATCATATGCTTTTTATATGTTCAAAATTCTATGACTAAAAAATGCGGTCGCCATCTTGTAAAGTTTTTCTTAGAAAGATAGAAGCTCCTGTTAAAACTAATATGGTGGATTAAAGTTCGATGTTATTCCGTTAAAATTTTCAAGCTAATGCGTTTAATTTTGAAATGAAATTTAGTGAGAATATTCCGTTAATTTTCATAAAGTATGGGGGTGTGGGGTGGCACCATCTGTTGGTATAAGTACTTATCTTGTTTTCAGTCAACGTAAACCGTAAAACGAGGATATATTATTCAAGTTAGTATACGATGTGGTGATGTGGAGACGGCGACAGACTTTGGTTAACTAATGCATAAAGTCAAACATTACCATATTGTCCAAAGTATAAACTGTGTACTCTCTATACTACTATATACGTATGTTAGGTAAAGCTACTTTTCTCTTTGTTATCATTTTCTGTTTATGGTTACGTCCTCTCTCGTTCATTTACAAACACAAATAACACATTAGTCAATCTACCTGTTTCACTATATACATATACATTGTTTACTTGGTATTTAGTCTAATTGGAAAACCAAAATTAAACTTAACGTGTGTGGGGGGAAAAACAAATTAGATTTATTTACATTAAAAAAAATATCTCGTTTTCTTTTTGTTATGATTTCGTATCTCTTTTATTTTAAATAAAAAAAACGAAAAATTTGTTAATTTACCTGTTTCACTACATACATTGTTTACTTAGGCCTGGTTGCACAAAGCATTGTTAACTTAATCAATGAGCTAACTAAGCAACTAGATTGTCAACTGTACTTCGAATCACCTAATTGATATTGGTCAGTTGGCAAGTTAACTTAACTTAACTTATTAACTTACAAAGCTTTGTACAACCGGGTCTTAGTGTTGGGTCAAACTGGATAAAAAAAATTATATGCAGGATGATTAATTTTCTCTGTCTTTTTAAATTTTTATTACTTAATATGAATGGATATTAATTATTAAGAGATTTCTGGTATGATTTAGTTTTCACATTTTACAGAAACTCAATTTCAATTCATTGAAAGTGTAAAATTAGTATTTTCTTGTTTAAAGTATCATTGAATACTGTATAATTCAGTGGATACGTCTACAAAGTTGTAATTGTCATAAAAACGATGCATCTCACCGAATTAAAATTTCATTGAAAAGGAAAACTGTATTAAACTTTTAAAAAAGGGTGAACATAAAAAGTTATGCTACAAAAAGGAAGTAGTTATCCTCAATTTATCCCGTAAACGTGTTATAACGCATTCAAAAAACACGGTAAAAATGTTTTTTAATAAGAAAATACTACATCCTATTTTCAATTTTTATATCAGTTAGAAATAATTAATTTCTAAACATAACAAGGAGCTTTAATAGAATAATAGGACTAAATAAGCTATTTCAAAGAGCTTAATAAGTAATTTCACATAAACATGAAAAGTACATTTGATAAATAATGGAAAATTTTGAAAAGAACTTATCTCGTATTTCTTGTTGTTTTCATTTTTCACGGTATTCCAATTAAAAAGCGTTAACTGATCATTTCTTAAAAAAAATAACTCATTTTTTTATTTTTCCTGCGATGGAAAATACACAAACATGTTCCAAATAAACGATAAAAAAGTAAATTACGTTATCTTTGTAAAAAGGCATTCAAATAAACAAGAAGTAAAGTTCCTGTCGTAAAAATATGTGATATAACGGAAAAGTAAATTTTTAATCAAGTAAAAATTTGTATTTTGAAAAATTTAAATAAAAAATATGATTTTTGTATTTTTTCATTCTTGCTTGCTTATTTTGCATTATTCTTTCAAAAAACTTACATTTATTTCATTAATACACCTTGAATATTTTGATTAATTTCGGAAATTTCAACATTTGTTTTTTACTAATTTGTAATTTTATGCCTTACCAACTACAGTGACTTAATTATCTGCAATAAAAATATTACTTTAATATACAATAGTTTAGATTAAATTAAGTTTTTTTTTGTATCTTCTTCAAAACTATATTTTCCAGGGATAAATCCTTTTCGAAATACCCAATTCAATTATTAAAAAAAAAATATATTAAATTGTATCTCCGTATAACTTGATTTGATGTCGTTCGACTTCTACATATCTTAATAACTAAAACACGCATTTAATTATGATCTGATAAAGCATCAAAATATCAGATTGCATTATCAGCAACAAATTATAGCATCGTGAAACTATGTTATAGGGTATTACGTTCCCTGTAACATAAACGGACAAATTGTGAGAGGTTTCAATATGCAAAATACATGGTTCCTATCTAATTAATTAACAGCTACCTAGCTTCATTGAACACCGCTTCTGTTTTACTGCTTACTAAATCATCAACATGACACTACAATATCATCGAGATTAATATTTTCCAATTTGGAATATTATATACGTAGTTTTCTTAATTTTTCTATTGTCATCCATTTTCATAATAGACACTTTAAACCTTCTTTTTTTCGTCAAAGTTTACAATTAATTTTTCATCCACTTTCACACGATTTTATTTTATTTTAACTTAACAATTCTGTTTAATTCCTTAAATGTGTGTTGGTTTATCATCAAATTTTGCAAAAAAATTCACCTACTTTTACCAAACCAAATTTTCTTCAAACTTTGAATACATGTTTATTTCCGATAATAACACAATATTTTATATTTTTTTTTATAAAAGGTAAAATGTATAAAATCAAATATTCTTGACAATCTACAGAGAAAAGAATCTTTAAATGATTTGTCTAATGTTTAGTTAAATAAATATTTTTTAGATGAAAGATCTAATTCAAAAGTAGATTAGTTGTTTAGTATATTCATCTAATGTAACTAGATATATTTTCTACTTTGTCATATATTTAACTATTATTGTTCTGTTCGTTGATTTAACCTGTTGTTTTAGATTATTTATTTAAACTTTATTTGAAATAACGATTTGATTTTAACAATTTTGTATGTAGATGAAACAACTAATGTTATTAGAAATATCATTTAATTTAATAGACGAGTTATCTAATTCAAATTAAATGCGATTGTATTGTATTTTTTCCAAGTAAAAATATATGCTAGTATAGTGAAAAAAAATATAAGCCACGGTTGAGAAGATTTTTATAACACTCTTATTCCTTTCGGTGCTATTAATTTTCAGAAATAATACAGCTCGACAATAAAAAATATCATCTCAACTTTGGCATCATATAATTACTACTAATTGTAAGATACTTTCAGTTGAGTAAATAGTTATTTGACACAGAAACTCGCATTGCGAGGAAAGAAGCTATTTTTAGGTTATGTCATTAAACAGTCCTATATAATTATATATAATATTTCTCAAAAATTATTTGAATCCTTTTACAAACACATTCAACTAACAATTCCACTTGTCATACAGTGCAATAATTTGAAAATATGTTCAGTAACAGTAAGTAATTATCATAATTAAAAACTGTAATTTTTCCGTGCAGTCAAAAAAAGCACTTAACAAAAACTACGATACATTTCAAACATACTTCATCCTTTAATGAGAGTAACAGTAATTAAAACCCCTTCCATATTTACCTCAGGAGAGATACTTGACAAATTACTAAATACATTCTCATCCCGGAAAAGCGGGTTGCGAGTTGAATTGTGTATATATACGTAAAATAAATTCGTTAATTAAAAACCATTTTCGCTATCGCTATTATTTTCGCTTCGCGTTTCATCCGAGACAAGACAAAAAAAAGAGAGATAGCCGCATGTTAATCATCCTAATTAGAAACAGTTTTTGCTCAAACAACCGTTCGCCCGCTTGAATCGATGCTTTTAATCATCAAAAACTTGAAACTTCAAAGCATAATACGCGGGAAACAGACAGTTACAGATTCGACAAATATTTATTGAGAAATAAAAATATATAATACAAGTAAAACGTTTCTTTTTACTATTATAATAATAAACAAATAAAACTAATTTTTTTTAAAAATTCAAGTAAAAAGTACTAACTTTTTTCCCATAAATACCAAATGGAATTACTTTCTTAAAGTTTTTTTTTTATATTGATCTATATAAAAAAAAACACTAATATTTTCTTATTTGTTATCTAGTAACTTGTTTCTATGATCTATTATTTACTGTTATGTCATTTGAATCAGTTTATCCTGATGAAGATAAGCGTTGAGTTTCGTCGAAACGTCAATTATAAATTAATATATAATATATAATACAGAGTTTTTGGATCTACTCCAAATGCGCAAAGATGCATTAAAAAGACCTTAGATGAAAATGTTGTTCTCTTTGATAATCTTATTAAATCTGAATTGGTTTTAATACCAGACAATGTCTGACAATGCAGTACAGGTTACCGGCTATTTACTATTTAAATAATACACAGAAATATGTAATTACAGTAATTACATTAATTACAAAGCAATATAATGACATTTCGACCAAGATAATCATGAATTTATAGAATAGGCAGTCACTTCGAGTTGATGAATATTTGAAACTCGCAGTCAATATTAGTAAATGATTAGTTTTTGAGTATCCGGAATGTATTATTGCACGAATCTAGTATACGATAAATGTACAAACATTTATATTGTACTACGAATTATATATATGTTCTAATGGTATTATCATGTTTATTTATTTATTATATTGAAACAGAGTGAAATTTCCTGTTATATTTTAGCATTTAATCCATTAATAATTGAATACACTTTTTGAGTTCACTCGAATATTTTATCGATTTTTTTACGGGTACATGCACTTGCACTAAAATTTATTTTCTAGTTTATTTTTGTGAAATATATTTAAATTTTTAATCCTAAAAATGCATGTCGGAAATACAGATATTTTTTGTTTTTATTATGATTTTTTCACTTTCAAAAATTCGTAATTTTATTTCCTTGAACAAATTTATCTTGAACCAAAATATGCGTATAAATATATAAATATTCAAGATAAAAAAAAATAATTCGTATAAGATAAAGCATCTGACGGTTTTTAAAATAATTATAAAACTTTATGCTTGCTCAAAGACATTATTATTTATAGTGAAAGATGCGCAATTTTATGGAGTTTAAGATAGAATGTTATTTACTTTTGAAAAATAATTTCCATGACATGTCCATCATGATATTTCAAACACGACATTGTATTCAAAACATCATGGTAAATTTTTCATAGAAATTATTTTTGGAAGAATTTGCATTATTTGTTGTGGGATTTTTTTCGGATCTTATTTTCGAAGAGTTACTTCAAGTCAAGAATGCTGGCTTAACGTGTTTTATTGCATTTGCTTTCCAAAACTATGCAAACATACACATATTCATACACCTATAAGATTATGGCACAAACTCTTTCATGTAAACCAGAATTTAATTTAGTATACAAATGTTTCGTCCACATTTATGATATCTCTCGAAAATACTCTTTTAGTTATGTCAACCACTTACACACTGGACATTATGCAGATTACATCTTCAATTCACTTGCATAAGTCTTTATTTTTTCTAGTACAAATAGAATTTCTAAAATATTACAAATTTAAAATTTCTATACTCATAATTATTAATTAAAATTTAAAAATAGCATCGCCATTAATTTGAATTCATTATTTGTAAAATAAAATACTATTACTTGTGGTAAAAATATATCTTTGTCAACATTTTCGTAACGTATAATCCTATAACACTTTAAAAATAATTGAGTTATCTTTCAGGAAAATAAAAAATTAACATAACGACAACATTTTCATTTAATCCTCTCTCTAACTAATTCAATTCACTTACCCTGTCGTAATTTAAAATTCAAAATATTGTTTTCATTTGAAATTAGCAAAACAACATAAAAAAGTTGAGTAGTTGGGTGATCACAAAAAATAAACCAGTATGCTATTTTAATTTTTTGCTCTAATTTTAGCAAAAAAAAAAACAAACTAGCGCGTGCATAATTTGCAGAAAAATAATACGAGCAAAAAAATATAATAAAAAACCGATAATATCGTAGTAGAAAGCAAATCACATGCATATGCATGATAACGCTGTGTTTTGTGACCTATGCACGCGTAAAACAACGTTAACGTGCAGTGTGTGTGTGTGTGTTCAGCGTGAAAATTTACGTATTCCGCCTCATCGAGAGATTATACGTCAGAAACGCGAGATATTCTACTCGTACGTAGAGAAAATGTAATGCAAACAAACTACGTTGTATGATGCTTCTTTGCATCCAAATACCTCGTGTTGTGCGGCTGAAAGCTGAAGCCTGCAAAATCCTGCAAATCTCGTCGTGAGTCCTGATGCAACCACGGCTACATGTACAAGCAACGAAAATAAAAAGCGAGCACACAGCATGTATTGTTTAAAAAACAAAGTAGAGCAGTTAGGTATTTCTCACTGGAAATTCGTAATTTTTAACAATTTTAATATACGAAGAGTGTAAAGAGTCTGAAAATAACTAATTACCTCGAGTACTGTTTATTGTATATATTAGGTAAATATATAATTTACTTCTGCAAATATTTCAAATTTTTTATTGCTAGTAAATTTCAACAAATTTATCAATACAGTTTTTATTTTTGGATTATTTAAGAATAACAGACTAGGACATTGAAATTGAAATTTTGGGAAAAATTTAAAATCTCAATATTTTTGAGTATTATTATAATAACAGACTACTTTCATATACTTAAAAAATAATAAACAACGAAATACTACATGATTCTTTATCAATGTATTGCTTAATTAGTCGATCCTATTCAGTTCATAGACATTTCTTTTAATTAATTGAAAATGAGTTGGAAATTCTTTTGAAAATACCAATATATTTTATTATTTCGAAATCTAGGTAATCTACAGTAAAGGTAAATCTAAAGGTAAAGGTAACTTTTATGTAATGCAACAGTAACTCAATAAATTTATTAAAATTTTTAATATTATAAATATAAATTTATAAATATAAATCTCGATATATCGATAATTTATCGATATATCGATAATTGATATATCGATATTTAAGATTGATGATATCCTCTTTGCAAGCTACAAATATTTGATCTCGCATGCGGATAAGACATAATAAAAATGATTGGTTTTAATTGAAATATATAGCAATTTACAATAACGATATTTAATATACAAGACTAATCATAAATTTTTGTTATAATTAGTTCACAAGTATGAGTATGAAATAACGAAGTAATTATGAAACGTTTTATTTATTTTTTAAATTATTTAAAATTATTTAAATAAATTACAAAATCTTTGGCGATATTTTCATTTTATATCCATACTGTTATTAGCATATTATAAATTTTTCTTATCATGTTTCTATTTTTAAAATTAAATATATTGTCTATTAGTATACACGATATGGTAAATGTAATATTAATTATCCATATACAATATATCGATAATATCGATTTATCAATATATCAATAAATCGATATATTGATATATATATATATATATATATATATATATATATCAATATATTAATAAATCGATATATCGATTTTTAGCTATATCGATATTATCGATTTTTTTTGAATATCAAATATCGATATTGAAATTCCAATATCGCCCAGCCCTATAATAACTAATGATTTCGTATATTTATGTCATTCAATAAAGTACTTTCGATTAGCCAATTATATGTTCGCTTTTCATTTTCCCTGACTGGACACATACATTATAGGATAGTACTCGAGAAAATTAGAGGAAACTAAACGTATAATTTAATTTGGAATTAATGTACAAACAAATCAAAAAGTTTCTACTATAACAATTGTGCACCACTATATGCTTATTCTTGTTTTCCATGTGCTTTTCAATTATTTACAGTCAGTATTTTCACAATATAGTTAACTTTAATTAAATCCATAAATAAGTGTACAAATTAAATTATTAAACTATAAATTTATAATTGTATTATTAAAAAACCATTATTTGCAATTATTATTATATGAATATTATTCTACTTTCCGGCAAAAAAAATCTTAAGGTAATTTAAGTAGATGATTTTCATATTTTATATTACATGAAATACGAAACATTATGATG
Organism: Clivina fossor; assembly: GCA_963966155.1. Classification (NCBI taxonomy): domain Eukaryota; kingdom Metazoa; phylum Arthropoda; class Insecta; order Coleoptera; family Carabidae; genus Clivina; species Clivina fossor. The sequence continues at coordinate 6,654,895 of OZ014553.1, read as the reverse complement.
GATTTAGTATATTTATCTAATGTGATTAGATATTTTGTTTAGTTTTTCGTAAGTTGATCTGTTCTTATTCATTGATTTATCTAAAGTTTACTTACAATAATAATCTAATTTCAATTAATTTATAGATAAAAATAACTAATTTTATAGAAAATACATATTATATAATTAAACAGAAAAAATGACTTAAAATTTATATTGGTTTTTATTTTTTAGAATTCTGTGTGGCGAACATAGGACATATTTAATTTTGATTTCTGATTGGTTAAAATCGCGGGCAAGTTTACTCATCTCTTTTTTTTATTTTATCTCTCTATTTTGTTTCAAATTTAAAGATCAAAAATGAATATATTAGGTATATTAATCATAAAATATATTTCATTTGACAAATTTTCTATCAATATTTGAAAAAATTTAAAATAATTAGTTTAACATTTAAAAAAAATAAAAAAGAATTGCCATGGCTGAGAACAAAATGCCAGAGATTTAATAAAAATCCGAGTGGAAAAATTGTAATAAGTAGACAAAGACTAATGGCTTATAAAATTTATTTAAAACATAAAAATGAAGGATTAAAAATTTTTATTTTTGTAATGTTTACTTCTTTTAATTTTATTCAAATTTTGAATAATAAATAAGTCTATTTAAATATTACTGTAATTATTACTATATTAATAAAATATGAATAAAAAACTTTGGATTTAAGTTCTGTTATATTTATTTTAGCCGATGTTTTGGCATTATAAATTAATTTCTTCATTACGATAAAATAACAGTGAAATAAATAAACAAACTAACATGTAACCATGAAAAGAAAATTTACTAAATTTGAATTTAAGGGCCAAATTTTGTAACTAAATTTGCTTAGTGTAAATTAGTTTTTTTAGTACAGAATTCTTCTTTAAAAAAAGGATGAGGCTATTTATACATACGGTATGTATACGCAATTGGCTATGTATACATACTAAAAAAAAAAAACCTAAACCAACCTACTAACCTAACCTACCCTAAATAGCCAATTACGTAAAAATACTGTATGTATAAATAGCCAATTGCGTATACATACCGTATGTATAAATAGCTACTTTCTTAAAAAAACAGGATATAGTCATGTAATTCGACTTGAAATAGATAGTTTATTTTTTCTAACATTGTATAAAACATCAAATTATCCTAAAGAAGTATAATTCATCGAGAATTTAACGACATCTTTTATGAGTATAATTAGAAGTTTCGAAAGCTATCCAGTTTATTGCTTCTCATGTAATTACAACATGAAGTAAACACAAAATCAACACTTCATAAAAATAGAATCGATATTCCGTTATAGTGAAAATGATCACATACATTGTATAGTTACAAAAAAATTCTCGTAAATACAAATATTTTTCTTCGTCTGCAATAGCATAGTACATGAAATTTTTCTAGAGTAAATTTCATATGGTAGATAAATAAATCATAGCATGCTAGATAGAGTAACAGCGTTATCAAAATCAATACAAAATTTACTAGCGTGTTTAGAAAAAAAAAAAAAAAAACGGCAAATGAGCTAAATTTAAACCATAAAACAAATGATGAACAACATGAACCTTTTTCTGGTCAATTATTTTCTTTCTTTTGTACTTTTTTTCTATAACAAGTTTAAAGATAATTTATTTATCCATTATACGAGTATATTTTGTTACAAAATTGCTTGCATGAAATATATAGTATTTGTTTTTTTTTTTGTTACAAAAATGACTAAATACAATGGAAATATGTTAGTTTTGGATTTATATTTGCTATAATTTTTGGAATAGTAATGAAAACATAAATACTAATTAAAAAATTACACAAAATTCTCTCCATTACTCGAACATTATAGTTTTGTATATTATATTTTTTAATCTCCGTATTTATATTATTAAATAATAATATTAAGACCAAACTTTACTCGTTTGAGAAGGACTGGATTGCTTAGATAATTATTTCATTTTTAATTTAGCTCATTTAATAGTATAAAATATATTTTGAACCATGCTATTTATGTTAACTGTTTCTTTACATCATTTGTTTGCTGTTATTAAAGTTCAAAGAATTAAAAAAATACATACACTAAAAATTTTCAATTCAGTTGTTCCAAAAATAGCACTTAAAAAAATTATTTTGTCATATTGCCATGAAAATAAGTTCAACAGTGTCTCAATGATGAGTATATGAAATCAATTTGTCAATAAATGTCAAAAACTAATTCTAAAATAAGTTTTTTTATTCTAAAAAAGTTTTTCCAAAGTTGAGATTTACAATTACCTAAATCACTTTTTCGCTAGAAATCGTTAGAACTGCTTTCAAGAGAAAACTTACAAACATATATACAAGGCATACGTAATAATGGATTTAGTTTGTAATTTTAAATCATATTACGCATGCTTCGTACAATTCTTAATTAGTATTTAATAAAAAAGCAAATTAAATCTGTCAGTAACAAAGCATAAAAATACTAATTTTCATTTTGTATCGAAGACATTATTATTTGATCAATCCACATATTTACAAATACATGTTCTTAGAACGTTATGAGAAAGTAAAGTATATGTTTCAGTGAATAAAGCATAAACATTCTAAAAATAGTATACCGGTAAAAAGCGGGCAAAGTATGTAATCGAATTTATAAAAAATTCATATAGTTAGTTTGTAATAAACTGCACTACTGCAGTATACATCCAAAATGTTACCTATGTGTGTAAGAGTTATTATTAATAATAAAACTGACTATACAGTGTCGTTTGGTTACCTTGGTAACCGGTTAATTGTGTTTATTTTAATGGTTCCGCAAATTTAAACTGCAAAATTAGCATGTAAATTAATGTTTGATTAATATCTCGTTGTATGAGAAATTTCTATATTTATCTTATAAGTTTCTCCTACAAAATTGTTACAAGTTCATTAACTTCTAGCAATTTTCCGGTTTAGATTCGGAAATTTCTTTAGATATTACTTTACAAAGTATTTGTAAAATTTAAGTATTATCTACAAGTTTTATTTTGGAATTCCAAACAATTTCTGAAAAACTGTAAATTTATAAATTTGTCACAACAAGTAAACGACAAATACTTTTTCGACAAATTACGACAAATACTTTTTCTCGTGTAAGCTGAATTTATCACACTTCGATAAGTTTCCACAGCAATGGACAAAGTTACAAAGTGTAGTAAGTAAAGAAAAACACTAGTTTTTCATATTTTTACTTAGATTTCATAGACATTAGTAAATTACAGCCTATCTTTCAAGTCTCTTCTATGTTGGAATCATTTTCTGACTCACAATTCGTAATATAATTATTAAAAAATAATTTACTAATAAATATTACACAAATTTGTTTTTTGTTATGTCACTTTATAAACAAGCAGTTGTAAAAAATATATTTCTATAGCAATCACATGCGACGACAATATTTATTATATTTAATGTTATTTTCAGTTATTTTCAGGCTTAAATCTCCGGGGTGGAGAATGTGGGCGGGGGTCATAGAAATGTACGGGGGGAGGAATAAAATTAGCCTAAAAATAAATGTAGTAATAGATATTATTAGCAAAACAAGTACAAAATTACATGTATGTAATTATAAAAGAATAAACTATAATTATATTTATTTTGTTTCGGTTTATTTTGTGGCAATCTTCGAAAATCTTGCATTGATATTTTTTGGCTCGACATGCTCCGGGGGATGGAATCACCCCCAACAACCCAGAAATAAGCACTGATTGTATTGCAATTATAACGAAAATTTTCACTTTGACATTTACAAAATGAAACTAAATAGAAATATTATTACATGTATCTAAATCGATCGTACGAAAACCAATATACGATACATAATTGTTAAGTCTCAGAAATTGAGTTAGCTCAGTTTCCTCTAGTTTCTTCAAAATTTTCCACATTTCTGTTATAGTGCACTTACCAACCGTGTATCGTAATATAATGTTTTAAACAATTTCTTAATTATTTCTCGAAATAGTAGCTCCAGTAAATTAATTATTGACTCGTATTTATACACCTAGATATAAAATTTTTTTATAATTACAATAAGTTTTTATTGTGTTTTTCTTTATAAATTAGTTTGAAAAAGTTAGATCTTAATTTTAAAATATTGCTTTTAATGTTTATTGCATGTACATTATTAATGATTTACGAAGTAAATTTAAAAAGTTACCGGCAATTTTTTACATTAAGTTTAATAAACTTGCAAAAAGTAAGGTAACGCATTTGTTAATTAAAATAAAAAACTGTATGTAGCGTTAATTGATAATTATTAAACATTCTAGTTATTAGTAAAAAAATACTGATAAATCGCTGAAAAGATATTCGTACTTTGTTAAAAAGTTCCCGAAATTCAGTAGTTTTAAGTTAATAATAGAATAATAAAGCCTGCTACTTTTGTTTATTGTATATATTTCGTATGGTAACAAATATATAAAAGTACGATCAACATGTTAAGTTAGCAAAATTGTTAATCTCATTTCTATACTAAGTCACTAAAACGATTTTATTACCATGTGATACAACTGAAATCTACATCCCTTAGAACGTTTACATGCATATTACTTCTTGTACTTAATTACATGTTCTCGTAATTCTTATAGCTGATGTGAAGTACTTTTCTGTATTTATATTATAATACAAATATAAACACACTCGATTGACTAAATCAAGCAGGGGTGCGAAGATCGTTATAACAAAGAGAATATAATATAATTTGGTTATCAATGTAGGCCTGAAAATTTGCGGAACCCGGTGCAAAGAGTCCGTGATATAATTTTAAAAATTTTAATTTATCGATAATAACGTAATGAAATAAAAATTGTAATTTATCATAGCAAGATTTGATTCTTAACACGTAACCAAAAATAAAAAAAATTATTTTACAAAACAATTAATTAAATACTGTTTGCGGGTTTTATTAAAAATTTGGCTATAATAATATACGTTTATTTTCCAATAGGAAGACACCCAATTACAGGAAAAATATAAAAAAAATACATTAATTACTTAATATTAACAAATAAAGAAATAAGTAACATTAGTAGACTAACTAATACAAAGAAAAAATTGTACAATTAAAATTAAGTACGTATAACCTATAATATTTATTTATATTAATAAAGAAGAATATTACATAATATAAATTAATTAATTAAATACTGCAACTACGCTTTTCTTAATAAATTGGAAACTATCATTATGAATGTCACAAGCATGACAAACCCTATTATATTTATTACACATTCTAATATCATATAATTTTTTTTTCTTTTCTTCTATCATCTTATCAAAAAAAGTTTGCACCGACCTATCTACCTATAACATTCTGTATAAATAAAAAAAGCAAATATTGTTTTTAAAGCATACAATACTTTAGCAAACGTATCTACTTTAAAATACGTACATCTATTGTTTGTATTGCCATTAAAATCTCAAGTTCGAACGTTTTAAAGAAAACAATAGTTTCTCTTATACTCGAAGTATATGAGAAAGCAAACAGTACAAAATAATTCGTACCTACATCAACTAAACTGGAAACTTTTTACCTTCTTACTGTTCTTCAACAAACACAGTTAATTCAAATGGTTGGTGTTTTTGTCTAGAATATAGTAGAGAAACAACGCTTTTAAGTCGTGCAATAAAAGTAATTCCCAGTCCGCTATAGCGTCTGATAATTTAGTTTGGCGGGGCTAGCGATGGTAACTTGATAATAATGATCGATTACAGCATCCTTCCGCAGTCTTCCAAGATGGATTTTATAGCATTTTTTTCTCTCTTCTCTTCGTTGCTTTTTTCTTCTTGAAAATTTTGCGCGTAACAAAAAAAAAAAATCAAGATAAATTTATGCTCTGACGGTTTTTGTTCATCTACATTTTAGGTGACATTTTATATTCTGATTCTTAAATTAATTTTGTTCTCAGTTTTGGAGACAAAAAAAAACCGATTTATTAATGGATTAAAAATGTAATATTTAATATTTTTGAGAATTTTTTCCCAAACTACTGCAGTAGTGTATTTTATTACATACTAACTTAGTGATTTTTTTTTCGTAGAAATAATTCTTTATTTTTCAGTAGAATTTTGAATTTAAATTTTTACCTTAAGTTTAAAGTATATATATATATATATATATATATATATATATATATATATATATATATATATATATATATATATAAATACTTGTTCAGTTATTAACAACGTTCAATAAATTTGTTAAATTGTATTTTACACTCAAATTAAACGAATGATGAACAGAGTTTTTCAATTCATTGGACATCACAAAACGTTTATACGATCTATCTAATTTTCCAGATATAGAGATTTACGCCCGAGAATTTCACCGCATAAATTATCAAACACATACGCGTAAAATCTTCGAGGAAATGGAATCAAGTTGATTTGTATTCGCCGTAGTAAGTTTCTAATAAAATTACTCGCACATTCGAAGATGGTTAATTAAAATGAAAGAGCACACGGAGGCAAAGGACAACACGTTGGCGTAGGCCAATCGTAGCTGTGGCAATACAAGAAGCAATAGAGAGCAATAGTGTTTCGGCGCTCTGTCATAGTTGCAAAGGTTTGTGTGTGTGTGTGTGTATACCAAACGTCAACACTACTAAATACCGCACTAGAGACGAGACCAAATTACATTTTCTAATTATCCCAAGCTGGGCTATATATGGCGTAGTACTGATTTAAATATGTTGGTCCATATGGATCTATCCAAGCAATATTACCGCATTGACAGTGATCTGAAATTGATTTATTCCGAAAGGAACTAGCTGTGCTGTATCTGGATTCCGCAGCAAAATCAAAATCTTGTTAGACAGAAAAATACAGTACTCCGATAATGCTCAATAATACTCAATAAATGATAATACATTAGAATTGTAAACAATGACATTTTCCTTTTTTTATATATTATTTTTTTCTAAAAATACATCTGCGATTAATATTATTTAAATTTAAAAACTTCTATACTAGTAAAAAATATTCCATATAAGTTGATGAACTTGCATACGAGTGTGAAAAATTACATTCTAGTTGAAAACTTCCATTTAATTTGGAATACTTGCATACAAGTTTAAAAACTTGCACGGAAGTTAAAAAATTACTTACAAGTTAGGAAGTTACATGCAAGTTGAAAAACTTGCATGCAATTCGGAAAGTTGCATACAAGATAGAAAACTAAGTGGCGCAACCAAAGGGGGGGGCACGCCCCCCCTCCAAGGCTAGCAGAATTAGCACAATTTTTATTCATTTAGTCATATATTCAGCAGTCACTTCTAATGCTACAATTATTTACCCCAAAATATTGAGCCAACATTCATTATTTTAAACTATTAATTATTCGATTCATGTAAAATAAAGTGGAAATCTGGTTAGTATTTGCTTTTTTTTTCCTTCTCCAAGATAAAATCCTTGCCCCCCAAGACAATATCCTGACTGCGCCACTGGAAAACTAGCATACAAGGTAGAAAACTAGCATACAAGTTGGAAAACTAGCATACGCAAGTTAGAAAACTTGAAAACTCATCGGATCTGAATTGAATTACACCAATTTTTACAACAATACTTTTTTCATTTTTGCACTTGCAGTAAAAATCTATGAATTAAAAAAATTATTTATTTGAAATATATTTCTGGATTTTCAATAATAATAAAAAATAATCAAAAATAGAACAGCGTACAAAAATCACCTGTATAATTAAATTTTAGTTTTAATTATATTATTAATGGTGTTTATCGAATAAATAAAATAATTTATGGAATTTGAACGGTGTCCACCATTATCATAAAACAAATAACCTAGATTCATAAATATCTGAAAATATTCAAATAAGTGAAATATTTCAGCACATTGCTGGAAAACCTAATTTTAAGAACATTTCTTATTAAAAAATATTCCAGTTGAAAGAAATGAAAGAATGAAAAAAAAAGAAGGCGAAAGCTCAAATCATTGAATAATATTGAAATACGATTTTATTTAAAAAAAAAAAGAAAATTTTAATTTCAAATTTTCAACTGTCAGATTGATTACATTTTCTTCATATGAACGACAACTGATTCACTAATAAAAATCTAAAAAGAAAATTGCTTTTCATTTCCAATTCGATTTTAGTAAGATGAAGGCAGCAGTTTTCAAGAAAAACCAAAGTAGATAACTCTTTTAGTCAGTAAGCTGCTCATTCGTGCGTCGCACAGCTTAAAGAACTTTCTCATCTCTTGCTTAAACTTTTAAGCTAAAGTTTTCCTAAAAAAAAATTTTAGACAATAATACAGAGAGTAGATATAGCAACCGAAATACCCTTGCGAGGAAAATATTTTTTTCTACTTATGAAAGAAATTAGTGCTTAAAGTTTTGTACGCAATGTTAGTACATAGTTTTATTGCAATATATCTTCAGATCGACGTATTTCTACAAACAACTTTTTCCTCAAGATTACCTACGTAGCATGTACCAGCTTAATTGCGTGACTAACTTAGTGCATGCTACAATCCAATGTATCTACATACTTATTAAATATAATGTTTATGAAACGCAATTAACGAAAATGTCGTGTTCGTATATGGGATATTTATTATTTATATTTATGTTGCCCAAAATTACTTTCAGAAATTACAAAATATCATAAAAATCAATAATTGGTAATAGGCTAGTCTTAAATTAGATATCTCGAAAAATAATACATAATTGCACATTTTTACTGTTGGTCAAATATTGACAAATATAATTTACAAAGAAGGACATTTATATCTAAAACAGAACGGGAAGTTACTTGAAAAGGATGACTGTTCTCCCGAAAGGATAAAAATGCCAATCCTATTACCTACATAAGATCGTCAGAAAAAAACTGACTCGGAAAGAAAATGAACGCTACATGGTGGCTAAATTTTAAATGATTTATCTATTTATTAGCTACATAAAAAGTAGTGAAAATCAAATCGTTATTTCAAATAATGCGTCCAGATAAATAATCTAAACTTACATTAATTTTAAAATTAACACTTCTATTAACATTAACTTTAAAACTAAAAAAAAAAAGCATTTATTCAGACTTTTTGTTTTTGACATTTATTCAAAATCATATATCCTCGCTAGTTTTATACAGTCTGTTTGTCTAGTATCTAGTATGTTTCAAAGAAAAATTAATTACATAGTGTTGGCTTTATTATTATTGACATCCAGCACTTTTTTGACAAAAAATATTAGTAAAACCTGCTTTATTTAAAACAGATGCTATAGTTCTCCAAGCGTTATTTTTGGTAATTCAATTTGGTAAATTAATTAACAAAACTTTTTTCTCGATCTATACGAAAAACAGACACTAAATTGTGCTAATGTCAGCTGAGAACTAAGATAAATCGCCATTAATTCGTATAAAGTAAACGCATGCGCATTGATGTGAAATTTAACTAAAAAGTTGGAAGTTGATCAGTTTTAGTGGAGTGCGTAATGTTAATGTTAATTTTAAAGTTAATGTTAATCTAGCTTAAAACTGCAAAATAAATAAACGAACAAAAATAGATTAATATACAACAAAGTAGAGAAATATCTAATTACATTAGATAAATACACCAAACATATTAGAATAATATGATATGATGATAATATGATTAAAAGACTAAAAAATATCTACTTTGTTTATATAAAAACTAAAATATATATTGTTTTAAAATTAAGTTTTAATTAATTCAGTTATTCGTAGAAAAATATTGACATGAAATTTATTTACATCAATATATCAAACTGTCAAAGTTTGACTTTAATTATAGTTATTATTTATTTTATTACAAATTTAAAATTCTTTGTTATGTAATAAATATGCGAGGCTATAACTTTTGTAATTAAAATTTCTGGAAACTTTTGTCTTCAAAATAATGTTCAATCACTTTAAAATTTTATGTTTGACCCTTCAAGTTTCGAGGAATAACCCTTTGTATATAAAATAAATGTATTATATGTATAATTTAATATTTGGTTTATATTAAAGTTTCCGTTTCAAAACTTTCCGACTATAATTGAATGATAGATTTATCTTTTCCAAAATTTATGTATCTAATATTGGTTTGGCGGAGATAATTTATTTAGACTACGACATGTATAACATTGATTGAGGGATGCGTACTTTATGCAATATTCAAATTTATTGAATTATTCAATATAAAATTGAAAGGTCAAATATGACAACATAAAAGGCGATATTTATCTTTCTTACTTATTTATATCGTTTCGAAATGAAATGATGTATAAATTTATTTTTAAACTAATATTCTTTCGAATGTTATACTCGAAATAAAAATTTTATATTCTTTTCAATTTAATTTCTACTATAAAGTTTTGACTACGAAATTTGAATTTTTAGGACAAAAAATATTACGTAAATATTACTTTAAAAATATATTATTGAATCGAATAAAATATGTAATAATTTTGTTGTTTCTTCTATATAGTATCGGGCATTGCCTGTACCTGCTACATATTGATTGAATCGAATACACATTAAAATTTTATGCTTCTACGCATCGTGTTCTGGACTAATAACATATTAATAAAACAAAATGTTTGCAATGTATTTATACCATGTAAATAATACTCATTTCAAATATACATTTCATATTTATTTCAATCTAACAGAAAAAATATTACTTAATCTTTATTATCACTCAAAAGTTGCATACCAAATAAATAATTAAACAGAACTTAAACCTAAAATATTTTTATTTTAATACAATGAGTTCTGAAACAAAAAAAGTTTACTATGTTAAGATTTAAGTAAATTTTGAAATTTGTGTTTTTATTATTATTATATATTAATTAATTTCTATTAATTTATTATTCAGATATCAGACGTGCGCATAATATGAATACGGTAGCAAGTTTATGCCGAAGAACTGGAGGCTATATGGAATCTTTGTTAAATGTTAAAACAGAGACTGAATCTGTCTTCTCTTTATAATATTAAAACGTTGTTTCAAATTTAAAGTCACTAATTGTGTTGTCATAAGCAACTGCTGTTGACATGTTACACAACTCTTTACGTGCAACGTTTAGTGCACGGTACCAAAATTTTACTAACTTATTTAAAATATATAAAATAAAAACTTTTAGCAGTTTGTTAACACAATACATTTTAATTGTCATAAAATTCATTAACAGAAAAAAAAATCAATTCAAGCTTCAGTCAATAGTAACTATTATTTATCTTAAATACAAGTTCAGTATTTTGAGCTTACAAAATCCATTTTCAAAAACAATATTTACAATTTTGAGCAGTATTTAAGATAAATAATAGAAACTTTAAATCAAAGTTTGAGTAGTTGTTTTGTTTTTCTGTTAATGAATTTGCACAGTCAAAAAATTATAAAATTGTATAAAATTTAATTTTTATCTGGAAAATTTAATGAATAATTATGTCACCTAATGGTATTTGAATCCATAACCTTTCAATTTATGATCATACTCTATATCCAATTGGGACACATTAATTTTGTTGTTAATCATCGCATCACTAATTGTAAAATTATATATAAACAATTTAAGCCCAGTTTTAATAATAAACATTTCAACTTTAAGCCAACCAAAAACATTGTTTTATTGACAATAACAAATAATGTTAGAATTAGAAGTTTGAAAAATTGACAAAAAAGCATTAGTAATAATAATTATGTCAGTGGAATTTAAAATCAATGCTTTCTTGTTAATTTAAAGTTGACTTTAGTTAAATTGTTTGATATGTAATTGACTGTTTATTTGTTAAAATTAAAAAAAAAAAACAGATTTTTTTCATGTCATTCAACTAAGAAACCTACAATAATTTGTAGGTTTCTTCTTGTTTCTGTTAAATTATATTTTTACATTAATGAAAAGTATTGTTACCAAAGTGATAAAAAATTCAAATGTTTTTGATTGAAAAAAGAATAATAATAAAAACCAACTGGTGTATGACGTAGTAAAATGACCCGTAATATGTAACATATGTTTTAATTCCCGTCCACAGATGATTCAATGAATGACAGATGAAATAAATTACTTGGCAATAACTGCCAAATGAATTTTAATTTGTGCAGATTTTTTAGCTTTGCAAATTGCTGAACCGAAAATACGATACGACGATACGATAGCTTGTCTTTGTTTAATTACTTTTTTTATTTTTCTAAAATATTCTATAAATATTTTTCATTTTATTATTTCATAAATTTAGATTCGTATATTCGCTAGTGCAAAAAAAGTTTAGAAATTAAAAAAACAAAAGTTTTAATTATATATTGATTTTGTTTTTGTATCATGTACAAAGTGTTTTAAAAGTATGATTATAGTCAAAGTTTTTAAAAATATTGCAAAATTTTGTGAAGTATTATTTTTCATTGATTTTTTTTATCAATAAAACAAACTTTTATTGTTAATTGCAAGCTAAAGTTTCTATTATTTTATAATAAATGAAGAATTTTTTTGTTTTCAGATGTGAAAATTACAAGTATATTAATTTTTTTTTTAATAAAAAGAATTGTATTTTTCAAATTTTATTTTACTTACAATTTTATTTTACAATTGGAAATTTCAATTGCAAATAGGTAGTTCAAATGAGGTTTTAGATACATTAAATTATTACAAATTTTGATTGACTCGAAAGCCTGGTGTACGATGGATTTAATTTACAAATTTAAAATTTTTAATATAAATGATATGAAATACAATGCTGTTGTTCATAATGGATTTAAGAAATCTATGATTTAAAATTTAGATTTATTTTATATTCTAAATCATGAATTTAAAATCTATCTAATCATATTATAGTATTTTAAATATGTGACACTTGACACAGGCAAATAGCTGACTTATTGCTATGGTTTGTTTGTAGTTCGCTGTCAGTAAATAGAATAAACAGAATAGTAAAATTTCAATAAAGATAAAGTTTTTCTATTCTATATTATTACTATGATAATTATGTCACTTTCACTATTATCCAAAAAAATAATTTTCTAACCCAGTTTCCATATTAACCTCAAATGATACTTATGTCATAAAAAGTCACGTGATTTCTAAGTTCGACTCTGATTGGTTGACTTTTCATATTCTAAATTCATCTTGTAACCAGAGCTTAAATTTATAAATTTTAAATCTAAATAATAAATCTTAAATTTGTAAATTAAATTCATCATGCAGCAGGCTTAAGGCTCCAAAATCTTTAAGACATTTCTTTTGTCTTGAAGCAAAACTAGTTTAAGTCTATTTTTCGAGTTTTGAACTACAGTGGTTTAAAGTTTTCTGTTTGTTAGTACTCGTATTTATATAACGAATATTTTCTCATAATCCGCTAGTTCAGCTAGTTCTGCTTCAAGGTGATGATTTTGTCTAGTTTGTCTAATAGCTAATTCAGCTCGAGTTAAATTTGTAGTTACGCCAACAGCTATATCCCATACTTTTGAAATACACTGTATATTAATAAAACGTTATGTACATAATAAAAAAAAGTACGCTGTTATTATTAGACTTTTTAATGAAACATTAAATTCTTATATAAATCAATTTCATCAAATAATAGCGCCAGACATTATGTCAATAAAAATATTGTAGTTTATTGTTTATAAAATGGAACATGGAACACTCGCGCAATTAACAATAATAAAAATTACAAATCGAACAAATAATATGAAAATAATATGTGCATATGTAAACTAAACCGTGTTTATGTTTGTATATGAAATGAAATTATGCGAGTATGGTAGATAACAGGGCTGGATTTCTGTTTGAACAACCCTAGACTAAAATAAAAATGGGATTCCTGGAAATTTTGATTTACAAATAATAATAAACAAGACACTTGTTTCTGAAAAATTCAAAAAAAATATAAAAAAAAATGTAGTTACAACATTTTCCGTTTTTGTTTTGTTTGCATAATTATTTATTATATTGTCAACCATAATTTCTTTTAAATAAGTTTTCATACATTAATGTTTAGATTTTTTATTTAATTTCAACTATATATTTTGAACACTTTGTGGCCATCAGCAACTAATTAAGCAGGAACCAGTGTGTTTATATATTAAAATTTATAATAATAGACTTGTAACTCCGTGTAATATATAACATAAAACGGAGAGTGGAGAAAGTGCATTATGGGTACGAAAAACGTTGGATATCCGCAGAAAATCAGCATTGAATAAGTGCAATTAAAAACATTGAATAAGCGCATCAAAAAATTAGGTTGGCTTAGGGTAGGTAAGGTTAGGTTAGTTTAGTTATGTTATTCAATATGTTAAGATGGTTCGGACATGTTGAGCGAATGCCTAATGAACGTTTGGTTAAAAAGATTTATTTCAATGATTTTGATGGTATACGTTTGCGTGGACGTCCGATGAGTAGTTGGAGTGGTATGATTGAGAGTGTTTTGCGTGAGGGAAAGTTTCCAAGTAGTAGGAATAAAAGAGCATATATGAGAGGAATTATGAATGTGGATAAAGCGAAAGTTGCTTGTTTGGATAGGAATGTTTGGAGGCGACTGATTTCAGGATGATGAAAAGAGTTTGTGCCACACCCTGTTGGGTACATGGCGTGATTGTGTATGTATGTATGTATTCAATATAATCATGACGCGCTTATTCAACATATTTTGATGTTATGCAATGTATATAAAAAAAGGCTATATGTGCTTCCTCAACACGCCCAACCTAAAATTATAAAATAATTGAAATTTTATTAGTGGATTATACTTGAAGAAACCACTTTATTAGCATTTTTGTACTTATGAATAGTTTATAGTATATTTAGTTTTTTAAAGAGTTTATTTAAACTCTTACACAAACTTTAACTAGATTTTATTTGGGTAGATTCCTAGACAAATGTTGACCCTAGAGTTCAACGTATTTCAGCTTAATGGTAAATACGGCCCTGGTAGTTAGGTAGCATATTGTAGTTTTACACGAATAGATAAAGAAATTTAAATAAAGTACAATGATAATATTGGAATAACATGCAATTTATTTGTAATCACAATAAATATTAACATATAGTGTATTTATTATATAGTTATCTAATTGGAATTTATGTTCCTGCTTTTGTTTACAAATGAAAATAAATTCAATTTTTGTATTTTGTATAGTACATGCGAATATCTTATTATAAAATTTATTTCTGATTATTTTTGTGATGTATTGAATATCTGTTTTGTTGAACAATTGTAAATATTTGGTTAACATACGTTTATTTTGAAATTATTGAAAACAATCATACGAGTATATATACAGCAGTGTTTAACGAATTTTCAAATTATTATTTTTTAAATTATTTATTCGATAACTAGATGTAATTAGAACTATTTATATGATAACTAAATGTAACTAGATTATAAAAATGTATAAATTTGCCTGCACACTGATTGATATTATCTTTTTCTTTATAAATTTCTATTGCTTCTATTATCAATCTACTGTTAATATTGATGGGAATTGCAATTATTATAGTATCTTCGAATTTTACATCATAAAGATTTTCTAACGCATGTACTTTTTGGTAGATATACATAAAATTTTAAAATAATTATCATATTATAGAAATAGCATATTCATATTACGGTCAAAATATGCATTGTGTCAAAAAAGAATTTCAAAATATTTTTTTTATAGTAAATAATAAGAGTCGAAACTTACAATAAGTTTAATTATTTTTTCGCATCCAAAATCCTAGATTTGCCATATTTCACTAAAATCTTTAGAGCTATTTTCAGATAAAGTTTAGCCCACACAAATAAATAAACAATTTTTGCTCGTTTAATAATACAGGATTGGTTCACTCTCAATAAACAAGCAAAATAAAACACCTGATGGTTCATTAAATCTCTATTAAATCAAATCTCTAAACTACCAACTTTATTTTTAAATCCAACCATAAAATTTAATTTTCTTCCAACGTCACACTAATTAAAAAACCAACACAAGGTTTTTTTTGTTGTTGTTGTTAACAAACGTAATAAATCGTTTAACAAACTTCAATAATAACCTAATGTAAAGCTAGATGTAAATTAATTTACTGCGCACCTAAACGTTTAATAAAATTACTACTACAGTTACAGCATTAGGCGTATTAGAGTAGCGACCAGCATAGCATGTTGTTCATGTTTTTTACATGATTCCGGAGTCCGGGAAGTTATTTTTAGGTTAGACGAGGGGACATTCACTTACGTTACGATAACTAAATTAAAATTACGTTTGAAAAAGGATCACATTCGAAGTTTTTGATCCTGGTAAATAAAAAGTTTAATTAGGTCCGGTTTTTCTACGCTGCTGAGTTTTGTTTAATTTTTTGGCATGTCAGCAAATAGAACATTTATTTTTATATAAAAATAAATGTGAATTTAATAAATATAAATATTATTTTGGTAGATATGTTGCATATATATATATATATATTTTATGATAGATTAAAATTAAATAAAACGGCTTTAGGTTCTAGTTCTGTATTAATATTTATTAATAATTGACGTTTCCACGAACTCAACGTATATAAACATATAAACAAGTTATTAGGTAATAAAATAAGTAACTAGATCAAAAAATTTATAAATTTTCAATTAAAAGAAGTCAAATTTTATTTAAATCAGTGCCTTCACACTGATTGATGTTATTTTTTCGATTATTAATAAATGTTAATACAGAACTACAACCTAAAGCCGTTTTATTTTAATATAATGAGTTTTGAAAGATTTTTTACTTTGTTATTATAGTTTGTTTAAAAATTTTGTATTTTTTTAATTTGTAAAATATTGTAAATTTATAAATTTTGAAATTATAAAATAAATTTAGAACTACTCATATTATATTGTTAATACAATTGAGCAAATTTCAATTATGAAAATTATGAAATAAAAGTTTGTCAGTAGAATGTAAACCAAAAATATTCTCTAAACTCTAACTAAAAATTATTTTTATTTGAATACCGACAAATAGATAACAACTTTCATACAATTTTTTTTTATTGATATGGCTTGTATTATATACTCCGTTTAGTTTAGTTCAATTGTTTAGTCTTAGTTTTTTGACAGTTGTATTGTGTCAAAACCAATATTATTTGGAACTGATAGTTATAACTGATCTTGTAGTATCACTTATTAGATCATGAAACTAATTTAATTAAAAATTTTAGTCTTCTAAAAGTTTCAATTTTTTTTTATTGTATATTTTAACAACTATTTTTTTTTTTTTAAATATAAAGATACATACACAATCACGCCATGTACCCAATAGGGTGTAGCACAAACCCTTCTCTCTATGCCAAAATTATTTTCCGCCTAACATACATATACTTGTACTTTTACTGTATTTTAAAAATTACAAAAGATAAAAAAATCTTTGAAATATTTTTAAAATATTAAAGATATAAATAACACTTTAAAACACAAAATAAAAGTAGGTCAATGTTTAATTTAACTAATTTGAACTAAAATAAAGTAAAAACAATGGCAAATCTTATTATACCATTTGATTTGTCACAGAAAACAAGAAGATAAATGATTTCTAGCTGCAGTAGTATAAAAGTTTGTAGATATGTTTACGTAGATAATCGGATTTTCATTTGTATATAAGTTGAATTAAATTAAATTTCTGAACAAATCCATAAAATATATATTTAATAAAATTTAATCTAAGTGTATTTATTTATTACATAACTCGACTTAATCACATCAGTCAAGTGTTATTCCTAATCTGATTTTTTTATTCTCTCGTACTTTTTGTAGTTTCGCATTAAACTACGTGAAACTACTACTGTCAGCGAGTGATTACATTTATATCATAAACTTAAGCCGCTTGAAATTTTAACGGTTTGAACAAATTCGTATTATTTATCGACATACGTATAGGATTGAAAATGGACTGAGATAATTTATGTCTAAATATAAACTTGCATTGCCAAAAATAACTATATCTATTTTAGAAAAGTAAAAATGTTATAGATATATTTCTATTTCTATTTATATATCGTAAACGTAACTTAATATTTCATTGTTCTTATAATGGATTTCATTGGTGTTTGAGGTTAACAATACACTATTCTGGTGTCGAGTAGCGCAACTCGTAAAAGTGTACAATATATACACTAACTTGTATAGTATTTTACTTTTTATACGTACATTTGTACACTTTGACATTTAAAAGTAATGTAATGGTTATATATTTATGTATTCTAAACTTAAAGCTAAAAGTTAATATACTATTAGCAATAAAACTTTATTTAAAAAACATAAAAATTAAAAACATAAAATACAGAATTTACTGTTGAACGTGTACGCCACTGGTAAACGTAAATGTACATTTCGGTCATGTTTGTTTGCATAAAATTCATAGCATCTCTTGATAATTCAATATGATAATACCGGTACTATTTGCAATGTATGCATTTCATTATTTTATAATAAAGAAACAATGAACAAAACATGACGCATGCTTATGAGAATAATCACATTATGTATAAACATTTTCGTTAAAATAACGGTTCGTTAAAATGAAAATTCTTGGATTCCGTAAAAAATCTTTCTATGTATATTGCAACGAAAGTTTTTACGAGGTTCAAGAATTTTCATTTTAATGAACCGTTATTTTTAACAACGTGTTTATCTTGATCAAATTGTAGCAGTTTCACGAATCAATCCTGCTTTTTCAGAGGATTTAAAATATGAATGTTTAAAGCATTTTAAAATTTCAATCCTAATCGTTTAACCCGAAGATTAAAGCAGAATTTACTAATTTCAAGCGTCTACAAATGCCGAAATAAACATAGTACATGAATAATTCGGAAACTGAAGGTTCAACTCATATTCTCTGGCTTTTACCTCAACTCTACTTACTTGGATGCTCTAGTTCTGTGTCTAACCACATAACACAGTCGAAATGTTTTATTATTCAAAAGATAGTGCATCAATGCAACTATCTTGTGCACCTAATGTGTCGGTTTCACTACAAAACCTCTACGTACTGCTGGTTGTAGATACTACAAACTATCTACGGTTGTTCATAAATTCTGTTTGCAATTCAATTGCATTATTTACACATTGAACTTTCTGTTATCGTTTGTGCATATGCAGGTGTATTATATATATATATATATATATATATATATATATATATATAAATAAATAAAGAAAATAATATTTAGATAAAGAGCTAGGTTAATATTCGCATATTTCAAAAACTTACGGATTCAATTGAATCGGGAATTTTAGAAAGAACTTATCTTTATTTTTTCACGGGATTACAATTTTATTTTCTTTGCAAAGCATATTGCCAAATAAATGATTAGGGAGTCTATTACATGGTCTTTGTGAAAAGTCATAGTTAAGTAGATAAGAAGTGTAGTTTCTATCGCAAAAATATGTGGTATTATTAAGAAACCGAAACGTCGATTTCTGATCAAGTAAAAATTTAAATATTAAATATAATTTTTATACTTTTCTATTTACTTACTTACAATTGCTTATTTTGAACTATCCTTTCAAAAAGACATTTATTTTTATTAATTACACATTAAATACACATTAAATACGTATCCTGGTTTAATTTTGAAAAGAACTCATTTTGAAAAATAAAAATATTACGTTTATCATCAATATATATGGTACATATATATATATATATATATTTATATATATATATATATATATATATATATATATATATATAAATGCAATATATATACATACATTATTTTTAATTTTATGTTTTTCAACTACTGTGACTACATCTGAAACAAATATAAATATATATATATATATATATATATATATATATATATATGTATATATATATATTTAATATTCAATAATTTAGAGTAAATTCAATTGTTTGCATCTCCTTCAAAACTTTCTGTTCCAAAGTAAGTCCTTTACAAAGTTCAATTGTGCACTTATATTAAAATTAAATTCATACATGTTTCATAAATTTTGCAGTTTTTAGAAAATTATTAAATTATCATATTTGATTTGAGGTTATTGTGGTATGAGTAATATGCAATATAATGATATTGCTACACATAAATCCGTAAACAGTTGTTTACTAATTTCATTGCGGTTATGTATGAAAGGTTTAATTTAATTAAATCATCGTTATTGACAAACGCGTATTTTTTGATCATTATTTCGTTTAATTAATTTCATTAAAATTGATACTGGAAGCTTTATATGGGTACGATATGTTTATGTTTGTTCATTTTATGAAATTACTGGATATATAGGTATGTATTATATGTTTACATATTATTGCAGAAATTGTGGTATTTATAATTTATAATAAATACACAGGGTAGTGTTCAATTTTTTTAATGAACATTTTATATACGTTGTTACACTTTTTTCAAGTATTAATGACACTAATATATATAATATAATTTAATATATATATATATATATATATATATATATATATATATATATATATATATATTAAAGTAGAGTTTATGTATTATTTGTAACTCATCAAATACTACATTAATAAAGACTTTGTTTTTTTTTTATTTGTTACTCTAATGTGTTTTTATTATTTATTTCATATGGTATAGTAACGAATATATGAAAATATGGTAAACATTTAAATGTTAGTTGGTAAAAATTGTTAAGGCTAATGCATGATAGATTTAATTTACAAATTAAAAATTTATAAATACATTTTTTAATTTTACATGATATAAAATACCATGTTGTAGTTCATAATGCATTTAAGAAATTTAGATTTAAAATATCACTATATTTTATAATGTAAATCATAAGTTTTAAATCTAACCAATCATGTTTATTTACAACTAGAATATTTTAAAAAGTGTATTTTTATTAATAAGTAAGAACTCGTATAATAAAAAGGTATAAATTTGATTAGTTAATTAAATTTTGTCAAATATTTTACCATTTTATGAAAATTTTACAAAAACAATTAAATACGGATAAAGACAAATAATTTTCAAGACAACGTATCACCTATATAATATATTGTTGAAAACTTTGCTTGGTATGTTTATAAACAAACTTTCTGAAACTATGGAAAATTGAAAATGTATTTGTTTTTTAGAACAGAGCACGAAATGGTAAACACATTATAAACGAATTTGAGTGTAAATTTGTAAACAAATTTTTTTCACGACGTTTCGAATTTGTTTTTGTTTATTTTTAATTAACGGTATATATGTACATGGAAATATTTTATATATTTTTCATAAAAAGTCTGTTAATAAAATTTTATAAAAACACAGTTTGATCCAAAAATATTCGAATTTTTATTCTGCACAAGAATGTGTAAATTATGCAACTTCATTTGTAACATGAAAGAGTATAATTGTATGGTTTTCATTAACAACCAACAAAAATACTGTTATAAGTTATAACCTAACGCGTATAGTAAGTAAGTTTATTCATATATTTACTTAGATTTCACAGATATTAAAAATATACAGCCGATTCATCAAGCCTCTTATATTTCGGATTAATTTTCCGACTCACAATCCATAATATAAGTATTAAAAAATATTTTACTAACAAATATTACACAAATTTGTCTTTCGTTATGTCACTTTTTAAACGAAGTAGCTGTTCCATATCAATTGCATATGACTACACACAATTTATTATGATTTAACAAAAATTTTGACTTTGACATATGCAAAAATAATCTAAATATAAAATTATAAAACGATCGTGCGAAAAACATTATACGATACATAATTGTTAAATGTGATAAAACAATAGAATCTCGTAAATTGAATTATTTCAATTTCATCTTGCTTTTTCAATTATTTCTTCTATTCTGTTATAGTACACTTACTAACCTTTATAATAATATACATTTTTTTTTACCAAAATGACAATAAATCACGTAATAATCAAACGAGATATTGTCTATAGCAATGTGACAAAGTTTGGTAGACAAAGTAATATCGAAATTCTAATCTACCTTGATCAATTTATCCCAAATAATACCACAGGAATAGATTGGATACACAACAAAAACGAAACTACGAAATGAGGCGAGAGAGAAAGAGAGACACAAAAAGCATGTCTAAAACTAGAAGGGGGTGTTAAACAAAAAGAGAAATTGGAATATTACAGAAGCGGTAATTAAAGTTTATAAAACCGCTATGATATTAACGGTATGATAAGATAACGTTCCGATTATGCGAGTGAAATATCGAATTCGTTCGATTGGCAATATCGGAAGTTGTGTTTGATTTGATTTCAATGCTGATTTCTGTGTCGACGATTACGTTAATTGACAATTATCGAAGTTCGCCTTTTTTTCTACTCTCTTCCTATCTCTCTCTCTCCCTCTCTCTTCGATTTTGTATCAAATCCGATGAAAGGATTTTTTTTTTTTTTTTAGCCAATTGGGAAATTCGAACAAAATGCGTTTTTGTTGGTAAATTCACATCAATAGTAAAAATGTTTTTGATTTAGTTCTATGTAAAAAAAAATCATTACTTTTTTTTAATTTTATACACTCACTGACGCGGAAAACGGACCATATTTTTTATAAGAAAAAATGCTGGTAACAGTTAATTTAAGTATTTACTACAAAATATAAACAAATGTTTGTTGTTTCACTTGTCACAATAAACAAATTTATAAATATTTAGGTATTATACCTATATTGTTATATAAATTATATGAGTAAAAATAAAATATATTTTTATTTTGTAAAAAATGTGTGGCCCGGAATAGAAATAATAATAATTAAATTATTGTTACAGATAAAACAATAAACATTTGTTTATTTTTCTGTATTAATCTCATGGGTATGGTTATTTTTGAAGTAATTTTTAATATATTCTACCTTAATAAAGCACAAAAAAATAGTAATCTTAAGGCTGGTGTCCATTGAATTTATAGAATATTCTGGGCTAGTATGCCGTGATCGATTTATCCTCGTCGCAGATGTTTCGTCATACATCGTAGATGGCATTCAGTCACCAAGCACTGAGAATGTTATCTACAATGTATAGCGAAACGTCTGCAACGAAGATAGTCGACCAAGGCATGCCAGCTCAGACAATACTATAAATTAAAAAAAAAAATTAGGTTACTGATTCAGGTGCAGAATTTTCTGCTCCAAAACTAATATTGGAAGATTTTAGGTCTAACATAATTATACAACACTGTTCCGGATTTGAGTTGTTTGACCCGCATTGAAAATGTCTTGGATTGGACATACAATTTTTATATTTATATAGTTATTTTTGATACTGATGTATATAATCATTTTTTTGAGACTGTAATTAATTTTTCTATTATAAAAAAGTGTGATTTAATATTTATTAATTTTATAAATTATTAAGAGAATGTTTTCTGGTAATTTTTGTATTAATAAACGCATAGAAATATAAAACATCTATTCAATTTACGAAAGTTTGATTTTACATGTTAAACAACTGAGTAAAGATCGACCAAAAATAATTTTGAAATTTCATCAAATCTGAATTTTCCTAAAAATCCCAAGATTGAAAATTTTACATATAAGAAAAACACTCTCTCGTACATTGCATCTACACAAAAAACAAGAACGCATATTGGAAACGGATAAGAAAATACAATCGAATTTTAATATAAAAATTCTTATTTTGATATATGGAAAATCTTTTCGGTAAATTACCTTATTGTAGGGAGGGGGGGTATATTTGATCCGTACTTGCAAAATTATCATAAATCATCGGAAACACGAAGTGCTTACACATCTGTAGTTCTCTGCTGTACCATTTCACGATTCTCGTTTCGTCTTTCGCGATATTGTTTCGGGGGATAACAAAGCGGACCGGAGATTCAACTGTGTGCGAGAGAGAGTGTTGCCCCTAAGGGCGAATAAGTAAACAGCGAATAAACACGACACGATGGAAACACATAAAGGGCCGGCCGAAATCAAGGGCCCCTGGGTCCTTCGCTCTGCCAGAGCAATGGAGAATTTACATTTTGCACTCTCTCTATGATGTTCTCTTGCTTTTGCGAAATGTGAACTTTTCATTTTGATATTTTTCAGGTTTATATTTTTTTCGCTTATTTTTATTTTATTTTCGCCGACTTTTTTTTACGATATATAAGTATATATATATATATATATATATATATATATATATATATATATATATATATATATATATATATATATAAATAAAAGTTGTTTTTGTTCTGTGCATTTTGTTTTGAGGTTATTATAAATTATTTTTAGGTAAATATATTTGTTTGTATTTATTGTTTTTTGTTTTCAATTTTGAAGAGAAATAAAGTAATTTTGTTTTTAAATGAAAATAAAATTATATGTATATTTCTTTTTTGTATTTATGTAGGTAGAACGATTTTAAAAAATGTTTATTTTTGTTGGAATATTATTAAAAAAAAACAAAAATAATAACATAATGGTTTTTATTATTTTAGAAAGAAAAATATTTAAATAAGAAAAATCTATATAAACTCATTGTGAAATGTTATATTAACGTAAAGATGTTTGCGAACATAATATGCTACTGTTCTGTTTTTGTTAAATTCAATAATGTATATTTAACTCTTTACCAGAGATATGTATTTGTTTGTACACAAACGGTCATTTGCCGTCTGTAAAACTGATACTTTTTATGTACCCGTAAAAAACTAAAATTTAACAAAACTTTAGAAAATGTGAACAACACTGACACATTTGTATACTTTATTTATACACTAGTTTAGTATACGTTTTTATGAAACAAAACTTAAAAAAGATACCTTGACTATAAAAGACAAAAAAATCGTAAATGTGCGTTATATTTATTTTCAGAACATATGAAATAAATGTTAAATTTTCAACATTACAACATAAAATATAAAACAAGTAAAGCATTTTCAATGAAAAAAAAATACATAAGTTTGTAAAATTGTAAAATATACAATATGTGCCATCTAACAGACTACACTAAACTCATTATTATATTCATCATTATCATTATCATTATCATTATTATATCAGCGATGAATGTTTTGAACGGAAGCTGCTAA
This sequence comes from Clivina fossor, assembly GCA_963966155.1. Classification (NCBI taxonomy): domain Eukaryota; kingdom Metazoa; phylum Arthropoda; class Insecta; order Coleoptera; family Carabidae; genus Clivina; species Clivina fossor. Next base: position 6,629,882 of record OZ014553.1, on the reverse strand, counting down.
GAACTACATATTGTAGAATAAAAGAAAGAGAAATATGGTGCAAGCGCTATAATTTTGAAATATATTCCAAGTATGACCAATCACAGGCCAGCAAAACCATCAAACTGAATAGAATTAGATGGATAAGACATGTACAAAGACTTGATAATCCAGACCTAGCAAAATACATATTTAGGCAGATATCGATTGGAGGTAGAAGAAAAGGAATACCAAAGAACATTGATTTATGGATGATGTCGAGAGGAACCTCGTACTATTAACGGTGCAAAATTGAAAAAATAAAGTTACAAATAAGGATTTCTGGAAAGAACTTCTGAAGAAAGTTAAGGCCTATAAAGGGCTGTACAGATGATGATGATATCAGCGACGGATACAGCGAATGCATTAGAAATTGAGTATGTGGGAAGAATAGTAGTCCAGTGGTGTGAAGTTTAGAGAGAATCACAGATTTGAGAAGGGCTAATATTGGAATTGTCCGAAAATGTATACTTGAAAAAGTCTCATAAACAGCACATGACCAGTTAAGAGTTAAACATAATCAAAACTTAACAATAAATTATTATTTTTTAGGTCATGATGCATATTTATTTGAAGGCTATAAATTTATTAATTTTCTGTTCTTATTATTTCTTAAAAAGTAAAAGAATGACGCCATAAGAAATTAAAAACTAAATAAAAAAAAACTCTTCTTTCGTGTATAATAAATATTACTTTGCACTCAACTCAAACAAAAAAAAAGCAAGTCGATACATTTTCGTTTGCCTGTCAGAAATTTAAAATTTTTGAACTAAAGCCCTGAGGGGTTATTCATCAAAAGTTAGTTGAAGGGTCCAAGTATATTTTCAGCGTGAATGTTTATGTGTGCAAGCGAAAATCGTGGACGCGCTGAGAATACCAAAGAAATACGAACAAACGCGGCGATTGTGACGTCAGACGGTAGAAAATAAAAATGTTGAGTAGAAAAAATGGAAGCAAGCGTGTTGTTGAAGTATTATTTCGTTCTTTTTTTGTTCTCCTTTTTTTTTAGTTCGTGAAAATTTCTGACATCGTTAAAGTCACACACACACACTTCACATGCTTTCTCGTGATTATGGTCGGGCTTGATCGTTATGTCTAGTTGTGACGATAATGACAAGAACATTACGGTTACAAATGATGGCTCTAATTGTGCACGCAGATCGAAAATTTCAAATATGATCATCGTGCAGGAAATAGTTTTTTTTCGTGGCTACATAAAATTTATTATTTAGTTTTAAGAGTTACGTGTATTTTTAAGTGCAGAAATTAAGGTATATTTTGTGACAAATTATTAATATTGCTTAAGAGATTACGATACCTTTGAAGGAAAACATTTTATGTGCACAGTCCTAAACATTAAATAAAAACCATTATACGTAAACGATAAAACCATTGCGTTATGAAAACTGAACGAAGATGGTAGACGTAGTCGTAAGACTGAAGTATCGTCTTTAAGATGTACATACTTTTTCAATTTAATTTAATAAGTACACTGATAAACAATTTTTTTAACATATACACATTCACATTATGTATCCATACGATATGGCACAAACTTTTATCTCATTAAATCAGTAATTATTTTACATCAAATATTCCAATCCTTGAGAATAACTTCTGTCTCGTTATCTTATACAGACTGTCAGTAATTTGAAGAAGACACTGTTAATGTATTTTAATTAGTTGATCATTTTTGTTTAATTATAAAATTTTTGTAGACGAGAAAATTTATATTAAATTTCATAGCTTTAAGATAATGTATTATTAAATTAAAAGATAGTTAGTCTAAGACACTGATTTCAAAGTTAAAGCTTGCAACTTAACAGATATACCTAGTAGTATGTAATTTATAATATTATTTAAAAAAAAATTCAGTGAAGAGGTTTTTCTGTCTATCTAATAAAAAAATTGCACTTTGTTAAGAAGGTTGATATAAATTTTATTTAATAACACGTACTTCAATACAAAGTCCTATAGTTTTTAAGATATTCGCGATTTTTAAATTTTAAATTTTTTGTAAAGATCAGTAGTTAAGGGGGGAAATACATGTAAAAAATTTTTTTTTTCGATATACATAAATTAATTGCTTATACATCGAAGATTTATCCAGCAAAATATCTAACCAATCAGAAATGTATTTACCAAGAAAAAAGCATTTTTTTACCTGCGCCTCGGTAGCTGCTTTGGCTAACAAGCGAATTTAAGGGGGGAAATACATGTAAAAAAAATTTTTTTCAATTTTTTTTTTAAATAAGTTAATTGCTTATACATCGAAGATTTATCCAGCAAAATATCTAACTGATCAGAAATGTATTTACCGAGAAAAAGGCATTATTCTACCTGCGCCTCGGTAGCCGCTTTGGCTAACCGGCGAATTTAAATGAGTTTTTCTCGAATCGTATTTTTATAATTGGCGGGCCTGATAAGTCGAGCAATTTTTATACAAATGAGTTAAAACTTTGTGTGTTTAAAAGGAAATAGAATTTTATTCTATATGAAATTCTGATATAACAAAAATATTAACATTAAATTATTTTTAGGGGTGTCTAAAGTAAAAAAAATGCTGAAAATTTGACCTTTTTTTTCACAATGAGTTAAAATGATAAAATATCCGTTTTTTTTTGTAGTTTTCGGAATTCACATAGAACAAAATACATCAGAGAATTACGGTTCCAGGAATTCCCGCCATATGATCGGGCAAGGCGGACGCGACATCACTTAAGATTGGTTCTAAGATCACCCAGAGGTCACAGAAAGTTAAAAAAATTCATAAGTGTAGTTGATTATATGTCACATAGAATAAAAGAAACTACAGCATTGTAGCTTGTTTCTTTCAGCCAAAAAAAAATCCTAAAAAACCTTATGTTCTTAGGTCGTTACATGTATTTCCCCGCCTTAATAATAAAATAATTAAGGGGCTGCTACCGGTGTTTGTTATTCTTTATCTGTTAAACCTGGATTTCATTAGTAGAATTAGTAGTACAGTACGATGGTACGATGGTAGAGTAGGTACTATTGCGTTATTAGTTCAACATAAACATTTTTAAATAGCGAAAAATAAATCTTAGACTCATCTTTTATTATTCCAAAATGTTTAAGTTATGTAAATAATAAGACAGTTACGTACTCTACCACCGTTTTCTACCACTAACTCAACTGATGTAAATTTGGGTTTAGTCTAATGTGTATTTATTTCGTATGATACAGTAACGAATAGCTAAAAATATGGTGTAAACATTTAACAGCTGGTAAAAATTATTTGTTTCATGTCTATTTAAGACTATAATATCGTAAAAATTATAAAATTTTATATTAAGATAAATGTAGTTAAATTAGTTTTAAATTACCCCTTATGTCACCTTTTAAAAGTTTGCAGCGACTTTCTAACACCCTATATTTTCATAAAAATGTTGAAACAAAAAAATAAATCATAAAACAGTCCCTTGTACCTAGTTTATGCTTGAAAAATATTATTATAATAGTTAATTAGAGAGATCCAAATTCCGCAAACAATCTGTATATATAAACAAGATAGTCACGATAGTACGATTCTATCACGGCCAACATGTAATTTCTGAGGTATTAATATGTTTAATCAAAATTGATATGCATTATTGAACTTAGTATAGTAGTTGTAATATATTGACATATTTGTGTACACAAATATGTATAATTACTGTGGCTTTACAGACGATTTTCCAAGATTAAATATTTAGTTAATTTCAAACTTTGTATATGATTTTATCATTACATATTATATTTGTTTTAGAATTGTCTAACAGAACACTTAAATACAATTGAGCTTTTATTTAAATATTTATGACATATTTATGTCAAGACAGTTTTGTTTTTAGTTACCATATAACTACAGTAGTTGTACAAATTTGTACATTCCATAAATTTATTTAACGATGATGATCGATTCTGTGGTGGTCACAGCATTTTTGTTTTTAATTTGCGTACCAAAGTACTCGATTGATGCTTATTTTTTATATTTGAAATATATTTTTTTTAATAAATAAAATAAACACCCACTAAATGACAAAATAAAATTGACTATCTCATAATAAATATAGTATAATTATAGTATAATATAATATAGTATAAGTACATCAATTTTCTCTATTTTTTTTTCTTTTCTTTTTAATCGATTTGATATATGAGTGACTAAATTTTTAGTGTATGTGCTTGTCTTTTTTATTTAAATATGTATAAATTAGGGACCAAATCGAATGAATAATGTGAGAAAACAATAAACATACCGTTTTTATACTATTAAATAAGCAATCCTTTACTATTTCAAGTTAAAGTTCTTCTTATACTTATAGCATTGAATGGACTGATCCTCTAAATCTTTATATTTATTTGATATAAGTACATACATACAAATAACACGATAGTGTGCATTGTATTTATATTATGATAAAATTGTAGAATAGCTAAAAGCTTTCTATATAAGCAAATCGATTTAAGTAATATAAATTGTAGGGAGCTTACGAAAGCACAACTCTGCCTTGCCTTGCCTTGCCGGAGCAGGCACTTTTCTTCAACAAGAAAGGAAATTACACTAAAAGCTCAGCATGCTAGTAACCGCACGTTCTATTTACAAGATTACTTAAACTGCTAAGTATTTATTCATGTTTGCAAAATCACATACTTAAATCCCTACATTAATTACACTACATAGTTGTAAATATTTTTCTTACCGTACGAAAGATTATGGAAATGTATATTAAATTTTCTATAAAATTCAAAGAGTAGTAGTTTGTTTAGACTAACCCCCCCGTATGCATAAATATTTTCGTTACAAATAACGGTTCCTCAAAATGAAAATTCTTGGATCTTGTAAGAAATTTCGTTGCAATATACATAGAAAAATTTCTTACGGAATCTAAGAATTTTCATTTTAATGAACCGTTATTTTTAACGAAAATGTTTATTCATACGGGAGTAAAGCTATTAACATTTGTTTACAAAATGGGACTGAAATAAATCATGTACTTTTAATAATTCGTACGGTTTAAACTGCATATTTTTGCGTATTTATAGAAAAGAAAAGTTTTGAAAAGTAATTTTTATCATAGTTATGATAACGTGGACGGATGAATGCAAAATATGCATAGCTAATCCTCTGGCGGACAAAAAAGAACTAAATTTTCTGACAGCTGTTTTGTGTATACTTCAAAAATTTAATTTAATAAAATGTACGTTTAAAATTTATGTTTCTTTCCTAATTTTTGTGGGATCATAGAATAGGTCTCGGATGAAGCGATGGATCGATCAGTCGAATTTAGAGAAACGCCTTACTTCACTACATCACATTTCAGCCCGCAAATTGTTTGTATCAAAATTAAGAAATAATAGTTTAAAATTTTAAAATATTTTTTATAAAGAAGTGTTGAAAAAAACCTTAAAGTTTCGAAATATGCAAAAAATAAACAATTTCTTTTGCAATTTCCTGATTCATCATTATTTCTTGACGGATTTATTACTATAGGCCAATTTCTTTGTAATAGATAAAAGGTTTTCAATAATACACATTTTTGTTAAATTTTACTAATTTTATTGAAATTTTAATTGTAATATAGTATATAAACTTAATCTTTGTAATATATATTTTCAGATGAATTATTTAAGATATATTGAATATACTACAACTTTAAATAAACAAACTTAATCTCAACATAACAACACTTAAAAACCACAACACACATCATGAGAAAGCATATAAGAGAATTTAAGCAAAACCGCCATTTACTGAAAACATATCACAATATGTCGCGTGCGCCAGTTTGGAAATCGTCGCGTACAAACTTCAAATTATCTTCGAGTTGTGTCGTGCGCTTCGTGTACGCACGAATTGACTCTTAGAAATTCTCAAACAGACGACCGGTCGACTGAAGTGAAGCAGAAACACGATATATATATATATATATATATATATATATATATATATATATATATTCGCTCAGACAGACAGACAGATAGATGTGCAGAGCAAGAGTTTGTGTGCAAGTGGTTCCACTATATACTCCGTAGTCTGTGAGCTAAATGGATGTGCAAAAGTTTAAACACAGAATATTACGTCATAGTTGGAAAACATGACTGTGTGAGTGACAGAGAAAGATAGATGCTCATTTCTCAGCCAAGTATCCTTTCATCAAATCCTCGGATTACTCCTGTTTTGCTCACACAGAGAGACGCGCTACTATTGGAATTTCATTTACATACGTCGGGATTTCTCGTTCTCTTTTTACTTTTTCCGCCTCTCTGAATTTTTATCTATACTTATTAAAGGTTTTTGTTCATTAATTAATTAATTATAAAATCGAATTACTTATAAAAGCATTGAATTATTAACTTATGCCGAGCAACAAATTATTTTTTTGTAACATTTTTTTTTTTCTTTATTAATAAATCTTAAGCTTAATTGCATAAAGCATTGTTAAATAAGCTGTTCAAAGGCAGTTGCCTGGTTAACTCATTGATTACGTTAACAATGGTTTGTACAACCGGATCTTATACTATTAAATGAGTAATTTTTTAATATTTGTATATCTTGAAAATGTTTCTAACGATTTTGATAAAATGTGGTAAATATACGTATTTGGGTTTTAATTAGAGAAAAACTTGTTTAAAATAAAAAAAATTCTAATTTTTACATCAGTTTTTGACACAATGCATCTTTTAATACATTGATTATATGATTACTATAAAGATATTGCTAAACTTGTTTTAATGGCAATATGATAATAATATATTTACTAACTTTTGTTTTAAAGTAGACGGTAAAATAAGTCAAGCGATTATTTTTAATGTATGTGTTATTTTTTTATAAATTCTTTGAATGACAATAACAGAATAATTTGAAAGGGTTTAAATTCGAAACCAAATCACACATAAGAAAACAATAACATAAATGGCATGTGTGAAAATATCCTTTCTATACTATTAAATGAGCAATTCTTAACTATTTAAGGAATCCAGTCAATTTCTGATATTTATTATTAATCATATTGAGTTTTTAGTCAAAATAGTAGAAATTGTTTTGTAAAATATTTTTTGTACAATATTTATGTTTGAAGAGATAGTATGTAATAAATCCTTATAAATAAACAATAAAGAAATACTTTTGTCATTTAAACATTAAATTTCAGTTTTAACTGTTTTCGAGCAATTTATAAGAATACAAAATATCATACTTTCTTAATGAGATACTTATTATAATGACTTCATTAAAATAAAGCTAAAGGAAAAATACGCTTGAAAAAATATTTTCATATAATAGAGAAGTAATATTGGAAATTCTTTCTTATTTTCAATTCATTTAATTTCATGTACAAAAGAAAAAATAAAAATAGAAAAAAAACAAACAATCGTAGATGCATTTACAAAATTAACTTTTTTTGTATCAGAATATATTTAGCAGACTAATATTTTAAGTACAACTGCGCAATAAAATAAACTGGAAAATATATAAATGGTAATATTTATTGTAATTTATTTCGTTTTTATTCTTTAGTTCTTTTTTCTTTAGTTTACAAAGATTGTAAGTCGACGCGTTTCGATCTTGCGATCATTATCAATTGTCGAAACGCGTCAACTTACAATCTTTGTAAACTAAAGAAAAAAGAACTGCAGAAGGAAAATTAAAAACCAAACACGGTAATATTTATATTTAGTGATGTGTGCCTAATTTACCGATAATATTATCTTCGTTTGTTACTTACAATGTTATCAGATCAAAAACAGTCTCAGAATTATTAAATTGTACATATTTCTTAAAGCAGTAAAATGTTACTATATACGTAAACTTTAATTTTCAAAATATTTATGTATATAATCAATCTTAAAATATTGGCTGTTATTATTTTACAAAATATTTTTTAAATATTTAAAGAAATATTTTTAAGATACTCACATATTTATTTTTATAATTAAAATTTCAAGAAAGACTACAAAATAAAATTAAAATTTAGTAAATATTAACTGTCAAATTCAATAAACCAACATTTTCCTATTCAATAATAAATAACATAAGAAAATGCTTGAATTGAATTGTATTAATAAGATTTTTAAATTATTGGTGAAAAGGTATTTGATTCCAAAGGACTATAGGAGGACTACCCCAAAGGACTACAGTGGAGTTCAAGTGTTTCAAAGCAAATTACCAAGATTGAAGCAAAATTCAACAAAGGACAAAATATTTTTAAATTTATTTTTATATGTATTTATATCTATATAATTTGCAAAATATGTGTTATTCTTTTTTGAATAATTTTACTGTATCTATATATATATATATATACCGGGTGTCTACTTTTTTTTTGTTACATAGGGAATACAATGCTAAAATTTTCATTTGGTGATAAATTTTCCCCTAATTATTATAGAACAAAAGTACAAATACAAAAGTTGTTTAGAATTCAAAAATGCATCAAATGATGCCAAATTTATCAATATAGGATGTTCCGATCAAGAATTAGAAGCAAATTAAAATTTCCATTTTTGCGCTCTTTACATCAAAGTGCCATGGAAATTAAACAAATAATTTCATTTCTTCTGGAGTTTGAGTTTGACAGATCGTATTTATTTTATTGTTACGTTCTGTATTATTATCATTATTATTGAAAATAATGAATAAACTTAAGGTAAATGAAAAAGTTCAGTGCGTAAAATGGTATTTTACTGGAAATTCGATACGACGAGTAAGAGATTTATTCAGCGCTTTCTTTGAAAACCGTCCCATACCTTCCGCTATGACTATTCGTAGGATAATTAAACAATTCGAAGAAACTGGAAGTGTGTTAAAACGTTGTAAAAATTGTAGAAAAATCAACGCAGAAGATCAGGAGGAGAATTTAAATCAAAATGCAATTAAAGAAAATACATTGAATATACTTTTGTGTGTAACGGAAAACCCAAATGTTAGTGTGCGTCAACTTGGTGCTGAATTAAATTTGCATCCTTCAACAATACATAAGGTACTAAAAAATGAAAAATATCATTCTTATAAATATTCCACGCACCAAGAGATATTTGAAGCGGATAAAATGGCTAGAAGCGAATTTAGTAACATTATTATGGAAAAATCCAATTTAGACAGAAACTTCTTGAAATCTATTTGTTTTACTGACGAGTCTACGTTTACTTTACACGGCGAACCTAATACACAAAACTTTAGAATATGGAGCCAAACAAATCCTCATTTAATGGTAGCAACACGTACCCAATATCCAGAAAAAGTTAATGTATGGGCTGGAATTTTTGGCAGGTGTATAATTGGGCCATTTTTTATTGAAAATAATTTAAACAACGAAAAATATTTGGATATGTTGCAAAATCATATTGGTCCGCAGTTAGAAGAGTGTGCAACTCAAGATAATGTTGTCTGGTATCAACAAGACGGATGTCCGGCACATTACAGCTGCAACATTAAATTATATTTGGATCAATGTTTTCCAAATTCATGGATTGGTAGAGGTGGTCCAATTAATTGGCCAGCTAGATCGCCCGATTTAGCACCGTGCGATTTCTTTTTATGGCCATATTTGAAGGAGAAAATTTATAAACGACATATCAAAAATCTTGTTGATTTGAAAAATGCCATTGTTGAAGAGTGCAATAATATAACACAAACACAATTAAGCTCTGTACGTCACGAATTTTATAACAGATTAGGTTATTGTTTGGCAGTTAATGGCGATTTATTTGAACATTTAATTTAAATTGTTAGTTTCGTTTTTGTTCTCCTATATCTTGTATTCATGAATTTTTCTGTTTTATAGGTATATTGAATATTGTAATAAATAAAGAAAGTTTTACGGAGTTCAGCTATTTACTATTTATTAAACTCTTATCCGACGTTTCACTGCACAACTTACAGCATCCTCAGGGATAAGTTTAAATTATTATAATAAATATATTAGGCATAATGCCAGTCATCTAATTCAAATGTATTGTTTTTATAACTTGAAGTTAATAAATAAATTAAACAATTACTTAAAATTATAATGGAGACATTCACAATTTAAAACCACAGCTAGTACGTAGTGTACAGCCGAGTAAAATACCCTTTCATTGTAATAAATAATAAATACTTAATACTTTTTATACTTAATAGCTTTTCATTTACATTAAGTTTATTCATTATTTTCAATAATAATAATAATAATAATAATAATAATAATAATAATAATAATACAGAACGTAACAATAAAATAAATACGATCTGTCAAACTCAAACTCCAGAAGAAATGAAATTATTTGTTTAATTTCCGTGGCACTTTGATGTAAAGATCGCAAAAATGGAAATTTTAATTTGCTTCTAATTCTTGATCAGAACATCCTATATTGATAAATTTGGCATCATTTGATGCATTTTTGAATTCTAAACAACTTTTGTATTTGTACTTTTGTTCTATAATAATTAGGGGAAAATTTATCACCAAATGAAAATTTTAGCATTTTATTCCCTATGTAACAAAAAAAAAGTAGACACCCGGTATATATATATATATATATATATATATATATATATATATAAAGTATTTTTTGAATTAAGTAGAGTATTTTATTATAAAAAGGTTATTACCGTTGAAATAAAATTTGTTTTCTACTTGAATATCTTATGTCGCTTGAATATTGAAGTTTTCATAAAGGTTTATTTATTAGAAGTGATTTGAAAGTTATATTATATTGAAAGTTATATATTATCCGACCCGAATAGATATATGCAAAAGATTAAATGTCGTCTTGATTAAAACTTTAGTAATAATACACGTGTTGACGATATTAGGAATTTAAACTTTATCGAACGAACGGAATACATAAACTTACAGGTGTTTCTTAAAAAAAAAAAACAAGAATTTTAGTTCTATTATACTTTATTTTGCCTAGAACTTTATAAAATTTATATATATATTGACTAACAAACAATAATTGTATATGTATTTATTTATTTTTGTATTAATTTGAAAAAGGCTCTAATGATTATTGATGATATGCGAATCTATGTTTTCGAGTGAAAGAATTAAATTTAACATTTCTTTACTTTAAAATATTCATACATTTACAATAAAAAAAACTTATTTTAAAATTCGTTCTTGTATTGGCACAATGATATATATTGACAAATTGCTGTACCAGTTGGAAATATTGCTAAACTTATTACTTTATTCATCATTGTAAAACATAATATAATATGGAAAATTAATGCGGCGTAGTGGTAAGAGATTGTATTACACCCTTTGAGGACATGTCGTAATGGTGTATGTATCTATAATTTTTGTATGTACTTATACATTTTTTAAATCTTTGAATAATAACAGAATTACTTACAGATCATGGCATGGATTAAAATATCCTTTCTATACTTTAATAAATAATTCTTAATTATCTAAGAGATCAAGTGTCTCTTGAATAAGCGAAGCTTGGTTTTCTTGATATTGTCTGGTTAATAATAATAAAGCCATTTTTCATTTTTTTTTTATTTGAAACGATTCTTATATTCAAAATACTTTCTATTCTTCATGATTCATTATTTTCGCATTATCCACTAAATATTACTGAGTATTATCTTTATAATAAATATTATATAAAATAAAAATTCAAAATATTCATTCTGAAACTCAATTCTCTTTCTGTATATTACCACACACACAATTTAAACAACCTAACCTAACTATAAGATATACTTCATTTGAAACACACAACGCTATTATTTTCCTATAGACCTGCGGCAGCCATTCTCTCTCCAAGATACTGATTGTTCTCTCTCTGCACTAGCGCGCTCTATCTTTGTTACTTCCTCGTCCTTAAATTTAACTAAACATCGAGGTTGTGCTTAATCATGAACGCTTACTTGTTCCTGGTTTCTATGGTGTAAATGTGTCTGTATCCCGGTGTGTGTGTGTGTGTGTGTGTGTGTGTGGGTATGTGTGCTAAAACAAAAGACGGTCGCAGCACCCGTTGATGCTTAATTGCCGGAATCTGGCCTCCAGTTACGAACAGAGCTGTGGATGTGTGTGTGTTTGACGATGTTTGATATTTGCAGGACTGTCTCGCTACCACCGTTGCGTTTAAATACTGGGTTGTAACGGTGAAACTGTTTTGATTTCCTGGTGGTGCTGCAAACTGGTTGTACCGAATTTCTAGGTTTCGTACGCGATTACCTAAAAAGTTCTCGGATAGAAAATATTTTTAGTATTTTTACTGACCGCATTCACGTTTAGCATTCGTTAAGAGTTTGAATTTGTTTTAATATCTCAAAAACCTACCGACCACATTCATATTCAAGTTTAATATCGCAAAAACTATTTGTTGTTATAACATAAAATTTTGCACGAATGTTAGACACATAAAAGTCTATTTTTGCTTATTTACAATTTTTTTATTATTATTAGTTTTTGAAATATGCAATTAATTTGATTGAATTCTATAAATTCAATGGATACCGGCCGTGAAAGCCTGAAGATTACAATAAATTTGATATTTTTTTAAGTTGAAAAGAGTTATCTATTAAATGAGCAATAATTATATATTTGTGTTTATATTCGATATGAAATATGAATTATGTGAAAAAACAAACATGAGTCAAAATATAGTTTCTAAACTATTAAAAGAGCAATTCTTAACTAATTAAAGAATCCTTTTCTAATATAATTATAATACCTATACTACTAAATATGCAATAATATTAAAAAAACAATATAAAAACAAAATAAACAATAATGCAATAATATATTTGTAAATTTTATCTTGAAAACGGTTTTAGGAATTGCAGTAATTTTAAGTTTTCGAGTGCGGAAAAGCGATTTATAGCTAGGTCTCGATTTTGAGAATTCATTTACAATATAAAAAATAATTTTGAAATTTGACACAATGCTGTCATATAGTTCAGTCACCATGAAAATATTGCCAAAATTATCACCACTGTAAAATTTTGAAAATATTCTTTCCAAACTTTTAAACGAGCAATTTGTAAATATTTAAGAGTTACAATAACGAGCAAAACTAGGTATTCCTAATATTTTTTTAATTCTATATACAGTTATAGAAAAATAAAAGAACTTTACATTAAAATATATTTTAGCTTGAAAAAAAAAAATTAATTATATAATATAAAATTAATTATGTAATAATAATAATGATTTACGACTCTAAGTGGAATTGAAAGAAATCCATTAATATAAAAAGAATACGCATATCTTTTTGAATATTCCATCCTAATATTAAATCATTAAAGATTATATAGCTGAATGCGAAGAGTTTCCTTAATCTTTGTGAATAGGATTTGCAGATATAATCATCCTTTTATAAGAGGATTTCTTAATGCGTCTTGGCTATATAGATCAGTCATTCCCCATCCACTTTATAGTTAGCTACTGAAATTGGCCTAAGTCGAAGGACGCATAATCAAATTTGATTTTGCATTACACAGAAAATGCATTTATTTACTTAGTCAATGATATTAAATTGTTTTAATATAGTTACTAGTTGTTGGGAGTCGAATTTATAAAAAAAAACAAACTTATGATAAGGTTACTAGTAGTTAACATGTAACAGTTTAAGATAAAAGTGTGAGAAGTACACAAGAAAATAGCTATATTATAATTTTGTCCTGAAATTGTAGATGTTATTTTTAACAATATTAATTATTTCATCTAGATATAAATTAATTAAAATCAAATTGTTATTTCAAATCTATTTAAATAACAATTGAAAACTGTATAAATCAACGAATAAGTATATATATATATATATATATATATATATATATATATATATATATGTGTGTGTGTGTGTGTGTGTATATACGACACTTAGAAAAAATATGAATATACTAAACGTGATCTTGAATTACATGTTTCATATGAAATTATTAAAAGACTGAAAATCAATTATTTTTCAATTATTATTGTTTAAAAATGTTTTTTAAAATCTTCGATTAGTAATTTTAGGAATAATCTTATTGTGTTATTGCATTGATGTTGAAGATATTATAATTTATTTACATATCGGCAGCTTGAAGTAGAAATAGCCTATCTCAATTTCTTGTTACATTGAGTTATTTCTATGAATACCTCAATATAACAGGAATTTTTTTTCTGTAAAAAGTATCATAAAAACATATATTTTCATAACATAACTAGCTTCAACATCTACCACTATTTAATTCCATCTTAACCCGCTTTATATGAAAATATTCTCCAACTTAGTTTCCGTAATTCCTAGGTGGACCATATTGACTATATGGCCGAGAAACTGAATATATAGATTCTTACCAATTTTTTCTTGCGTTGTTAATGGTGCGGGTCGTTAGCCCATAGCCAAGCAAGGGACCTATCACTTATACCACTCAAACCCAATCAGTTCAGTGGTACAAAGTTCTAATATCAGAAATAATATTTAATTTAATTTCTAGTGTGAGCGTGACGCGAACCAGGGACCTTTGGGATCCAAGTCGAACACGCTATCACTGGCCTACGGCTGCCTGTAATTTTCCATATAAATACAAAGAAAAAGAAAAACAGACAGACTAGTTTCCACTCTAAGCTTATGACATAAAATCAATAATTTTTTAATAAGTACTTATATGAGACTGACAAAAAAAACTAATAAGATAATAGATATTCTCAAAACAAAAAATCAAAATACAAAATCACAATCGTCTCTTCGTATCGCGTTGAATGTCAAACACATTCTAACAAAATTGCGCGAAATTGATTCATGTCACTAGGATGAATAGCGTGAAAAAAAGCTGGCGAAAAAAACGGAAGACGAAAAAAACAAAATCCTCGCGCGTCAATAAGCGCACGGCAAACAATTCAAGAGAGCGCGCGTCTTTTAAACTGTCAAAGTGCTTTCACTAAATGTCAGTCAAACGTTCGTTTCACGACTGCGCGCTGTGAATTTGTCAAGTGCCGCACCAGCTTACGGCTGTGTTGTCATTTCCCCCTTGCTACGTGCGCACACACACACACTTCGTTTCCCGATACGACGATGAAGTTGCTTACCGTAAATTTCCGTTTCGGCTGGGGGGTCTTTGTTTGCAACAAATAAAGCGCAAAAAACCCGATAGGATTTTACCGGTAGCGAGGCGTAGCGCTGTACGATAGTCGAATGTCAAATAAGAGAAAAATGCACGCAGGTCATTCGAAATGCTTACCTAGACGAAATTGAAACTAAAATACGTTATTTGAAAGGAAAATACGATTTCTATTTACATTTACCGAAAAATCAATTATTATTAGTGTTTCTGGATAAAATAATTTTATTTTGATACAAATAAAATATTATTATAATGGTAAAATTATAAGATCATGTATGAGATAAAACAAAATTGCTTGTCTACACTATAAAAAATATATTTTAAATTTATGTAATTTTACATAAGTTTTAACAGTAAAAATAACTATATTTTGTAATTTTACTGAAAATTTTATATTTTTTATGAACAATTACATTCACAAAACATGTAAAATTTCATAAATTACATAATTTTTTTTACAATATAGATACAAATATTTGATG
This sequence comes from Clivina fossor, assembly GCA_963966155.1. Classification (NCBI taxonomy): domain Eukaryota; kingdom Metazoa; phylum Arthropoda; class Insecta; order Coleoptera; family Carabidae; genus Clivina; species Clivina fossor. The sequence continues at coordinate 6,614,330 of OZ014553.1, read as the reverse complement.
GAAACTTATTTCTACTTGACTGGAAAAAGTTTGTGCCATAATTTTATGAGTAAATGACGTGATTGAGTATGCATGTATGTATGTAAATATTCTCGTAGTTCCCAAGTGGAATATAGAGGCTATATGCTTTAGAAGCTGATCAAAAAGACTGGTATTTCGAGCTCGATTTTTGGGTGTTTCAGTTAATTTATTTAGTCCTGCTCTTATAGCAGTTGCATTGTTTTAAAACCTGTATTAGTTAAAATCAATTTTAAAACCGAGCTCGTAATACGGGCTAAAGTTTCTTTACAATTTTAACTAGCATTGCGGTACGGGTTGATAGCCCACAGCCAAGCAAGGCATCTACAGCTTATAGTAGGTTCCAAACCACTCAAACGCAGTTCAGTGGTACGAGATTTTAATACCAAAAATAATACATTAAATCGAACCCATCGTAAGAGAATTGCACTAATATCGATAATTATAGTTCGAGCGCGACGCGAACCAGGAATCTTTGAAGTCTAAGTTCATCATTGGGCTTACGGCTGCCCGTATGTATGTAAATATAATTTCTATTTTTGTAATAACACCTAATAAAATAAAACATATTTGAATAAAATTCTAATATTTCAATATAATCTTTTAGTAAAAATACTCCAGGTACTTTATTTAAAATTATTATATAATAATACAGTTCAATCTGTTTAATATGGTCACATCGGAACTCGAAGTTGTTGATAAATCGATAATATAAAAATAATAAACACACATTTTAATAACTAGAATTATGTAAAAATAAACAATTAATGAATTATGCAATACAATGAAAAATCTAAAAATAAACGTAGAATTCTTTCAATTTAATTTGATAATAAATATGTAATTATTTTACATATATACATATGTATGTCGTAAAAAGAAAGCTAGTGTTAATCAGCCTGCAGAATGTTAACTTACGAAAGTAAAAGAGAGAAAATATTATAAAATAATCTATGTAAATTATCAAAAATATATTGTATATATTTATTGGTAATAAATTTGTATTTAGGTTAGAATGAAAATGTTTATTGCAAATTGGTGGTATTATTTCGTATTTGTTGCTATCATAAACAACGTTTATATATGTGTATATCGATCGATCTAACAAATTTATATTCTGTTCTATAAATATACGACCGTTTCATCTCATATTTATTCATTTTTCCTGTAATTAACCAAATATAACGCTACAAATGTCAGTAAATTTTAATTTTCAATTTAGCGATTCGAAATATTTTTTTTTATAAAATTATAAATCATATATATATATATATATATATATATATATATATATATATATATATTATATGATAAAAAATTTATATTTTTAAATTTTTAATACGTGTTACTTAAGTACCAATAAAATCCGCATCAAGTGGGAATTTTTTTTTTAATAATTTTTATGAATGAAAAATCTAATTAGGCCAATCACTTTTGCTAGTGAATGAACTAAATTCGCAATAGTCAAATGTTTTCGCGTGACTTTCGGTATACGGCAAAATTAATTTAAAAGAAAAAAATTCCCCAAAACATCAAATTTTTCTTCAAATTATCGATAAAATTATTAGTAAAAGTTGTTTAGAATGTGATTTTGTATCGATAGGCAAATTTTCAGTAAAAAATTCCGTAAAACATAAATTATTTTTAAAAAAGAAAAACATAAATATTAAAATAAAACGGCTTTAGGTTATAGTTCTGTATTAATATTTATTAATAGTCAACGTTTCGAAGAACTCAACGTTTTATTTTAATATAATGAGATCAGAAAGATTTTTTAGTATGTTAAAAACATAAATTACTAGATTATTTTAGATATTCTAAAGCATGTTCAGCAATACCAGATTTATCCAGATATTTTCATGATGTAAAATTTGAAGATACAGTAATAATTGCTAGACCAATTAATATTAGCAGCAGATTAATAAAAGAAGCAATATAGGATTATAAAAAAAAGAATATAAAATTTAGCTTGTATTAATTAAAAATCTATAATTCTTATAATCTAGGTACTTATGATGTTACCTAGTAACTTGTTGCTACATACTGTTATTTACTTTAATGCCATTGATAAATTTTGACTTGATGAAGACGAGCGTTTAGTTTCGTCGAAACGTCGTTTTTTTGTAAAATAATTAAACAGAATCTAATCCAAAAACAGTTTTATTTTAATACAATAAGTTCTGAAAAATATTTTACTATGTTATACAGATATATTTACTTAAATAGAATTCAATTATGTACCTATTGTTAAATAATATTAGTTTTATAAATAATGCTTAAAACTATTTACCTAGGCATATTGTATTTGCCTATAGTAAAAAGCTATTGTCCTGAAAAAACTATTTATCTGCGACATACATTGTAAATAACTTTTCCACGTTTTTATAATTAACGGAGATGTAGTACAAAATAAATATCAACTATAGTTTTTTTTTTATATTATTTTTCTTTTTACTGGAAAATGGCTGAAATAGTTGAAGATTGAATTACATTTTTCCATTTGCATTAAAACGATAAAATACAGATCTACATTATTTTTATGTAACACTAAAAGCTTCCATTTACAATATTTACATATATATATATATAGGTCGAATGTAAACTTTTTATAAGTTGATAAAAGAGTTCAGTTAGAACATATTTAACCACATTTATGTACCTTAATACAAAACCTCACAATATCAATAATATTGTGAATATTAAACAAGAGAAAATAATATAAGATATAGCTTTTTGTTTTCCTTGTATTTACATAATATATTTGACGTATATCTAATTATATAGCTCTATATTTGTTTAGGAAATCGTCTGCATATATGTTTGTCGAGGAATATTATTAAAGTTTAAAATAGAAATGCATACATTTTATTTGAGATAATTTCGAGTTAGGTATATTTGGTTTAGAGCTTTTTCAAACTTGAATGAGGCTATTGAAACTTTTTAAATATCTGTTCGTAATAAATAGTTTCATATTTACGTTGAAGTTATCGGTGGTATATGCCATGTTTTTTTCTTCTGAAATGAATATTTTAAAGTTTTATTTATTGTAAATTGCTGGTTACCAATTCAATTAAATTATGAAAGAAATATCAATAATTTTAATATGAAATAGAATGTTGTACAAAAAAATTATAAACAGAAAAACGTTCAAGTTATTTCATCTAATTAAAATTTAATGGCTAAATCTTAAATGATTTATCTATTTAATTAAGGGGGCTTTTACCTTTTTGAGGCCTAAAAATGCATGTTTTTTGGCATTTTTTTTCTCGGGCTGGGTAAGAAATATCGAAGCTAGGTTTTGACCACTTTGTTTATTGATATTCAAACTACAAATCGCCTTTTTTCTGGCTCCGAATCTCCAATTATCCAGCTTGCAACGACGAAAATGCAAACAAAAATTTGCGTGCAAGCCTGCATGCGCGGTATTCCCGCGGTCACCCGGATCATCTTAAATCAAAAACAAGTCCCAAACCTTAAAATATATAAGATTTTCGAGAAACCTAGCTAGGACTAAGTCAATCGGTCAATAATTAACAAAATGGCTGCCATTTTAATAAAAAGGGCATTTTTTCGGGTGTTTTTTTCGACTTTACAGGGCCTAAAAAATATTTATTATTTATCGATTGAAAAGATTCTAGTTTGGTTCCTCGAGAATTTAATTAGCTATAAGTTTCGCCAAAAATCATTCGAATCGGTTAAAAAGAATTTGAGTTACGTTACTGCGCGATTTTAAAAATCTGATTTCGAAAAAAACGCGATTAAAGTAATGAAACTTACGGTTAGTCTGCGTTCCCAGGACCATAGATTAGAGAAAAAAAAATATTTCCGTTCCTAATTCGGAAAAACGGTTCCAGGGGTGAATACTAGACACTTCAAGGTATCAAAAAATGCAATAAAAAAAATCGATTTTTTCGAAAAAAAAAAAAGGTAAAAGCCCCCTTAAACCATATTTCCAATAATATTCATTATTTCATCTATATATCAACTAAATGAAATCAAATTGTTATTACAAATAAAATTTAGATAAATAATCTAAAACTTAAGATAAATTAACGAATAAGAAGAAATGATAATTTTTGAGCAAATTCGCCTACATAAAAATTTTAACGGTATATTTTTAATACTTCAGTTATGGAAAGTGTTATGTTTAAAAATACCATTGTGGACAGTGGACTACATTGTATTTTACTAAAATACAAATAAAATACGTCGGCCATTCAAATATTTACCGTAAAAATTACATTTTAATTCCACGAGACAAAGAAGAAACAAAGGATATAGAGAGAGAAAAAGAGGGACATTTTTTTTCGAAGAAAGTTTTTTCTTCCACAGGATTTTCTTTCTGCTGGTTGAAAAAGGCAAAAAAATCCTTGAAGTATATAGTAAAATGCGTGTTTTAAATTAATGAAATATATTGGAAAAACTTTTTTCTTTTCTAGAGGGCGAAATTTTCCAACTCGCCAAAATATTAATTAAGCAGTGATACTGAAATCGTATAAAAGATCTTTTAATAATTTGTCATCTGGTAAATTTTCATTATCCGGCAATAGACAGTAGGCGGTGAAATGTGTTTGTCTGTCCGTCCGTCTGCGTATTTTGTATTGCAGCTGTCTTTTTCTAACCACCCTTAATTTTCTCTCTATTGAAATTTTCGTCTTTTGTAGATTTGTTAGGCGCTAATAACAATGCGATCTTACAATTAAAATTTCATCATTGCTGTTTCATCGCTGTTGTTTTATTTATTATTAAAATATATAATTAAATATCATATTTTAATTGTTTCACTGAAATTTTCAAACCCGGATTCTTGATCGTCAGTTGAAATTAAGATTTATTAAACTACAGATTATTTAAAATTAATTATTACGTAATCAAAGACGTTTGTAATGTACGTATGTAAATTCAGACCTATAATGTTTTACAAAAATAGTATATTTATATATTTATAATTGTCATCGATTTATAATAATCGCTATATTTTGTGCATACAAAAATAAAAAAGGCATAGAATTTAGTTCTGTATTAATTTTAATTAAAAATTGACGTTTTCACAGGAATAAATTGAACAGAAATAAACAGAACATAGAAACAAGTTACTAGATAACAAAAAAAAAGTAACTAGATTATAAAATTTATAAATTATTAATTAAAGCAAGCCAAATTTTATTTAAATCAGTGCCTGCACACTGATTGATGTTGTCTTTTTCATTATAAATTTCTATTGCTTCTCTTATCAATCTACTGTTAATATTAATGAGTCTTGCAATTATTATAATATCTTAGAATTTTACATCATAAAGATTTTCTAACGCATGTTGTGCAATAAGAGATTTATCTGGATAGTTTAAACGTATTGACTTCTTATGTTCTGTCAGTTGTAACTTCATTTTTATTTGATTTAGATATACTGCAAAAAATATGTTTCTGATCACGTACACTTAAAAAACCTTTTAAATTTGTTTTATGAATTATTTTTGTACTATATAATAGTTGCATATACACGAATACTAATTTAAACAGTTCATTTTTTTACCACTAATTGTCGTGTCAGTTTGTGCCAATTCTCAATATTACAAGAAATAAATACCAGTGTTTTGTTTTTTTCAAATACACAAAAATATTCTGCGAGAGAAAAAAATTGAGAACCATTGGCGTAATACGTATGCATAGCAATAAAATTAAATAAAATTTTATTTATTAAACTGTGATTTACAATCAATTTTTGTAATAGATGTGTATAAAAAAGTGTGATACTTTGCGACGTTCAAATTAAAAGTATTTTAATTATTAAATTTTAATGAAATTTGTAATACGATATATGTATACGATATATAGTATGTAATATACCAGCGATAATTAATGAAATAAAAAATGAAATTTGTATGACAAGCCCGTATAAAATTCCCGAATGAGTTTTGTAATTAACGTCATATTAGCAAACATCAAAATCAAGCATATAACGAATATACAAGAATTGTAACTGAAGCAAACGGCAAAAGTTTAATATGAAAAAGATGACAAGCTGTCATAAAATTATTTTGTGACATTGTGACACTTATTAGTTTATTCTTTTTTCCTACAGAAATATTCTACTTTTACCAAGATTGTATTAATAATAATGAAATTCTTTTATTATATAATATACAGGCTGTTAGGTAGGTTGATACAAAATTTTTATAAAGGGGTTATTTAAAACAGGGATGAAATAATGTTTCAAATCGTTATTAGATAACGTTATTTATTTTCGTTACATAACGTTACATAAATAACATTTAAAAAATTAATTATTATATTATTATAACGTTATAATGTTATATAACTTTATAAAAATAGTACTAATACGAATACAAATAGTACTAATTTCCCACGAGTATGAAAGTGAGAAGTAAACATTCTGTGCGAGTTTTATACTATACTTTTTCTACAACTATACAATACGAAATTCTAGTAATAACGCTGGTACTCATCAGATATTTCAAATATTTATTTAGAACCAGGGGTAAAATAGCTTCCTCAAATTTTGTACACCAGATTGTACAAAATTTTAAGTATGATTATTGACATTTTAGTGTTTTTTCGCTGATTTGACGGATTTTATAAGAATGTTCTAAAATTGCAAAGATTTTACTTGAATTTTACATGATTTAAAAAAATAATTAATTTTACCAAGATTTTAAAAGATTTTAGTTTATGTGTACATCAGATTGTACAAGTAAATCTTTCTCAATTTAACCACATTTCCAAATTTTTTTTTTTTTTTTAAATATTTGCGAAAAATCGGTAGTTTTCAGTTAATAATAATATGTATAATAATAATGGCTGCTAATTTTCGTTTTTTTTTTTTTTTTTTTGTTTTTGTTACTCTAATGTGTATTTATTTTGTATATGATACAGTAAAGAATATCCTAAAAATATATAATAATTTTTTTAAAAAAGTCATGTTAAGTTGATAAAAATTACTAGTCTCATGTCAATATAGTTACGACTTATAATTATAAGGATCTGGTGTTAAGGTAAATGTTATCAAATAGCTTCTAAATGCCTTCTGTCCACCTTATAACAGTTTGCGTTGACCTATACCTAACACTCTGTATCAAAATTGTTCTGTTGTTCAAAATTACAAAAAAAAAAACAAATACATATCAAATGATTTTATGTTTACATTTTCACGGTTTATCCATGTTACCACTCTTTGTTTTTAAAGAAAATATTATACTTATAAAACTTTCAAATAGAATATAATATAAAGTCGATTTATGTCCGTTTATAAACTTACATCATTTTAGTTATAGGGAAAGGAAATAGAAATTTTGCTTCATCATCTAATTTTCGGTCGTCAAAGCGAATAAATTTTTCTTTGAACGTTTTTCATATCTAAATTCTTTCATCGGGAAAAAGCGTTTTCGTAATTTTGCCTTCGACTTTGTACAAAACTTCAAATCTGTTCGCTGTTTATACGAAGCGTCAGTTTAATATTTCAACTGACTTCTTAGTTTATAGTATATGTACTCACGTTTTTTCTACGAGGCTCAACCAAAAAGTAATATTTTCAAATCCATTTTTTTTTTCAGTTAGTACTCAACTGATTATCCTTAAACTTAATATGTGCAATTGTAATTGAATCAGGAATTTCGATAAGGACTTATCTCTGAAAAATAAAGTTTTGAAAGAGATGCAAAAAAATTGAATTTAATCAAAACTTACACGTATGTATATTAAAAACTACATTTTTCCTGGATATAATTGATTAAGTCACAGTCTAAAAGTAAGTTTGTGAAAGAATAATTCAAAATAAACAACTAAGTATTTACAAAATACAAAAAAACAATTTGGAACCAAATTTTTGAAAATACAAATTTTTACTTGCTCAGAAATTCACGTTCCTGTTTCTTAATAATATCACATATTTTCACAATATGAACTACACTTATTGTTTCTTCGAATTATTTTTTACAGACAATGTAATCCATTACTTAATCGTTCATTTAAAACATGTTTGCGCATTACCTAGCAAAAAAAAAATCATTCATACATTAATTGTAATTCCGTGGAAAAATAAAAATTTAAAATAAGTCTTTTTCAAAATTTGCGATTCAATTTTACTAACTAAATAATTATAATTTTTTACACAATTAAAATATTGTAAACTACGTTCTACATTTTTATTGCAACGTAATAGGTCCTCAAATATCATTTGATGTATACGCAGAATTTCTGCAGCAGAAACATTATGTAGACAGTAAAAAGTATGTATTTGATACTATACGATGTTCTATTTAAGACACCCCCAAAAATACTGTAAAAAATACAACTGATGGTGTTACCAAAAGGGTATTACATTAAATGATTACAACACTGTTGTAAAATTTAATTTAGACACCAATGGGGCTATTCTGGTCATTAAATTTAGCTTAAATCTATAAATTTAAAGAATTTTTTAGCAAATTTCAATTCTGGTCACTACTTTAACTGTGAAATATGTAGCTTAAATTCTTTTAAATTTAAAAAGAATGCATGTTCAGAATTGCTCTACTTAATTAAGTAAGTTAAAGTTTCATTTAAGCTAAAGATCTTTAAATTTAAGTATAATGACCAGAATAACAGTACAAATCAGTGTAATTTTTACACAAAGAATAGCGTTATTCTTTTTAACGAAATCAGGCCGATTTTTTATTGTGTATCTTTGGTTGAAAAACAGTGAATTAAGATATATAATTCCCGAGACATTACCTTTTGATCAGCTTTCGTACATTTACTTATTTTTTTCTCTCTCTTAACGAGATCTTGTGAATTTTCTAACTTCCCCGAGTTCTCTTCACTTTGATGTCTCAGCAAGGTGGCTCCAGCTTTTCGGCTTTTCCTGATGTCTCTCCCGCTGCGTCAGTTTTTTTATTTGCGGGCAAAATATTTCGTTCCAGGTTTTTCCATTGGGTATTTATGAGCGTGCAATTTTCCACTCGTGTGATTCGACCTAATACGCGAACGGGACCCAACTGCTAGTCTGCTACGTTTTGCCCGACTAGCCTAACCTAACATTTTGCTAGATTTTTTTTTCTCGTTGGGTCTACTTTGATACATTTTTCTTTCTTTCTCTTTTGCTCAAAGTTTATATATTTTTACTTTATTTTTCTATTCGTATGCTGGTTACGTTGGGGGTTGTAAATAATATGAAAATATTTTCCAACATATTTTAGTCAGTTTAAAAATTTTACTCACGATTTAGTATGCGGTAAAACTAGGTTAGGAATTTGAAATGTTTTATACATTTCTAATATTATTTATTTGACTTTTAGTCTAAGGTAAACTGCAAGAATATGGAATTTAGTTTATTATGTCTCTTAACGTACATAACTTACTAAATTTTATTTAAAGTAATTGTTTTAAAATTTGATAAGCCATATTTGACTTATATTTGATATTTTGTTTTATTTTTTAAGTTACTTTTTGATTTCTCAAAGTTTACTACTAAAATGTATATTGGCATATTTTTTAATAGTACGATATTTGTTGAAACTAACAAATTATTTTAAATATTTGTTATTATTTATTAAAATATTTTTTTAGAATACTAATTTTATTGTGTATTGATATTTTGATTTTTTTAATTTTTATAATCTGTATGTTACAATTTTATATGTCAAAGTTATATCAGTTATGCGGTAACATATTAATCAGAATATTAACTTACCCGAATCTATAACTTCTTCTTTAAAAAATAATAATTATAAAACGTACCTGAAACAAAAGAAAATATATATTAATAATCATTTATATATAAATATCAGAAATATTGAGTTTTGCTAATTCAAAAGAAACTAGATCCCTTAAATAGTTAAAAATTGCTCACTTAATAGTATAGAAAGAATATTATGACCCATTGCTTTGATTTGGTTTCGAATTTAAACTCATTTAAATAACTATTTTCATTGATCAAAGAATTAACACATACATTAAAAATTATCGCTTCACAAATGACACTTTTAAAAAAAATACATATATTAAATTTTGTTATATTACAATAGAAATAAGTTTAGAGCGTAATGTGTCAAAATCGAATTTTAAATTAAGTTATTTTTTTATTGTGAATGAGTATTTCCCAAGTCAAAATCTAAATCGCTTTTTTGCACCCAGAAACATAAGATTCACCAAGATTTCAAGATAATGTTTACAATCAAATACACAAATAAATATACAAGAATTTTTTATAAAATAATATAAAAGAAACATATACAAAGTGTCTTATTTAAGATATGAATCTTGCAGCTAATTTTAGTGAAACCGAAGTCCGGATTGTAACAATATTTGTCCTATCAAATTAGGATATTAAAAACTTATATTGCAAAATTTTATAATAAATGTTTTTGTTGATTACCTATAAACCTACATAAAGCTTGCAGGTTACTAAGGCAACTAGACTCTGAGCATAAACTGCAGCAAACTATAAATTTTTTTAAAATTGCAGTAAAAATTAAAAAATTAAAACCGGGCCAGTCTGCGCACATCTTCCAACATTGTATTTAAGCAGCAGCCCAGGTTGAGCACAACAAACTTTATGATGCAATGTAAAAATAAATTAAATATTATGGTTTCGCATAAAGTCACATTATGAGTCTGAAGTTAGATATAGGACAAGCATGAGTAATGGGTATTTGGTGGTTGCTGCAAAATCCTAATGTCTATAGTAAAACTGCTTTTGCTGGTGCTTGCCCGATGCACAACATAGCAATAAATATTTCTAGACTACTAAATTAGTCGCCAGGGTATATTTTGAATAAATTATGTACACTTAAATTTGTCATTTGGTATATTTTATAAGATAACAGCAGCGATATTTGTGCAACAGCACAACAAATTTATTTTTATTATTAAAAATACACAAAATATCGTCTGCTCGGAACAGAATTAATTAGCCTATTTCCATTTTTGTCATATTCAGAGATTTATGAAAAAAGTATCATAAAATACATATATTTTCATTACAGAATTTGTCCAAGCTTCTATCAATATTTAATTCTGACTTATTTTGCTGATTTATGTGAAAATAGTCTTCATATAAACAATAACAAAAAGAAAATTTTAAACCACTCTCAAAATTCAAAAAAATAAAAATAAACTAATTCTGCTCCAAGTGACAGGTTCTTTGTTATTCAAAATAAAAATAAATGTTAGAAATTATATCTATATCGAAACAAATATATTAAAGAGTAATGTTGGCCAGATAAATTACCGGTGTAAGTAACGAGTAATTTACAGGCAATAATACCTTCATTCATTACCTACAAGGGCATCAGTTTAAAAACCGCAACAAAAGTATTAAATTGCAAATATAATCTGCTTTTTATAAGTTAAATATAAGCAAACTTTAATTTCCATCAATATTTATATGCGCAATGGAAAGTTTTTATTGGTTACACATAATATAAATACAAGACGAATTCATCGAACCTTAAAATTTATTTTATATTTTTTTTCATTTTTGCAATAAATAATTATAACTACTGTTATACCATATATTTAATATCAAAATATACGTCCTATTACATTCAATTTCAATATGCAATTTATTTTTTGGAGTAAATTTCGATAACGTTACTGTAATATTTCCGGTATATATTACTTGTAATTTAAACACCAATAATATAAAAAAATATAGCAGAACTATAATAACAAAGCGATACTAAACGAACTATTTATAAAGTATGTTAATGATTTCACGAATGTGTCATTAGATTGAGAAATTAATAATTATAATATATAATACTTTTAAATATTTTATATACAATTTATTATAAAATGAAATACTTAATGTACATGTATACACACATATTTGTTATTTAAGATATATTATTTTAGTGAAATAATAAAAAATAATATACAATTTATTGTAAGACGAAAGACTTAATGTAGTATTGCACACATATTTGTTATTTAAGATATATTACTTTAGTGAAATAATAACAATATATTAATGTAAACTTTAGTTCATTAATTTATTCAACATTTTCACCATTCAGTATCATCACTTAGCAAAAATTCAACTACAGAGACTAGCTTTTTTTATATATTTTCGTCGTCGAATTTGACAAAAACAAAATATTCTAATAGAAAAAAAGTCTAATTTCTACTTTATGTTGTTTAGTCACGAATAATCAAAATACATCACTAGAAATTAAAATAACACAATATTTCCGTTCTCTGCACGTATAAATATTTTTCGTATAAAATTAAATTAAGCTATCAGAGCTAAACATTGATTAGAAACTGCGATATAAATGGTCATTCATCATAACCAACAATAACATAAATTTGAAATGACATGTTACAATTGAGACTTTTTCTTTTGCATTTGTATATCGCTATGAAAACATGCATAAATCATATCAATAAATTCTCACAACTGAAAAATATATAGTATTATAATTACAAAATAGAACTACTTGAATAATTTTTATTGTTGTAAAAGATAGTGTTATTTTAAGTTAAAAAAAATATTAAAATATTAAAATATACAACAATTTTTATTACAAAACAATTATCTTTGCTAATAATCTAACATTATTTAAAAAGCAATTCTTGTATATGTACATACATACATACATACACAATCACGCCATGTACCCATATGGGTGTGCCACAAACTCTTTTCATCATCCCGAAATCAGTCGCCTCCAAACATTCCTATCCAAACAAGCAACTTTCGCTTCATCCACAATCAAAATTCCTCTCATACATGCTCTTTTATTTCTACTACTTGGAAACTTTCGCTCACGCAAAACACTCTCAATCATACCACTCCAACTACTCATCGGACGTCCACGCCAACGTATACCATCAAAATCATTCAAATAAATCTTTTTAAAAAAACGTTCATTAGACATTTGCTCAACATGTCCGAACCATCTTAACTGACTAACACGGCAACTTTTACTACAACTTTTTTTTCAATTTCACACTCATTATACACTAATCTATTTCGTACCCGATCTCTCCTATTTATACCACATACCCCACGTAAAAATCTCATTTCCACAGCAGTCATTTTCCGTTTATGCTTTTGCAACCAAACCCAACATTCACTACCATACATCAACTACTTTAGGTTGTAATTCTGTATTAATATTTATTAATAATCCACGTTTCGACGAACTCAATGTACGTCTTCTTCGTATCATTTTTCCTAATGAAGACGTACGTTGAGTTTATCAAAACGTCAATTATTAATAAATCTTAATACAGAATTACAACCTAAAACCGTTTTATTTTAATATAATGAGTTCTGAAAGATTTTTTACTCGGCTTTAACAATTTTAAAAAAATGTGGTAAATAAATTCAGTATTCAGATTCAGCAACTGCGCAAAAATTCAGTTTTCGAAAGATTATGAGGGCCCTGGGGGGTGAGGGGGGAAACGATATTTAAACCTTCGCGGAAATGTTGGTGTTAGTCAGTTAAAATGGTTCGGACATGTTGAGTAAATGTCTAATAAACGTTTGGTTAAAAAGATTTATTTGAATGATTTTGATGATATACGTTTGCGTAGACGTCCGATGAATAGTTGAATTGGTATGATTGAGAGTGTTTTGCGTGAGCGAAAGTTTCCAAGTAGTAGGAATAAAAGAGCACGTATGAGAAGAATTATGAATGTGGATGAAGCAAAAGTTGCTTGTTTGGATAAGAATGTTTGGAGGCGACTGATTTCGGGATGATAAAAAGAGTTTGTGCCACACCCTTTTGGGCACATGGCGTGATTGTGTATGTATGTATGTATGCGGAAATGTACTCAACAACTTCCCAAAGTTTCATGGCGATCGGATGAATGGTGTAGTAATGCATAAAGGAAAAACAGACCGACAGACATACATACTTTGATTTTTATATATAAAGATTTACACATTTTACATACTTAATGTTTTTAAGTAAATTTATGTATTATGTAAATATTTTATTGCCTGTTTGGTGTAATTAAATAAATAAATTAAATAAACAATTTTTTACTTTCTAAGGAATCCAAACCCTTTTGAACGAGCAAAACCCAGTCTTTCTGATATTGTTTACTACAAGTAGATTTTACATTCTATTATTATCATACATATTTTGCATTAACAAAAGATTATCAAAAACGTGCAACTTCAACATAAAATACCGAAGTATATATAGAAACAACGGCAATAAATTAAATATGGTGTGTTGAAAAATCCATCTAGTGCAATTTCTTTCAAATTTATGCATGAACAAAGCTAATTAGAAATGTTAATGAATGCGCTAATTTAAATTTCAAAAGTAACCACATCGATTAACATAAAACAAGAGACGATAGAACGAAAGAAAACAGCCCTTAAATATACCACCAGAAGTAAATAGAAAAAAAAAGTAACGAATAGTTTAATTTGCAGAAAAAAAAATCTCATTTTCTTTGTTCATTTCAAATTCATTTATGTTTTTAAGATAAAATAATTGATTTTATTTGTATTGAAATTGGAAAGTATTATTTTTTAATTGAAACCGAAGTAGACAAAAAACAAGTTAGATATTTTCCCGTAGAAATTAAGTTTTTAATAAAAAAAAAAAAAAACAAACTATAATAACCGCTATAAAGAGTGTTAGCCAGGTCAATATAAAATGACAGAAGGTGTAATTTAGAACCTACTTAACCATACTTACCTTAATACAAAATTAAATTATTTTTTTAGATAGTCTATTCGTAACTAGACATGATACTAACAATTTTTATCAACTTAACATGCAATTTAAATGTTTACCAGACTTTTAGATATTAATTACTGTATCATATAAAACAAATACACATTACAGTAATAAAAAAAAGTAACCTTCATTATTGTATTATTAATGTAAAACTACCGATTTTCACAATATTTAAAAGAAAAGTTAGATATTATTAATTATTAATAAAAGTGTGGTTAAATAAGTTCTAAATTAGTTGTTCTATCACATTATAAAAAGTTTTTATCGACCTATCTAAGTTAAAAAAGTTATTGGTTTTAATGGAATTATATAGAAAATATTTTTGCTATTGATCGAACCAAAAAAAAATTCTGTTTAGAAAAAGTTTCTTATATTGTACCAAACATCTGTTGCTATTTTAGGTAGGTTGACTGTAAATTATTAATATTTTTGTTAAACTTTAAGTACTTTAAAAGTAGACAATATAAAAAAAAATGTTGGAAATAAAATATGCGTTAAAATGCCTGTAGTTTTAATAAGTGTAAATAAAATTTAATAAAATGTTTATATATATTATTATAATTATTTTTAGTTTATATTATTAGTGAAAAATATGTTGATTATCTAATAAATTAATGATGTGTATTTATTAGATTATTAGATTATAGATTATTATAGTAATAAAGTGATACATGCAAACATTTTGTTAAAATTTTACGAAATTCTTTTAACAAACATTCACACTTTTTTACTATTCTACTCAAAATTAATTATGTTTTTAACTGATATAAAAATAAAATCGTGTATTTGTGTTGTTTTGTCATAAGTTACTAAATAGTTTGTTTAATAACCATTAGCTCTGCGATAAAACATAACAATAATCTTGTGATAAGTAGGGTAGTGAGAATGTGAATGAGCCTTCATATTAAAATTATAATAATAAATATATAACATAATAATTATTATAAATTATTAATCAAAGGAAACCAGATTTTATTTAATTCAGTAACTGTTTGATGTTACCCAATAGTATTAATAGCATATTAATTAGGGAAGCCATTGAAATCATCAAATAATAATCAATTTATATTTTTTGTTAGCTAGTTATTTGTTTCTTACATTTGTTCAAATCAAAACCTCGAATTTTAATAAAAATAATACAAAATTTTAAACCAAAGTCTTTTAATATATCTATAATATAATTTCTCAAAACATTCATTTAAAAAATGTGTTTCGTTTTTTATGCACCGCAATATTCCGTTATTAATCCTTAACCATTTTTATTATACAAATCATGCAGATCTACATTTTTTTTCATGTTGGGAAGATCAATCTTCTTGTATATTCAAGTAATAAAAAGCCTCATTTCCAATTTAAAATCGGATAGCCCGCGCTGAACTCGTTCGTATTTGGAACCGTTCGATTGAGGGCTTGAATTGGAGTATTTCGAAGGGCATTATAACAACATTCACACGTTTGTAAAATGCCCCGACGAGATTTTGTACATTTCACGATCATCGGGACTCGCTTAAACGGATATGAAATGCGTTCCATTTCGAACTCTAATGATTTTCCGATATTGGGGTTTCTGCTTATTTCTGCTTTTTTCTTTTGACGTTTATAAAGAGATGTGGAATATAAAGTAATTAAAAACGGCAGTAATTTTCTAATTTAATTTTTTTTATTTAATACTAGACTATACTTCAGTCTTTGAGAACCAGATCAGTCAATCCAAATTATTTATTATTTTAATTCATGTCCTACTTATACATATAAACATTATTATTGATAATTAAAGTTAGGGAGTGATTACATCCCTACACAGACCAATCACTAAGCATCAAACAATCACCAAAAAATTCGCAAAATTCTTCTCAGTGAATGCAATTTAGTGGTATTTTTTTTATAAATTTGACGGTAATATTTTAGCCATCGTGTAATTTAGCAGTCGTCGGCCAGTGGTAACATATCGGACTATCGACAATGCACATAAAAATTGTTAATAAAATTATATGATGTTTCTCGAACATGTTCATGTTCTGCTTAAAAATTACGGAAACTGATTATATTGTATGCTTTAGTGTTAGTCAGTTAAGATGTTTCGGACATGTTGCGCGAATGTCTAATTAACGTTTGGTTAAAAAGATTTATTTGAATGATTTTGATGGTATACGTTTGCGTGGACGTCCGATGAGTAGTTGGAGTGGTATGATTGAGAGTGTTTTGCGTGAGCGAAAGTTTCCAAGTAGTAGGAATAAAAGAGCATGTATGAGAAGAATTATGAATGTGGATAAAGCGAAAGTTGCTTGTTTGGATAGGAATGTTTAGAGGCGACTGATTTCGGGATGATGAAAAGAGTTTGTGCCACACCCTTTTGGGTACATGGCGTGATTGTGTATGTATGTACGATTTTTAAAAACTTTGTTTGTGAGATATTATGTTAAAAGTACCAATTATATTTAAAAAAAATGCATATGTAAATAAAACGAATAATTCTTGTATACTTGTGTATTTATTTGCAAATTTTATCTTAAAAACAGCTTTAAAGAATTTGAAAAAATGTGATAAATCTACGTTTTCAGGTGCGAAAAAGCGATTAAGTTAGGTAAAAGATAACTTATTCTAAAATTTGCTTTTAACAAAATGAATAACAAATTACATGAATGAAAACATTAGCAAATTTATTTTCAAAGCAGTATGACAAAATATAATATTGTATTAAGTTTAACAGAGTTATTTAAATGAATTTAAATTCCAGACCAAATCAAATAAATGATGAAAGAAAACAATAAACACAAATTAATAGTAAAATATTTTTCAGAACTCATTGTATTAATATAAAAACAGTTTTAAGATAAAATTCTGTCTTTATGAGATCAAAAATTTTATCAATGACATTAATAAACATAAATATCATAGGTCAAAATATTCTGACTATTTTATTAAATGAGCAATTCTTAACTATTAAATAAATCCAGTTACGGTTGTAACTTTTTTAAAATTTCAATTGATACATTGTATAACTAATAGTGAAAAAGTATCTTCATTTTTTTTATTTTGTTGAAAAAAATTTTGTATATAAAAGCGAAGAAACATTTTCAAATGAAATTTTGACATTTTTCAGAACTGAAAATTAGATTTCAAAGTTACATGCACAGACATAAAAATCGGGTGAGAGTTGAAAGCTTAAACTTCTAAAATGTTGTAGTATTATTAAATCATGTAAATATGACAAATGGATATTACGGAAACAAGTTTGTGACTGCCTCGAATTTCGACATTTTGTATTTGAAAAATAATATTTTATTATTATTTCTACATATAAAATATTCATTTTTCTTCGATAGAAATATATAGAATTATTATCATAAAAATATTAGAATTTTATGCTGGTTCGTTCATGTTATAAATTTTATAGTGTGTTCGCATAATATTTATATCAGAAATACCGAGCTTTGATAGGTTAACATTCTGGATCCCTTAAAAAGTTCATAATTTCTCATAACAGTATAAAATGCTTTGTATATGTTTACTATTTTATCACATCATTCGTTTGATCTTGAATTATTAAACTATTAAATTAAACTATTAAACCCATTTATATAACTCTGATATTGTTATTCAAAAAATTACAAAATTTAACGCATGCATTAAAAATTATCACTGGACAAATGATCCTTAAAAATTATATTTTGTCATACTGCCACAAAAATAAATCTGGTAATGTTATAATTTATTAATAAATTCATTATGTTAAAAAGAAATTTTAAAATAATTTTTATTGTAAAATAGTTCTTTCAAAGACGCTTTCCTGCACCAGAAAACATATATTTATCATATGTTATAAAAAAAACATTTTCAAGATAAAATTTAGAAACAAATACACAAATAGGTATATAAAATTTGTTAATTTAATAGAAAAGGATATCTCAAAAATTATTTGAATTAGGTAATTTCATTAAACACCATTTTGTTCAGCAAATGAAAATCTTATATTTTAATATAAAATTGTACATTATATAGATATTTAATTTTTTGCTATTTTAACATTTTATTAAAATTTCGAAAAATGAGTTTTACATCACAACATATAACTTTCAGTCCGCTAATTTCAAAAATCATAGTTAAAGTTATCAATGGAGTTGTTTAGTTTTTGCAATAATAATAATAATAAACTACACAACTGCAAAGTAAATCAAGTTTTGTAATTAATATATCACAGACAATTTGCATTATTGAGTGCATCTAATAATCTAATATTAGAAAGACCTAGCTTTGCCCTTTTAAGAGAAACTGGATCCCTTTAGATTTGCTCATATATAAGAATAAAAAAACATTTTTATACAAATATATAAATATAAAATTATTGCTCGTTTAATTGTATAGAATTTTCATGAAATAGACAAATTTAATATATTAAAAATTAGCTAAATATGAAAATGTGAATAAAATTAAGTATATATAATTTGTCTTTCTTTTTGTCATAAAAATGATAAAGAATATACACTATTAAGTAAAAAGTGTACGAATTTTTATTTATTTCCCAAATCGTATAAAACGAAATAACATGTTGTATAAACGAGCGATTTCTCTTCCATTACAAAGAAGGTTATTACGTTTGAAATCCTTGTAACCTCGAGCTATTTTATACGTATCTCAATTTTTCTGCCAACAAAAGTGGCGACACAAAAAAACGAGGAGAAAGTGAGAAATTCGTCGTCAAAGTGACAACATTTCTTTAGTCACAAATAAAAAAAAAATGAACGAAAAGGGGAAAAAAATTGTTTAACTCCAATAGACTAGACTATTTTGATTGCTGTGAGAACGGATTTCAGCTCAATTGTTAAATTTATATATATTTCTAAATCTTTATATATGATTTATAAGTATTCATATTGATCTTCAATCGACTTATTTCTTTGAAAATAATCGTTCTACTGAAAATAAAAACTTATATACATACACAGTCACGTAATGTACCGATATTATTTTAATTAAATTTTGTGGCTTAGGAAATTTATTATATTTATTACTGTTTCGCTTCTAAGATTTTAAGATAGTTAAAAATCAACGGTTCAGTTTTTATAAATTTTAACAATTTTAATTTTTTTTAATTTTAACAAAAATTGACTTTAAATTGGTATTAAATTCTGCTGGCATAATTATTATTACTGATTATTTTTTTGTAAACTTTTTAAACTTATGAATTCTGAAATTGGCCATAATAATTGTAACTGCAAATATTAAAATGATATATCTTAAATTTTACAAATCATTTGATAAAATGAAACAAACATAAGTATAATATCAGTGTTCAAATGTTTTTCAAGTCCAAGATAAGAAAAGCTGAAAAGCCAGAATCCTAGGACATCGAATCGAAAATGTTTTTATGTCAGTCGTGAAATTCATCTAAGACAAAAGAACAGTTCGCTAAGATTTACTTCGCCACGTAAAATGAAAACGTGATCGCATTTTATATCCGTTCTTTTTCTCTCTCTCTCTGACTCTTGCAAACGTGTATAATATCATCATGGGCTTACGTATTTGTTAGCTTGCAACAGTTTGGTTCAAATCTTCCAGTACGTGTCGTTAATTTTTATCTCGACCTATCCGTATATACAGGGTGGTAACCACGACTCTCAATTACAAGATTTTAAGTTGGATTTTAACATGTAAAATCTTACTTTCGTAACTTCCTACTTTACTAATTATTTTATTTCCTAAATTTCAGAGCATAAAATTTTGCATAGAAATCAAAATAATTTAAATAAATTTTGCATGCTTTGTTACAGTAGAAATTAGATATAAAAATATCGGAAATGATCTCAAAAGTAACTATATCCATGAAATAAATAGAAAAAAAACAAATCTAATTTCTATCGTTTACAAAGCATTTAAAATTAATTTAGTATACTAAATCAGACGCAGAATTGTATGCTTTAAAACTCATACTTAAAGCTTTTCTGCTTAATATAATTAAAAAAATATGATTTTACATGTTAATATCCTACGACCAAATGTCACGGTCACTATCCTCTGTTGGTACAATACAATATAGACACACATCCTGTATATGTGCTTGCTGAATGTTTTTATCCTATATCCGGTCATTAACTACGGAAACGTTCATTAAACTTTAATTAATAATTGTGTGCGCGGTTTCTTAATTGCGCACCCTGCACTTCGTTAATTTTCAGCCGTGAAAATTTAATTATTTATGCATGTTTTTCGGTGACTTTATATGTCATTAATTATGCATAATTTATTTGAAATGACAGTGGTTGCATATCGCTACTGAACGTGTCAAGATAAATAAACAAATTAAATAGTTATTTTATTACAAATTTTTTAAATTGCATGTACATATTTTGTATTCTATTCAATGATTTTGTTGTTTTTGTTTTACAGTAAAAATCAGTTTCATATTAAAAACTTTAACTAAAGTCAACTTCAAGCCGGTAAAAAAGACAACCATTATAAATTCTACTGACATAAAATTGTCAATAAAACAATTATTTTTTGTCATCTTTTCAAACTTCTAATGGGAAAATTGTTTTTGTTATTTTTGAAAATGAAATGAGTAAAAAGTGGTCCAGTGAAATGTACAAATTCAGTATTTATTCGCAATTTTCTACCTATCTAAAAATTAATACTACTATTTTGTTTTAATTGCAATGCTTCTGAACTCACTATCTACTACCTTATAAAAACACAATAAAAAATTGTTAAATGACATTAAAATTCTCAATTTTTGGATGTGCATTTACGTTCTTTTCATGTTAGTAAATAGTTTAGTTTGAACCTCTGTAACTCTCAGTAAAAAACATAACAAGAATTTTTGCGATAAGTAGTGTTGCTTTAATGAGTCTTAAACAATACAATATTGAAAAAAAATCCGCGTAGTATATTTAGCAATATCTATGATTGTCTGAACTCAACTCAATAATAATATTTCTTTGTTGGATTGATTGGTTTGAAACATAGACCGCTAGACGCATCATCGTCTGCTGTCAATGTCAAATAAAATCAATTTTCACTTTATAAACTGTCAGAGGCATTTGCGAATCGTGTTCTATGACAGAATACTGTGCGAAAGAACAAAGTTTAGACGAGCGAAACTTTAACAGGGCGGAGAGAAAAACAGACTTGCTTCGTTCGAGACAAACAGTCATTCTCTAAAGTGACAATTCACAAACTTTCGAAACATCACCTAATAGCACCACTAGTATTTTCGAAATGAGAATCTTTTACATCAAGTTAAATTTAACTTAAATCGAAAAGATTTACAATTTTATGTTTGAGCGTCCGAAAAATAATCATTTTTTGCGTGAACAATTTTTCAACAACTAATTCCTGACATATTCAACAACGACATTTGCAACAACCGGTTGTTCACTTTGTATTTTGTTTTTTGAACTAATTTTGTTAATAATTAAAATAAAATATCATTCACTAAAAAAATACAGATAAACTTGCAATTAGAAGCGTGAAACAAACTATACTAAATAGAAATAAGATTTGCAAATACCTGCATTTTCCAATTTTGATGAAGACTAACATGATTCGGACAATAAATTTTAAAAAGGTAAACAGAGTTAGTGACTTCTCTCATATCCACTCCAAATACATAAAACTACATTAAGAAGATCCTAGATGAATATATGTTATGTGCATTGTAAATTTTATTACACCTAAATTTATTTTAATACAAAACAAAGCACTACTGCACATTGCAGTAGATGCTACTATTTACTAAATTCATTTTAAAATATTTATTTTATTTAGCTTCTTCTATACTTATATTTCTATATAATTTTTAAAATATGATTGCTTTATAAAAAAATTTAATGCAATAAATTAAAATTATTAAAATTCATGTGGCGCATTAATTTTGTGTAAGAGTTTATTTTGATATATTTATTTTATTCTGTCGCTTTCTGAACTTGCCTTTTTATAATTTAAGTATATGTTTTAAATTAATAATATTTATTTTCAAAAAAAATGATGTGTGACATTATTATAATAAATTAAAGAGACAAAGTATGCATGTTCCATTAAAACATGTAATATTTATAAATTTTATATATTTCATGTAGTGTTCATTAAATATGTATAGAGTGTACATTTATTTGTATATATATAAAGACATCTACTATAAAATATGCTAAAAGAAAACCTTTTTCGGAGCAATTGATATATTATGGTGTCGTTGAACAAGATCAAAAAAACAATTTATCATGTCAGTTAAAAAAACTTTTTGTCGCACATTTTCTGTATATATAAATAATAAAATAGACATACTGACAACTATTAATAGATGAAAACAACAAACATTTATTTTAGATCATCATTAGTAATGTGTCTTTTCTTATTTTGTTTCAGCAGAATTTTATTTTATAATGTCACTTATAATACACGACAAAAAAGTAAATAAACTTACACTAACACAGCCTGTTTCTTAATAATGAGTTCTGAAAGACCTTTTTACTACGTTAAAATAAGTAATATTATTGGAAATATTATTTAACTAAATAAACAAATTATTTAAAATTCAGTCGTCATCTATTTTATTTAATTTTTTCTCTGTATATGCCTAAACTACTCAAACAAAATTGACCACACAGCATCAAACTTTATCTTTGTTCCATCATTTCAAACAAAACTTGTATTTGCATGTAAAGCAAACACTACATTTGCAAATACATACATATACAACCTCCCCGGTAATTCATTGATTAACAAACAAACACACCGGGCCGCCGTGTGCATATTCCGGGCGAGGTGTCCCGACGGAGCTGAAAATCAAAACGTGAACAGCTGAACGTCCCTAATACAGGAGGCACCTCTACATCGTTTCGGCTCCTCTGTACCCGTCAGCTGAAAGCTCATAGCCGGTTCGACATATATCCGGGACGAACAGATTCGTCGATATGATAATATTGTACACGACGTATTTACGGCGCCCCCTGTATGCCCCTTGTGTATCGTGTTAAGGATATACGCGCATGCGTCGTTACCTTCCACAGGTCATAATGGTCGATGAAGAATTTTTTTATTAGCAACCTATTTGAGATACTCGTACTACTTCAGGATTCTGTACACGATTGAAAATACATATATAGGGTTTTTCATTAAGGGCGGGTAGATGTTGGCAGCCTGTGGCAGCCATGTTGTTATGATGGTGTCTGCCGAATCTGTTCTATATTATTCAGTTACTGATGCCAAATCACCATGGCAAGTTACACGATTGAGCAGCATGTTCAAATGATAAAAATTTATTATCAAACTTTATTATCAAAATTACCCAAATTTTGGCCAAAAAATCATTTAGCGACGAGGCGCATTTTTGGATGAATGGCTATGTGAACAAGCACAATTGCCGTATATGGGACGACGCCAACTCACACGAGGTTCACCAGGTGGCAATGCATCCAGAAAAAGTTACAGTTTGGTGCGGATTTTGGGTCGGCGGCGTCATTGGTCCGTACTTTTTTGAAAACGACCTTAGTTAGGCCATCACCGTCAACGGTGAGCGCTAAAGAACCGATTTTTTTTGGCCTAAATTGAATGATATTGAAGTAGACGACATGTGGTTCCAGCAGGACGGTGCAACGTGCCACACAGCGGACGCCACGATGGACATTCTGCATGAACGATTTGAGGATATGGTCATCTCTCGCAGAGGTGACGTAAATTGGCCAGCAAGATCGTGCGATTTGACCCTGCTAGACTTTTTTTTGTGGGGTTTCCTGAAGTCGCAGGTCTATGCCAATAAACCGCAATCGACCGATGCCCTTAAAGTCAACATAACCAATGCCATCGCTCAAATTCAGCCGGATCTATGCAACAGAGTCATTGAAAATTGGATCACTCGAATCCGAACCACAGTGAAAAGCCGCGGCGGACATATGAACGATGTTATATTTCATAAATAATGGCATATATGGGCCTTTCAAATAAAAAAAGAATTTCGTTAATAACTCACACACAGCTTGTTTTATTCCATTTCAACATCTACCCGCCCTTATTGAAAAACCCTATATATATAATTTAGTGAAAAATAATACAAGCGATGTTTTGATTTTAGATGAGGTTTGAGCTAACTAACCGTAAGATATTTTTGTAAAAAAAATATGTATGAAATCGTAATGCATATTAAGAATATAATTTTTATTAATGGCTACTACTGACGATGTTATCATATTAAAATTATACAAAAGCATCGAATTTAGATAATAGGGATGTCAATATATTTGTCAAATGAATACGATATAAATATAAATAGCAAGGAATTCATGCAAAATAAGATTTTGCTAACTATAGAGACACGTTAAATCTCATTTTCAACTGTATGAAACTTTTTTTTATAAAATAAACCATTTTAGAAAATAATAAAAATAACGAATTTTGTTTCAGAGCTTACTAAATTATATATACTATTGATTCTTAAATTTCTATCATTACAAACACGATTTTTTTGTATAATAAGACACCAGACATGTGATTATTATTAAAAAATCTTCATCAAATCAAGGTGATTTAATACAAGACAGGTTACGCCATAACACAGTTTATAGAGTGTACCTAAACTTAGGGGACAAATTGATGATTCACTATTGTCCATTTATTTTGTCAATACTGTTTAAATTGGTAATATTCAATTAGCTTTTCTGTCAAAAAATGACATTATTATTGTATTTTTTCTACAAATTAGCGAATTTTGTCCAATTTATTTGTGAATTTAAATCTAAATAAATAAATAAATGTGTGTGACAAAAATTATAAATATATTTGTAAATATCAAGTTGCATATATTATAAACATTGTGTTACAGATTCTGTATATGTAATTTTTATCATTGTATACGTCATCAGATATGAAAAAAATAGCGGCTATTGTCTAACCGGTCTTGTATTAAGTCAAATATTCAGTTACAAGAAAAACTTTAAATTAAAAACAAAAAATTCACAAAAAATATTTATCGAGAAATCATTCAATGAATACATGATGCGGAAGAGAGCAAGTAGTCATATTTTTTTGATAAGAATATTTAACAAAAAGCGTATGAAAAATAATATCAAATTATTGCAGCTTAAAGTTCGACGGACAATTGAATCAATGTCCCACATTGATACTCTGATAAAATTTGCATTTACCAGAACTAACTTTTAGTTCAGTCAAATTAAGTAGTACTTGTATATAACATAGCTTTATGTTTCTCAAATATCTTTCTGGTGAAATTTTTAGTGTCTACAACATTTAACTTATAATTACTAATCTCTGCATTCAAATTCTTACTTGCTTACAACACTAGTTTATATTTTTTAAAAAATATTAATTTTACTTATAATTATTATCAAAATATAAACAAATTTGATATCTCCACAGAACTGTCTTACCTGAAACAAAATTGAATATATTATTTAATATTTTACATATAAATAAAGCAAATTACAGCAAAGTCAAGAATTTCTCATTAAAATTAATTAAGAAATTTATAGCATTTTAAGAAAGAAATTTTTCCGGTATTTATCGTATGTTTTCTAATCAGTGACTATCGACTGAATATATTATAAAATTCCGAGGAACCATTAATTATATTGCATAAACGCCACAATATTATTAGAAATATGTCGTATTCCGTAAACTTTCCTTTAAAGCTGCACAATATTAAAATACCTGGATATACATAGTTTAAAGACAAAATTATTCTTTATTTTATCTTATAAATACTTAAGTCAAATTTATCTATGTTAACATAGTAAAAAAAGTTTCAAAACTCATTATATTAAAATAAAAAGCTTTAGATGTAAGTTCTGTTATATTATAATTTAAAAAATTGAAAGTTTTTAATTATAATAAAACAGAGCTTAAATCTAAAGCTTTTTTACTTTAATATATCTACGTTATCAGTATTTTAAATATATACGTGTTATGAAACTGTCAACGTTATATAATACTCCTATGTTATTATCTTTTTTAATAATAATTCTTCTGTTAGAAAATATTTTGTTCAAGTACATTGTGATGCCATTCGGTTCAGTGATGGTCACAACAGATTTTTTTATTATAAATTAGTTTTCTCTAATCATTCTCGTGCACCCAAAACATAGATTCAGCACATTTCCACAAAATCGTTAAAAGTTTTCAAGATAAAAATACAAACAAATAAATATATAAAAGTATAAGACAAATATCCAAAATGTAATTGTTCAACTTTATGAATATTTAACATTTTTGTAAACGAATTATTTACATTAAAAAAAACTCATCTTTTATTTTCGTATATACGAAGTAAAAACAGATAATCAAATGTACTTCTGTTTACTTTCACGTACCACCCGGAAGTATTTTGAATGTTTTCTTTAGACATGTATATATATTTTTTTTACCGAATACCAAGTAAACGAGCCAGCATGTGTCACACGGAAGTAAAGATCGGGGCGTAACAGAAGAAGAAGAACGTACTCGAGCGAGCTTACGAGCTTTTAAGGTAATAGAAATGCGGTCACATAAAAGTGTCAGCCCGGTCTCCATTACCGCGCTGTTAAAATAAATATTTGGCCATGTCGGCGTGAGGCCAATTTCGAACTTCGTTTTTAAAGCAACTTGACGATTTTTTTCCCCGTATTGAGTTTCAATGAATTGCGAACGACTAGTTAATATTTTTTTTTTCTGTCGTTAAATTTATTTCATACATTTTTATATTGGTACATACAGGTTGTTAAATAGATCGATGCAAATTTTTTAAAGGTGATAGAAGAAGTCATTCAGAACCAACTTAATCACACTTCAACATAAAGTCTTTTCATTTTTATGATATTCACGATTTTTAACTTTAAAAAAGTCGTGAAAATAAATATTTTTACGTTAATACAAAAATAAAGGTTGCTATAGTTTAATATAAGCAATATTAAATGTATGTTTTTGTTCGACACACTTAACTATTCTCTACCTCTTTGTAACAGTCAGCTGATAAACATACATAATGTGAAGTATGTTTCAGCTTTATCCGGAAAATATTTTTGCAGTATATTCACAGAACGTTAGCAGAACTTAATTTTTATCTATAGTATTTTCAATTCATACTTATTTTCTATAAATGTTTAGTAATAAGTTTAATAATTAACATTACAATTAAGTATAGCAATATTAACTTACTCCTAGCTACATAAGTTTATATTTTAACTTATTTCAGTTTGCGAAAAAGTATCATGTAAACGTACAATTGTTGCGCAATAATATATTCTCGTAATCTAGACTTATTTATTTTTTTCTATTATATTTATTTGTATTTATTTCGTATGATACAGTAACAAATATCCAACACCTACACCTTTAAATTGTCATGTTAGGTTTGTAAAAATTGTGTCTCATGGTTACGCCTAGAATATCTTAAAAACTGTAAAACTTTGTATTAAAAAAACTGTAGTTAAATAAATTCTAAATAATCGGTTCTACACGTTCGCATCGATTTACTTAACACCCTGTGTGATAAATAATCTCCACTTGAATTTTATGAATATCTTTTGAGAAATGACCTATAGAGAATATGTTGAAAACTCAATCGATATTTTGCATCCCACCTAAACTAACCTAACAAACTCTCTCTTTAGTTGATTTTCTATGGATTCTATGTTACGTTCCATTTGGAGAAAAGTCCTCCAGATAATAACGTCATTATTTACTCTTCATGGTCGTTTCCCTTCCATCAGGGATTTTTCTTCAGGACACTGGACACTTTTTCTTCTTTCATTTTACTTACATTGTAAAAGTATTTCTTTTGTTCGCTACTAATGAGGATCTGGTATATCTATATAGTCATGTTTATAAGTGCTATCATGAATGTTACATTGAAATAATATAGTTTCATATAGTTTTATTTCATTTACTATAAACATCATTTCTATCTTTTTTCCTGATGAAGACGCACGTTCAGTTCATTGAATTTTTTGTTTTGTTTTTCAATTTCATATTCTTCGCTTTAAATATTTGCATATTGAGTATTCGAAAGCATTACTTTTTAATCAATATTTTAATTTAAATTTCATAAAAAATCTCATTTTTAACATGGCTTTGAAAAAATAGAAACAAAAATTGATTTATTTTGTTATAAAACATTTTTCAAAACTAACTTTATTATAAAAACATAATTTATCGCCTTTTGTTCTCGACATATTTTATATTTTTGATTTATAACGTTTACATTTGTGAAAAGTTCAAAAAATATTTTATATCACATATTGGAAATTTTTTGTATTCAGTTTCACAATTAGTCTTAGTCTTTGAGCGAAAGCTCAAACGTATACTTTTAAATCTTAGCTGTTAAAATAGCAAATTTACATTACTGAATAACAAAACAATCGTAACTTGTAAATAAATAATAATTGTAAAATAATCAAATGTTGAATTTTATTTAAATTTCATTTGAGAAAAATGTTACAGACAAAATTAGAAATATATTTTGAAAATTTCACCTACATCTATATAATTTGATATAGAAAGTTATTGCATTAATTGACATTTATTACACCTATCAATTTAACTGTTAATTAAACCATCAAGTGTCAAAATGGTAGAGTAAATCAAATTGAAGACCATTATCAGTTTCTCATATCCAAATAATAAAACTAAACTACGATCTGCAATGAATATTCACCAATTATGGACAATTTGTTCTAAAATATAATATCTATTTATTCCAATTCATACACTGAAATAGAAAAATGCTATTATTCTTTATAATTCTATAAGCACTATAGTCTATAGTACCATAAAATCTTTTGCTCTTTTTATAAATAGAAAATTGCATTATTAAAAAAAGACGAAAAATTCTATAATACTATAGAACTTACAGAACAATGCAGAATATCAATATTATTTTTAATATTTCGTAACTCGTGTATTAAATAGTATTAAATAGTATTTTTTTAAAACATATCTTTCAATGAAAGTACACCAATGTCATCATACATTTTACAAATACTATTCAAATATTAAAAAAAAATCTGCTTTCCTGTTACATATTTTTACTAACAATAAACAGAAAAAAAAAGTTACAAATGGTCTTAAAAAAAAATAATTTTGGTAGTTCTCCTAACACAATCAACTTTCAAAGTAAAAGTCCAAAGTTAAGCAAAAGAAGTTAAAATTTGAATTTCAGATGTAATAATAAAATTTATTAATTACTAAATTAATGTTTCGTCTTAATTTAGCAAATATTATGGAAAGAAGTTCCTAAATTAAAAAAATATAAAATACGAATACTTGTTTTAAATCATTGAACTAAATAATAATTTAAATAATATGTAAATTTCTCATTAAGTTTTTATTGATTATTATAACTCTCTTAAAAAATAATAATATCTACCAAAAATGATGTAAAATATTTTTATTCTATTTAGGTTTAACTAGTTATAGATTTACAGAGTTAAAGATATTTAATTATAATATTTTAAGGGTATATATGTATTTTAACAGGATTTCAAAGATTCCTGTTTAAGTTTTATATCTATAGTGATTATTTTGTATGTATTGTATAGTAATTTATTAAATTAATTACATTAATTTATTTATAAAAAAGTGGGAGAAAAATCTATTAATTATACAAACTGTAATAATATGACAATAATCTCGAAAGAAACAAAATCAACTCATCCATATAAATATTATCTCTGAGACGATTTAAAAAAAGCAATTGAATTGAACGTAAAAGTTTCTCTGAAAAAAAAGGAAAATTAATATTTATCGAGAGAGTAATCTCTTGCCTCTAAGTTGTCGACTAAAGTCTGTATAACAAGGTAAATATAGAAAAAGTTTCAATATCTAAATATCTGCGTCGCTAAGGCCAGCCAAGCGCAGGCAAGCAGACAGGTAGGTATCATAAAAATTTCCTTTTCATCTGTCACCGATGGAGAAAAAATTTCCGGTCGCTCGGCGCAACGCGTCGCGACGCGGCACAGATATAAATGCATGCACATAAATTTGTGTCCCGTTTCTTTCGCAGAGGAAATGCCCTAACGATACGATATTCTATATACACCCAGCCAGTGGCGCGTTTAGACTTTTTGGGACCTTAAACAAAACACGATTTTCGGAAACCTTATTATTTTTTTTTAAATAAGTATCTAAGGCGATCAGATTTTTCAAATATAAAAAAAAAGTTACTATCAATATTGTTTTATATACAGAGAGTTTGGTAGGTCGGTATAATGCATATATAATTTATTTAAAATTAGTATTAAAATACAAATAAATTTTTAAAGATGTAAACTACAGAGTTAATTAACCTAACTACACATGGTCCAAGTAACGTTTGAAATAGATTTAAAATAATAATAATACGACGGATTTTCAAAATTTTATATATTATGTAAGGATATTGGCGTATTTTCGTATTTGTACAAGCAGCAATTATATATTAGAAAACAGCATACAAAGCTGTTATTCTATTTAATTTTTAACCAATACAAAACGTTACAAAAGTTTACAATATAGAAGATAATAAAAAAAAGCTAAATCAATATGACTGAAAATATTTTCTGAAAACAAATTTGTAAATTCACTGTTACTTAAAAAAAAACATAAATATTAATGACATTTAAATGATTTTAAAATCTTTAAATTATACTCGTTCTAGTGATATATATATATATATATATATATATATATATATATATATATATATATATATATATATATATATATATATATATATATAACATTAATAATAAAACAAAAACCACAGAAAAATTAATAATTAGAACTTTTCGTAAAAACCACAAAAATCTAAAAATGACAATATCTAGAAAACTAAGACATTTTATCATTTCCTTAAATATCTACATTACCTCATATGGAAATTAAGTATTCTTAAAATTAAATATATAAATATTAGTAATTAATAAAAATTGTATACGCTTCAGATTTTTTTATATGCCATATTTAAAACAATCTCTTGAAAATGCATATTTACATAAAATTAATTTATATTGAATTAACATCGCATATTCAACAATAAAAAAAATTAAGATTCTTATTATCAGTGCTAATAGGTTCCTTTGAAATGGAGACCTTAGACTAGACAAAAAAACAATAATGCCTATAGTGTAAAACGCGCCACTGCACTGGCTCTAACTCCAGTTCCATTACCAAGCACGGATGGGAACGTCGCCGTCGCCGTCGTCTGCACAGGAAATTATACGTACCTCGCACGCTCGTTCCAACTGCTTGCTTCGTCAGCGTGAAAAAAAACTTACTGCATCCGTGACAATGATGCTTTAAATGAAAACTATATTTTTGCTTTAGTATCTCTTAGATTCGCTCGAAAATGTAGAATGTTTTTGATGAACTAAAATTGAATGTCTTCAAGCTTACGAACTTTCTGTTAGAAATGATACAAGTTTAAATTAAAAATAAATAAAAACAAATAACTTACAAACAACCATATACAGTTTGTTCATTAAAAACTGATTATTAATTTTTACAATATACATAAAAATGTTTTATTTAGTTAGAAATTATTCTAGATTAGATAATAGATGCTAAATTTAAATTTAAAAAGATAAAAATTTATTTTTTATCTAGATAATTATCTAGACGAAATACAAACACACGTACATGCACAATCACGCCATGTAACCGTAAGGGTTATTCCATTCAAGCAGAAATTAATTTTCGCTAAATATTCTTAGCCAGGTAAGGAATTTTTGCTTCATTCACATTTATAATACCTTTTATACATGTCCTTTTATTCCTACTACCTGGAAACATTCGCTTCCATAAAACAATCTCAATCATGCCGACTTTGGCACTTCCATGTTTCAATTTAATCAATTTACGTATGTTTGAATTCATAAGACTACCAGTACAATAAGTACTGTAAAAACACTTTAATTATACTAAAGTCCTGAGTCAAAAGTACAGAGAAACTTAAAATCTTCTCTATGTATTGTGTGCAAACGAGCATAAATAATATTATAGACTCGCTTTATAAATACAACATACAAAAAAAAAACAATAAAAATTTTCTATAACATTCTGATTTTGTAAGCATGTTTGTTCGAATAAGCGACATAAAAGTGTAAAAAGGTTTGAGAAGAAATATTTGGTCGCGCAGTACGTTGTTGGTCGTCGCCGTATAAATGTGTTTTCGCCTCAAACAATCTCGTATTTCGGAACGAATGTCGTCGCAGCCCAGAGAGCGTATGTAAGTACGCGACACGACCTACATTCCTTGTACTTGCATCTAGGAAAAGAAGAAGAAGAAAATGCGCTTTTAAAATATGCATAATACCTTGCACTGGCTTGTTTGCCATATTGTATAGAGAAAATACTTTGTGATATCCAATGTACCTACTTCAAGAAGGTCTTTTGTACCCCCATATGTGTAGACTTATAGATATGTAAATTGAATTCTTTTTTAACTTACTTTTGGTTATCCAGTGTTTTGCCACATATTGCAATGTTTGTTTTAAAAAAATATAATTTAAAATTTTCTGCTTTTACAAATCATATCAGGAACATCGAGCTTCGTTTGTACAGAAAAGACTAAATCCCTTAAATCGATAAAAATTGTTCAATGAATAATAATATAAAAAAAGATATTATGATCTATACCATTTATATATTTACTGTTTTCTTCAATCATTCGTTTCATTTGGTCTCTAATTTAAATCAATTTAAAATAAAACTGCTTTAAGTTCAAGTTCTGTATTAAAATTTATTTATACGTAATCGACGTTTCAACGAAACTGATCGCTCGTCTTCATTAAGAAAACTGATACAGTTTTCCTGATGAATACGAGCGTTGAGTTTCGTCGAAACGTTGATTATAAATAAATTTTAATACAGAACTTGAACCTAAAGTGGTTTCATTTTATATAATGAGTTCTGAAAGATTTTTTACTATGTTAAATCAATTTAATTAATTCTATTACTGTTATTTAAATAATTAAAAAATTAACACATTATCACAAATTATTGCTTGCTGTATTTCATTAATAATTTCTTTTCTAATATGTTATATTTTATCATACTGGCATGAAAATATATTTAATAATATTCGTTTTGTCAAAAACAAATTTTAAAATAAGTTTTAGATTGCAATAATTTTTATGGCCTGCATTAAATTAAAATTTTGGTAATGTGTATGAAAAAATTTAAAGATCGTAAGTATAAGCTATCAGAAAGACCATTTCATTTTTATAATTTTATAGATTATATAAATTTAAAAAATATATCTTCTTTTAATTATATTCCATTAGTTAATTTTGTAGGTGGTGTTTAGTAAAAGCTTATATAAGTTACTAAAAAACGTTAATAAAAAGTATACTAAAAAAGGTTTTTTAATATTACTGCCAAAATGTTTTAATTAAATTTTTTAAATAAATTATGCGGTTTAATCTTAATTTAAGTTAGAACCAAACTTCTTTTTTATTAAATATTTTATCCTTACCCTACCTAAAAAATTTAATAACAATATTAAATCATACTTTACGTTTATTATAATAGTTTTAATTTTTTTGTATTACTTGTAATTTTCTCTTAAATCTTATTATATTCTATTATTACTTATGTCCAAAATCTGAAATTTCTGTTCGAATATTCTCTCAGTTTTAATATACGATTGTAAAACATGGGTAGGGTTTATCCACCGATCATAAACTCACATAAACCTATTAAATATAACTTAAAGTTATGCAGAAATGTTTGTTAATGTTATGTGTATACAATATATTTTAGGTACAAATTCCCTTTAAACATAATACCATACAATGAATTTATGATCTGTCATACCATTAAAGTATATTATATGATAATACAAGGCTGATAAGTTGTTAAACAGAATCGAGAAAAGGTTCAAGCAATCGTGAAGAAATCTAGCTTACTCAATTTACGAAATTTGCTATTATAGTATATTTAAAAACCATAAATCGTATACTATTTTATGCACAATCGATTTAAAAATGTAATAAAATAATTGTACTCATAATTAGTTTATTTTAGCAAATGTAACGTAAATTATTATTTTTTTAAATTATAGAATGAATTGTAAGTTTGGGGATTGTAATTCGCTAATATCTGTAAAATTTAAATGAAAATATGAAAAATCATAGTGTTTTTCTTACTTACTTCAAGTGTTAGGTTTTAACTTATAAAAGCACTGTGATTTTGTCAGTTACTATATAAATTTCTAAAGCGAAAAAATATATAATAAAATTAATCGTTTTTTTTTCAATAGTATAAAAGCTGAATTACATTATACTTTTTTCGTCTAGATTCATACTAGGTTTCTAGTACTAGTTTCGTTCAAGGTTTGTTCAATTTTCATACTTTTTTCACAATCGGTCGTGTATTGTCGAGTTTCTTCGATTTTTTCCGATGTATTGCCAGTACGCCAACTTAAAGCTGTATATGACAGCTACATACACAGAGTATAATATATAACCTATATAACTTCGCTACATATAAGGTTGGTAGAATTGCGTGCGCATGCGTATAATGTACCTAGTATGAAACTTGAATAGGAAAATAGAG
Source organism: Clivina fossor (assembly GCA_963966155.1). NCBI lineage: Eukaryota > Metazoa > Arthropoda > Insecta > Coleoptera > Carabidae > Clivina > Clivina fossor. Next base: position 6,579,093 of record OZ014553.1, on the reverse strand, counting down.
CATGTTGTATATTTCTATACTAGGAAACTTGAACGAATCTAGTACTAGAAACCTAGTATGAACGAACTAGTACTAGAAACCTAGTATGAATCTAGACGAAAAAAGTATAATGTAATTCAGCTTTAAAAAAAGACTTGTGAGGAACATACTATTTTCCCAATGTTCCACACAAGCCGTCGTTTATACTATTGAAGAAAATTCAAGAACGAAAAGCAAAATTATATATATTTTTTTTAAATGTTAGTGCGAGTAAAGCTATGCAATAAAAATAAATAAATGTTAATTTCATTAAAAAAAAAAATTACATTCCCCAAATCTAATTATTAAGTTCTGGTTTTATTTAGTACACCAAATTGTAATAAATTAATTTACGATATTTTTTTATATACGCTGCTTTGCCGTATATACTAATAACAGGAAACAGAAAATACGTCAGAGATATATAATTAATGAAGTGATTTTTATACGGGTAATAAATGTTCGGAAAGGAATTTCGTCGCGCGTAACCAAAAGTGCTCGTTAATTGAGTTATCAAGAATGGGTTGGCATACCGCTTTACACGCAACAAAGATAATACCGGAGAAGTCCCAACCCAAAGCACAGATGCTGAGCGTCTGTGTGATACTTTATCATTTATTAGTGTAATATAATAAACGATTGGGCTGGCGTAATTAAACGAAAACCCGTACGGCCGCGAATATCTCCTTCATTTATTACCAAATTTAATTAGAAGGTTCATTTTTATTTTTAGATATCGAGAGAATGTTTTGAACAAAAATCTGAAAATTTTTCTGATGTAATAATAACTGGACTCTGTACAAGTTATACGACATAGTTATTATAAATGGCAAAGATGCTTTACATGAAAACTATAACCCGTATTCCCAACTATTTTGTTTATGAAAAAGTGCTTTTATTTTTCATTTTCAAATAAAGTTTTACTTCTACCTCTTATCAAATATGAATAGTATTTCTATTTTTGATATATTATTCTCTTATATCTGATATTATAAAATTCAAATAAACTAATTAAAATTGCTTAATAAGTAATTTTAAGTGAACGTCACAAGTAATTTTGATAAAAATTACTTTTACAAGAGAGGTGAGAATACAAGCCTATATTTTTGCTTTAGTATTTAGATTTAAATATAAGTTCATTTTTACAAGTTCTACTACATATTTCAAATTAATAAAATAAATTAGTTCATAGAAAAAAACATAATGCACTAAGAAATCAAATTAATGGTATTTGCTCTCGCTAGTAGATCCCATAGCTTACTTACTCACATATATTCTTTTATTCAAACGTTCATTAGATAGTCGCTCAAGATGGCTAAACCATCTTAATTATACTTACAGAAACTTTCGCGACAAATTTTTCTCGCAATATTACAATCTTTATAAATCAGTTCATTGCACACAAAAAAATCATTTCTACAACATTCTTTAATCTTCTGTTTAATAATCGTGAAAATTTATCTTTTTCTTAATGATAATTTATTTCTATTATAAATTTAATTCTTTTTTTTCGAATGCTATTTTGTTTCAGTAAAGAAAATATTTTTATTAAAAAAATCCTCGTAAAGCAGTAAATACGTATAATATTAATTATAATGAAAATTAAATTATATTACACATCCTTTTATATAGTTGTCCTGTAGTCATTAAAAATGCTTCCCTGTATAATACCGCAAAACCACGCTATTTCAAAATAAAAAATTACACCTATTTAAAAATTTTAATTAAAACGCTTTGAATGCTGTGCATGGCAACATTCACAAAATATTCTTATTTTAACAGAATAATATTAAAATATTTCTCGCTGCCTGACAAAAAAAAGGCACAATTAAATTTGTTAATCTTAATATTCTTTATAAATTTTAAAATATATACGTTTCATCTGAAAAATAATAACTATTTTCGTTATACAGAGTGTTAGATAAATCGAAGCACACTTTTTATACGATGAGAAAAGATAATTTATAACGTATTTAACCTGTCTAAGCCAACCTTACCAGACGGACCTTAATACAAAGTCTTACAGATTTTAAGAAATTTGCGTTTTTAAACTTTTTTGAAAAAATGTAGATTTCTATAGTTTATGTCTAATGTGTACTTCAATCATATGATAGAGCAACAAATATCTAAAAGTACGGTAAACATTTAAAATTTAAATTGGTAAAAATTGTTAATTTTATGTCTGGTTACGACTAGAATACCTTAAAAACTATAAGATTTTGTGTTAAGATACGCATTGTTAAATAGATTCTAAATGACCACCTTCTATCACCTTATAATAAGTTTGCATCGACATATCTAACAGCTTGTATTTTATTGAGCAAAAAAGACTATTATCGTAAACAAAAAATAATTAAAGTTGTTAAGAACAGCCTGTCAAAAACAGTTGCCGATAACGAGAAATAACATTTTCAATTTTATCAATTACCTTCTGTTATTGAATTAATAAGAAATAGAAATATTGTTTTGGTACATTTCCGTTTCAATGTCGCAAACACTTACAGGAAATTATTATTTTTACTTAATGAATAAGATAAACGAATTGCTGAAATTGAAATGAAACGATATTGTTTTCAGATTTTATTGTAATATTTATGATTCATCGTAATTTAATCTGATAAATAGATAAAAATCTTTAGATGATTTTTTCTAATGTTTTAATTGTGAAAATCTGAAGATTACTATCTAAACTTTATTATAAATAACAATTTAATTTCAACTAATTTACTCGTACATGTAGATGAAAGAACTAACATTATTGAAAAGATCATCATCTAATTAAATAGACAGATCATCTAAGATTTAGTCATCTTATTCAAATTTAACAAAATATCTTGAACTAATAAAGCCTTTCAATGTAATAGAAAATTTTTTTTAAATATTTTACTTGATTAGCCGTAACTTTGTGATACATTTTGTATAAGATAAATAAATAAAAATAACTTTGTTATATCACTAAAAACTAGTGATATAACAAAGTTATTTTTATTTATTTATCTTATCCAAAAAAAAATTACTTTATGAAATATCTTTTTTCTTGAATTTTCAAAATATTTTATTATTTTGGAGTATGATCAATTTTATATTCAAATTTTTCCAAATATCCAAATATAATCCTGTGTTCAAAAAAATATATAATATTTACAAAATGCGCATTTCATTAAAAAATAAAAATAAATGATAATTTTAGTCGTTCTTAGGCAGAAGTAGCTTTGAAAAGCTCTACTTAAAGATAAAATCCTCTTAAAATGTTAGGATAACTTAATTGCTTTCTCCTGTAATTTTACAGTTATTTGTCGTTTAATTACCCGTTTTAGTGCATAACAAAACTTAATTAATTATTTATATATTTTAAACGATTACAATTTATATATACTTCACACTTTCCTACTTTACGAAATTAGTTGCATGTTTTAGTTTATTGCTATTGGTTCAGAACTGATCATGTATATATAAAATGAACACTAACTCATAAAACTAAAATCGTATATTTGCGTTCTTATATAAGTTAGTAAATAATTTGGTTTAAAACCACTAGTTCCGCGCTAATACATAACACTAATTTTGTGATAAATAATATAGTTTATTAAATTAACGTTTCGAGTGAGTGATATTATAGCATTAATAACAAATGTAATTAATAAAAAGATGTTATTTTATGTATTAATAAATAAATATGAAGACAATGTTTCAAATTCTGCTACTTCTTTTATAATGATTTAAAATAGAACTACAAAATTTTGGTATTTCCACTAGATACTAAAATAAATAGACCATTTCATGTAACCAAATTATAATTTTTTTTTAACAGTCAATTTTAGGTTATAAAAGTAACACAAAAAAAACGCTATTAATGTTAATATAAATAAATATATCAACATCGCAAATGTAAACTATCTATCAGAGAATGATAAACTAAAGTTAACAAAGTTCGCTCGTTCAAATGCTAAACCATCACCTTTTACTATCTTTTACCACAGTTAACTACATATAACCACAGTTAACAACATGCTTGCGAGAAACACCTAAAGATTCTATCTATGAGTGTACCAAATTTCAAAGTCTTCACTAATTAGTTTTAGGAAAACAAAGACAAACAAAGTAACATCATTTAATTTTAATAATATTCACCATCAAATTTGATACGACAGCACTAGAAAATCCTTGACTGCAAATACGAAATACTTGTTCCGTGATCATTCATTTAGACAGTTTCCGAAACTGCAAGTCGTGCGTTCACATAAACTATTGATATTTTAAGACAAACACTTGATCAAACTGATATGTCTGATTCTGCTTAATTAATGCTTGACCTTAAGATTTTTCATTTTTAGACAAACAGAAACGACGGCAGCGGAATTGAATCATTGTTCTCAGTATTATATTTAATAACACCTAACGCTTGAATACACTCGGTTACCGTGCGAAATTTAATAGTATTAAAAAAATTTAAACTACCCAAAAATTACCTAGAAATAAAAGCTAAATAAAGCCAAAACTAAATAAAATTAAATGTAAACAAAATATCCACACGTAAACGCTACTTAATCCTACTCGAACGAACTAAAAACATGTCCCATCCAGCTAGAACCATTAGAAAAACTCCCAAACCAATTGTAATCTTCACTTTACTCGCACGAAAACAGCCATTTAATCTTGTTTTCAAAGCGGTTCACGGGCGTAAAATGGTCACTTACAAACGAAACGTTTGTTCATTACAGCACCAAATACGAATGTCTGTATATATGTGTGGGTCCTATTGATTCCTTTGTCAGTTGCAAGAATCCTGCCAATTCCTAGCCGTCCACTTGATTTGGTTTATTTTTCGTTCGTTCGCCGCGTCCTTGACTTTAAAAACTACGATAAGATGATTTTTTTTGTTCACCTCTTCGAGCGAGGGCTAACAACCTACGGCGAATGAAATTGTCCTGGGGATTTGAGAGCGGTTTTTATTTATGGAAAATGGGCGAGAGAAGCCAGCATCAACGGGAAACTGAATTGCCGATGAAGGAAAAATATATTCCCGATCATTTTACTTCGGTGGTTTATTTTTGCGGTAGAGATTTGGTGGAACTGTGAGATATGGTACTAGAGTTTTATTGTAATATATTTTTGTTTGTTTTTATTGTCGATATTCGATATTTTTACGTGGTTGAATTTTTGCAGCTTAGATTTTCTAGTATTCCTAGAGTTTATTACTAGAAGGAATCAAGTGCGAAATAAATTGGTATATGAAAAGTGTAAAACTGAAAAACAGTTATAAAGTTGAACGACCTCCCAAATTGAATGTAGCGTATAAAATGACAGGACTTTAGGTCAATTTATAAAAACTCTAGTTTATCAGTATGCGACTAGTTTCGGCATACCTTCCTCAAGCAAATGCTAATGACAGTGGATAATTATACATGTAATATAGATTCTTTTTCATATAATTAATTTAATTGCAGCTCAGTTACAATATGTAATATAATATATTAAACTAAAAAACATTATATTTTTCATTTCATCCATATTAAATATAGTACTATTATTAGCATTTGCTTGAGGAAGGTGTGCTTAATATATACCGAAACTAGTCGCATGCTAATGAACTAGAGTTGAAAAACAGTTAGTGTAAGTCTAAGTTAAATAAAATGATTCGACCATATTGAGCGAATGTCTAACGAAAATTTGGTTAAAGTAATATATGTGAGTTAGAGGCTGATTGAGAGTGTTTTTGTGAACAAATGTTTCCACGTGGTAAAAATAAAAGAGCATGTATGATAGATATGCATGTGGAAGAAGCAAAAGTTGCTTGTCCAGATAAGAATGTTTGGCGGTAACTAATTTCTGTTTGAACGGAAAAAAATTTGCCACACCCTTATAGGTATCAGTTTATGGCATTATTGCGTATGTATGAATTGGTTTCCAATGTAATAAAATTAGTTTTGATTATTATTTGTACGTATAATATTAGGAGCTTAAAATTAAATAACATAATCAAAATCAACATATCTTAAAATTGGAAATAACTATAGTAAAATATATTGAACTAATGTTTCGTAATAAATAGAAATTTATTGTATAAAAAATAGTATCATTCTATTTTAAAGTTTCCATATAAAAATAAGATATTATTTGCATAGAAAAATAATATTTAAAATCTTAAAATTAATTAATTTACTTTAAAATAACTTATTATAGAATTTTTATGTTTTAAAAATTTATTTTGACAGTTTCTGATTATATTCTGTTTTTTAATCGTGAAAATAATCGCACACACAAAAAATCTTTAGATCATTTTTCTAATGTTTCAATTATTTTATCAATTCAATAATTATTATAATTTGTGTATTTATCTAACGTAGTTGATATATTTTTTTTATGTTTGTCGTATATTTATTTTTTTTTCATTGTTGATTGATCCTACAATTTTTGATTATTTATCTATACACTTAATTTGAAATAACAATTTGATTTCAACTAACTTGAATATAGATAAAATAACTAATATTAGTGGAAATATTATCTAAAATTTAGTCATCTAATTAAAATTAAATAAATCAACTATTACATTTCTTTCTGTGCAAATACGTGGATTGTTCTACAAGCAAAAAAAATATTTTAAAACTGTGTGATATAATGTTGTAATTAATATGAATTTATTTTTTCAATTAGTGTAAAAAAAAAATGATAATACTTTTTCACTGTAGAAGTATATAATGTGTTTTCATTGTGAATAAAGCTTTATCCATTAACACACAACAGCAAAAAAAAAGTTAAAATAAGAGACAAAAACAAAACAATCTATCACTCTCCATCACTTCTCTACCTCTCTCTCTCATCTCCATTTCTCTTCCACAAAACGAAACTAACGAACCATATTTATGTAGCTGCCGTACACAAATGTAACCAATAAAACAAGCACGAGAAAAACTACAAGAAAAGCACAAACAAGTTTAGGAAAAAAGTCAAAGCCAACATCAGAAAAGTGAGCTTACACGTCCAGCCAAAAAAAGCCCAAATAAAAGCGGCTTAATCCGTTTACGGGCGCGCGCGAGAATAATAGCGTGAAACTGCGCCCCGTAACATGTCGCTAATCCCCTTAAAGGAACGAATAGTTGCCCAGTTTGAAAAGAAAAGAATTAAGCAGTGGTATCAAACTTACGATTAAGTTTGGTTATGTTACTATTGAAACACTATCGTCCAGTCATAACTAGGCGAGACATAGAAAACATTATTTTCCTACTGCAGGCCAAAGAGAAAAACTAAAAATATATATATATTTTCAACGCCTTTTTTTACTATTATTCAATAAATAATTCAGTATTACTTACTAGGATTATCCGATTAGTTATTAAATAACAGCTGTATACTAGTATTATGTGAATTATAAAAATATATTAAAAAATACGCAGATATTTAAGAATTATTAATTATTAAATAAATTACATAAATAATAATAATTATTATATTATTATTTTGAAATTATTGTATTATTTTTGATAATTTTTTTTATTAATTCCATGTTGTTCCACTGTAGTTATTTTTGATATTATTTTCAACATTTGTTTCGTTAAAAAGTATACAATTTCTTTTTTACATAAATGGATTCGGTAGCGAAGACCATCAATCCAGTAGATGCTAGATCACTTTTCGAAATATATTTTTTGACGAAACAAAGACAATACAAACATCCATGCTCCAAGCGGGATTCGAACCCGGGCCCGCACAAGTACGAGCGTCTTAAATCGCTTGGCCATGCCGGCCGGCAACACACAAAATTAATTTATTTTATATTGATTTAGATGCAAAATTCAATTCACTAAAACTTATATTTGAAGCTTTTTTTTACTTAAAGAAGAAAATTACGAAAATATTATTTTACATGTTTATGTTCTGTGACCGCAACTCGATCATGTTCAAGTCAAGATAGACTAAACTATGTATTTATAACAACCTATAAATCAGTAACTTTACAACAAAAGTTACATACGTGTATTATTATATATTTATACTAAAAGTAAAACAAAAGTAATAAACAAAAGTTAGTACTAGAATCTAATGAAAGTTTAGGACTTCTGGTAAAGGATTTGTAGGCAATACTATTCGGGTCAGCAGGATTTGTTAGTGGTTAGATGGGTCATGTGCAGGTTTCGTAATCAGCTATGAATGGACGGAACCACCTATCATTGTAAATTGCTGAATCAGGTTCTTCATAAATTACAAATTTTGGTTACTGCCTAAATAATTAAAATAATTCAATAATTTGTCCAATTTAATTATAGAATGCAATCTAAGTTTATCACAAATATCAGAAAGACCAAAATTTACTTGTTAAAAAGAGACTGGATCTCTTAAATAAGGTAGTTAAGAATTTCTCATTTATATTATATTTACTGTTCTTTCATATTATTCGTTACGAATTTCAATCCATTTAAATAATTCCGTTATTGTTATTCAAAGAATTTTTTAAAATAGCACACTAAAAATTATAACTTGACTTATTCTACAAATACATACATACATACACAATCACGCCATGTACCCAAAAGGGTGTGGCACAAACTCTTTTCATCATTCCGAAATCGCCTCCAAACATTCCTATCCAAACAAACAACTTTCGCTTCATCCACATTCATAATTCCTCTCATACATGCTCTTTTATTCCTACTACTTGGAAACTTTCGCTCAAGCAAAGCACTCTCAATCATATCACTCCAACTACTCATCGGACGTCCACGCAAACGTATACCATCAAAATCATTCAAATAAATCTTTTTATCCAAACGTTCATTAGACATTCGCTCTCACATGTCCGAACCATCTTAACTGACTAACACCAACTTTTGCTACAACATTTCTTTCAATTTCACACTCAATCATACACTAATCTATTTCGTACCCGATCTCTGCTATTTAAACCACATACCCCACGTAAAAATCTCATTTCCACAGCAGTCATTTTCCGTTTATGCTTTTGCAACCAAACCCAACATTCACTATCATACATCAACGTAGGCACCAAAATTGCATTGTATATACTACAAATAACACTTAAAAATATTAGATGGCAACATCTCCGAATTTGAATATATTGAAATATTTTTTATAAATATGTTTTCTCAAAGTTAAAACCAAACCATTCGCTTTTCCACACCGAAAACTTTTTTTTAAGATAAAATTTTCATACAAATATACAAGAATTGCTCGTATAATAGTATAAAATACATTCCAAAGCTTTGCACTAGAAAATAAAAATAATGCACGCTACAATTTAATTTATAAATTGATCTCTTACAATATAATACATTGATAATATTCAGATAAATTTTCTTCACATTTTTCTCCACTATTTTTTTTTTAATGATAAATAAAACTGGTTTAAATTTAACTTGTTCCAATTAAACAAGCAATGGATTTATTTTTAAAATTAAAATGTAGTCTGCATCTGAGTACATCGAACCATCAATTTTACTATCACAAAATAAATAAAGCGATATACCTTTACCTACGACTGTAGTTTAACTTTTTCAGAATAAAAATAGTTGAATAATATATTAAAACTCAAATAAGCACAACAACGATAAATAAAAATAAAATAGGGAATTCTATAGCTAAAAACAGAAAAAATAAGCAAAAACATCTCTTTCAGACAAAATAAAATAAAGTAATATATAGTTGGCAAAATAATGAGAAGAAATAAAGAACAAAGAAGATTAACTGGACAAAAGCACAAGCAGATAAACGTAATAGAAACGTCAATTTTGAAAACAAACATTCCCCTTTTACGAACGACATACAAAATGCAACCGCATAACAGTTCTTATACTCGGTACGTATGAACAAGAAATGTATGCAATATATACGAGTACTTCTACACACAAATTTTTAGAACAACCGTGTTTTGTTTTCTTTTGCATAAAACAAAAGAAGTAGAATTTGTTTTTAGTTTTATGCATTTGACGGTTGCGAACAATGAAAATGAATAGTAATTATTCAAAGCAGGAGAGTAACTTGAAAAGTCAGGTAAAAAGACAAAAAAATTAAAACAACGTTAATGTTATATAAAATATTTTAATATATAAAAGTCTGGTAAAAAGTTGAAACGTCTCGCTGTTAAAATGGTGTAACCTATTTGCACAGCTAGAAAAAGAGCAAATTAAAATTATTTTTTGTGCATTCGTTATACCTACTTATATTGTACAATTTAAATTTTCCACATTTGGAAGTTCCCATAGCATATGATCCATTTACAAATATGTAATATAATATTTGCATTTAGTTTATTTTAGCAAGTGTAAAAGACAAGATTTTTCGTTAAATTACAATAAATATCATGTAGTCGCATGCTATTGCTACAGATATGTATTTTTGTTTTGCAATTAGTGCCAGTATTTTCAAATGTTAGAATAAATTTATCCGTGGAATCATTTTAAAATTAGACAATAAAATGTCATTAATCTGAGAATACATTTTTAGACAATAACAAATATTTTTTTTACTAATCTTAAAAATAAATAAATTGGGAAATACTATACCTCAAATAAATAAACAACTACGAGTTACATAATATTATTTACCACATTCGTTAAATTATAACTTATAACAGCACTGATATTTTATCAGTTACTATGGAAACTTATCGAAGAGTAGTAAGTTCAACTTACACGATCTGCCAATAGTAAGATCTGTAACTACGTATAATAACAAAATCGTGCGAAAATGTATCTTAAATCTATAGCAAAAGCATCTCCCAGCTGAAAACTTTTTTATGCAATCATTGCAATTTATCATCCCATCTCTGCAACCTTTATCCTTCGTGAAATTCACGTTTCAGTCGCTGATATAATACAGCGTAAATAAAATCTTGATGGCGCACGCATCATTGGTATTTTACAGTTGAGCAGAGTCTGTGCAAGCGCGCGGGGAGCACTCCGGTCATCAAAGCGATTTCAATCATATGATCGTTCGACTGAACATCATATCGGGCAAAGAAGTGAAGAGGGGGGGGGGGGGCGAGGAGCGGCAACCAACCCAATCGGGCTTCAATCACCACTATCAAACTGACCACTAACAAACAAAAGCAATTGTGCACGCTCGCTAGAGCCCCCCCTCTTATTGATTACGTTATTTTTGATGGATAACAAGATAATTGGATCATTGGCTACGTTTATTTCGGCATTTGAAACCGCTCGAAATTAAAAAAATCCTGTTTTAATCTTTAAATTTGGATTGAAATTTCAAGCGGTTACAAACGTCCAATTCTCTAAAAAAGCAAAATTAATTTCGAAAGCAGCTTCAATTCATTCACGATAAACACGTCGGATTAAAAGTATATTTATCACTGAATTTATAGAATTTTCTGAGCTATATGCCGCGGTCGATCTATCCTTGTCGCAGATGTTTTGCCATACATTGTAAATGACATTCTTAATGCTTGTTGACTGAAGATGTCATCTACGATGTATGGCGTTGTTGTTGACATTCGTTGTTTTTTTTTAAAAAATAGGTTTCTATATTATTGACATCAGATATTCTCGCAAGTGCACTGTTGCAAAGTGGTACTGGCAAAATACTGACATGTAAATTTGTGTAAATTTTCATACTTTTTTAATCAAGTAAATAATGTTAATAACATTTATTGTCAAAAATTTTATATTTTTACATATTAAAAAGAGTAACTTTCAATTGTAAACACAAAATTTACACGGTTTTTTTGGTTTTAATACTCTCTATAATTATTAAAAATTAGTAATATAATGATTTAATTTTAATTATATATTAAAATTAATTATTTTTAATCAAACTATAAATGTAACTAACATTTGATAAATATAGTAATGAGAAGTACCACTTGGGATAGTTTTTAATTTCACCACTAGATAGATCCAGAACTTTTGAATTTGGCAATAGCCATTACAAAATGTATGGTATGAAATTCATTCTAGAAATAAATCTTTAAATGACAATTAAATACATTAGATTATGTTTACGACATGAATATAAGAATATATTTATGTCTCTCTCTTACTTTACAAATATATAGTATTTAATATAATATGTATTTTCTAGACTGTAAAATTGGCAATAAGAATAAAACAACTACTCGGGCTTGAATTTTAACTAATACTATTTCAGTTCATTTTCAATCCAATGTCGATAAACAGTCCGGATTCGTTCAATCCGTTCAAATTTCAAGCGGCTTAAGTTTACGAGATAAACGTAGTCATTGCAAAATCGTGAACAATTTGTCTGTTTTCCTGCTGAGTAAATATACTCGTTTAGTTTATTGTGTTTATTTTGTATTGAGGAATGAAGTTATTTAAGTTAAATGACAATTATTGATTGCAGTAGTAGATGTAACTGATATCTCATTAGGCATTCTATTCAGTGAAGTTTTTATAGACCTTCACAGTAGATTGGATGTTCTGTAGAAAATATTTCATCAAACATAGTGTTGCATAGGTTTGTGACCGCGACTTTCGGTCATAGAACTTTTTACATGTAAAATTATACTTTTGTAATTTTCTCCTTTACTAATTACTTTAGGTAAAAAGCTTTGAATATATTTTAGAACATAAAATTCTGCATATAAATCAATATAAATCAAATTAATTTTGCATGATTTATAATAGTAGAAATTAGAGCTGCCAATAAGAACCGGTTAATCGGTTAACCAGTTAACCGGTTAGTGTAATTTTTAAAAATTATTAAAAAACCGATTAACCGGTTAGTAGAAATTTTCTGTGACAATAATTTAATTATTTATATTATTATAAAAAAGCTCGTATGACAAGCATCATGACGCAAAAGTTGCTTTGTCTGAATAGAAAAGTTTGGTGACAAGTATTTCTGCATAAAAGAGTTTGTGCCACACCTAAATGTATATGTGACGTGATTGTATATGCACATATTATTTCTATTCAAAATCACAAAAAAAATTTGCAAAATAAAAAGTTATTTTATATTTAATCGTGTTAGTAATAAATAATACATAAATATCTACAAATTTATTAATATTGACAGATAACGACAAACATTTGTTTACTTTTCTGTATCAATTCTATGGCTATGGTTATTTTTGGGATAATTTTTCGACATTTTCATATTTAATTTCTACCGTTACAAAGTATGTAAGTGCTCTAAAACTTATATTTAATCATTTTTAAAATAATTAGAAAAGCAAAGAATGACGAAAGTGTAATTTTCAATATTAAAATTTTAAGACCACGACTTGCAGCCACCAACCTGCATATTAATTGTAATATAATGGTTCAAATATTAACGAAGGAAGCTATATAAAAAGTTAATCAAAACTGCAATATTAAATAATAGAACTATAAGTTACATATCAAAGTAAAATGAGATATTTCATTCATTTTTAACAAAATATTAATAGCTTTTACGGAAATGTCTTGTTCTAAATTAACGAGTGTTTTATAATTCTATAATTTGTCTTAGATATTTCTATACAAAAAATAAGTAACATACATTATTAAGCTTAGAAATATAAGTGAAAGTAATAAACATTTAACATAGTAAAAAAAACCTTCCAGAACTCATAAGAAAATAAAAAGCTTTAGGTTTTAGTTCTGTATAATTTTTAATAAAAATAAACATTTAAAATTCTAAATATCTTTAATAAAATATTCGTCGACAAGTTTGCATAAAAGTAACTCATTTTATATATATATATATATATATATATATATATATATATATATATATATATCGCTTTTATAATTATGCAACATATATCTATATATTTCTAATACAATAGGGTAGGCATATAGAAATGACAAAACACAATCGCAGTCGTGTAGGTTAGGTTAACAGTGATGCTTGGAATGAGACACATATATGTGACATGTGTAACCAATAATGTCAACTACGATTGTGGAATAAGCTCTCTCCTATATAGCCAGCAGTGGCGTAAATCTTCGTCGTCTCATACAGAAATGTATCTATGCATGTATCTGGTACTGACAAGTCTTGTTAAATATGGATAAGAAAAATTTCCAAATTTAGTAATATAGTAATTTTTTTATTTTTATTGGAGTCAGTTGGTAGTTTGATCACATTTTATTGAACAAAAAATTAAATAAAAAAACATTATTTTTCTTTTAGTTTTCAAAATCATATTTGTTATATTTACATAAATTTGATGAAATGTAGTAAATCTGAGTTATCGAAGACAAACAAGCAATTTAGCTAGGTATTTACTGTGTAAAAACTCATTCGTTTTTGAAATAATAAATAATACCAGATGGAACAAGCTTCGCTCGTTCAAGAGAAGAATTCCTCATTTAATAATATAGAAAAAAATTCCATTTAGTAGAAAATAAAATACATTTTGTAATAATACAAGACTTATAAATATAAACCAAATAAACCCATTAGTAACACATTTTCATTTATAAAAGCACCTCCACCAAAAAATGTTTAAAATAAAATACCAATTTAATATTAGGTAGCTAAATATGTATTGTGTACGCCCCTGAATTGTCTATTGGATTGACGCACATTTTGCGTCGCATATTACAATATATCGTACAAAACTTAAGTATCTGACTGTAACTGAACAACAAACTCTCATCCGATCAGTTCTCTTGAGCGAACAGGAGGGAGACACTTATTGCTTGAGAGAGCTATTGTGTGTACCTAATGAATTTTTTTTTATCGCGTTCCAATGGAACTTTTCTTCCAAAACGACAACGGGAGGAAAATTGATTGGTTTCCAGTCGTGGTTCTTTCGCGTAAATATAATAACGTCGTCGTTTTATGAACAAAGAAAAAAATGCTCGAATCCCGTTGAAAGAGAAATTAAATTATAACCATTCTTCGGTTACGTCTAAGTTTTTACCTCTCCCAATACCAAAATATTGGTTTTCTTTTACGATCTGTCGTAAATATTTGTGGTATATCGATTCTCCACAAAATATTTGCTTGTTATTACTTAAATCTCGTTAAGAAAACGAAAATAAACGAACATTTATACGGATAGCTTATTTTATTACTTTAACTTATTTAGTTATTTAGACTGCCATAATATAATATATGTATAGATGTAGTAATGAACTATAAATATAAAAATAACTAACAAAAAGTGACAGTTTACTAACAAGCCAAATGAATAAATCTACTTTTTTTGCGTTATTAAACATAATGGCTACTTGTATGCAGCAGTAATAATAATAATGATAATAAAATCCAGAATTTCGTACAATTTTTAACTTGCACGCATCAGCAGGCTGTGTAATTATTATAAATTAAGCTTAAAAATTTTGTATAGTGCATACTCTGCACGATATAGGATGAAAACGATTTACAATATCAATGCATGTAACAAAAATATATAGACAACTATTATTTTTAATTTTGTATATGAGAATGTCCTTGCAAATTTATTTTGCTGTTATGGACAAATAAATATTATTATTATTAATACCTATACTAATATACAACAAAAAAATTTGTGATTTTCTTTGAAAGAACTAATATCTAGATTTACTGCACTGATTTGAATAGAGTTTTCACCATAGTGTAGAGCTATCGTTTATAGTTTTAAAATAATAGATAAAAATATGAAAAACAAAACTGATATATAAATAAAATGTCAAATGTCATTTTGCTATGATAATAAATAAATGTATTTTAAAATTAATATAAAATATGTCAAATTATAATCTGGAGTGTTTGTATTAAAATTTTAAAATTTATTGGATACTAGAAACTGGAAAAATAGTGTGATTTATACAGGTTTTGATTCAAGATTAAATCAATCGAATGGTGTATGAGAAAACAGAGAATAAAAATTGTCCAAGTATATTTGTTATTTTTGCAAGCTTTGAAATAATATAATAAATTATTTCTATCTTCCTAGCAAAATACGGAATACGACTATTCGTAGTTTTTGTTTAAATGCGAAACAATAAAAAATGCGCTTCTCTTAAAAGAGAAATACTGCATTATTTACTGTATAAATTTACTATAATATCCAATGTCTGTTTTTGTCTTTAGCCTCATTGAATTCCTCGTCTTCAGGGACGAAACTAATGCCCTACTATCTATATTAATTTCCTTTCATTTTAGTCTAATACACTATGAGTATACTCCCTACATCCTACACCGTACTTCCATGGGAGATACACAGACAGTCTGCCTAGATAGGCTTTATTTATAAAGTCATTATTCTAATGTTGCTAAATCAATATTAATGCGGTGTACCTGTTGTTCTTCGCGAAATTTATTAATGTTACGTTATTTGTATACGTTTACTATACCGTAAAACGTTAATTGTAATAAATTTTGCCTGAAGACTTAATTACCTGAATATACTGTTGTGTTACAAAACAGTTTATAATCTTCCATTTTTGTCGTTCATTATTTTACTTTCAAACCGAATATAAATTTTAATATTTAAAAAAAAATGAAACAAATATTTTTTTATATAAAATACATCTACTATATCTTGGCCCATAAATAATTAGATTAACAAATATTTAGTAGACTTATTTCGCACCCTGAGTGGAGGTATCACACGAAGATCATAATTAAAATCACACAATCGATTCAATACTGTTTTGTTTGTTTTATAATGCGTGTAATTGGATTGGAAATAATATATATTGTAGTAAAATTCACAACGCATGAAAAGAACTTTAGACATGTTTGCAATAAATAACTAACACAAATACAGTTAAACCTTCTAGGGGGACAGCCTGGAACTGATTCTCCCACACAAATAAAACTATAATACTAATTTAAAAAAATCAATAACAAATATTTAATTTAATTTAATGAATAAATATTTTATTATCAAATAGATATTTATTTGAGGTACGTGACGCTGGAACAACCATTTTAGCACAATCAACCGAAACCTATCTAGGGCTGGGCGATATTGGAATTTCAATATCGATATTTTATATTCAAAAAATATCGATAATATCGATATATCGAAAAATCGATATATCGAAAAATCGATATATCGATATATCAAATTATCGATATATCGATAAATCGATATATCGATATTATCGATAAATTAATATATCGATATATCGATATTTCGATATATCGATATATCGATAATTTTTATTTTTAATATCAATTATCGATATATCGATAAATTATCGATATATCGAGATTTTTTTCCAGCCCTAATGCTAATGGATAATATAATTTAATTTTTAAAATAGAAACACTAACAGAAAAATTTTAAATTTATAATATGCTAACAGTATGGATATGAAATGAAATAATCGCCAAACATTTTGTTATTTATTTTTAAATAAAGTGAATGAATGAAAATTTTATTTGAAAATAAAAATGATTATCAACATTTCGGAATATTTAATTTAAAAAATAAATAAAACGTTTCATAATTACTTTGACATATCATACTTATACTTGTGAACTAATTATAACAAAAATTTATAGATAGATAATTTTAATTTTATCTTATTTTAAAATACACTTTATTATCAAGCGCAAATAAAAATGATTAATCTTGTATATTAAATATCGTTATTGTAAACCGTTATATATTTCAATTAAAACCAATCGTTTTTATTATGTCTCATCCATATGCGAGATCAAATATTTGTAGCTTACAAAGAGGATATCGATATATCGAAATATCGATATATCGATATATCGATATTTCGATATATCGATAATTTTTATTTTTAATATCAATTATCGATATATCGATATATCGATAAATTATCGATATATCGAGATTTTTTCCCAGCCCTAAACCTATCAGACAATTTAGTACTCATTTATTACTAATTTATTACGTAAACAAAAAAATTATTACTCTTGTTTTTTAAAAAATACAAGGGGTTGTGCTAGCTTAACCGTCAAGCTAACAAGAGTAATAATTTTTTTTTTAAGTAATAAATTAGTAATAAATGAGTACTAAATTTTCTGATAGGTTTCGGTTGATTGTGCTAAAATGGTTGTTCCAGCTTCACGTACCTATTTATTTGTCACTATTAAAAAATATATTTATGTGAATAAAAATGGTATTCTTTACTCGCAAAAATCCATTTTCTCCGTGCATATATATATATATATATAAATAGTAAAACCTTCAACTATTCAGTCAATCTTTTAGTTAAATCTACCCAGTGCTACAATTCGTGCCATAAATATCAACCTTATGTGTAATAATTATAATTGCTGGATAATACATAGTATGTTATGTTGTATGAAACAAGTACGTGTTTCATTATTTAATTTTAATAATAATCCTACAAATAAAACACGCACAATAATTGTCGTGAATAAACAAACACAAACAAACACTACTCATAGAATTTATAAAATTTTATAATTCTATTATTATTGAAATTTTCAACTGATATCCGTCACGTACAAATCACACAAAAAAAAAAACAAATTTCCACTTGCAATAACAAAAATTTGATCATAAACACATTAATAAATAAATTCTGTACAGTACTTCACAAATTGTATTTCACGATCATAACACAATCGGACAGACTTCAAAATCGATTAAGTTTAAAACCGAAAGCCACGGGGGCAACAACAGTGATGTTCGAGCCAAACAAACTCATCACAAATTCAAATGCTTATTAGCTGTCCATTTAGAAATTTAGCTACGCTTATATGAGACGCTAATCTCACGGAAAATCGACACAAACTAAATATATTACTATTTACACTAATTGTAAATTCAGAATTATCTACTAGTATTATTATGATTATAAAAGCTGAATTACATTATACTTTTTTCGTCTAGATCCATACTAGGTTTCTAGTACTAGATTCGTTCAAGGTTTGTTCAATTTTCATACTTTTTTCACACTCGGTCGTGTATTGTCGAGTTTCTTCGATTTTTTCCCGATGTATTGCCAGTACGCCAACTTAAAGCTGTATATGACAGCTACATACACAGAGTATAATATATAACCTATATAATTTCGCTACATATAAGGTTGGTACAATTGCGTGCGCATGCGTATAATGTACCTAGTATGAAACTTGAATAGGAAAATAGAGCATGTTGTATATTTCTATACTAGGAAACTTGGATGTAAATATCTGATTTACATTATACTAAAACTGACTATATGTCCTTGAACGAATCTAGTACTAGAAACCTAGTATGGATCTAGACGAAAAAAGTATAATGTAATTCAGCTTTTACATACATGTACAAGATATTCAATTTAGATCATATCGACAGCTTGGTGCATAACTAATCTATATCCAATTTTTTGAGTTTTGACTGGTTTAGAGCTTTCTTCTTGTTAGTATTCTTGTTAGTTAATACTATATATAGTATATAAAAATTAGTTACTTATTTTGATACCTAATAACTTGTTTCTATGTTCTGTTTATTTACTATAAATGTAATTTGTATCTCTTTTTCTGATAAAAACCTACGTTGATTTCGGCAAAACATCAATTATTAATAAACATTAATACAGAGCTATAGCTATAACCTAAAGATATTTGCAGTGTACTTTATATTTTTGAATTCTTTGAATAACAATAACAAAACATTGTAAATAGGTTCAAATTTGAGATCAAATCAAATGAATGATGTGTCTGGATCAAAATATTCTTTTTATACCATTAACGATTTAAGAAATTCAGTTTATTTTTTGAACAAGAAAAGTTCAGTCCTCCTGATTTCTGATATTTATTATATTTAGCTTTAATCTAAACTATGTAGTTTTTTGTTACTCTGTTGTTAAAATTCAAATAAATTATTCAACTATTCAATTATTCAACAAGAACAAAAGTAGTCTTTAATACGTTAGCATCTATGAATAAATTAATAAATTTTAAAATACTAAATCGATTTCAAACTTTTGCATAAACCTGTGTAAATCTCATATTGGAAGATAAAGTATTGTTACAAATATAAACTAAAAATTGCAAACTGTAATAGATAATTTGAAATTGAAATGAATATACAGCGAGTAGATATAGATACATTGAAAAACTAAAAGGTAGATAATTGTATTTATGCATCGATGTCACTTGCACAATATGCCAAAATAATTCAAATTGAAAAGCTAATGCTGAAAATAACAACACATTTCAAACTTTTCATTTCAAATACATTTACAATTAACACTGATTCATATTGAATAATCTATTTAGTTGACACAATATTCATACAAATACATATAAAATAATTAATTATAATAATGTTTTTGCCACCGTACAGAAAAGAGTTTGTGCCACACCCTTTTGGGTACATGGCGTGATTGTATATATATGTATGTATGTAATTCGATTTAAATGGGAAAATTTTAGAAGATTTATCTATTTAATTAAATAATATTTCCAATAATATTAGCTTTTTCATCTAAATACAACGTAGTAGATATCAAATTGTTACTTCAAATAAAGTTTAGATAAATTTCCTAAAACTTTAGATAAATCAATAAATAGATTGATAAATATAATTATGTCAAATTGGAAAAAATATAAAAATACTCATACACCACTTTTTTTTATTTTCAATGATAAACGTTATAATGATATACAGTGTGTCCCAGGATTGATGTTACAAGAGGTGTAATGGACTAAAATTTTTTGAATTTCATTTCAAGATTCTGGAATTAAGCCCTGCTTGGCGTGAAACGAATTTTAAGAATTTTTTCGTTTTTTGAAAAACAAAATGGCCGTGACGGTGAAGCAAGAACTATTTTCTTTTCAGGTAAAGTACCCTTTTTGTTTAGGATACGACAAAATTTTATTAAGAAAAGTTGTTTATAATGACAAATCATGGCCGTATACCAAACTTCAGGAAAAAAAAAAAATTTTAATAAATTAATAGATACCTACAATTTATTTTGTTCTATCTAAAACAGACAGTTTAATGAAAGTAGGTAGATCGTCCTGAAGTTTGGTATACGGCCATGATTTGTCATTATAAACAACTTTTCTTAATAAAATTTTGTCGTATCCTAAACAAAAAGGGTACTTTACCTGAAAAGAAAATAGTTCTTGCTTCACCGTCACGGCCATTTTGTTTTTCAAAAAACGAAAAAATTCTTAAAATTCGTTTCACGCCAAGCAGGGCTTAATTCCAGAATCTTGAAATGAAATTCAAAAAATTTTAGTCCATTACACCTCTTGTAACATCAATCCTGGGACACACTGTATAATTTTCATCAAATATGTTTCAAGTAATCTCTTTTAGACCGAGCCCCTCAAGAAAGTGAAAATTTACACCGAAAGCTCGGTTAAGAACCTAGATTTGAGGTTTTTATTTAACATCAGCCAAATCTGACTACAATTAATTCCCATTAATCATTTCCTAAATATATATAAATAAAACTGCTATTATATATACTATAATATTTCATATTCTTTTACATTATAGATTTAGTAAATAATAAAATAAAAAAGAACTTAAAATTAAGCATATTCTCAATTAATAAAATACTGTTTTTTTGTTTAACTTATAATGTTTTTCAAAATCTATTATCAAACTTTTCTCATTAGGCACATTACACTTTTTAATTGATTCTATTTTAAAGAAATGGTCAATGATACTTAAAGAAAAATCATTAACAATTTAGTTACAACAGATACTAGAAACAGTAAATGATGTTGTCAAATGTTAGTTGGTGCCATTCGCACGTACACATTTTATTAATGGAGTTGGGAAACCGCAACGTAGAACTTAAGTGATGTTCTGCAGTTTATAAATGAACGAACATTCTGCTCTATTATGTTGCCATTTTATGCACAGTAGATGAAAGGTAATATCTTAATGCATATACGGCCACCAATAGCACCTAGCACTATTATACCATTACTGTACAGAAAAATGTATATTGCTACATAACCAACAAAACCTTACTGCATTAGCGATAACCTACCAACAATATCAATCAATTTACTGTCATTTATCATCAAAATCAACCATGATAGATATAGGTTTAGTTATACCGGGTTGAGCTCACCTTTCAAATATACTATTTATAACATTGCTGGATTTAGTCATGAATTTAAACCCACAGAAATAACTCTTTTAATATTACTCAAAAACTTAGAAAATTTTAACGTACACATTAAAAAGTAATACTTGACATATCATACATATGAAATTTTAAAATTATATTTATTTTATTTAGTCAATAATAGTAAAAATGATACTTTGCCTTTAAATAAAACAGCTTTAAGTTGTAGTTCTGTATTAAAATTTATTAATAAATAAACGAACTCAACGTACGTTTTCATCAGGATAAATAATATAAATGAAATTTACATAAAATAAACAGAACATAGAAATAAGTTACTAGATAACAAAATAAGTAACTAGATCACAAAATTTATAAATTTTTAACTAAAGAAAGCCAAATTCTATTTAAATCAGTGCCTTCACACTGATTGATGTTTTTTTTTACTTTATAAATTTCTATTGCTTCTATTATCAATGAAAATTTTCTAATGCATGCTATGCAACTGCAGATTTATCTGGATGATTTATCGTTAAAACTAATTTTATTTACAAGACAAAAACACGCTAATGTATTTTATTTTTAAAATACAAAGTGGGAAATTAATATTTTCTATTTTCGATTTTACAGCAAAAACAAAACAAAACTACAGACTAAAAGTCAACATCAGAAAGTAAATCAGAACCGGAAACTTTCTAAATTTTTTCTTTTTATTTTCATTTCCAGTGAAATACAATTAATCTTAAAGTTCGTGAAAAAGTGATCGATAAAAACGCTTGCAATAAAAACATAAAAACGTAATAACACAAACAATTTTCAATTTTCTTTATTCATTATTTTGTTATTAGTTTTTGCAAATTCAAATGTATGACATAATATTTAATAAATATTTTCTAATATTTAAAAATATAAATTAATATTTGAAATAAAAATAAATTGCAATAAATTATACCATTATTATAAATGCACTTCTGGACTAACAAGCAAACGTATCGAAGTGTCACTGACGACTATATACCAAATTTAGTTTAAAATATTTAAAAATAAAAAATTTGGTATCTTAATAAGCTTTTTCAATATATTTCTTCATACTTCTTAAAATATGTTATTGCTTTAAGTAACATATAAATTTAATGCGCAAAATTAAAGAACATTAATTTTTTTAGAAGTTTATTTTATTAATAAAAAATATTCAAAGTATAAATAAATAAATATTATTATATTTTATTTTGTTTCAGATGTATATTTTAAAATTATTATTTTTTAAAGAAAAAATTATAAAAAGTAAAAATAAAAATGCGTTGACTAATTTCTGTATAATTTTAAAATTCAACGTTTCAATATACTCCACGTATATCATAACCAGGAAAAATATACAAATAAAACAAAACTTAATCCTCAAGCTTTATTATTTTAATATGAGATTTGAAAGATTGTTTACTATGTTAAATTCCAGTAAGTTACAGATATTCTATTAAGTGTGTATCATAACGGATACTCATCACTATTCAACATTCTTTGAAAAATATTTGAGTATGTATATATTACTTATCATACAAGATACAACTCTCGTATTCAACAATAAACCATTGAGTGGTAATTTCAACAATTAGTTTTGGTTAACTTGACACAACAGTAAATGTAACTGTAAACGTTAAATTGTTAACTGATAATACGAGATACAGATTGTACACCAGTGAGTTATACTAGTAAACGACGCAAATTCGTGATCTAAATACGAAGTTGCAAATGTTGCAAAAGGACCTTTACATGCATATACACACTGCGCATACAAATACGCAATTCTCTTTGCTGAAATTCGCGCATATTTCAATGACTAATTCAATTTAATGTTGTGGAAATTTACAGTTGTGTATTTACTTGGACTTCCCTTCTACGATCTGGAACTATATTCGGGTAGGTTTTTTTACAATTTCTTTAGCCGGAAATACTGAGAATTTTAAAATAAAACGATTTAGAGACGTGATATGAATTTGGCATGGTCATTTACGGAGTTAACAAATAAATTAAATCGCAATATATACAGAGTGTAACAAAATAACTATTCCTAATTTTCAGAAATGATAGAGTGCACTTAGAGAAACATTTTTTATTAATAAACTAGTGTCCGGAAATTTCTCGGTGCCAAGATACACTTAGATATCGTTAAAAACAATCTTAATCAAAACATCAAAGAGTAGTTAAGTTAAGGAACATTTTATTAGAAATAATAGCGCATTAAACTTTATAAAAATTGTTCGAAGTTACGACCACCATTTTCGATACACAAGTTGTAACATGTACAATCGACTGCCAAAAAAAAAAAAAGAAAAAAAAATTTCCGGACACTAGTTTATTAATAAAAAATGTTTCTTTATGTGCCTTCTATCATTTCTGAAAATTAGAAATAGTTATTCTGTTACACCCTATATATATATATATATATATATATATATATATATATATATATATATATACCGAGTGTCCCATTTTAAATTATATTCTGAAATATCTCGAGCAATAAGCAACGGATCAAAAAATGTTCCGAATCAAAAGTTAAATGGTTAAGAAGGATATATCCGATCCTGTCAAAGTTATGTCGTCCCCCTGACTCCCAGTGAAGCAGAAAAAGTGGGCAACTTTGAAATTTTAAATACAAAGGCCCATTTTTAATTTCAGATTTAGATAAAAAATAAAAAACAATGTAGATTTTACGATTTTACAAAAAGCAAAATAAAAGTAATTTTTGACATCAACGAGGAAAGAAATTTGATAATATTTCGAAAAAAATGTCAAATTTTATCAAATTTACATCTTTCTCCCCACCTCCAGGGTCGGAGAAAACGGCAACTTTGAAATTTTAAACGGGAAACCATACTAATTATTGCCAACTTGAATTTCAAATAAAATCGTCTAATACAGTTAATGTAGCTTTTGTGTCAATTACAACGCCACCTGTCAAAAATTAAAAAAAAAACACTTTAGCATGGTTTTTTTATCTTTTATCTGAATCTGTAATTAAAAATGGGGGTTCGTATTTAAAATTTCAAAATTGCCCGTTTTTCTGCCCCCCCATGGAGATCCGGGAGGTATAACTTTAATAAAATCGGGTGTCCCCTCTCTTAATCATTAAACTTTCGATTCGCAACATTGTTTGATCCGTTGCTTATTTCTTAAGATATTTCAGGATATAATGTAAAATGAGACACCCGATATATATATATATATATATATATATATATATATATATATAAATTTAACTGTAAGGTAGATACCATTAAATTTACATTTTTTATTCATTCATAATATCAGTTAAACATTTCGTCAGCTTAGAGCAAATTTAGCCAATTTTTTTTTTTTTTTTTTTATGAGTTTCAAGTTACATAACAGTAATTTAACGTTTTCTTTTTACTAGTATTTACATGGAGAATATTTTCACATAAACCAACATAAGTCTGAATTAAACAGTAATAGAGGCTGGAAATATATGTTTTTTTGTTACTATTTCCACAAATATCTCAATATGACAAAAATGTCGATATACTAATTCTACTCTAAGCAGATTTGTTTTTTTTTTTTAATTATAGTAAATTATAGTTACTGTATCAAACAAAACCTTCCCTATAATGGATAAATCCATCTAAAATGTATATTTTAATGGAAATCTTGCCATTTAAAACGCTTGCAAAACGGTATCTTTGTAATGTTTTGGGAGGAATATTTAAGAAAATGCATCAGTATAAATGTTGGAATAGTCGTGTACATGTAATTTATCTCCATTCAGAAACGGATGTCGTTTGAATTGAATGTAAAAGCTTATATATAGCTCACGATATGAGACGCCAGTGTCCTGGGTAATACTAACTCATCCATCGTATTGAATAAAGACGTATATACAAGGAATTTTCAACAGGAATGAATAGCAATAAGCTTCAGATGGTTTCGTTCAAATGCCAAATAGATATTTCTATCTTAGTTTGTTGTTTTCATTGTTTACGTCCGTTTGAATTTAGGTTATGTTTCTGTTTCCCTGATATTAATTACTTATAGCTCCGTTATGAAATCCATAATTCTAAAAACTGTTATTAATTTCGGATCTTAAAATTAACCAATAATATTTATCGATACTAAATATTACATTATTATCAAAGTTTTATACATATTAAAAATAGATTGATAATCATTGCGATGGCACTGATTTAAATAAAATTTGACTTCCTTTAATTACAAATTTATAAATTTTATGATCTAGTTACTTATTTTGTTACCCAGTAACTTAATTCAATGTTCTATTTATTTAATGTAAATGTCATTGTACCATTTTTCCTGTTGCACATGTCGAAACGTCGATAATTAATAAATATTAAAACAGAACTACAACCTAAAACCGTTCTATTTTAATAATTGTATATTTACTAGTTTTCAAACTTTATCTTGAAAACAACTTTAACAATTTTGATAAAATGTAATAAATCTACATTTTCGAGACAACTTAGCAAGGTATCAACTTTAAGAAAACTTTTTTTTTACAATAAATAAACTTATTTTGTAATTTGTTTCGACATTTAGTCAATATAGTTCAATCACTATGAAAACAATGCTAAACTTATTACCATAAGAATAAAATATAATATTTTAAAAGTATCATTTGTAAAATAAGTAATCCTAAATTTTAGTGTATGAGTTATTTTTTTTTATCTCTTTAAACAACAATATCAAAATAAATTAAATATGTTTAAATTCGAGACCAAATTAAACAAATGATATGAGAAAACAGTAAATATAAATTATAAATATGTAATATGATATTACTAATAAGATAGGAAAGTACATATATAAATATATATATATATATATACATGTAATATTACAGTTTTCTTTAGTAAGTTTACAAAATTTCAGTAAATTTGCTGTCAGGAATTTTTCATAAATTTGTTTAGTTCCGTAATATTATTGTTGGTATAATTACAAACATTTGAAGAATGTATTTTACGATTATTACAGATATATATATATATATATATATATATATATATATATATATATATATATATATATGCTGTAATTTTACATAATTTAAAAAGTTATATCTACAATTTGTAATTCTACATTAAGTATGTGATGCAATTTGCAAAAAGTAAGCAATTTTACATACTTATAAGATCATTTTTCACTTATTTTAAGTGATTATTATGATTATTATTAAAATTACAGATTTATAGTATTTATAGTAAAATTTTACTATTATTTTTCTGTAATTTTGCTATTTTTTAATAGCATAATATTCCTTCTATACTAATAAATAAACACTTCTTAACTATTTAAGTACCTTTTGAACTAGCAAAGCTCGGTCTTTTTGATATTTTATGTTATAACACATAAAAATTAAATAAATCATCTGTATAATTTATAGTCATTCGTATCTTCTCTACGATTATACAATAGAAAATTGCACTATATACTACTGAACTAATATCGGCTGCGTTTGAGTAATTCGGAACCAACTATAATTTGTAGAACCCTTGCTTGGCTATGAGTTAACAACCTCCATCATTGACAATGCAAGTAAAAATTGTTAAAAAACTATGACTAACATTACAAGCTCGATTTTCAAGTGTTTTAATTCATTTGTTTAATTCTGCTCATATCACAGTTATGTTGTCTTAAAACCGATATTAGTTAAATAATTAGTTAGTTAAATTATCATTAGCTTCTTGAACATATCGAACATATATCTCGCTTTAGAATTATGGAAACTGACTATTATTATACCGCAATTTCTGTGCGAAGTTACTAGTATTTAGGTAAAAAGATTAGTTTGTATTTTTTTATAAAAAAAATTTAAAAAGAAATAAAAAATCTTCAAAAAATATTATTCTAAATATAAATTTAAATATTAAATTTTGTAAAGAAATACTTTTGCAACACATACACGAAATTTCGAAATAAGCGAAAACTTTTAATCTATAAACTACGTACAATATAATAATAGATGATATGTATTTATTAATCCCAATTGCATTTTGTTTTGTTCAAATATAAACGAGCGTGTATGAATTTGTGTTAACTGTGAATGTATTACCTTTTATATTAATTAAAATAAATTATAATGTATTTTGCGTTAAATTACCTACAATTTTTAATAATAACTAATTGATAACATACTACGTAAAACATATTTAGTAATAAATTACCACACGTTAATATTAATAACATTTAACAATTAATAACACAGTAAAAAATCCTTCAGAACTTATTACATTAAAATATATACAGAACTTTATCCTAATTTTTATTTTAATAAAAAATATAAAATAAATAAATGGTACAGTTTCAGTTCATATTGTTCTGACAAATTACAGTCAATTTCATAATAAACAATTTATCTAAAGTCGACTTTAAGCAGACCAAAAAGTGTGAAAGTTAACAAAAAAGCATCGTTTCATTGACAACAATAATTATTATGAGAGTAGAATTTAAAATCAAGCTTTTAAAGTTGACTTTAGTTAACAAATTTATTAGGAAACAAGGCCGTTGACTTTTTAACTAATACAAAGTAAAAGTAAATATTTTATCATACAAATAAATATTAAAATTATACGTTATTAGCCTGAACTTATTAATGATATGAAATAATAGTTTATTTTTATATATTATTTATTATTACTCGGAATGAAGTAGAATAGTTCTATAATTAATTTTAAATAATATTATTTGTAATGACTAATAGCAAGAAAAAGTATTTTAGTATTGGGAAATACTAAACAAACGTAATTAGTTTCAGAACTTCGTTAGTTATAGCATCTTTTCGTTCTCGCATACACTAAAATGGTGATTATTTAAAGAATGTAATTTTCAAAACTAAATAAAATTTATTTTCAAGAAGTTATTTCATTTTAAAAATGGTCTAGTGATTTTTACGCCACCCTATACATGTACTCGTATTTAATAGTAATAAGTTTCACACTTTAGTTCGCAGACATATAAAGTATCAAATTTGCAAAAAATATTTCAAAAATTATACAGTTTTTAAATGCAAAATCTTTTATAAATAAAACTAAAATTATGCAAATACCACATTTAGGTTTAACTTATAATCCCTATAATTTTCAAGTTTTCTAATATATGCACACATTATTTGAAATATTCTGTACAACTTCAAAATTATTTTAAATCCAATATTGAACAAAAATTAAATTGTGGAACTTTACATTACGCTACTACCACTTAAAGCTGCTGTCAAATATTTAATGTTCCTTTATTAAATTATAATCAAAAATGATCGGTAATCAAATTATGTCTTGAAAGTAGCACAAAATTACACTAAGAACTTCCGAAAATATTCCTCCAAAAATCGAACATTGGCGCCTCCACCAAAAGTGGTGGAATATAACAGATTACATATAAAGTGAAATAACAAACTTTCTTTCATAAAAAAATTGAAAAAATTCTAGATTATAGCATTCATTTTATATGCAAGATATCCTAAATTGACAAATATTACTACTTAATGTTTTAAAAACAATTAATACAATAGTGGAAGTTTTTTCTACGACTATACTAAAATTTGTCACTATAAATCTGTCATTGATTAGTATATGTGGCACATTATGCAATACTACCTGAAAATCTGTACTATAATATACATATTATAAAACGAATTTTTACATTGTTGATTTATGTGACGTAACAAGTTGCTATGACAACGCGTATTGTGCAGTTTCGCCACTAGGGCGACGTACTGTCACTAATTACTGACAACAAAATTAAACTCCTATATAAAACTATTCAAAATAAGATTGACTTTCGCTTAATACACATGTAAATATTTTATTTCATTCGATCATAATGAATTATATATGTACGTTATAGAAAAAATTATATTTAATAATTTTAATAACTTTACATTTAATATTGTTAACAAATAAAATAAAAATTCCTTTTTTTTGTTCATAAACTAGTCCAACATTGTTGAAATGGTTCAAAGCCTACATTCAAAAAAAAAGTATCGGTTCGGTTCGGTTTAGGTTCCGGTTCGGTTTGCAAACTTTGTTTTTAACAAAATATACCACTGTTTTATTGAAGAAATTGTTATTGCATTATATTTGCCAAAAACCTTCCTAACATGAAAAGTAACACCCTTTTGGGAACATGGCGTGCTGTGTATGTATGTATGTATGTATGTATGTACATGAAGAGCGACTAAAAATGATATTAGCTCTGTTCGATTCGTACCCTTGCGTCTACTGAATGTTTGATGCTTTATTCACTTCGCAGTTACGGGTTATGTAAATGGAAAACCACTGCATCATTTACGGCGGCGTTTTGCAGTAAAACGCAAGAGAGATAATCGAACAAACTTATTCTGAAATCAAATAAAAATAAAAATCGTTTATTTAGCAATAAATAAATACATAAATATTAGGTTATAGTATTTTGTTTTTGCTTAAATCGCCATTAATTTACAAAAAACAAAATACTATAACCTAATATATAATACTCCATGTGTAATTACATACATACATACATAATCACGCCATGTACCCAAAAGAGTGTGGCACAAACTCTTTTCATCATCCCGAAATCAGTCACCTCCAAACATTCCTATCCAAACAAGCAACTTTCGCTTCAACCACATTCATAATTCCTCTCATACATGCTCTTTTATTCTATGTGTAATTACGAATATAATAAATACATAAATATTTTTAATGCAAATATTAACATAAAAAGGTCTAAATTATATTATCAAATAGATTTAACAGATTTCATAAAATTTAGCCACGCTCTGTATGTATATGAAATAGAGACGAAGAAGAGAAGTTAAATCCTTGTAAAAGGCGCGAATCCGCAACCGTGCTCCGTTTAAAATCGATAATGTTTACTTGAGCAATTTCATCTACTTTGACATCATCACCGAATTTCATCGGAATTAATTCGTTTAATTTGAATTACCGACGCAATTACACAAAACGCAACGGGGCACTATCCGCTCACCACCTCAACGCCCCCATCCGCCAAGCCTACGTAACATTTCTACGACACACACACACAACACACTTCTCTCGTTCATCTGAAATACGACGACGCACAGTGCGGCATATCGATTTTGACAGCTTCATCGAGAGAATATTTCAGGCCCATAGATGAAATTGTCGTTTTGAATTTTTTTGCTACGAGCATACGTATTTATTAATCGCATAGGTATATATATCAGCGATATGATTGATAGAAATCGAATTGCGTAATTTATTTATTTTATAAAAAAATTTTATTGTTGTAAAAACTGAGCTTATCTGCAATGTAAAAGAAAAATAATGAAATTACAGAAAAATAGTGGTAAAATTTTACTATAAAAAAACTGTAATTTCATTTTACCATAAATATTATGTGTTTCTACCTCAAAATTCTATAATTCTTACATAATTCCTAATAATCCCAATAAGTAAGTAAAAATAACCTAATAAGTAAGTAAAAATAACCTAATAAGTATTTAAAATTGCTTACTTTCTGCAAATTGCACCATATACTTAATTTAGAATTACATATTGTTTGGTTAAAAAGATTTATTTGAATGATTTTGATGGTATACGTTTGCGTGGACGTCCGATGAGTAGTTGGAGTGGTATGATTGAAAGTGTTTTGCGTGAGCAAAAGTTTCCAAGTAGTAGAAATAAATGAGCATGTATGAGAGAGGAATTATGAATGTGGATGAAGTGAAAGTTGCTTGTTTGGATAGGAATGTTTGGAGGCGACTGATTTCAGAATGATGAAAAGAGTTTGTGCCACACCCCTTTGGGTACATGGCGTGATTGTGTGTGTATGTATGTATGTATATTGTTGATATAACTTCTTAAATTATGTAAAATTAGAGCTTGCATATTAGTATCTGTAATAATTCATCAAAATAATGACACTTAGTACATATTTTATATAATAATAATACTAATACAATATTTTAAGTGTAATTCATTAATCTCAAAATACATCCTTTATGTAAATATAAAAATGTTTGTGATTATACCAATAATAATATTACAGAACTAAACAAATTATACCTATTTATGGCAAATTCCTGACAGCAAATTTACTGAAGTTCTATTTTACTAAAAAAGACTTTTAAAAAAACTCTAATATTACATACATATGTACTTTTACATCCCGTTAGTAATATCATAATACATAATGTTTGTAATAGTTGATATTATGTATTTTTAAACAATTATGTAAAATTACAGCAGTTGAATAATTATACCTAAAAATACTAGATATCATAGTGTCTTATGGTTTGTAGGTAAAATTACATGGTTTTTTTAAAGTGGTTAATTGTATTATGTAACAAGCATCTCATGTTTAGTCCACCGAAATGCTCTATAATATACAGTCATTCGACTAACAAATGATCCTGCTAACAAATAATTCAGCTAAGAAACTTTTTCCACGGCTAACGGACTTACTCCGTCCCCTAAGTAATTATATATCGCACATAGTGTTTCATCAAGACAAGAAAAATCTTTTTAATTATTTCTTGTCTTGATAATAATTTTCAGCCAAGAATATTTTTTTTTGTTGTCGATATATTTTTAATCAAAGAATTCCTGTGATGATTCAAGAAATCTTGAAATTTCTATATTTGTAGTTTACATTTATCTCTATACCAGAACAACCCAACTTGCTTTATGCTTTAAGGAAAGGAGTTGCATAAATTAGAAAAACCTAATTACTTCTAATTTTTTATTGAATATACTTAATATATAAATGTATTAAAGAGATAAATTTAAGATATATTTTAATAAACATGACAACTTTGTGAACTGCTATTCGATACAATATTTTTATTGTAGCTGCAGATATTTAGAAACAATTATTGTTAATATTATGTATATTATTTTTCAATTTTATATTTCTGCTAGTACATTAAGAAATATATTATTAAATGTTATGTTACAAATAGATATACAACAATTTTTCACAGCCATAATTTATATTTCCAAAATGTAAACATAAATACAGCAACACTGCACGATAAACTGAACAGATACATTGACACATACATTTGCACTGTTCGAAAAACACTATAACGTCACTTACAGAAAGCAAAACGCGTGGATCGCGTTTTTTATTTTTATAAAAATACTGTAATATATTTTAAACAAATAAAATATGTTATGACATTGTCTTTATATGTCAATATTTCGACTAAAAATAGCAAATTTTACTGACTGCAACAAGCCAATTATATGAAAATCTGAAGTTGACTTTAGCAAAATATGAACGAACATCAAACTTTTAGAGCTTTATAAACATAAATAAATTAACACCTAACTACAAAATAGAATATGCACGTGTTATCATAAGCTTTTTGTCGAAATTATTATTTAAAACTAATTTTATAACAAAATTCATCACAGAGGTAAAATAACAGAAAATATATAAAATTTTGTTAACAGCAACAAATTATTTTTCATTCAATTGAAAATCTGCAAGAAAATAATTAATTAATAAATAAGTGAATTACTAAAGCCTTTGATTTTCAAATAATTAATAAAAATATTACCAAATAATAAAAACATGTTTTTCTCTTTATATTTTGAACAGAAAATACTGCTGATCCTTTTATGCTTATAACACGAATATTAATTAATATTAATTACCAAATTTAAAATATCTTTTAAATTTATATAAATTTTAAAAAACTCAGTTATATACATATATATATATATATATATATATATATATATATATATATATACTTTTTCGTTGTGTTGCTAGAATTCTATTTGTTAAAAAAGTTTTTTTTGTTCACAAAAACATTTTTTTAACACATATTGGCTTTAGCCAATACAAAGACATCACAAATATCCATACCAAAGCGGGATTCAAACCCTGGCCCGCATACAAACGAGCAGTGAAAAAAATAATTATAAAATGTCTTTAAAGAAATACTACTTGATTCTATTATGTAACTTAATTATATTCAATTTATATTATGCAAATCATTTAGGTGTTTGTGTTTATCAAATATGGTCTCCGTGAAACACTGAAATAAAACGCTATTTTATTACATTATCTTTTTATTTTAGTTATATCTACAAATGGGAAATTGATGCCAATGGGTCTGCTAGTATTCATATATTAAAAATAAACAACTAAATTACTTTTTTTTCTTCGAGCGTATCAAAATATTGATATTATATTACCATATTACCTATGTAGAACAGGGTCATTATATTACTACTACAATGATATAAACATTATTATACTGATGATAGCACCAAACATGACAAATCTGACATCTCCGGCAGACATATTAAAAATTATAAATGACAATTGCCGTGTTTATTTATTGCTTGAATTTGAATTCAATTATTGAAAATGTGTGAAGAAGTGCTCCATCAGATTTGTCAGAAATTGCATATTCGACCAAAGAAATATTAATTCTTACAAATCACTGTTTCACAACTATAAGGTTAAAGTTTATTTTATATTATTAACTTTTCGGCACAGTAAAATCATATTTTAATTTATTAAGGTTACATGGTTTGTATTTTTATTCATTTTTAATTTAGTTTCGTTTGAAACGCTTGAAAAAAATAGCAATCGAAGTAGAACGTTCTTTTTATGTTCCGCTCAGATTGCTGATGTAAATATAGGCTCAACACAATAAAGATTGCTTTCTGCTCCTTGTACCATACTATACTATTTTATGACGCTATACTCATAATATACTTGGTGCACGGCTAATAAACTTTTCCTTAATATTAACAAATGTAAAGTATTATCATTTACCAAAAAGAAGAACGTTATATCTTTTGAATATTATATTTCTAACAATTCAATAACTCGCGTTAACTCGACGAAAGATCTTGGTATTTTCTTTGACTCTAAGTTAAGATTCAATGTTCATATTGATTGCGTTACTAAAGCTGCTTATAAAACCTTAGGTTTTAAAATTAGAAATACTCGTACTTTTACTTCTAACATAGCTATAACAACTTTGTATTTCGCACTAGTACGATCTAAGCTGGAATATGGTTCCATAATTTGGAACCCTTTCTATGTTATTCGTATCGACTCTACCGAAGCTATACTCGTACAACGTCGCTTTCTAAATTTTCTTTACTTTAAAGCTTTTGGATCATATCCTCTTCGTATTTGTTTTTATTTTCATCTTCTTTCAACTTTCTCTTTTAACAGTTTGCGTTTGCGTAGGTCTATGATATCTATAATATTTCTTTTTAAACTTATAAACAATCTCATTGATGATTCGCAATTAGTTTCTTTACTTAATTTCCATGTTCCTTCATTTTCTTCCAGGCAAACTTACATTTTTTATCTTCCTACTATCCAAACTAATATTCGTCACAGCTCACCTGTCTACACTATGTGTCATTTATTTAATTGTCTTGTAGATTGCAATGATATCTTTTGTTCCTCTCTGTCTGCTTTCAAGAAATCGGTTATTGTAAGTTTATTAGCATTCTATGATTACTCGTGATTTACTTTTGTCAATTTGTTTGTTTATCTTACTTGTATACATGTTTATTTTTGTATTTTACATTGTATTTTACTCTGTAATTGGGCTTTGGCTTGTAGAGTAAACATTATTAAATAAATAAATAAATAAATAAAAATATATAATTTTATTATTTAAATAACGTATATTTAGAACATATATTTATTTTATTTTACCGTGATTAATATTGTGATGTTTCAAGAAGATTTTAATAAAAATAAACCAATCAACTAATTCATAAAATCAACAAAAATATAACGAGTCAGTTTAATTCTGTATTTTTATTCGCTGCACCTATATGTTTTGATTGCATTGATTTATATGATTTTCTATTTCCATTACATTTAATTTTAAATATAATGTAATATATCTCATTCAGTTACAAAAGCAAAAATATTACATGTGCAAATTATAAATCATCAGTTTTATGTATTTGCTAAATTTTAAAACATATTTGTTTTTGCTTATACAATTTTCCAATTTCAATTTTTTATGCAGAATAGTTCAAACAAAACTTTTATGATTATTTATGGCATATTCACGTATAGAATAGTTTTTTTAATTGTCATTTACCATCAACCAAATTGATATAAAGGAACAATCCATGTATAATGTATATTCCAGAGCTTCGAACCGGAACTGAACCGAAAATTGAAAAAAAAAACCGTTATTTTCACTGGAACGAAAACCGAAACTGAACCGAAACTGTTAATGGTATATTAATTAGTAGTTTTAAGTTATTAGTTATTTTTATAAAATATATAAATATATAAAACAGTACATTACTCTTAAATGTCAAAGTGTACAAATCTGGTACAAATGTACGTATGAAAATTAAATACTACACGCCTATATTGTACATTTCTACGAGTTGTATTACTCGGCATCAGAGCCGCGTATTGTTAACCTCAAATACCAATTGCATAGTCATAATAAAAGAAGTTGATTTAAGTTTTTTAAAAAAATTACTATCACAGTAAATTTATCAAAAAAAAAACATTTTTTGTTAGTTAAACCTGAAGATCTTTTCTTATGAGAATTATTCTGCTCTATCTTAAAGTTCAAAACGTTTTTAGTTCTAATTAGATAAACTTATTTAAACCATATATCTTCTCAGCAACATTAATTCTAAAAACAACCATTGTGCACCTTGTAAATCACATTTATTTCAGGAGTTCCAATTAGACTTTGCAATTTGACATTATGTTGTGTACGTGATCCGATTATCAACTTTTTTTTCTCTGTAAAATACAATTGTTTGGAGAATTAGATTCTACGCCTAAAGGGCTATAAAAGCATTCACACAATTTTGCAAAACGTAGCACTCAATTTATCGACTAATCCTCCATCACGAATTAATCTGTTCTCTGGCGTAAAATTTGCAACATCATCGAAAATCTTTAACCGTTTAATTAATGACGAATAATTCATGATTTGTTACTTGAATCGTCGACGCGAAATATTCTCTTTTTTTTTCTTGTTTTACGATTCATATCTCCTGCGCAAGATTTTCGCTTCTTTAATTATGAAATAAGTTTGAGAATTTGTGTTTGCGAATTTAAATTATAATTCTAAAGGTTAATTGTTTGGTTTTAATTAAATCTGTATTTGGTTAATAATTGTGCGTGGATTAAATTTCCGAGTCTAAATATTATTGCTGGAGTTGAGTTTGTGTTTATACAATTTCTAAAACGGGTAAAATTGAAAAAGGATTAATTATAAAACTATATACGGGATCACAAAGGTTTATTTATAGAATCGATATTCTATTAACATGTGCAGGCAGCGAGAAGTTGTGTATGAAATTGGGTGATAAATTTTCATACTATTAATTCATATTATTTAATTTCTAGTATTAAATCTTGTATCACCGAATTGATATCAACTATAACAAGTGGTTTGGAACTCACTATAAGGTTGACTATGAGGTAACGATTCGCACAATTGACAACGCTAGTAAAAATTTGAATAGTTTGGTTTACGTAATTTTCATTGTTGAACCAATTACTACTGTATTTAAAAAAAATCTTTAAGTTTCTTGCACTGAATGTACTATTAAGTATTTTAACATATGTGTAATTATGTATGTCAAAATTATATGTTATTTTTACTATTTACTTTCTTAATAAGAATTTAATCCAAGAGTTTCTATAATTGTTTTTCTTTCACAAGTTTTAATAGTCATCTTTTTATCCTTATCGTCGATTTTTTCTGTAAATTTAAATAACATTTTTTCTGGTTCTTTCCCTTTAATTTTGTATGTTCATTATTGGTAATTTGACTGCAATTATAATATTTGATTTTCTCCGAAATTACCGTGATATTACATAACGAAAAAATATATGTTCTTTGCAAACAAAACACTCAACGAGAACAAACTTTATCAGATAATAATAGTTTAGAAAAAATTGTTTTGTGATGTAAGGAGAAGTAATGGATATTTGATTACGTTCATATATTAAAAAAATATGTTATATATTGTTCAAAAACCTATTACAAGTTTTTCAATTATCTAGGTAATATACAAATGGTTGTACTTGAAATATCAATGATTTAAATTTTACTTCGTTGTTTGAATTTCAAAATAATATACATAATCCAAGAATATACATATTTATTTATCTATAGATATAATATTTTTTAAAAGTTAGATGATTTATTTACTAGCTTGTCCACAATTTTTTTAATTTAATTTTTTCTTTATTTTCATTAAAATCAATCATAATGGAATATTTTTATTTATTGATAATTTTACATTATATAGCTTTTTACATGTTTTGAAATTTTTTATATATTTTTATTCAAATATTACAATACAACTGAATTTTACAAATAATATGGAAAAATATGATGGTTTATGATAAATGACATATTGACAGCTATCGTGTATTATATTGACAATTGTTAAAATGACGTAAGAAGAAATACATTTCGTGTTTTTCTTTTATTTTTTATTGATTTAATGCCAAACTAATGTTATTCGTAAATGTTGCAAAAATATAGAAAAGAAATTCCGACATAAGTAGAAATAGAGTGTTACATTGTAAATGATTCAGCTATTTATTAAAATTGAGAAATATATCATGATATGAAAAACTGCATTTCAAAATTTTACCTAAAATAAACCATAAATATATGCATTAAATTATGCCGAATGTAAAGAAGAGTGAATATTTGTTTAAAAGTTAAATTTACTTATATAGTTTGTTAGTTTCAAAAAAAAGTTATGACTGAATAGTTTAAAAATTTTCAAATTACATAAAATTTCAAAATATTCAATTTTTTGCAAGTACAAACTGAAAAAAATATTACTATAAAACTAACGTTTTTCCTATTAATTCAAAATTGGGTTTTTATAATAGAAATAAATTTTTTAATAAAAATAAATAATAGTAAGTTATACTAGAACTATTTTAAAAGTTTTGTATAAAATTATTTACTATTTGGTTTAGAAACAAAACGTTTTCTGGAAAAAAATTTTTAATAATCTTCAATTCAGTTACATTTTTTCCCAAATTAAATAATAAAAAATTTATAAATAGGTTTCAAAATAGTTCTACTATAACTTACTATTATTTATTTTTATTTAAAAAAAGTATTTCTATTATAAAAACCAAATTTTACAGATCAAAAAGTATGTTTATTTTTGAATTAATAGTAAAAACATCGAGTTTAAAGTAATATTTTATTTAGTGTACCTTTGTAACTTATTTAAGATATTGGCTTAGATGTCTAAAAAATATACCTCAGAATAAGAAATCGGCTTTTTCTTACATTTCCCTATATTTTATTTATAGTATTATTCTATCATATTCATTTAGATCGTTTTTGTTGGAATATAATATACAATAAGATACAATTTGTAACCTTTTTTTGCTGCTATAACATTCAACAGACGGTATCACTTCGGTGATTATGCAAGGTAATTTCCAGTAATTGAGCCTAAGGTACTAACTGACAGTAACACGCTGTTTTTATCTTACGAAATGGAAAAGGTTGGTCTGTCATTACGTCTGCAATTTCAGACAAGAAGGAAGACTATTTTACTCTTGTTCCTATCTAAACCATAGACGATAATAGAAATATATCTAGACGATGCAGAAGCAATATCTAGTGTGAGAGATTTAACTGAAAATATATGACAAATTTTCTAATTTTGATTTAACAAAAAACTATTATTTATAAATAATTTTATTTTGTTTAAAGCGGAATTCCAACACGTAGTTTTTTTACAAAGTTTTATGTGCACATTTATAGAAATGCATATAAAACGTTAAGTGTAAACGATAAAACCATGGTTTTATATAAACTGAACTATAACAAACGTAAACGTTTGTTAAGCATTTTTAGTGTTCAAATGATGTTCAAAGTTTGATTGCACAGTGAACTAGATATTTGTTTACGTTGCCACCTCGCAGAGTCCAGTTTGATAGCCAAAATGTAACTTAAAAATGGGTTACGATTGAGACCGAGTTAGTTACGGTCAGCAGCAAGTTACGACAAGTCACGATCAACAGCAAAATACAGTCAAACATTCATAAGTAAGATACGAACAAAAATTCAGTTTTAAGTTACATTTTGGATTCATATTTTTGTCGCTAAATTTATATGTAATTTTATGTTTGTTATATAATATTTATTTAATTAAAGTTATATTCTATTATATTTTACTATCGTAATTATTTAATAACCAAGATCCAAGTGTAAAGTCAGGTAAAAGATCCATTTTAAATAAATGCTAAATTTACTCAGCAGAAAACTTGCGCAAATTGTTACAGAACTAAGACGGTAGACTGAGTACAGCATCTTTTTCACAAGATGTTCATAGTTGTTCAATTTAATCAGTTTACTAGCAGTCTTTTTACTTATTTTTTTTTACAACTTATTATTTCTAATGTAATAATGACGCGTCATTTGTATTTTTCCTGACGAACGTACACGTTCAATATACTAAAACGTCGATTTCAATCAAATATTTTACACAAAACTTAAACATAAAATTTTATTTCTATAAATATGAGTTCTACATTTTTTTAACTTTGTTAAAATATAACATTTCCATATATCTATTGTGATTTAACGATAATTTTCATTTCAACATTTGCAAAAATAAACTAAATACAAAAATATGATTACATTTCTAAATCGATCTTTCAAAAAACAGTATACAACACATTATTGTTAAATATACTAATAACACTGTATATCGTAAATTGAGTTAGCTTTTCCTCAATTCTACTATAGTGCATTTACCAACCTTATATCGTAATATACTATTACACTAACAGTAATTTACTAAATGCATTGAAAATTTCAATTATTCATTATTAGAAATTTTTCTATGTTAAATTAATTTCAAATTATTATAAATATTTATGGAATCAATATAGATTATTATATTTAATATAGTAAAAGAAAACATTTCAAAACTCATTATACATAGTAAATTAAAAAGCTATGTTTAAATAGTAGATTGTTAGAAATTTTCCGTCATTGCTGGAGAAACCTGTCAACGTCAAAATTTCAACCAAAACAAAAACCGTCCTTTCTATGTCGGTCTTGCCGTTTAATCTAAAATTACAATTAGCTAAAGGCGGTATTAACAATTGATATATTTATTACACTTTTTTTTTAATTCAGTGTAAATTTTTCATGTAGAATGCGCTATTCAATTGTTGTAGGTTGTCTATATGTTGATCGTAAACGATGACGCAAAGTTGGGTAAGTTTCAACGATTTTCAGCTGTTACTAAGATAAGATTATACGGTTAGGTAGCATTTGGCCGTGTACGTCTTCAAATATATTCGCTTCCTAAATGAAATTTTCTTTTTCCATATGAAACCGGTGTTAAACCGAGACCGGGGATTTGAAAATTTAATAATGTTTTATTATTATTTAGTTTCATATATTTTGTTTCTGTATTTTCGTTTTAGTCTTTGTAAAATTTACAACATGCTGCACAGAAACCAAAAAATACATATTGTTTATGTTTTATTATAATATACTATTTACTTTCTGTTTCTATACCATATAACATATTTTTTTTCATTTACAATACAAAAACTTATTTTGATATTCAGGTTTAACATAATGTTATATTAACATATTGCGCCACCAAATTAATTTTCATGACAACGCATGTGACAATATATATATATATATATATATATATATATATATATATATATATATATATATATATATTCGATATCATTTGTACAAATCAAGCAATAATTTTAGTGTATGCAGAATTATTTAAATGAGTTTAAATTCGAAACAAAAATCAAATGAATAATATGAGAAAATAGTGAACATAAATGACATGTCTCAAAATATCCTTTCTTTACTATTAAATAACTTAACATAAGGGATCAAGTTCCTTTTAAACAAGCAAAGCTCAATCTTTCTAATATTAATTATTAATTGATTTAAATTATCAAAATGCAAAACATTAAGAAAATAGTTGCATTTGAATTATTATGATTGTTAATTGAACAATTTAAATACTTTTCGGTCGATTTAGATAAAAGATACTTCTATATAGAATTCAATTATTTTATGATTATTAAATGAATTTGAATAATTTGTAAAATAAACTTTATTATTAGTTTAACTCATATATTTTAAAGTGCATTTCAGTTTATAATCAAATTACTAGAAATTTCATTTCGCAAATTCTATTTGTCACTTTTGCATAAAATATTTAAAAATATCTGACGCTAATTTAAAAATATGACATTTTACACAAATATTATTCTGTGGCGTAAATGGATATTTTTGTCATTTTTATTTTTATGCAAAGCAATTTCTATGCTATCTTGTGTTTGTATCTACAAACTGAACTACAAAGCAATTGACAATAACAATAATAACAAGTAATTTTGTTTAGCAAATAACAATTTGAAAGTAAGAAAAATATAGACTCAGAAACAACTAACTTCGTCGTTATATTTGCAGAGTTTGTCAAAAAAGTTCTCGAACTATTGTAATAGAATGCTAACCATAAAATAAACGTGTGTAAAATTTCATTTACACTTCCTTACTTATCATAAAATTAATGTTATGTTTAGTCATAAAGCTATTGCAATATCTGCTAGCTTGTAAAAATTTGGGGCAAAAATTAATAATATCACTCTTTGGCTGCATTGACTAACAACTAACTAAACTAAAATGGTGCATATGCGTTGTTTTTTCATAAAGTAGTAAATAGAACCACTAACTATGCGCTAAACACTAATTTCGTGATAAGTAAGTCAGTATTATTTAAATCAAACATGTCGAAAATTCAGTCCGTAACTTTTTTGGTTGAAACCGTGTATTTCATACGACACAATGTAAATTGTTTTGGCTTGTTTTCTTTTGTTATTAGATGTCGGAAATAATCATTTATTTGAAGCAATTTTAACATTATTTTGTGTACAAATGCCCAAATTATATTTGTGTTAACGCTGACAATTTTATTTCTTCAAAAAACAACACGAAAAGATTTCGAAATTCTATTTCTGCAATGTAATTACTTTTAATTCGGAACGCGTTATAATTAAAAATGTGTAAAATTAAATCTTGCTTCGTTTAAAACATTTGTTTATTTTTCAGTATCAATTTCATGGCTATAGTTATTTTTGAAGTAATTCTCTATATTTTCATATCTAATTTTTACCATTATTTTATTAGTTTATTGATTTAAATGAAGGTGACTATACAAGTCACCATAAACGCCATTCCGTCCACCATAATTCATAACGTATTCAATAGCACAAATTTTAATTTTCTGATTTTAGCGAATGAAAAATATTAGAAATTTTCATCATTTTGAGGTCGTTTTATAAAAATAGTATAATTCGGTCAATTATTTTTTTAATCCGATCAGGGAATCCCTAAGTAAGAAACAAATTTACATAAATTTGGCAATAAAATTAATTTCAAGTGGAAATTCAAAGCTCCATATACGAAGTTGAAGCTCGTAGCTCGTAGTTGAAGCTCCAACGGCCTGTATCGTGCAAGTGTTTTGTAACTTTTTGGTATATAGTTTTTGAAAAGATCATCTTATAGGAAATTTTCTGCCCGATCTGATGGTGGGTAGACGCACTTTTTATTTCTTTGCAAAATTTCAAAAATCCACTTTTTCCAAAAAAATTTAAAAATTTAAATATAATTTTTTTTTAACTTTAACCGATCATATCTCGGTTATTAGACAAGTTATTAGCATAATTCTTTTTTTATTTTATTTAGTAACTATTTCTGTGTATGTTTCTTAATTTTTTTTTATTAATATAGTTATTAATTATCATAAAAAATAAATAAACAAATTACTGAGCAAGATTTTTTTCAATTTGAAAGCGAATTTTTCTCACAGTTACAAACTTTTCGGCCTTAAGAAATACGTGCCTACAGTAAGTGACGCACTTACGCGCACATAACGCACATAATTTGTGACGTTTTTAATAAAATTAATTTAAAAAATTAAAAAGTATAATCTAAGAGCACCTTTATAAAATACAAAACAACTAGTAATTTATTTACATTCCTGCTCCCAAAAAATAATCGTAAAAATAGCTTTGTTTGACCTTTTAAAGTGTTACCTCCCTTTAAATACACTCTATAAACTGCGTTATTGCCTAACCTGTCTTGTATTAAGCCACCTCGATTTAAATGCAGAATTTTATGCTCCAAAATTGTATATGTATTTAAAGCTTTTTTGTCTAAAGTAATTAGTAAAATAAAAAATTTTACATGTTAAAATCCTATGACCAAAAGTAGCGGTCACCATCTCCTATAAATATAGATAAAATTAATATTGTGTAAATTATTTTCGCACACCGTTAGATATATTTCGGGATCTGCTAATAAATTTGAAAATTAAATTAAATTACTTTCTCGAGTAAGATCGGTGAATTCTAGTGTGAGATATTAGAAGTGGATAACTGTCGAGGGTGCATTGGCAAAACTAAAATTTATTACCAGATATAAATCTCGACGGAACGGAAAAAGACAACATCCAAAACGTATTTTACCGTATATATTATTGAAGCTGAAAAATCTCTAATCCAATGAATCATACTATACGCAATATATGACTAGATTTTTTAACGGTAAAAAAAAAATAGAGAAAAATTTAACGTGTTTTGAAATATGTGGTTGGATTATTTTACGTACGACTCGGGAGATATGCACTTAAATTATTGACTTTATTTTTCAAAAAATAATAATAAAAAATTCAATATCTTTTATTGCGTTTTTATTTCAAACACACATGAGTGCTTCGAAAAATATGTTGTTGGTTTTTTATTCAGATATTATTTTATATGTTTGCAATACTGAATTGGTTTTGAACATTGTTTAATGCATTTAAAAAACTATGAAATAAATACTGAAGATGTTCAAACTTATCGATGTTATTTTCAATATTTTTTTAAACTTTCTATTCTGTTATTATTTATAGTTATACTAACAGCCATTATTGACAAAAAAAATTCATCGTGTAAGTTGAATTTACCATATTTTAACAAGT
Source organism: Clivina fossor (assembly GCA_963966155.1). Lineage (NCBI taxonomy): Eukaryota > Metazoa > Arthropoda > Insecta > Coleoptera > Carabidae > Clivina > Clivina fossor. The sequence goes on along the minus strand of OZ014553.1, from coordinate 6,534,107 downwards.
TTCCATTTCAAAAAATAAAAATCACAATGCTGTTAAAAAATATAATCTAACGCATGCGATAATTAAAAAAAATATTTTTTTATCTCTTCCATTAGATTTCAAAAGCATTACAGCCGATTCTCCAAGTCCATTTCCATATCGAAATTATTTTCTGAATTACTATTCATAATTCAATTATTTAAAAAATATTTACGAATATGTTTTTGGTAATACTAGTTTATAAACGTAGCAATTGTTTATTTATATAATTGTGAAAAATTACATTTCCATACACTGAGAAAAATAAATATTTAACAAATTGGATAATAATAAGTAGATATTTATTTGAAATATACGAGTATGTTTACTGTATTCACAAATTTATACATTTTTAAAATATACTCACATATATATTTTAATATTATATTAAGAATTAAGACTGTAATACTATATACAAATTAATGGTATTAAATTTTTGTTTTTATTATATTTATAGTTAATTTTTAAATATACTTATTTTGTTATTTTTAATATCTTGTGTTTGTGTCACCTTTTTAAATATAAATAGCGTTACGGTAACTATCCATTTTTCTCAGTGTAGTAACCGCATATGACTATATAATATTTATTATAATTTAACAAAAACTTTCATTTTGATATTTGCTAAAATAAACAATATATTAATATAACTGCATTTTTAAATCGATCGTGTAAAAATAGTGTAAGATATATAGTTGTTAAGAGCTAATAACTGAATTTGGGAAATTGATCAAAAAGTTCAATTTCATCTCGCTTTTTCAAACTTTTCTTTCTATTAAAGTAATGCCAGTGAGTTTTCAAATCATTTTTTAATATAAATTTATAACATTTTAAATGTGAAAAAAAATCTATTTCATTAAATAAAAAAATATTTTATAATTTTCATAAAATATTTAACAATTTATTTAGCCAAACCCGATAAATTTAATTGAGTTACATGCACCACATATTTTTATTTTTGAACAATTTGAATTCAACAACACTCTAAGCGCGAGAAAAACAAATTTAATTAATTAAATTTTAAAACTAAATTCCCCGAGAGGCAAATTAACAAAATATATAGGTATACCCATCAAAGGGGCAAACAAGCCTATAAAAAAAACTAATTTTTGAATAACGACAAAAACATAATATCCGAAATTATAAATTCGCAATATGTTTCAACGCGTTCTAAAGCAATAAGCAACGAATAGCTTGTTTTTATGACGGACGGCTATTGTTTCAATGTTTTTTTGTTTTTGATTGATTAAAAGTTGTGATAGGTAGCGTAAAAATTCAATGTTGACCATTGTGTTTGTTAGTTCATTTTCATTTCGTGTTTCATTACAAATCGATAAGTGCGTACGTTACAAATATTTCAAATAATTCGGAATTCAAATTTTGCTCTTTAAATGTATAAGAATTACATCAGTCGATTTCTTGTTTATATATAATACATATTATAATGGTTTCTGTTATTGATTTCATGATTCAAATTACTTATATATATATATATATATATATATATATATATATATATATATATATATATATAATATATATATGTGTGTGTGTGTGTGTGTGTGTGTTGAATTGTATTATTTCAGTGAACAATATTTGATTCCAATTATTAACAAAATCAGTTCAATAGTGCGTTAATTTTATTTAAAAGTACATATTAGATTATTGTTTATTGTTGAGTACATGAAGTTTTCATTAATTAAAAAATGTTGAGACAAATCTTTTCTTCATATATTTATTTCTAAAAAAAAATGTACATTTCGACCACCCAAAACAGTCACTCTTAGCTAAAGAAGACCACAGGGTGGTCGAAATGTACATTCTTTTTTAGAAATAAATATATGAAGAAAAGATTTGTCTCAACATTTTTTAATTACATATTAGAATTTAGTATAACTACAAATTTTTGCTAAAAAGAACACTTTTACTATTCTTACTTAATAATTCTAAGCTAAACAACATCGGTTAAAGAAACATCTTCCGATTGCAAATCCAAAAAGCACGCAAGCACACCCACACCGGAAACCAAATCGCAACTCGCGTACAGAATATAAAATCGAACTTAATACGAACGGAACAGCGAGGCGCCCCAATAACAAAATGGAAAGATGAACCACCGTGCGCACGAAATCTGCAGATAATGTTTGTAAATGGAAATTTTTGCACAGTATAAGAAAAAAGAAAGAAGCAAAAAAAAAAGTTACACGACCACATTTAATTCATCCCACCATCACAGTGATATCCTTTGTCCTTGCTTTCGTACTTACTTCCGGTTTCGTGTACATCCTTTTATTCCCTTTCTTGGAACGAGAACATTTGAATAACGTACCATCCAGGGTCGTGCCGATTGGTGAGGCGACCGCCTTAGGGCACCGGCTCATAGGGGCAGCATTTCTATATGAATATTTTCTTTATAATAAAAAAATTATTATTTTTGTTGTTATTGATAATCTGATAAATTCTTTCTTTTCGGTGGCATAATTAGTTTAGTTATGAAACTATTATAATAATTGTTAATTATTTTGTATAAAAAAAAATATTTTGTTCAGATTTTATTTATCAAAATTCTTTATTTTATATATAAATTATATATATATATATATATATATATATATATATATATATATATATATATAATATATATAAATACTGGGCACGAACCTGGTACCATTACTGGCAATTTTTTTTACTTTTTGTTTCAATTTCTTAAGTTCTTTTGTTAAAAATACCTCAAAATAATGTTTTGTTGCTATAGATAGAATTTCTGTTTTTATCTCGTACAAATAACAAGAAAAAATATAATACTTAAAACCATTTCTTAAAACCATTATATATATATATATATATATATATATATATATATATATTTAATATAATACTTAAAACCATTTCTTAAAACCATTATATATATTGCCATTAATAATTCTACTACTCGTAAAATGTATAAAAATTCATTTTTAACAAATTCAATTTTCTGTTTAAAAAAAGATCACTTTCAAATTGCTACTACCCTCATATAAAACAATTCAATTTATCTTGGTATAAAAATCTATAATATGATGATGTAACGTTCCATAATTGAAAAATATTTTTCCTTACTTTTGGTTGTTCACAAGCATTTTGCGGAAAATGTAAAGTATATAAATAATAAATATAATACACTTTTTAATGTAATTTCGTTTTTCTTACGTTGAGAATAACAAGTAATCCTGTACATCAAAAGCAAGCAAAACATCAAAAGCTTATAAAAACAAAAAACACAAAAAAAAATTATTATCATTATCAAAGACCAAATCTTAAGTAGTCAAACAAAACAAAAGAAAAACAGCATTCATTATATAATTCGGCAAGGAAAAGAAGAAAAATGATTGGTCAGACATTATTCGTTTTTCCAACTTCGGCCCAAATGACACTCTTTTTGTTTTGGCTGCGGACAAACGCAAACATCAAGAAAAATTATCCTTTATTTTACTTCTGTAGGTTCGCGTCTTTTCAAATATATTTTCGGATATATACTAGGAGGCATTCCTAAAGTTCTGAAACCTAGCAATATAGAATGTTGATTGTGTTATCACTTGGAAATGCCAGCAGATCAAATGCGCCTGTCAATAAATTTATTCATTATATACTGGGTGTCCCATTTTAATCCGCCACTTGCAATAACTTCAAAATCGTGCATCGGACAAAAAAATGTTTCGGATAAGAAGTAAATGGTTTCGAAGGGGCATTTGATGCAGGGACCCTTGTTCCTCTTGGACCCCCTGAGGAGCGGGAACGGGGGGCAACTTTGAAATCTTAAATGGAACTACCTATTTTTTATTGCAGATTCGGATAGACCATTAAAAAGTATAAAATTTTATTTCGTGATTTTTTTTTTATCTTTAATAAATGGCGCTGCAAACAGCATTTTTTTCTCAGTTTATCAGTCTTCAATTTGAAAAAAAAGTTGTAACTAAGTACGATATTTAAGTTTTTTTCAATTTTGTAGGTGTAGGGGGGGGGGCAAGGGTCACTGCATCTGATATTCCCCTCGAAACCATTAACTTTAAGTTAATGATTTTGAGAGGGATAACTAAGTTAATGGTTTCGAGAGGATATTTGCTTCAGTGACCTTTACCCCCCCCCCCCTCTTCCCAAAGAACTGAAAAGAACTTGCATATCGTACTTAATTACAACTTTTTTTTTCAAATTGAAGACATAAACTGAGAAAAAAAATGTTGTTTGTAGCGCCATCTATCAAAGATAAAAAAAAATTACAAAATAAAATTTACATACTTTTTAATGATCTATCCGAATCTGCAATAAAAAATAGAGAGTTCCATTTAAGATTTCAAAGTTGCCCCCCGTTACCGCCCCCCAGGGGGTCTAAGAGAAGCAAGGATTCCTGCATCAGATGTCCCCCTCGAAACCATTTACTTTTTATCCGAAACATATTTTTGTCCGATGCACGATTTTAAAGTTATTGCAAGTGGCGGATTAAAATGGGACACCCAGTATATATATATATATATATATATATATTAAAGTGGCCTGACAACATAAATCTAGAAAATTAATTATCTGAATAAAAATGTATGTCGGAAATTAATTTCTCTTTGAATGGAAAAAGTTTGTGCCACACCCTTATGAATACATAGCGTGATTGTGTAAGTATATTGGTATATAGAAACTATTTATAATTTATTTATTTTTATTAATTTATTTTTATTTATAAGTTTAAGCATTCTTGAGGAAAGGGGGAGGAAATATCTGGATAATTATTAGATATAAACAAATTGCGCAATAATATTTGCAAAAATAAAAAACCAATAAATTTTAAAGTTGTAAAAAGGTATCTTGTATTTATATTATAAGTAAAATTTTGAAAAAATCATACATTAAACATATAAATATTTTGAAAAATAAAATTTTCGTATATTTACTGCTTTATTGCTTTAAAAATAGGTAGATAATATTTCCAATTTAATAACTGTAGCACAATTTCTGAGTTGGTAACATTGTAGGTAACAAACCAAGGTAAATTACCAGTTATTTACCCCGGTAATTTACCGAGTCAATATCACTTCTTCTTTTTCAGCTTAGCTTGAAAACCAACGAAATTATTAACCTTTAATCTGAATATCTCTCTGTTCTCTAAATCTTTCCTGGTTATCTCCCCATTTCCTCCAAATCTGACTTGACCTCCTTGAACCAAGGTATATGTATTTTCGGGTTTCTATCGAAGTAGTTGATAGTTGTTTTGTCATTCATTCTACTCAGGTGTCCGTAAAATGTTATCCTTCTCTTTCTCAGTGTGTTCACAATTCCTTCCGTTATCTCATACATTTCTGCGTTACTTTTGAGTTTCCATTAACAACAAACAAATATCACAAAATATTAAGTAATAAATTTTTAACATGAATACATTTAAAAACCAACCATACTGTTGATATATGATTTCCTCAATACTTTTAGAGTAACCCTACAGTTGTATAACACATGCCTTTTCATAGAACGCGCAGAAAAGAAGAGGCATATACTGTAAACGAGCTGCGACAGAACGAAAAGCCAGGAAAAACGCTTTTGCCCCCACAATATTTAAGAAGATCCAAAGTTGTCGTCTCGTTGAGAGTCGAAATAAAATATGAATGCTCTGACGATGGGAAAAAGAGCTTTTTATTTATTTATTTCTACGTCCCCTTTACGGAACACTTTCAGCTCAGCCATTTTCAGATATACCACACAGCATACACAAACAACCTAGCTATATATCCATTCAGTTCTACTCACTTTTTTTTCTGAATAGAAAAAAAAATATCTACTTGCTTTCAATAGCAAAATTTATTAAATAAAATCAAGTTAATAATGTGATTAAAAAATGTTGATTAATAATAAAGCTGAAATTTACAAAGTTGAAACAGTTACATAGTTGAATTAAGAATTTCGAAAAGAATTTTTTATCATTTTCATTTTTTCATAGAATTATAATTAACAAGCGTCAACTAATCGTTTCTTAACGAAAATGACATATTTTTAATTTTCTTTGTACTAGAAAATTAGATTCTAAGTTTTAATGTTAGAAAAATATGGAAAACTTTAAATTAGAAAATTGAATACAAACTACATGTAGGTATATAAATAAACTTAAAATCAAGTTACACACTATACTTTCATTAACACCATAGAGCGTTTTAGTGAAAATATTTATAATTGTGTTTCAAAATTATTTAGCAACATTAATGCGGGTTTGCTCAAAATATGTAAATGTTATACACTAAATATGTTTCACTTTTATACTTATGTCACTGGCATTTAAATAAAAGTTTGCATCAACCTACCTTATTACCTTGTATATACATTGTTAAATTATGTATGTGTTACACTCTCCGTATCAAAAAAATAAAATAATTAATTTTTATTAAAAAAATAACCGATTTTTAATTGCAGTGAAAACATAGTTCGAAATAAAAACGTAATGTGTGTATATTTATTTATCTTTAGTTAAATTATGTATTTTATAACTATTTATTTTTCAATAATAATATTTATTTTTACTTACTTTCGACGAATAAATGAGTTCATTTTGTAGATAAACAGAGAAATCGACTCACCTGAAACAAGAAAAATGTAAATAAATAATTAAACGTAACATCAAAGCAAAATAAATAAAAAATAAAATTCTAAAAGTAACTTTAAATAGACATTTAAGAAAGCAAACACTTTGCCAAAATAAAGCAATAACACAATAAAGCATTTAGAATAAAGAATTTTTTTTTTAATCACATTATTTTTCAATTTTGTAATGATTAGTGTAAAAAGTGTAAAGTTTATGTACGTCAATGAAGATGGTTATCTTAATCAAATGTCTAATGAACGTTTGGTTAAAACGTTAAAAATATATTATGTGTGTGTTATTGTTGGTATACGTTTGCATAAATAGTAGATAGTACAGGTGGGGGAAAAAAATCCTCTCACAATTGAAATATTTTATTGTAAAAACCTTCTAAAACTTCTGAATAACATTTGAAACAAAACTTTAGCATAAATTTCGAAAAAAATTCAAATATGGTTTTATATGGATTGAAATTCATGTATATTTCATACGAATATGATTTATATTTTAGCAGCCAAAATAATATTTATTTATTTGTTTTGTAAATGTAAAATTGTAATATATGTATGTGTTGTTACAATCCTTTGTTATACAGCGTGGTCCTTTCAACTAATATTTCCTTCCCCCATACTCACATACGTATATATGTTTAAATTCATTTGCATTATAATTATTCATGATATAGACCTGTTTTATACATTATATATATATATATATATATATATATATATATATATATATATATATATATATATATATATAATATATGTGCATATATTGATTTTCTGTTACGTTAGCATTTGCCATGTCATTTACTTTACTTTAATTATATTCAGTGGCTTTTTTTCCATACAGAACGATATTTATATTTGTTTGGTTAAAATGTTTTTACCTTATAGGAGGTTGGATTCAAAAATAACAAAAAGTTTTAGAAAAAAACTTGCCACCATTATAGATCACAAAGATCATATAAGTTGAATTTATCACACTACGACAAGTTCCCATAATACATACATACATACATACACAATCACGCCATGTACCCAAAAAGGGTGTGGCACAAACACTTTTCATCATCCCGAAATCAGTGGCCTCCAAACATTCCTATCCAAACAAGCAACTTTCGCTTCATCCACATTCATAATTCCTCTCATACATGCTCTTTTATTCCTACTACTTGGAAACTTTCGGTCACGCAAAACACTCTCAATCATACCACTCCAACTACTCATCGGACGTCCACGCAAACGTACACCATCAAAATCATTCAAATAAATCTTTTTAACCAAATCACAGTGCTGCTATAAATTATAACCTAATACGTGCAATAAATAATAAATAAACATTAGTACTTTTTTCATATCTTTACTTAAATTTCACAGGTATTAGAAAAATTACAAATATTTTGGAAGTTACTCACCCCCGTATGCATAAACATTCGTTAAAAAATAACAGTTCGTTATTCTTGAAATCTTTCTATGTATATTGCAACGAAATTTCCTACAAAATCCAAGAATTTTCATTTTAACGTACCGTTATTTTTAACGAAAATTTTTATGCATACGGACATCAGTCATTGAATCGGCTTGTTAAGCTATGCATTAATGACCGGCCAGTTAACCATAGACACGTGTTTCGCTCTTTAGGAGCTCGTCGGTATAGTGATTTGATCAATGTCCGAAATCACGGATGCAGGTGTAAGCATCTGGCTGACTTTTATGTGAAGTAAATTAAAAAAATGTAGCTGAGAAGCAATAAATACCATCAACGCCATCTACACAATAATGCATTTAGCATTTATAATAATAATAACATTCAACATTGACATATTCAATGTTTTTATTTAATTTAATAATATTACAAATTGTTTGTAATTCTTAATATAGCCTTATTTTGTGTTTAATAAGAATCTAAAAAAATTCAAAAATTCGTACAATTTACCCTTATTTCGTAAAATAGAACATTAATTCTGTGTAGCTGTAAATTATGTATATCTCCTTCAAATATCACTTCACAAGCTACATTTATTTGTACTCTGATTATTTTTGGTACACCCCTCATAATTTTTGGTTGAAGATTCTATACGTATTTAAATTATTTTCGCAAACAACTCACGTTATCAAAAACATTTATTAAAATAATAACCTGTCACAGTGTTGGCATTGTATCATCATAAAAAAAAACGGTTAATGGCTTGTCTAAGCTTTTCGCATAATATTACTTTTTTTTGTTTATGATTAATAACTACTATACTAGAATCGGTAGAAAAGTCTATGCTGTGTTTATATAATTCGTATTATGTTAAAAAAAAAATTATCTAATATATCACAGTTGTAACGCTATGAAATAATGTAAATTGAAAAACTGACAAATAGAATCTCTCAAATATTATACTAATGCTTGTTTTTTTAAAGCATTATTTCATATAAATCACAATAAATCATAACAAAAATTGAAAAAAAATCTATTGTGGCCATCACAGAACCGACTGTCATCGTATTAAATATTTAAAGAATGGAAAAATTTGTATAACAACAACTACTGCAGTCATGGTAACTAAAAACTGAACTGTCTTGACATAAATATGCCACCAATTCACAGAATTATATATTTATATATCATAAAAATATGAAAAATTATAAAAAAATTATTTAGCCATATCGAAAATAGTTCCTAATAAAAGTTGTTAGTAACTTGCTTAGTAACTTTTTCTAAACATTTTTTTACAAAATATATCTTTGTTGAGATTATTCACCTCCGAAGCTTAAATATGAAATTTTATAACAATCCATTCAAACGAATTTGCTCTACACGTGTCAACAGACCGACCGACAGACGGACATTACCCTAAAATATAAGCCTAATTCGTCCTTAACTGTAAAAATCTCGATATATCAAATTTGGTACTCGTATGATTACAATACCTCCATTATCATATGTGATATGACGGTCGAATCTCGCTTGGTGCATAAATATTGGTGATAACTTTGTATCGTCTAAAAAAACCTACTTTGGTATTCAATAATAAATATTGTTTCTGGCTAAATAGCCTTATAGCTATGGCCAATATATGTGTAAAAAATGTTATTAATTACAAAGTTATGTGTAGTATATAATTTTAGATAATAAAAATATCTTATCATGTAAATGAAAACCACAATGTTGTGGGTTTATTAATTTTTGTATGTAAACAGCCTGTTAATTATATATACTACATATACAGTGAAATATTATACCGTATGATTTTGAAAATAACCTAGAAATGCATAAAAAGGTATTTTATTTATTCTATTAACATTTACAGTATACTAATTTTATTTAATCTATTTATAACGTATGTTTGCTTCAATAAATTAGTGCAAATAAATACATTTCTTTACTCTAATTATATATGTTTAACAAAATTAAAACATAATATACAGAATGTTAAATAAAACAATTGGATTTTCTTTGCGTAAAAGTTACCAAATTATTTTATTTCTCTATTAGAACATATTTTATTTAAGTACTTATGATGACAGTTGGTTCTGTAGTGGCCATAGCATTTTTTACCTGTTTTATCAAATACGGATGATTGAAACTTATTTCATATTTATCATTTTAATTCATTTCATAATATTTATTACACAATTAAAATTATATATATTATATATATATATATATATATATACCGGAATACAAGGCAGAATTACTAACGACAGAAGAAGTTAAAGAGTTAAATATACAATTTTTAACTATTTAAAGGATTCACTACCCCCTGTAAGAGCAAAGCTTCTTGATATTAATATATAAATTTAGCTTGTTTAATAATATAAACTACAAAATTATTTATTCGTTTTCGGTTTAATAGTATACAATAAAAAGTAATGTATTTTCCATATTACTGATGTAAATAATTACTAATCATGAATTACATTATACATTTAATTATACTTTAAAAAGAAAAACCGTTTCATATAAAAACAATGTATGCACAACCAGAGCCGGCTCAGAGGTCGGGACTTCGGGGATTCTTCCCAAGGCCCCGCGCTTTCATATACATAAATTTCGATGATATTATCGAGTAATTAGCTATAAAAAAAAGTTTGTACGCAATAGAAATAAAAAATATTACGGATTTTATTATATTATGTATTGAAGAAAGAAATATTTCATTAAATAATTAATAAAATTATGTTCATGTATCGTTTCTTTCTTTTTTGGAAAGGGGCCCCCCGCATATAATATTTTCCCGATGCTCCGCAAAACCCGCAACCGGCTCTGTGCACAACACATTTATTTGCTAAATAAATTTTGCTGTAAAAATAAACAAAAAACGAAAAAGCATTACCTATCTAATAAAACATTGCCCAGTTAATTGAATTTCATAGTTCACAATTAACAGAACACAATTCAGCTAGCGATATTTTTTTTTTTTACACACACAAAAAACACAAATATGCGAATCCCACAAAAGCATACACTGTCGCGATAAAAAAAACCTGTAGTAACACACACACTCTTAGCAGTAGCCAAAGCACTACTGGTCGATTTAAAACATTGAGTATTTTCCTCGTCCCGGTCTGTGTGCGTATTTCTCGGCCTGTCGTGACTCAACCGTGTTGGATGACGCGTAATGAACGATAAACGATCGTTAATTAATTGATTCTATATGACTTTATTTATGTTAAATTTGGTTTTTTTCTGTTATTTTTATATCAGATGTTTTTGTTAATTAAATATCGAATGCTGAAATATTTATTGTCAATATTTTGAATTATAATAGAATATTATTCAACGATTAGGTAATTTCTAATGATGATTTACACTATGATACCCAATATTTCTAGGTATAATTAATCATCTGCTGTAATTATACATAATTGTACAAAAATTAATAATATCGGATCTACTACAAACATTATATAATATGATATTACCAACAGGATAGTACATATATATGTAATATTAAAGTTTTTTTTATAAAGTCTGTTTTAGTAAATTTACAAAACTTCATGAAATTTGCTGTCAGGAATGACAAAATATTCTGTAACATTATAAGACTTACGGAATAGATTTTTCCTGATGAAGACGAGTGTTGAATTTCGTCGAAACGTTGATTATAAATTTTTAATACAGAACTTGAACATTAAGCAGTTTTATTTAATATAATCAGTTCTGAAATATTTTTTACTATGTTAAAAATAAAAATGTGCTACAAAGCTTTTAAAATAATTATACTGTAAATGACTATTATTTGTTTTAATTAATTTTTTATTTCTTTTATAGAAACACAAATTTACAATTTCAAAATACGTTTACTTTTAATTAATGTTATATAATATTAATTTAATTATAGGTATATATATATATATATATATATATATATATATATATATATTAGATTATAATATTAATAAAATAAAGTGATAAACAAACATACTTTTATTTATATCCATATAAAAACTGCAGACTATTCTCTCTTCAATACAATTTTTGTTTTTTTTTCAATTTGAATTTATTTCTTCATTTCAAAATGGCAACTGATTAGTTTTAGCAATTTTAACTTGAGATATTCTGTATCCATTATCATATTAGATTATATAAAATCATATAAATTAAATATATACAAATATTTTATTACATTTTATTTATACCAATCTTCAATGCAATTTTTAATTTTCAATAATTATTTGAAAATGACAAGTGAATTAGTTTCAGCAACTTCGCATGAGATACACTGTATTTCCTTACATTTATAAGACAAAAGTTTACGTACATAAAAATATGAAAGCAATACACTTGCGTCAAATTCATTTTTAAACGAAGCTATTCAATAAATTTTTCACGTATGACTTTTATTGTTATCATAAAAATATACAATTTTTCAAATAAAATACAAAAACTATAAAAAAATATATCATAAAATTTGAAATGCAAACAGAGTAACATAGTGTATTGATTAAAACGAGATGTAAAATTAAATTATCTATAAAAAAAGACTTTTGAAGATCACTAGCGAAAAATAATAATAATGTTATAATATTAAATGTATATTTATTTATTTGTGTTTACACTTTATTTTAAACACTTTAGAAAATGTGGTAAATATACGTTTTCGGGTGCGACAGAGCTATTTAGCTATGTTTCCTATATTATTATAATTTTAAAAAAACTTATTTTCAAATTCATATTTGGCACAATGAATATTTTGAGATATGTCATTGAGAACATTGCTAAACTTATTTTCATAACAATATGACAATAGTATATTAGTTTACGAGAAGTAAAAAGCGATGATTATTGTGTTGAGCCCAGATATTTATGGCCAAAACAAAGCCGAGGCCAAACAATCTGAACGAAACACAAAAACAGTTTTCTATTCCGAATGATATATATGTACGATTTTTTCTCTAAACAAAACTAAACTATAAATAAATACATGCCAAATAACCTTAACCTTACTAACAGTTGTTTGTATATGTATATATTATTTATATTTGTAACGTGATTTGTGAGAATTAATCTTTCTTTGTTCGAATATATAATTTCTAACAAATTTGGCGGTATACATTGCATTTCTTGCACTTCTGCACACATTTTCAATTATTAAATTTAAATTCAAGCAAAAATAAACAATTCAATTATCAATTAAATTAGCTTAATTTGACGTAATAGTGTTTTCGATATGGCTGCCGAAGATGTCAGATTAAATACTACACTTGACGTTGTAGATATGTTTGTACTGCCACCAATGGTGTAGTTAGTAACTAACTGCTGTATAACAATGTCATTATTGTACTAATAATGACCTCTTTCTACGTAGGCAGGTAACGTAATATTAATATTATAATACGCTTGAAGAAATCATTTGTAGAACAAGTCAAGCGACAATTTTTACTGCATGTGTTTGTTTAATTCTTTGAACTCGAAAAACAATGTCATTTAAATGAATTAAAATTCGGGATCAATTCAAACGAATGATTTAATAAAACACTTAACATATAAATGGTATGAGTCAAAATATCCTTATACTATACTATTAAATGAGCAATTCTCAACTATTTAAAGGATCCAGCCCCCTTCTGAACGAGCAAAACTTGGGTGTTTCTGATACTTGAAATTTAATTAAAATACTTCCATGCCTTATCAGAAAACAAATTTTATTCAAACGACATCTCTGAATTAAATTCATCAGTATCATAATTATTTTGTAAATGAACAAATATATTATCTACTGCCCTTGTCTAAATTTAATAATTACATGAAATATCAATTTAATTTCTTTGGCTAATACATAAAAACATTTATAATGTACGTCATATAAATTTGATGTATAGAAATTTTATTTCGCATTTTATTTTTCAAAAAACATAGTTGTTAAAATTGAATATAAATAAAAAGAACAAATTTTTATAGATATTTCATCGCGATCAATTTTATATGTCAAAATTAACAAATATTAAAATTTTATATGTAGCTGATATTATCGGATAAATAATAAACATATACTTCTATTTCTATTAAATAATAAATTCATTACACTGAAATAAAAATATACATGGAGTTAAATATTTTGAACTGCGTAAGAGAAAATATGCAATTAGTTTTTGTTAAATGTAATTAAAAAAATGTTTGTATTATTTTTGGTAGACATAACAAAACTTAGAGGAAAATTTACATATTTTTTCGAGTAAATATCCATTTTACTGTTTTAAAACATGTATTCGAATATTATTTTCTCACAACTAGCAATTTTTATTTATTCTTTTTCTCGCTCTCATTTTTCCTATATCTGTATAAATAGATATTTACATATATACAGACAGTGCGAGTGATAGAGAGAGAAAATGCCTAATGTTTGTTGCTTCTAATTGAGAAACTTTTCTCCATAATATTAATTAAATTAACCCGGAAAGAAAAAAAGAGTAACTACTAAATTTTCTTATTAAATCTAAAATTAAAAGTTTTACTTCAGCATTTAACTCTAAAAACGGATGATTTAAGAGTACTATCAAAAGTACTCTTAAGAGCATTTCTAACTATATATGTATGTATATGTATGTATCTATGTATATAATTGCAATTGCAATATACATACATAATATATACACAATCACGCCATATTCATTATTCCATTATTCCGAAATTAGCCTCTTCCAAACATTCCTATCCCAACAATCAACTTTAGCTTCATCCACATTCATAATTCCTCTCATACAATATAATAAATATTATATTGCAATTAATAAATTCGGAAAACCAAAATAAATTTCGCAATAATAATTGATATAAGTAGAACCATTTATTTCAGGTATATCAAATTTCTAGTTTAATATTCAATATTAAGTTAAACGAAGTTCAGAAAGTCACATAATTAAGAACATAATAAGTTCTCGCAATTATGTATCATATATACATGAATAAAGCAAATTAAACAAGTAACTTAAACCTAATAACCTTTGTTATATATGGAATATTATAATCACATATAACTTTCATATAAAGACTTGGCTAGAAATTACATTCAATTTTAACGTGAAAATTAACAAGATTAGAAGTATATGAGTAAATCCATATATAGACTACTTTGACATTTCTCGGACAATTGGCAACACTGTATTTTAATAATATTATAATTTATGTGGGCACTAGGAGATACTTTTCTGAAAATTTGATCAAAATCGAATAAATAATGAAGCCACAATAAATTTTTAAAAAATTTTGTGATTTTTTTTCTCGATAAGTTGGCAACACTGTATTTTGTTAAAATTGCATAATTTATTTAGACACTAGAAAAACCTTTTTATGAAAATTTGATTAAAATCGGTTAAATAAAATGGTCATAATAAATTTTTTTTAAATTTACTAATTTTTTTCTCCGAAAGTTGGCAACACTGTATTTTGTTAAAATTACATAAATTATATGAATACTAGGAAAATCTTTTGTGAAAATTTGAGTAAAATCGGTTGAATAACATGGCCATAATAAAAATTTTAAAACTTTAATAATTTTTTTCTCGGAAAGTTGGCAACACTGAATATTAATAAAATTAAGTAATTAATGGGAGCATTAAAGAAATCTTTTCTGAAAATTTGATCAAAATCGGATAAATAACGTAGCCAATATGAATTTTTAAAAACTTTAGTAATTTTTTTCTCGGAAATTTGGCATCACTGGGAAAAAACAAAACCACATGACCATCTTGGGCACTAGACAAATTTATCCTGAAAATTTCATTAAAATCGGTTGAACCGTCTAGGAGGAGTTGCGGTCACAAAATTTTGACTTACGACCGAGCGAGCAAGCGAGTGAGCGAGCGAGCTGACGACGCACATCCATACACCCACATAAACTAAGTTCAGATTCGTCATCTACAGGCTATATGAAGGATTTCTATACAATTTTTTTTTTTTGAAAATGTTACAGACACCGTACCAAACGCTATACTACTTTTCCTTGCAGTCAAAGTAGTAAAAATAACTTTAGAATAAATTTAAAATTATTTCAAAATTAACAACAAAAAAAATATAATTTTGTTAGTATAGTTATATAAGTTAATCTATAATGAAAATTGATGTCATTCATCAAAATCAATTTATTTAGATAAAATAAAAAGCAAAAAATTGTTTATTCGCATGATCATGCTATTATACTTATTTACAGCTAATCGTTGAGAGATCGCGTAAGTTTTTATTGCAAACGACAAAATCACAGTAGTATTACCTAACGTGTGCAGTAAGAAAAAATCTATAATTTTTTTTCCATATCTTCATTTAGATTTAATAGGTATTAGCGAATTATAACTGATTCTTCCAGCTTCTTCTATTTTGAAATCATTTTCCGATTTACATACATACATACATACACAATCACGCCATGTACCCAAAAAAGTGTGGCAAAAACTCATTTCATTATCCCGAAATCAAATTATTTGTAATGTTAAATATACTCGTGTACCAAATTAACGCACCAATTTAATTTGTTTTAATGCACATTCAAATAAAAGTTACTGGTTATTTACGAAGTTTCAAATATTTTGCTATATTAATTAGTTCTACATATTTCTTCATACATACATAGTCAATCATGCCATGTACCCAGAAGAGTGTGGTACAAACTCTTTCCATTATCCTGAAATCAGTTTCCTCCAAACATCCCTATCCAGACAAACAACTGTAACTTCATTCATATTTATAATACCTTTCATACATGCTCATCTATTCCTACTACTTGGAAACTTCCGCTCACACAAAACAGTTTCAATCATACCACTCCAACTACTCCGATTTACAATCCACAATATAATTATTTTCAAAATAATTTATACCATTTTGTAAACAAAGCAGTTGTTTATTTATGTAATTGTGAAAAATTATATCTCCATATCAATCGTATCCCACTATATTGTATTTATTGTGATTTAAAGAAAATTTTGACTTTGATATTTACTTAAATGAATTAAATAAAAATATTATATTATATTTCTATATCAATCGTGCAAAAAGTAGTATACAGAATCTTGAAAATCAAAAAAGCTCGATTTTTATCTCTCTTTTTCAAACCTTTCCACAATTCCGTTATAGTCTACTTACCAAGCATGTATACTATAAAATTTACGTGAAGGAAAAAATAATACACTTTATTTCACGCGAACTAACAAATCCGTATACATATACAGAAAATGTACGGTATGCATATTACCTGGTTCTATATTTTATATTCTCCATATTAAATAATCTCGTTCCGTGCATGCTGCTATAGCAGATAGCAGATAGCAAGTAATTTTGTTCTAACTTTATAACATAATTACAAGAATGATTAACATTAATTTTTCAACATCCGATTAAGATTTTAATCAAGGTAAATCATAATTAAAATAATATTGAATTTTACTCTCTGATAGAAAACTAACTTAATTTTCAATTTACTGACTTTTCAATAAAATTAACTAACTATCTAATATGCGTTTTATATACTTTATTTTAGGAAAAAATAATAAAAAAGTCAAATTATATTACTGATGAAAATATTACTAAAACATCGACTAGAAAAAATTTTACATGACGTGTACCGTGTTTAAATCATTTTTTATTTTAAAATAAATAATGATTTTCAGCCCACTAAAACATATTACATAAAACATCTAAGTCAAGAGTAAATTACGTTTGATGTATTCATCTAATCTAATTAGATATTTTTCTAGTTTATTGTATGTTTATCTATTCTTGTTCGTTAACTTATCTAAAATTCTCATTTATTTATCTAAACTTTATAGATAAAATAACCAGAGTTATTAATCAATTAATCTAAATAACAGATCCAGATCATAATGTAAAATCTTTGATCTGATCTGAATCATATTACCTTTACAGATCTTGGTCTAGATTATATATAAATAATCTATGATCTTAAAAAATGATCATACGCATTGCAATTTATAACTTGCATATTAGTTACGTTGCGTTTAATAAAATTTAACACCTCATTGCCTCATCTACTCCAATAGAACAATTATTTAGTAGTAAGGGAGTCAAATATTAGTCCCTGGACGTTGTAATTTGAGAGATACTAAAAGGAAATTACAAAAAAATTCTAGCCCTAGGGAATTAATATTTGACAACTGTACTAGATATTAATATTACACTAATTATATAAATAAATAATTTGTTTCACATTTTTTTATTTTGTAAAATAAAAAATATATAAATAACATTAACAATTAACACTTTAAAACCATGTAACTTTTTTTATTGTAATTAAAAAATATTAAAAATGATCTTCTTTATGATATAAAAAAGAAGATCACAAATTCCTGATCTAATAGAGAAAAAAAATATCAGATTGTAGAAATTGATCTATGATTTGATCTAGAACGTATTAACTGCGAGATTCTTGATCTTGATCTAGATCCTTTTTAAAATAATCTGACACAAACCTGGAAATAACTAATGTTACCAAAATTTCATCTAATTAAATAAACACCAAATCATCTAAAATTTAGTTATCTGATTTGAATAAAATAAAATGGCTATTTTATTTTTTTCTGTGCAAAATTCATTTTAAATTAACATATCTTTTTCAATTATTTGTTTTCAATTATTTTTCAATAACCGCGTAGATCAATAACATAATAATTATCTTTAAAAAATAGAATCATCTAAATTAGGCATCTGTATTCAAAACAAGTTTATCACAGATCTGCAAGGTTAAAAATTGATAACATACTCAAATAAAATTGCACAGTGAAAAAAAAAAGATATAACCGACTTACAAATATTGACATAATCAACGTATTGAATGACATAGTGATATCGTATATACAAAGTGTAGGTAGGTTAGGTAAAAATTGTTAGTATCATGTCTAGATACGACTCAAAAAAAATCCTAAAAACTGTAAAAGCTGAATTACATTATACTTTTTTCGTCTAGATTCATACTAGGTTTCTAGTTCAATTTTCGTTCAAGTTTTGTTCAATTTTCATACTTTTTTCACAATCGGTCGTGAATTGTCGAGTTTCTTCGATTTTTTCCGATGTATTGCCAGTAAGCCAACTTAAAAATATAAAGTACTTAATTTGACAGATACTGAAAAACATATTTAAACAAAAATGGATACATATAAGGTTGGTACAATTGCATGCGCATGCGTATAATGTACCTAGTATGAAACTTGAATAGGAAAATAGAGCATGTTGTATATTTCTATACTAGGAAACTTGAAAGAAACTTGGATGACAATATCTGATTTACATTATACTAGAACTGACTATATGTCCTTGAACGAAACTTGAACTAGAAACCTAATATGAATCTAGACGAAAAAAGTATAATGTAATTCAGCTTTAAGACTTTATATAAAGATAATACTGAAATTCTGAACAGATCTGTAGCGTTACAGAATATTTATTTTTCCATCAAATGAAAAGTTCCATATACTAAAAAAAGACAAAACATTAACGCCATAGCACTGATCAGAATCCTATTATAAAAGTGCGGTTAAATAGTTTTTAAATGACCCCTTCTTTCTCTTTGTAAAATTTTTTGTATTGACCTACCAAACACCCTGTATGTACTCAGTCGATTACCGTATACAATCTACCTGGTCTAGCACCAGTGGTAATAAATTTTTAATCAACAAACAAACGCTTTTATTTGCGAAAACAATTAACAACTGAAAAAAACATCTGCTTGCACACCTATACGTAAACAAACTGGCTCTGCCACTAAATCCTTTGTCAATAAAATAGAGATAATGTACTTTTTATTACAATTAAACATATGCTCATTTTGTTAGACAATTATTAAACTATTAAGCCTCATTCAGACTGCCGTTCTGGTTTTAGTATTATGCACAAGCACAAGAATTTGACCAATCCAAATATTTGGTGTTAAAACTAGAAATATGTCAAGTGTTTGAATTGATCAAATTCTTGTGTTTGCGCGTAAAACTAAAACGGCAGTCCAAATGAGGCTTTAGGATATTAATTCGTGTTGCTAAATTGAAATTATTATTTTTTTGCGATGTATTTTATCATTATCGGTGTTGGTGTATTATAAATATTACGTCATTTGATAAATATACGAATTCGTTTTTTTTTTTTTCTATTTGAAACAGGAATTTCGAAAACAATTTATATTGAATATTTTTTTATTTTTATTTCTTCATGAAATCGTACCTTAACAAGAATGCCTATATTTTCTTTGTAGTATAAATAAACAATTAGAGAATGCATTATATTACTCTTGTAAAAGTCATTAAAATAGATATAAAAAATATTGTGATATTGTTAATAAACAGAAATGTAAGTTTCTGATCAAGTAAAAATTTATATTTTGAAAAATTAAAATAAAACTATAATTTTTGTATTTTTTATATACTTAATTACTTATTTTGCATTATTCTTCCAAAAAAACACAAATTCATTTACATTACCTTAAAAGGGGACACAACACTGCCACTTTCAAGAAATCGATTTTTTTTTTGTATTTTTTTGAAAGCTTGTATTGTGAAGAATAATGTGGTAAAACGATTTTCCGAAATTCAAACTTTTGCCCCCCTCCCCCCCAAGAATCTGAACGACCAGAAACATACGTATGTGAAATATGAAATATGTTATTTTACTTTCATTTTTATAAAAATAATTTTTATTGCTCTTTATTTTTTATACAAATTATGGTATTATCTTTATTGATTAATATTATATCATTTCTTTAGTAACCCCCCCCCCCCCCATGACAAGTTTCTGGCTACGCCACTGCTCCAAACCATGTTTTTCCACCTTGTCCCACCGAGACCTCAAAAACTATTCAACCAATTTACGTCGCTTTGACGTAATTACTTAATTATTAATTGATTTTTTACACTGAAAAACAGAAAACTTTTTTCAAACAGCTCGTCATTTTCGTAATTTTTCAAAATTCAAAAAAAATCCTGCTTATCTTATTTTAGTTTTAGGCTATTCTAAGGAAACTTTTTATTATGATTCAGAATTTCCGGGGAGAAGGGACAAATAGTCAAAGTTTTTTTGACAGTGGCTGACAAATCAACGAGTGACGTCGTAATTTGAAAACGTTTTTTTGGGATGAAAATTCGAAAAGTTGTTCAAATATACCGCAATATCATATAAAAACTCAAAACATTTGCTTTATTATTTTTCCATAAAAAATAAAATCCCAAACTTTGCCTGTTTTCAGAGTACTCAGATTGGTGTCCCCCCTCCCCCCCAACCCGTTTAATTTCAAAAGAGCGTATACTGAAAAAATAAAAATACTATTTTCATATATTTTTTAATTTTTAATTTTATGTCTTTTCAACTACCATGACTTTATTATATTCAAGAAAAATATTTTTTAATACGCAATAGTTTGAGTTAAATTCAATTCTTTGTATGTCCTTCAAAACTTTATTTTCCAGAGATAAGTCCTCCTCTAAATTCTCAATTCAATTACGTTTGCTATGTAAGCAATACATGTCACTTATTTTTTATGTACATTAAAATTTAAAAAACCAAAAAAATTGAAAACGTTCCTATTCATTCAAAAAGAGGATAAAACTAATCTCATTTATAAAAATAATATTATAATCGGATAATATTAAATTGGATATAAATATGCTAATATTTATTTTCAAAGATTATTCAAACCACCCAATCTATCATCACTGAAAATAAATCCTTCGGTTGAATCATTAGTCCCTAGTCGAACTTAGTGGACGTTCAGTTTATAGTAACGTAAGTTTGAAACTAACTATTCAAGAAGACACAGTTATTATCAGTCGAGAAGTGACGCGAGTTGGAAATACCTATTAATTTAAATTAAACCTAAGTCCGAGTAAATATCCAACTGTCAACTGAACTATTACGAAGTTAGTTCTGTGTCAGTTAACTACAACGTCCCATGTCCTCTATAACCGGGGATTTTTCATATAAAATAAAAATTATATTCTGTTAAATATGAATTAATTTAAAAAAGAATTAAATCATGTATAGGATTGGTACATAATTGTCAGGCGTTTTTTAAACAATATTTATTATGAAAAAAGAAACATAACAATACAACACTAACATTTTTAAATGATTATTCCGGAGCGTAGTCACCATCTACTTCAATAACTGCTTCCCATTTGCTTAGAAGACGGTCGAATCACGAGTAAAGAAGTTACGGTTCTTCTTATTAAAAAATATAAACAAAACAGCAATTTTTATTAACAAATAACCCGCCTACAAAAATACCTGATGATTATACACCAACCCAATATATATGCATGTCAAAAGCTTATTATTTCATCATTTTAATATATAAGACATGAGAATACGCGCAGACTTAACTCACAAGAAAAAAAACAGAATGGGATTGTCCAATTTTTTTTATGTATAAAATTTAACTACATTAAACAATTATTTAAGTTGAAATATTTTATAAAAACAAACAAAAAAAATGTTATAAAATACATTTTATTTACATAAATATTATTTATTAAAAAATCGATTTTTATACGCCATCATTCTATTGAAATTGTTTATATTTGTCATGTGTTATGTGTAATCGTAACTTACAAATTACATCAGATATTCACCCTAATTCTCTAACGAAGTTGCTAAGTTTTAACAACGTTGCTAAGAAAATTAACCAATAATTATTAGCTGACACTAAATAAAAAATCAAAATGACAGCTGTTATATTTGTTCCTATTGGTTAGAGTTGTTAGCAACGTTGCTAAAACTTAGCAACTTTGTTAGATAATCAGGCCGATTGTTGTCTTGTAGTATTGTACTCAGATATTGTTTCGTATCAAATTATTTGAATAATTCTTTGCGAAATAAAAACAAAATATATGTTTCATTATCAAGAAATACAGATATTAAAAAAAAATAGTTTTATATGTATTTCTTGTTGCAATATACATAAATAACGTCATACATATGTGTAATTTCAATTTAATAATACTTTTATTTTTTTTCTCTGTAATAAAACAAAATTAAAATTAAAATATTTTTTGTTTACTTGAAACCTCATTTATAAAAGTGACTTCTGACGTTTACTTAAAATTATTTATTAAGCATTTTAAAACACTTTAGTTGAATTTTATAATATCAAATATAATGAAAGTTAAAATAAAACTACTTTAGGTTTAAGTTCTGTATTAATATTTAATAATAATCAACGTTTCGACAAACTTAACGTCCGTCTTTATAAAAAAAAATGATAAAAAAAAACTGATTTGTATCAGTTTTCCTAGCGAAAACGGACGTTGATTTCGTCGGAACGTCGATTATTAATAAATATTAATGCAAAACTTAAACCTAAAGCCATTTTATTTTATACAATAAGTTTTAAAATTTTTTTTACTATGTTATAATGAAAGTTATCAAAACTAGAAAAACTATTTATATTTGATGAAAGACGAAAAGAAAAAGTTATTTTGAAATTAATAATAAAAACACTTTTTTATTGTAATTTTTTGTATTGATTTATCGAAAAGGCTCGTGAATTAAGGCCAGATTATTTTCGAAATTGTAAATTAATTTCTTTTTTAGCGAGGAATTGGAATTGTTTATCATATTGTAAATTTAACTAAATGAATTGTCATTTATACAAATTCTTTTCTTTTATAAGTAAGTATGTTTAATCCTATAGTAGTTATATATTTGACTTTTAATTACTAATATATATATATATATATATATATATATATATATATATATATATTATTATTATTATTATTATTACAATTACTTATTTTTTATGATACTTTACGCATACAAGAAGACATTAATTAATTTTTTATTTCATGAGTCAGATCAAAGAAGGTTTGCAGTATATAATATAATATTTTTAAAATACTGTGGACGTCAACGTGTTAAATTAATTTTCAATATGTAAATTTAATATATCAATTTTCAAATATATTAAAATTTTGACATAACACTTTGCAGGAATATGTGATGATGAAATTTAATAGTTGAAAATTGATCGTTTACAAATAAAACTATTTTTAGAAAAACTTATATATACTAAAATAGAAAATCTAAAATTATTAAATAGAAATAATATCATTGATTTTATAAGTAATACGCAATAAGCTCTATCGTATAATCAAAAGATACTCTATTTTGCAAATTATTTATTTACCAAATACTAAGTTTATGTTTATTCAAACATTACACTGTAAAAAATCTATGTAAATTTTCATAAATAATCATAGTAATTTTACTATATTTTTTATTATAATTTTTATAGTTCTTTGATTAATTAACAATAATTTAAAATCATTATAATATGGTATAATTACTATGATTACAATGTAAATTTACATTGTTCTTTTACAGTGTACATATAAATTATGAATTTAATATCGTAGAAAAGTCTATTTTTGAAGTCTTTGAAAAATATATAATTTGTTTACGCTCTTACACAGAGCAACAGACTTATTACATAAAATACATGATTAACTTAAATATAGTGAACAGATTTGTATAAAATATTTTGAGAGATATAAATTAAATAAACAAAACAAAAATCGTTGTTAAACATTTGTCGAATCGAAACAAGTGTCAAACATATGTCGTTAGTCTATAAATCATTTATAGTTTTGTTTATTTATTAAGCGATATTTCAACAACTATACATTTTTAAATTACATTTGAATAACAAAACTTAAAAATATCGCATTTTTTTCTAGTATCACACGAATGTAAAAATTTCGAATAATAAATTATTGACATAAAAATTATTGGTAAACTTGAAGTTCTGTCACATAGAGAATTTTTATGTCAAAAGTTTTTAAAATATTCATTTTTGAAAGTATCCCGGCTTAAAGGTTTCATAAATATTTTATCATTTAAACACATGCGTTCAAAATCTGTAACTTGTTCGAATTTTACCGTAAAACAAAAATAAATTTTGTAACCTTTATTTTTTGTAGACATGTATGAAAAGTAAGATGATATAGTCTTCGTGAACTATAAAAGAACCGTTTACATTTATACATATACTTATAGATAAAAATAATTTAACATATCAAGTAAACAAATAAGAATCAAGCTAATTTCTTCGAAATGTAAATAAATGATTTCTGATTTTAACCACTTTCATTTTGCATTTTACCCGTCACCTACATTATAATACAATGCCTAGAAATAAATAATTTTTTGACAACTTTTTGATGCAAATTTTCACCGCAAGAGGCGCTTTTTACTACTTTGACTGCAAGGAAAAAGTAGTATAGCGTTTGGTACGGTGTCCGTAACATTTTCAAAAAAAAAAAAAAAAATTGTATAGAAATCCTTCATATAGCCTGTAGATGACGAATCTGAACTTAGTTTATGTGGGTGTATGGATGTGCGTCATCAGCTCGCTCGCTCGGTCGTAAGTCAAAATTTTGTGGCCGCAACTCCTCCTAGACGGTTCAACCGATTTTAATGAAATTTTCAGGATAAATTTGTCTAGTGCCCAAGATGGTCATGTGGTTTTGTTTTTTTCCAGTGATGCCAACTTTCCGAGAAAAAAATTACTAAAGTTTTTAAAAATTCATATTGGCTACGTTATTTATTCGATTTTGATCAAATTTTCAGAAAAGATTTCCCTAATGCTCCCATTAATAATTACATAATTTTATTAATATTCAGTGTTGCCAACTTTCCGAGAAAAAAATTACTAAATTTAAAAAAAAATTATTATGGCCATGTTATTCAACCGATTTTACTCAAATTTTCACAAAAGATTCCCCTAGTATTCATATAATTTATATAATTTTAACAAAATACAGTGTTGCCAACTTTCCGAGAAAAAAATTAGTAAAATTTTTAAAAATTTATTATGACCATTTTATTTAACCGATTTTAATCAAATTTTCATAAAAGCTTTTCCTAGTGCCTAGATAAATTATGCAATTTTAACAAAATACAGTGTTGCCAACTTATCGAGAAAAAAATCCCAAATTTTTTTTAAAATTCATTGTGGCTACATTATTTATTCGATTTTGATTAAATTTTCAGAAAAGTATCTCCTAGTGCCCACATAAATTATAATATTATTAAAATACAGTGTTGCCAACTTTCCGAGAAATGTCAAAGTAGTCTATATATGGGTTTACCCATATACTTCTAATCTTGTTCGAATCCTTTTTCACGCCTACTTAAATAAAATATGTATTTATTTGTATAAAACAAAATATTTATAATACCGACATGTCAATAAAATATTCGTAAAATTTAAAGATTATTCGTTTTTACATAAATACATACACAATCAATATACCCAACAGGGTATGGCACAAACTCCCTCCGTCATCCCGAAATTAGCCTCCTCCAAACATTCCTACCCAAACAAGCAACTTTAACTTCATCCACATTCATAATTCATTTTTCATTATCATTTATTATATGTGTTTATTTATTTTATATCAAAATTTGTATTTTATATCAAAAAGTAATTTAAAAAAAAATATATATTTATAATTAGAGATAAAATCGAAAAAAACGCTCCTAATAGTAAATTGTAACATTCAAGAATTGACTGTTTTATTTGCTTCATTTCCAGACTTTGTATTATAACGTGACTATTTTTCCATACTTCGACAAGTTTCTATAGCAACCGACAAAATCACAGTGTCGTTATAACCTTATAACCTAACACGTGCGATAAGTTACACTGCATGTTCTTAGATTTTACAAGTATAAGCTAATACAACCAAACCTACAAGCCTCTTTCAAAATCATTTTCCAACTCACAATCCATAATATAATTATTTAAAAAAGTAATAATTCAATAAATATTACATAAATTTGTCTTATGTTACTTTATAAACATAGTAGTTTTTAAAAAAAAAATTTATTGTGAAATATTACATTTTCATAGCAACCACATGCAACTCTATGATATGCATTGATTTATCGAAAATGTTCACTATGACATTTTCAAAAACAAACTAAATGCAAAAATATGATTACATTTCTAAATGGATCGTGCTAATAACAGCAAACCTCATAAATTGAGTTAGCTTCTCAAATATTTCCTCTATTCGGTTACAGTACACTAAAACACTATTATTTTGAAAATAATAAAATTTTATCTAAAATTTTACAATTTTAGTACTAATTTTAACATAAATAAATATTGGGAAAACATGAGTTCAGCTAACTAATTAGTACAGTATTCAACTAGTGAGTTGTAGTCATTATAACATGCAAATGAATGCCATTTCAAAATAACAATAATTTGATAATTATACAATATTTTATTAACAGCTCAAACATTCTAGCAACTAATATACGGGTTACATATCGAGTGTGTAGTTAAAGTTTTTAAAAGTTGTAGTTGGCCAGAAACGAATTATGGTTTCATATATAGTTATGAATTTTGGACATTATAACTTAACAGAGTACACATACTTATATTATAAACATATTATTCAACAAAAGTAGAGAAAATTAATTTATTTTAACATGTATTCATAAATTTGTATTTATAGTTGTACTAAAATAATTAATACAAAAAATTTTATGGAATGAAATAAATATCAGAATATGAACAAAAATTCGTATTATTTCATATATAAATTTTAGTATTTTTTGCTCATTTTTCTATTATATAAAAACTTTTATATTTTTAATTACGTAACATAGTAATGTTAAAATATACTGACCGCCCGAGATATCTCATAGATATATTTTTGCAGAAATAATAAAAACCAAGTTAAATTAAAAACGATATTATTTTTTGCCGTATTCATTTCCTGTTTGTGAACTTGCGGCAATAAAATCCAATGTCATATTTTTGTGACAAGCCAATTTTATATCATTTTCCTACTACAAAATAATCAATCTTTTTTTATGAATTTTATAAATAAAATGTTTCATATTAGAATGACATTATTTGTACAATTTATTCTATTTTCCTTTGGAAATTTGGAAAAAACTTATCTTGGATTTTTTATCATTTTATTTTCTTCATTAAAAGAAACGAATGACAACTGATTGTTTTTTATAATTTTCTTTATACTAGAAAATGTGCAAATAAGTTTCAAATAATAAAGGAGTGGATTACGTTAGCTTTGTAAAAAGCCATTCAAATATACAAAAATGTACGAGTAAGTTCATAAGATTATCAAAAATAAATTGTATTTCTTACCAAGTAAAAACTTATATTTTAACAAATTTAAATAAAAAACATTTTCGTATTTTTATTTACTTTAGTTGCTTATTTTATATTATTTTTCCTAAAGACATATATTTATTTAACATAGTAAAAAATCTTTCAGAACTAATTATATTAAAATAAAACGGCTTTAAGTTATAATTCTGTATTAATATTTATTAATAATCGACGCTTCGATGAACTCAAAGTACGTGTTCATCAGGAAGACGTACGTTGAGTTCGTCGAAACGTCGATTATTAATAAATATTAATACAGAATTATAACCAAAAACCGTTTTATTTTATATATTTATTTCATTAATACACCTGATTAATTTCGAAAAAAGCCCATTTAAAAAAAAATATTATTATAATATATATATATATATATATATATATATAAATTTTAACTTTATACCTTTCCGACTACTGTGATTTAATCAATTATACCCAAGAAAATATTTTTTAACATACGTTAAAAAATATTATATAGTAGTAGTATAGTATACTAGTATAGTAGTAATATAGTATATAGTATAGTAGTATAGTAGTATAGTAGTAGTAGTAGTATAATAGTTTGGATTAAATTCAACTGCATTTTTTTGCAACTCCTTCAAAATTTTGTTTTTGAGAGATAAGTCCTTTCCGAAAATTCCCGATTCAATTACAATTCACAAACTTCTTAGAGTACACCATCCTACACATTAAAAAAGCCGATTTTAATTATTGTAAGAAGAATGTAACAAGCATAAAATTAAATCATCCCCTAAAAAAAGCATTTAAACAAAGACGACAAACTATAAAAACAATGAAGGTAAACGAGGCAACCATAGTAAAACGATAAGATTTATGTATAATTCCCCTTCGTATTTTAGGCCAAGCTTGTCGAGCAGCGAGCGCAAAATGAGAGGCCCCACAGAACTAATTTAGGGGGCTCCCATTGGAACATAATCGGAGGCACGTAAAGTCGTTTAAGAACTCGTGCAGGCCTACCCCATTCACATTGACATTGTTTTAACACTGCAAGCTAAAAAGAGAAACTATTGTAATTACCGCTTCCAAAATAGGTTACTAGATGACAATATATTACTAAGATTATCTTATTGATCGTATTATGTGAATTACGGAAATATAAATTGATATACAAAAATATTTACTTAAGAACAGATTACATATTGAAAACAAAATAAATACTAATATAGTAAAAAAATCTTTCAAAACTCATTATATAAAATAATACTGCTTTAGGTTCAAGTTCTGTATTAAAATTAATTTATAATCAACGTTTTGACGAATCTAAACGCTCGTCTTTATCAGGAAGACAGTGTCAAAACATTGTATGTTCCGTCTAGTAATATTTTGTCGTTGATTACATCCATCGTAGTAAGTAAACTTTACACAAGTTCCGGTGAGAAACTAACCTTATTCCAGGTAGAAACCCGGATCGCTCCAGCTAAACCGGAAACGAGCGCAAAAGATCCGTGCGCATTCATGATTATCAGGATTGTGACTTTGTTACTAACTTACTACATTAGAAAATTAATGAATATTTATCGAAAACGAAAAAGAGAAAAAGATTTGTTATTGTGTGGAAAATTGCTTACATTTTATTGCTTACATGAATAAAACAAGATGCTAGTATTCTATAATGTTCTATAAACTTTGTAGTACTATAGAATTTTTGTCTTTTTTAACATATGAAATATTCTATCTGTTAAAAAAAAACAATAGATACTATAGTAATATAGGGCTTACAGAATGGTACAGAATACTTTTATTAATTAGATGCTATATATAAATCACGACAAATAAACATTTCTAACGCCAGCAAAATATAATGCACGACTTATATGCTAAATAACGATAAAATATTCATTCTAACAACAACAAATATAAGTGAATGACAAAATATTTCTTCTAACAGCAAAAAAAATAAATATACAATAAAATATTTATTCTACGTACATATACAATGTACATACGCCATGTACCCAAAAGTATGTGGCACAAACTCTTTCCACTATCCCGAAATTAGACTCTTCTAAACATCTCTATTCATAATAGAAAAAATCTAAGCAAACAACAAATTATTTGTTCTAACGTCAAAAAATTTAAATATACGACAAAATATTTATTCTAACGGCAAAAAAAATTGAGTGAAGTAAAAATTAGCCTATGCCAGTGGCGCAACCAAGGGGGGTGGGGGGGACGGTCTGCGCCACTGGCCTATGCTATTATATATTTCCTATTTCTTATGACAATATTACGTTGGTTGCTTTTTCAGTACATGTATTTGCATTACGCTAGAGTGAAATAATAACACGCTATCAATTTATTTATTGTTTTCACGATTTTTACTTTTCACTATTACTATAAACATATATTTTACTCACAAAAATAAACCTTTTTTTTTTAACAATGATAGAAAAATATAAATAGTTAAACTAAAACAAAATCTTAAAATAAATCAATAAAGAATTATTATGCATACAAATAACATCTTACGGTATTTACGTTTACGTTATTTTGACAAAATAACGTAAACGTGAAAATCTCGTCTCAACTTGGATAATGGTATAAACATTATTTTTTTCGGTTATTTTTCTTGTTGACATAAATAAATAGATTTGATTAATATCTCAAAACAATTTCTTTAAAATTCCACAAACAAGCAAAATAAATAAATAAGCAAATATTATTTACCTTGTGACATACAATACACATTGCAATTGCTATATTTATTTCATGATTTCTCTTCTTTTGTCAAGAAAAATTATTTTTGTTTATTTATTTACATTTTCATTTTTTTTCAGAAAATTGCATTTATTCGATGAAAAAAGAAAAAAGTTGTCGCAAGCACAAAAAAAGTTATAGAATATTGAGCGCCGAGAGGAAAGAAAATAAAGGGAAAAAATATTAAAGCAACTGAGGAAAAATGAATTTAACTCCAGCAAAATGGGCAAGCGACTGGCGGAAAAACTACGAAAATAATCGTACAAAAACTTTTCAAAACTTGGAAATAATAACATTTGATGCGATAGATATACAGATACTTATTCTTCCATTTTATAAAAATCATTGATGTAATTTACTTTCCTCTTCTTATTATTATTACTATTATACATTGGTGTATAAAAAGTGTACAATTACGAAAAAATGCTGTGCAAAAGTTGGTGTAAGTTAATTTAGATTATTTGGCTATTTTGAACGAATAGTGGATATTTAGTTAAAAGAATATATGAGCCATTTGCTTTGAAATTAGTGTAATTCCATTTTTAACAAAAAGTTAGTTAATGATAACAATGAATGCAATTTACTATGAGCTTTTTATCTATAAACAGTTAACAAAAAAAATCTTTCATAATTTTCATCATTTTATCAATATTAATTTACGTAGTTACCATTAGTTACCACTCAAATACAAACCCTTAAATATCTCCATATAATATAAAATAGACTTACACCACTTTCAAAGAAAAAGACTCATATGTGAGTGATAAGTTTGCGCTTGGGCATCCAATGAGTAAATGGATAGACACAATTAAATCTGCTAGTGCATTTTTAATTTTTGGACAAGCACCAAAAAGTCCTGTAATAATAGTTTCCAAAAAAAAAAATAATACAAATTTTGCAGACTTTTTGGCGGACACTGTATAACAAAATAAATCGTAAATTTCATCATAATATAATTTTAATAAAATTCTATTTAAATAATAATAATAATAATAACAGTTAAAATACAAGATTATTTAAGTATAATATTTAGTTGGTGTTAGAGTGTTAGTCAGTTAAGATGGTTCGGACATGTTGAGCGAATGCCTAATGAACATTTAGTTAAAAAATGTATATGAATGATTTTGAAGGTATACGTTTGCGTGGACGTCCGATGAATAGTTGAAAGTGGTATGATTGAGAGTGTTTTGCGTGAGCGGAAGGTTCCAAGTAGTAAGAATAGAAGAGCTTGTATGAGAAGATTTATGAATACGGATAAAACTAAAGTTTTTGTTTGAATAGGTATGTTTGGAGAAAACTAATTTCAGGATAGTGGAAAGAGTTTATGCTAGAAGGGCACAGAGGGTGAGGCAGTTTGTCAAAGGCCCCACTAAAGGAGGAAACCCAAAACATCTAAAAAAAATTAACCTTGAGTTTGATTTTTTTTTATATCATTCACTAATTAATCCAAAAGTTTGCTCGTGTTAAAACACGGAAAATTCATTTCTGATGTTTCTGACTGAATTTCTGAAACTTTATTCGTGAAAAAAAGAATTTAATTTATTATAAATTATTAAAATAATTACTATTGCGAATATTTTTCATTTTTATACCCAAAAAAATAGCTTCTCTACAAAATACTTTAAATTAACAAAGAGCCTCTCTGGGCACCACTGGTTTGTGCCACACCCTTTTGGGTATATGGCGTGATTGTGTATGTATGTATTCAACTATATCATGCAATTAGTATAATATAGTTACAATTTTGCATTTAATACATAATAATTTCGTAATCAATTGCGATTCCATATCACTGCACGGACGTACGTCATTAAAGACAAAAGACAATTAAGTAATTAGAACAGTTATTAGTAAAACTAGTGCTACGTCGCTTCGTCCTTTCCCTCTGCACCAAATTAATTTCACCCGGGAAACTTTGACTAGCCCTGTGCAAGTTTACAAGATTCTCATACGAATAATTAGGCACCTTCGCTTCATACTTACACTTACTACACAGTCAAATATTAGACCCTTTGCCCCCTTTTCAAGTTGAAACCAAGTTCCGTAGGCGAAAACGCAGCTCGCAAATACATAAACACTTCATATATACAGGATGGTGGACCACAATTCTCGGTCATAGAATTTTAACATATAAAGTCATACTTTTTTTTGCGGAATTCCTACTTCCCTTATTATTTTAAACGAAAAAAAAAGCTACAAAAATAAGTTTTAGAGCATTCAGTATCGAAATCACTAAACTAAATTAATTTTGCATGCTTTTTAACGGTAGAAACTAGATATAGATTATGCAACAAAAAAACTAATTTCGTCATCAGTATAAAGTCACTAAAATAATGATTTCATTTATTATTACGTTTACATGAGCATATAAAATTGAATTGTAACATGATTTAATTCATTTTTATACACTCATGGAAATGTAGAAACAAATGATATCATTATTTTATTAAATTATAGGTACTCACGACGAAATTAGTTCTTTTGCTTGATAACCTGAAATGTTAAACTGAAATTTTCGGAAAACAATCCCAAAACACGCGTTTTACGAAAATTTCAGTTGTGTAGAGAAACCTGTTACTTCCTTAAAAACATGCTAAAAACATTGGCTCATATTCTCACTTCATTTATAAAAGTGATTTTTGCTAAAAGTGCTTTTGACGTTTACTTAAAATTATTTTTTAAGCACTTTATATTAGTTTATTTAAATTTTATAATATAAAATATAATAAAAATAATCAAAAATAGAAAAATTATTCATATTTGATCAAAAACAGACGCAAAAAGTTGTTTTGAAATTAATGATAAAAGCACTATTTCACGAAAAAGTGAGGTGAGAATATGTAAAATTATCGATTTTAGCCTTACTGGAATATTTTTTTATAAGGCCACTTTAATATATATATTCAAAATTAAGCCAAAAAAATAATCAATACAGAAAACTAAATAAAAGTTTGTCGTTTTAATGTCACAATAATTTAATTGTTATTATTTCTATTCAGAACTACACATATTTTCAAAAAATAAAAAGATATTCTATTTTTATTCAGTAATAAATAATAAGTAAATATCTATAAATTTGTAAAAAAAAATAAAACGATAAACATTCATTTATTTTTCTATATCAATTTCAAAGCAATGCTTATTTTTGAAATAATTTTCGATATTTTCATATTTAATGTCTACCGTACCAAAGCATACAAAATTAATTTAGTTTCTAGTGATTTTAAATGCAGAAATTTATGCTCTAAGACTTACATTTATAGCTTTCTTGTCTAAAATAATTAAGAAAACATTAAAGTACAATTTCACATGTTAAATACCATCCTGTATACGAGTTTATGAGTAACATTTCTAACCTTACAATACTTCATACATTACATATCTTAATGTGTTCGCCGTGTCGTAGAGGTACCTATTCATATCCATTTCCACGAGACAATAATACAATATTTCACAATATGCATTTGTAAATAAATAGGTTGCTAGGTAATGGAACAAAACAATACTGTTGTAAATAGCATACTACGCGCGCAGTTTCTGTCATTTTGAGATAACAATAAACACCACCTATTGTTACATATCTCTAAAGAATTTTTGCGACTATAGAAACACGAACAATTCTATACTGTACTCTCTCTTTTGTTTTGCAAAAATTTAGAAACTGAACGATTTGACGAAAACTAATTAATTCATTGATTAATGTCACAAATTTTACAATAAATCAAAATGTGCCATTTGTTACTATTTCCATATTTAATTTCTACATATCAGAAAGACCGAGCTTTGCTCATTCGAGAAAAACTTGATGCCTTAATTAATAATTTCTTACTTAATAGTATCGAAAAAATATTTTGAGTTTTAACCATTGCCATTTATGTTTACGAATTTAAACTCAATATCAGGAAGATCGGGCTTCACTCGTTCAAGAGGAATCATAGTTAAGAATTGCATATTTAATATTTTAAACCATTCCATTTGTGTTTACGATTTTCTCAAATTATTTATTTGATTTGGTATCGAATTTAAACCCATTTAAATACATTTTTTTTATTGTTATTGAAAGAATTGAATTATTTAACGCATACGCTAAAAAATATCGCTTGACTTGTTCCACAAATAATAGTTTATTTAAAAATATATACATATACATATATATATATATTCACTGTTATGAAAAAAAATTACATAGTCATTAGACAGAAATATGTCAAAATATTTTTTTTTTGTAAATAAGCACTAAATGAGTTTTCCAATCAAAAATCATTAGATCCATTATCAAGATAAAATTTACAAACATACAAACAAATATTTAATACATAGAGGTAACATTTTTGTACTATATAATGAAACACTACTACTATTTACTTTTAATATGTATACTTTTATAATCAGACATTACTAAATTAGTTGATTACACACGATATCAGAGCAAATACTCATAATGCTCCTTAACGGACATTGCCAAGTCTGACTGGGGCAACAATAAATTTTATACTACCAAAGTGTACTCTCATAATCCACTCTCCCTGTTAATTTACAAAGAAATTAATTAAATATTGTCTAAACTTAAATAAATCTTTATATTTATCATTTTCATTTAAATTTTTAGTTTATATTAAAAAATTTTATTCACAAAAGTGCAAATCTTAAATATATAAATTATCAATTAAAAAATATTTTGTTTCGCCGATTTTAAAAAAAAGTATGTTAAAGGGTTAAATAAATCAAAAATTGAGGATATAAAGAAATCAGCAAATAACCTACCTTATTTACTTCGTAAACAAACTTGGCGTTGTCGCAGTACAAGTGACGTAGTCAACAAACGCCTGGCTTGATGGCAAAATACACACTGAACCGTTTTGCTGGTTGCAGACCTGTTGGAATTAGTAGGCGCATGAGCACCTGTATATACGCGATATACGCTGCTCGCCGTGACGTCACCATAGTTGTATTCAGGGGCGCAGAAGCAATTTTTTTCAGAAGGATGCATTGATGACGAAAACTACACTGAAACAAAAAATAAATATTTTCTGAAATACTAGATGAAGTATGGCTCGTTCATTATATCATAAAAAAATGTTATTAAATCACTGACATATTTACTACGTTTATAACACTCAACAAAAACAACGCAAAACTGATTATTTATGAATAAAAGAAAATAATATCCAAATAAAGTTGTTATTATTATTCAGAAATTACACTAATAAATAATATAAACAAAATTCAATACTATAGTTTGGCAATAGCTTTCTATATAAACAGAATGTGAAGCATCAATGTTATTATGTCAATCAAAAATACAAATATACTTTTAAAAAAATATTATAAAAAAATCATTGGCCGTATTCTCACCTCACTTTTTCGTGAAAAAGTGCTTTTATCATTAATTTCGAAATAATTTTTTGCTTCTGCTTTGGATCAAATATAAATTGTTTTTCTATTTTTGATCATTTTTATTATATTCGGTATTATAAAATTTAAATAAACTATTATAAAATGCTTAATAAATAAGTAAACGTCAAAAGCACTTTTAGCAAAAATCACTTTTATAGATGAGGTGAGAATACGGGCCTTTATCTTCATAATATATATTACATCAAAAAGTACATACTCTATAAATAACAATATAAATAATAAACAAACAAAACATAGAAACAAGTAACTAGATTACAAAATTGCATAATTTATTAATGAAAGGGACAGATTTTATTTAAATCTGATTGATATCAGCGTTTTCTTTATAAATTTGAATTGCTTTTCTTATCAAACTACTGTTAAAATTATTGGATCTTACAATTATTTTAGTATCTTCCAATTTTACGTCATGAAAATTTTCGAGCACATATTGTATAATAGGGAATTTATCCGGATGATTTAGACGTATTTACATTTATTTTATTTATTTTTTTTGCTTGTTACATTTTCCCCCAAAACCAAAACGTTAAATCTTCTGATATAATATTCTTCTGATATTTTTTTTTCAGATTTTTCGTTTGAGCTAGAGAGTGTAAATGCACTCCTCCAGCTGGCGCCCATGTTTGTATCATCTATACAATCCGTGTATTTCAAAAATTGATTAGATATTTATATAACATAATTATTAATATTGTTTTATTAACTACATGAATGTACTCGCGAATTAATCTGATTAGGATCGTATGCAGTTTTGTATTAATTTTTGTTGAATGCATTATAACAATTACGAATATAATTAATTAAAAAAGCTAGATAAATCTCACTATAGATTAAAATCAATAATAAAAATGTATAAAAGTAATTGGTATTGATAAAAAAATAATTGTATAAATAATGTTTATAAAAACACATAAAAATGTATGTATGTAAAAACTAATTTATTCAATATACACTTAAAATAAAATATTATACGTACTTGTAATTTTAATTTTGCGCATTAAATTAATAATTTTTTATACAACAATCAAATATATTTCGCTGAAAAGGTACTCTAAACTTTGGAGTTCTAATTGAATGACACTAAACAGAAATAAAAAATAATAAAAATTTTGCAAAACCACTTACATTTCTTACTTAAAATATCCTCTTCAACTGTCGAAGTTTTTATCATTTTGTATAATAAAATATTTATTAAAACAGAATTTATTTAGAAGTTATCGACAATTTACTAAATTTAAAATATTTAAAAATAAATATTTTGTTAGCCTCATTAGTTCTTTCTATTATTTCTTCATAATTTTTTAAAATGTCTGATTGTTTCATTAGAAAATATAAATTTAAAGCGCAAAATTAAAATTACAAGTACAATATTTAAATTCAAATAATGCGTTAATTTTTTCCAGGAATTTATATAGTTGAAACAAGTTAATAAATAATTTTCAGATTCAAAATTTTGTTTATATAGCAAAAGGTGGAACCTCTCCACAGAAAATTGTTTACGATAAAATGTCACTTTCATACGAAATGTACGAAGTTATCGAGTAATCAAATTATTTTCAAGATATATAATTTGTTAATAAACTAATTTCGAATTCAATATACTTAATATATTTCTTACTCATACGGGTCCGAGTTCAAATCTTGCTCGGTGCATAGATGTTTGTCTAAATTTACATTTAAAAATAAATAGCCCCTAGTAAGTCGATAGTCAATAGAAACTTCTTATAACGTAAGTAATAGAAGAGTCATTTACAACTTATTTAATCACACTTACCTTAATACAAAATCTTATTATTTTAAAATATACTCTAGTCGTAACTAGACATGAGACTAACAATTTTTATCAACTTAACATAAAATTTTACATGTTTATCATACTTTTAGGTATTCATTACTATGGTCGGTCGTCCCTGATTACTATATTAAACAAAATAAACACACATTAGAGTAACAAATAAACAACAAATAAACAAAAGTAGCAGCCTTTATTATTATATTATTAACGTAAAACTATCGATTTTCCCGATTTTTATTTTAAATCTTAAAAATCGCAAAAATCATAAAAACTATAAAACTTTGTATTAAAATAAGTGTATTTAAATAGGTTCTATCACCTTGTAAAAAGCTTACATCGACCTACCTAACGCTTGTATAATACAGCCAATAAACTAACTTTAAAATATAATTGTTTACCATCTTAAATATACTGAAAATCAAAACTCCGTTTTTCTATGTTTATTATCTAAAACTTTATTACAATAATTTTAACAATATAATCATTTTATTACCAGTAAAAAAATGTGTAGTTCATGTTTCATACTGTGTTTCATGGTAGCACATAACCTCCTTTGTAAAATATCGAAACACAATATTATTTCACCAAATCATCAAAAAAAAAATACTTAACATCATGTTATTTTACTTTACAATACATAACGAACACAATTTTATTAAATGTAATTATTGTTCCGATCCTAACTTGATCATTTGATATGAAAACACAAATTATAAAATGTCAAAATCTTCTTTATTAACATTTATATTTAAAATTTAAATATAATATATTCAAAATTTAACAAGGTCCACAAATGTTTTTATGATTTAATTTCTGTTTCATAACCACAAAAATAAAGGTTAGCATTTTAATTATTTGCTAAATATACAGTTTCTTTGTTAATATCTAGAAATAAAATATAAAACATACAATATAATAATAGTTAATCCATATACCAATATGTATTAGAAGTTAATTAATTACATAATATCCTTACTTGCTCATGAATGACTACAATGAATAGCAAATTCTGTTTAAAACACTAGTTATTTTGTTATTATTGTAAACATTTCTCGTGCAAAATAAATTTTTTATTATTTTTGTACTTGATTCTGACATTTATAAAGTGTTGTTTTCAATATCTATCTGTATTTGACATTTAATGTAAACAAACGTTAACCTATCTATATTAAAATCAATACGAAGTTGTCCGCACAACGTATCAATAAATTCATGCAAATAGAATATGTACCTTGTTTTATTTGTATTTAATATTTAATTTAAAAAATAGTTTTAATTAATAAATGCAAATTTGTTGTATTTATTTTTAAACTGAATTAACAAATTTGTAAAACAAAAACATTCACTCATTATAGTGATGACTGATTAATTAATAAAATAATGGAAACATATATTTTATTTTTATTAAAGCTATAAAAATTTTAAACTATTTACTAATAATATAAAATTTATTTTTTACTGAATACAAAAGAAATATAACGTAATTATTTAAATCAATAATTTTAAAAAAACTTATCTCAAATTTTTTGATTATTTTTACTTTTTTACGATATTGTAATTAATAAAACTTTAACTTATCGTTTCTTAACAAAAATGACTAATTCTTTATGTTCTTTGTGCTGAAAAATATATAAACATGTTTCAAATAAACGATTAGGGAGTGAATTTCATAGCCTTTGTAAAAGGTCAATCACAGAAAGTGTAGTTAATTGTCGAAAAAATGTATGATATTATTAAGAAAAAGAAACGTTTATTTCCAATCAAGCAAAAATTTGTATATTCATAAATTTAAATAAAAATAATATTATTGTATTTTTTATTTATTTTAGTTGCTTACTTTGTATTATTTTTCCAAAAAAAAACTATATTTATTTCATTAATACATATTGAATATAATAACTAATTTTGAAAACTGAGAAAACTAAAATATAATTTTTTTTGACTTCCGTGAACGTAATGAATTATATAAAAAAAAATATTTTTTAATATACAAATGTTTAAATTGAATGCATCGTTTCTAAAACTTTATTTTTCAGAAATAAGTTCTTTTCGAAATTCCTGATTCATTTACATTCGCAACAAAATTATTAAAGAGAGTCGCAATTCTAAAAGTACATAAATGCATTTTTCACAGATATTTTATATTGTTATTTGCTTTTATCTGTGAAGTTCATATAAGAGTAGGTTGTTATGTATAAAATACAATGCATGCAATTTGATATACATATCTCGGAACAGAAAGCATATAAGTTACATTTTAAAGTATAACTACTATATCTCAGATTTCTCTGTAACATCATATTTCATATTAAAGATATCAAAGAGTGTTTGTTTTTGTTATTTCCAATTGTCTTTCTCTAGTTATCGCTTTGTTTTTTTTTTGACATTTTGATCCATCTCCAATTTTACTATCAATACTAAAAAATAATTTCCAGTTGTTTTATTTATTAAATTAAATTTGGCAAAAATGATCTAAATTGACATAATTTTCAAATATTTTTTTGCAATTATTCAAATTTTAAGAAAAACATATTTCTTTATATTAATTCTAAAAAATTTAAAATTAAATTCTTATTAAATATACATACATACACAATCACGCCATGTATCCAAAAAGAATGTGGCACAAACTCTTTCCACTATCCCAAAATCAGTTTCCTGCAAACATTCCTATCCGGACAAGCAACTTTAGTTTTATTCACATTTATAATACCTCTCATATATGCATACATGCATACATACATACATAAATACATATCTATTATTATAAAATTTAAATAAACTTAAACTTGTGACAAAAATCACTTTTATAATAATTGAGGTGAGAATACGGGCCTTGGTTTTTTCAAGTATCACATTTGACCATAAAGTAAAAATCTATGCAACTACAATTTTTTTGTACATCTAAGTGTTGTGGGTTGCAGATTTTTACTAAAGTTAATGATCTATCACAGAAATTTATGCAGCATTATTACGCAATGCTTTTTTTCTACTTAATTAAATAGCTATTATTTTTAACTTAAAAAACAGTACCTATGCGGACCCGGGTTCGAATCCCATTTGATACATAGATTTTTTTGTTATCTTATATTTAATAATAAATAGCTCAATAGACAAAAGGCTGAGACCAATATAAAATTAAAAAGAAGAAATTGTACATTTAACTCTTTAATTAAAATAACTAAACAGCTTTTAAATGGTTTATATATACTTGCTGTTTTAAATGGAGGAACTACTAATTTTCTAAATCCTATACTATTAAACATTGTATATTTCTAAAATTTTGTCTTGAAAACGTTCTAATGATTTTGATAAAATATAGTTAATATAATATTTTGGATGCGGAAAAGCGATTAATTAGATCTCGACTTTGGATAAATTTATTTATAATAAAAATAAACTTATTTTAAAATTTGTTTTTGACAATTACAGAATTATTTAGATTAATTTAAATTCGAAACAAATGAAATGAATAACCTGAGAAAACAGTAAACACATAATTATAGTTTTTGTTTACTACGAGTATTAAATATAAGCAACTATTTAAGGCAAGCAACTGTATAAATCTTGAATAAGTAAGCTTGGTTTCTTGATATTTAACATTTAACAGAATAGAATATAGTAAAAAATCTTTCAGAACTCATTATATTAAAATAAAACACTCTAGGTTAAAGTTCTATATTAATATTTATTTTTAATCGACGATTCGCCGAACTCAACACCCGTCTTCATCAGGAAAAATGATACAAACATCATTTTTTTATCTGAAGCAATTTAATTTAGAATAAAATATAACCCGTATATCTAGAATTAGTATAAATTTAATCAAATTTCATACCGAAAATCATTCACGAATATGTTATTATCTCCAATCTATAATTAAGAATTTAAATTGTATTCAGTATTCAAGTGTGATGTGCGATTTTGTTCTATATAATTATGTGTGTAATAGTTTAGCCGAATATTTGTTCGATAAAGTGTCGCAAACTGAAACCACTACCGTCAGGAAACGGTTAACCACGTGTTTCAAGGACGAACTAAACCCTACTGCCCACTTCTACTTATACATACTTTGCTGACTAGCCAAATAATAGTTGCTTCCAGTTCTGGGCTAGGCTAGACTGGACCTTCATCATTTTGACACTCTTGCATACTTTTCAAACTTACAGGCTTTTCTTTTATTTGCAAACTAAATTTGCTCTCATTAGGGAAACTAACAACGCTATTCTGATCATTATATTTAGCTTAGATCCTTAAATTTAAAGAACTTTAAATATATTTCAATTCTGGTTACTACTTAGTGTAAAATTACATAACTATACATTACATTTGTTATAGTGTATATTTCAAGAAAAACGCAAAATTATTCATCATCTACACTGACAAATGCTGCTATTCCGATCAGCACAGTTAAATTTAAAGATCTTTAGCAGTTATTTTATGTTTATTAGAAATTGAGAAAAATATTTTACAGAAAAGTTTCTTATTCCCTGTTCACACTATAAGTTTTTCATGCACTCAACGTGTAAATCTGGTTTATCATATTTTTTAGCATATACAAATGCATAAAATACTACTAAATAAAACAATACATTTTCCAAAAACTTTTTTGTTAAAAAAGTTATAGAACCACAATATTGAAATTAAATTTCAATATTGCACATTTATGACAATAGAATATTTGTACCTATATTTTCAAAAATTCTTTAAAATATTTTATGTTTACACTGTACTCATCATCATCTTTCCATATGGCCCTGATTCTCATTGCAAGTAATTCGCAAAAGTTTGAGAAAATTCGTGTTAATAAGATTATAATTTTAAAAATTAAATTTTTAATCTACTATTTAAAATATACGTAAAAATTTAGTACATTATGATAAATCCATAATATAAAAAAAACTGCATGCAAAATTTCAGTGAGATCAGATGATAGGAAGTCGTCTAAAAATTGGTTACAAGATATGACTTGACTGACCGTGACAACAACAGTGTGAGCTAATATAAGCGTGGTAATAAAAAAGCGAATTTTAAGACAAGGTTTATTTATTTAAAAACAAAAATTTTTATTTTAAAAATAATAACTGTTATTGTACATTGATATTTATCAATTCTATAAATTCTTTTGTTAATCCCTGAAATATTTATTTTATAAAATAAATAATTAGTAATTGACGGAATTCAGTCTTTTATATATTTTTATTAGCTACTATGGCAACGTTTCGGTAATTTATATTGCCTTCTTTTTCTTTATTATTTTATGTTTAATAATTATATTCATATATTATCTCCACGTATACATTTTTTTAATTAAAAGATGTTCTTTGTTTTGTTTTGCTTTTGACATTTATTATTATTTTTTTAATTTTAATGTCATTATTTAAAATTCAGAAATAAAACTTATTATGTAAATTTAC
Organism: Clivina fossor; assembly: GCA_963966155.1. Classification (NCBI taxonomy): domain Eukaryota; kingdom Metazoa; phylum Arthropoda; class Insecta; order Coleoptera; family Carabidae; genus Clivina; species Clivina fossor. Next base: position 6,490,515 of record OZ014553.1, on the reverse strand, counting down.
ATTTTGTACAAATCCTGTTTAAAGAACATTAGATACATTACAATATAATTATTTTATGTACGTAACAGTTAAATGTAGGTTTTTTTTTTTTGTTATTCTATATTTTGATAATTTAAAAAATATGCTAGACTTTCAAATATATAAATTCAAATTATTTTAAATAAAACACAAAAAACATGTCACAGTAATTTCTTTATTAAGATCAAAACATACCAGATTCAGTCAAATAATGATTAATATTATCACAGAATGATTTAATAAAATTGTATTTTTCTTTCTTGTGCCTTTCTGAAGCATCAGCACGATATTTTTTAAATGTCAGTAAAATAATGAATAGGCCCCGATTTAAATTTCATTAGCTGGTGTGGAGGAATCTCGTGCCGATGAATCTTCTGCGCTATCGACTACAGCGACTGGATCTTGTACAGCTGTGGCGCTACGATTTCTACCTCCACGTCCACCACGTTTACCACGTCCACCGCGACCTCTTCTGCTATTCTGGTTATTACTCCAATTGGAATTATTGTTGTTATTTGCATTTGAAGAACTCGAGTTGCTATTCTGATTCGAGTTCTGGTTTTGGTTCTGGTTGCGATTATTGTTCCCATTCGAATTATTCGCATTTGAGTTATTGTTGGAATTGGAATCTCGTGCGAATGAATCTTCTGCTGTGCCGCTACGATTTCTACCTCCACGTCCACCACGTTTACCACGTCCACCGCGACCTCTTCTGCTATTCTGGTTATTACTCCAATTGGAATTATTGTTGTTATTTGCATTTGAAGAACTCCAGTTGCTATTCTGATTCGAGTTCTGGTTTTGGTTCTGGTTGCGATTATTGTTCCTATTCGAATTATTCGCATTTGAATTATTGTTGGAATTAGAACTGTTCGAGTTATTGCTGTTCCAGTTCGGATTAGAGTTATTATTACTCCAATTGGAGTTGGAGCTGTTGTTGTTTGCGTCATTGCTGTTGCTGTTGTTCCAGTTGAAACTGTTCGCGTTATTGTTCCAGTTCGGATTCGAGTTATTATTACTCCAATTGGAGCTGTTGTTCCAGTTGGAACTGTCGTTCGAATTAGAATTATTATTATTATTATTCTCGTTATTCCAATTGGAAGAATTTTGATTATTCCAGTTAGAAGAATTGTTACGATGCGATTTCATCAAATCCATAAAATCAGTCAGCGAATACAATCCATTTCTCTTCTTTGCTATTAGACCAAATCGTACTCCACGCCGAAGTGATTGTGCAACAGCTTTTTTTGCATCTTCTGCGGGCACATTACATTCGGTAATAACATAATCGGTTATTGCCTCAATATTTGAACCTTGACCATCTTGCAAATTCTCGATAGCGCCAACAACCAAAGCAGCTTGTTTTCTTTTTGGTACCAACATTTTGATTCTTCAATCAAACGATTTTAGCAGAGAAAGAAAAATACGAAAAAAAATTGTACAATAATTTACTGCTTACAAACTCATCGCTAAAACAAAACTGATACGTAATTTGTTTTTTCTGCCTTTTTATTGACTTAGACAACAATAGTACAAAGCAGTCTGGATTCATGAAAATTTAAATACGGTTGTTTATTTTACATAGCTAGCTTCTTAGAAGTTAATGGCTTTTTCTAATAGTTAAAAAAAAACGATTTGAATTCATTTATATTAAAAATTGTATTATTGTTATTCAAAAGAGCTAATATTGCTATGTGTTTACCAAACTATTCTTTAAATTTTAGTAAAAAAATAATTTAATTTATTCTGTAGAAAAGGGATGTAGGGATATTTGGTAACAGTTATATTGTTATACATTAAAATGACTAGGCTGGCAACATTGATATATGAATTTAAATTTTGAGTTGTCAAATATATAAAAATACGTTATAAAAAAAAGTATCTATGTATCAAGAATTTAATAATCATTATATTCACGAAACCTACAAATAAAAGATTAAAGAAAGTACGTATTTATATTTTGTAATATCGTATATAATAAAAAGTATCAAATGTTTATTTGTAAATAATGAACTTTTAAGACAGTGTTTCATTTTACTTTCGAGCCCTGGAACTCATATTTTTTTCACTCGAAAATATTTGGGCCCGTATTAAATGAATATAATTAATAAATGTTATAAATGTGTTACAGCCACCGTTATCAGAATCCCACCAAAAAACAATAGAAGCAGCATTTAAGAAATAAAACCGAACTGGTGATAGAGAAATTATGGATAAATTACAATCGAGGATTTGAAAAATGTTTATGGCGTAAAAAATCATCTTCATTCTATAAGTGATCATGAAACTATGGAAAAAACACTTCAGAAATTTCTCGACAATTTTAAAGCTGGAAAAACCGGAAATGGCATTGTACGCAGGGCCATTCCCATCCGGTGTGCTAGACGTGCGGTGCACACGAGCGCCAATCCAAAGGGGCAACAAAAGCTGGCCGGTTACTTTAAATTTATGTTTTTATGATAAATAAAATGTAAAATATATATTTTTCATATTTGTTCATTAAAAGTGAATTTAAATTATATAACAGACATTATAATTTTATTTTATAGTCATCAAAGTCGTGCCTTAAGCCCCATTCAGACTGCCGTTTTAGTTATTGCAGTAGTTATAGTCGTAGTTATAAGCATAAGAAAATACATGTAAGCTTATGGGAATACAATGCGCATGCGTGGTTATTGTTATAAGACATAGCAGTAGTTGTAAGCAGCCAAACATTTGAACAGGCCAAACATTCTAGTTAAAATTTTACATAGTTGTAAGAATTGGCCAATCAGAGTTGGAGTGAAAAGAGATAGCACTATTTTTTATTTAGAAACGTCAAACAAACGTCAAATTCATAAAATATATTAAAATGGCGGCTTTAGAAAGCAAAATTAAACAAATAATGTTTAATTATTATTAATATTATTATTATTATATTATTATTGATTATTTAATTATTTTATTTATTTATTTTGTGTCAAATGTGTCATTGCAGTACGCATGCGTATGTAAAAATTTCACTAGCATCACAAGCCAGTGTGAATGGTCAAGTATGCTTACAACTATTACTACGGCAATAACAAAAACTGCAACCGCAGTCTGAATGATACTTTATTATGTTTCGTCAATCAAAATTTTGTACTAACAACTAAATACAATTATTATTGATAATTTTATATTTATAAAATATTTCAATTAATTATTTTATTTTTATTTGAAAAGTTTTGCTTATATGTTTTTCTGTTGTAAATATGTAAAAGAATGATAAAACATATTAATATATTATTAAAATTCACAAATTCGTGACAAATTAACGTCCCAATAGACAATCTCGAAACACCGGAACTTACACCTCAAAGCCGTGATAATCCCGGTTTTCGAGGATGTCTGAGAATTCTAATTATTCCAAAAATTTAAGTAGGTAATAGTAAAAGAGTTTGTGCCACACTCTTCTTGGATATATGGCGTGAGTGTATGTATGTATTAATTTAAAAAAGAAAAATATGAGATAAATAATTTATATATTGATATATGTGTAAGAAAATTAGAATTAATATAATTAATAATTATCAAATGTAAAACAAAAAGCATTTTTTAATCGAAAAAATAGAGACAGCTTTGCGACAATAGTCATTCTGTAGATAATTTAAAAATAATAAATTAAATTTGCAACTTAAAATACACTATATGTAAAGATAATATATGAATATAATTATTAAATATAAAATGTAAAACAAATATTTTTGGAATTACCAAATCCTGTTATATGTTGATTTTTTAAAATTAGACTTTCAAAAAAAATCTTAAATAAAATAACAAAAAATATACAGTGTGTCCCAGGATTGATGTTACAAGAGGTGTAATGGACTAAAATTTTTTGAATTTCATTTCAAGATTCTGGAATTAAGCCCTGCTTGGCGTGAAACGAATTTTAAGAATTTTTTCGTTTTTTGAAAAACAAAATGGCCGTGACGGTGAAGCAAGAACTATTTTCTTTTCAGGAAAAGTACTCTTTTTGTTTAGGATACGACAAAATTTTATTAAGAAAAGTTGTTTATAATGACAAATCATGGCCGTATACCAAACTTCAGGACGATCTACCTACTTTCATTAAACTGTCTGTTTTAGATTGAACAAAATAAATTGTAGGTATCTATTAATTTATTAAAATTTTTATTTGTAGACCATTGAACGAAACAAATAGTATTTACAACAAATTTAAATTAAATTAAATTAATTTAATTAATTAAATTTAAATTTAAATTTAAATTTATTTTGTTCAATCTAAAACAGACAGTTTAATGAAAGTAGGTAGATCGTCCTGAAGTTTGGTATACGGCCATGATTTGTCATTATAAACAACTTTTCTTAATAAAATTTTGTCGTATCCTAAACAAAAAGGGTACTTTACCTGAAAAGAAAATAGTTCTTGCTTCACCGTCACGGCCATTTTGTTTTTCAAAAAACGAAAAAATTCTTAAAATTCGTTTCACGCCAAGCAGGGCTTAATTCCAGAATCTTGAAATGAAATTCAAAAAATTTTAGTCCATTACACCTCTTGTAACATCAATCCTGGGACTTACTGTATATATATATATATATCACAGTAATTTTTTTATTATGATCAAAACATAGCAGATTTCAGTCAAATAATGATTAATATTATCACGAAATGATTTAATGTATTTTTCTTTCTTGTGCCTTTCTAAAGCAGCAGCGAGATATTTTTCAAATGTCAGTAAAATAATGAATAGGCCCCCGATTTAAATTTCATTAACTGGAGTAGAGGAATCTCGTGCGAATTAATCTTCTGCTGTGCCGCTACGATTTCTACCTCCACGTCCACCACGTTTACCACGTGGACCGCGACTTCTACAGCTATTCTGGTTATTACTCCAATTGGAATTATTGTTGTTATTTGAAGAACTCCAGTTGCTATTCTGATTCGAGTTCTGGTTGCGATTATTGTTCCGATTCGAATTATTCGCATTTGAATTATTGTTGGAAGTGGAACTGCTCGAGTTTGCATTTGAAGAACTCCAGTTTCTATTCTGATTCGAGTTCTGGTTTTGGTTCTGGTTGCGATTATTGTTCCAATTCGAATTATTCGCATTTGAATTATTGTTGGAATTGGAATCTCGTGCGAATGAATTTTCTGCTATGCCGCTACGATTTCTACCTCCACGTCCACCACGTTTACCACGTCCACCGCGACCTCTTCTGCTATTCTGGTTATTACTCCAATTGGAATTATTGTTGTTATTTGCATTTGAAGAACTCCAGTTGCTATTCTGATTCGGATTCTGGTTTTGGTTCTGGTTGCGATTATTGTTCCAATTCGAATTATTCGCATTTGAATTATTGTTGGAATTGGAACTGTTCGAGTTATTTCTGTTCCAGTTCGGATTAGAGTTATTATTACTCCAATTGGAGTTGGAGCTGTTGTTGTTTGCGTCATTGCTGTTGCAGTTGGAACTGTTCGCATTACTATTGGTGTTGTTGCTGTTGTTCCAGTTGGAATTGTCGTTCGAATTAGAATTATTATTATTATTATTCCCGTTATTCCAATTGGAAGAATTTTGATTATTCCAGTTAGAAGTATTGTTACTATTTCTGTTATTGCTTCTTTGGTTCAAACGATGCGATTTCATCAAACCCATAAAATCAGTCAGCGAATACAATCCATTTCTCTTCTTTGCTATTAGACCAAATCGTACTCCACGCTGAAGTGATTGTGCAACAGCTTTTTTTGCATTTTCGGCTGGCACATTACATTCGGTAATAACATAATCGGTTATTGCCTCAATATTTGAACCTTGACCATCTTGCAAATTCTCGATAGCGCCAATAACCAAAGCAGCTTGTTTTCTTTTTGGTACCAACATTTTTATTCTTCAATCAAACGATTTTAGCAGAGAAAGAAAAATACAAAAAAAAAATTTTACAATAATTTACTGCTTACAAACTCATCGCTAAAACAAAACTGATACGTAATTTGTTTTTTCTGCCCTTTTAGCAGTCTGGATTCATGAAAATTTAAATACGGTTGTTTATTTTACATAGCTAGCTTCTTAGAAGTTATTGGCTTTTTCTAATAGTTTTAAAAAGAACGATTTGAATTCATTTACATTAAAAATTGTATTATTGTTATTCAAAAGGGCTAATATTGTTATGTGTTTACCAAACTATTATTTAAATTTTAGTAAAAAAAATAATTTAATCTATTCTTTAGAAAAGGGATGTAGGGATATTTGGTAACAGTTTTGTTGTTATACATTAAAATGATTAGGCTGGCAACATTGATATATGAATTCATATTTTGAGTTGTCAAGTATATAAAAATTCGTTATAAAATAAAGTATCTATGTATCAAGAATTTAATAATCATTATATTCACGAAACCTACAAATAAAAGATTAAAGACAGTACGTATTTATATTTTGTAATATCGTATATAATTGTATATAATAAAAAATATCAAATGTTTATTTGTAAATAATGAACTTTTAAGACAGTGTTTTATTTCACTTTCGAGCCCTGAAAATCATATTAAATGAATATAATTAATAAATGTTATAAATGTGTTACAGCCACCGTTATCAGAATCCCACCGAAAAACAATAGAAGCAGCATTTAAGAAATAAAACCGAACTGGTGATAGAGAAATTATGGATAAATTACAATCGAGTATTTGAAAAATGTTTATGGCGTAAAAAATCATCTTAGTTCTATAATGGCATTGTATGCAGGGCCATTTTCATCCGGTGTGCTAGGCGTGCAGTGCACACGGATATTTTGATTCTTCTATCAATTGAATTTAGGAAGCAAAGTACAGCAAATAAAAGCAAAAGCAGCACGGTTAATTGAAAGAAAAATACAAAAAAAAAATTCTACAATAATTTACTGTTTACAAACGCATCGCTAAAACAAAACTGATATATTATTTGTTTTTTCTATACCCTTATATAAACTTAGACAACAATGGTACAAAGCACACGGGCACCAATCCAAAGGGGCAACAATAGCTGGCCGGTTACTTTAAATTTATTTTAAATATCGACATCGAAATATATATATATTAATATTAAATTTTGCATTATCAAAATTTTAATAAAACAAACAAAACTTTTTAAACCAATTTATTGTAATAATACATAGTACACTTTATTATCAGAAAAAATCTAATTACCAAACATTACTGACATTAAATGTTTGTATAAATAGGTTTTTTTCTTCCATGAATGGGACTTCTTTTGTAAACTGAAAAATTAAAAAAATAATAATACATAATAATTATATTAATTTCAAAATACATTGATAAATTTTAATATATGTTAGCATTTTTTAAATTGTTTAATAAAAAATAAATATACTACTTTTAGGTAGTAATATTTAAATTACCGGTAATTTATTTTTGATAATTTATAACGGAAATATTACCGTAAATTATCGCTGAAAATTAAACTATAAAATAAACTGTATATTTGAATCTAGTGTAACAAAACGTTTCTCACACCTTATCGCGGTAATTTTCCGTGCCAACTCATAATTATTTGCGTGCCAATTCATATTAATAAAATTAAATAATTTCTTACTTGGTCGCTGGTCATATGCGAATAAATTGCCAAAATTTGGTGCTGGTTCCGGATACGATTGTGGTGTAACTTCGGCAAAGTTAACCAAACAAACCATACCAATAATCAGAAAAATTGTTGTAAGTTTCATCTTAATTTTCATGTACTAATGCTTTACCTGAAATAAGAAATCTATGCAGAAATTCAAATCATTTCAGTAATTTATATACGAAACTTTTAACAATAAATTTAATACTTTTTATTAAAAATTTGATTTATACAATAATTTGATTAATACAATAGTTTATAAATTTTGAAAAAACTAATTAAATAAGCGAATAAGTCTATTTTATTAAATTTTGTATGCTTTAAAACTAATTGTAAGTTAAAATATATTATTTTTACTTTATTCAGGATGTTTTTTAATTAGATTAATATTGTTGAAACATTGTTATAGTAAAATCTTTATTTAACACAAAAAACTAATAAATTATTCAAAAAAGTAATAATTAATATAATGAACTGTATAAAAAAAATATAATTACTAATTTACAACATACAATAACGTATTCATAATTTCTTTTATACGAGTAATAACTTTTTATAAAACTAATAGAACTATGAGTAATATTTATTATTATTTCAAAAGCTCTATTTAGCTTTGTGTACATTTATAAATTTCAGATATAATCAAAAAGAAAGAATACTGATTATTGATTATATTCGATAAACGGAAAAGTCAGAATAAATACTGTTTTAACTAAACAGAATTTGTGAATACGTGATTTTTTTAATTTTACACGTTCAAAAACAATTTAATGAGAAATTTCGAAACATAATTATCTAAAAAACAAAGTTTTGAAAGAGATGTAAAAATTGAATAACTTGCAAACTATTGTATATTAATTTTTTTTGACTTTGATTACGTCACGGTAGACGAAAAGGCACAAAATAAAAAATTTAAAATAATATATTAATAATGAAAACAGCATTTTTGGTGTTCTGAAATAAGACTTTTTTAAGATTAATCAAAATATTCAAGGTGTATTAATGAAATAAATGTATTAATTTTTGGAAGAATAATACAAAAATATATAAAAAATAAATGGCTTTTTGCAAAATTTGAAAATGAGTCATTCTCGTAACGAAATGCTCAATTGGTGCTTTTTATTATAATACTGTAAAAAAATTAAAATAAATTCGAGATAAGTCCATTTCGAAATTTCCGATTTAATTCATATCAGTTAATATTAAAAATGATTAACAAATCACAATTTTACTAACAATAGTAACCGCTCAACAATACCAGTTGCTAAGCTAGGTTTCAATATGCAAGCCAACAAAATGGTTGCTAATCTGATTAATTAACTGCTAGCATCGTAATTTTGGATGACTTCCTATTTTGTTAGTTATTAAATCATCAAATTACACCTCACACCAATGCCAGTGATAATAAGACAGGAAAACCTACGAATTTATTGTCGAGATTTTCATTTTCTAATTTCGAAAAGAGCATTATTCGTAATTATAAACTTTGTTGAATGATTCATTGTTTAGTCAATCGCCTATCTCTCTCTCTCTTTCTTTCGTTTATTTTCTTGTTTCTTCTTTTGTTTTCTTATTACATCTTTAAATTTTGCAATTGTCTTATTCACTTATACAGAAATGGATAATTTGAATAATTTAAAGAGAGCTAAATAAATATTTGTCACTTTCAATATTTCCATTCTTAAAAAATGTTAAATCTTATACCAATAAACGTACAATTCTTGTAAATCTTTTGTTTGAAAACAGCTATAACAATTTTGTTGAAATGTAGTAAATCTACATTTTTAGGTGTATAATAGTGATTTAGCTAGGTTTCAAGTTTGGAAAAACTTATTTACAATCTTTAAAAAGTTATTTTAACATTCGTTTTTACACAATCAATATATTTACATATTGCTGTCATATGGTCACCATAAAAACGTTACCAAATGTGACCAAATGTATTTTCATGGCAAAATAACAAAATATAATTTGCGACCAAATCAAGAGAATGATGTGAAAAAAGAGTAAACATAAATGTCACTATTAAATGAGCAATTCTTAAAAATTTAAAGAATCTATTCCCTCCTGAACGAGCAAAGCTCGGTCTTTCTGATGCTGATTCTTCAAAATAGTAAATATAATTTATATGCAATTAAATATTGAAAATAATAACAGAAAAAGTCCTAATTTTATTGACATTCATGTAAAATTAATACAAAACGTGTTTTTTGAAATATTAATAGATTAAAACTTTTATTTTTATTATATTAAAGTAAAATTAAAAATGATCTTTTATAAACAAACATACTTTTATAACAATAAATATAAAACGTGTGTTAAAAGTCCGGAAACACCTAATTATCTAGAGAAATAATTATTACATTAATATGAAATTTTGAGTGAATATCGACAATATTATAATGTACTTTTATTTTATTTTTATTTTTCTTCTTTCATGTGTAGTCAAATTTGGCATAATTAATTTTTTTTGTAATGATATATGGAGCTTATTAAGATTTCTTATTAGAAAAAAATAATAATTACTCGGCTTTAAAACTAATATTTAATGTTATATTTGAAATTATTAACGAAACCGGAAAATTTTAATTATTTTTTCGTATTTTTTAAAATAAATAAACGGCTTACAATACATCCCTGTATTACAAATTGCCTACACACAAAATAAATATTCTACTTTTCAAGTAATATTTGAAAACATGAAATCAAAATGAATAATATCCTTATGGAAGTAGTAAAATTGTTTTAGTATTTTCACATTTTGTTTCTGTTTAGAATTCTATCCGTTTACACCGTCCTTTATTTGATTCTATTTGATATATACAGATTCTAAACTTGCCTTCACAAAGATGGTTTATATAGGCTTTTGAATTTCAAACCCTTCCAGATTCCGTTGATGAATAGAGATAAATGATGTTTATTCAGCATCACTGGTTACAGAATGTTGAGTATTTTCATGAAATTTAGTTAAATTTAGATTTAGCGTAGGTTAGATTAGGTAATTAAATATTACGTTACAATATTATTAGATTAGACAAAAATAAAATATAGGTACACAGAATAGTTATAAAACATATTAAAATTGTAAATCATATAATAATTTCTATACATATGGATTATAAGATATTTTTAAAGATTCAAACAACATTACGATGATATTGTCACATATTTTACTGCAATCTACAAAAAATATAACTGTAAAACACGATATTTGGAATACATTATTATTTTTAATAAAAGAATGATATGAATAAAATATGAAAATCTGATTATAGTGGACAACCCTATAGCATTAAATGATTAGTGATGGTTACAAATTAAATATTGTTTTTTAGTCACGAAACAATCACGAATAAGTCAAGAAACAGATATATTCCATTATACAGATGCAAAGTTCTACATAGAAAAAATCAGATTATTTTTGTAATATTTTAGTTGTTTTATCTAAAATAATAAATAAATCAGTCTTCCAATCATATTAAAGAAAACATTTAATTTAAGAATAGATAATTACATTCGATGTATTCATCTAATTAGAAAATCTTTCAGAACTCATTGTATACCTATATTAAAATAAAACAGATTCAAGTTATAATAACTATTTTCCTGATGAAAACATACGTTGAGTTCGTCGAAATGTTGATTATTAATAAATATTAACACAGAACTATAACCTAAACCTGTATTGTTGATTTATTCTGTACTTTTTAATTATTTATCTAAACTTGATATGAAATAATTTGATTTCAATTCAAAGAAGAAACAATTAATAAAGTATTGCAAAAATCATCTAATTAAATAAAGAAATAATCTAAAAATTAGTCATATAATTTGAATTTAATTAAATACCTATTTTTTTCTATGTATATAAAAATATGGGATAAAGCGAAAAAACCATTGAGAGATCAGGTAATAAAATAAAAGAAACAAAATTTTTAATTTAAAACGTATAATTTTATTATCTACATATACAAGGGGTACACAATTGTACCGATTTTAATTACCAACATATTCATTAACCAAAATGATACTCCAATTTAAATTCATTTCTTTAAGCAAATTAATTTCATACATAATTGGTTTTCTGTCACCTTTTTACAAATAGAAACATGTAACTTTTAACAATAATTACAAGTTTCTATTTATAAACTTTTATAAAATACATATGTAAACATTATTGCCCTACTATAATTAAAACAAAAATTCCATATATAATTCCAACTTTACAATTTTTGTATTATTTTTTTTTTGTAGCACAAAAAGTAAATCTTCCTTTAAATTTAAAAACTTTTATTAAGAAGTTCATATATTTATTTATTATTTACAATAGTAGGTATAAATTGTAAAGTTGAATAATCTGTTTAAAAATACAATATATATACTAATATTCTACTTAACTTATAAGTTTGATAAATACTTAATAACAATTAATATATGCACAGATAAATTTTAAAATTATAATTATATAATCAAATATTAGAAATATCTCATTATTATTGTTTTTTTTTGTTTTTATTAAGTCTCATTCAAACTACCCTTACTTATCATGAAATTAATGCAATGTTTTAGTTTAATCGATTATTGGTTTTGTTGCAACCAAAAATTGATATTATTGATATCTTTTAACAAATTTTTTTACTGTAGTTTCACAAGTTAGTAAACAGTACGATTCAGACTAAAACATAAAACTAATTTCGAGATAAGTAGTGAAGTGTAAATGAGACTACTTCATTTCAAATGCATCATCATCAATCATGCCAAAAAAAAGTCATCCGTTTTCTTAAATAAACATTTCACATGACTAGGACCAATCTATCAAAAATGTTCGGAAATTCAAAATCAATTAAACAAATTTAAGGAATACATCTCTCCACTGATTCTGTACTTATCAAGAAATGAAATCATTTCTTATTACAAACAATAGCTGTGTACAAAAATCGGTAGAGATATTGTAAAATATAGCGCTAAGATAAAATTTACTCCGTAGATGTTATAATAGTAATCAGTCTTTTTATACAAATTTTTGTTGTTTATTTGCATAGGGTACTTGCAAAAAAAAATATATAAATTTTAAGCACTTCTATTTTTTAATTTGATTTAAAAAAGTTTTTATTATATTTCACTACAAAAATTTTAATTTATAAATTTCGTATTTACGTTATTTCCACTGCATATTTATAAAAGATATTTTCTTTAAAATATATTTCAATTTTAATCATAAATTCCATTTTATATAGTTTATAGTGTTGTTTACTAAAATTTAAAATAGTAACAAAGTATATACACAAAAAAACTGTCGTACTTCTTATTTATCCACAAAAAGAATAAACTGTGTATTTTACTTCAATTGGCTATGTCAAAAATTATATTTTAAAAACTATGCAATTTTCGCATGTGAAACACTAATTAGTGTTTATCAATTTACTCAATCTTTCATTTAAAAAAAATCCAAATTGTGCAAGTAACCCATTAAACACTTAATACAGAATCAAAATTCAATAACTAAACCACACGCAAAGCCGGTATCGTATAAACTCCTGAGTAAAGATGCATTACCTAACTTCATTAAAATTAAATTAATATAACAATAATAATAAAAACAAAATATGTAAAGATTATCGTAGCGCCTACAAAATAAATGAAAACGATAAACAAGTGTTTTGTTGTCAGTAAACAATATATATGTATATATGTATGTATAAGTTATAAACAACATTGTGTATTTAGCATTTTAAATATAACATTATCTCTCCATTACTTAACTTGAGTTTTTATGTGTTGCAAAAACTCGTTATAGGATAATGCAAATTCTATGCGATCTTCAATTAAACGCTCTAGGAACAGTGTTCGATTCGGACTGTTTTCTCTGAAAAATAACATCAAAATTAATTCGAAAAAATTTTAATAATTTATTTTTGTTCAATTCGAAAATATCAGCCTCGGTAACTTAACAAATAAAAAACTTCTAAACATAATACATAATATTTTAGAAATTTTGTTTTTGATAACGAAAATTTTCTGATATAGGTTGCATTCCTTTCGACGGCACGGAGCACTCTGCACGCTACACCGCGCAGGTTGCACTTGACACGCTAACCCGCGTAAAAATTACCAATGGAACACTCATTTGTCGCTTATTGCTTATGGATGTTTTAAGGGGTACGGCGACAAGAAAACTGTAAATTTCCTATACTCTATTTATTTTAAGAAGACAGACAGGCAGAAGATAGGAGCTATTTTTCCTTGCTTGTAATTGGTTAAAATTGTGGGCAAGTTTACTCTGTAGAAGAATAAATTTCTATCTCAACTTTTTCTATTTGTCTCTGTTGTTTCAATTCAAATTTATAAGCATTTGCGTAGAAACGAAAGTTTATAGTGGATATATTGCTAGCGTATTTTTTGATTATTAACACGGAAACAGAAGTTTAAATAATGTTAAAATATAAAAGTTAGTGAATAAATATATTTAAAAATAATTTTGAAAGTATATATTAAGAGAAATGTTTTAAAATTAAGTAGTTTTAAAATGAATTAATGTTCGTACGCCTCTGGTAGCGAACACAACAGAAATATCGCGCATGTGCAATGTTACGTTCAGAACATGTTTCATTCAACGGGCACGACGGGCACCATCTTAATATTTTGTGTTACAGTGTGTTATATTAAAAATAACTTTTTTATTTTAAAAATAACATGGCTGATCAACCAAGTACGTCGTCACAAAGTGTTACAAAAAATCCTAAGGGAAAAATTTTAAAAAGTGGACAAAGGTTAATGTGTTACAACGTTTATTTAAAACACAAAGAAAACGGACTTTTAAAAAGTCATGCTATTATTGAGACTGCTGCAGAAGTTGGAATAGGTTAGTTTGTATTTTATATTGAATTGTATTTTCTGTTTTGCTGTTTGCTATATAATTGGATTTATTTTTGTTTGGCAATAAATGATTATTATTATTATTATTATTACAGGTCAGAAGTCAGTGTGGCAGATTGTTGGTGATATGGAAAAGACTGGGAAAGTTGAATCGCCACCAAAAACCAGATCTCGCCAAAGCTTTTTTAGCAAACTTCGCGAAGAAGACAAGAAGGCATTGAGACATGCTGTGCACGCCTTTTTTAAGCGTAACGAAATACCAACTTTAGACAAAGTTTTACATGTAAGTCGTATTTTAATAATTTATATTTATTTATTTAAGTTGTGTTAATTATTTTTTCTTAATACTATTACCGTCTAAACAAATACTAATATATATATATATATATATATAAATATATTATTTCGCAGGCTATAACGGAGAATGAATTCATTCCACCTATGTCCCGTTCAGTTTTGTATAAAGTTTTAAAGAAATTAGATTTCGTTTGGGAGAAACGAGGTAGGAATAGCATGTTAACCGAAAGAGATGATATAATAATATGGAGAAGACGTTATCTTACTCAAATAAAAAAATTTCGGCAGGAGGGACGTGTCATTTATTACCTGGACGAGACATGGCTGAATGCGGGCCATACAAAATCAAAAGTATGGAAGGATAAGTCCATAGTTAATGCGCGTCAAGCCTTCATCGAAGATTTGTCCGTGGGATTAAAGAATCCATCTGGCAAAGGACAACGTTTAATTATCACAAAAACAATTAACTAGAATCGTAAGCGGTCCTTTTTGGTACTCAGTCACAATCTACATTTAATTTCAACTATAAAATGTATTAAAAATCTTTTGTTCATGAGTTTTTATATTTATAAAATTAATTATATCTTATATTTTTGTTTATCTCATATTTTATGTAATTTACATAACATTGTTTGGTTGTTTTTGTAAATAAAAATTATATTAAAAAGTTATAATATATCAAAACAATGTATTGAATATAGTCCTATTTAAATATTCTATTGTAAATTTTCTTTTTGTTTTAATTTTTCTTCGATATAATTATTGAATGTTAAATAAAGAATATTATTATTAAATTTGAATTTACCGCTAAATATTTTAATTTTCATATATATAATTTAATTTGGAACAGTGTAAAACGGACCGCGCTGGTACCGCCTACAACTACCTTCTTAAAAAAAATAGAGTATAGCGTATTTTAATGCATTCGTATAAATAATAAATTGTAATATTTTCAGTTTTAAAAGTATTGTTAATGTGTAACAATAAATATGTACTTTAAGTATTTTTATTACTTTAAATACTATCGTGAAGTTATGCATATATATACAAAAATATCTATTTTTTATTAGAAAATATTAATAATTATAAATAGTACAAAATACATTAAAATAAAATATAAAATTAATATTACAAATTTTTTAAAATTTATTTCGAATAATTCGCTAATTGTTTTCTTATTGCTAATCTCATAATTGTCAAAAAACTCCATTTCGACGTCGGTGCGTATCGAACTAACCCTGCTTACGAGTAGGTGATGTTCACTAAGCGCACGGTGCACAAAATTTTCCCAATGAAACACTTGACAGTTGCGGTGAAGAGTGTCAAAGTGCAACTTGTAGCGTGCAGAGTGCACGGTGCCGTCCAAAGAAATGCAGCCATAATGTTCACGAAAAAATGCCTTTTGATTTATAAATAAATATGAAAACTTACCTCATAATATGTAACGAAGCTGGATATGGTTTTTCGTCATTCAAACTATTTATAAATGCATGTAAACGTTGGTTGTCGGGATTATCAAGTTTCGGTAATTCGTAGCATTGATCGGTTATTGAACTATAATTAGGCACGCCAAGTGTATGAGATAAAAATGCTTGCGAAACATTTTGACAAACAAAAATTAGCATTTGTTGACCGACTTCTAAAAGGTATGCGCCATGCGAATCAATACTGCAAATAAAAAAACATCATTGTCATAAAACTTTACTCGTATTTTTAAATATCGAGTTAATTTAAAAAAGACGTAAAATACAAAAAAAATATCTTTATATGGTTACATTAATTTGAGTAATGTGAATATTACTGTAAAAATTATAGAAAATATTACTTTTTCAAAAATAGACAGTAGAATTTTAAAATTTATTAACTTTCTGTGCAATTAAGTAGCTTATTTTATATCCAGAATTTGGATATTTTTTTTTGTAATTATAAAATAATTTCTCTCTACTTACTTTCTAGATGTGAGCTGTAATCGACGTGGCTGTGGAATCGTTATTCCTTCTGGATCGATAATGTTCTGGCATTCAGCTAGTCGGTAAATTGGATACATATCAGGATAGACATTCTGTAATAGTTGCACCAATGGCAGTGACTTCATATCACACATCGCAAATACTCTGTCATCTAAACGAGTTGACTGACCGGTTCGGAAAGCAGTCTAAACAAAATACAATTTCAAATAGGTTTTTTGGTTTCTCATTCAATAATAATAATAATACTGCTTTGTTCATAAAATTTCGAAATAGTCTATAAAAAAAAGCGAAATGCAACTAATTGACGATAGAGCTCAGAGACATTCATCGGAATTGCTTCCAGGACTTACACAAACAATGGGAATGTATTAACTATCGAAAGAACTATTTTAAAGAAAAGAGGACGCATTAATCCAATTAAAGGCTTATTTTCATGGCGGTGTCGAAAGTGTGGAACAGTGAAATGCAGAAATGTCATGTTCGATTCCCGCTTATACTTGAGTGTGGTGTTGAAGTCTGGTGTTGAATATTCAAGTATTTTAACTTTTGACCAGACACCCGTCGGCGCACATGCGTATTTATCGTCAGTGTGCCATGCAATTGACGTTTATAGGTTAATTATAAAATGAATTTCGTTAAAAATTTAATAATTTGTGTTCAACAAAGACAAGCTTTTTATAATTTTAAACATGTACATTACCGAAAGAACATTCTAAAGGCACCATTATGGTATGACATAGCTAAAGAAATGAATTCGGATTTGACATAAGCGATACCATCGACGCTTCATAAACCGCAATGAAAATAGAACAGACACTTTTAGAGCCACACTTCTACACTTTCGACACCGCAATGAAAACAAGGCTTAAGTTGCATTTTGTATTTTTTACGGACTCTGTCTGAAAACTTTATGGGACAAAAGATACTTACATATTTGAGTAAGGCCAGAATGTATAAAGGTAATAATTTTAAACTCTGTGGTGCCATTAGCCCGCTACTCGCATTACCCATATTCAGAGATAGCTTATAACTCGATAATATATCTATTGCAACATTTATAAATGCATCTCTTGCATCAGATAAACTAGATTGAAGAGAACGATCGACAGCTGAAAATATTTTTAAAAACTCATTAGTTTCATCTCAAACTAAACTATGTTCACCACTATGTGAACAATAAGCAACCAATACTTGTTGTAGTGTATTGGTTCGCTCGCGGTGAAGTTCGCTCAAAAAGCGGTGCATAAAAAAATAAATTCGGTGCACAGTATATGTACAGGAAATTAAATATGCAAAAAAGCAAATTTCAATAAAAGCAAAAAAACGTTTGTTAATAGTGTGTTTAAAAAAATTGGCGAATGAACAGATGAACAAATAAATGCTCGGTAGCAAATATTCTTTCACCATCTTTTGCATAGTGTGTACTTATTGTTAGTTTTATATTTCCAAATTACTAAAAAAATGTATTTATGTACTAACCCATTTTTGCAAGTACACCCACAATGCATTGTTGGTCCGCTGAATTTAAAACATCTGCTAATGTTGTAACTACTGGTAAACATAATGTATGTACCCGTATTCTACGTTCACCTATTTTTCAAGAAGAAGAAGAAGAAAATATTAGCATTTTCACAAATATTTATATATATATATATATATATATATATAAACTAACTATACCTTTGCTGGACGTGTATAACAAGGCAGCTTGGAAACAAACCGATTGTAAATCGGATAAACTTTCTTCTATTGAAACCTGCATTCCGAAACCAGCATCCGGATTTACATTCGGTAAAGATAATAAATCCGTTGAACGAACAAAGAAATTGCCGTGGAACGTATGAATTGATAATCCTCTGTCCAAATCAATAATATCAATAAATATTAGAAAGACCACGAGCTACGCTAATTCGAATATTAATTCTACATAAAATAAAGTTTACCTTGTACAGCGAATTCTCATAACAGCTTCGAAACCGATTTTCCGCGTCAAGTAACGTTTGAAACTTCTTTCTAAGCTTTCAACTTGAACCTGTTTATTTGCTTTGAATAATGGAAAATGATACATACAACCACCGCTAAATCTGCTTATTCCAGCTACAAAAACAAAGCAAAATTTAATTTTTATCATTTTTATTTTTTGTATTTTTACTTACATAATGTCGCAATGTCAACATACTGTGAATTCATAATAAATAAATCAACGGCGATTTGATGTCCACTACAATCTAACGCTAGGCGTTTATAGAAATCAGTGGCTGGATTTAAATGTGGTGCTTCTTTGCCGGCACGTTGATTCGGATCTTCACGTACTGTTAAAGCTCCAGGCCCTATCATCGGTAAGTTAGTTTGGAAAACTGTTACACGTCCACCTGTACTTGACTGCGCATAAATAATAAATTATCAGAATATAAATTTTATATTAATCACGTCATATATACCCATAAGAATGCGGCACAAACTCTTTTTATTCAAGCAAAAATTCTTATCCAAACAAGCAACTTTCATTTCGTCCACACTCATAATACCTTTCAAGCATACTCCTTTATTCTTTGGCAACGCTCACTCATGTAAAACACCTAACGTTCCACGCAGACATACATCTTCAATATCACTCAAAAATATTTTTTTAACCAAACGTTTATTTGACATTCATTCAGGATCTTAACCGACTTACACCAACATTTGCAACCACATTTTTTCCATTTTTACACTCTTCATCCGATCTCCTCTAGTAACACCAGATACATCCAAGTATAAATCTCATTTTGTACAGCAGTCAATTTCTTTTTAAGCTTCTACAGCCAAACCTAACACTCACTAACCATACATCAATGTAGAATATTGCATTGTACACTCAAACGGGCATCTCTGGATATACATTTACAACGTACCATTAACTTAAATGCTGCTTGCAAAGCCGCTCCAAGAGCCGAACCATTATCATAAGAATTCTGATAACGAGTTGGCAACTGTGATAATAATTCTGACACCAGTTCCATATGTTCTTTCAAATTAACTAGTAAATTATCGGGACACGGTATAAACACATCTATTAAAGCATAAAAAAACAGCGCATATTAATAAAAATCGTTAAACAAACATATTATCTAATTGTACACATTTACTTAATATCGCTAATAAATATACTCCTGGACAAAATTAACGCACCATTTTATAATTTGTGTTTGAACTGATTTTGTTGATAATTGAAAAAGTACAGGCGCAGATTTAGGAGCTCTAAATGGACCAAACTAAACAGTTTTACAAATGTCTGTATTTTACAAGTAAACTGCTTTGATGACGGCTTTATCATGTTTTGGAAAAAATTCTTATAAGTTGTCCATAATTAATGACAATGCTTGGATGTACAAACAAATCGACTAATTTTATGATTTCTTTTCTGCGAAACTATAATGCCCGTTTTACACGACGCAACTTTCTGTGGGATTTTCTTGTGGAACAAAATTGTACAAGAAAGTTGCGCATAAAATTGCAAAAATATATGTATGTTTTACACGATGCAAGAAAATAGCACTGCGATTTTGGTTATTTCATTCCAAGCTGCCAACTAATTAAAAAAATAACTAAAAGTCAAAGTATATCATAACTGTATAACCTTCAAAATAAACACGAAATATATAAAATAAATAATTTTTATTGTAATTTATTTTTTAAATGTATGACACACCTCATAGGAAAATCAAATATAAATTAAAAAAATACTGGTATTGTGGTAAAGTTGGTAATAAGACTGAAAGTTACTAAAAAGTAACTAGAAATTGCAAGGCCATGCAATTAAATTACAGCGTGTTCTAATTCGTACAACTTGTCGCCGCGACAAAATTGCGTGTGCAATTTCTGTATTACACGAACAATTTTCTTATGCAATTTTGTTGCGCAAAAAAATCCTACAGAAAGTTGAGTCATGTAAAACGGGCATAAAAAATATCAAACCGCGGTTTTCTGGGGGCGAAAAAATTGACTTTGAACTTCTTTCAGGAATTTTTATTTTTACTTTTATTGGAAATCATCCGAGTTCTAACTCTTGCTTTGAAGCTCTGCAAAACCAAACGGCTGTGCAAAAACAATGATAACTCCTTTCCTGTGCATCTGAAACAAAAATCAAAAAGCATCCTTCAAATATGATATATTATCTGGTTTTTGACCCATTTTTTTTCCACAAATATTCATTCGGGACAAAATGGGTCAAAAACCAGATAATATAATCATACTTCAAGGATGCCTTTTGATTTTTATTTCAGATGAACAGGGAAAGAGTTATCATTGTTACCGCATAGCCCGTCCGGTTTTGCAGAGCTTCGAAGAAAGGGTTAGAACTTGGACGATTTCCAACAAAAGTAAAAATAAAAATTCCTGAAAGAAGTTCAAAGTCTATTCTTTCACTCCCCAGGAAACCGCGGTTTGATATCTCTTATAGTTTCGCAGAAAATGATCATAAAATTAGTCGATTTTTAATCGATTATAGAATCTAATGAATATGTTGTTCTCTTTGTAAATTTTATTAAAACTGAATTTGTTTTAAATGAAGACATCGCCCGACTATTGCAATAAAGGTTACCAACTATTCGTTAAATTTAATTAAAAAATATATATTTCCAAAACATATTTTTTATCATCTTAATTGATTCCTTCTATATATTTCTTCATAATTAGTAAAATATCTGATTTGCTTTATTTAAATATATATATATATATATATATATATATATATATATATATATATATATATATCTATATATATATATATATATATATATATCTATATATATATATATATATATATATATATATATCTATATATATATATATATATATATATCTATATATATATATATATATATATATATATATCTATATATATATATATATATATCTATATATATATATATATATATATATATATATATATATATCTATATATATATATATATATCTATATATATATATATATCTATATATATATATATATATATATCTATATATATATATATATATATATCTATATATATATATATATATATCTATATATATATATATATATATATATATCTATATATATATATATATATATATATATATATATCTATATATATATATATATATATATATCTATATATATATATATATATATATATATATATATATATATATATATATATATATATATATCTATATATATATATATATATATATATCTATATATATATATATATATATATATATCTATATATATATATATATATATATATATATATATCTATATATATATATATATATATATATATATATATATCTATATATATATATATATATATATATATATATATATATATATATATATATATATATAATAAATTTAATGCGTAAAAGTTAAAATTACAAACTCAAGTTTAATTGTCCAGGAGTGTAAATGAATAAATTTATTTTAATATTATTATACCGTCAACATCGGAGACAATCATTTCATGAGGTTGATTCAATCCTTCTGCCAACGAAAAGAAATGCAATGTCGAATTATACGCTAGAAAGCCGATTTGAGTTCGTGCATCGCCCGGCAAACTTGAGAGCTGTGATGCAAGAACTTCGCAAATTGTATGCAAATAACCACTTTCAATCGCATTCCGTGATATATCCAATAAAAATAGATATACAGCTGGCTGTGGAGGGCGAAGCTAGAAAATATATTTTACATTTTTAATTTTCCTATTTTAATTATTTTTTTAGAGTTCCAACTTGAATTTTCGTCAACTTTGAACATAAAATTATACAAATTTATTAAAAGATATTTAAAATAAACTAACTGACATTATTTTTTAATAATATATATTTTACTTAAATGCTATAATATAAAAAATTTAAATAATCAAATGTGTTTTAGTTTCGCTCAAAGAATTTATACAAAACAATTTATTTGTTACTAGAAAGTCATAAAAGAAATCCGAATGTATTTTTAGAACTATATTATTAATGTAATTACATTATTAATATACGAAAATAAAATATAAATGTAAACAAATTATAATTATATTATCGATTACATACATAATGACCATGAAAAAATGTAAACAAATCTTTTTACTAAATTAGAAATTATTGCTAAATCTTTAAACAATGAGTATTAAATAATAATTAAGTATAATAATGTTATCTTTAAATGACAAGCAGATTTTTTCCCCCCATTTTTAAACCAAAAGTAAGATAACAAATAATCTATATTATTTAAAAAATTAAATCAAAAACAACATTCTTCTAAATTTAGATTTACTATCTAAACAAAATTAAAGTGAATCTATTTTAAAATTAAAATAAAATTATATATACATATACATATATTCTACATACCATATATTCTGAAGGAGCAATATATTCAATAGTGCTTGATTTAATTTCTGGCCTTCTAGAAGGATCACCGTATGTTTTGCTAACAGGATCATATTGAAATTCTTCTGGAACTAGATTTTTAAAAAAATCACAAACTAAAATCCACATTGTACATTATCTTGAATAGTTGTTAACTGTTCCAAACTGATTTAACTCTTTCAAAAATGAGATTATTTGCAATGCTAAATACACTCGTGTACCAAATGGACGCACCACATTGTATTTTGTATTTGAACTGATTTTTTTTGATAATTACATACATACATACACAATATTCAAAAGGGTGTGGCACAAACTCTTTCCATTATCCCGAAATTAGCCTCCTCCAAATATCCCTATTCAAATAGGCAACTTTAGCTTCATACACATTTATAATTCCTCTCATACATGCTCTATTACTTGGAAACTTTCGCTCCCGCAAAACACTCTCAATCATACCACTTCAACTACCCATCGGACGTCCACGCAAAAATATAGCTTCAAAATCATTCATATAAAACGTTCATTAGGCATTCGTTCAAGATGTCCGAACCATCTCAACTGACTAATACCAACTTTTGCTACAACATTTTTTTCAATTTCACACTCATCATACACTAATCTATTTCGTACCCGATCTCTCCTATTTACACCACATACCCCACGTAAAAATCTCATTTCCTCAGCAGTCATTTTTCGTTTATGCTATTGCAGCCAAACCCAACATTCACTACCATACATCAACCTAGGCACCAAAACAACATTGTATATACTAAAACGGGGTGGCTTCTTTGGAAACATTTACGTTCCTAGCAAAAGTACCCAAAGCACCCAAAACCTTACAACCAGCATTAACTCTTCTTTCAATTTCACGATCAAAACGACCATCTTTAGATAATAAACTACCCAAATACACAAATTTATCTACCTGCTCTAAGCGTGCACCATCAACAGATGGTCAAATCACCCTTCTCAAAAACTAAAACTTTGCACTTATCAACATTCAACACAAGATCTTTACCAACAACATTAATTCTATCAATTCATCCTTCTCAGTTTCTTCATAATATTTAAAATATCTGATTACATCATAAAAAATGAAAATTACAATATTGAAATTCAAGTGATGCGTTAATAATTTGTCCAAGAATTCATTTTGGTGGTACATATTTTACATCTGTACTGTATGTGGGGAAAATAGTAATATAAATTAAAACTCATCGTACGTGAAAAAGTTAAAACTAGATTGGAACAAACCGAATACATATTTTTATTAAAAATAAAAAGAACTTACGTTCATTTACTCGATAACATAAATTACACTTCCATCGTTTGGAGTCAACAAAGAATATAAACGGATTTATATATGTTCTACATGCTCTGCATCTGACAATTGTACTACATTGAATAACAGGTAAATGCTGAAAAACGATATTTATATAAGTAAATATTACATTTATATGATTAATACAATGCTCCTAAGCAAACAAAAACCCAAAATGGGCGTGTCCGAAATCACTACTAACAAATTCAACACATTCAATTTCTGAAAATGTTGTTCGCTTAGAAGCGCTGTAATAGGATTTACTTACATTTAAATCTTTAAATGGATGTATTAACACACCTAAAGGTAATCTTGATTTTTGCAATAACGAATTACTTTCTGGAATTTTTGTCATTGTACAACGAAAGATTCTAAAAAAATATATATATATAACAATACTATTAATTCTTAATTCTAATTTAATTATAATACATGATACATGTATTAGATTTCTTTCTTCTAACATAGTAAAAAATCTTTCGGAACTCATTATATAAAATAAAACGGCTTTAGATTTAAGTTCTGTATTAATATTTATTAATAATCGACGTTAATAAGAACAATTATGAGAACAGATCGAAGAACGAAAAATATCAAAAACTAATTCAAATAATTACATATTTATGTGTTTGCAAATTTTATCTCGAAAACGGCCTTACAATTCTGATAAAATAAGGTAAATCTAGGTTTTCGAATGCAAGCTAGATCTCAACTTTAGAAAACTTCTTAATTATATAAGGAATCCAATCTCACTTGAATGAGCGAAATTTGGTCTTCCTGATATTTTTTTATGAAAAAGAAAAAAATTTAGTGTAACAGAGTTCGAGCCTATTTTATTGCCAGATTTACGAAATGAATTTTTTTTTGCTAGTAATAAAATATTTTTACTGGATAAAAATCAAGTCATAAATATTTTTATATACTGATTATGAGATTTTTGTTAACAGTAAAAAATTTATAACAGTATATTCTTTAAATAGTCTATCATTTATACAATCACACACAATTATTTTGGCCCGTTTTCATAATTAAAGTCGAGTTTAACCCGACAAAAAGGCATTATCGTTAAATTCTACTGGCATAATTATTATTGCTATCAAGAAAATGATGCTTTTTTTGTCAAGAAAATATAATTCATACATTTAATAAAAGCTACTTAATTAGCATTTTTCTTAAATTTCGTAAGTTCTCAATTAGCAATTAAAAAAAAAATTAAAAATTAAAAATAAAAAGGCTTTAGAATTAAGTTCTGTTTATATTTTAATAAAACAATCAACATTTCGATTTTTTATTAAAATATAAACAAAATTTAATCCTAAGGCCTTTTTATTTTAATGAGTTCTGAAAGATTTTTTACTATGGTAGCAATAATAAAATTTAATAAACTGAATTCCTCTTTTGTGATGTCATTGTTACTTTACACTTTCACATAATAAGATATATAATTAATTCTTTTTATTTTTTTTTTTCATTTTATTTGTTCATATTTTATACTATATAAAACCAAAACTAAACTTGTGTTTTTTTTCATGAGTTGAATGTATTATAATCACTAGCTCTCTACGCTAAAACATAACACTAATTTCATGATAAGTAGGGTAGTCTGAAATAAGCTTTAAGCAACAAAATATAAAACATAACTCGATATTATAAAGCAAAGATACAATATGACAATTTAAAAATGTTATTTATTAAACATATGGCATCTATAGTTCAACTATTAACGTCATCTATGATTTGAACACGTGTTAACTTAAAAATCCTTCATTAATATCACGTTTTAATTTCGTTTTCTAATCAAAAAAGAAGTCTAGTTAGCATAAATTTAGTTATGTTTCGAATAATTATTATCTTTTCTCAAATTCAAAACATCTTACAGTATTAAACAGGCGATCCTTACATATTTGTTTGTGTGAGCTAAACTTTATCTTGAAATTTTGATAAAATGTGATAAATTTACATTTTCGGACGTGGAAAAGCAATTTAGCTAGGTCTTGACTTTGGGAAAAAAAAACTTATTTTGAAATTTGTTTTTGGCATAATTCATATTTCGATACATATTACTTATGTTATTTTATTTTTTTTAATTCTTTGAACAACAAATAATAGGTTTAAATTTGAGACTAAATCAAACAAATAATGTGAAAAAACAGTAAACAAATAAATGACGAGTCAAAATATCATTTCTATACTATTAAATGAGCAATTGTTTTTCTATTTAAGGGATCCAGTCCCTCTTGAACGAGAGAAGCTCGGTCTTACTGTTTTAATAATAAATAACAGATAGGAAAAATGTTGGTTTCTCGATTTGAGAGTCAATGCAAAAATTATTAACTGAAATTTTCAACTCTCGAATGGAATCATAACATTTTCGTATCCATTAAGAAAAACAAAAGTCACAATTAACATAAATCAATTAATAATAAATAATAACTTACTCTGAACTGCAATTGGCAGCGTCCAAAAACTCTTGTCCTAGACAAACTTTTGGTGCTTCGACCGATTCTTCGGGCAAAACATTTGGACATTGCAATAAATCGTAATTCTCATGACCCCATATTTTATTAAAGCCACCCTTAACAACATTCAAATTTTGCATTTGCTGACTCAAATTCTGTTGATAATTTCTCATTGGCATTTGATTCTGTTGTTGTTGTTGTTGTTGATAATTAATTTGTTGGGGCTGCTGTTGTTGATAGTAAATATTCGATTGCTGAGTTTGTGGAGCAAAATTTTGTTGTGATTGTGGTGTAAGATTTTGTTGTTGAATATACATATTTCCCTGTTGTTGTTGTTGTTGATTATAAGTATTAATTGATTGAGTATTTGTATTGGGGCTTGGAAAATTAGAGTTTGGTTGATTTTGAAATTGTGTTTGCGGTTGTGGATAGCGTTTAGAATGCAGATTGGAAACTTGCGAAGGTGCTGAATAATTTTGCGTTTGCATTGGAGGTCTTTGAGGTGAATTTGTAGCCATAATTGGTGGTCGAACAATGTTTTGGCCCGGTAAATTCATATTAGACGCTTGCATTCGATTTGGTTCAGAATTAGAAACTGGAGGAGGTGCTGAATAATTTTGTGCTGGCATTGAAGGTCTTTGGGGTGAATTTGTAGTCATAACTGGAGGTCTAACAACATTATGACCTGGTAGATTCATATTAGTTGTTTGCATTCGACTAAGTTCGGAATTCGAAACTGATGGAAATGCTGAATAATTTTGCGCTTGCATCGGAGGTCTTTGAAGAAAATTACTCGATGAATTTGTAGCCATAATTGGAGGTCGAACAATATTATGGCCTGGTAAATTCATAGATTCGGAAACTGCTGATGTAGATTCGGAATTAGAAACTGATGGAGGTGCTGAATAATTTTGCTCTGGCAATGAAGGTCTTTGGGATACATTACTTGGTAAATTTGTAGCCATAATTGGAGGTCTAACAACATTAGAAACTAATTGCGGTGTTGAATAATTTTGCTCTGCCATTGGAAGTCTTGAAGGCGTATTACTTAATGAATTTGTAGCCATAATTGGTGGTCTAACATTATGGCTTGATGAATTTATAAATTCGGAAACAGCAGGCGTCATTTGCGGAAAACTGTTAAACGATTGAGATACATTAGTCGACTGATTTTGCGGTTGATTCGTTTCAATTGGTTGATTTGTCGTTTGTGGCCCTTGTGATTTTTGGTCTGAAGTTTGTTGCAATTGAGGCCCGGAACTTGAAGGCCTTTGTATAGTCGGTGGTTGGTTTAAATTCTGTCTAATGGTAGGTACATTCTGCTGAGACTGTGTCAATGTTGGCGTCGAAAAAGCGTGGCTCAAACTATTTTGCGCTGGTGGGCCAGTTGGTGGAAAATTTGACCGAATGTCGTCCGCTGCATTTTGATTTGATCGCAAATTTACTAGATTTTGCTGACCGGCGCTATTATTATAATTATTTAGATGTGAATTGGTGGTATAATCCGGACGCGTTACACTACTTTGAGTCACTGAATGATTATTTTGCTGCACACTATCACCCGATTCAGAATTTACACTATTAATGTCTTTTAGTATTTTATCTGGTTGAGAAATCGGTGTAGATGTATTAAATTTCGATATTCTCGGACTTGAATGTGGTGTTTGTAAATCACTAACACTAGTATTAACAGTTCGTAAATTTTGTGATGACATGATCGGAGAAACGCCAGAACGAGCAGGAGGCAGTTGTGATGTTGGTATCGTAGCCCGCGCTGGAGGCAGCTGGGATGCGGGCACATTTGAAAATCTTGTCACCGGAGACGAATCTCGTGACGATTGAGAAGAACCCAGTCCATTGTTCATACTATGCAGATCGGAATTCGGATTTTTTTGCATTGGCGGCTGAGTGCCACTCCAATTAGCTGGAATTCCATTTTGCATATTTGGATTTATATTTTGATGAGACATCGTAATTAGAATAATCTATAAATGATAAAAATAAGTTCTGTTAAAATTAATACACAGATTACATATATTAAAATTATTGAAATGAAATAACATATAACTCGCAGTAAAAATAGGTTTTAATAACTAAAACGCTTGATGTAAAAATTACACCGAATAGAATCTATGTAAATAAAAATTTCTTAGAATGTAATAAGCATTTAATATCCTATTACAGTTCCAAAGTACATGATTTTTTTTTTATTATAATCCTTTATATTAATCAATTAATATAAACTAGCAAAATTGACTACAAATTTAGTATATGTACAAAAGAATATTACAAAAAAAATAAGGAATTTATACAGAAATATTCTCATTTATATATAACCTACTTAACCAAATTCTTGACCTAATTATCTATTAGCACAAAATTAAATAAAAAATGACATTATTAAATATTAATCGCAATCATATACTACCAATTTCGTGTTAAAATTACGTAGAAATAGTTATGTGTCATTATAAGAAACATGCAAATCATTTCAGTTGTACAGATATTTGTCAATTAAATAATTCTAACTTACCTGTAATAATAAATTAAATAATCAATAGTGCGAAATATCACGTTTTATTATACATTGCGTTTAAATAAAATATTTTATTTAATTTATTTTAGTTTAGACTCATCTTCAATAAATTTCTGGCACTTCTCAAATCTACGTGGCCGAGCGCGACGTTCACGCCATTTGACTGACAATTTTAAGTGGCCGCCTCGTGAACTACATATCTATATCTAAAAGAAAAAGGCCCGTATTCTCACCGTATTTTTTTTTTATTTAAACGTTTGATGACATTATATTTAGCTAGATTTTCTTATAAAGCATACAGAGCTAATAATAATACTTAAATTTCCAATGCACAAACTCTATTTAAAAAAAATCCTAAATAAACTGGATGAATATGTTGTGCTCTAAATTTATTTTAATACAAAACAAAGCTCGACCGCATATTACGGTAGAATTACCGGTTATTTGTCAAATTTAATTTAAAATACTAAAAATTAAATTTTTGTTATCTTTTGAATATTTTCTTATATTTAAAAAAAAGTTTATTGATTTGTTTAAAAAAAAGTATAAACTTAATGTATATAATTAAAATTACAATATTTAAATTTAAATAGTCTATTAAATATAAAAAATATTTTAAAATACAAAATTTCATATATAACGCAATTATATTCATTACCAAAGAAAAAGAAGAAGTACATTTGTATCATCCAATGAGAAAGATTCGCGCTAAATATTCTATATTATCCAATCACAAATCAACAGTTATTTATCGTTCCCAAGGGAAGACGCATTTTGCCGGTGCTCACAAAGAAGTACCAATAGTGTTAATAATTATTTAATTTTCGTTGTTAAGTGTATATTTAAAGTAATCAAAATGTTCGAAGCACGTTTAGACAAAAGTTTAATCTTAAAAAAAGTGTTGGAAGCTATTAAAGAACTGTTAAATGAAGCCTCCTTTGATTGTTCGGATTCCGGAATAACTTTACAAGCAATGGATAATTCTCATGTTAGTTTAGTTTCACTTACTCTTAGATCTGATGGCTTCGAAAAATACAGATGCGATAGAAATTTAACGATGGGAATGAATCTAACAAGGTACATAACCTATTTTATTTGGCGGGTAAAGTTCTATTTAATAAAACTATAATTAATAAAATTGTTTATAGTATGACAAAAATATTTAAATGTGCTGGAAATGATGATACAGTCACAATGAAAGCTCAAGATGATGCTGATACCGTTACATTTATGTTTGAATCCAAAAATCGTGAAAAGATTTCGGATTATGAAATGAAACTGATGAATCTCGATCAGGAACATTTAGGCATTCCTGTAAGTTATTTGTATGTTGTTTTTTTTTAATGTAGTGATGTTTAAATTACCGGTAATTTATTTTTTTATTGAAAATATTATTGTAACTAATACTCCTGAGAACTAAAATAAAATCACAAATTTAAGTCAAGTGTAAGGGTACGTTTCTTTTTATATCAAAATACATGATATAAGAATAATTATAGTTATTCATTACAAATATGAAATATAAAAAAAATCCTACATTAATCATATAAATATTTTGAAAAATAAAAGTTTGCGTATATTTAATCGTTTTAAGAAGTAGTAGATTGTACAATTTAATAATTGTGGCACAGTTATTAAACTAGTAATATTACCGGTAAATTAGACCATTACACGGTAATAATCACTTCGAAAATGTAATAAAAAAATGTGTTTTTTAGGAAACAGACTTTTCCTGCGTGATTCGCATGCCATCGGCAGAATTTGCACGAATCTGTCGTGACTTGGCACAATTCGGCGAATCTGTTGTTATTTCATGTACGAAAGAAGGTGTTAAATTTTCGGCAGCTGGTGATATTGGTAGCGCTAATGTTAAATTAGCTCAAACTGCCAG
Source organism: Clivina fossor (assembly GCA_963966155.1). NCBI lineage: Eukaryota > Metazoa > Arthropoda > Insecta > Coleoptera > Carabidae > Clivina > Clivina fossor. The sequence goes on along the minus strand of OZ014553.1, from coordinate 6,459,156 downwards.
TGTTGAGAAAGAAGAGGATTCGGTTACCATTGAAATGCAAGAACCAGTTACATTAACATTCGCTTGTCAATATTTAAATTCGTTTACCAAAGCGACACCACTTTCTGGACAGGTATTTTTTTTTCTTCTTAAGATTTTCGAGAAAATAATTGACGTCACCTTGATGAAGAACTTATCTATCTCCATTTATTGAGTTCCGAGTTATAATGGTTTAAAGTTTTCTAATTGTTGGTGTTTATATGGAGAAATTTTCACATAAACCAACACGGCTTAAGTCGAGTTAGTTCTGTAATGTCTGAATATAACAAAAAATAAATAAAATGAGATATGCTAGTTATGCATCAAGGTTTCGATAATTATGTATTATATAAATCAAACAGAACATAATATAAAAGCTATTATTAAACATAAATAGTAAATTGTAGTCGTTGTAATAATACTGTAATAAAATAATATTAAAATGAATAATTAAAACTCATTCAGACTACTCGATTATTACATTCTTGTTTCAACGCAGATTTAGTGGTTGTGAACCAAAATACTAATGAAAAAACAATGCAAATGCACGTTTTTGATTTTATCGGTTGTTTATTTTATTGCAATCAAAAATTAGGATTATTTATAATATTAACAAATTTTTATTTTATTTTTACAAGCTAGTAGAACCAATAGAATAACGACTAAAATATAACTAAGTTGGGAATTGTGAATGAGCTTTAATTATTATAGTTATTTTTTTTTTATAATTTTCGGTGCAATTTCAGTTTTCATTAAATAACGAGTATAAAAAATTAAAATTATTGATATTTTTTATAGGTTCAATTATCCATGTCTGCAAATGTTCCATTAGTGGTTGAATATAGAATTGAAGATCTCGGTCACATTCGATATTATTTAGCACCTAAAATTGAAGATGAAGAAAATTAAATGTTAAAATAATAATTTTGTCACATCTTAGAATAAGTATTATTTTAATTTTCTTTTAACACTTCATTTCTACTCGGTTATTAATAAATTTATTCACTAAAATTAATCATTTATACTTATGTGTATCACTCCAGTTTTTGTAAGAGAAAAAAAGTAATAGTTATTTTTTTATTTATTTTTTTTACTGTTTTACTACTCAGTTATTAACAGGGCATATAACCAATAAAAATATTGTTTAACGGTTAACCAGTATCTATAGAACTATTAACCGGTTTTTATTTATATTAATTAATTATTGTTAATTTTTTTATTAGTTGTATGAAATAAAACTGTATAAATAATGTACATAAACTATACAGAATGTTAAAGCAAAATTATACACACTTTTTGGCAAACTGTATATTTTTTTTTAAATATTTATTATATTACTAAATAGCAGGGCCGGTTCTAACCTGCGTGCAGTTAAAGCTAAATAGTAAAATTATTAATAATTTTCCAAAAATCAAAAATTATAGGTTATAAAATATTTTTTAATTTAAGATTACCGGTTTATGCATTATATTTTTAAACAGGTTTATTTCATTATTTGAGTCTTATAGATGCAAAACTCACTATTTGGTAAATTTTATGTTCTAAGATATTTGCAAAAAACTGTTATAGCTGGGACAAAGTATTCGGACCACAAACGACCCAAGAAGCAAAGTACAATTTGCTGAAAGAGCAGCATGATTAGTTCAGTCCGCACTGGATGGCTATAATGTGTGCGTATTTGCTTACGGGCAAACCGGATGACTTCTTTTGGTTCTAGTAAATCCACAATATTTTCATTGTAGATTTCTAAGAATGATGCTTTTACTGTATAAATCCAACCACGTTGATTTAATGATTCAATCAATTCGAATATTGAATCAATTGTCCGGGGAATCATACCCACATCGGCCTCTAAGGTACCACCTTCCATGGTATACGTTTTTCCTGATCCGGTTTGCCCATAAGCAAATACGCACACATTATAGCCATCCAGTGCGGACTGAACTAATCATGCTGCTCTTTCAGCAAATTGTACTTTGCTTTGAAATCATTGCTGGTTTTGGTTTGAGATCCATCTCTGGATCCACCTTTTAGGTGGATCCAGAGATTGCAACATTGCAGCGCTATATAGGTTATAAAATATTTTTTGATTTAAGATTACCGGTTTTTAGGGTTTTCAAATATCGGTTAACCGTTTTGTTTTTTCCACTGGTTTCATGCTCTGTTATAAATTTAAAACTATTCACTTATACTTATTTAAAGTAACTATAATCTAGTTTTTGTAAAAGTAGTTAGTGAATTAAATATTAGTAATAATTTTTGGAAGCTGTAAAGAAATTTATCTTGACAATATTTTGAAAATTTGTAATTATATCTTACATAGTATACCACTCCAGTTTTTGTACAAGTTATCAGAGAAATAAATAACAGTTATTTTTAATTTTATTTGTTTATTTTGATTTTGCCATGCATTACACATTCAAACAAAAAGTATCAAATCGTTTGGAAGCTTTAAAGAAATTTATTTTGACGACGACATTTTGAAAACTGTATTTGTAATTATATCTTACATACTAAGAAAAATAATTTTCACCTATTCTATATAATAATACAAGAATAATTTATGATTTATTTACAATACTCTTTTACGGATTATCCTATTTAATTAATAAATCATTAATTTATCAGATTTTTTAGATTAGATACAATTTTTGGCTTTTTATGTTCAAATTAGATGAATGAATAATTATTGAAATGTATTTGAATTTGAAGAATTTACTATATTTAATTTTTTGCCAAATACATTTTATTTTAGGTAATATACCTGTAGATTATACGTTACTTACCATGGTAATGTACCGAGCCAACATCACTTATTTTAATAAAACATACCAATTATATGAAGATGATAATATAACTTATGTAACTTATCTAATTTCATATAAAACGAATCACATGCAAAGTTAAGATTTATTGTTAAAATATTTAGTGCATTTTTCAGTTCTGTTATGTAATTATTAATTTTAATAAGTACATCTGTTTTATATTATACTTTAATTTTGTTTCTATGTAAAATGGTGGCAATTATTTTTTTATTATAAACTCCGAAACAAAATAAACGCACCATTTTATATTTTGTCTTCGAACTGATTTTGCTGTTAAATAAAATCGAATCACTGAAAAGATACGGGTAAACTTAGAAGCTGTAAAAGAATCTATTTTCTAAATAAACCGTTTAATGACGTCTTCGTCATGTTTTGGACAGGATTTTTGTACAAAGCATCCAGAGTTAATAACAATGATGAATGCACAAAGGTGCATTAAAAAGATTTTATTAAACTTAAATTTATTTTAATACAAAATAACGCTTAGCTGCGTCATAAGTTACCGGCTATTTACTAAATTTAATTTGAAATATTTAAAAATAAAATTTTTGTTATGTAGACAATTTCTTATATATTTATATATATATATATATATATATATATATATATATATATATATATATATATATATATATATATATATTTAATGCGAAAAAGAGTAAACAAATACAATATTTAAATTCAAGTGGTGCGTTAATTTTGTATAGGACTTTATCTGTAATTTAAAAACAAATATTTTTTTTTATTTTAACAATTTATCGATTATATTGTTTTTTTTGTCGCGAAGAATTTATAATTAACTGATTAGGCAATTCCTGTTAATTTTTAAATACAAAATATATTTAGGAAATAAAGTATAATGTAAAACAAATTTGAGATAAATTTCCAAAATAAAAATTAATCTCCCTTAGCTTCTGGATTAACGTCAGACGAATTAATAATTTTATCGTGTAGGGTTCGTAAATGGCGTAGCAAATTACTTTTCACGTTGAAGCCCTTCTGACAGAAGTCGCATATAAATGGCCTTTCTCCCGTATGTGTTCTACGATGGATTAACATCGATGCGTGCGATGGAAATTTCTTATTACATATCGTACAGATTTTATGTATTGTTCCAACCGGTTTAGTGATACGAATTCTTTGACCGTTTCCACTGTTCGATTCCGCTAGTTCGGTGTCGGTGTGTGTATTTTGAATATGTCTGACCCATTCGCCTGGAGTTGGAAATTGTTTTTGACAGAGATCGCATTGCAATGGCGGGAAATTGTCGTCATCTTCCTGTATATGGTAAGAAAAATAAGAAATCTAATTTATTTACCTAAAATTGATAAATATTTTTTCAGTTTCGTATTTTATTAAGAGAAATTATTAAAACTTTGAAATTAGTAAAAAATAAGTTTATTTAATTGAATCGGGAATCTCGACAAGAACTTCATTCGTTTCTTAACGAGAATATTACTCATATTTTATTTTCTTTGTGCTAGAAAATGTGCAAATATTACCTTTGTAAAAAGCCATTTAAATGAACAAGAAATGCATTTCCTGCTGCAAAGTTGTGTGATATTGTTAAGAAACAGAAACGGAAATTTCTTATCAAATACAAATATGTTTTCAAAAATTTAAATAAAATATATTATTTTTGTATTTTTATTTACTTTCGTTGCTTATTTTGTATTATTTTTCTAAAAAAACATACATTAATTTCATAATACATATTGAATATCTTGATTAATTTCGAAAAAGATTTATTTCAGAAAAATGCTATTTTCCACCATCAACATACCTATATTTTTTAATTTTATGTCTTTCCGACTATTGTAAAAAATATTTTTTACAATACAATAGTTTAAATTCAGTTTTTTGCATCTCCTTCAAGACTTTGTTTTCCAGAGATAAATCCTTTTCGAAATTTCCGATTCAATATAAGAGGAATATTTATAAAGTGCTGAAAAGCGTTAATTTTTTGAAAGAATGCAGTTAATATATTTGGAATTTGATAATACTACATAATCAGATAACTGATTAATTTGTGGTAATTTAATATTTTTTAATATTCGATTATTTTTACTTAGCATATAAGTAAATGAATTACTAGTAAATTTTACTAATACGAATAAGTAGAAAAATAATTACCACTAGAGGCCGTCCACCTCTTCGTCTTTTTGCAGGTTGCATATCGGTATGTGTTCTAATATGCCGTACCCATTCGGAAGGTACGGTATATGTTTCCGAACATAGTTCACACGTTAAAGGTGAGTACATTTGATCGCTATCCTGTCGATATTCAGGATCTTCTGTTGGAAATATTATTTCCGGTTTAATTGTCATTTCCGTGTGAAACATTTCCGTTTCATTAATGTCAACTTCTTCCTGAAACTCGTTCCATTCAATCGGTTCCTCTTTAATCACCAAATAATTCATATCATCTTTATTCTTCTCCGAGTCACTTTTCTCGCTATCCCTATCAGAAATACTACCAGTTTTTTCCGAACCTGAGCTTTTGTTTTCATTGTTTTCGCTCGAGTTTTCCGATTTGAATTTCATTTCAATCGTTTTTGATGTCTCTGCAGATTTGGACAGTTTTTTCTCCGGTTCAGGCGTTATTATATTATTTGTGTCGACAACTGTTTTCAATACACTGGTTGGTGTTTGTATTAATTTGACTGGAGTTCGTGATAATGGATTTTCGTGTGTACTTGGTGGCGAATCATTATTTCGCGGTCTCCAAAGGCCACGAACTTGTAAAATATCACCGCCTCGTAGAACGCTCTCCAGAATATCGTTTGAAACAGTTGTTTCACCGCAGTACATGTACTGTATTAAGGTTTTTAAAGTTTTGTATGTAATTTCCGGCGGCATGATTACCATTAGTGTGGGATTGAATGCTGATTTTGTTTGCAGTTTGAAAATTTGTTGCAAATAATTGCTACAAGTGGCCAGTACGAACCGATGCGCATTGATTTGATGTCCATCTAATGTGTATAAACTGACATCGGTATATGCGTCTGAATTTAATGATGTTGCAACAGACGTATGGAGATGTGTTCCATACGAGTGCCATTTTAATTGATAGTTTTCACTAACTAGTGTAGCCATTCGTTGTTTTTATCTATTAAACGATAAATAAAGTTAATTAATTTGTATAGATCATCGATTTCATTAATATTAGCCAATATCATAACAAAAATAAAAAAATTGTTTTGATTCTACAGTGAAATGTAACTAAATAAAGTTGTATCATTTTTTTAAAATAAAATTATAAACCGGTTACTATTGCTATTAATAAAATATTTTCTGACTTCATGAAATTAGCTATAATTTTTGAGTTTTACAAATTAAAATTGCAAATAACAATAGAATTATATCAATACTTACTTCCTTAGCGATTTAAATAAGTTCCGATTATTCTTTGTTAACAAATGAATTTATTGTTGATATATATTTACGAAATATTGATAATTTTATCTGAAAATAATCAAAATTTTTGAAGAGAGAGTTTATTTAATGCGACTACGCAGACAAAATGTAAATTGTAATAGGATGAGGTCTAAAAAATCGATAAAATCGGTCTACCTATATTGATTTTTGTCAGCCAATCATAAGTTTCCATTTATCTCATCGATCCGGCATCGCTTTTCCACGCGCAGACGTCGCGATGCGTCGGTTTTCAAACCCAACAACTTGAGGGGAGGTGTACTGCCATTAAGATGGACAATAAAATTTATATTTTATGAAAGAGGCGTTACTTTCCTGCAAAAATAAAATGATTATATTTTTTTAAATATTGATAACCTAATCTATTAGAATAATGCGTAGAAAATTATAAGATAGTAAAATATAAAAATTATAGTTTAAAAGCAATAATGAAAAATAGAGAATATATTATATACATATTTATACAAATTTTTATAAAATGAATACATGAAATTATTAATTATTTATATAAGTAGTAGAATTAAAAATTAAGTTTAATTATTTATTAAAAAAATCAAATATTTTACATATACTTCTATTGTTATTACAATTTAATATCATTTATATAGTTTGACAGTATTTATAAAAATAATTGCACTTTATATATTTTATTTAAAAATATTTTAAGAAAAATAATAAAGATTTTTCAAATTTAATTTGCATATGTACTTCATAAACATATAAATCACGTACGTAGTTGGTTTCCGAGCAATCATAAAAAATTTGCCGCAAGAAATGTATACATAAACGTATGTCTTTACTTGCATTTCTAATAACAATTGTGAATGTCAAAAATGGTTGATTATTAAAAACACTTTTTTAAATAAATTTTTATGGTTTTTTACGTTAAATTACATAAGTAATTGGGTAAAATGTCTGGTGAGTATTTTTTAAATAGATAAATTTAATATTTTTATGTATTAAACTGACGTTTAGGTTATATTTTGTAATAATATTTATGTTATTTTTCTTTAAAATTACTAATAGAAATATTATAAGACATTAGAGTTAAAATGCATTTTAAATATTTGAATTTCAGCTGAAACATCTGTATATGCATTATTAGAAACATCTGTATGCAACAATTCTGATGAAAACATAATCAAACATTTGAATGATTTAATATCAAGCAAACAAAATATCCAATTTAAAACTTTATCAACTGTAAAAACACTTCTGAAATCAAAAAATGTTGAAATTGTAAAACTAACTGCTCAAGGAATCGCAGAATCTGCAAAATCTGTTGAAAATAGAGAACATTTAACTGACAAAGACATAATAAGTTTGCTGTTATCGTTATTACATAATTTGGACGAATTATGTGTAGTACAAATTTGTAGAGCACTTGGTAATTTATGTTACGAAAATGATACTGCCCGTGAAATTGTGTCAGATTTAGATGGATTAAAAACGTTAATATCGTTTCTTGAATCAAATGTAGATACAACTAATGCACAATTTTTAAATATTACTTACGGATTTCTATTGAACTATCTTATGTCAAACGAAAGTTCACAAAAAAATGCTTTAGATTTAAATCTTATAAAATTGATTGAATCAGTTATTGATAAGAAGATTATCGATTTTGCCAATTACGAAGATCTCTTCACTCATTTATTGCTAATATTGAATTTATTATCGGAAAATATGATTGATTCCTGGTTTCCGAACGAGCTTTGTTTAAATTTAGTAAAACTTTTAGAATTATCAATGAATCCGGAACTATCCGAATTGTGTTTAGAACTTCTTCATAATCAAGGCGAAAATGGTTTGTTACGATAATTAGCTGTTTTTATTTTGAAGAAAATTAAATGATTTTATTTTTAGATGATATTAAATTGTTATTAGCTAAGTCAGGATTATGTGAATTATTATTTAATCTTCTTGAAGAACATAAATCTTTGGTACAAGACGAAGAAGGCAGAGCACTTATGAAACTTGCTTGCGATTTAATTGTTCTTATTCTTACTGGAGGTAATACATATATATGTTTTTACAATAATCAAAATCTATATATTTTTAACTTATTAATATAAATATCAAGAAAACCGAGCTTCAGCTCGCTGAAAAAAGACTAAATCACTTAAATAATTATTCATTTAAATAGTAGAGAAAGGATATTTTGAGTTTTGACCCATGTTATTTATGTTTACTGTTTTTTTTTTCACATTATTCGGTTGATTCGGTATCGAAATTGCGACATAGTAATCTAGTTTCTAAACTCTTTGGAGTTTCAAATAAATTAGTTTTTAAAAGTAGATGTTTAACTCTTATTAGTGTTAGGGTACGTCTTCACTTTAGTCGCTCCTATTTGTATAAAGATCGTCTCTGTTTGTCGTGGAAATCAACCGATTTGATAGTATAGAAAAGCGACCATTATAAGAAGGTTTTGAAATTTGATTGTATGCGAAAGATTAAAAAGATAGATTGAAAATTATTTAAACTTATTTTTATTTGCAGATGAATCAATGACATTATTATATAATAACGGAAATGGAAATGTATATAAAAATATGACAAGTTGGTTAGAGTCTGATGATATAGATTTATTAATAACTGGCGTTATTGCAATGGGTAATTTTGCAAGAAATGATACACACTGCATTAAAATGGTACAAAGTGGATTATCGGAAATTTTATTAGGTAAATTGAATCGGAAATTTTGAAAAGGACTTATCTTTATTTTTTTGTTATTACAATTAACAAGAGATTAACTGATGATTCTGAAAATTTAGGTTTATTGGCAAAACACAATCAAGTAGATGGTGAAATACGTTTACAGCATGCGCTATTAAGTGCGCTACGTAATTTAGTTATTCCAATTGAAAATAAAGCTCGTATACTTAAAAATGGTTTAGTAAATATTATTTATCCATTATTGGAAACTGAACAGCAACCGGTGGTTTTTAAATTATTGGGAACATTAAGAATGGTTATCGATGGACAAGGTAAGAATAAAACAGAATATGTATTAGAGATATTATGAATGTGAGAACGATTCGAAAGTCTGCGTATATGAAAAAAGAATGGCTGAGTATGAATTGTTTTTGGGGTAAGTTACGTTATCGTTACGGTATAAAATATCTGTAATTTAAATATCACTAGTAATAAGTAAAAAAAAACACATTATAACAGCGGTTCATCAATTATATTAGAAGATTCACATCGTTTTGGTGAATCATCTGATATAATTTATGAACCACAACAAAATATATATATTATAAAATTTAAAAGAAAAAAAACACTCATTTTACAGAAGAAACAGCGTTACAATTAGCGATGGACGTAGATTTACTTGAAAAACTAGTTGATTGGTGCTTTAATTCGGATCATCCTGGTGTTCGAGCTGAATCGCCTCGTCTATTAGCGTGGCTAATAAAACATTGTCATTCGACAAAACCCTATCCGAACATTGTTAAAGTGAAAGATTGTATTCGGTGTCTAGTCGAAATGATTCCATCAGCGCACGCTCTAATGCAAAACGAAGCGATACTAGCGCTGAATTTATTAAGTGTCACTTGCTTGAACGACGAACATAATCAACGTATAAAAACTGATAATCAGAACAATGCCAATCTACAATGTAATCAAATTGATAGGGAAGATTCGGAAATAATGTTTCAAAAAGAATATACCTTCGCCGAATTACTTGTTCATACAAATATCGGAAAATTTACATCGTTTTTATTGAATAAATACGGCGATAAAATGGAAAAAGAAGTTGTTGCAAATTTACTAACTTTGCTCGAATATTTCATACAAATACCAAATATTAAAGAACATTTAAAACAATCCGAAATTGTTGGCGCTTTTGCAAAATGTTTAAATCGAGAAAATTTAAAACCTTTATACGATCGAATTAATAAAATTACTAGCTCAATTGATTCTGGTTAGAAAATTTTATGCAAATGTTTCTAATTAATAAAAATAATTACATTTTTAATGATTTTATTATTCCATGATTCTTTCAGACTAAAGAACTTCAAATATAAATATAGTAAAAAATCTTTCAGAACTACAACCTAAAGCCGTTTTATTTTTTTCAAATATAAGTTTTTAGAACATTATGAATCTGTTGTGCAACTTAAAAAAAAATGGTTTTATAGTTTAACTATATCAGAATTACTAATTAAATTTACGAATAGGCATGGATAGATATAGGCTTTCTACGAACATCGCTAAAGATTTTTAAACTTAAAATTTATAAAATCTTATACATACGTTTTATTTGTCAATTATAATAATGTTAACGAAATATAGGTTAACCTTTGTATAACACGGTATTAGATTCCTGTATATACTGAAAAATCTATATAATTTTGTAAATTAACTTTTTACAAACTGTGATACAAATGTATTATGAAGATCATATATTTTGTTTTAATATTATTTCCACACATTCTACTATTTTTGTAAAAATTCTAAACTATTATGTTTTATGAGAATTATAAGGTAGGAAACTACTTGTACAATCCGGTGTACAAAATTTACAAAAGTAGTTTTCCCCTCGGAGAATGATTACAATTTTTCTAATCTAAATCATGTTAGATTATAATTGTATCATAAAAGTGTCGTATTATTCAAAGGTAACTTATAAATTTTTAAAAATATAATAAAAAAATCGTAAATTGAAAGAAAAAAAAATGTAGTTTGCTTTGACTTTTTATGAATTTTATTTTTTTGTCCTAGTTAATAGAATATGGACCAGAAATTTACTCCTACACAAATAAAATTTGAATAATAGATTTAAGATAGCACTTCTAATGAAATATTTATTGCAAAGCAAATTTATTACAAATAAAATATTTAACTTCTATCGTAAGAAAATATGTTTTTTACATGGTGGTGAGCGCAGCTCTTGATCATAGGAATTTAAAATGTAACATTATACTTTCGTAATTTCCTGTTTTACTAATTATGTAATAATAATAAAACTTGAAGTCTAAATTTTAAAGAATTCTTCATCGAAATCAATATAGTAAATTAATTTTGTATGTTTTGTAATGACAGGAATTAGATAATAAAAATATTGAAAATTACCTCAAAAATAAACATAGCCATGGAATTGATATAAAAATATTTGTCGTTTTATGTGTCAAAATATAAATAAAGTAGATAATTACATATTATTTATTATTAAATAAATTGTACGAATAAAAATATCTTTATTTTGTAAAAATATTTGTGGTTCTGAATATAGAAATAATAATTCAGTTATTTTGATGGTTACTGTTGAGGTAATTTTCAAAATTTTCATTTTTAATTTCGGTTAAACTTTACTTTATGGCCAAACCTGAAGTTGGCTGCGGAAAATAAAAATAAATAAATAGGTTGGATTTGGTTTATTTATATTTTCCGCAGCCAACTTCAGGTTTGGCCGTAAAGTAGACCTTAATTTCTACCGTTACAAAGACAAACACCAAGAGAGTTGCACTGATCACCCTGTATATTTAAAATGTCACAAGTCACAAATTAACCCAAAATGTGGGAATTACAATTGTAAGCCATTTTTAACTAGTCGTTTATATTAATTTATTACATATATTCAATAATATTTTAATGTAATTTTGAACGTGCTATTTCATACGTAACTTATTGACTATATTCGTTTTGATTCATTGTTGTAATTTCTACTATATAATAATTCACATATTTTCGCACTTAAAATATTTAAGAATTTTTCAGTATTATCGTATATTTAAAAAAAATAGTTGCATTTTTATGATAATGCATTTAGAATCTATCCAAGAGACCAAATACACACGAAAATATTTAAAAATTGCATATTTTAACATCTCTTGTTACTATTTGATAAGCAACAATTGAAAATTTTTAATAGTTATAAAGATTATTAAATAATATAAATTTCAAAAAACAATAATAAAATTACATTTCCATTATTATATTGTACGTATTATTATATTTGATTTTTGTATGTTTAGTAATTTGATTGAATGATATATTAAAAGTTTTATTCTTATTAGAATAAACTAATAGCCCTGTTCGATTCGCACACTTGCGTCTACTGTTTACTGCTGCATCAATGTTTATTGTTTTATTCACTCTTTGCAGTTAGAAATTATCTAAATGGCAAACCGCTGCATCAATTACAGTGGCGTTTTGCAGTAAAACGCAAGAGAGTCAATCGAACAAATAATCTAATGTATTCGTAGATTAGTGAGTTGCTATGAAGTTGTTTGTTAACTTGCTTTTTTGCAAGTTCAGATATAAATATGTATTTTCTAAATTTAAAAACTGTTTTCATAATAATAAATTATCTTTTTAGATTACAAATTACGTTTATTTATTTCCTTTCTCCGAATCCAATTTAGTAAATAGCCACAGAGTGCTGCAGTCAGATGTCTTATATTAAAATCAATTCCGGTTTAATAATTTTTACAAAAATAATGCATCTTTGTAATAAATAAATAAATAAAGAAACATTTAGAGCTTCCAAGTCCACTCTTGTATCTTTTCGGTGAACAATATTTTATTCCAATTATTAACAAAATCAGTTCAAACAAACAATTCAAAATGGTGCGTTTTGTCCAGAAGTATCTATTAAGTAAGGTAATAAAAATACAGAAATTATTAACGAATGTCTTTTATTATTTTACTTTGTAAAGTGAATGAAATATACACAATAAAAACTTTGGTAAAACCGAAATACTTTCAATATAACAGAAGATATATATAATATTATATTACAATGAGAATAATTTGATAATTATTTTTTTTTTGTGAGACTAAATTGCTCAAAAGATTATTAAATATTTTTCTCTACTATCTACACATACTGTTCTTGTGATATTCGTAACTCGTAAAATACTTGACTATATAATTGAAGTAGTGTAGTAATACTAGATCGAAATCGAGGGCAAAATGTTATGGCTTCTGTTCGAAACTTATTTGGTAAAAAACCCAATCTTCGAGAAAAGATGGCACAAATGCTGTTGTCTTATTTATGGTAACAGGTGGATTTAGTTTCTTTAATTGAGATTCGTACATTTTTAAAGCCTCCGGACAGCTAACACCATTTCCCTGTAAATTAAATTTACATACGAATCAAATATGTATATTTTAAATTTGAAAACATACATACATATACAGATAGTGACCGTGTCTTAAGACTAACATATAAAATTATACTTTCGTAATGTCTTGCTTCCTTAATTATTTTAGGTTATTTTAGATTCAAAAAATCTATCCTCTAAAAACTTATATTTGATTTTAATTAGCGAAGCAGGAAATTGTAAAAGTATGGTTGTAAAAATTCTATAATCGAGAGTCGTGATCATCGTATACACACATACACAATTACCCAAAAGAATAGGGAACAAACTTTTACTATTTAAGCAGAAATTAGTTTCCGTCAAAATATATTTTCATCCACATTCATATCATCTCTTATACATGCTCGTTTATTCAAAACACCTTTCATAAACGTTCACTCACTTTCATATATTCTTTTAACCATCTTAATTGATTTACATCAACTTTCGCAACAATTTTTCTTTCAATTGTACACTCTTTTTTTATCATTTCGCATCAGATTCCTTCTAGCACTCAAAAATCTTATTTCCGTATAGCAGTCATTTTCTTTTTATGCATTTGCAGCCAAACCCAACATACACTACCATCAATATAGCCAATAGCAAAAAATAAGTTAATAATTACATGAGTCATAAATTTGCCCGTCGGTTTTAATATCTTAAAAGACATTTGTAAGATTTTCATAATAAAATCCCACATTTCTTTTTCAGTTTCAGATATAGGAATATCAGTTAAATCGCCGAATACGTAATCAAATTTTCTTCCTTCGGAAGCGAATAAATTCAGAGACTTTGTACAGTCTCCAATAATTATCTGTAATAATAAAAAACAACCAAAAATAAATTACTGATAATTTAAACATCACTATTTATAGAGAAAAAGAAATACTTGATAGTTAGGACCAGTTTTCTTCTCTAAGACATCGCCACAAATTGACTTCATGTGATCATTACAAGCACGCATAACAGTGTCATCGATTTCCAACATGGTCACATGTCGCGGATTTTCTTTTAATAATTCGTATAACAAGGCACCATCTCCTCCTCCTAAATTACAAATTATAATTAATATACACACAAAACAAGTATTTATTTCCAAATATTATCTGTTACCGAGAATAACAATTTCTTTATCTTTGTAATCTTCAACACCTCTCTGCATTAATGTTTCGGTGTAAATTAGGTCCGCTTCAGATATATCTAGAAAATCATTTTATTTTTATTATACAACGGTGTTAATTTAAAAACTAGTCATAGGCCCGGGAAATCAGTTTTTCTTTGTGAACTTTAGCGCAAAGAAAAATTGATTTTTCATGTTAAAACGCCTGTGATCAGTTTTTAAATTAATATTCTATATATATATATATATATATATATATATATATATATATATATATATATATATATATATATACCGGGTGTCTACTTTTTTTTTGTTACATAGGGAATACAATGCTAAAATTTTCATTTGGTGATAAATTTTCCCCTAATTATTATAGAACAAAAGTACAAATACAAAAGTTGTTTAGAATTCAAAAATGCATCAAATGATGCCAAATTTATCAATATAGGATGTTCCGATCAAGAATTAGAAGCAAATTAAAATTTCCATTTTTGCGCTCTTTACATCAAAGTGCCATGGAAATTAAACAAATAATTTCATTTCTTCTGGAGTTTGAGTTTGACAGATCGTATTTATTTTATTGTTACGTTCTGTATTATTATCATTATTATTGAAAATAATGAATAAACTTAAGGTAAATGAAAAAGTTCAGTGCGTAAAATGGTATTTTACTGGAAATTCGATAAAACAAATACGATCTGTCAAACTCAAACTCCAGAAGAAATGAAATTATTTGTTTAATTTCCATGGCACTTTGATGTAAAGAGCGCAAAAATGGAAATTTTAATTTGCTTCTAATTCTTGATCGGAACATCCTATATTGATAAATTTGGCATCATTTGATGCATTTTTGAATTCTAAACAACTTTTGTATTTGTACTTTTGTTCTATAATAATTAGGGGAAAATTTATCACCAAATGAAAATTTTAGCATTGTATTCCCTATGTAACAAAAAAAAAGTAGACACCCGGTATATATATATATATATATATATATATATATATATATATATATATACTTATTGATATAGACAAAATTATAATTATTTGATCTAGATATTATTATGGAAAATAAGTTTTAAAAAAAATTACTTTGTAAATCGTCCAGAACGAGCATATTTCCGAGACTTTTCGAATGAACGATTTGCACCTTTTGAAATTGAGATCTTTCTTCGAATACCATTTTATCGATATCGTATTCGAGTAAACGTTCATCTATAAAAACAAATAATGTTTCATAAAAATCGATAATTTATTTAAAAAGTGCATCCACATATATTATAACATGCTCCTTGAATTTATATAAGCAGTAAACATTGACTTTTTTTGCGATAAATTTTAATCGGACACATGCTACACTCTATACACAAAATGCATCACGGAATAAAAGTTTACATAACAAATTAATTATTAGGGAGTTTTTCCTCTAAAGTTACGATAACGCTAAATTAAAGAAAGTTGTAATAGAAATACTATTGAATCACATGATTTTATCGTTTAACGTAAAATGTGCAAAAATATTCTAATAATTTTGTATTAAATTTAACAGTATTATATTTTTTAAAGTTATATTAAATTATACGATAATAAAAAAGCATAGTTTGTAAAATAAAATTTTATAACTATCATACACTAAAAATGTTTATATTAAAAATATTTAAAAATGTTTAGTTTTTAACATTATGAATAAAAATAATAATGATCGATATTTTCATTTCACTTTTTTGTGTGAAAAAAATGCTTTTATCATTAATTTAATCGAGAATTTCGAAAAAGACTTATCTCAAATTTTTGTCATTTTTATTTCTTTTAACGAGAAATGCTTATTTTTTTATTTTCTTTGTGTTAGAAAATGCGTAAACATGTTTCAAATAAACGATTAGGGAGTGAATTGTATTGTCTTTGTAAAAAGCCAGTTGAGTACGCAAGAGAAGAAACGTAGATTTCTGTGGAAATTTGTATTTTCAAAATTTTAAATAAAAAATACTATTTTTGTTTTTTTTTTTATATTTTAGTGGCTTATTTTATATTATTTTATATTAATACATCTTAAATATCTTAATTAATTTAGAAAAATTAAAAATATTGGGTCATAGCATGTACCAAATTAGACGCGCAACTAATTTTATTTTATACAACAGTTTAGATTATACTCAGTTTTTTTTTGTATTGCTTTGAAAACTTTGTTTTACTTTTCGAAATTCCCATTGTTATAAAAACCAAACATAAATATGTATGTAACAACTTTTATTCTCGTTTTGTTGGATGAAATTTTGATTTTGAGAATATTTTTGTTTGAATCCGGAAATTTGCAGAAGCACACGTACATACAAATATGCACATACCTGAGCTGGGATAATATCTTATAAAAGTGCCTCTTTTCAGAGGTGCAAAAACTTGACTTCGCTCTATCGCTGAAATTTGTCCTACCAGAGTCTTGTCCAATTCTCGGCATCGCTATAACATTACCCATGCATACTATACACATCACACTACAGCATCAAAATAAAATAAAAATGATGGAAAAGAAAATATATATATTTTTTTTTTACATTCTGTGTTATAAGTTATATGCAAATATTCTGTTTCAAAAATAAAAACATGCAAATTAACCCGTAATTTATTGCAAATCATGATATAATTGATTGTTCGTTCTGTTTAAGAGAATTTATTTATGAAAAATAGTATAAATTAATACATAAAATCTGGTAATAAAAAACATACAAATATTAATTACAAAAATAAACAATATAAATTCAGATTAAGTTATTGCCTCAATAATAATAGTATAACTAACCGAAGAATAAAAAATATCTATTACCAGGATTAATTGGTAAAATATACTGCATCCTGCAATATTTTTAAATTAATGCTATTTTTCAACCCCACAAAAATTGTGATAATAGAAAACAATTTTAGCATTTTGCATAACAAATTTTTGAAATAACCATAAAATATGTATTCCATCAACAAAAAATATAAGTAACGGCAAAAAATGTAAGTAAACGATCAAATACGTATAGTTTATTTAAATTATAAAAATTCCTGTATAAATTATAAGTAATTTAGTATACCAAATTACGATTACCAAAAAAATATCTATTTGTATAATGAGATAAAGATAATAGTCATAAAATATTCATATTAATATATAAACTACTTTTTACAATGTTTCTAAATTATTATCAATACTAACTACTTTTAAATTGGAATATTCTTTTATTACTGAAAAATTACTGTAAATTATCTATAATTTAATATGGATTATATCGTTTTTAAAAATTAGATAAATTCCCTTTGAAACATTAAGTATTTATTAAAATTTTCCCAATTCGATTATAATTAATGTTGTTTGCAGTAATTATGGGTTAATTTCTAATATGAATTTTTGGCGGGCTATATAGATAAAAAATTATATGAATGCAAATGAAATGAATGCAGATAATTTTCTAAACCTAATATTTACATCAGACAAAAATGCATTCAAGGCAAATTATGAAGTTAATAAATAAAAAAATCTGCGGTTAATAAGTATAATAAAAATGTAACCTCAGAGAGAGAAACGCAATAAAAACAGAAACAGAAATAAATATATACACAGCATTTATGCTGCCGCCGAACCTGAACTGCTCAAATATACGTCAAATTTGGCGCCTCGTTTGATGGGAGGAAATAGTTTACCCCGAAAAGAACTTAACGCAATACGTATTCTTTGTTCCAATTGTTTAGAACGCTGCAAATAAGATCACTAGTGGTGTATACATATCATAAGTAAATAATGATTTCAGAAAAATAACTTTTAACTAGGCAAATAATACATATATGCAAATATATCTGTATTTCGGAGCAAAAATATTATTTTAAATTTAGAGTTAAATTACGTAAATAGGTTTAATCCAGTGATTCCCAAAGTGTGCGCCGCGGCTCCCTGGGGCGCCGCGGTGCCGTCATAAGGGCGCCGCGAAATATTCAATTAAACAATTCGGCAATTTTCTTGGAATTTCCAATTCTCGAATTTTTGCGCCAATAATCGTGTATGCTGTCAAAATTGCAAGAATCTAGCAACTTTCGAGTTTTTCATTGTTTTCTTTCCAATCCGCATCTTTTGAAACGGCTAGGGTGTGGCACAAACTCTTTTCATTATTCCAAAATCAATCGCCTCCAAACATTCCTATCCAAACAAGCAACTTTTGCTTCATCCACATTCATAATTCCTCTCATTCTAGTCTCAATATTGATATTACCGAAACAGTTGAAATTAGATATTTTATATTATCCCAAGGAAAATAGTAAGTATTTTTTTTTAATTTTTTGCTGTTAAATGGGTAGGTCAAAAATTTAGAAAAAAATTTGATGTATTAAGGGCGCCGCGGAAAAAATCCGATTATTTAGGGAGCCGCAAACCGAAAAAAATTGGGAACCTCTGGTTTAATCAAATCGAAAATTAACATTTTTTCCCTAATCTACCTAACAATATAGAAATATAATTTTATTAATATTAATGTCAAAAGATAAACTTTTGTTTTTAGGTCCTGAACCTGCGTTATGATTAATTCTAATATTATTAAATTCACTGTCAGGTTCGTTATTGTTTTAAACAATGACGCGTTTCGACTTTTCAGTCATCTTCAGATTTTCTGTGTACTCGAATCACAAACACGGACCAAAGACAGAAAATCTGAAGATGACTGAAAAGTCGAAACGCGTTATTGTTAAA
Organism: Clivina fossor; assembly: GCA_963966155.1. Taxonomy (NCBI): domain Eukaryota; kingdom Metazoa; phylum Arthropoda; class Insecta; order Coleoptera; family Carabidae; genus Clivina; species Clivina fossor. The sequence goes on along the minus strand of OZ014553.1, from coordinate 6,439,947 downwards.
AACAATAACGAACCTGACAGGGAATTTAATAATATTCGAATTAATCATAATTTTATTATATTGAAAATAAAATACTGTTTATCCATTAATGATTCCGTCAAATACTATTGTCTAGTAAAAAGCTATTTTCATAAAATAACTATTTGCCTACGACAAATACATATAACAAACTTTTGAAGTTAAATTATTGTACAATTACAGCCGGTTTCATAATACTAAAGTCGACTTTAAACCGACAAAAACAGCATAAATTTTAAATTCTAGCATTATTATTATTGCTGTGAATAAAACGATGCTTTTTGTTAACTTCTCAAAATTCGAATTACAAAATTATTTGTTGTTGTCAATAGAATATTTTTTAGTTGCCTTAAGGTAAGATAACAATACATTTCGAATTTTTCGGGTCGGTCCCGAATTTTAACCCTTTGCCACAAATTTTTCGATATATATATATATATATATATATATATATTGGGTTGGTGCATAATTATTATCAGGTATTTTTGTAGGCGGGTTATTTGTTAATAAAAATTGCCGTTTTGTTTACTTTTTTTAATAAAAAGAACCGTAACTTCTTTGCCCATGGAATCGACCGTCTTCCAAGCAAATGGGAAGCAGTTATTGAAGTAAATATTGACTACGTTCCGGAATAATCATTTAAAAATGTTATTGTTGTATTTTTATGTTTCGTTTTTCATAATAAATATTGTTTAAAAAAAGCCTGATAATTATGCACCAACCTTATCCGATTTGTCCCAAATTATAGAAAATATTTTCAAATAAATAAATTTAATTTGTAACTAGTGTATTTCATTGAAAATTGTATCCAAGTTACTCACGCACGGTAGTAAGTAAGCAAATAAGTTACACAATTATTGTTCAACGCGTCAGTACGAATATATCCAATGTGGTCCGATTTATATTTGCGCTGAAGTTTTCGCTTATTTATACGATTTAATGGCAATAACACAATAGGTTAGAATTTATAAGTTAGTTTTTTTTAATAAAGTTAAAATTTTCGAAACTAAAACAAATGTCTGCATTTACTATATGTAGATTATATTTTTAATTTATACAAAAACCACTGACTTAAAACCTTAGTTGCCCGTCCCAAATTTTGAACAGAAATCTGGTCACCTGACTTAAGGTCGACTTTAGTTAAGTGTTTACTATAAAACCGCTCGTTAATTTTTTACTAGTCACTACAATACCCGAAAATAGTGCAATAAAATTTACGATTTTTTATCATTCGGAATTCGGATCAAAAACATAACCAATACATTAGCAATATTTACCTCAAAAGAAATCACAGGTTCTTGATTATCTCCTTTAAAATATTCGATATTTATCGTTATCAATCCATGATTGTAAATTCGCAATGTTGTTAAAGTACCTAGGTCACTGGTAAAGACTTTAATTGTACTGCCATCCAAGCTAAAGTTATTTATTAATTTAAGATTAGTTAAATAATCTCTTAAAATATTTTCCACTTTAGTTAATAAAATTGATATTTGACTATCATTTTGAACACGAGCTGGGTCCACTGAAAAATCTAATAATAATGTATTAACTGCCATTATTAAAATGACCGGCTTTTCGAACGAACACGTTTATTGATTGCAAGAATTTAGAAGGCTGAGGAGAATTCAACTCAGCTGGTAGGATATCGTAAAAATTGTAAATTTAATTTATTAATACGTATGTCGCCATCTATGTATCACATGAATTAACTACTTTTTAGTATTTTTATTGTATATTTATATAAATAAATAAATTTTTCTCAATAATACAAAATAATAAAAATGCAATATTCGAATGTAAAATAAATTATTTTATTTACACTATGAACAACAGATGGCATTAGCTTCCAATGCCAAATTTATTACTTTCTGTGTTTACTAATTTTTAATTTATTTAAAACATATATTTAAAATATTATAATAAATACTTTTAAATCTGATAATTTGATCTATAATTTATTTTTGAAAATAGGTTAAGTTAAGTTTTACGAAAAGGATATAATAATTATAAGGAAAATAAAAACTTCATATACCCGTAACATGCATTTTTATTATACATTGTTACAAAAAAAAAAGAAATAAAGTTTGAATCACAACATTATTTTTTTAATTATTTTTTTTAACACACAACTGTCAATTATAAATACAATAATTATGTATGATACAATAGAGATTTCTTTTAATCACAGACATACAATAATAATAATAATAATATATATATATACAATATAATATAAAGCGACTTCATTGCTCTTGAAACCAGAATAAAAAAATAGAAGTAGTTACTTATCGAGAGAAAAAAATTGTACTGTATTTAAATACACTCTTGGACAAAATTAATGCACTACTTTTGTATTTTGTGTTTGAACTAAGTTTGTTGATAAATTGAAATTAAATATTTTACACTGAACAGGGATAAATTTAGGTGCTCTAAATGAACCAAACAGAAAATAATATTTACGGCTTTATCATGTTTTTGGCAAGATTCTCTTATAAGGCGTACAAAGTTAGTGACAATGCCAAGTGAAAAATATATATATATTTAATGCACAAAATTAAAATTACAAGTTTTGAATTAATTTTATCCAGGAGATTAGTTTACCAAACCAAAATATAACTTTACTGTAAAGAACACCATTCGATATAATATGTATTTTGAATGAGAATGATATATATGAGCTATTATAAACTTAACATTTTTTTAAAACCTCTAATAGAAAGTCTTCAATCGAGAAATTTCAAACAAGCAAAATTTATGTCTCTAGTCAAAAATACATACTTTATAGCAGAAATTAATTTCCATATCATAAGCTCATATTTAAGTACTAAAGTTTCTAGCTCAGTCAAAAATTTCCAAAAAATGAAAAACTCACAATACGTAGTGTAATAGTTTAAATTGGAATCATATGAAAAACTTTATTTGTTTTAGGTTAATTTTAGTAAATTTTATTATTTTAATTTCTCTGTGACCGTAGCCAATTCATAAAAAAATGTAGTTATTGTAGCTGTTTCTTGTATATACTTTGTTGCCTCTAGAATTTAATTGAACAATATTTTATAAATTATATCAACATGAAATTTATGTTTAAATTGAAAATTGACTACAACACATTTCAGTCCACGAAAATTATGCAAAAAAAGACAAACAATCATTATAGAAAAATGACCCATATGATTCCAACTGAAATCCAGTCATGCTTGTAGAATAGAATAAAGAAGCACAAATTTTTTAATGTTGCCAAGTCATTGAAAATATACAACTCCCTTATTTGTTTAACGTTGTTATATAAAAATAGTTTTAGTTAATGATATTAATAAATCACACGTAATAATTTTTATGGCAAAAACGGTTGTTATTACGGTAATAAATTCTCACTACTAGAGCTAAGATTTGGTAAGGACTTGAAAACGGACTTATTTCGTGTAATACCGGCTTCGGCTACATCGCTCGCACTCACTGTATTACTGCCCAACGATACGATCGAATTTTTCGCTGTTTTTGAACGTCGTATTGTATTTTCAATATCCATTGCGAGCATCTCTTGAATATTTAGTTCTAACGGATCGAAACAGGGCGTTTCGATTCGAAGAAATTTATCGGCGCAACGTGGATCGCCCGCGTTCGAGAATTGATCATAGCTCGGTGTATCGGTACGGTGATATTCTATATTCACAAGTAAATTTATGAAAATCGTTGTTAAAGAGAACTTTTTTAATCGATAGATTATTTACTAATATTTTATTAGAAATACTAACCAAAAATGTTTTCAAATACTGCCCAAATAAATATGTCTTCAATTATTTAGATTCATATGTTTATTAATCATTTAAGAAGTGTTTATTACACGAACGATTATGTACAACAGACCTGGGTAGACTTTTTTGAAACTCAAAACTTAATTTTTTTCCTAAGCTCCCAGCCTACTAATGTATAATAATAATAATAATAATAATAATAATAATAAATAATTAGTAATTGATGGAATTCAGTCTTTTATATGTTTTTATTAACTACTAAGTCAACGTTTCGGCAATCTCTGTTGCCTTCTTCAGGGCTAGCAGAATATTTTAGTAGATTTTACATGTAATGTAAAAATACATTATTTGATCAGTAAATTTAAAAATACAAATTAGCACTGTTATATAAAAAGCATGCCATGCAACATTTATTATTAAAATGATTTTTTGACATGCTTTTTTTTATGTAACAGTGATATTTTGTATTTTTCAATTTACTGATCAAATGATAGCTGTAGTCTTTTTACCAAAAAATTGACTCAGCTAAGTTGGCAAGTGAAGTGAGGTGGAATGAAGTGAATTGAGGTGAAACGAAATGAAGTGAGTTGAGTTGCTTTATAAAAGAACAAGATATTCAAACTCTAGCAAGAGAACACGAATATCTGGCAAAGATCGAAATACTTTGACACCTTTTTTGACGTTTGTTATTCTAATCAATCATAAATTTGTGAATCTTTGATAAATTTTACATTAATTTTTAAATTTAAAGGTCCAATATTATTCAATCATTCAATTTCGTATGATATTTTTCGTCGTTAACCTTAAAAACAGCAAGATTGACACAAACTTAACCTCTACTACTAAACTCAGTATCATCTGAGTATCTCAGATATCTCACTTCATTTTGAGATTATTTTGCGGGTGCAGCAGAATCGGTAAGGGGGGAAGGTATCCAACTCAGTTTGTCGTAGCTCAGTTAAGATAAAAAGAATAAAAATTATCTGAGTTGATCTGAGTTTATCTGAAGTGAGGTGAGATCTCAGTAAATCTTAGGTAAAAAGAATACAGCTAATAAATTTTTGTTACCAAAATATTCGGCAATAGAGATTGCCGAAACGTTGGCTTAGTAGTTAATAAAAACATATAAAAGACTGAATTCCATCAATTACTAATTATTTATTAAATATTAACAGACTATTTTTCCAATTTAATTTATAATAATAATGTTTGAATTTTTACTTAGAAGGTGAAAAAAATACTTCGGTTTATAGCATATATATCTAAATTTATTGTGATAAAGTTTTATAAACAAAATCTTGAGATCAACTTTCGGCCCAAGTCTGATATATACAGAGTGTGCACCGAGAGTTTCGAATTTTTTTTGACCATTTTCAATTTATTTTACCTTTATCGACGGTTGGTAAGTTATCAGTTGATTGTGCTGTCTGTTGCGGTGTTTGTATATCGATTGTACTGGAAATGGGTCGTAGGTGAGTGCTATCCGTAACAATAACACTACGTTCGCCAAATAATAAACTACTATCGGCCAATGGTGGGGTTATATCAGCGCAACGTGGTCCACTTTCGATGTTTGCAACAACTTGGGCTGATGAACGTTCCGTACGGGTTGTACTCGGCTTTGCCGGGACGGCAAATGTTGTTGGAGACGGTGGCGCTACTATCTTTTCGGGCGCGTTCTGAACTAAGATTATTCTGAAATTTTGTGTTCACTTATATAAATATATATATATATATTTCAAAGTAAAGTATAAAGAGGCCTATTTATACATGAGCTAATTCGTGTCCGTGCAATTTCTCATACTGAAGTCAATCGAAAACAATATTTAAATCATCATGTAAATACAGCATTACAAATTGCTCGAATTATGTATAAATAAGTAGTCTTAAAGCTATATATTATATTTGAATCATACGCAGTATTCGATGTGTATATATCAAATTGTTTTTGTATTTTTCTGATATTAAATAAAATTAGTTTTTTTAATATATTTGAAATTTTTATTAATCTAAGCGCACACCTGTCTTGACCATTGACAATGCAAGTAAAAATTATTAAAGAAACTCTATGTTCAGCTTCTCGAGCATGTAATCCCTATGTTCCATTTAGGAATTACGGAAACTGATGATGAAATACACATCTACTCAATCACATCATATACCCATTAGGATGTGGCACAAACTATTTCCATTCAAGCAGAAATTAGTTTATTCGCATTTACGATACCTTTCATATATGCTCTTTTATTCATACCACTTGAAAAGATTTGCTCTAGCAAAACACTCTCAATCATCTACACATTAAAAGTCAACTAAATTAATACAAATTGATTTTTACTTCTATAACTTTTTAAAGTTATTATTATTTTCCTATAAAATTATGTTTTGAATTAATTTCTGTATTTTGAATTTTGTAACAGATCTATGAACAAAATTTTCGTTTCATAGTTCGGTTACTGTAAATAAGAAATAAGATGCATAGCCTAACAAGCCGATTCAATGACTGAGTAACTTGTGAAATTTTGGGAAAAATATAAAATCTCAATATTTTTGAGTATTATTATATTAAATTTCACAATGACAATATGAACATTTATTTGTTCAAGGTTTATTACTGTAAATAAGAAATTACAACAATAGCAATAAAAATCATAAAATATTTCTACTTTCTTATGAAAAATTCAGAATTTGCAACTTTGTAAATATTTGAAAACAGCATGAAATAAATATATAAATTCTATCTTTAACTTGACACTTAATAAACAAACTACGCAGATAAGGCCGGCAAAAATAGTTGCTTTTTCCTTGGAAAAAATTAATGTAACTTTCATAAACGACATTATTTCGTCATCAGGTTTGTCTGCAAGTAATAATGTGTTATCTATATTGTATTCATTTACATTAGTATTTCAAAAAAACAAAAAACATTAATGTGTAGCCGGCCTTCTAGCATTAGTGAAAAAAAAATAGTAAATTCCCGGAAAAAATTAACACACAATTAATTCATTTTTGTCGTTTTGTCTTTTCATTTGTTATTTTTCCAATTTTAAAAAATTGTCCTAATACTCCAAGCGCAATATCCTATAGATTAAGAAATTTATTTGTTTTTTGATTTCAGATAAGATGTGCACTTCCGCGGATTCGTGCAGCTGAAGCACCTCCTTGAGACCAGACAACTTTGACTGCGCGGGTAGGGGGGCGGGGGGGGTTAATATTTTACAATATTAAAAAATTTACAAAACATAATTTCATAAGTCAATAAATATTATAAAAAAAGATTTACGATGATTGCTCCATTAGTTTTCTTAAAAAAAAAGTTGGTAAAAATCATGCGTTTTTTACTCATACAAAGAAGAATGGACCATTAATGTATGTACATTTGGAGTAAATCCAAGCATTGCCACTAACTCTGTACGCATTATAAAAGAATTTGTCCAAAACATGAGGCTGTAATCAAATGGTTTACTTGCAAAATGCAGATATTTGTAAAACTTATTTGTTGTTAGTTTGGCCTATTTCAAGCTTCTAAATTTTCCTGTATCTTGTCAGTCAACAATATTTGATTTCAATTATCAAAAAAAACAAACTGATGCGTTAATTTTGTCCAGAAGTTTATGTTGCTGGTCCATTAAGCGTTAAATTATACATTTCGATATTCATCACTGAATAAATTATTTATTATTTATGAAACCGTAGTAGTTACCAATGAATTCAATCTAAATATGAGACAGAGCATGAAACTACTAAATAAATTAGAAAAAAAAAAAATAAAGCATATTTATTATAAAGAATTCATTAAATTTATTACGTAAATAAATAATTATCAAAAATTCCAGACTTTTTTTTTGTAATACCATTGAATATAATAATCTTAATTTAATTCTATAGTTGTTTGCCATTTCTTTATTTTCTATGAATGTGGATGAAGCTATAGAGTTGCTTGTTTGGATAGGAATGTTTGGAGGAAACTGATTTCGAGATAATGGAAAGAGTTTGTACCACACTCTTTTGGATATATGGCGTGACTGTGTATGTATGTATGTATAAATAATTATTCTGTTAAGCTTTAATGATTAATAAATAATTTTGGCATAGTGGAAAGAGTTTGTGCCACACCCTTTTGCCACATGACGTGATTGTACATTTATGTATGTATTATAATATTTATTTATAAAACAATATGAAAATTAAATAAAAAGTTTATAATTATCAATAATTTACTAATTAACTATTTAAATCCTGCATTTTCACTTCACGCATTAATTTAATTATACTTATTTTATCAAAATATATTTTATTTACATGTAAACAAATATAATAAATATGAAAGGTGATTTTGAAATAAAATTTTGGCCGAATTCCAAGTTAAATAAAGATCTGTACAGTCAGTTCTAAAATATTTTAATTGAATATTTATTTTTAAATTCCATCGACAAAACAAAAAAATCGTAAATTTCATTAGGAAATAAATAAATAACAAAAACAAATACAATCATGGATAAAATTAACGTATTTGTATTTTGCGTTTGAATTGATTTTGTTAAATTGTAGCTCTAAATAAACCAAACGAGACAGAAATAAGTCTTAATGAAGAATTTACAAACTGCATTTTCTAAGAAACCGTTTGAAGATGGGGCTTCATCATGTTCTGAGCAAGATTCTCTTATAATGCGTACAGAGTTAGTACATGCATACACAATCACGCTATGTACCCAAAAGGATGTGACACAAACTCTTTCCACTATCCCGAAACTAGTTTCCTCCAAACATCCCTATCAAAACAAGCATCTTTAGCTTCATCTACATTCATAATTCTTCTGATACATGCTCTTCTATTCTTACTACTTGGAAACTTTCGCTCACACAAGCCACTCAACGCAAACGTATAATCATATAAATCTTTTTAACCAAACGTTCATTAGACATTCGCTCAAGATATCCGAACCATCTTAACTGATTCAACACCAACATTTTTTTTTCAATTTCACACTCATCGTACACTAATCTATTTCTATTTAGTTATCCACTTTAAATGCCCAAAATTACATTAAAAAGATCCTAGATAAAAATATTGTGCATTTTATAAATTTTATTAAATCTGAACTGTTTTATAATACAAGATAACGCCCGACTGCTCACTGCGTTTAATAGGTTACCGGATATTTACTAAATTAAATTTGAAATATTAAAAAATTTAATTTTCGTTATTTTAATTAGTTCATTCTATATATTTCTTCATAATTTATAATATATCTAATTGCTTATAAAAAAGTATAAATTTAATACGCAAAATTAAAATTGCAAGTACTAGATTTAATTTAAAGTAATGTGTTAATTTTGTCCAAGAGTTTACAATATATTTTTATATTAATTTTATTATGTTCAATTTAAATGACTATATTTAATTATTATAAAGTCAGCGTTTAAGTCGAAAATATTATGTGGAAAATAATATTATACGAGTTAAACGATGTTATTATTTTTAATTTTTAAACTGCTCAGTTAATATTTTAATTAGCTAATACGTTTAACATTTTATAACATCAAACAGTAATAAAGATAATATGGAACAACATATTTAAATAGTCTGTTTCCTTGAATAATTTTTTCTAGTAGATAAGCTTAACGTCGATATTTAAAGAAAATATATTTCTATTTTTACAATTATCAGGGACATATATTAAAATTTTAAAAAAATTGAGTCAAAATCATAAGGAAACCACAAGAATAATAAGTTAAGTTTATCGAAAATATGATAGAAAACTAAAATAAATTTACTTTTATCGTTTTCTGTTTCGATTTATGTATTTCCTTTAAAGTAACAATAAAATTGATAACATACTTTATAAATAAATAAATGTTACCGTTGACAACAATTATAGGTTTAGTCAGATATTCTGAGAGCCAATTGCATAAAACATTGGCTACTAACGTTTTTAAAACAATTGATAATATAATCGAATAGTTAATTATTAATTAACATTATACAAACGGTCCTCGAAGTTTCTATAAGTTTTTCAATGCTATGAAATATTTTTTAAATATGGCTTTTTCAAAATTTATATTATCATTCCTAAATGGAACTTGGGACTATATGAAATATTGAATTTTATGATTACCTTAACAAGTTTTACTTGCATTATTAATTATGTGACTTGTTAGTTTATAAACAAGACATCTATAGCTTATAATAGGTTCCAAACTACTCGCACACAAGGTGTAATTTAAGTATCACAAAATTTTGAAATTTTAGTTAGGTACGTTATTATAAATATATTAAAAGTAATAGTACAAACAGCGTATTGACAGTCTCTAATGTTACACAGCCACAGGCTGCTAACGGTTGAAATAAAATATAAAAATTGATGAAATTCTCGATTTTGTAATTATTATATCGTGACACACGCAAATACATATAAAACACACAACAATTTGTTGAATAAAGTAGATATATTTAACATAGTAAAAATCTTTCAAAACTCATATTAAAATAAAAAAGCTTTAGGTTTACGTTCAGTATACCGAAAAGTCAATTTTAAATTAGGTAAAATAATACAGAACTAAGACATGAAGTTAAGATTTAAACACTCGGTGACGACGTTATAAAGAATTATAGTTAAAAACAACGATTTGATCATCACAATGAACTGATTTAAATTAGTTACAAATTGACAAAAATGTATTGATTTCGGTTCGCCGGGATTCGAACTCGGGTTGTTCGTCTTTCACGGACGACACTCTAACCAACTGAGTTACGAGTTCGTCCGCGAAAGACGAAGGACCCGAGTTCGAATCCCGGCTAACCGAAATCAATACATTTTTTCAATTTGTAACTAATTTAAATTAGTTCATTGTGATGATCAAATCGTTTAGAAACATTGGATTGTTAACTATAATTCTTTAAAAAATGAAGCTTTTTTATTTTAGATATACATATTTATTCTTTATCCAATCTTTATCTGAAAAGCACTCAAAAAAATTTTAATTTCCTAAGCTTGCTACGTTTTTCAGTTTTCATCAGAAGTGAGTAAAATTCGATTTTGGCTCTATTTATTGTGTATTATCGGTGAAAAAATAATGTGTTCCAACACAGTAAAAAAAAAAACAGATTGGCTGATTCGGCTTGTTTTAAAGCTTCCGGCTCTAAATACAAGCCTTGTCAAACTTTTATTATAATACTCAAAATGTTGAGATTCTATTTTTCCCAAAAATTTTACAAGTTACTCAATCATTGAATCGGCTTATTAAGCTATGCATCAATAAAACATCTATTACTGATTAGAAATATTTTTTCGTATTCATTTTTCTTTTCAAACAATGTCATAAAACTGACGTTAGTTAAATGGATAATTGGTGTATTACCTGTTATGTGCTTTCCAACGTGCACAAAGATGTAAATATTGTCTACATTGTATATACATAAAAACAGCACCCCCTGTAAAACCGACAGCTACAACAACCAGTTTCGTCCAAAATGGCCACGCTACAAAACAAGAAAACAATCTATTATTATACCCCATTTATTTCGACAATTAACTAAACTATTTATATTGCTTAGTTTCTATTGTCTGAATTAATTAAAAACCTATTAACAATTTAACAGCAATGCATATTTATTTTTAACCTTGGAGTGGTCGCATTTTGAAACAATTGCATTGACCTGTATATTCTCACCTCAAGCTTTTAAAAGTAATTTTTATTAAAAATTTATTAAGCACCTTTAAAATGATTTATTTAGATTTTATACAAAAAAAAAAACCAATACAACAACTATTTATATTTAATGAAAGATAGAGTAAATATTTTATTTTTAAATAAATAAGCATTTTTTTTTATTAAAAAAAAATATATATGTATATAAACAATGTTTATATAAATAATTCGATGTAAAGAAAATATTAAAAATTAAATATTTTTTTAAAATTTTGTTACTGAATAATTCATTGCACATACATTTTTAAAATAATCAATTATATTATGAGTTTGACAAATATTTAAATATTTACTTAATCGCAGTGAACTAATATATAATTAATAAATTTAATAAATTTGGAACAATGTATTATTGGCCTCGCTAGAATTCAAATCGGGGTTCTCTTGCTTGAATTCCGGCGAGGCCAATACAATTTTTCCAAATTTATTAAATTTGATAATTAGTTCATTGCGATTAAGTAGATATTTAAATATTTGTACAAATCTTAGTGTCATTGCAGAAAACATTGCTTTAATATAATATTACTGTAATACAAACGAATAAGTTAATAAATTCAATATTAAATTCAGTTTTTGTATTCGCACTACAGAGTCTGAATATAGCCAAAAGATTTAGACTTTCTCACATTTTAAGGGCCTTAAATCAAAGCTTATTTTATTACGATTATTATTAATGACATAGCATTTCTCAAATTGATATTCAAATGTTTTTAAGTTGTCATTCCATACATTTTGAGAAACAATGATATTAAAGAAAATTGACTAATATTAAGTATATATATTAAACTGATAATTTTTATGGTATTCTTATAATTACTTCTGTCATTTAAATACACACAATTAAAATATAATCTAACATAATTCAATAGTCATAAACATTATCATATCTCCGTATCTATAAATACGGTATTATTAGATGTAGAAAAATAATAAAAATAAATTATGTAATTTAGTTAAAGACTCATTCAGACTACCCCTACTTATCACGAAATTAATATTATATTATCGCAGAGCTAATGGTTTTAAACAAACTATTTACTAAGGGCCAATATTGTAAACGATGGTTTTTAGTTTAGAAGTAAATGTAAATTTACACTATAGATTTTCGTTCTATAAAAAGAGAATAAAATTAATGTAGTGATATTAAAAAATAGTTATTATTATTAATAATAATAATTTGGTAATAAATTTAAGTAAATTTACTTGAAATTTAAACATGACAAAAATAACACAAATGCGTGATTTTAGTTTAATCAGTTGTTATTGGTTTTATTGCATGCAAAAACTGATATTATTAATGTCTTTTAACATTTTTTTGTTTTTCACTATTAGATAATGGAGTTTAGAACCAATAGTATTACGACTAAAACTTAAAATTATTTTCGAGATAAGTAGGTGGGGTAGTGTGTAAATGTGTCTTAAGTAATTCGTTTTTGATTAATTGAGTGAGTCATATAAAATGTGCTTACCTATTAAGCCTCTTTGTACTTCTTCTGCAGCCCGATCAATTAGAACAAAAAGTGACCAGACAACGCACATTGCAGCAACAAAATGAAATAATATAGCACAAAGAAGTCTACGTCTCTCGACACTTGACATTTCTAATCTTCTCCACTACAATTAACATTAATTAAACGTAATACAGGTCATGTCACCATAAGAGAGAACGAAATAAATCATAAGGAAAAAAACTGTTTTACTTAACTTAACCGGTCATGTAAATTTTTTATGCATAAACGAACACATACCGTCTGTGAGACTGGTACCCGTGAAAAACGAAAGTTTAGCAAAACTTTTATAAAAATTCATATAAACTATATTGAAACATTTATGAATTATTGCAGGCAAATAGTTATTTCAAGAAAATATTTTGATTACGCAAATAATATTTGACGGAACATTATTGGGCAAATAGCATTTTGGTACTCATTTTTAAGTAGGTTAGGTTAGGGTAAAAAAGATTAGAATTTGATATGTTTAGAAAACAAATAATATATTCAGATTTTGGTTACCCTTGATTAGATTTGTGTTATGTACTTCTACTCCCAAACATTACCCCTGAATTTACAATTTAGTATTTTTGTTCCGTAATCAAATATATTTGCCTAAAGTGTATATAACAGTAAATAATTATTTGCGTACACATATACATTATTTATGTACAAAAACCTAAAAACGATTAGTTGAAATCACAGATTTGAAAGTGGGGTCGTTTTGAAATTAATACTTGAAAATTTATAATCGAAGTAGTTTGACAGACGGCACATAACCGGTTAAGGGTTAAATAAAATCATTGTTACAATCAAATTTAGGCAATAATTACCTCATTTATGGGCTTGATTTTTGTGTGTAATATAAAATTGAACTTGCATAGCTCGCAAGACCTAGTTTCCGAGGCTGTTAACCATTGCTGCAAACAGGTTTGATGTACATATTTTAAACTTCCCGAGCAATAGCATGGTGATAAAAGTGGATTTGCAGCGTCAGCTTCGCAATGACAAATTCGACATATATCGTTGTTTGAGTATGATATATTTGAACTTGTCGATCCTAACCTTGCATTATCTTGTGTATAAATTGGTTCATGTACCATGGAACAACGTTCAATGTCACTATTTTTAACGCTAATTTGCTGCACTGGCATATCTATAAGCTTTTCTTTGTATATTTTATCACTGCATGTTGTTAACCAAATAATCACAACACTAAAATTTATATTTATATACACAAATACGACACAATCAAACTTAAACTATGTCATAACATTCTATTCATATAAATGTAATATATGGTAATATATAGTAGAAAATTGCAAAAAGAGCTTTAAATTTTTCACTTGACAGTTAAATTACACAAAAATGCATCGTGTAGGAGTGGCGTCTGGGTTGATAACAGCTGTTTCAAAACAAACACTTAAGAAAGTGCTGCTGTTAATCTACTAATCAGTGGTTAAATTTGGAACTAAATTAAATGATACACCTCTTCTAATAACATACAGAAAAAATTCCGAAATAAATTCATTTAAAAATTGTATTTCAGTTTGGTTTATTTCAAAATAATTATTAATTTAGCAATGTACTACGCCAGTACAAAAAATATTATTTATATTATTACATTTCTATGTTATATAACAAAACATAAATATGACATACATAACAAAATGTTTTTTATATAATAATAATTCATAATACATTTTTTTACCCCCACTTTCGGCCTATTTTACATGAATCATATTCAGAGCCTCTAGTGGTGAATTTTAAAATAAAAAGTGACAATCTCGTGTTTTGATCTAACCTAGAATATTTTCCGATTAAATACTAATTTTATTTATTATTATAAAATGGATTTTGGAGAATTAGTAAATGACGAACAAATAAAAGCAAAAATTACTAATGTGCATAATAGTGTTGATAAAATAAAACAGCTTTTAGATATAGCATATAAAAATGATATTCACCATAAATTGGATACGGTGGATAAAGTTAATTATGATTTATTCTTAAGCTATCTTTTAAATACTTTATATTGGTTATACTTACGCACTAAAGGTATAGATCCAAATAAACACGATATAAAAAATGAATTAAACAGAATTCGTGAATACATGGTTAAAGCAAAACAGGTAAAGATACATTTATTATTAGTTTTCATGTACAAAAAAAAAAGTAATTATAATTATATATATTTATGCTAATTATTTTGTAGGCACAGGACAGAATAACAATCCGGCCAAGATTAAATAAGGAAGCCAGCAAACGTTTTATAAAACATGGTCTCTGGTCAGAAAAAAATGAAACGAATCAACCACCAAATAAAAAAAAGAAATTTGATTAGTTTTTGTAATGTCGATATTTTTCTAAAATAAAAATTTATTGTAATGTGATTGTAATAATATACTCTTCTTTTTACATGCTTGTTATTCAATGACAAAATTAAAGTACCATTTGAATTTAAATATAGTTTTACGCATTAAATTTATATTTTCCTTTATAAAAAATTAAATATCTTTAACAATTATGAAGAAATATAGATACAAAGAACTAATTAAGATAACAAAACTTTTATTTTTAAATTAAATTTAATATATATCTCTGTCACTTTCACCGCAATGTGTAATCAGGCGTTGTATTAAAACAAATTCAGAATTACTTTTGCAAATATCATAAAATACTCATATATTATAGCATCTTTTTAATGTACCTTTGTACATTGTCCCTATGTACAAAATCTGATGAAAGCGTTACCAAACAGTTCACTTTGAAAATTTACGTATTTGTTTGGTTCGATCAATTTAGGAATCCTAAGTTTACCTGTATTTAATGAACAATATGAAATTCTAAATATAAACAAAATTAGTTCAAACAAAAATACAAAGTTGTACGTTAATTTTGTTGAGAAGTTTTAAAATTATTATTTAATGATAGGTTAGATTTATAATATACCTTAATATATTTGTGTATAAAGTTTAATTAACAAAATTCAGTGTTAAAACAGATTAAAATTCAATACAATTCAAATGATACAAAAAAAGAAATACTACATTATTATTAAATATTGATATATTCTAAATGAAATGAAAAAATATCAGATATAACAATAATAATAATAAACGAAATGCAAACTTTCAAAAGAACAAACTTGAAAAATCAAAAACATTCATCCACACAGCCCTTTTCCAGAAATGTATACCAAATTTTTTTATATCTAATATCACCAATAGCAAAACAATTATATCTTTAGTTTTTACAATGTAGCTATTAGATGCCACAAATTACAAGACTCATTCGTACTACTCTACTTATCACAAAATCAGTATTACATTTTAGCGTAAAGCTAGTGGTTCCGAACCAATAGAACTAATTTCGAGATAAGTAAGATAGATAAACAAGACTTAAATTAACCGTAAAGTTTTCAAACAATTAACAATTTTTAAGAGATAAATTGTGTCATGCGCATAATTTTCTAATTCTAATAATGCAGTATTGTTTAGAAAGATCAAAAATCAGTTTAATAGAAAAATATTTTAACAGTGCAATTTCTAAACTGAAATTAAAAAATAAATTTCCGATAATATGATTACAGTTTTCATTGAGCCACTTGATTTATCGAAACAGATCTGAAATTTATTTATTAACAGTTATTTCTTGAAACACCTATATTAAGTACAAATATACTAGACTTTTTTTTATTTCAATTTTTTTTGGCAAATAACATGAAAAAGCAAAATTCAAAAAGCATTTTTATCAAAATGCTTACAATATAGAATAATAAAATAGCTATAAATAGTTTATACAGAGAGGTAACCACGACTCGAGATCATAGAACATGTAAATAAAGTTTTAGAACATAAAAATTTCGCATCGAAACCACTAAATTATATTAAATTCACATGTTTTGTAACCATACAAAAAAAAATTATCTGAAAACTCTGATCTAGAGTTGCGGTTACCAATCTGCAGATTTGGAAAAACAAAAACCAAATAGATGAATATATATATATATATATAAAAAACGTATGGCAATTGCGTTATTCATATTTCTCACAATAATCATTATATTATATCTCTGATTTTGTTTCGATGATGAAAAAAAGAACGATATTTAACAAATTTCGCTCAACGTTACAGTCTTTTTGCGCCGACAAAAACCTCGGAAAATTCTTAAGCGCACACGATTTAAACCAATCACAAACGACGATTGTAAAGTCTATGACAAAAGTCTACGTACTGATAATCAATACATTGAGTGTATTTACTGGTTTAGTAGCGACCGCGGACACAGGGTTGTTTGCTGTTCGCATAAAAAGACTGTATAATATCGCAGTTAAACATCCCAAAGCAATGAGGCGTTCGATAAATGTCATTATCTCATTTTTATCCATTATTATACAATAATCTTTAAATTCTTGTAATCTTTAACTATTTTTTTGTTTTGTTTCGTATTGCTCATAAATCGTTAACATCAAAAACACGTAAATAGATCATTGTGGAACAGAAACTATTCTCTGTAAGTAGATGACACTTGCAGCATATGTATTTGTATTGTATATTATGTATAATAGTAAATATTAAAAAAAAAATTAAATAAAATCTTCGCGAATCTTAGAAATACCTTTAAACATGAGAGAAAAAATTAGCCCTTTTTTATAATATATATTTATATATATATGTATTGTAATGTAAGCGAGCGTCAAACTTCGGAACTTAAAAAAAATCTGGAACAATTTGCAACGAACCTGGAAACAAAACAAAATAAACTGAATACAAATATTTTATTACATATTTTTAAATCGATCTTGCGAATAACATCTATACGATACATGGTTAAGTGTACTAATTAATAGCAAATCACGTAATTGATTTTCATCTTGCTCTCCTCGATTCTGTTATAGTGCGCTTACCAACCTTGTATCGTAATATACTATAATACGAAGCAAATCAAATCAGTTATTTAGAACTGATTCTATTATTAAAACAAATATTAACACGTAAAACAGTCAGTGTAGAGTTTTATTAAATTTGATTTGAAAAATATTAATCAAATTAGATATTGTTTATATAATAGCTGTGTTTTTTTTACATTCCACTCAGATCAGTAAATCTTGTAAATGAGCTGAGCTGAGCTGAGTTTTGCTGAGTGAGTTGTATTGATAAATAAAACAGTTTATTTGAAAGTGACATTTAAAATCTAAGTTCCACATATGATATAACCTAAAATATTAGATGTATTTGGATTGTGTTTGCGTTGATAATTTATTGTAACTCGCCGGATATCGATTGTTTGATTTCAAAATAAAATATTCAAATATAAATGTCAACCAGTATCAAACACGTTATCAAATCTGAAACTAGGAAAATTTGAATTGCCCATGTGCGCTCACTTGCCCAGCTCAGCTAAGCACTAGCTAAATATGCAACTCAGTATCGGTAAGGGGGAAGCAATTCACTCACTTCTAACTCAGTTACGAGACGACAAATAAAACAGCTATTATTTCAAGGTTACTGATATTTGCTGATCTGAGCTGAGTTTTTCGGTAAAAAAAATGAGCAATTTTTTCGGCGTTGAAAGTGTGATACCGCCGCGCCCCCTTAAAAACAAGAAAATCCGAGTCGAGTACCTTCATTTCGATTGCGCATATAATATCACTCTTTCCCCGTTGAATTAGTTGTGTCCATAGGGCTGGCTGGTTGTGGTGCCGGTATAGCCGGTTTAATAAAGCGTTCGCTTGTTCTTCGTTGAGGCGGTGGGGCAGGCGGGCTAGACGAACCGACCGGATGGAATGGCGCTAAAGTTGACGGTACACCACCGACGACATTTGCCGAAGCGACGCATGCTGCTGCTGCTGCTGTTGATACGGCCGACGATGGCTGTCCGCACATGTAGCATCGACTTAGTGGTGTTGGGGCGGTTAGAGAGTCACGCGATGATGAACCTACCAATGTTAAACCTGACGGGATCAGTCGTCAGGTTACGGTCAAGTAAATGATTGAAACCAAAGCACACACACAAATATTTTCAATAACAAACAAAAAACTATTCAAGCCTTAGTTAATAATAACAAATAGAGCAAAAGTTGATAAACGTATACGTGAAAATTGATGTAGTGAATTATAAGCTGTATTCTTTTTACCTAAAATTTACTGAGATCTCACCTCACTTCAGATAAATTCAGATAATTCTTATTCTTTTTATCTTAACTGAGCTACGACAAACTGACTTGGATACCTTCCCCCCTTACCGATTCTGCTGCACCCGCAAAATAATCTCAAAATGAAGTGAGATACTCAGTTAAGTAGTAGAGGTTAAGTTTGTGTCAATCTTGTTGTTTTTAAGGTTAGCGACGAAAAATGTCATACGAAATTGAATGATTGAATATTGGATCTTTAAATTTAAAAATTAATGTAGAATTTATCAAAAATGTATTTCTTGATTCACAAATTTATGATTGATTAGAATAACAAACGTCAAAAAAGGTGTCAAAGTATTTGGATCTTTGTCAGTTATTCGTGTTCTCTTGCTAGAGTTTGAATATCTTGTTCTTTATAAAGCAACTCAACTCACTTCACTTTGTTTCACCTCACTTCACTTGCCAACTGAGCTGAGTCAATTTTTTGATAAAAAGAATACAGCTATAGTAACTTTAAAAATAAGAATAATTTTTTTAAAAACAAATATGAAAATACTACTGCATTTTATGAACAATGAAATAATTTACCTGGACTAAGTGGTCTACTTTGACTTGGTGAAGGATTATATGGAATTGGTGAAACTGTATGTTGTCTAGCACCCAATACTTGCTCGTTGTAGTGTCTTTCTTCTTCCATTTCTAATGAGCTTTCACTCTCCGATAAATGTCTGCATAAGGCCTCCCTTCGTTCAACCTTCAACGTCACAACAAAATTATTATAGAATATACTGAACCGCGGGTATCCGTTGAGCGATAAGAAATGCAAAAAGTTGCCTGTAGTTAAAGGGTTAATTTATTAAATACCTATTATAATTTGGAAGAAAATAAATTAGTCTCATTACTGTAATAAACACCGAATGATTATTAAAAATAATATAATTATGCAAAATCCACATAAATCTGCTATTGTACATCATGCGTTAGAAAATCTTCATGATGTAAAATTCGAAGATATTGTAATAATTGCAGAAGCAATCAATATTAACAGCAGATTGATAAGAGAAGTAATATCCAATATCATAAATCAGAGTGAAGAAGGCAAATGATTTAAAATAAAATTTGGTTTCGTTTAATTAAAAATTTTGCTAGCTAGTAACTTGTTTTCTATGTTCTGTTTATTTACTATAAATGTCATTTGTATCGTTTTTTTACTTGATAAAGAAGTACGTACGTTGAGTTCGTTGATTATTACTAAATATTACTACCGAACTTCTAGTTCCTAAAGCCGTTTTATTTGAAATAAAACTATATAATATCTATACCTCAAGTTGTAATTTACGTTGAAGTCGTAAGTTCTCCTCCCGGATACTTCGTTCTTCATTAACGTATCGTTGCATTTTTTCAGTGTGTTCCTGTTGACTGATAGCGAGTGTATTACGCAATCGAGCTACCTCAGATCTTAAAGTCTGTATATGAGCACTTAAATTAGTTGCAGTGTCACCATTGTTTATATCTCTGAAAAATTTACATCCGTCATTTTTTTTTCTCTTCAATACAGAGTGTTGTTTCACTTCAAACTCCCAACCGACCGACCAATAACTCGAAAAAGCTAAACAAAGATATTGAAAGTATTGCAAAAAGCAAGGAATTGATGTATTAGATGACGGGACGTCTTGTTGTATAAAAGTCGCAATGTTTTAAGATATTTTTTCCGATGGCTATCAATAAATATCTAATCTAAATATTTTTTGTCCTTATCTAAAAAAAATCTAGAAATTTGTTAGTTTCAGAAATATTATGTATTTAAATTGCAAATACTCAGAAAAATCATTCTTCCACAAGAGTGAAGATGGCTTATTTTGATAAAACAAAAATGTTAAACATCAAAACAGTTGTCGAAAATCTCAATTTTAAAAAATGATTTTTCTCAAAAGTAGTTTTGATGTTTACTTAAAATTACTTATTAAACAATTTTGATTAGTTTATTTGAATTATATAATATTGAATATAGAATATATCAAAAATGAAAATATTCATATTTGATAAGAGTTAAAAGCAAAAATCGATTTTAAAGCAAAAAATAAAAGCACTTTTTATAAACAAAAGAAGTAGGAAAACACGTAAATTTATTTTCAAAATGGCATCATTTTTCACAACTATTTTATCAAAATTTTGAACGCCACCTTTTGTGATATAGAATGAGTATTCTATATTTTTTACAGGGAATTTACAGTATTTTAATATTAGAAAAAAACCTAACAAATTTAATCATTTTTAGATAAAAATAAAAAAATAGTTTTAGCAATTAGCTGTCGACAGTCATCTATTTTTTGCTTTTTGTAAAATTTTAATCTCTTTTCGATTTCGAATTATTGACGTTGGTAGTTTTAGGTGAAACACCCTGTACAGAAACAAGCAAAAAACGAAATTAATAAATAAGAAATAAATAAAAATAAAACGAGTGTAAAAGAAGAAAGAAAAAAAGGTCAGCAGTTTTTCAAAAACTTACAGTGTTTAGAAAATTTTATTACACCGAAAACATTATATATAAATAAATTAACAACAAACATGTTTAGTCTTTAAGAATATTTGTAAATATAACATTATTTTATTTGTGAGAAATATACACAAGTATCATTGGCTATATAATTACAACTTATATAGTTTGTTTTTCTTTTTAAATATAAAATTGATTATACAATAAGATTAAGTTACCTAGGACTAGCTGGATCGGAAACAGGTTGATCTAATTTTATTTGTAACATACGCTTTTCAGCTTCCAGTTTATCCATACGTTTCCAGAGTTTATTTACTAATGCCTCTTGTTCCTGCTCTAACGTATTTTCCAGCTCAACCTAAATTCATAATAAATATAAAAAAAAATATTACTCTCTCATTTTTAATATATATATATATAGAATATATATAGAAAAATGTTGAAGATATTTTAATCGGAAATTTCGGAAAAGACATCCTTGGAAATTAAAGTTTTGAAGGAGATGTAAATCTATTCAGAAAAGCCCCGTTTAAGTGTATACAATACAGTATTAGTTGCCTACGTTGATGTATCATAAAGTGTTCAGATTTAGCTGCAGAAGCATAAAAGAGAAATTACTGCTATACGAAATGAGATTTTGCATGAGGTAAGCGGTGTTACTAGAAGGAATCGACTGCGAAACAAATTGATGTATAAAGATTGTAAAATTACGAAAAAATCTTGTTGCAAAAGTTGATATAAGTTCGGTCTAATGAGCGTTTGGTTAAACGCCTGCGCGTGAATGTCCGATGAATAGATGAGTAATTATGATTGATCGTGTTTTACGTGAACGTATTTTTTCCAAATTATAAAAGCATGTGTAAGAAGTATCATAAATGTGGACGAAGCAAAAGTAATTGTCTGAATAATAGGAATGTTTGGCAGAAATTAACTTCGGTTTTAATGGAAAAAGTTTGTACGACACCTTTCCGAATAGATGGCATAATAGTTACCTTTTCACGACGTAACTGCTCCAAATTACTCTGTTTCGCTAATGTTTCTGCTTCTAATTTTTCAATTTTTCGCATCAACCGATTGACAAGACATTCCTGTTCTTGTTCTAAAGTTTGTTCAAGTCTACATTTCTCTTGTCGCAATTGTGTTAATTTACGCGATAAATCATTTGTAAGACATTCCTCCTCGCGTTCATAGTGATGAGCTAATGTTTCTTTCTCTTTTTTCAATGCTTGAATTTTTTTCAGAAGCGTATTTGAAATAAATTCTTCCTCTTGCTCAGCTTTTGCTTGCTATAAATATTATTTTAATTAGAAACTTAATGTACGCTTTTACTAGCAATTGCTCCAAGAAACTATTACCGTATTTGCCCGAATATATCGTGATCCCGAATTTAACGCGGCACCGAAATTTTTCACAAAAATATTTAAAAAAAATAATCGGAATTCAAGGAGATCCATTCATTTTTCATAAAAGAATTCAAAGAAAATAAAATTCAAGAGTTTTTACTTTCCATTAGCTATACCTCGAATTTAGCGCGAGTAAATTTTTTAACTGGAAATAATTAGTCAAAAAGTATCGTGTTATATTCGAGCAAATACGACATTTATATTTGTTTTATTAAAAATATTACACCCACTTGAAGAATAATAATATAAAAAACACCATTGCTATTTTCCGATAACATGCCATTAAGAATTTTGTGTTACTGATTAGAAAGAAAATATAATGTCATTAACAAAATTTTTCTTTTGAACATACAATATCCTTTATCTTTATCTTGAAAATAGAGCTAACGATTTTCATAAAATGTGGTAAATCTATGTTTTCGGATGCGAGAAAATTATTTAGTTAAGTGTCGACTGTTGGAAAACTTATTTTGAAATTCAATTTTGACCGACTGCTATCATTTATGGAACAAGTCAAGCGATAATTATTAGTGTATGTGTTATTTTATTTAAAATTCTTTAAATAACAATAACAGTTACTTAAATGGGTTTCAATTCGACACCACATCAAACAAATAATGTGAGAAAGCATTAGATATAAATGGCATTGAACATAATATCCTTTCTATACTATAAAACAAACAGTTAACTATTTAAATTGATTAAAATTTGAAATAGATAAATTTACGGAAATATTTATACATAAAATAAAATTAGGTTTATTGCTATAATATTTTTCTAGTATATTAAAAACCTCTCAGGAAACGCATACGTATCAAACACGAATTGCTGAAATTTTTTTATTAGAATCCAGAAATTACAAACGAACACAAAACTCTATATTCTTTAAAGTAATGGTAAAATACCAAAAAATGTTAAGTTGTGCAATTATAAATTTTTTGTAGAGAGTTAAAAGACTTACATTTAAATGATTTAATTTAGTTAAGATTATATAATTCTTGTATATATGTTATATGTTTACATATTATTTAATATTGATTTATACATAAGAATATTACTTTTTAATTTTTGTATTTTTATAATTAATTATATTTAAATGTATTATTCTCTATTAGCGCAAGTTATAATAAATATTATTAATATTTAAGGAATTTAGTTCCTCTTAAACGAGCAAAGCTCGGTCTTGATAAGTAATAAAAGCAAAAATTCATTTTTAAAAGAGACTAGAAACATGAGTTAAAAAATCTAGCTGTTTTATGCATAAATCAATCCAATTTTAATTTTTGTTCATGTAGGTGTTGTTTGTATAATAGAAACATATTATTTTACGTAACAAATTTAATTTGATTATAGATAAAAAATTAACAAAGTGAGATTAAATGTAATAGTTTTATAAATTAAACAAATATTTGTACAAGTTCAAGGGAAAAAATTCTATTAAATTTTTATGGATTAATATTGCAACTAATGTAATTTTGCACAAAAGTAGGTTTTATTTTGTGGCTAGTACAATATCGATAATTTCAACTAATACAAACATGCAATTAACAAAAATTAAACAATTGTTTATATATAAAAATAAAACAATAACAATAAATTTTAATTATGTCTAAACACATTCTTAAAAAAATGAAATATATAACCTTTTTATTAAAAGACATTCCTGGACAAAAGTAACACGCAACTTTGTATATTGTGTTTAAAATCATTTTGTTGATAATTGGAATCAAATATTGTTCAATGAAAATACATGTAAAGCGTGGAAGCTTTAAATTAAACAAAATTAAATCGAAATAAGATTTACAAATGGGCTGTATTTTCTAAGTAACCAGTTTGTTGACGACTTTATCATGTTTTGAGCAAGATTATCTTACAAGGCATACAAAGTCAGTGTTTGAATCCACACCAAATGCATAAAAATGCATTAAAACTGCATGAATGGATGAATATGTTGCGCCCTTTTGCAAATTTAATAAATAATATTAGACAACGCTCAATTGTGAATGTTATCGGTTTAAAAATTACAGTTTTGTTGTCTTTAATTAGATCTGATTGTTTTATAAGACAATATACATTAAAATTACAAGTACAATATTTAAATGCAAGTGGTGTGCTTATTTTGTCGAGGAGTTTAATATAACAATTTTCATAAATGTAAAAGTTAGAATAGTGACGTTAAAAAAATTATATAAATAAACTCACAATTATAACAGAAGCTTGTCTTAAACTTCGATTTTCTTCCTGTAGTGCTTTCACACGCAATTTGTAAGTTTCCAGTTCGACTTTTAATACACGATTTTGCTGTTGTAAGCTTTCAATTCGTTTTTGAAGCTGGTCTCGTGTAACTGGACTAGGTGGCATCATAATTGGGCCCCCGTCTATACTACTCGAGTCTGACTCACTTGCCGAATCAGCCATTATAATTATATCGAAACTAAAAATTTAGATAACCATAGAACCAAAAAAAAAGAAATAAAATCTATTGAAAAAAAAAAATTCGTGCTTAAGTTTTTTTTGTATAACTGTAACAGTAATTTTAACAGTAATGTAACAATTATAAAATAAATGTTACAAAGTATTTATTAACACAAAAGAAAATAACTTATAAACATTAATAATAAATAAAAATTGATGACGATTACACATGTTTCTTTTCCCGACTAGAAATTATTATATTATTACATTTCTTGTAGTATTTGCACAAATAATTTATTTGTAAAATATAAAAAAATATTATATAAAATTACAAATATATTCTTTTGAAATTAAATGAAAAATATCCGCCCTGCACACGCCATGCCACTGACAGTGCAATTAATAATTATAAACAAATATACGTTTATAATTACGTACACATAAATAACACTAAATTTATAAACTTACTTTTTATACCGGAAAAATTATGAACAATATAACAGGGTAAATACATTTACTTTTGAAATATATAAATATCACTAACGCCGGAGTTTGACAGCAGCCATTATATACAACCATAGATAAGGAAGGTATACAACTTTCAACGAAAAGTAACCAAATGTACATTCCTTGTTAAAAGTTTGAAGGAGAATAAAAATAAAACGGCCCGTAATAAATGGCGCTATTTTTTGAAATTTACACATTTTTTTCAGTAAAAATCATATATTAAACGAAAATAAATGTTAATAATAAAATATAAACATAAAGCAATTATAATTATAATAAATGTTAATGCTTTGATATAAATTATTAGTGTTTATTCATAAAACATATTATTCTAACCTATATAACCTAAAAATATATGAGGAAGAAGAAATAAACAAGATTTTCCTTAAATAATCAGAAATATAGAAAAATACATGATAATATTAAATAATCACTAAAACAAACAACATATATCTATATTTTAACAACATTTATTAGATATTATAATAAATATTAAGAATCTAATTCAAATTCCCACCGAAAATACATAAAGCCAGTGTATATTAATATCGGAAGAAAAAGAAGAAATAATTTAACCTCAAATATACGAACGGTAAATACATAAATAAAACAATAGATTAATTTTTTTTTCACTATATTTATATTTCTTACATTTAAATTACATATTATAATTGAATCGTACATTATTACAAGTAAAAGATGAGAAAAATTATGAAAATAAACTATAACGCCATTTTGCGAACATCACAAAATGGCGTTTTGTAACAAAAAAAAATATATATATGTATATTCAAATTCGAAAATTTGGTAATAATAATTAAAAATAATAATTGATAAATTAACGCAACACAAATTCACCCAATGAAAAAATTCATTTTTTCCGTGACAAATTATTAACGATTATAGAAAATCAAAACTGAAACAAAAATTAATCTAATTTATGTACAGTTTTTAAGGTTATCAATATTTCGAAAAATATTTTTTTTTTATTAACGCAACACAAATCTATCCAAAAATAAATTTTCCTCACAACATAAATAACGATTACAGAAAAAGTCAAAATTGGAACAAGTAAAAACCATATATTTAATTTAAAAAAAAAAAAAACAATAACTTATTGGATAAAAACGTTTTTTTAATATCTTAATTAACTATACTTTATTCATCAGTTTTTTGCTTTTTCGTTTCATTTTCATTATTTTTATGTCTCGCTATTCGTTTCGATTTTAAATAAGACATAGTTTCTCGGTTACTTTTCTTCTGTATATCACTTATATCCGGTTTTATACTCGTTACATCTGATATAATAAATGACGATGTTGATATAGCATTATTTGACGAAACTAACGGCGTTGTTGCTGTAGCTGATGTTGTTTTAATTTTCGTACCGATCACAGACGATTCGCTACCCGAATCCGAATTGGACATTTGCAGTCTTGTCAATGCGTTATCACCTTTTTCCGGTGATTCCGAATGGTCTAATTCTTCTTCTTCTTCTTCATCGGAATAATGTTGTTCCATATTTGATACTAATGTACCTAAATCGTTAAAAATATAATAATTAATAAACATAGTAAAACAAAATCTTTCAGAACTCATTATATTAAAATAAAAAAGCTTTAGGTTAAGATAAACCCTTCAAGATGAATTGTTCATGAGTGTTACTTGGTGAAATTTATAAAGTTGAGACTTTTTCTCAAAATTTCACAAGTTACTCAGTCATTGAATCGGTTTACAAATAAGGTGACCAGGTCTCAGGGTTTCAACATCTGTTCTCAGGGCTCCGGGTTTTGTTATAAAATCTCCGGGTTAGGAATTCTTTTTAGTAATTATTTAAAAAAAAATTCATATTGGTCCAGCTATCCTTTTTTTTTAAATAATTTAAAAAAATTTTTAATGCTCAATTGTTAAGTTAGTCCATTTTGTAATTAAAATTATTTCAATACATAATCTTGTTTTCGAGAAAATAGACATTTTTCAGAGAAGATTCAATTAATTCAAAATGAAAAAAAATCATAAAATAAAGCTTGTAAGATATGAATAAGATAGCAAATTAAATGAAAAATACAAAAATATAGTTTTTTCCCTAGAACATTCCAGAAAAAATGATTATTTTTATGTTTTTGTTTGAATTCACTAATGTTGATTCTGATTTTTTTTTCAATCTCCGGTTTACCTAAACTGAAATCTGATCACCCTGATATTACTTGGTAAAATTAATATAATAATATTCTAAAGTTGAGACTTTTTCTCAAAATTTCACAAGTTACTCAGTCATTGAATCGGTTTACAAATGACTGGCCAGTTTAACGATTTTCGAAGCACGTGTCTATGGTTAAACTGGAGTCATTGATGCATAGCTTTGTAAGTCGATTCAATGACCTGAGTAACTTGTGAAATTTTGAGAAAAACTCTCAACTTTAGCTTAAAGATATATTTCTAATGTACGATTCTTGATAAATATTTTATCAACCGAAACGATCTAGAGTTGTTGAAGATGTGCCTGATAATGATTTACGCTTCTTTGCTTTTAGTGGACAATGTTACGATAAAATAGGCAGAATTCTATCAATGTAAATGCAACGCATGTTGAAGAGTGTAAAAGATATTATTTCTTTTCAATCTTCTTTTTTTTCAAAAATTTACCCATTTTTATCCAAAATTAACCAAGTTGTGCCCCAAAAAACACGCAAAATGCAGGGTAAATTTCAAAAAATCATAACTTTTCGCCCTCCTGGCAAATTAAGTCGAAAAAATTTGTTTCGTTGGCAAGGTATGAGTAAAAACATCGAATATTAACTAAAAATTCAACAAAACCAAAAACCTATAGCTTTTTTATTTTAATAATAATTAATATTTGTAATTTAAATAAGAGGGGGGTGGGTAGGGGGTTATACTTGTTTTAAGTACCGTTTAATGTTGGAAAAGAAATATCAGGTAATATATTTGGATCTCTATTATTTTCTAACATTAGATCCTTAATTAAATTTGCTATTTCTTCTCGCTTCCTCGTTACGACGATTTCTTCGAACCAATCTTGTAACATTTTTATTGGAATGTGGTAATCGGTAATTGGATCCTGAAACAATTTAAAAAAAAAAAGTTATAATATTTAGTATCTTTAATAATAATACTTTTATGTATCGTATTTTTTCAATGAGACTTTTGATAATAATAATTGAAAAACTAGACAAACCTTGAAAAACGATTCGACATATTGTAAAACATAAAGACCGCAATCGGTAAAATTCATTTGTTGAGGAACTTTAGGGCATGCGCCCTTTATGTTGTCTTTCGTAAATGTTTTCGTTGATTTTAACTTAGTCCGATGCTCATACGTTAGATAATCTCTTAAGGTAGCTACTACACGCGTTCGACTTGCACCAGCTAACGAATCAAATATTAATATACAAGGTCTAAAAAGAAAAAAAAATCAGAATTTATTCTTAATTATATTTAAATTAGTGTGTATTTATATAAATTGAGAATATATATTTACTGTTTAATTGGTTCACGTTGTTGATTTTTCTTATCAATATTATTACAACTATCACTATCAGTCTCTGAATCATCTAAATCACTTTCATCGCCTTCGGCTTCATCACGATCACTACTGCCTTCTTCATCTTCACATTTTAACGTTGGTTTAATGTCACTGGGCGTTGGCGCTTTTAAACTATCGTCTTTTTTAATTGTTGTTATTGTTGTATTTCCAATTGTAATTGTGTTTACTTCTACAAAAACAAATTAATATTATATAATAAAACTTATTGGTTATTTTTTTTTTTCAAGCTGATAGAAAATTGTATAATACACTTTTGGATAAAATTAACGCACCACTTTGTATTTTGTGTTTGAATAGATTTTATCGATTGGAATCAAATATTGTTCACTTAGGGGTAAATTTAGAAGCTATAAATAAACCAAACTAAAGAAAAATAAAATTTGCAATTAGTTAGTGATAATGCTTGGATCCACTCCAAATACACAAAGATGCATTTAAAAAGAATCTAGATGAATATATGTTCTTTGCAAATTTTAAATCTATAGTAATTAATACAAAATTTGTATCTTAATTTAGTACCTTCTGTATATTTCTGCACAATTTTTAAAATATCCGATTGTTTTATAAAAAAAAAATTATTGAAAATGCGCAAAATTAAAATTAGCAAATTCAATTCAAGTGCTGCGTTAATTTTATATAGGAGTTTAATTATGCAATTCCTATAATGTTTTTAATACTTTTTTTTTCTTTCACTGGAATCTTGACAACCTTAGTTGGATCGTTTATAGATCTACAACCTTCTAAACCCGGATAGCATATAATCGCTAAAAACCAATGGCTATTTTCGTTTATTGGAATAATAACAAAGTCCTTATCAAATATATTAACATGTTTCGTCCAGCTTTTTACGCGACAATGACGTTTTTCTTCTGGCGATAAATTTGCATCAGATTCAAATGGATTTGATCTGTAAAATTAAAGATTAATTTGCTTTAATCCCCCTAACTGAGTGACTGGTCAAATTCACGTCATCGTTTTTGAAGAAAACACATAACAAGTAGATTTCTAAAACTTTAAAAAATTTCACTACTTCCTATATTTATTGATTTGTTCGATTGACTGCAAAATGCCACCATAAATGATGCAGCGATTTGACATTTATATAACCTATTTGTAAACTTAACATAGTAAAAAATATGCCTCAGAATGTGGAGGGCAACACTTTTTAACTTGCTACCAACTTCTGTACGTGAATTAAATAAGAAAAAATTTGTAAATGTAATTAAACAATTTTTGTTAGCTAATGCATTCTACAATGTGAAAGAATTTATTGATACCATTAATAATATTGGAATTATATTATAGATTATATTATGTGCTTGGACTTAGTTTTATATACATTTGTATCACAAACTGAAAATAAAGTATTATTATTATTTATTATAACATCTAACTGCGAAGCGAATAAAACAAACATTGACACAGCAGTAAACAGTAGACGCAAGTGTGCGAATCGAACAAGGCTAATATGTGAAAATATTCATAATCATCTTCAAAACATATTTATATTTTTGATTGACATTATGAAAATGACATTTAAAGTCATGATTTTGGATTTTGTTTATATATTTGTCAGCGAAATATTCGATATTATTTCTTTTGATACGAGTATTATTTTCATTTTATATTATCAATAACTAGTTTTGAAAAAAATCGTCTTTTGTTATTTTTGTTAAATATTTAAACAATGTAAGCGTTGTAAATTATGATGTCAGTGATTTCAATAATTTTTTTTTTTTTTTTGGTGATGTAAAACTTCTGATATAATACAAGAAAAAAATATAAATAAACTTACTTGGCTGATTTTGCAGGAGGTTTAGTTGTTAGACGTTTATAAAAAAATGACGAAAATATGTAGACTTTTTCCGATTTTTGTGTCGTTATTACATCAGTCACTAAATATTTTAAATAGAAATCGATTATTGCATCATTTAAAAACTGATCTTGCGCTAAACATAAATAATCTTCCGCATGTATCGGAATGCCACCTTTTCCCTTTGGATAAATTAGTAACTGTCGCGTCTCTGTGAAACTGGAAAATATTTACAGGAAACATAACAATAAAATAGATATTTTATTTAGTTCGAGAATTAGATGACAAATTTTTTTTATATGACTTGCCTATCTGCATACAAATTAATTGAATGAAAATTTATAAATAATCGATAACTGCAAATTAACTCAAAGAACTAGAATATATTATAAATATATGATATACTAAAAAAAATATCTAATTATAAAGTTTTTTTTAGATAAAACATTAAAAAATAATCTAAAGATTTTTTCTGTGCAGTAATAGAAAAATGCTAAATTTATAAAGCAAATTGGAAATATTTGGCGGAAACTATTTTCTGCTTGAATAGAAAATAGTTTACGCTTTATTCTTATAAATACATAAAGTTATTACGTGTGTATGTATATGTATGTATGTATGTTACTTACCACATAATATTGCTATTAATGTGCTTCTGTCCATCATTATCGCGCGGACAACTTCGGATTAAAATTTCATTCGCTTCTTTGCCCGTTAATTCTTCAAGCATTTTATACCGGACATTCGAAATTATCTCTTTCAATTTGCTTTTCATATCTTCATCAATTATTTCCGGTAGCAATGTTATACGTTTAAATGATTCATTTGACGAAAGTGAATCAAAATATAAATCAGCACCTTCTTCCATTTTCAAATGTTTTCTAATGTGCACACCAATTGATGGTGTTACGTAAAAAAATAATACGGGAAGTGCTTTACTAAAACTACCCAATATTTTAACCACAAATTTCATAGGAACAAATAGTGAAAATGTTTCCGATGTATCTTCTATTAAAGGAACATTGATTTTTAAACCTTGCGATGTAATTAGAACCTATAAATATAGAAATATTCCAAAGTTTTCAAAAAAAAATACAACAAATTCAATATGGCTTATTCATTATAACAGAAGATTCCCGTTATTGTTTTGGGAAGAAATATAATAAATAAAAGAATTTCTAAAACGTTTAAAAAGTTGATGTAATTTTTATGTAATTATATATAAAAAAAATATTAATAATAATCTTCTATAATTATTTTTTTAATTAAAGCATATTTATTTATCGTATTTGTTGTTATTGTTAAATGTTACAATAATATAAACGTAGTAAACGATTTCAATGACTTTTATAAATTTTAATGGCGTAACTATTCTGATATAATGTATGAGCCATAACATACAGTTATTATTAGCCTTTGTGCAATTTTGAAAATTTTCATATCTTCTATTAGGTCTGTTAGTTAAACGCGAAAATGCAAACCTATCATTCAACCAGAAATTAATTTACGATAAACATTCCTTATTCAGGCACACTACTTTCATTTCATCCACATTCAAAATATCTCTCATATATGCCCGTTTTATTCTTACCACTTTAAAACAATCACTTTCGCAAAACACTCAGATTCATTTACGACATTATGTATTTTTTTTTTTCGGAAAGAATTTGTCGTGTATATAAAAATAAAATTATAAAAATTTAAAATTGTACAAGAACTTTATAATAATCCTAGCTCCTAGCTCTTTATAATTTTAAACATAAGGATTACAGAAATAACATTCTAAAGACACAATTATGGTATGATATAGCTAAAAAAACGGATTCGGATTTGACATAAAATACACTTCATACACCGCAATGAAAATAGAAGCGACACTTTTAAAGCCATACTTGCCACACTTTCGACACCTCAATGAAAACAAGGCTTATATTTGAACATTCAGCACCACACTTCCAAATCAAATCAAATCCACCAATTACATTGTTGTAGTTCACTGTTTCACACTTTCGACACCGCCATAAAAATGAGCCTTAATATACACTAACCTCGTCTTTTGGTACAAATCTGTACGAGCCGATACGAACAGTCCGACAAGGTAAATAAACTCTATTAATCTTCATATCGTCTTCATTTTCAGTGCCTAAACAAATATATTATGTTCATTTCATTATAAATTCCGGGACAAAAGAAATGTGGAAAACAATAAATAAAAATAATAAACATCAAAAAAATTGAATTATTTTAGAATTCAATAATAAAAGATTCACTATCAGTTTTAATAATTATTATGCAAAAAAAAAAACTGTTAGTAATAATATTCTAAAATATAATGGATACATTAAACAAACCAAATACATAATAGTATCTTTTTTAGAATCTGTTACCGAATCTGAAGTTATAGAAACACATCATGAATTGAAAAAAACAAATTCAAAATAGTTACTAGTATTTAACGTTAAAAATC
Source organism: Clivina fossor (assembly GCA_963966155.1). NCBI lineage: Eukaryota > Metazoa > Arthropoda > Insecta > Coleoptera > Carabidae > Clivina > Clivina fossor. The sequence continues at coordinate 6,406,164 of OZ014553.1, read as the reverse complement.
ATGTGTGTTTTTGAGAAACATAGTTGATCAGACATGTATTGCTTATGCTTTTAATTTATAAAAAAATATAATTTATGATATGTTGTGTCTTTTAAAATATTATTTTTAAGTTATACAGGTAACACATCCACGGAGAGAGAATAATATGTTTTTGGGTAATTTTAATTAAATTATATAAACATATATTTATAATTCAATTAATATGTATGAATTAATAGTATATTAATTAATAGTAAATTAATAGAAAATGTATTTTTCTATATACTTAGCAGCTGCTTGTAAACAGATATCAATAAAAAAAAACAAAGTATTAGTAAAATAATGTTTATCTTAATATTTTTGCAATATAAAGTTAATATAATTATTAATTTTATAAATATCAAACAACTTATTTCATTGATATTATTTAGATATTTTATACATAATATTATTTTTATTTTATGACATCTTAAACATTTTCTTATTTGTTTTTCCTGAAGGAATCAAAACATACTGAATCTTCGATTTTCGTTTTAAAGGATCAACAGAAATAAAGATTATTATATTTACTTATTAGAAAGATATTTTAAATATATATATATATATATATATATATATATATATATATATATATATATATATATATATAATTAAAATAAATCACCGCTAACCTTTATCTTAGTGTACAGTCGGGCATTGTCTTGAATTAAAACAAATTCAGATTTAATAAAATTTATAAAGAACACAACATTTTCATCTACCATTATCAGTAACTCTGTAGGCCTTTAAGAGAATCTTGCACAAAATATCTATATTTTTTTGGAAAATGCAAGCAATTGTTTTACCGTTACGTCTTATTTCTTATTTGATTCCAATTCGATCAAATGCAAAATATAAAGTAGTGCGTTAATTTTATCCAGGAATTTATTAAATTTAAAAAAATTGACAGTGTTTTGTGTTTATTAATAAAACAGTTGAATAAAATTTAAACTTTAAACTGACTGATACCAAGCTGGGTTTTAAAATCATAAGAGCACAACTAAATAAATGAACAGCCAAAAACCGAGCTTATAATTTCAGTCATTCACTTTAAAATAGCCAATTATAGAATTAGCAATTACAAAATTACTAAAATATTGTAAAAATAAACGAATAAAATATATAATAACATTCTTTCCACCACTTAAGTATAGGAATAATTATGAAAGTTTCATTAAAATATATATTTATTTTAATAAAAAATATAAAAATAATTGCAATTATAGCAACAATTATATTATTTTTTTAAATTTTATTTCAACACCGACATAAAAACTGTGAATAAAGAAAATATTGTAAATTTGGAACATGTCAAACATTTGACGTTCCAAGTAATTTTCCTGTATATATTCTATTATTTGTACTTATTTTAAAAGCAAAATTAATAAATCTTACCAGTATCTACGTTTATAATAATATTATCATTATTTTTATTTGCCATAACTTTAAGAAATTATATGAAACCAACACCTAAGCATCACCTAAGGACAAACCCTTTTTTAGGTTATGTTTAACTCGTTTTTAATTTTTAATGGAGTTTGACAGTAAACTATAAAATGTCCCTAGAAATTCCCCTAACTAATATTTGAAAATTATAGCGGTTTTGTTATATACGTAAATAATATGTAGAAATGTATATTAATATTATTAAATTAATCGATTTATTTGTATAAATTAAAAAAATTCAAAGCAGACATTTTGAAACATATAAAATATTTTTTCTGCTGATATTTTAAAACGAAGCATTCATATTTAACCTTTTATTTTACTATAAATATTAAAATGGTTAAATAATATGAATAAATGCGCTAGTATTGAAAAAAATAATGGTTGAGAAAATATTTATAATTTCGAATTCTTATTTCGTTCATAAAATAATTTATATTTTTTTATTGATTTTTCCAATTATGGTTCGTATTCTCTTTTTGCCGACCGTCATATCACATATGATAAAGAAGGTATTGTAATCATACCAAATTTGACATATCGAGATTTTTACAGATATAAGAACGAATTAGGCTTATTGCAATACGAATTAACTATTTTTAGTATGATATCCGTCTGTCGGTCTGTGAACACGTGTAGAGCAAATTCGGCAAGGATTGTTATAAAATTTTATATTCAAGCTTCGAAGGCGAATATCTCAATTTAATCAATTTTTGGTAAAGATCTGCCAACCGGAATATTTCAAATTTACGAATATTTCATAAGATATATTTCGAAAAAATGTTTTTTAAAAAGGGTTGCAAAACAATGGCCCGTATTCTCACCTCATTTTTTCGTGAAAAAGTGCTTTTATCATTAATTTCAAAATATAAATAATTTTGATCATTTTTATTATATTTAGTATTATAAAATTTAAATAAATTAATATAAAGTGCTTAATAAATAATTTTAAGTAAACGTCAAAAGTACTTTTGGTAAAAATCACTTTTATAAATGAGGTGAGAATACGGGCCATTAACTTTTAACTGGAATATTTTCCGATGCTACATATTTTTTTTATAATTTTTCATATATATATAATTGTGTAAATAGGTGGCATATTTCTGTCAAGACAGTTTTGTTTTTAGTTACCTTGACTTCAGATACAAATTTTTCTATTCCAAAAATTTATTTAATACTCGTTTTTTTTTTTTCATAAATTATCAAAAACTTATTGTTACGAAATATTTGTGTTTTTGTGATTATCCGTGCGCGCATTATCCGGGCGGCGGATTCTTCGTGCGGCATTTTTAAAATATCATCCGTGCGCGGATTATCCGTGGCTGACGGCCAGAGGTTGGCGCATGAACGCTGAATGCACCGTGCAGGCGTTCGCCTCGGGGAATACCCGAGTTCGGCTCGAGAAATCCTCCGTTTATGTGTTTACTTATTATTTTCGCCAACTGACGACCGACTCGTTAGTTAAACGTAAAGAGACATTCGTTTGACACATGTATTTGTCTGAATAAATTATTAAAAAAAATAAAAATGGGGTCTTTGGATTATCCGTGTTTTCGATTATCCGGCGTAGGCTCGGTTTCGGCTGGCCCGGATAATCGAGGTTCTACTGTATAGACTAAAAAAAAAATTCATAAACGCCAAAATACTTCAAATATACTAATGTTTAAAATCAGTGAAATTTCTCCAAAAATTGTTATCCGTTAACCAAATTTAAATGATTATTGCTTTTATACATAATAAAAAATACTACAGTAATCCCCTCCATTTATGCGTGCTCCATTTGCGCGAATTTACGTGATTAATCTTTTAAAAATTTAAATAATCAACTAGATATCTGATGCACAAATTTAAGATTTATAATGGTTAAATGATTTCTATTGCTCCACGAATTAATCTGCTATAAATATAATTGGGTCTTGTTACCTAATTACTTGTTTCTATGTTACGTTTCTTTATTTGTATTTATATTCCTGATAAGGATGTTCAATGAATTGAAACGTCAAATTTTAATAAAAAATAGTACAGAATTTTACCTAAAGTATTGAATTCTAAAAAGGTTTTTTTATTATAATGATTTCAATTTCATTTAAAAGTCACATATTCGATAATATGAAACTAATCCCAATATTTGAAACAGCTTTTAAATGATTTAGTTTACGGCTGTTTTGTTTTGTGAAATCAATTACTCCGTCTAATTAATAATAAGTACTTACCGAAAATGCCCTCTGGAGCACATTTTTGTTCGATATTTGCATCATACAATTTTGGTATGACCGGTTCTTTCTTAATTGCAGAAAGCGTTATTACATTATCAATTATTCTATTTAGAGTCTAGAAAAAAACAAAAACAAATATCTTTGTTGATAATTTCAACATTAAAACAATATTTTTTAATAATTATAGGTATTTATATTTTACCGTAGGTTTTGGTGTTGTATCCTCATCATCGGAACTTAATGTTAATACTACAGGTTCTATTTCTTGAGCCTTTTTTTGTTTGCCTCGCGGTTTTGGAGTTGATTTTGGAGCTACAAAAAAAAAAACAGAAAATAAGAAATATATAGTTTAAAATATGAAATTGAAATATACATAGTAGTTTATTTAACTAGATAAAAAGTGACAAAGTTACTGACAATTCTTTAAAACAAGATGTGTTTTTTTACCGAAAAACTCAGCTCAGATCAGAAAAAATCAGTAACCTTGAAATAATAGCTGTTTTATTTATCGTCTCGTAACTGAGTTCGAAGTGAGTGAATTGCTTCCCCCCTTACCGATAATGAGTTGTATATTTAGCTAGTGCTTAGCTAAGATTCAAGTGAGCGGCGCACATGCGCATTTCAAATTTTCCTAGTTTCAGATTTGATAACGTGTTTGATAGTGGTTGACATTTATATTTGAATATTTTATTTTGAAATCAAACAATAGATATCCGGCGAGTTGCAATAAATTATCAACGCAAACACAATCCAAATACATCTAATATTTTAGGTTATATCATATGTGGAACTTAGATTTTAAACGTCACTTTCAAATAAACTGTTTTATTTATCAATACAACTCACTCAGCAAAACTCAGCTCAGCTCATTTAAAAGATTTACTGATCTGAGTGGAATGTAAAAAAAAAACACAGCTAATAAATCTACTTATTGCCGTATTAAAAATATTATTTTTTCGTCGAATGATAGTACAGGATAAATCAATCAATCAGTTTCTGTAATTTCTAGATGGAACATATGGTCTATGTAGTTACGATAAAGGTTAAAGACTGTCTAAAGATTGTCTGCAAAGTTATAACTTATACTATCACTGGGCGAAAAATAAAATGTTAACTCTAAACAGAATAAAATAAAAACTAACTGCTCGTGGCTATTTTTGCAGGTGTCTTAACTGGAGGAAGTTTAATATTGATTTTCTGTAATTCTTGTTCCTTTTTTTCCAGTTGTTGTTTCTGTTCGATATTCGCCGGATAGTTTTTAACATCATCGGCCAGCTTTCGTTTGCATCGTTGGCAACGATTGAAATCCTCACTAAGATAACCACAATGACTACAAAGGGCCAAACGGCCAGGAACAAATTTCGGTAATTCTTTCGGTGGTTCCGGTGGTTTTTCGGGACTTTTTGGCTTTGAAGCTATTTCCGCCGATTGAGATGGTTCAGTTACCGGAATCACTGCACCAGTCTGCGATACAATACATTCCTGAGATTCAGCTAAATTATCTACTGTTAACACCTAGAATCAAAAAAAAAAAACGAAAAAATACAAATGAAATATCAACTTACTACGGTTAAACAGAAATCACATGCTGCGAGCTAGAAATTATACAAGGTCAATTTTATAACTACACTCTAAAAAAAATTATCTAATTTTACCTACAAATCATGAAACATTATGATGCCCAGTATTTCTAGGTATAATTACTCAACTGCTATAATTTTACGTAATCGTTTAAAAATACATAATTACAAACATTATGTAATATGATATTACCAATTTTGAGGTAGAAATACAGAATATTTTTAGTAAAATGAAATTACCGATTTTTTATAGTAAAATTTTACTACTATTTTTCTGTAATTTTGCTAATTTTTTTTTTAGTGTATTACATATTTAATAAATTTGGTAACATGCTATTATTATATATTTAAATAATGCTTCTAAGAACAATATATATATATCCAGTATTATGACAGGCAGACATTACACAAACCTTTTTCTTTCCAATTACGTATCGCTTAAAAAATAAATATAAATTAATGATTTTAAATTACAATGTCCGCCATATTATTATAATAAACTGATTAACAGTTCGCGCACATATTTTTCGTGGTTTTTGTTGGCGCAGAAGAATTTGTAGTTGATTTACTAAATTATTCATAAAAAATATAATAATATTTTTTTAACTAACCTGTTGGGATTCCACTGGAAATTGAGTAGGATTCACAGCTCCAACATTAACAATGTAATCGATATCATTTCCAGGATTTTGTATACAATCAATTTTTGTATCAGCATTAAAAGGTACGCCAACCTAAAATCATAAACAAAAAATATTTATCATAATGATAACAATTAGAAAATACGAAAAGAAAAAAGTGATTTTGAAAATAATATTATAAATGTCAAATGAATGCAATACCTGTTCGAGAAGATCTTGCACGGTACAAGTATCCTTTGGTAATGTAAAAGTAATCAGACGTTGTTCACCATTTTCTAAACAAACTAACATTCGAGCTGAATCCTTGTATTCATCACTTAACGAACTACTGCTGTCATCTAAAAATTAAACATTGTTTCTTATTCATACATATAAACATACACATTCACACGACGTCATGTACCCCCGTTTCCCAAATTCGTTTCAAGCAGACACAAAAACAAAACTCATTTCTACAGCATTCATTTTTCTTTTCTGCTTCCTGCAGCCGAACCCATCATACATCAGTGTAAGCACATTTATATTTCTATTAAAAGTACTCTAAACCCTCAAAAATATTCCAAAGAAGTCCTTGTTAGACAACAAACTACCCATATATACAAGCTCATTTATCTGCTCTAAACTTACATCATCAACAGTCTAAAGATACTAGGTTTTAAAAAGCTCAAAGAAGGACAGAACAAGGGGTGACTTTTATATTTCGGAATTAGAGAAATAAATATTTATCATCGAAAATGGCTGTAATATTTTTCAAAATATTCTCCATGAAGATCAATATACTTTTGCATGCGTTTGAACCAATTTTCGAAGCACTTTTTCGTTAGCCAAATGTTCAAAAACAATGGCCCCGTATTTATAGCCTCTTTTAGAGTACTTTTAGATAAAAGGGCTTATATCTGAAAGTATTTATTTAAAAAAATATTAGAACATTATTTATATTTTAAAATGTTAAATTTAATTTATAAAACTAGTTTATATTTGATACATAATAAAAGCAAAAATTAATATCTTGATTGCTTTTAATTAAAAGTGATCTAAAATGAATATGAGCTAATTTCTTTAAAAAGTTTGTCCATATTTCAATACGGAATACTTTATAGCGTGAGATTTGCTCTTATAATGTTGAACATTGTAGTACTGTCCTACCGAAAGCAGGACACCCTAAGTCCGATATCCATCTCAAAAACTAACTCACCATGCTAACTCAAAAAAAAAATTACAAAACCAACCTAAATATTGTTGTTGTCCCTGACTAGAAGGCGGTGAATAAGTGCTATTATTTTGCATCGTATGGCCATTTTGCATTTGATGAGGCGATAACGGTATAAGCGGTTGATTTCTGCCATTCGGCGATTGTTGATAAGGAGTCAGTTGTTGTTGTTGTTGCAACTGTTGCTGCTGCGATTGCTGTTTCGATTGAAATTGTTGCTGTTGCACTTGAATTTGGGGCGCCGAATGTTGTTGTTGCAACTGCAAATTCTGCGTTATTAAATTCGACGCATTCGGTATTGGCCGATGTTGTTGCGGTAGCATTCTATGTTGTTGTTGTTGTTGTAACGGATTCTGCTGGATTTGTTGTTGAATTACTGTCGATTGTTGGGTAATTACTGTCGATTGTTGTGTAATTACTGACGATTGTTGTGCAATTAGTGGCGGTGGTGGTTGTTGTGGAATTACTGGTGCTTGTTGTTGTGAAATTACTGGCGGTGGAATCACCGACTGTAATTGCGGTATGACTTGCTGTTGTTGTGGTTGTGGTAATTGTATTGGATGTGACGGCGTTGAATGATGAATTTGTTGTTGTTGTTGCATAATCGGTTGTTGAATGGCTGCCGGTGATTTGATTTGATTGATATTTCGCTGATATTGTACGACTGATTTTTGGTTGTTTAATGGGAAAGATTTTGGCGAAGGTGAAGCAATGTGTATGTTGTGATTAGGTTGTGGTGGTTGTTGTTGTTGTGATGTTGGTGGCATTCGATTGTTTTGCGCACCGCGACCCTTCCCAGCTCGGCCACCGCCTCTTCCTGCACCTGCTGAACGACGTGGAGCACGTTTAGGTGGTGGTCGAACACAATTTGAAGGACTATCACAAAGAAAACATATTTTAAAATATTGAAAAATAGTTCAGAACTTATAATAATTAAAACTAATTTTAGTTTACGTTCGGTGTAAATTTTATTAAGATTTTTTTCTTTCTTTAAATTTAGAAATGCCAAATTATCTAATGAATTACCACTAAACAATTCCTTTTAAAGCATAAAATATAAATAATTTTTTTTTGATAAAAATAATCTGAAACATGCCTAATTAGAAAAAATTGTAAAATAAAAAATGAGAAGAACAAAGAAAACAATCCTTAATTTAAATGAAATAAAGATTCGTAAAATATTTAATGAAGCAAAAAAAAAAATGACATTACTCTTCTTTAATGTTTAATTTTCAAAACGATGATAAATATAACTAACTACAATTTTTTAACACATATATTTCTACAATTTCAAATTAATTAATAAATTTTCTTTTTGGAAAATATAATTTACAAATATCAGTCTTCTTAATGCTATCTGATTATTTTAGAAAAATATCTTCGAGTAAAATTTCTAACAAACTAAAACAAACATGAAAAAGAAAATAGAAAAACGAGTTTATCAAGAAAAACAAATATTCAATATCATTTAGTATTCTGTTCAGATTAAAGTAAAAAACCAATAATAACACTGGTCGACAAGGTTTTTGCCACACGGATTCTGTATGCAAATTATTACTTCACTGCGCTCGCAAAACACGAAACACAAACTATTTTGTAGCTGTCACCCACACATTTGTTGTGACAACCACATATGATTTTACGGCAGTTACCGCTAATACTCCTGTACGTACGTACATCAAGTTTTTATTTAAAAAAGTGGTAACATAAATTTAGCCTTACTCCTCGGAACAAAAATGTTTTACACCCTCCTCTTGTCGAGCCTGCCAGAGTACTTTTAACACCACTCATATAAAACAAGGTTTCTTCAAAAAATTTGTCAAAGCCATGGATCGCAATATTTCAAGTTTCATGTACTTGAAAGAAAAGTTTCCTAAAGTTAGTGACGCTAAAATAAGGGAAGGAATTTTCGTCGGACCTCAGATTAGGGCATTGTACAAAGATGACATATTCGAATAAATGTTGAGTTCGTTAGAGAAATCCGCTTGGAAAAGTTTTAAAAATGTATCACAATCATTTTTGGGCAACCACAAAGCAAGTAACTACAAAGATCTGATAGAAGAACTATTTTCGACGTATTACGCATTTGGTTGTAATATGTCACTCAAAATACACTTTCTACACTCCCACCTCGACTTCTTTCCCGAGAACCTAGGAGCCGTTAGCGACGAACAGGAAGAAAGTTTCCATCAGGACATTTCCAGCATGGAAAAACGATACCAGGGCAAATGGAGTCCTCGTCTGTTAGTAGATTATTGTTGGATACATGCAAGAGACCAGCCTCAAGTCAAACATTCCTAGAAATCGTAACTTTGAGTTTTAAAAATCATATTTTCAAGTTTTATTTTAAGTAAAATCTCAGTATTCTTTATGAAACATAAACTTCCTGTCACAAAAAATTTATGGGTGCCAAATTTTTTCTACACCTGTTTTCCACCTTAGGGAGTCAAAATAAAGTATAAACTGCCAAAAAAGTTCGTGTGACAAATTAAAAGTTCATTTTTGTCGATCAGTGTAATCGATAACTGTTAAAAATATAACTAATAAAAAAGTAAATTAAAACAAACTTCCACATTTTGACACAATAAATATGGCAAAGCTGCTGTCATATAGTTCAATTACCACAGAAACGTTGTCAAACTGCAGTCATATATTGCAAAACTGTAAGTATAATATTGTATGATCATCTGAACTACGTATGTGTGCAAAGTTTCAAATCAAAATTCGATTACAAGATTTGACGAGAAATAAACAGAGTTGTTAAGTTAAATGCAAGCTAGTAAAACCAACAAACCTTTGATTAGTTGGAATAGTATTTTTATGAATATTAATGTTTTCTTGTTGCGGCGGTTGCTGTTGTTGTTGTTGTTGCTGATTCATTGCAAGTTCCTGTTTCAATCGTCCTAATGTCATAACTCGTCCTTTATTCATAACCATATCATTGTCGTCCTGATCCATCTAAGATTAAAAAAGAACAGTTTATAACGGTGGTGCGATTTTTCAGCGCGCGACAAAATTGCCATTCTTAAAACAACAGGAAAATATTTTAGAGTCATACCGCAAGCGGTTGATTTTGTCTTTGAGCATCTTGAATTTGTTGTTCTTGTACAACTGGCGATGTATATTGCAACAACATTCCAGCGTTTGGTTGACTTAACGGTCTCGGAGCAGTCGTTGATTGAACAATTGCTTGTTGTTGATTTTGTTGGCCAACAGACAATCGCCTATGTTGTTGCATCAGATGTGCCGAATTAATTTGTTGCTATATATAACAATAATACTTTATTAGTAGCTGTAAGCTATGTCCTTATACTAAAACAAAAAAGCTTTAGGTTTAGTTCTGTATCATTTTTAATTTTATTATACAGAACTAAATCTAAAGCTTTTTTTAAAATTTAGTATGAGTTCTGAAAGATTCTTTACTATGTTATATCATTTTAAACTAATTTAAAATAATTGTTTTATCTTGAAAATGGCTTTAAATTTTGATGAAATATGATAAATTTACATTTTCGGGTGGGTGCGAGAAAGAGATTTAGCTAGCTCAACTCATTTACAATAAGAAAACTTACTGTGAAATGCGTTTTTGTCATCAGTGAAACATTAACAAATTTATTTTCATGGTAATATGATAAAACGTAATTTTTTTAAGTGTTACAAATAATGTTTGAAAATTACTTAATAAGGAACATGTTTTTATGTTTATATTTCTAAAAAAAAAAATAACATTTCTTAAATCCAACCCCGTATGAATGAGCGGACTTCAGTCTTTTTTATATTATTTATAAATTGTAAATAAATAATATCATTTGTATTCATAGATAGCGAATGCATTAATCCAAAACTATTTAATTAGCAATAAAAATTATTAGATAAATAATAAAATAATGTTTACCTGAGGAACCATTTGTCTAACAGGTGTCTGATTTAGATGTTGTGTAATAATTCTCGAATTATTTAATATCTGCTGCTGATTTGCTAACTGTTGCTGATTAATAATAGCTGTTTGCGGTGGAACTGGAATAATTTGCTGTTTTTGTGGCGGTGTATAGTAAATTTGTTGCTGAGTATTACTAATTTCCGTATGCTGAAAATCCGTAACTATCTCATTGTCTTGCACATATTGTTGTGTTTGTTGGGTGTAATTGATTTGCGATTGATCTACTATAATTTGTTGCGGAGCTTCGCCAGAATTTAATACGATTTGCTGATCAGATGTAAGAAGTACCTTAAAATTGAGGTTATTTGTTGTTTATTTGTTAATACTCAAGATCATTTTAATTCATCAACATTTGCACTACGAGTGGAGAAACATTGCTACGATTTTTTTTGTGAACATAATTCGATTTCAGCATACAAGCATGTATACGTCTTATGGAAGATCCATTGTGGAATAATCAATCAATATCTACTTATATTATATAATTTTAAATAAATTACACAATTTAATACGTGAGTGTATTACTACATAAAACAGTCTAAAGACCAGGGTTGCATAAAAATTATGGTTTAAATCAGATTTTTTTTATTTAAATCAAATAAAAATCATGACTAATTTTACACAAAATAATAAATATAAATAAAATATCGATAATATATAAATAAAAATTATCTAACAAATACGCAAGTACATTTTCGACATTTGGATGCACACAAAAATTCGCAATCGTTTGGGCATCGAAAAATCCGCCAAATTAGTTTTTTTTTTTTTGTATAAAAAGCTGAACTCTTAAGTTTGACATTCTGATAAAAAATGTAATAGATCTATGCTGAAACATTTATTCATTTCCAAAGATTTATTTAATATCAAAAATCGTTGTACTGTATTTGTTATTTAATTATAATATAAAGATTATAAATGGTTCAACAAATATTTTCATCATGACTTGATTTTTTAATACCTGATAACTAGACGTAAAATAACCTTTGATTTAAATGAATGATTTTTTAGCAAACTATGTTTGATTTAAATTAAATTAATTGATTTAAATCAGTGCAACCCTGCTAAAGACTATCATATTGTAATCCAGTTATATACAATGTTAATTTAGTAATTAACTTTTTAGTAAATAACGTATTATCATCTAATATAATTAATGGTCGACAGTTTAACTTTGTGAAACTCTTTGATAGATAAAAGGTTTGTAATAATACTCATTTTCGTAAAATTTCACTACAATTTATTTCGTCAACAGACTTAAGTTTCGGCTCGCACCATTGTCAGTGTTATAATGAAAATAAAATACAAATTCAGCTTATGTATATACATATCAGAGTTACAATAATCAGATACATTGTTGATGATTATATCAATACATTACAGTACAAATGCGGTGTTACAATAATCAAAGTTTTTAGTGAAAATCAAATAGAATTTCTTAGTAAAGGTCTAAAAAAAAAAAAATAATAATTTTAAGTTTGAAGATAAAATTTTTAAAATTGATGATGGTTTAGCGATGGGGTCTCCTTTGTCCCCCCTCCTAGCAGAAATTTTTATGAACGACTTTGAAACCAGATTCTTAAACAACACTAAATTCAAGAAAGAACTATTATATTATTTTAGATACGTCGATGACATTTTAATATGTTGGCAAGGAACTGATGGACAATTCATAAATTTCTTTAATAACATAAACTCCGTTAACAATAAAATTAAATTTACATTCGAAAAAGAAGAAAACCAAACTATTAATTATTTAGACCTGAGCATCACACGATTAAACAATAGCCATGATTATAAAATTTTTAGAAAACCAACGTATACAGATACTGTAATTCATAATAAATCAAACCATCCTTTAGCCCAGAAAACAGCAGCGTTCAATTCAATGTTACATAGACTCATTTCGATACCAATGACAAAAATTAATTATACAAATGAACTTAACACAACTAATTTATCCAAATATTGAAAAAATAAAAAAGAAATTTATTTCACTACCGTATTACGGTAAGATTAGTTTAAAAATAGCCAATAAATTTAAACAGTTTAAAGATATTAGAATTGCATTTAAAACATTTTATAATACAAAAAAGTTATTAGTGAATAATAAAAACTGTACGGATATTATAGAAAAAAGTGGTGTATACCGATTAGATTGTTTAACATGTAATTCGGCTTACATTGGACAAACCGGACGTTCCTTCAACATAAGATGCGATGAACATAAAAAATCCTACAATAAGAAGAAACCAGACTCTACTTTTGCTAATCATTTAATTACAGAAAATCACCAAGCTAATTTCAAACCTAAAATTTTGCATTGTAATAAAAAAGGCATAAAATTAAATCTCCTGGAAGCTCACGAAATAAAAAAGTTTAAAAAGAAAAACGAACACATTATAAATGACATCACTGATTTATATAACTCACCCCTAATAGGTTTAACAATTAACATTTAATGTAATATTACTTTGTTCATTATTTTTTAACTTTTACATTTTGTATTTTATAGTAATGTATTGATATAATCATCTACTATGGTTTCTGATTATTGTAACTTTGATATGTATATATATAAGCTGAATTTGTATTTTATTTTCATTATAACACTGACAATGGTGCGAGCCGAAACTTAAGTCTGTTGACGAAATAAATTGTAGTGAAATTTTACGAAAATGAGTATTATTACAAACCTTTTATCTATTATCATCTAAATAAAAGTCTCTTGGACAGACAAACGCTACAAAGAATGATAACATTATATTTTATTTCTATTTTGTTTTGAATTTTTATTGCATCACAAATTCATATTTTAATCATTTCACAATTTTATTTAAAATACAACATGGCCTGCTTCCTAAATATTTGAGTGACAAACTAAAATGCATAATTATTATATCAGAAATGCAGATAATTTTTATAATACTAAAAAGACTAAAACTAGTGCCACCAATAATATATTTCACAAGGGATTACTGCATTATTATAAATTGCCGGCATATATTAAAGAATCAAAAACATTTAAATTTTAAATTAAATATCCTTACCATAATAAGTTTAATGCAGATTACTAATTATGTTAATATGTTGATAATTAAGTAAATGGTATGGTATAGTAGTAAATTTTCTGTAATTCTTAAATTTTAAAATATTTTACAATGTAATTATCTAACCTAAAGCTAAATAAAGTTAGATGTGATTTGATTTGAAATAATATAAATGTGTCATAAGAAATATACATGCCATTATACTGAAATCTTAATTGAGTTATCTTCACTTACTTACTTTCGTGCAAATGGTCTATTAAAACAAAAATAGTATAAACAAAAACTATTGTACCTGTTGTGATTGAAATTGTGTCGTCGTATTATTATCATCTTGATTATTAATTACATACTGTAACTGTACGCCAGCATTTGCATCCACACAAGTAATGTTAGGATAGAATTGACGTAATTCTTCGATAGTAAGCGTTTGTAACGGTTGCTCTTGTCCAACAATTTGATAATACTGAGCCATTCCTATTCACTTGATTGAAAAATACAATCTACAAAACACACAGTCCACATTTAACCAAATAATATAGTATTAAAAAAATAATGCATTTATTACTAAAATTATTTTCTATATTAGAATACATTATCGTTTTGTTTACTGAACTGTGGTTATGACAATTGCAATTGTCATTACTTACCATTTAAATATTTTGGTAATTCATATAAAAATTCATTTAATAATATGAATATTATTCTTATAATTATAAAATGTAAAAATACATGCTTGCAAAAAACACAGTATCATTAGAAAATCACAATATACATATGTCAAATGCACCTAGAATTTCATTATTTTTTATAAACACATACAATTAAATTATTTACACAGTAAACATAATCGTAAATTACATTGATTTGTATAATTTATGTACAATTTAATAATTTTCAAAACTTTTGATATAGATTTGTATAAATATCACGATTGTAAAGTACGTAAACGTAAATCTATGTTAAAATGGCGTGGCGTACTGAAATGCCATCTCCGGTTTAGATTAAACGCGCCAAAATTCAAACTAAAGTTCCGTTTTCAGTGTATATACTGAAAGAAGATGGCGATTATGAAATTTCAGGAAATCAAGACGTTGCCATTTTTCTTCAATTAGTTATTATAACAAAAGGTTTCGGTTTTTATTTGCATTTTTAATATAATTTTTAAAATTTAATGTTATAATTAATTATACATAACAATTAATTATTGTTTATCATTAAATATAAATATAATAGAAATATATTAAACAATTTTCATTACAAAATTTCTTAAATTTGGCAATATTACATTTTCTTTCAAAAAATATTTGTTTCGACAACGTTGCCAAAATTTTAAATTATTTTTTTATAATTATTAACAAATTTGATCTAGCAATTTATATAAACATTTTAAACTTTGTTTTCCATATAAAATAATTTATTATTATTTAAATATTTAATTTAGATGTCTATGACAAAACAAAAATATCTTTTTCTAATAGTATCTTTAACATTATTTAATTTTTAATTCACTTTTTAAATAGCTATGTACGTTTAGATAAACAGACTGATATTTCATTGATTTAATTATTATTTTTTTAAATGTCATGAAATTTGGCAATGTAGCTTTCAGGAATTTCAGTAATTAGTAATTTTGCTCTTGAGTCATACGGTAGCTGTCAAAATAAAATTATTTTAAGAAGTTCTTAAATACTTAAATTATTTTACAGATTATTAAACTTTTATTGATTTTTACTGTTTATCTATTAATTCATCAAAACGGGTAACGAAATGTCAGCCTCGGCCATGGAAAGTATCCTTCAATTTTTACATATATCAGTGATAAAATAGATTTTGAATGTATTTTTTTTTTATTTGAATATGATATTTGTAATATAATGTACAATTTATTGTGTTTAATTTATTAGATTTAGATATTCATCTAACTTCACTTTGTTATTAATCTGCCATTTATATTTTCCTTAACTATATATTGTGCAGAACATTTGTTTAATCTAAAATTTGCAGTGAAAGAACTAGAACGAAATTCGAAGCGATGTGACAAAGAAGAAAAATTAGAAAAAGCAAAAACGAAAAAAGCAATTCAAAAAGGTAATATGGAAGTAGCACGAATACACGCGGAAAATGCGATACGACAGAAAAATCAAGCGATAAATTATCTCCGAATGTCTGCTAGAGTTGATGCAGTTGCAAGTCGTGTTCAATCAGCGTTAACAACTCGAAAAGTAAGTAATTCAATGGCAGGTGTTGTTAAAGCTATGGATGCAGCTATGAAAAGTATGAATCTTGAGAAGATCTCCACTTTGATGGATAAATTTGAGCAACAATTTGAAGATCTCGACGTACAAAGTGGATATATGGAAAATGCTATGTCGCAAACTGTTACTACAACTATACCACAAAACGATGTTGATTCTTTGCTTGTACAAGTTGCCGACGAAGCTGGGTATGTTTTTTTTTTTTTTTTATTTATTTAATCGAATTCAAACCGAAATAAATCATTTTATTGTATATTCCAAAATGAAATTACTATTAAATCAGTTTGGTTTACCAGGGTATATTTTGATATACATTGACCTTGAAAATGTCAAAATGTATACGGTATGGGATTAGAACGAAGTTTGATAGTAATCCACTTATTTTAAGTTTTGTGGTAGTGGGAATGAAGTATACGTCTTTCTGTAATTAATATAATAACCAATTTGAACGAAAACATAATTGTTGACATTTGTCAGTCAGAACAAATACAAATTCGATATACGCGCACACAGTGCCACAATTTAACAAAGAAACCGGGAATCCAATTGGTTTCCCTGGTAACAGATATATATCAAAATTTTTCAGTTTCCATGTAACGAAATGTTACTGGTTCCTGGAAAGGATTACCATAGCCTATTTGTTTTCATTTATATTATTAATTATGAATAACACAAAAATTTTGCTGTGTATACGAGGGGGAAACCACTTGTAAAATTTGATGTACAAATTTATTAAAATCCCTTTAAAAAAAATGGTAAAATCTATTAAAAATATTCTTAAAAATCTCTTGCAAAATCCTGGAAATTTCGTATAGAATCTATAAAATCAACGAAGAATGACTACAATCTCAACAATCATACGTGAAATTTGTAACATCTGGTGTACAAAATTTGAAGAAGTAGTTTCCCTCTCGTGTATACATTATAAAATGATTTGAGTGTTTTGTGTTAGCGAATATTTGTAATTGATAAGAATAAAGGAGTATGAATGTGAATGAAGTGAATCCTAATTGTTTATCTTGAAGATCGAAACAATTTTCTTTATTTGTAATTTTGGTGGATCTAAATTTTCTAGTTTGGAGTTGAACATGGAATTGCCAGAAGGTCCTCAAGGAAGTACTGTTGGAACAGCTTCGCAAATATCACAAGAACAAGACGAATTATCTCAAAGATTAGCCCGATTAAGACAAACCGAGTAGTATTATTTAATCCCCCCGTAACTCAAGAGATGATTTTTATTTTTATCAAACGTTTATATTTTTAATATACTTATTTTATATATACAAATGCTTGGATGCTATTTTTAAGTAACGATTAATTGATTTCTTATTATACAGTATTGGTTCTTGAAAGATATGTAATTGATATTATTGATTACATATTAGGTCTGTCAATCTGTGTTTACACAATAATTGTAAAATATATTGTTATTAGCTTGAAAAAATAAAAATGTATATACTTTTACTGCATTCATTTGAAACTTAATAAATTATGTAAATTTTATATATGTAAATAAATACACCTTTTTTTTCATTAAACTTAATATTTTGTTATTTTTACGATTGGTATCATAAAAAAATACTTTGGCCCGTATTCATAGACCCTTTCAGATAATAAAAATGCATATATTAAAATTATTTATTTAAAAATTCTAGCATTATTTATATTTTAAAATGTTAAATATAATAATAAGTATTTATTATAATGAAATTATGACTGTTTTAAACTAAAAGTGCTATAAAAGGGACTAGAATACATGCCATAGACAAAAGGCGACTTTAAGCTGACAAAGGTAGATCTTTCAAATTCTACTAGCATAATTACTATTGCTGCCACTTTTTTGTCAACTTTTCAAACTTCTAATGGCAAAATTACTTTTTTTATCGATTTAAGGTAGTTGAAGCGCACTGGGCGACCTATAAAGACTACATATTTTAAATTGAGAGCACGCACTAAGCGACTGCGACCAGTTGGTCGTTAAGTGCACGCTCTCAAAATAAAGTATATATATATATATATATATATATATATATATATATATATATATATATATATATACTGGGTGTCCGAAAAGTTTGGACTGGGTCAAATATCTCGAGAACGAAAGGTTGGATTAACACGATTGCAAAGGAACGTTGTTTTTGACACAATTATCTACCGAATTCTGTTGTAAAAAACCACCCCCACCCCTCCTAAGGGGGTGAGCGTAAGGGTAGTTTTAAAATTTTAAATGGAAACCCCCAATTTTTTTTTCATTTTTGGATTCCTTGACAAATTCTGTGTATGGCCCCAAAATTTCACACTCAACTCTCGCCACCCCTCCACAGGGGATGAAAAAAATGATTGAAATAAAAATGATACATATATATATACAGGGTGCTTCAAAAAAATGTATACACACTTTAAACTATTGTAGTTTTCCCGCTCTACAAGGCTAATGTTATATTTCTTCGCCAGGTGCCAGAATAATCGTCCCTCTATGTTATATTATCAGTTGGAATTTGTAATATCAACATGGGGGACGTACGTTTGAGTTTTGAAGAACGTAAGCAGGTTATTAAGTGGTACTGGAAGTTTGAGAATGTAAATGAAGTTCAAAGACAGTGGAGAAGGGAGTATGATACAGAACCACCTTCAAGATTAACAATTACACGCATACGAGACAAAT
Organism: Clivina fossor; assembly: GCA_963966155.1. Classification (NCBI taxonomy): domain Eukaryota; kingdom Metazoa; phylum Arthropoda; class Insecta; order Coleoptera; family Carabidae; genus Clivina; species Clivina fossor. The sequence continues at coordinate 6,387,140 of OZ014553.1, read as the reverse complement.
TCGAAGTTCATGGAACAGTGTGTGATGTGCATAAAGGTCATTCAGGTCGGCCTCGAACAGCTACAAGTGATGAGTCATCAACGGCAGTCTTGGAACTGTTTCAACGCTCTCCTAACAAATCTTCAAGGCAAGGGGCACGTGAAAGTGATGTAAGTGCTAGCAGCGTGCTACGCATTCTGAAGAGAGGCAAGTAAAAGGCACAGTAAAAGATGAGGTGTACAAACGTAAACCACGTAACCTAGACATTCTTTGGAATGAGATTCAAGCAGTGTGTAGAGAAATCTCATTGGACGTTTTGATACGATGTACAGAATCTGTGGTGACTCGTACTCAGAATTGTATTGATTCTGCAGGTCACCAATTTGAACAGTATTAACATTTGTTATTTATGTTTCATTTACATTGGACTTTCAGCTTTCTATTTTCCTGAAATTTAACTTTGTAGAACGGTAAATAAATTTTCTATGGAAGTTCAAAGTGTGTATACATTTTTTTGAAGCACCCTGTATATACGTATTCTTGAGTGTACGCCTGCACGTAAAAGTCAAAGACTGCTACTACAATTGGTTTTAACTAATACAACTGTAACATAGTCAAAAAAATCATTTTTCCTGATGAAGATTATAAATAAATATTAATACAGAACTTTAACCAAAAACAGTTTTATTTTAATACAACTGTCATAAAAGTAGGACTAAACACCTAAAAACCGAGCTTCTAGTATCAGTTAAAATATAAATAAATGTTACGAAATACTTGTTCATAATAATTGATAATATAAAATGTATCTATTTTAATATGCTAATTATATAAGTCTTATTTTTTGTGTAAATTTGCAAAAATTTGTTGTGTATAGAAATATGTAGTATTCAAATGACAATAAATATAAAATTTGTTTCCAAAAATAAACCTTCTTTTCTGTAATAAGTTGATTTCGATTATCAAAATATCCATGATGGTAACCGCGGCTCACAATTACGAGATAAAACCATTACATTTTTTTATATGGATTGCATAACTACAATGATACAAGTCTAGTGTGTCTTGATTCAAAACGTTGAACTTAAACCTAAAGTTTTTTTATTGTAACAGAATTAGTTTTGAAAGATTTTTTACTACCCATAACTATGCTTATTATTGAGGTAATTTTCGATATTTCTAGTTAGAAAATTAGTGATTTAAGATATAGAAAATTTTATGTCCTAAAACATATTTTGTTTTTAGGGAAGTAGGAAATTACAAAGGTAAGAGTTCTACGACAGAGAATCACAGTCACCATCTTGTGTAATAATCAACAATTAGTTTTGAAATTATAACTAGCTTTCAACTGAAAATGTTCTAAAAGGAAATATAAATACGGGCCAAAAATCCTTAAAAATAAAATGTTATATTAGGTAAATAATGGAAAATAAACAATACATGTAGAAATAAAGATTTTTTATATAATTTATTGTAAGAACAATTGTACAAAAAAGCGTACAATGAACATACAATTGTTTTTAATGTGCTTTCGCAGCCAATCTCTTATCTCGTTCTTCAGCAATAGAAAGTTTAACACCTTTACCGCGAGGTAACGATACGTAAGCCTTGCTTCCTTTGCCGATAATAAATACATTGTTTAACCTGAAACAATAAATAAATACTTATTAATATAATATTAACAAACACTTTAACTAAAATCACAAAAAACATAAAAGGCATAATTATTATTGCTGTGTCAATAAAATGTTAACTTCCAATGGCAATCAGTTATTGTTGCCAATAAAAGAATGATAAAATAATTTTAAAAAAATGTACCCTGCTTTGGTGATACTAATCTGATATGGCTAAAATACATCAGTTAGTGACCGTATATGCAGAATAAATTATTATAGGCCTCACTTTGACCACACTTGTCAGAATTCGACATAGTCATAGCTTCGATAGGGCCAAATTACTTCCCATAAAAATACTTTTCTATTGTAATGTTGGTCAGTTCAAACTATTTCAAATATTTATAAGCTTAATATATGATTTGTTATAAATTAATATAAATACAAGATGAATACTTCTAACTTTTAATTTTCATTTTTACAATATTATAGCTATTAGATTTTGCATCATATAATAAAAAATCCTGATACATTTGATTAAAATACGCAGTTTATTTTTATTTAAGTTACGATAATGTTTCCGATATAAATCTAATAATAAAGTATTATCATTGTTGAACTTACCTAGTAGCGAATGTATGTCCTTGCGAATCCTTAATATGGACAATATCGAAAGAACCAGGATGACGTTCTCTGTTAACGACTGTACCAACACGACCCAAGTTACGACCTCCCGTAATCATGCACAAATTACCAGAATCAAACTTAATCGAGTCCATAATTTTAGTTGTTGCGATTTCCACTTGAATAGTGTCGTTAACTTTAATAATAGGATCTGGATAACGGATTGTTCTACCGTCGTGGGTAACCAAGAATGGAATACCTTTTGGACCAGTTTGAACACGTTTTACTTTACATAATTTGTACTGCAAACAAAATATTCAACTTTAAATATAGACACTGTACAATATTTTTTTTATTTAAAACAAAAATAATGATCCAAGAATGTCAATAAATCGGGAATACAAAAAAAAAAAAAATTGTCGGATCTTTGTGACCATTTCCATTTTTCACAGACTTAAAATTAACAAGCGTCTTAATAAAAAATGTCTCATTTTTTAATTTCATTAATATAATATTAACACTTTAACTAAAGTCAACTTTAAATTCTACTGGTTTAATTATTATTGTTGTGTCAATAAAATGATGTTTTTTTGTTAACTTTTCAATGGCAATTAATTTATTGTTGCCGATAAAACATTGCTTTTTTTGTCAGCTTAAAGTCGACCTTAGTTAATTCTATCTTTATATTTGTTTTAAACAAATAAAACGATAAAAACAAATGATAAAATAATTTTAAAAATGTACCCTGCTTTGGTGATACTAATCTGATATGGCTAAAATACATCAGTTAGTGACCGTATATGCAGAATAAATTACTATAGGCCTCACTTTGACCACACTTGTCAGAATTCGACATAGTCATAGCTTCGATAGGGCCCAATTATTTCTGATAAAAAATATTTATTATGGTTAATGTATGATTTTTATTTGTTATACATTAATAAAAAATAAATCGAATAATTCATGTTTCTAATAATATTAAAGAAAACAAATAGTCAGCTTGGAGCAGAACTTCCATTTTTTTGAGTTTCAAGTTATAGAGGTGTAAAGTTTTCTTTTTGTTATTGTTTATATGAAAATATTTTCACATAAACCGATATAAGTTGAAATTAATTAGTGTTAAAGGCTGGGGCTAGTTTTATAATGAAAATATGTCTTTATCATACTTCTTCCATAAATATCTCAATATTAATAAAAATGGAGATATGCTAATTCTGCTCCAAGCTGACGATCTGATATTTCTGGATCATAACTATCCTAGAATTATAATAAATATAAAAATAAAACATAATACGAAAAGCTTACCTTGGCTTCTTCTGCCGTAATTCTGTGAATGGTGAATCTGCCCTTAACATCGTAGATAAGACGGAAGAATTCTCCAGTTTTTTCAATAGTAATAACGTCTGACAAATTAAAATTACATTTAGAATCAAACAGAAATACTGAATGTAAGGTTGTTTTTTCGCAAAATTTAAGAGTTTTGATACAATGATGTCGAGTTTTATGTGGTTAGCAAATCCAAGTATTAAAATTTGTACATATATATAGTTTATATAGTTTAATATATAAAAATTTCGTGTGAGTTATATTAATGACAAATGAAACTAATAAAAAAAGATACTATTTTATCTATTAATAAATGGATTTTAAATTCTGCTACTTGATTTTCAATTAATTTGCTAATAAATAGAACTACACATTTTCGTATTTCCAGTTTTACGAATATCAAAATATACAGACCATTTGATATTAACTTTAAAATCGGTATATATTTTTAAATTGTCCATTTTTAGGTTATAAGTGATTATTGTAGGCAGAAATTGATATTTTCAAATTTCTAAACTATCCATCAAAAGGCAGTTAACTATGTTAGACGTTGTCAATTTGCTCGCGAAATGTCAAATTACAGTTAACTATATATAATCAAAGTTAATTGCATGCTCGCTGAAAAACAACTAATATTAACTTACCCATGAAACCAGCAGGATAGTTGGGATCGGTTCTTACTTTGCCGTCAACTTTGATTAATCTTTGCATGACAATTTTTGTTACTTCAGAATTCGTCAAAGCGTACTTCAAACGATTACGAAGGAAAATGACAAGGGGCAAAGATTCACGGAGCTTGTGTGGACCAGTGGATGGTCGTGGCGCAAATACACCACCCAACTTGTCTAACATCCATGCTTTTGGCGCGTTTAAACGCTTTAAATGCTTTTTAGGGCCTCTCGCCTATGAACAATACAAAACATAATAGGTTAACCTCACTTATAATTCAATAACATAAGTCACATTTCTTTTAACTCATAAATATCAGTTATAAACTAAATAAAACAAATGTATTTTTCAATAACCATTGCTGCTGAACGAATTTATTAAAGATATTTTAAATATTCACACGTGAACACTACTGTTTTGATTAGACTCTTGCACGAAAATTTATGTTATCACAAGTATAATACGGTCACAGAATATCCATTAAATATATTCACTAAAACTTTTATTAATCACTTGGCTATATATTTGAATTAGAGTTCTTCTCATATTTACCATATTTCACCCGATGAATTAAGATACAGAAAATAATACTACACTTACCATCTTGAAATTTCAACCGGAAAAGAAATTAGACATGTACTTAGTACAACGACTTGCCACTAGAGGCAGACCATGATTTTTGACAGTTCTTTTGGCGGATATTTTTAAATTGGTAATTTATTTTTAGACCTAAAACCAAAAAATATATAAAAATATGATATCATATTTTCTATTATTAAAATAAAAATTTAAAAAAAATGCAGAACCATATTTATACTTTAGAATATAATTTAAAAAATATTTTTTTGTATTTATAACGAATTTATTAAAATATAAATTTTTTGACATAAAATTCATAATTTGAAATATTATTACATAATCAAAATTAACTATTTTTATTTACTCATAATTTTCATTTGTTAAGGCATACATTACCTACCTTTTTTATATATTTATTTATGTTTATTATTAAAAATAATCTTTTTTTTTCCAGAAATGAATATAACTGATTTAGAAAAATTGTAAAATTCCATAATATATATTTAAGTTTTCAGTGATAAAAATAGATTTTAATCTATGTACATGTAGCATAGAGTTCATTTTCGTGTGTCCAGTTTAGTATTATGTTTTCGATCTCACGAAAATGATCTTGAAAAAACACAAGTGGCGAACAAGTGGAAAGATATGGCGACATGGATAGATAGTGATAAATTCGAAACGAACCAAAACGAAAAATCTAATAATTACGAAAATATCATAGTGACCCACGACTTACAAGACTGCATAGATGACAGTTTAGATAAAGTTTTTGACCAGTTACCCATTATAAATTATTCAAAATATACGGAAAGTAATACGGTATCTGATAATCAAAATTGTACCAAACAAACACAGGAAAATGACGAAAATACAGGGTAAGTTTTCGTAATTTTCTAATAATTTATTTAAAACGATTTAAATGTCCTTATTTGGTATCGCATACAAAATTCTGACCATTCTGACAAATCAACTGTCAAAAGATCAAAGCCGGAACAAATGCCGCCAAATTTAAAAATTTGTGAATTTTTAAAATTAATTTAGTTTATCCTATACTATTATACGAGCAATTTTTGTATATTTATTTATTTATTTTGTGTAAACTTTATCTAGAAAATGACTAATGATTTGGATGAAATGTGTTAAATATACATTTTTGTGTACGGAAAAGCAATTTAGCTAAGTTTCGAATTTGGCAAAACTTATTTACAATAAAAAACTTAATTTGGAATTTGGTTTATATATATATATATATATATATATATATATATATATATATATATATATATATATAAACCAAATTAATTTTCATGGTAATATGACAAACTTTTAAGCATAATGAAATAATGCTTAAAGTCGACTTTCGTTAAAGTGTTTATTATGAATCTGGCAATTATACTTAATTAATTACAATTTTTTTAAATAGGTATATACATCATACCATATCACCAAATGAAATTTATATGGCAATACATCCTGGTTCAGCAGGAACTATGCCTGACAATCCTTCGTATGCTACAATAACAATTGAAAGTACAGATCCTGATACAAACCAAACTCTAGTCAACCGATACCATTGCGAATATCAAGGATGTTCGAGAACTTATAGCACTGTAGGCAATTTACGGACTCATATGAAAACACATAAAGGTAAATAATAACAGGGTAATCACTTTCGATTTTCGTTCATATTACTTTAACATGTAAATTCATACCTTAATAATTTCCTGGTTCCTTAATTATTTTGTGCGATAAACCTTCGAAAATGAGTTTTCGAGTACAATACATCTAAATCAACTATTGAAAATTATCTTAAAAATAATCATAACCATGGAATTAATAAATAAAAATAAAATATATCTTTTTATTTTGTAAAAATATTTGTTGTTCTGGATAGAAATAATAATAATTAAATTATTGTGACAATTAAAACGACATACATATTATATAATAATTGTTATATAATAATTTACCAGATAATATTAGAGCTATTACTAAGTTGAATTAGTTTCAGAAATGTCTTAAACAGCATTCTCTAACTAAATCACATTTAAGGATAATAATGTAATATATAGAGTTACCATTTTTAGTTAGTAAGATAGTAAATTTGCAATTTATAAAGTATCTACAATTTATTATTAATGTTATGGTATATTTTTGTGCAATAATATTGTAGTATATTTTGCATTTTGTTGTATTATTGATCTATAATATGTAACCATTATGAGCTATTTAATAAAGTTTATTATTATTATTACATTTGTTTAAATTTTTGTATCAATTCTATGATGGCTATAATTATTTCTGAGATAATTTTCGATATTTTTATATCTAATTCTGTACCTGTTCAAAGCATGCAAAATTAATTTGGATGCGTAATTTTGTGTTCTAAAACTTATGTATTTTTTTTTTGTTTTTTTGTCTAAAATAATTAGGAAAGCAGGAAATTGCGAAAGTATGATTTTATATGTCAAAGTTTTATGTCAGAGAGTCGTTTATTAATATTTTCTATTTATGTTATTGGCTGCTCAGGATAAAATTCGTAAGTTTAAAACTAACCTAATCTCAAATCTATACTGCAATTCACATCTCACAAGATTCATAACGCTATGAGTTTTTCGAGATGTGTCCAGAATCGGAGCATTAGTTTTACTTCAAATATACATTTAATACTGATATTTGTAGGCGAATATCGATTTAAATGTTCCGAACCAAGTTGTGGGAAAGCATTTTTGACATCATATAGCTTAAAAATTCATGTACGAGTTCACACCAAGGTAAAACCGTTTGAGTGTCATCATGATGGTTGTGAAAAAGCTTTTAATACTTTATATCGACTACGTGCACATGAACGACTACACAATGGTGATACATTTAATTGTGAAAACGATGGCTGTTTGAAATTTTTTACGACTTTAAGCGATTTGAAGAAACATGTTCGAACTCATACGCAAGAACGACCTTATAAGTAAGTTTTTCCCTTTATAATTTATAAATATGATTAATATAGTAATACGGGGTGGGGGGTCAATGTGGTGCGTTAATTTTATCTATTTTGTCTAGGAGTTTATTTATATCTACTATTGTTATATAAGATATGCAATATGCATATTTTTTTATTATTTATTTTTGCAAAAATTATATATATTTTTTTGAATTTGAAGATGCGAGGAGGAAGGATGCGGAAAAGCATTTACAGCAAGTCATCATTTGAAAACACATCGCCGCACTCACAGTGGTGAACGCCCTTATGCCTGTATTCAATCACACTGTTCCAAAGCTTTTTCTACGTCACATAGTTTAAAATCACACATACGCACACACCAAAGAATATACGATCGAGAACTGAATAATAATAATAATAATAACAATAATCACAAAACAAATGCTACTACGGGTAATGATATATTATCATCAAATGATTCCACAATATTGTATAATAATGTAAAATTAGAAGCAGCAGCTAAACAAAAAGAAACAAATGAAAATTTAAAACATGCGAAAGCTGTTAATAAAGATGAAAGAGATAAACAAAATGAAGTTAGTAATTCTGGAAATAAAAATGCATTTGAACAAAATAATGAGTCAAATATTAAAGGTAAGCGATTAATTTTACATTTTTCTAGCTTTAAGCTATACATTTCTTAAATGAAATAATTTTAAGTTTTTAACGAGATCAATTTTAATTAAAGTAATAATAATAAAGCGATAATAATAATGCCAGTAGAATTTAAAACCGATGCATTTTTGGCCGACTGAAAATCGACTTTAGTTAAATTGTTTATTATAAATCAGTACAGTAAGTTTAGTATTTATTTTTATATTAATACAATAATTTGTAACTATTATTTATTTATTAGAATAAAATATTTTTAATAATTTAAACTTATAATTAAGAAAAATAATTTAAGATTTAATGTATACTTTTATTTATTTTTAATATAATTAAAAAAAAAATATGTTAAAAATATTTTTATATTGTATTTTAAAGTTGATAGAAATTGCTTAAGTAGGTACTTAAAACGGACGGTTTCATAATACATAAATACTTTAACTAAAGTCTACTTTTAAGCCAACAAAAAAGCAGTTTTGTTGTCAACAAGAAATAATTATGCTATTAGAAGTTTGAAAAGTTGACAAAAAGTAATAAATGATGCTTATTTGTTGGCTTAAAATCGATTTTAGTTAAAGTTGTTTATTATGAAACCGGGCAAGAGAAGTGTATAGTTTAAAGCAACATTAAAACATGATATAGAGCAATTTCAATTTTACTTTTTAGCTTTGGCAGTTATGTTCCCTTTAATACAGAACAACACAAACTCAGAACTGATCAGCAATAATAACAGTACACAACAATTAAGTAATTCGCAACAAATTTACATATTACCACACGAAGAAATGTTAACCGAAACATCATACAATAATGACAATACTCGCCATAATACATCGATAAACTACGTTAGAAATAATAATTCATTTGCCAATACTGAAAATATATTAAATTTTCCAGTTACCAATCAAAATTCTCTATACAATTTCTTGAACGATCAAATTGCGATTGCCCGTCAATCGGAATTTGTACCTAATCTAGAAATAACCAACGAATTAACTAATTACGCAACGGTTAATACGCTTGAAAATATTCCGAATCAGATTTCTTATAATCTCGGAACGGAAAATGTTGATGCAGACGAAACATTAAACAATACAGAATCAATGGGGCTGGAAGAGAGTTCGATTATAACAGAAATTGAAAATTCTGGTATAAATATGTTTGAAGTTATGAATAAAAATATGCTCGAATTAAAGGTGCCTAATTTTGACGATTTACTTACAAATAACGAAAATAACAGTGATGATATTTTGGCAGAAAAACCAGAAAACTCAAAATCACAACCCGAAATACTTAATAACGATTTAGTGAATTTAAATAAACAAATACGAGCTGCTGAAGCAATTGAAATTGTTATGAATAAGAATATGCTCGAATTAAAAGTTCCTAATTTTGACGATTTACTTACAAATAACGAAACTAACAGTGATATTTTGGCAGAAAAACCAGAAAACTCCAAATCACAACCCGAAATACTTAATAACGACTTAGTGAATTTAAATAAACAAATACGAGCTACTGAAGCAATTGAAATGTCTTTGGTATGCGAAGAAGAAATCCCATCACAATGGATCGATGTTATGCAGCTAGCTGCTTCACAAAATACTTCAAACATTTTTGAACCAACTTCTATCAACGAAAATCCCCTAAGTGCAATACCGACCGCAATACAATCGTACATAAATATAGAAATACCTCCGCATAATATTATAAATACAGAAAAGTCTAATAATTCATTACAGTATATGATCAGTAATGAAGCTTTGAATAAAAATGTCGAGAAAGAAATTGAAGGTGTAATCAATAAAATCGCTAAACAAAAACACGCAGGCAATAAGTTTGATAATGAAACAGATATATTTTATATTCTCCCAGGTTCTGATCAAAGAAATCACAATACAAATAGTGATTTACTGAAAAATTTAACAGCCGATGCAAATATATGTAATTGTATTGATTGTAAATGCGGTCCTGAAAATAGTTGTTCCGGTGAATCTTGTTGCTCAACAGAAAAAGCTACTGAAATTCAACAACAAATTAATGCGAGTGATATTAGTAATGATGTGCCTCAAAATGATAAAAATACTTCGTTGCTATGTAAAAGAGTAAATTTAGCTGATCAAAATGAAGTTAAACAATGTTGCAGCAGTAGAAATCTTATTAAATGCCAGTGCCCCAAAAATGTGCCTAATAATAATTCGGAATGTTGTGTTATGGTTTGTTTAAAGTCATTAGATCAATTACGACATGTATTAAGTTTGGCAAATAAATGTTGTGCTTTACAATCGTTTACGTTGGGAGGTTTTGCAAATCCGACAGAATCTCTTTGTAAAAAATAATTTGCATTGATTCGAATTGAGAACAGTTTCTTTTTTTTAATTCAATAAAAGCAAATTTTGCAAAATTGAGTTATAGGCCCAGTCAAAAAATATATATTCGTTAAAAATATAGTAAAAATGAAAAAAAAACATACTGAAAATTCAATGATTTGCTTTTGTTGAGTTTTGAAAAAAAAAAACGGTTCTCAATTGAATTTTTAAAGATCTCAGCACAAGAAAGTTATAGAAATTTGCTTCGTATTGAAAAATATAATAGATGTTAAAACTACATATATTTTATGATGTTTGTATTTAATTGTTGATTGTTTTAACAAAATGAAATTTTATTTACAATATATGTCGCTTTTAAAAGATTCTTTTACTTATTGGGATAAATTTGATATGTTTTATAAATATATTTATTTATGACCGGTTTCATAATAAATACTTTAACTAAAATTTTAACTTTACAAAGCATTGTTTTATTGACAGCAATAATAATTATGCCAGTAGAATTTAAAATCACCTCATTTATAAAAGTGATTTTTGCCAAAAGTGCTTTTGACGTTTACTTAAAATTATTTATTAAGGATTTTATAATAGTTTATTTAAATTTTATAATATCAAATATATTAAAAATGATCAAAAATAGAAGAACTATTCATATTTGATCAAAAACAAAAAATTATTTTGAAATTAATGATAAAAGCACTATTTCACGAAAAAGTGAGGTGAGAATTGTGTTTTTTTTTCAGCTTAAATTCGATTTTAGTTAAGTGTTCATTATGAAACAGGTGTTAGTTTTAGTTATTTTTTAGTATTATTTTTTATTTTAAAAATTGCTGCAACTGATATGTACTAAAAATTAAGTATTTTTAGATCTCTTTAGAAACTACGTATGTATAAATTTTATGAACTTAAAATTTTAAAAGGTGTACGTACAACTTATGTGTATATACATTGTATTACAAATTTACTAGTCATTTGTTACCATTAAATATGTTATAGAAAGAATTGTTTATGTACTTCATTTATTTACTACTTGTTAAGTAAACAATAAACAAATTTAAGTCTCATTCACACTTCCCTACTTATCTCAAAAATAGTTTTGTTTTAAATTGAATTTTATTAGCTTGTAAAATAAAAATTTGTTAAGACATTAATTTTCTTAATTTTTTGACTGTAATAAAATCAGCAACAACTGATCATGATAAAATTTTGCATGTTTTTTTTAAAATAAGTTAGTAATTACTAATTTCACTAATAACACTAATTTTGTGATAAGTAGAGTTTGAATGAGCCTTCAGTCATGTTAGCCATATTTTTATTTTTAAAGCAATTTAATTATTATTATTATTATTGTGATTTATAATCATATGGTGCCAATGAAATATTTAATAATATAATAGGAAACCAATAAATTGTATTATTTAATTTCGTCTTTTTATTTATTTTTATTATATATACATTTACATATAAACATTAAATGACAATTATTTTCTTTTTTTACTTTTATTTTCTTCTCGAATTTTCGCTTTACTTTTCGCTCGAAAAACTTCTTTTCTCTCTCGTTTTTCACGCTGATTCTTTTTGGCTTCCTGTGCTTCAATTTCCTGTTGATGTCTACTCATTCGTTCGGACATCGCCGTTTTCAATTGCGTTTGTTTTTGTTCGTACGAAGCACGTAACATCTTCAACATACTCGCCACCTACACAAATATTCATATAAATTTTTCTATCTTCAAATTAATGAATGATTGGATAAAATAACAAAAAAATTTGAAATGTTTTCAATATAAATACTATATTTTTACCTTCTGTTCATAAGGTTCTCTTACAACTGCTACACGTTTCTTGTCGAATTGTTTTGCTTTCGATTTTAATGGCTCGAATTTTGGTTTGTCTCGATAAGGTAGCTGACGTTGTAACTTGCGTGGTATTATCAAAGGTTTAAATACTTTTTCTTCACGTTCAATTTCCTGAAAAAATCATTATAATTTTCATGAAATAAAGCTTTAGATTTAAGTTCTGCTATATGTATGTGTTTAATAATAAACACTTTAAATAAAGTCGACTTTAAGCTGATAAAAAATCGCATCGTTTTATTGACAAAAGAAAATAATTTTATAATTAGAAGTTTGAAAAGTTGATAAAAAAAGTGTCATTTTATTGACAGCAATAATATAATTGTGCAAATAGAATTTATTTAAAATCGATGCTATTTTTTGGCTTTAGTTAAAGTGTTTATTATGAAACAGGTCGTTATTTAATTAAAGTATGAGTTCTGCAAGGGTAATTATAATTTTATTATCTTCAAAAATGATTAGTTTTCAATAAAAAATACTTACAGTGTATAAACTATCAAAACTTGGTTCATTTTGAATTCCTTTATCGCGCTTAAGTTCTCCCACTGTTCTCACTCCGTGCCATGAGTTTTTCTCGCTAGGTGGTAATAATAATGTGGTTACAGGGCAATAGAATCTTGGTACATCTACTTTATACCATGTACGACAAAATACAATATCTAGAAAAAGCAAATAAAATTTATTTTCTTTTTCTTTATATGTACACAAGGGCATTATGGTAATATAGAAATTGAAAATTGAATAGTGCTGCCATCACATAGTGTTTGTGGTTGGCGCCAAGTGTTGTATGCAAGTAGAAGAGACACATGTCAAAAATATATATTAAATAAAGTTAAGTGAAAATATATAATATGGGCATAAATATCTGACAGTTGGTGTTTGCTCGAAAATATTAATTGATATTGAAGATTTTATAGAATTCAAGATAACATGATCTTTACTTTTGAAAAATAATGTCAATGAGAATACATTACTTGCTGTAGGAGTATTTTTGAAAAACAAGGCCTATAATACATGTCCAATCTGCATCCTTGAGCTGAAGCAATGCATTCTAGACAAATCCCACAAAAATTATATAGTAAGTAATGCATTTTCATTCAGCTATAATAGAACAGTATCTGGAAAATTATGACGGGTATCTTAATATACATTTTTTTTTTTCAAACGTAAATAACATGTTATCTTAAACTCTATAAAATTGCCTATCAGTATTAATAAATAATATTTTCCTGCAAGAACAAAGTTTTAATATTATTTTAAAAACATGTCAGGTGTTTTAAATATTAAATATTTTCAAGTTTACACATTAAAATTAAGTCTATAATTATTTAATTAGTTAGATATAATAATTAAATTTTTCGTTAATAAGTATTTTAATGAATAAATTGTGCGATCGTTTTATGTAATTCAATTAACATTATAGAAATCATTTCAGTGTTTGTAGATAACAGGTGCGCGTTAGTTGTGAATGAATTGAGCGTTTTAAAACAATTTTATGTGAAATTATTTGTGAGTTAACTAAATGAAAATTTAATATATACAATAAATTGAATTGGTGCAGAGTTTTTTAAATACAAACTTGAGAAGCATGAGAATACTAATCAGAGGCAGTAGGACGAAGCAGGATGCAGTTACAGGTTAGGTTATTTTATTTACATTTATTATATATATATATATATATATATATATATATATATATATATATAAATGTGCATTATTCAATTATTTAAATAAGAGAAATATACTTTATGATAAAAAAATATTTGTACCCAGGATTGCAATGATTTAAATCAAACATATTTTGCTAAAAAAATCATTGATCTATATCAAATGTTATTTATCTGGTCAGTTATCTGGTATTAAATATTAAGTCATAATGAAAACAATTATTGAACCATTTATAATCTATATTATAATTAAATATCAAACACAGTACAACGATTTTTGATATTAAATAAATCTTTTGAAATAAACAAATATTTCAGTATTTTTTATCATATCAAACTTAAGAGTTCAGCTGTTTAAAAAAAAAAAACTAATTTGGCGGCTTTTTCGGTGGCCAAACGATTAAAATAATAGAGTAAATGATTACTTATATAAACGATAACTAAATTATAATAAATAACAATAATGATCACATACCACTAAGTAAAATTTTATCTTCAAATGTTGCTCTAAAGCAACCTTCAGGTTTACTCGCAGCTTTCTTAATTTGACCACGAACTCCCGAGACAGTTTTTATACGAGCCCCTTCAAATTTTGCGACTTCCAAAGTAGAATTAAACATATCTAAAAATAAAATAAATTGTATCGTGTATTTTTTAAAGAAATAGAAATTGAAAATATAACATGAATATGTATGATTGAAGTGTTTTACGTGAGCGAATGTTTCCAAGTGATAAGAAAAATAGAAAGCAATATAAGAGATATCAAGAATATGGATGAAGCTAAAATTAATTGTCTGAATACAAGAATGTTTGGCGGTAACTAGTATCTAGAATTAGAATTAGAAAAGATTATGTGCCACAATGGTTGTATGTATAAAATAGAACAAGAAATATTAAATAATTAATTAAAAATTACCTTTAATAAATGCAGTCTTTTTGTAAATCTTCATCGGATAACCAATTAATTTTAATTTTTTCATTATTTGTGTTGATTTTTCTAATTCTTGAACACTACCTGTTGCCGCTATTCGAAAACCTGATTTCACATTCTAAAAAAATATGTTTTAAGAAATTTTGATTAATTTACTTTTACAACAATTGCTTCAAAATATATATTTTATATATTAGATTATTCAAAATTAAAAATAAACATCTGGACAAAATTACTGCATGATTTGAATTGAAATATTTTACTTGTAATTTTAATTTTGCGCATTAAATTTATACTTTTTTTTTTTTTATAATCAGATATTTTCAAAATTATGAAGAAATCTATAGAAGAATAATCAAGAAAGCAATAATCGTAATATTTTAAATTAAATTTCGTAAATAGTCTACCGGAGTTTCTTATTAAAACAAATTCCAAATAAAATTTGTAAAAAGCACAACATATTCATCTAGTAAGTTTTTTTTAATATGTCTATGCATTTGGAGGTCCAAACATTGTCACTAAATCTTGTCCAAAACATTATTAAATTGTTTACTTGGAAACAAATTTTTCATAATGTTTTATTTCGATTTATTTTATTTTATTTCGAGCTTCTCAGTTTACATGTATGTTTTCAGTAGTAAACAACATTTGATACCAATTATCAACAAAATCAGTTCAAACACAAAATTCATCAGTAATACGTGTGGTGCATTAATTTTATCCAGAAATTTAATAAATATTAATGTTGTGAAAATTTTATAATTGCTAAATAAATATTATTACCTCTAATCGATTGTCGCAGTTCTGTAGCGCTAAAAATCCGGTGCCTTGTGGTGTAATAGGGCCCCAAAAATGTGCATTACACGTAATATGTTCGGGTGTATATTTCAAATAACGATATTTCATATCATCTTCAAATTTTGAAAACAATGGTATCGTTTGAAATCTTCGCCAACCTAACGATACAATTAAAGGATCGGCTGCTTTTAAAATCTTCTTATACCAACGATGTTTTTTAATCTTTACGTTAACGTAACCTATATTTTCTTCACCAATATTAAGAGCACCAATTATTAACGGAAAATTTGGATCAAAATTTGTTACAAATTCTGCAGGAACATTTTCAAATTCGATTCGGACGTACATTCCCGCTCTGAAACCTTCAATTTGAACACGTAAATCATCAGACATATTTTCGAATACGGCTTTATTAATTTGCGTTTGTTTCTCTGCAGTTGTTTTTAAGTCATCGTAAAAACTTGTATTTTCCGTGTTATCATATTCGGCGTCGAATTTTTCTTTCAATTTTCGCTTTTTTTCAACAAGAGCTTCACGATCTAATGGTGGTTCAGATTCGTCAGGGAGTTTTCTTTTTAAAGTATTCTCAGATTTATCTGGTTCTGCTGTATGTTTTTCACCCGTTTCTAAATCTTCAAAATCACCAAATATGTCTGAATTGTCATCGGAAAATTCTTTTAAATCATCCAGTTTTAATAATTCGCTCGCGTCTTCGGATTGTTTCCATTTTCCGGTTACGAAACAATTTTCGATTAATATTTTATTCTGTAAATAATTACGTAAATGTCAGAAAAATTGAGCGTCACCCTTGAACGAGCACAGCTCGACCTTTTTGATATTAAATTAATTTATTAGTTAATATTAAAATGAATATATTATTTACCTCTTCATTTAGCCAATCTCTTGGATTATGAGTCCATGTATTAAATAAAGATGTTTCTGTAACATTCAGTTTTTCTTTTTCTTCGTTTAATCGTTTTTGTTCGCTTGTCACAAGTCGAAATAATCCACCAATATCTTCATCTTCCGCATTTTTGTCTTCTTTAACTGTATCTTCTTCCAATTTAAAACTATGTTTATCAAATACACCTAAAATTTTTTATAAAAATTAATAATGTTAGCCCGGTAGATTAACTGCGATGATTAATGTGTAATATTACCGATTATTACCATTTGAAAAACTTTTACTTTACATAAATATTTATATGCTTAATGTATAAATTTTATTTATTATACATTAATATAAATACAAGATGAATTCTTATAACTTTGATTTAATTTTTGCAATAAATAATAGTATAACTATTCTTATATCATGTAGGCATTTGGTATCAAAAGAAACACGTCCTGTTTCATTCTAATATTTGAAGTATGTTACCGTTAAATTACCAATAATTTAAACAAAAGTAATTGCAAATAAATTCTCATTAACTTACCATAAACTAGTTTCATTATATTTTGTGTAGTTCGTTGTCTATCTAAAAATGCATCTCTCGCTTTTTTACTTAAATTTTCCTTCCATTTCACCGCCAGTTCTTCATCATTTTCATCGTCTGAATCATCAGGATCACCTATTGAATCTTCATTTGAAGTATTTTTATCTTTTATATCCGTATTTTCACCTTCACTATCTGAATTAGAACCACCTGAACTGTCTGATTCTTCAAATCGTGTATGTTTATTTGATTTACTATTTGAATTTTCATTTAATTTAATTTTATCTTTATCGATAATTGCGTCATGATTATTAAAAGATTCCGATTTAAATTGGTTATTTTTATCCGATTTTTTTATGGCATCAACATCTATAATTTTTTCTTTACGTTTCATTTTTGCAACTCCAACCAGCGATTCATTCGATGCTAATGATATGTCATCAGGAATATCAGATTCATTTTCATCGGACTGATCAGATAATTTTTCTTCTTCCTCATCTGATTCGTCCGAAGTATTTTCTTGTTCTTCATCAAATTGATTTAATATTTCTTTTTTACCTTTAATTTTTAGAACATTAGAATCATTTTCTGAAGATTCATTTTCCTCATCAGTCTGATCTGATATTTTTTCTTCTTCATCTGTATCAGAAGCAGGTTCTAAATCAAAATTAGAATCATTTGTAATAGATTTACGTTTTATATTTTTCAAAACTTTAGTAACCATATCATAAACATCTTTACCTTTATTTTCGTTCAAAATTGTATATTGTGAGTGATTTTCCTTTTCAATATCTTTATTATTATCTGAATCTGAGTCAGAATTATCTTCGTTTAAAGTGGCTACAAAGTCATTATCATTTTGATCAAATATAACTCTTCTTCTTGTACGGCCGGAATCAAAAATTTGTTGTTCATGTAATTTTTCATTTCTTAATTCATTTAATTCCTCATCTAAATCGCTGTCAAAAGAATTTTTCGGAATATTAAGAGATATGTTCGATTCTGATGTGAAATCATTTGTTTTTAAATCGTTAGCTGTTAGTTGTTGCCCGCCCGAAAATATTTGCATTTTTGAATGTTGCAGTTTAACATCCAATGTTTCTTTTGTGTCGAAAAGATTTGATACAAGATTTTTAGCTTCATCAGTATCAGTGTCAATTTTATGACTATGCGAACCGCCTAATTCAATATAAACTGCATCTTTATCGTAAACAATACCACCAACCCCAGAAAATGGCGCATATATTAATTTTTCTTTTTCAATTAACGAACGTTTTTTAACTACTTCGGGTAAAGGACACGGATCGGGTAAATAAGAAATGTCTTGTATTTTTAAATCACCTAAACCTGGTATATGAACCGATGTACTTTTAGTTAAAGGAACGCCTCGAACGTAACCGTATAAAGAAATGTTTCTGTCGCATTTGGGATTTTTCCGAATTAATTCTTGGTTAGTAAGGTCTTCATAACGATCGCTTAATAAATAACTATGCGTCATTCGCCATGTAAGTGGTCTAAATTTCATAACTGATATAAAACGACCTAAATTTTTTATCTCGTTTCGTAAATATTCACCGTGTATTATGCCGGAGAGATAAAATAATTTAGCACCGGAATAAACTTCAGTCCAAAATCTATGTTTCAATACTTTTTTCGTATTTTTTAATGTTTTACTATTTTTAATCATGTCTAAATGAGTTAAAACACCCATAATACGTGGCATACCATGCACTTGACATATGTTAAGAAATTCGAAAATCTCCATTTCGAAACCGAAACTTGCGTCACATAATAATAGCACTAAATCTGCAACTTTAGCAATATCTATCATTGAATTTATATCATTGTTACACTCAATTAACGTAATTCTACGTTTACGTCCTGTTACGATAGTCACAGGACCTTTTATATCAGTTAATGGTGATTTTGTAAATAATCTTATGAGGTTATTAATGACTGTGCTTTTGCCAACTTTCGGCGGGCCAACAACTGCTACTAAAATTGGAGGCGGTTCCACTGGAGTCCGGTCAATCAAAGGAATGTGCTGTTTTTTTGTAGTAATATCTTGTTTTCTACGAAACTGGCGTTCTGCACGAACCGCAGAATTGAAAGCAAACGCTTTCGGATTGCGTTGTTTGTCTGGTATATCGAAATTTTTTTTCTCACCATCTTTTTTACCTTTTTTCTTTTCAGCTTTTCTGCCTGTTAAACACGGAATTATCTAACATGTTTTCAATTTTTTTTTTAAATAATAATTTTTACCTGAATGTCGTTCTCTATGAGCTTTCTTTTTATCAAAGGCACTCTCGTCGCCCTCGCCCATTTTTAAACAAATTTATATAGTTATTATATGTATATCAAAATAAATAGCAAATATATTTTTAGGTTATTTCAAATACACGTGTATGACAAATCTAATTGTCAAATTTGACTTTCAAAGTTTGATGGCGCCACTTGTTACAAACGTATTCATTTTAACATTTGTGAAATAATAAAGATTACTATTATTGGCTAATATCTGAATTTATACATATTTATTGGTTTTATATTGTTCAAATGAGTTTTAATGATCAGGCTAGTCATTGGCTAGTAAAGTTGGGTTAGTTTTGTTTCTAGAACAACAAATTTACAATCCACAACGTGAAGTGTCATTTTTAACATTTATTTCTAATCTATCAATAAATATATAATATAAATAATGGCCGATGAAGATTTTGATGGAGATGAGTAAGTTTCTAATGAAATAAATTTAGTAATTACGACATTATTGTTTAAATTTGTATTTGATAGTGTCGCAGATGATTATGATGACGATGTTGATGAAGATAATATCGAAGAATTAGATCAACCTGATGTAAGATTGTAAATAAATTAATTTTTATAATATCTAAACTTAATAATCTTGCAGGAAGAAGGAGATAATATTGATATTTTGGCTCCTGGTCAAGCCGGTGGCGGTGTAGCCAAATCCAAACGAATTACAACAAAATATATGACAAAGTAAACAAATATAGATAAGTTATTTTGAAGGTGATATTATTATAGATAATTTTATAGGTATGAAAGAGCAAGGGTGCTTGGTACGAGGGCCCTACAAATAGCCATGTGTGCACCGGTAATGGTAGAATTGGAAGGCGAGACAGATCCACTTCAAATTGCAATGAAAGAATTGAAACAACGTAAAATTCCGATTATAATTCGAAGATATTTACCTGATAATTCCTATGAGGATTGGGGAATTGATGAACTTATTATTATAGATCATTAGTTTATTTTTTATTTGTTTATAAATTATTTTACAATAGTTTTAGCATTATTTCATATCACATTGATGTATATTTTTAAGGTTTTTGCTATATAAAAAATATATTTGGCAGTGAAACAATACTGAGTATTTCAGAATCCTTCCTGAATAAATGTGTACGCATATCCTTTCCTATTAGCTTTAAAACAACATTTTTGTAAGTCTTTGATTAAAGTTTTTGGGCCGCAGCAAAAAACTGATACGTTATTTCTACAAAAGAATAACAAATATAAAAATTATTTTAAAGAATTTGTAGATATAATTACCCTTTATACATATAATTTAATATTCTAAATTCTTCTTTCCAATTCGGTCTACCAGTATTTATTCTACTATAAAGTGGATGATTTTTAAATAATTCTATTTCGTAATTTTTGTATTTTTGTGTAACGAATAATTGAATTCGAAATCTGTCTGGTTGATTTTCATTCCAAAACTGTATAAATCAATTACAAACATTAGTATTATATCGGAAAATTGATTTGATTTTACTAACCTTGTTCTGTATATCGCATAGTAATTTTGCATACCATATAAATTGTTTTGGATTTCTAGTTAACCACAGTAGATGTATACGTTTTGGCTTCTGCGTTTTGTTTGATCTAAATGAAATTAATTAGACTATTATTAGGATTTTTCAGATATTTTAAAAAGAGACATCTTGTAACACAAAAAAAATAAAATGTAAAATATAAATATTATAAACTCTAGGAAAAAATTAAGGAAGCAATTAATTTAAATACTTGTAATTTTTATTTTTCGCATTAAGTTTAAATTTTTTTTATAAAGTATTCGGATAAATTTAAAATTTTCAAAAAACAATATTTAATTTCAATTATCAAGAAATTATCAAATCAAACACAATATACAAAGTGATATACGTTAATTTTGTCCAGAAGTTTGTTATTTTTCTTCGGTAAATTTTGTTCTTGAAGACTTACAATAAATATCTAAAAGTTGCTATATAAGAAGTTATTCCAATTCCTGCAGCTACACAAATTGCATAATTACAATGTTTTAAAGATTGCATAGGACTAGAAAATGGACCATCCACTAAAAATCTCAGAGGTTTATGATATAATCTTGATATATAACTATTATATTCGTTAAAACAAAATGGTTTTGTTACTAAAGATTGCAAAGATTTCGTCCAATCTCCTCGCACACTTATTAATACTTCAAAACATTGACTATTATTTTCTGGACACTAGAATGATGAAACATTGTTAAATATGTTTTAAATTTTTATTTATAGATTTTTACTTTTGTAACTGTAAATGGATGCCATTCAATGGAAGATATTTGATTACATTGTAATAGAATATATTGTCCCGAATCAATGGTGAATTTTTTTGGTGCTTTTAATTTTAAATGAATAGCATTTTTGACAATTTGACAAGCTTGAATTGCCTCCATGGAACTACCTTGATATTTTCTATATCCTAAATCAACCGTATAAATTATAAATGTTATTAAAACCCAGATCCAACTCTGAAATTATGAAGAAATCCAATTATTTTTACTGCAATATTGAGCCGGTAGATGAGTTTGTGTATATATAGTTTTTGAGTGGTAAGAATACAAGATATTAGAAGTACCGTGAATGTCTGGATAAGAATGTGCCACAATTTTACGGGCACATGATATATTGTATATGTATGTTTTACGCAATACTGACGTGTAAAGTTAGTTGTATAAATTACAATTACCTGTGTAGGCATACATTTGAATTTTGGTGGTTGTTTACAAATATTTGGGTGGTTTTTTATTAGTTCTGGAAAACTTTCATCTGTTATTGTCATATTTTCGTATAGTATACATCCTGGAGTATGCTGATTTGTGTTATATTGTTCTTTAAGTATTCCACTTCAAAAAGAAATGATTAATTAATAATATATGTGATATATAAAAGAAATATATTAAATTATGTTGGCTCGTATTTTCATCACACTATTAAAAGCGATTTTTGTAAATAAAAAAGTATATACTTTAAGCCGATAAAAAAGCATGGATATTATTGCTTTATAGCAACTTTTCAAACTCTTAACAATAAAATTATTTGTTGTTTGCCAATAAAAAAAAATTGTTAGCTTACTTAAACTTAAATCAGTCTGTATTAAATTGATTTAAAAACAAATTTTTATTGATGTACATGTAAGTAAAACAATGCTTTTTTCTTGTTAGCCTAAAGTGTATATAAATAGGTTTAAAGACAATTTTTATTGATGATAGATAATATTTTTAAAGATACATACCTACCTAAAAGGATGTGTAAATAGTAGTACTAAGTATAAAACAAATAAATGATGCGTAATATAGAATTCATTGAAATGTCTGTTTCTAAATTTAGTTGTAGATGTCATTGCCATTAAGAGTAAAAGGATAAGCATTCCGATTCCAGAATATCCTGTCCATGTACAAATTAATAAAGCTGGATTCTAAATATAAAATAAACAAATTTATAAGTTAAATCTCCTTCAAATTATTACTTATATTGAAATTAGTGTTATGTTGTTCTCGTAATGCTATTGGTTCTGAACTGCAAATAGTAGTAAGTTGTTTATTTTAAAACCACTAGCTTTTTGTAAAAATATAACATTAATTCCGTGATAAGTAGAATATTCTGAATGAGGTTTTACATTAATATATAATCTAAAATTTAATATGTCTTTAAAATTATATATATATATATATATATATATATATATATATATATATATATATATATATATATATATAGCGTAAGTAATGACATCATTGCAAATTGTTTCGTTTTTAAACCAATGATTCATGCCATTGATTTGAGCGCAAATGTTTTGCTTTTATGGTAATTTTTAATGGTTTAATTTTACAACGAAAGTGATATCATAGGCACAAATGTTACAGTTTCTTAACCTTTAATGTAAATTTTATTCATTTACAATTAGTAACAATATAATAATTTGTTTGCAATTTTTATTTTATAAAATATTTTATAATTTTTATGCAGTGTACACAAAAACTGGCTATTTTATTTAATTCGCATAGACGATTTATTTATTTAATTAAATGATACTTCCAATTACATTAGTTATTTCATCTACATTCAAATTAGTTGAAATCAAATTAATATTTTAAATGAGGTTTAAATAAATAATTTAAAAAACTTTAGATAATCAACAAATAAGAATAGATCCATATAATTATGACGAACTAGAAAAATTATCTACTTTTAAATTAGATATTTAAATTAAAAGGCTGAAAATCATCTATTTCTTTTAGTTAAAATAACTAAAAAATCATTTAAAGATTTTTTTCTGTGTAATAGTTGTAGTTCTCAATAAAGAATGTTAAATATATACAGTTAAAGAAATTTTTGTTCCAATATAATTAAAAGAACTACAGCAAATTTTTGCGTTATAAGATTTTTATTATTTTGTTAATTTTTATTTATTTAATCTTTATTATATAAGATGTTTCGGAAGTTAACTTACCTCATCTTTGAATCTAGCTAAATTGATTTCGGGATAGAGAGCGTTATAATATTTTGAAAATTGAATAGTGTTCATTATATGAGCGCTTGTATGTATTACTGGAACAAAATAAAGGAAAAATACAAATTATTCATTTTAATACCAGAATTTTTATCAAATTTAAAAGAAGGTTCTCGATATCCTAGAATGTCCAGACGTTCTGGATTTCCGGGATTTGTTCCTGTTTTATGTTGTATTCGATTCTACATTTAGTACTTTATCATATATCGACATTTGTAATATTTTATACGATACTTTAATTTCGTTTTTTGTTAAGTCAGTATATTTTTGTTAATTTATTAATAAGTTTGAAATAACTACAATAGTTTATTTTTTGTAAAGAAACTTAAAATATTATATATTTCTTGTTATTCGTATTATACATGCAATAAGTGTAATTTTTTTCTGTGATTTAGTTTGTAAAAAATGACTGATTTTGGCTTAGGTCCGTATTTCCACCTCTTTTATTCATAAGACAGTGCTTTTATTTTTCTCTAATTTTAAGTAAAACGTTAAAAGTAATTTTTGATAAAAATCACTTTTAAAAGTGAAGTGAGAATTCTTATATCAATCTGTGTATTTAAAATGTGTTTGTGATTTTACGAATTAAAATAGTGTGAATTTAAAAATTATGTATATGTATTAAAATCATTTGAAAAATGTCCCGGTTTTATGATTTCTAAATTTGGTTACTCGATCGATATCCTCATGTTTGAAATACAAAAATAACAAAAATTTGAACAAAAATACTATTAAAATATAATTTATTTGAAAGGGATATTTGTAAAAATTGCAGATACTTAATAGTCTGAATTCATAGATAACATAGTGCAATTTAATGAAGTATACTTACTGGAGAATATAATTAACGTAGTTGCGCAAATTATATGCATGACTTGAACACGGGATAACCATGCTGCAAGAATTCTTGTAGATAGCTTTGCTAGACAACAGTGTACGATCGTGTGTATGGAGCGGCACACAGGTAATAGGACAAGAAAACTGCATATTATTAACACAGGCGCCGTACCACGTGATATGCAAAGCCACCACTATATTAAACAGAAAGATTAATTATTCATGATTACTTTAGTTTTTGCATCAATATTATAGTATAAATTGAAGTTATCCAAGTTTTATAGTATCAAGATTTTCAATTTTACTGGAATAATTTTAATTTTTTGTCAACATTTTAAACTTCTAATTGCAAAATGAATTGTTGTTGCCAATAAAACAAATGCTTTTTTGTCAGCTTATAAAGTTGATTTTAGTTAAAATGTTTACTATGAAACGGGCCGTTGAATTTTGATTACTTACCCCTAAAATGGTTCTTAAATAATAATACTTGGGATTCGTTTTAAAATTTTTAAATGTCGACCAGAATATTAAAACTATAAATGATATCCAAATGATCTGAAAATATTAAAATAAGTGTTAATTGAATGGTTTACAGTCCGCTTTAATAAAAGTACTTTTATGGTGGTATTCTGAACAGCGATGTAGCGTAACAGAATGTTTTATTTCTTTCTATCGAATGGAAAACTCTATTTACCAGAAAAATAAAACTAGAAACTAGTAAAATATCTTTCAGAACACATATTTATAAAATTAAACAACTTTAGGTTTAAATTCTGTTTTTCATTTAAACCTAAAGTTGTTTAATTTTAGAAACTAGTAAGATTATTTTTGAGGTAATTTTCGATATTTTTGCTCTTAAAACTTATATTTGAGACTTTTTTTGCCTAAAATAATTAAGAAAGAAAATTGACTGAGTATTGCGGTATAATAAATTTGTATATCACTATTAAAAATAAAATATATAACATATACATATTCCTCGTCAGTTTATTATTATTTTTCCTGATGAAGACGGACGTTGAATTCGTCGAATAACTATTAATTTAGAACTATTAATACAGATATTGATATATGTGTAAGAAAATTAGAATTAATATAATTAATAATTATCAAATGTAAAACAAAAAGCATTTTTTAATCGAAAAAATAGAGACAGCTTTACGACAATAGTCATTCTGTAGATAATTTAAAAATAATAAATTAAATTTGCAACTTAAAATACACTATATGTAAAAATAATATATGAATATAATTATTAAATATAAAATGTAAAATAAATATTTTTGGAATTACCAAATCCTGTTTAAAAAACATTATATTGCTTAGTTTATATATTTTTTTTATATGGTTTTTGGTCAATATTACACTTAAATAATAAGATAGTATATAATCAAAACAAGTAATTGAAAAATATAAATTATATGTTACAGTTTAAGTGTTGATATTTATCAATAATTAGAATTAGAATGATTGATTTTCAGTTTTGTGAAACACATCGAAAAATACAAAAAATTAAGTATACATGTTTGATGTTAAAAATACAAAAATAGTTTTTATGAACTTAACGGTTATAAGTTGATTTTTTAAAATTAGACTTTCAAAATAAATCTTAAATAAAATAACAAATAAATATATATATCACAGTAATTTCTTTATTATGATCAAAACATAGCAGATTTCAGTCAAATAATGATTAATATTATCACGAAATGATTTAATGTATTTTTCTTTCTTGTGCCTTTCTAAAGCACCTGCACGATATTTTTCAAATGTCAGTAAAATAATGAATAGGCCCCTTGATTTAAATTTCATTAACTGGAGTAGAGGAATCTCGTGCGAATGAATCTCCTGCTGTGCCGCTACGATTTCTACCTCCACGTCCACCACGTTTACCACGTCCACCGCGACCTCTTCTGCTATTCTGGTTATTACTCCAATTGGAATTATTGTTGTTTGAAGAACTCCAGTTGCTATTCTGATTCGAGTTCTGGTTGCGATTATTGTTCCCATTCGAATTATTCGCATTTGAATTATTGTTGGAAGTGGAACTGCTCGAGTTTGCATTTGAAGAACTCCAGTTGCTATTCTGATTTGAGTTCTGGTTTTGGTTCTGGTTGCGATTATTGTTCCAATTCGAATTATTCGCATTTGAATTATTGTTGGAATTGGAATCTCGTGCGAATGAATCTTCTGCTGTGCCGCTACGATGTCTACCTCCACGTCCACCACGTTTACCACGTCCACCGCGACCTCTTCTGCTATTCTGGTTATTACTCCAATTGGAATTATTGTTGTTATTTGCATTTGAAGAACTCCAGTTGCTATTCTGATTCGAGTTCTGGTTTTGGTCCTGGTTGCGATTATTGTTCCTATTCGAATTATTCGCATTTGAATTATTGTTGGAATTGCAACTGTTCGAGTTATTGCTGTTCCAGTTCGGATTAGAGTTATTATTACTCCAATTGGAGTTGGAGCTGTTGTTGTTTGCGTCATTGCTGTTGCTGTTGTTCCAGTTGGAACTGTTTGCGTTATTGTTCCAGTTCGGATTCGAGTTATTATTACTCAAATTGGAGCTGTTGTTCCAGTTGGAACTGTTCGCATTACTATTGTTGTTGTTGCTGTTGTTCCAGTTGGAATTGTCGTCCGAATTAGAATTATTATTATTATTCGCGTTATTCCAATTGGAAGAATTTTGATTATTCCAGTTAGAAGAATTGTTACTATTTCTGTTATTGCTTCTTTGGTTCGAACGATGCGATTTCATCAAACCCATAAAATCAGTCAGCGAATACAATCCATTTCTCTTCTTTGCTATTAGACCAAATCGTACTCCACGCCGAAGTGATTGTGCAACAGCTTTTTTTGCATCTTCGGCGGGCACATTACATTCGGTAATAACATAATCGGTTATTGCCTCAATATTTGAACCTTGACCATCTTGCAAATTCTCGATAGCGCCAATAACCAAAGCAGCTTGTTTTCTTTTTGGTACCAACATTTTTATTCTTCAATCAAATGATTTTAGCAGAGAAAGAAAAATACAAAAAAAAAAAAATTGTACAATAATTTACTGCTTACAAACTCATCGCTAAAACAAAACTGATACGTAATTTGTTTTTTCTGAAATGGTACAAAGCAGTCTGGATTCATGAAAATTTAAATACGGTTTTTTATTTTACATAGCTAGCTTCTTAGAAGTTAATGGCTTTTTCTAATAGTTTAAAAAAAAACGATTTGAATTTATTTATATTAAAAATTGTATTATTGTTATTCAAAAGGGCTATTATTATTATATGTTTACCAAACTATTATTTAAATTTTAGTAAAAAAAATAATTTAATCTATTCTTTAGAAAAGGGATGTAGGGATATTTGATAACAGTTATGTTGTTATACATTAAAATGACTAGGCTGGCAACATTGATATATATGAATTTAAATTTTGAGTTGTCAAATATATAAAAGTACGTTATAAAATAAAGTATCTATGTATCAAAAATTTAATAATCATTATATTCACGAAACCTACAAATAAAAGATTAAAGACAGTACGTGTGTACATGAAATATAGTTTGTAAGTTTGTAAGATTAATGTACCTATTTAGCTAATGCTAATAAATAAACTATATTACTATTATTACGTATTTATATTTTGTAATATCGTATATGCTAAAAAGTATCAAATGTTTATTTGTAAATAATGAACTTTTAAGACAGTGTTTCATTTCACTTTCGAGCCCTGAAAATCATATTTTTTTCACTCGAAAATATTTGGGCCCGTATTAAATGAATATAATTAATAAATGTTATAAATGTGTTACAGCCACCGTTATCAGAATCCCACCGAAAAACAATAGAACCGTCATTTAAGAAATAAAACCGAACTGGTGATAGAGAAATTATGGATAAATTACAATCGAGGATTTGAAAAATGTTTATGGCGTAAAAAATCATCCTAGTTCTATAATGGCATTGTATGCAGGGCCATTCTCATCCGGTGTGCTAGGCGTGCAGTGCACACGGACATTTTGATTCTTCTATCAATTGAATTTAGCAAGCAAAGTACAACAATAATTTACTGTTTATAAACAGTAAATTATTGTAGAATTTGTTTTTTGTATTTTTCTTTCAATTAACCATGCTGCTTTTTCTTTTATTTGCTGTACTTTGCTTGCTAAATTCAATTGTTGTATGTATGTATGTATTTTATATTTATAAAATATTTCAATTAAATATTTTATTTTTATTTGGGAAGTTTTGCTTATATGTTTTTCTGTTGTAAATATGTAAAAGAATGATAAAACATATTAATATATTATTAAAATACACAAATTCGGGACAAATTAACGTCCCAAGAGACAATCTCGAGACACCGGAACTTACACCTCAAAGCCGTGATAATCCCGGTTTTCGAGGATGTCTGAGAATTCTAATTATTCCAAAAATTTAAGTAGGTAATAGTAAAAGAGTTTGTGCCACACTCTTCTTGGATATATGGCGTGATTGTGTATGTATGTATTAATTAAAAAAGAAAAATATAAGATAAATAATTTATATATTGTATACAGAACTTAAACCTAAAGCTGTTTTATTTCATACAAAAGACATTAACTGTTAACATATGTCACATGTGTCAAATATTTCGAAGCAGGATACTCGTAAAACTGCAACAGTATTTAGCTAGGACGTTGATTTTCAGAGTCAGATATCAGATTTTTATTAGTATGAAAGTTTATTGATTGTTAATAATATTGACTAGATTACTGTATTTTGATTTCAAATATTATTTAAATACAATATTTTTCTATATAGAATATTTGATTTTAATATTTTTGTAATAACAGTGTAACAAGTGAAAGTAAACAAGTTTTTGTGATGTTTTCTAGGGATGTTGTCCATTCTGATTATGTCTTTAGTTTGTAATTAATAATATGTGAAAAATGTCCAAATTAGTTCAAATGTATTATACAATGTAAATGACTCAGAATTTCGTAATCAGTTACGAATTAATTTTGTGCAACCACAAGCCGAAAAAAGATCAAAGAGAACGTATAATGATATCATCGCTAAAACAAAGAGACATCTGCATTTGTCACACAGAAATGTAATTGCGTTACTAACTATATTTATAGATAAAATTGCTTAATCTAATTATACATTGCTAAAAGGAACTATACACATTAATTTTTTAACTTAACATGATCCATAATTTACAATTACAGTACAAGAAATATTAAGTTACTTTAAAATAAGTTTATAGCAACAGATGACCGATTTCATAATAGTAAACACTTTAACTAAAGTCGATTTTAAATTGTCAAATAAATATCGATTTTAAACTTTTGATATAATTATTATTTCTATCCAGGGCCGAATTATCCTTTAGGCTTACCCTTAGGCCCTAGAAAATTTTCGACCTTTCAAATAAAGTGTGTTTCACCGAAATATAAAATGAATGAATTATTTTTACCACGCTTATATTATTAGCTCACTCTATTATCACGGTCAAATCTTGTAACCAATTTTTACACCACTTCCTATCAACTGATCTCACTGAAATTTTGCATGTAGTTTTATTCCAGGAGACAACACAATATTTTAACAAACAAACAAAAAAAAATTACAAGATATGACAAGACGACAAGACTAAAAATCAGAAAATAAAATACATAAAATTTTACTATATCTAGAGGAATTTTCCTGGTTATCTCAAAATTTTAGAAAGAAATAAAAGCGTGGAGCGCTCCACGCTTTTATTTCTTTCTAAAAAAGTTTGGATAACCAGGAAACAATTTATTTTCCTCTTTTTAGTGCATTTAAATATAAGCGTGGTTTTTAAAAAGTTTTTTTTATATATTTTTTATATAAATTTTATTATTATTATTATTATCAGGCTTTGTTTTTCATATGTATATGCAATTTAAAATTTATTTTTGTTTTTAACTTATTAAAAATATATACTTATAATCATGAAATAGTACATTATAATATATTTGTGGCGCTGAGCCATAATCGAGGATAAGCAATCTGGGCGAAACAAAAAAAGTATTTATTCTGCTCCGAATGACAATTACTAGTTTTTCCAAACGAACCTAAATTAAGAATTAATATATAGAACTGTAGGTATACATATATTATTTATATTTGTTACGTGATTTGTGAGAATTAATATTTCTTTGACACTACGCAATTTTCTGTGGGATTTTCTTGCGCAACAAAATTGTACAAGAAAGTTGCGCAATAAAATTGCAAAAATATATGTATGTTTTACACAATGCAAGAAAATTGCATTGCGATTTTGGTTATTTCATTTCAAGATGCCAACTAATTAAAAAAATAACTAAACGTCAAAGTATATCATAACAACTGTATAACCTTCAAAATAAACACACGAAATATAAAAAATAAATAAATAATTTTTATTGTAATTTATCTTTTTAATGTATTACACACCTCATAGGAAAATCAAATATAAATAAAAAGAATACTGGTATTGTACCTTTCATAATAAAAGACACACAGATTAAACAGTTTCATTGATAAGACAGTGCCTTTAATCCGGACTGTTTTATCAATAAAACTGTACTGTCAATTTTTCAAATTTTCTAATTATTGCTGTCAATAAAACGATGCTTTTTTGTCAACTTAGGCCCGGTTTTATAAACAACGATAAATAAATTTACTTTACAAATAAATTTTATTTTTCTACTAAATAACTTTGATAACACACACAAATGTACTACCACATTATTATTATTTATAATAATAATTTAATTTAAGATAAGCACTAGATTTAATTTATTCATTCTTTTTAATACCGAAATCTATAGATTAAATATATTTACTTTTAAAGTAAAATAAACCAGCGGACCTTAAAATTAAATTTAGTTAAGTGTTTATTATAAAATCGATACTGAAAGAAAAAAAAATTATGACTAAAAACAGAAATATATAACTTACCAATAAGCAGTACCTCTGTAAAAAACTTTTAAAATATTTAATCCAACGAGTTATTTTTGTCATAGTTGCATTTAAAACAACAATTTATAGTGAACACTTTGTAATAACAGATGATTTTTATTTGATTTTAACGATAATACACATGATCACAATAGTTTTATACAAAAATAAATCATTGTTAGCCAATTTGTATAAACAGCTGATTGTAAAACAATAATTTACTGAAGACTCTTTGTAATAATAATAAAATGAAGACAATTTGATTTGTATAATAATACATATGATCACAATTATTCAGAAATAAATCATTTTTATAAACAGCTGACTATACCAAGTTTCGTTAGTTCTGCTGACAGGCAAACGTTCTAGACAGAATGCAGAAAACTAACTAAAATAAAATGTTTTCTGTGCTTGCATATAAGTCAAAAGTTGAGTCAAAAGAGTTGAAAGTGGTGAAGTTGGTTCAGTTGAAGTTCAAGATGTAAAATACTCTCGGTTTCTTAAGCAAGATGACTGTATTACAGGGCCCGATCCAGGGGGACCCAAGTAGACAAACTGCCCAGAGCAATTGATAGACAGAAAAAATGTAAATCAATAAAAACCAATAAAAAAGTAAAACCTTTTCAAAAAAGGGTAAGAAACTATAGGTAATACATATTTGAATTTAGTATCAAATTTATAATTTGTTTTTAAATACACTGTAAAAAAATATTTGCGAAATTACTATAAAAATCAGTGATTTTATTTTACCATAAATATTCTGTATTTCTACTTCAAAATTCTGTAATTTTTACATAATTCATAATAATCACATAAAGTAAGTAAAAATAACCTAATGATTATGTATAGAATTGCTTACTTTCTGCAAATTGCATCACATTAATGTAGAATTCGTAAATTATGTAAAATTACAACTTGCATATTAATATTTATAATAATTCATCAAAATAATGAGACGTAGTACATATTTTGTTTACTAATAATAACATATTTTAAGTGTAATTCATTCATTTCAAAATACATTCTTTATGTAAATTTAGAAATGTATATAATTATGTCAACAATAATATTACAGAATTAAACAAATTTATGAAAAATTCCTGACAACAAATTTACTGAAGTTCTGTAAATTTGCTAAAAGATACTACTAAAAACTGTGTATACATCCATATATACTTTTTCATCTCGTTGGTAATATCATATTACATAATGTTTGTAATAGTTGTGATATTATGTATTTTTAAACAATTATGTGAAATTACAGCAGTTGAGTAATTATACCTAGAAATACTGGACATCATAGTGTCCATGGTTTGTAGGTAAAATTACATAATTTTTTTAAGGAATACAATTACAATTTACAATACAATTTAGAATACAATTACTAAGAAAAAGTTCGTAGGTACCTAAACAGAAGATTTCGAATTTTTCTGCTTTAATTATATTAACTTTGTTCCATCTTAAAAATGAATAAATTAAAAAAAACATAATAGAGAAAAATAAATAGGCTTTCTTAGGTGCTATTGCTGCTGATAAAGATTAAAAATTAAAATGCGATACACCTAAAATTAATCGCGCAAACAGGTTGCAAATTCTGCAATTGATACAGTAAACACATGCATTTATTCAAATATTTTAAACTAAATTCCAATTACTCTTTTTTCGTGATTGAAAAGTTATATAAACCAGGGAAAATGGATGACAATTATGGAAATATTAAAATACGGTAAAAAACAAGATTTAATAAAATAAAAAACTTTTAAACAAATACTAAAAATAAACAATTATAAATATTCAAATAAACAGGCAATCAAAAACTATTTAAAGTCTTATAAGTAAATATAAAATATAAACTAAAGATAAAATAAATCATTTTTGTCCAAATCGGCGGACGAGCTAGATGGGGCCCTGCTGCATTAGTTCGGGTAGGTGAGCATTAGGAGCGGCATTAATCTATCATTATATAAATTAATTTATCGTTTTTGTTAGCGAACCTTTTAATGGTTTAACTATAAACCATAATTTAAAATACACAGTGTGTATATTTTTCTTTTGTTTGCTTTATAAATTAATTAGGCCACATGTGTTTATTATTTTTAACTTTTCGCAAAAATGTTTAAATGTTTTTTTTTTCGAAAAATAATACTATTCTAATAACTATATTTAATACATATTATATTAAAATAAATAAGTGTAAATATACAACACAAATAATTAAGAATTTTATTAGAATAGAAAGTTTATAAAAGTAACAGCCGGTTTTATATAATAAACACTTTAAATAAAGTCGACTTTAAGTTTTATTGGCATTAACAAATAATTTGACCATTAAAAAAATTTGAAAAGTTGATAAAAAGGCATCATTTTATTGACAGCAATAATAAATATGCCAGCGGAATTTAAAACCGATGATTTTTGCACGATTAAAATCGACCTTAGTTTATTATGAAACTGGTCATAAATTTCTAAACTAAGAACGCCTGATTTATACGCAACCTGAAATTCACTATAGATATTTAAATTGCATAATGTTGATAATATATTTGTTGATAGAAATGAACAATAAATATTACTAATAAAGATAATATTAATATTTAAATTAATATTAGCATATTGTGTATGCATTGTAGATAAGGTTTTATTGTTTTTTTTAATATGATACATAATTTTAGTATAATTTAGTACATTTTTATTTTTTAAAAAAGAAAATATTACCATAGAAACATTTTTATTTTGCGCAAGAATTGATACCTTGAACTTTTTGTTTGTTATATATTACATGCATATTACATATATACAGTAAGAATATATATAATCTATGATATTACAAAATGACCTTTCTACGTCAATGGTCATAAGCGGAGATATCAAGAAAATTTATGGTTTGCAACTACAGCTAATAAGTGCATTTTAAAATATATTTTCAGTATATGTATTGTACGCAAAGTTTTGAGACTATAATATAAAATATTATTTGTTAATTTTATATATTATTGAAACAATATTATATGGTATTATAAGTTTGAAGTAAATTTTAGTACGGTTATGATAGCTTGTCAGTTAGCTGCAATCTGTTGATAGTGGCGTGATTTAAATAAATTTTTATCAATGAAATAAAATTAAATAATATACTTCATATCTCAACAGATTGTCGTCTTGAATTATATTTAAGTTACGTTCAAGCAGAAAGTTTCGTATCTCAAATATTAATTAAATTACGGACAAAATGGCATTAAAATTTTCATTCAAACAAATTTTAAATTCTTCAAAATATGTGCCATCGCTAAAAAATTGCAGATTTATGTCGTATTATCCGATAAATGATGATATGTTTGGATTTACACAAGAACAAAAACAGGTATGTTTAGTGATCAGACGTGTATAAACAAATTTTCTTCATAAGTAAATTTTATTCTCCTAATGCAAGCTTGAAAATAAATGTTATTCCAACAATTTATTATCAGATTATAGTTAATAATAATACCACTAGATTAAATTTTTTTCTTGCTTTTAATATGGAAATCTATAAAATTTAGTTTTGAAGTAAATTGAACTAGCGTTCACGAAACCGGGCCTTAAATAATAAGATTTTTATAATTATAAGGTTGTACTTATTTATTTGCAGTTACGAGAAACTATTTTTAATTTAGTTCAGAAAGAAATAGCACCTAAAGCTGACGAAATTGATAGAAAAAATGATTTTGTTGATATGAGAAAGTTTTGGAGACAGTTGGGAGATCTAGGATTGTTAGGTTAGTTTGCATGACAACTTATATATTATGTTTCAATTATAATTTGTAGAAA
Organism: Clivina fossor; assembly: GCA_963966155.1. Classification (NCBI taxonomy): domain Eukaryota; kingdom Metazoa; phylum Arthropoda; class Insecta; order Coleoptera; family Carabidae; genus Clivina; species Clivina fossor. The sequence continues at coordinate 6,351,288 of OZ014553.1, read as the reverse complement.
TATAGATTATATTTTTCAAGAAATTTTATCAAAAGATTTACGTTATAATTTTGGGAAAAAATGTAACAACAAAATAATCTAAAACGTTTAAAATTTTTACTAATTATTATATTTATTTTGTTCATGTGTTTATCACTGAAATCTCTGAATATTTGATAATATTTCTATTTTATATTACAAATAACTAGTTTTGAAAAATAATTTTATATTTTATTATCGTATTTGTTGATATCGAATTTACATTTTGTTTTTGTTGAATGTTTAAACAATGTAATCGTATTAAATATGATTTTTAATAACTTTTTTTTGATGATATAAATTTTCTGATATAATGAATGAGCCATACTATAATATGTTTTAAAAATTAGTTATAATATTTAGGTATGACAATAAAAAGTGAATATGGCGGTACAGAGAGTGGTTATTTAGAACATTGCGTGGTTAATGAAGAGATTTCACGTGGTTCCGGTGCTGTAAGTCTTAGTTATGGTGCGCATTCAAATCTTTGTATGAATCAAATACAACGAAATGGTACAGAGGAATTAAAGCATAAATATTTACCTAAAGTAATTTTATTAATAATTATTAGTTTAGTTTTGTTTTTAACATATAAATATTTTTAGTTATGTACGGGCGAACATATAGGTGCTTTAGCAATGTCGGAAACCACTTCTGGTTCGGATGTTGTATCTATGAAATTAAAAGCAGAAAAGAAGGGAGATTATTATGTTTTAAATGGTCATAAAATGTGGATTACCAACGGGCCTGATGCAGATGTATTAGTGGTAAGAATATTTTCAGGAAAATACTTTTTTATTTGTATCTAGTAACTTTTATTTCTCATTAGTAACTTTAGTTTAAGGACTTTTAGTCATGACAGAATTGTAAATAGTGTTTATGTCCTTATGCATATATATAGGGTGATTTATGACGTCGTGGAAAAACTACACTGGATGATTCCTATGAGTAATCTAAATAAAAAACTCCAAATAAACATATGCCCGAATATGCTTTCTAACGGAACTGTAGCCGTTAGAAGTTTATTACATCAATCGCGTTAGCTTTATTTATTATATCAGGAAAAAAAGTTAGAAACTTCTGAATAATTGTAAAATTACTGGTTAATTTTTTAACATTTTGTTTAAACAGTAGTAAACCAATTTACTAGTTATGACTTACTGAGTCCCGACAAAAATTGTCTTCGATTTTTAATTATTGTAAATTGTTTATTAAATATTTATTTATGTGTGTACAAAAATTTATAAACTAGTAACTTGGTTTACTAGTGCTTAAACAAAATGTTAGAAAATCAATCTGTAATTTTACAATTATTCAGAAGTTTATGACTAGTTTTTTTTTCGTGATATAATAAATAAGGTTAACGCGATTGATGTTACATGTAATAAACTTCTAACGGAAACAGTTCCGTTAGAAAGCATTTTCGGACATATGTTTATTTGAAGTTTTTCATTTAGATTACTCATAGGAATCATCCGGTGTAGTTTTTCCCCGACGTCATAAATATGTATATATATATAACATTTATAAATGATTTAGTTATCACAATGAACTAATTTTAAATTAGTTACAAAAATTGAAAAAATGAATTGACTTTGTCGGGTACCGAACTCGGGTCCTTCGTCTTTCGCGAACGATGCTCTAACCAACTGAGCTACATAAGTCATCTTGTGAATTCAGTACATATATTCAAATTTTACCGGAACCAAATTTTATATTACTATAGTTGTATATACTTTGTTGCTTCTAGAATTTAATTGAACAACTTCTTTAATTATATAATAATTAATTTTTAAAAATAAAATATTTTTGAAATAAAATGTCTTTTTTATAAGATGTAATACAAAATTAGTAAAAGAAATTTTTGTAATATGTGTACAATTTTTTTAGTGACTATTATTTGACTACACCATATTTAAGTCCGCGAACTGCTTGCAAGAAAATTATGAATGATAAGTTATATAAAATTTTTCCAAATTACATAAAGTTTCGAAATATGTAAAAAAAAATCAAACACATTTTTTTGCAAGTACCCCATTTGGAAATATTGATAGTAAACAAATTTATTTAGTCTTATAGTAGAAAAATCTTTTCTTTAGGTTTATGCAAAGACTGATGCATCGAAAAAACAACACGGTATCACTGCGTTTATAGTCGAAAAAAATTTTGAAGGTTTTAAAATCGGTAAGAAGCTCGATAAACTTGGTATTCGTGGTTCAAACACGTCCGAATTAATTTTCGAAGACTGCAAAGTACCCGCCTCAAATATTCTCGGCGAAATAAATAAAGGTATTTACTGAAATAAAATATTAGATTTAAATTCTGTAAGGAAACATTTACAAATATTTCTTATAGAATTTAAACCCAAAGTAGTGATGTACAAATTACCGGTAATTTATTTTTGGTAATTTATATCGGAAATATTACCGTAACGTTACAAAAAAACAACTTTATATTTGAATCAACTTTAAAACACGTTTCAAAAATGCTTCAAGAATTTATTTTGTATTGATGTATTACAAATAAAAGAAAATATACATTAAGCATATAAATATTTGTGAAACATAAAAGTTTGAGTATAATATTTAATCCCGAAATAGTTCGGTTATATTTAATTATTGTGACGCAGGTAATATTACTGGGTAAATTACCAGTGATATCTTTACCGCAGTAATTTACCAGGGCAACATTACAAATATAGTTTTATTTATTTTTTATTTTATTAAAGGTGTTTACGTTTTAATGAGTGGTTTGGACTATGAACGTCTTGTATTATCAGCCGGGCCGATAGGTATAATGCAAGCTTGTTGCGATGTTGCATTTAAATATGCCCATGAACGAAAACAATTTGAACAACGTATCGGGGAATTTCAGCTGATTCAGGGCAAAATGGCTGATATGTATACAAGTTTAGGTGCATGTAGAAGCTATGTATACAGTGTGGCTCATCTGTGTGATTTGGCTAAAGGCAATAGAAAAGATTGCGCAGGTGTTATTTTGTATGCTGCTGAACAAGCAACACAAGTTGCTTTGGACGCCATTCAAATTTTAGGTAAGGTTTATTTTTACATGCAATTACGTCATATACCCATAAGGGTGTGGCACAAATATTATCCATTCAAGTAGAAATTAGTTTCCACCAAAACATTCCTATCCAGACAAACCACAAGTGCAATGTATTTTTGTATTAATGGCGATTTCCATCATGTGATGGATTAAATTCATGAGTTTATTATTATCAGTTAAAATATAGAAAATGCTATTACCTTTTCGTTGGGATTTTGTGGCGCATTTGATTAGCGCAATTGCCGCGAAAGCAAAAGATCCCCGGTTTAATCTCCGGCAAGGTCAATGCATTTTTCTTCATTTAAAATTTAACTAATAATTTAATTTTCACCAAAATAAATTAATGACGATTTAAGCAAAAACAAAATATAACATTAATCACTTTCGCTTCATTTACTTTTACGATGCTCTTTTGTTTCCTACCACCTTTCACATCTATGTTAGAGTAATTTACATACATACATACATACACAATCACGCCATGTACCCAAAAGGGTGTGGCACAAACTTTTTCTATTATTCCGAAATCAGTCTCCTGCAAATCATGAACCTCTTCCACAGTATCTCCTTTCCCCGATTCCTGTTTTGTCTCCTGTAACTCGCCTCCTCCTGACCCAGGACTGCCTGACGCATCCACGTCATCATATAAGTCCACTGAGCTAGTTTTCTGAACTGCCTTCCGTAGAGTTTCATCACAAATATTTGCCGATTCCTCAAAAAGAGTAAATACAATTTCGTATAATTTAAATTTCCTGTTGGCTATCGCCACAGTCATCCCATTCTTCTGAACAGTCCCTCTTCCGTATTTAAACGTAATAGAGTAGCCATTACTCTCTAGAACTGAGACAGATAAGAGATTAAACTGAAGTCCAGGAACATAAAGTACATTCCGGATTGTAATCCGTTTTGGCGTTCCATTCACAACAGTTTGCACGTGAATGTCTCCTCTTTTCGTTGCCGTCAAAGTTGATCCCGATTTGGTACTTTTAATTGAAATTCCATTTTCAAATTCTCTGACATTTACCATACATTTATCTGAACTCACCAGATGTTCCGATGCACCTGAATCCAGATACCAGCAAAGTGTCTTGAAGCGCTCTGCACCCGCGAAGAAACTGAGAGCCTCCTTCTCTTCTTCTGAGTCCGCTACGACGTGGGCTTCCTTCTGAAATGAGTGATTCCTGCCCGGTTTCCTGCAGTCCTTCCGAAAATGACCATAACCACCGCAGTTATGACATTGGTACGACTTCTTGTCAACATTCCATTTGGGCTGATTTGATTTGCCAGTGTTCTTGGATGAAGTCCACTTGCGCCGCTGAGAAGGAGCAGAAAACGCAGTCGACGGCTGCGTCTCGCCATCCTGCCGCACGCCCATCCTCTTCGCTTGCTCGTCAAGCAACCGATTTTTAACGAAGGTTAGCGTCAAGTTTGCCTCAGACAACGTCTCAATGGCAGTAACCACCACATCATATTCCTCAGGCATCGTGAGAAGAAGATGACAGACAACATCGTTTTCAGCAAGTGTAGCTCCTGTAGACTTGAGATCCCGAACTAACTTGTCGAAAATCAAAAAATGGGCTTCAAGGGTACCACTTGGATTGAATTTCATTGTTAATAATTTTTTTCTGATTAGCAATTGGCTCGCTATTCCTTTCCTAGCAAAAGTATCTCTAAGTGTTTTCCAAATATCAAATGACGTTTTACAGTCTTTAATATATTCTAGTTGATTATCTGCTATTCGCTGAATAATTGCAGACTTACATTTCTTATCACGTTTCCGCACGGTCGACAGCTCCTGTGCACTTGCTTTTTCCAGAAGCTCGTCAAAAGGCGTTTCGATGAGATCCAATAAATCAAGTTCATCGAGATATGTCTCAACACGAAATTTCCAATTATCATAATTTAACCCATCAAAAAGAGGAATCTTATATCGTGTTTCCTCAGCCATAGTCTCACTTTTTCTTTGGACTTTTAACAACACCAAATTGATAAAAAATATTAAACTGGGCCCATAACCTGTGATTATGTGCAGAATTAAGCGCACCAGCAAGACTATACTAAGTTAATTAAACGAACAACTCATATAAAATATATAAAAGAAATGTATTCAGTATAAACAGAATTTTCAATATTTGACAGCACTGTAAAAACAACACATAATAATAATTAACAAAAGATATAAAGCACACTTGACAATATTAAGTTTATATATTTGAACGCTTGATTGTTCATCTTTTTCAACAATTCCTATACAAAGAAGCAATTTTAGCTTCATCCATATTCATAATTCCTCTCATACATGCTCTTCTATTCTTACTATTTGGTTTAAATTACCACTGACATAAAGTAGGTTTGAACCATCATACTGTTACTATAGTTTATAAAATTTGTTTGTAGGTGGTAATGGTTATATAAATGATTATCCAACTGGTAGATTCCTTCGTGATGCCAAATTATATGAAATTGGAGCTGGTACATCTGAAATACGTAGACTCGTTATTGGACGTGCTTTGAACTCCGAATACAAATAGATCTCTTATTAAGATCATGTTAAGAAAATATTCATGTCTTATAAAAACTTCTATACAAAATTAACGCACCACTTATATTTGTAATTTTTCGCATTTAATTTTTATTTTCTTATGACGATAAACAAAAAGTTTATTTTTGTAAATATTTTAAATTATATTATTAAATTTAACTACTTCGATGGTTTTTAAAGCTAAGTTGAAAAAGAAGACAGGAGAAGTATGGACAGGCGAAAGACAAAGGCAACAGAGTGAAAGATTGAAAGATTATTGGTGGGTGAGAACGAGGGAGAAGAAGAAATCACGAAGAATTATTTTACATGGTCTCTAGTTGGGCAAATTTGAAAGAAGAAGAAGAAGAAAGTAAATAGCCTGTAATTTCTATCGCAATGTGGATCTTTTTAATGAACCTTTGTAAATTTGGTGTGGATACAAGCATTGTCACTAGCCTTTAAGAGAATCTTGCCCAAAACACCAAATTGCTTTTATTTAGAAAATGCAGGAATTTATTAATCTTATTTCTGTATAGTTTGTTCCATTTAGAGTTTCTTATTTTCTCACTGAACAATATTTGATTCCAGTTATCGGCAAAATCAGTTCAAATATAAAATACAAAGCAGTGCGTTAATTTTGTCCGGGAGTGTATATACATACATATTGCAAATTACTTCTAATGTTATTAAATGCCCTATTAGGTTCGATATTGTTTTTAACAATTGACTTATTATTTTTATTTAATAACATTAGAATTAATCATAACGCGCAGGTTCAGGACCCAAGAACAAAAGTTTATCTTTTGACATCAATATTATGTATATTGTAAATTGTTATGTAAATAAGAACAGAATTTTTAATAAATATATTTTTTATTAACGTTAAATAAATATATGACATTCAATGTACAGACATATACATATTGGAACACTCCTATTAATTAATTAATTAAAACGATGACATCATTAAACATTCGTGCCAGTCTAAAATAATATATTTTAAAATAGTTTTATAACCGATTTTTTTTTAACAATACATACATAACATTAGGTACTGTACTTGTTTTCATTTTGACTAGAATCGCACTCATATATATTTATTTCTTTTAAAATATAAATAATAAAATAATTAACATAAACTCTTTTCAAAATAAATAAATAATAATAATATAACCTAACGTTTTACAACTTATTTAAAGCAAATATAACGTAATATAGTACAACATAGACATGTAGATATGTAATAACCTAAGACAAGCAGAAAAAATCATTTATATTTGCTAAAGACGCAAATAAGCAGATTTTTTTTTAATTCATTTTTATATCATATGATAATAATAATTATTAATAATTCAAAACTCTGGGTTATCAGCTTTAAAAGAAACGCAGAATTTTAAATGTATTGCGTTCCTCGCTACGCTATGTAATTTCGAGGAACAATATATTTTTAGGTTAAGTAGTCATTTATATAAAAATATAGTTTTAATAGTCCGCCATGACGTGCCGCATTAATCGATTGAATGAGCCGCTTTGTTGAATGATTTCTCCGGTGTTGCCCATGGAGTTCATGTAATTTTGTTGGGTTTGTGGTGGTTCTCTAGAGGGTAGGGGTTTCTGAAAATATGGATTTTATTTTGTTTAATTTAGTTATAACCTCAGAAAACCGACAGTTTTTAGTATTTTTAATTATTTACAGATAAATACCACGTAAAATCTAAATTCATTTTGATAATCAAAGGTGGTTTTAATATTTGTATTTTGATATATCTAATATTTTGATATAAATTTATTAGGGAATAATAACAGTTATATATTAAATTTTATTTAAAATAAAATGTATGATTAGATTTCAATATAAACTAATAGAATTGATAGTTTTTAATATGTCAAATTATTCACAGATGATATTAAAGTTTTGACAGTTGTAGTAAACAGATCTTTGAACTAGAACAGAACCGAAATGTAAATCAAAAACGTAAAAGAAAACGTTATTTTTGATAGAACCGTAGAATGAAAACCAGAATTGAACCAAAAAATATATTTTTTCATTCCAAGACTGCAGTTTTAATATTATTTTGTGATTCAAAAAAAATCCTGATCGAAAAAATAACGGTTTTAAGTCCTGATTGTAAGTTTTGTATTTTGAAGTGAGATTTTTAATTTTACAAACTTATTAGTGAATATATACGATATGTGGAAAATTATCAGGTGCAAATAGTAAAAGTAATAGTTAATATATACACTGTAAAAAATTAATGTAAATTTACATTGATAATCGTGTGTTTTTCATTCTAATTTAATAAGTTTTGGATAAATTTGCAATAATTTATTAAAATTACAACAAAAAATATAGCAAAATTACAATGATTATCAATGTAAATTTACATAGATTTTTTTTTACAGTGTGTAGCGAGTAAGTTTCACAAATAAACGAGTTCAGACAAGCAGAGTGAACATTTCAACATTTAAAAAAAAAACTTCACTTTACAAAGACCACCAATGCTTTAAATTGCCCAAAAATATAATATTCGGTTGAAATTTGTCCTAATTTTCATTATTCGGCTAAACTACTATTCGGTTACATCACTAATATATTTAGTTTACCTTTCCTGGAATAACCTTATTTGGTGAAAACACTTTCGGTTGAACGGGAACTGTAACTTCGTGGACATGGTCACCAAATCCACCATAGTTATCTTCCTGGAGAGCTTTGTAGGTTTCACTAATGGATGGGTCGAATTTTTTGCTGTACGGAACAGAAAAAAAGATAAGAAATTAATTTATATTATTTAGAAAACAAATTGTGACATTACGATTGCTGAAAGAAAATGTTTAAAGGTAAAAGAATTCAAATAAAAAAGTGTCAGATAGTTATTAAAAATTGAAAAAAGCGTCTAAAAAGCTGTTACATGTATTGCTAAATAAAATATATATTTTATTGCAAATTATTATAAGTTAAGTAATGGCTGGATTCATAATGTACGTCGTCTTTAAACTGAGAAAAAACATTGTTTTATTGGCAACAACAAATAATTTTGCTATTAGAAATTTGAAAAGTTGACAAAAAAAAGCATCGCTTTATTGGCAGCAATAATAATTATGACAGTATTAATTTGAAATCGAAGCTTTTTGTCTGCTTAAAGTTGACTTTACTTGAAGTGTTTATTACGAAATCAGCCGTAAGATTGCACAATGTAAATTATTTTTGTTTTTAATTTTTTTTTGTTAAATGATAACGGTATTTTCAATGTTATGTCGATTTGCAAATTATTAAAATTAAAATTTATTAATATTTAGATTATTTGTGCAATCTGAATGCTTCGTTTCTAAGATCTAGAATTAACTGCTATTTTGTGTAAATTTTATTATTTTAACATTGTTCATTACGAGTATATCAGAAGATTTAAATCATCGTTTTGGGAAAAACGTAACATGCAAAACTTTCTAAAACATTTAAAAATTTGACTAATTATGATATTTAAATGTTATTTATCGTTTGATATAATAATTATTTTTTGAAGCATATTTATATTTTTGATTGTCAACATTATGACAATAACAGTTCATACTAAAATGTTTCTATAGGAAGCTATAATTTTCAAATTTTGTTTATGTTAGTGAAATTTATGAATATTCGATAATTATTTCCATTTTATATTATAAATAACTAGTTTTTAAAAATAATTTTACATCTAATATATTTGTTGTTATCGAAATTGCATTGTTTCAAATGATGTTGATAACTTTTTTTGATAACGTGAATCTTCTGATGTAATGGATAAGCCATATTAAAAATATCTTAGAAAACAAAGCATGAGTAATAAGTAATTTGAGAAGATTATTAATAAAACAAAAGCGAAAATTAATTTTTTGTTTTTAATTATACACGACTTGCCTCATTGCTTTTGGGATAGCGGCTACTCCATTTGCACTAATTGCAAAAATTCGGTATTTATTAGACTAAAAATCTACTGAGCTTGGCATATTAATAGAGAGAAAAAAATGATTACACAGGACCGTACCGTGGTAAAATTGGCGTTTCAGAGCTAAGCATTATGATTACTTATTATTTACCTATATAACTTTTATCTATTATATATATTTTTTATTATATATAAATAACAATCAGAAAAAAGCACTTGAAATTATATAATATATTATATATAACCAATTTTAGTAAAACCTAAAAAAGATAATATTTATTGAGTATGTGTATAATTTTGATTATTTTGGGGCAACTAGCTAATATGTCCACCCCCATCGGCACGGCCCTAAATCAGGGCCGGATCCAGATTTTTATTTGACCATTAATATTTTTGATGAAACACATATTTACAAATTTTATTCTGTATATTTAAAAAAAATTGTTGTTCTTAGCAACCATTTTAATTGTAATGTCAGTCTACGTTTGAATTAATAAGTAACGTAAAATCATATACTTTTGTAATTTTCTACTTTGTTAATTATTTTAGACAAAACTTTAAATATAAGTTATAGAACATAAAATTCTGTATCTAAATCAATAAATTTATCATGAAAAAAGAAACAAAAACAAAAAAATAAACAAAACAGCAATTTTTATTAACAAATAAGCCTCCTACAAAAACGTCTGATAATTATGCACCAATACAATAGTTTTTAAGGTAATTTTTGATATTTTCATATGTAACTTTTATCTTTACAAATTATGCAAAATTAATTTAGTTTAAGTCCTATGATTGAGGGGTCACGATTATCACCGTGTATAGTTTTAATATTGTATTTATCATTATAATTTTCATAGTTTGTTTTAAAGTTTATAAAATAAATAAATTTACATATTTAAAAAAAATAATAAATAAATTACGAACATATTGTACTGAATTTAATAGTAATAATATTTGTAAACATGTATTGAATTTGTTCAAATTTAAAACGTGGTTTCCATGCTGAAATATTTTTTGAAACCGGCCCTGTTCTAAAGACGTTTAAATGAAATAAATACTTACGGTCCGAGTCCGGCTTGATGTTTTATTGAATCAACAATATTTGAATCGCTGTACATGCCAATTGGCGAATTGAATTGTTTGTGGACAATCTAAACACAGAGAAAACAATAGAAATTAGAAACATTAAACAAAAAAGAATCATCGATAGTTATATTGTATAATATAATTTGATTTATTCACTATATTAGAAAATTCACGTCATCGCTTTGGGGGAAAATGCAACAAGCGCAAAATTATCTAAAACTCTTCAAATTTGACTAATTATGATACTATATTTAAATATGTTATTTACCAGGGCTTTGAACCGATATATTTTTCGTTCCGGTTAGGTTCCGTTAGGTTCCGGTTTTTGTTCCGGCAAAAATAACGGTTATTTTCGGTTCGAAGCCCTGTTATTTATAGAGTATGTATGAAATAATAGAAAAATTATTGATAATAATCTTCTATATTTATTTTTAAAAAATATATTTATATTTTTGATTGACAACATTATGACAGTGGCAACTCATACTATGTTTATATCGGAAGGCTATAGTTTTAAATTTTGTTAAGTATTTTCCAGACAAATTTCTAAATATTCTATATTATTTTGTAACAGTCATGGATATTTGATATTTATGATTGTTACAATTTCTTAGTTTTGAAAAAAAATCTTACATCTAATCGTAAGTTAAATTTTTAAGCAATGTAAACATAGTAAATAGGATAGTAAAAAATCTTTTAGAATTTATTATATAAAATAAAACGGCTTTAGGTTTAAGTTCTGTATTAATATTTATTAATAATCAACATTTCGTCGAACTCAGCATCCATCTTCATCAGAGAAACTGATACAAATGATACTTACAGTAAATAATAGAAATAGACACAAGTTACTAGGTTACAAATCTGCTATTGCTCAACATGCTTTAGATTTTAGAATATCTTCATGATGTGAAATTCGAAGATGCTGTAATTATTGCAAGACTAATCAATATTAACAGCAGATTGATAGGAGAAGCAATATAAATTTATAAAGAAAAAGATAACATCATTCAGTGTGAAAGTACTGAGTTAAATAAAATTTGTCATCCATTAATTAAAAATTAATAAAATTTTTATGATTTAGATTTATTTATTACCTAGTAACTTGTTTCCATGTTCTGTTTATTTACTATAAATGTCATTTGTATCAGTTTTCCTAATGAAGACGGACGTTGAGTTCGGCGTAACGTCGATTATTAATAAATATTAATACAGAACTTAAACCTAAAGCCGTTTTATTTTTTGGTAAATAGGATGTCAATGATTTTGGTAACTTTTTTTTGATGACGTGAATCTTCTGATATAATGAATGAGCCAGTCAAATATTGAAGCGATAAAAAACTGTATCTCACTCGGATATTTTAAGAAATCACACACGCATGAGTCCCATTTTTATTTGGGATTTCGCATATATTTTCTTTGGATAGTCAAGGTTATGATGTAATATGTAGTAACATGTTAATATTATGCCAACACTTCTTATTTTAAACGTGTTATTTTTGACAAATCACATTTTCAAATCCATTTTATTTCTCAAAAGAAAATTTCAAAGATGTAAGAAATAGAGATAAAGTCTAGTTTTCAGTTTGATTTTTTACACTCAAGTTTTCAAAATAATTAATAGGAATAAAACTCAGTAAATATTCAGTTTTATTTATTCGGCTTTTCCTGAAGAAAGCCACAGGCCAGCTGAAATGTGGGCTAATGCCAAATATATAAAATTTAATATTAAATTTCTACACAGCCGAGTACCAACAAATTCTATAAATAAAATTTATTAATTTTTCAGCTGAAAGTGGTACTTTTGAAAAAAAATTTTAAACATAATTTAAAAACATTTAAATTTATTCTAAGCTAGGATATTAAAAAAACTCTTGTTTCACGCACAAAATTTGTTATAAAATACGTCAAAATAATAAAAATTTGTAGCCCTCAAAGAATTTTGTATAAAAATATTTCAATATAATTTTCTAGATATTAAACATTAACAGTAAAATACTTTAAAATTCTCATGTTATTTTTGTAAATTAATTTTTATATTACGCAACAAGGTAAAAGTTATAATAAAATTAAACATGTAAACATTTAAGAGTGTAAATATACCTTTAAACTTTTTCAAATCATAATTTTGAAGCAGATTATATAAATTACAACTTAAAAAACCAAAATTACGTTACTTTTAAAAACATTTTATATTATTCATCTAGGAAAATTATATATTTAAAATATCTCGATTACGAAACACAATAAAATTCTTTGATGACTTTTTTATGGAACAATAATATAATTTTAAGAACACTTCAAAAAAAAGCTTTGCAGTTGTATTTTTAATATTATTTAACCTGTTTATTTGTGGGAGTTTCGCTGACAACTCTCTGAATAACGGAATCTGCGACCTAATAACATAGAAAAATTCGCATAAACTAAATTCTACACAAAAATATATCTACATAGTCAACTATTTTACATAAAAAAATATTAAAAATGAAATGAAAAAGAAAGAAAAAATAATTGATTGATAAATCGGGTACTTACTCTTTGTTTCATAAGATAATCGTGATCAAAATGATGTGCGGGTGAGCGGACCGCTGGATTAGGATGGTGCCTTAAGTAACATTCAGTTGGGCCCGAATCACGTTTAACTTTCGCCCCTGGAAGTACGAGGGGCGTCGTTCGATATGGCTGAAACAATCGGCAAAACTATAAGCGCCCCTGATCTCCCGATTCATATGTAAACATTCGTGTTAAACTGGTTGCATACGGTTATGACTTTCAATTTTGCCCGGTTTCATGTTAATGATTTAGTTTCTGTGGGGTTTAAAGGCTGAACTTCAGAAACCTTATCGCATAATGTGATTGACTATTGAAATAAATGTATTTACTTTGTAGATTTTCATATTAGAAAGAGAAAATAAATTTAATCTAGCGGTATTAAAAATATAGTTATTATTATATAATAATAATTTAGTAGTAAATTGTTGAAATAACATTAGTTTTCATGGTTATTTAATAAGCAAATAATATTAATATTAATATTAATATTATGAAACTGTCTCTTATACTATTAAACGAGCAATTCTTGTATATTTATTTATTTGTTAATTTATTCATTTGTTTGTACATTTTATCTTAAAAACGGCTTTAACGATTTTAACAATATGTATAGTGAATCTACGTTTTCGAGTGTGAGAAAGCTATTTAGCTAGATTTCGACTTTAAAAAAACTTATTTACTTATTACTACTTTGACTGCAAGGAAAAGTAGTTAAGCGTTTGGTACGGTGTCTGTAACATTTTCAAAAAAAAAAAAAAATTGTATAGAAATCCTTCATATAGCCTGTAGATGACGAATCTGAACTTAGTTTATGTGGGTGTATGTGTGTGCGTCGTCAGCTCGCTCGCTCGCTCGCTCGCTCGCTCGGTCGTAAGTCAAAATTTTGTGGCCGCAACTCCTCCTAGACGGTTCAACCGATTTTAATGAAATTTTCAGGATAAATTTGTCTAGTACCCAAGATGGTCATGTGATTTTATTTTTTTCCAGTGATGCCAACTTTCCGAGAAAAAAATTACTAAAGTTTTTAAAAATTCATATTGGCTACGTTATTTATCCGATTTTGATCAAATTTTCAGAAAAGATTTCCCTAATGCTCCCATTAATTACATAATTTTATTAATTTTCAGTGTTGCCAACTTTCCGAGAAAAAAATTACTAAAGTTTTAAAAATTTTATTATGGCCATGTTATTCAACCGATTTTACTCAAATTTTCACAAAAGATTCTCCTAGTATTCATATAATTTATGTAATTTTAACAAAATACAGTGTTGCCAACTTTCCGAGAAAAAAATTAGTAAAATTTTTAAAAATTTATTTTGACCATTTTATTTAACCGATTTTAATCAAATATTTATAAAAGTTTTTCCTAGTGCCTAAATAAATTATGCAATTTTAAAAAAATACAGTGTTGCCAACTTATCGAGAAAAAAAATCACAAAATTTAAAAAAAATTAATTGTGGCTACATTATTTATTCGATTTTGATCAAATTTTCAGAAAAGTATTTCCTATTGCCCACATAAATTATAATATTATTAAAATACAGTGTTGCCAACTTTCCGAGAAATGTCAAAGTAGTCTATATATGGGTTTACCCATATACTTCTAATCTTGTTTTAAAATTAGTTTTTAACATAATGAATATTTTGATACAGTTACCATGGAAACATTACCAAAATTTTCATGGCAATATGACGAAATATACCTAAGTGTGAAATAAATCAAGCGATAATTTTTAGTATATGTCATTCTTGAAATAACAATAATATAGAATTATTGAAATGGGTTTAAATTCGAAATCAATCAATCAATCAATCAATTCAGTTCCTATTGAACGAGCAAAGTTTGGTTTTTCTAATATTCTATATATAATTTGCTAATACTTACAAATTAATATTTTTTTGAGGGAGAAACTATTTCCGCAAACTGTGTACACAATGTCTGAGCTGCTTTTTGGGATTGTAACAGAAGAGATTTATAGACTTTAAGTATGTTTGTTGAGATTATAATGATTTTTAGTTGATTTTACGGATTTTATTCGATATTTTTAGATTGTGTATATTTAAAAAAACATTAATTGATCTTACCATGATTTAAAGGGTTTTACTAAGATATTTTAAGGTATTTTAATTGTAATTTTTTATATTATAAAGTGATATAGACAAAACAATAATAGCATTGTAGATTAGTATGCACTCAGGTTACTCGCTCTTAGAGCATGTGAAGTCATGCTCAAGAATTTGTCGTGAGCATTCTGATCTTCGATATTCGAAAATCTAATTATTTTAAAAAAATATTATTTTAGATGATGCTTAAAATGTTGTAAAATGACTGTTTTCCGTCTGTCTTCTCAATGATTTTTAATAAATCTCTTTTTCATCACTACTAGATGATGAATCAAGTAAATTTATTATAGTTATAAATTTTTTCGTTCAAAATGAAACTTAAATCTATGTGTTTACAACGTGTTTATGCTCTTTTGCTCTAACCAACAAGGTAGAGAAATAAATGTTGCACTGCGAGTGATCTGAGAGCGAACAAAACGGACCAATTGAACACAAATTGAACAATATTTCTGCCCTGAAAGTATCGAACGAAGGTCAGTCAATTGAAAACGCTATAAACTTCTGTTTTCTAGAATTGTTTTCAATCTAAAAATAAATTATTTTGTAAATTGTCATCGCTGTTATGTATAATTTCTTGAAAATATGAAAACGGATTAATCATTTTTACATTACTTCTTATGGAAAAGGTTGGTTTGGTAAACGTCCTATTCGGAATAAGTCCAAACATCAGGAACGGTTTAAGGTCGTATACCGAGGTTCTACTGTAATAATCTCGTTTTTGATTGATATGCACACAGATCATTCGCTCTTAGAGCATGTGACGAAAACGCGTGATAATTTTCGAAAATTTCAATTGTGTAGAAGAACCTATTACTTACGTAAAAACAAGCAAAAAAATATTATTTCTGATGTTTTCTCGATGTAAAATTATCGATTTTAGCCTTACTGGAAAAATTTTTTTTTACGGACAGTTTAATAAATATTAATGTCAAAAGATAAACTTTTGTTCTTGGGTCCTGAACCTGCGTTATGATTAATTATAATGTTATTAAAATCCCTATCAAGTTCGTTATTTTTTAATATATATTATTCACTAATTGTATTATTATTTGTCATATTTCTATATTTGATTATTTTTGTTTTGTTCAATCTTATATTTTGTCTTATTATTGGTGTACATTGTTGGGCAAATAAATTATTATTATTATAAATATCTGAATGTGATAAAACTGAAGATAGGCAAGTTCTGCTAAAAGTTGATGGTATATGAATGATAAACATGTTATATCCACAACAGCGTATAAGCATACAAACATAGCATGCGTAAATCGAATTTTAATTTTGACAAGAACACGTGTGATATTATCGTCGCGACGTTGTAATGAGATTCGATTTTCGCGTCGTAGTTGAGTGACAAGATGGTGATCGGAAGCAAGGTGGGTACGGATGTAAAATAAATTTGCCGACATAAAAGTGGGGCTGGGCCACGATACTAACTTGTGTTTTGCAACATATCGCGTAGTTATTTCTGGTCTGTGCTAAAATCAGTCTAGAACCGAAATGACGCAATACACGTATACGTTTCATACAACTATTACCTACACTGTAAAAAACGTCTGTGAATTTACATAATTTTTCATAGAAAAAATCATATAATGAAAAGGAAATTTACTACATTTATTTTGTTATTTTCATAAAACTATTATGGAATTCAAATATTACATATGTATGTTATGTTATATGTATATGTATATTGTTTCTATGTTCTGTTTATTTACTGTAAATGTCATTTGTATCTTTTTATCCTGATTATCTGTTTATCCTGATAAAGACGTACATTGAGTTCGTCGAAATGTTGATTATTAATAAAAGCTGTTTTATTTTTTACTATGCTACAATTTCGTTGTTTGTTTATTTGTTGTTAATTTTGCAATAAATTTTTCATCTTATTTCACAGAACTGTTTTTCCTCAAACTTTGCATATATGTTTATCTCCAATGAAAGTACAATATTTCATCAGAAAATATATCAAAAATATTTTGAATTTTGTGCAATTGACAGATATTTCATTGATAGATGTTGAATGTCACTTTGAAATGTATTTTTTTTTAAACAACCAAAAATAAATAGCAGCTTAGGAAAACTTCATACAGATCAGTAGAAAATTAATTATATAACAAGATTTTTAAGTGATGCGATTAAAAAACAACTGCACTAAATATTATTACTTTTTAGTACTGTTTTGATTAAAATCTTCTCACTTAAAAATCAATTTATTTACAGTAATAAATTTGGAAATAATAAAGTCATAATAATAATTAAGTCATGTGTTAGCTATATTAGTTTAATTTCATAACATTGGACTGTTCTCTAACACTTAGACAAAGTTTATGTTCTCATAAAATATAATAGTAATTCTGGTGGAGTTTTCAGTTGCGCGCAAATTCGAAATCTTTATATATATATATATATATATATATATATATATATATATATATATATATATATATATATATATATATATATATATATATTAATAGGTTTATTTTTCACTAGTATCGAAAAGATTGTGTTTTTTTGTTACTGCATTGATTTATCATAAAATCAACATTTTTGAGACAATTTCTAAAAAAAAATAACATTTTTTCTATTATGCTTGGCTCAGAAAATAAAAACACACTTTTAAAAATATTTTGTTTGTAACTACATATGATTCATCTTTTTTTTTTATGTATTAAAATTATTATTAATAAACTTCTGGAAAATTTTCGCACCATTTTGTATTTTGTGTTTGAAATGTTTTGTTTTTGACAATTGGAATCAAATATTATTCACAGAGTAGATTTATAGAATTGGAAAATATACATATATTTATATACAAAATCAGTATAACAATAAATTCAACTACAAAATAACTTAGAAGTATAACTGAGAATTAGTAACAATTGGTAAGACAATTATAAAATTTTGTTTTTTAATTTTGAAATACGTCAATATTAGAATATTTTGAATATTTTTAGGAGTTTTAAGTGGATTTAAGTAAATCGTTTGATGATGGCTTTATCATATGAGCTGTTTTCTTTGAAAGTGGTGTAAGTCCATTTTTGGCAAAAAGTTAGTTAATGGTAACAATGAATGCAATCTGCTATGAGTTTTTTTATCTATAAACAGATCTCAAAAAAAAATCCTACAAAATTTTCATCATTTTCTCAATATTAATTTACATAGTTATCATTCAAACTCTTAAATATCTCCATATAATATAAAGTGGACTTACACCACTTTCAAAGAAAACGGCTCAGATTTTGAACAAGATTCTTTTATAAGAAGTACACAGTTAGTGTCAAGTACAATATTTAAATTCAAGTAGTGGCGTTAATTTTGTCCAGGAGTTTATTTTAATTGATAGATAAATTATTAATTAAAAAAAAATATTCTCAATGATTTTAAAAGCTTTTACAAGGTTCTTTTAAGAGTCCCGATAATATTGAAACACAACTTATAGCGAACATTTTACTAGTATATATATTTTTAGAATCGATGTTTCAGAATTTTATTATTAGCAATTTCGATTGGAACGAAAAAATTGTAGGCGTGTTTATATACATGTATTATAACAAAAAAAAATTATCAATTTTCTTTTAGTTGACTAGTTTTGCTTAATTTTATAAACAAATTAAGGTTTAATTTATATTGTAGATGCTGTCAATTGTAAAACTTTTTTAATATGTACACAGAAGAAAAAATAGCTACTCCATGTAATTCAAATTTTAGATGATTTGTTTATTTAATTAGATGATATTTTCAAAAACATTAATTATACAAATTAATTGAAATCAAATTGTTATTTCGTATAAAGTTTAGATAAATAATCAAAAACTGTGGAATAAATCACCGAATAAGAATAAATAAATATATTACAAGCTAGAAAAAATTATTTAATTGCATTAGATGAATACATCAAACATAATCATTTAGGTACTTTTTACTTAGATATTTTCTCTAATATGATTAGTACGCTGAAAAAGTAATAATTAGTTATTTTTGTTAGATAAATAAACTTAAATATTAGAAAAATCATTTACAGATGTTTTTCTGTGTATTTTTATTTTGTTGTTTTGAAACTTTTTGACATTTTATGTAAGTTACAATACATTTTGTTTCAGCATAAAATAAATTTGTTATTTATTTGATAATTATTTTAAGCAATAAATTATATACTAATGTCATAATATATATATATTCATCCTAAGAAAATAAGAGCATTTGCAAAACTCTTAGTGACGTCTCAGAAAACATTGCTTTAATATCATATTACTGTAATAAAACCGACTAAGTTGAGACTACTCAAATACAATAATAATTGGAAAAAATGTGTTTGTTTCGTCGTGGACTCGGAGTTTAGCAGTTTAGCCAATACATTTTTTCCAAATTAATTAAATTTTCTAATTATCTATTATATATAATATAAATTGCAATAAATTGTTAAAAATATTACAAAATTAATTAAAAAATTATTTTGATTTTAATATGAATCAAAATAAATATCTCGACATTTGATATTCCTGAAAATATGTTTTGTGAACATAAAATATTGAACTTTTGATAATATGAATAATATGTAATATTTAATTAGCATTTAATTAAATATGAATAATATATTTACGATATTTGTTACTTTTTTTTTAGAAAAAATATAAAAATAAATATTTATTATGATTTTTATCATAAATATTTATATTTCAATTTTAAAAATTTTATATTTTATGATATATACGTCACAACAAACAAAATATTATTAAAATTCAACCATATAATCTAATAAACGACACAGTAAAATCACTAACTTGACTTTCATTTGTCCGCAAATTACAAAACACTGTCAAAAATTACTTTAATATTTCGGCCAAGAACATTCTCGAATAAAACTTGACATTTACCCAAAAATAATTTCGAGCATTAAACAAAAAAAAACACGTGTATATTTTAAAATAAACATCGTTAAATCTACGATATTAAAATCATATTATTTCATTCCATTCAATAATGTTTGGTTTCTCAGTAAAAATATATTGATGGTGAAAATAGTATTTTTAGTTTTCCAAGATGAATTCATTTCGAAATTTATCAAGCTATTTAAAGTATATATTCATTAAATATATATTTTTAAAAAGAATAATACAAAATAAGCAACTAAGTTAATAATAATACAAAAATAGTGGCCCGTATTCTCACCTCACTTTTAAAAGTGATTTTTGTCAAAAGTAATTTTGTCGTTTACGTAAAATTACTTATTAAGCAATTTTAATCAGTTTATTTAAATTTTATAATATTAGATATAAAAAATATACAAAAAATAGAAATATCATTCATATTTGATAAGAGGTAAAAGAAAAAATATATTTTAAAACAAAAAATAAAAACACTTTTTCATAAACAAAAAGGTGGGAATACGGGCCTAAATGTTTTTAATTAAAATTTTACTTAATCAAAAATGCATGTTTTTGTTTTTTTTAGTCACACATTTGTAGGAATCTTCTTTTCTCTTTGAACGAATTTATACACAATCAATATAATCCACGCACTAATCGTTTATTTAAAAGATATTTGCACATTTTCTAGCACAAAAAAATCGAAAATTATAATAATTATAATTTCGTGAAAAAATTAATTTTGAAATTTCGATTTAATTGAAAACGGTAACAAATAAGTTAAATAATAAAAAACTATATTTTTATAATTAAGGTTCTGAAGCAAACTACAATATAGGACAAAAATTCAACTAGCAATTAATTTTCAAATAAAAAAATTAACAATTTTGTATCCACTAAAAAATATTTTCCAATTCACTAAAAAAAATATGATCTTCTTACCCATAACGTAGCCGCTTCATCCTCGGGTCTAATATGACCGTTTTGATGCGAGAGAATCATCTCGAAAATAATAAGAAGAAGAAACACGGACGATGGGACTCTTCTTTTCACCCAAATTCACTGATTATCACTGCACAACTGTGCGAATATGTTCGCGATGCGTTCTAAAGATTCAATCTCCCCTCCCGCTACGAAAATATTTTACGTGATTTTGCATCACTAGATTCTGATGATGCGAGATTGGTGTGCGTGTGGGCGAGATCATGTACACTCTGATCTATATTCAAGATGGGGGCGAATATTTTGACACGATATGCAATTTTCGGTTTTTTGGAACGTGTTCCTATTTACACGGATTTCTTTTTGTGGAAAGATTTTGTGAATGTGTACTACATTATAAAAAAATGTAATTTAAATTTATATAATATTACATAGTTTTTTTTTACTGTGATAATTTACGTAATATTACAATTTTTTATGAAATAATTCCATTTCTAGAATATACAAATTTACGTTAACTTTTTACAGAGTAATTTTGTCATTTGTAGCATAAAAAACTTTTTTTTCAAACATCTATAAAATACAAGAAAACTGTCCAAGATTGGTTGAAAAATACCGAAATTAGCATTTTTGTTGCAATGCCCTGAAAAACAGCTTTTTCAAACGCTTATAACTCAACGTCAAATACTTCAATTTGAATTTCTCTTTGGAAAAAAATGTCGCATTTTTATGTGGGCATAAAAATGCAGAGTTACGGCTTGGTCATATAATATGTTTAGTCCATTATATGAAAAATGGCATATTTGAGCACTCGGTGCGCCCTCTAAATTTTGTTTAATATTCAAATCGGCTAGCGTTCTTAACGCAAAAAGTTCTTATTTTTCTGATTAGAAACGAAATAAAAAAAATTTGATACACCATAATATATATATATATTTACAGTGTAGAACATTCAAAAATTGAGCTCGTAATACCATATAATTTCAAAATTTTTTCATATTGTCAATGAGTTTTCCCAAATTCCAGACTTACCGGAATCATTTTTCTGCACCGGAAAACATAGTTTTATTACATTATATTAAAATTATTGAAGCCGTTTTCAAAATAAAGTTTACAAACATACCTACATACAAGAATTGCTTGTTTAATAGTATAGGATTATTGGGAACACGGATTTTTTTAAAATTTGGACTAGTTTTACGAATGTTTCTTGTTGTATATTTCAGTTTAATATCTATTTATATTTTTAACTCGATTTTTAATATAAAATGTAAATAAATGCAAACTGGATTTAGGTCATATTTGTTTGCTACTAAGAAAAGTAAATTTATCATCATTATTTTTAAATCAAGTTAAAATCAAAATGTTAGTTTTTTCGATGTTTTATTGCGGCATTTATAACGAAAAATAGTCATAAATTTTTCGTTTTTTTTTATTCTTTTGTAAAATAAACATATTTGATTGGTTGCATTTGGTGCTATAAATAACATACGTTAAGGCTAGAAATATTTTGAGTATCTAGTATTTATAAAAATTTAGAGTAATCATAATTTTGGTTTATGTTATCAATTTTTTGGGTGCATTTGGTGAAATAAATAACATACGTTATAAGGTTGGCAATATTTTGAATATCTTATATTTATAAAAATTTTGGTCCAATATCTTTCTAAATATCATTGTTTATAGTAATCATAATATACGTTTATGTTATCAATTGTTTTCATTTACAAGGATGCATTTGTTTGTATTTTCAAGTTCAAGTTCTCTCTCGTAAGTTAACACCCTGATGGCTGATTGGCAGCAGCTTTTTTCGTTAAACATATGTAAATATGTGAAATAATTACATATTTATTTTCAAATTTAATTAAAAGAATGTTAGAATAGTAAAATATCTTTCAGAACTCATTATATTAAAATAAAACGGCTTTAGGTTATGGTTCTGTATTAATATTTATTAATAATCGACGTTTTGACGAACTCAACGTACGTCTTCATAAAGAAAAAAGATATAAATTGTATTTATAGTAAGTAAACAGAACATAGAAACAAGTACTAGGTAACAAAATAAGTAACGCATGTTAGAATATCTTCATGATGTAAAATTCGAAGATACTGTAATACTTGCAAGACCCATCAAAATTAACAGTAGATTGATAAAAGAAGCAATAGAAATTTATAAAGAAAAAGATAACATCAATCACTAAATTAAATAAAATGTGGCTTCCTTTAATTAAAAATTTATAAATTTTATGATCTAGTTATTTATTTTGTTTCCTAATAATAACTTGTTTCTATGTTCTGTTTATTTACTATAATTGTTATTTATATCTTTTTCCTGATGAAGACATACGTTGAGTTCGTCGAAACGTCGATTATTAATAAATATTAAACCTAAAGCTATTTTATTTTGAAATAATATATTTTTTTTTAATATTTTTTTTTTAGTTTATTGCATAATTTATTTGTTTATTTCTAGTCAATACATATTTGTATTTTTTTTTGCATATTAGTATTAGGTTATTGTTATTCTAAGTACCGATGTAATCATATTAGGTGGCTCGTATTGTATTATTACAAGGTAATTTGAAAAAGTGCTTATGTGGCACCTCCACCGAAAAGCATAAGTGAAATTTTGTAGTTTATTACATCTCATTTTTATTACGTATCATGCAATATCAGTCGGTTATTGTTATTAAAAAAACCCGTGATTACATTAAACGATGTGCATTATAAGGTAATTTTAAATAAGATTGTAGCACCTCCACCAAAAAATATATTGGAATTTTTAATACATTTCATTTTTATTACGTGCCGGAAAGAAAATGGAAATAATATAATATATTGAAAATAAAATAAATTTGTTTTATATTTCTGCAATTTTTTTTAAATCTAAACTAAAACTGGCAACCTTACCAAAGTTCATTATTTCATACTAAAGACAAGAGCAAGGATTTTTTTTTCATTTCTAAACAACATGTGTAAAAATAACTATAAATTATTTTACGTAAACAGTATTTAAAAATATTTCTCTGTACCCATTGAGTTATTATGTCACACAAATTTATGTCGTTAAAACACAACAAAATTTCTTCCAAAGTTACAAAAATATTACTAAATATTTATTTATAAATATGCTCTCATTTTATACTTGACACAATAGACAATACAAATATTTATTAATTTTGTATTTTCCAACTAAGAAAATTCAAAATTTTGATCAACATTTTTCGTATTGTGATAGGTTGGGTTAGTTAAAATCTCTGATGCAATTTCATTTAATCAAATTCATAATCAGAAAAATACGTTATTAATTTATTTTAAAATTGGTTCTAAAACGATTTTTATGAAATTTGGTAAAGCTACGTTTTTGGGTACGAGAATGCGATTAACTAGATCTCAAATTTGGAAAAAAAATTTACAATAAAAAACTATTTTGAAATTCGATTTGACACAATAAATATTTTGCACCTTGCTGTTATATGGTCATCAATGGTAAACTTATTTTCATGGCAATAGGACAAAAAACATTTTTTCGTGTCATTTGTAGAACAAATCAGGCAATAATTTAGTTTGTTATTTTTTTTTTTTAATTTGAATAACAGTTACTGAATTTTTGAAATGGGTTGAAATTCAAAAGTATATCTAAATGAATAATGTGAAAAAGCAATAAATATTTAAGAAATTTTCCGATATTTTCAATTAATATTGTTAAATATTGGGATAGGTTAAGTTATTTCAAGTTTAATGAAACTCTTCACTGTTTAAATTAATAACCTTAAAAATAACTGTCAAATTGTTAATAATAACAAAATGGTGGATGGTTGTATACATAATTATCTAACAAAAAATTCACTGTCACAGAAACCTGTCAATTAATTAATGTCCGAATTGACCCAAATAATATCTCCTTGATTGATTTAGAAAAACGTTATTTTGGATCGATGCCAAAATTTTCATACCGACGCAGATAGTAGTACGTGTAAGTTTTGACGAAGTTGATCGGGTTGCTGACGTCGATAATTCGTCTGGTCCGATATTAGGATCGCGTAATCATAGAGTTTTTTTTCTCGTTACATTTTGGAGACAGGCCAATGTTAGCTAGCTGTAGTCAAATGTGTAACAGGCCAAATGTTTTTAAGAAAGTGTAACAATTGCTAATTTTTGCTTTTGTTTCTTAAAGATTTTTTTTTCAAGTGAAATTAACTCTGCGGTTTTGAAGTTTATGTTTATATCTGCACGGGTAAATGTCAAGGGTAATACTGAAAATTCTCTATTAAATTTGTCAACCGTGAGAAATGTAGACTTAGAAATATTATTGCTGGTTTAATTTCGATAATAAACCATAACAATTTGAAGGATTATTAAAATGTTTTTCTTACACCCAGTTTCATTAATAAATACTTTAATTGAAGTACATTTGACTGGCGTAATTATTATTACTGACATTTTTTTGTCAACTTGTTGCTGTAATAAAACAATTCTTGTTTTGTTGTCGTAAAGGTCCACTTCAGTTAAGGTATTTATTATGCAATCGATTGTTATATGAACTTTGATGTACACTGGATTTAAGTAGGTAATACTGGAGTTTGTGCTACATTCTTTTGGGTACATGGCGTGATTGTGTATGTATGTGTGTATAGTATTGATAATATTGGTAATATTTAGCCATATTAATTATGACGTAATTAAATCAATAAATTATGTGATTTATGGTTTTTAAAATTAATATGTAAATTTATTTAATATCAGAAAGATCGAAATTTGTTAGTTGAAGAAGGGCTGATTTAACTGATTTAAATAATTCTGTTACGGTTAATAAAATAAAATAATTTCCCTTAAACCACAAACAATAATTTATAAAAAAGCTATATACGTATTTCGAATGCTAAGCTTTCATTATCAGTAGCAAAAAATAAAGCTTAAGTCCTAATCAGTGATTTAAGGTTACACAGATACTCAACGTTCTTTGACCATTGGGTGAATAAATAAATATTAAATGAATAAATATTAAAAATTAAATAAATATAAAAAATTAAATTAACAAAAATATATGAAATTAAATTAATAAATATTTGAGATTGATTTATTTTCACCACTCCTACAAACTGATAGTAAATAGCTGAAATTACCAGCCAGCTGTTGCAGCTATTTGCTCTCAGTTGGTAGCAGTGGTAGATGACATGAATTTGCATGTCCTCACAAATATTTAGTAAATTAATTCCAAATATTTATTACCAAATTATTATTGTCTAAAGTGGCCTTAAATAGAGAAGTGCTCATTTAACAGTATATGATTTATATTGTCAACGCGTTTTTAAACGCACTTCATCAATATTCTATTTACAAATATTTGATTTACAAATAGTTTAATAATGTTTTACGAATTATCTGTGATTTTTGTTATTTTTATTTTTTCACAGAATTGTTACCAACATGTGTCAACTATGGTTTTTGTTATGAGAATGACTTATTTTGAAACTACTACTATAAATTATCTACAAGAAAAATATGTTTTTGATATAAAAATAGTTTGGATTAAATTAAGTTTTTTGCTTCTCGTTATTTTTGTCAGAAATCTTTTTTTAATTCCTAAATAATATCTATTAATAAAATTTTAACTAACATCTTGGAATATTTATTTTAATTTTGTCGATATTTTAAAAAGATTTTAGTTTATAAAATTAATTTACCATGTAGAAAATCTATAGGTATATGTTGAATTAAAATTTTCATTGGTTAGACACGTTCATAATATCATTATACTATTTCTGTAACGATGTTTATTGTTTATTTACCTATATCGTTTACTTATTTATATACTACGTCGTAAGTTCTAACCCTGACAATTTGAAAACAGATCAACATTTGAATTTAGTTCAACTATTTGCAAAATTTTATTTTCATACTAAAAAATTGATTTTATTGATAGATAGTCTTAAAACTAACAATTAGGTTAGTTAGTTTTAATTAATATTAGTTAAAACTAGTGATATTTAAATTACTGGTAATCTATATCGAAAATATTACCCCAAAAAAATTAATATGACAAATAAAATGTACATTTGAATTAAATGTCACAAAACGTTTCTTGCTATCTTGTAAAAGAATAGTAATAATTATTATTTATTGTAAAAATAAAAAATATAAATAAGTTTTAAAATTAGAAGAATTCTTTTTGTATTATATTACTTTATAAGAAATAAAAATAATAAATTAAGCATAAATATTTAAAAAATAAAAGTTTGCATATACGAGTATTTAATGTTTTACCGCTTTAAGAAATAATTAGATTCGACATCTGTAATTCACGATTTTTGAACTGAGAATATTGTAGGTAACGAATTAAGATAATATATATTACCGGTAAATTACTCGTTATATGTTATTTACCGGTGTTGAGTCAACATTACTAGTTAAAACTGAGCTCGTAAACGTGCCTTATGAACGAAGCATTATGAAAGATTGGATAAAATCTTTCAACAAGTTTACACTGGCAAAAATATGCAAAGTTTGCTCGTTATATTTATGTTGAATATGAAAAAAAAAAATGTTTTATCTGTCAACTTTGTAATAGCGATTTTCATGTTTGAGGACTATTTTCTTAAAATTTGACAAAATCCACTATTCAAGTTAGTGCTTTTTAGATTTTTAATTCAGTTATTTTATTCAATTATTATCTCTTTGTAATATATACGCAGATTGTAGCGCCAACTACTTCATTCTTAACGTGAAAGGAGTATAGAGATTAATTTATTTTTATATTGTATCTTGATCTTAGAAACTGATGACTGGTTCATATTAAATATTTTAACTAGAGTTGATTAACTGACATAATTATTATTATTAACGTAGTAAAAAATCTTTCAAAACTCAATATATATATATATATATATATATATATATATATATATATATAAAACTGCTTTAGCTTAAAGTTCTGTATTTATATTAATTTATAATTGATGTTTCGACAAACTCAAAACGTCGAAGACGACGGACGTTGAGTTCGTCGTAACGTCAATTATTTTATAAATAAATATAAATACAGAACTTTAACCTAAAGCAGTTTTATTTTAATAATTATTTGTTGTTGTCAATAAAATAATGCTTTTTTGTCGGTTTCAAGGAGTATATACCTATTTCGACATAAAAAATCGATTAACTTTATGAATTTTTTTCGGTTTCATTGTTATCGCACAGTCGTCTGATTTTGCAGAGGCTTTGAAGAAAGAGTTAAAACTCGGACGATTTCCAACAAAAGTAAAAATAAAAAAGTTCAAATTCTATTCTTTCACCTATAGAAAACCGCTGTTTGATATTTTTTATAGTTTCGCAGAAAAAAATTCATAAAGTTAGTCGATTTTTTTTAGGCCAAAATAGGTATATACCACCTTAAGGTCGACTTTAGTGTAAATGTTTATTATACACCGATCGTAAAAACATTCGAAAAGAAATAAAAATTATACAACTTACTTGATTATCAACATGTTCAATACTTTCATCATCGTTTCGTTTCGATTTCGTTCCGGGATAGAGTTCACGATAGTAGCCTTCGGAGGAGATATTAGAAAACGGTTCTGAATGAAAGGGTTGCAATGTTGGAAGATAAGTTACTTGACTAGTACTTCCGGGACTATTAAATGATTGAGGGGCACGTGGTGATAGATTGGGCGATATGGATAAAGGTGTTTGTGAGGAACAACGTGATGAAGCCGTGCTTGTATTGTGACGATTCGAATTATCCCTATAAAAAAAAACATGAATTCAGTCAGTATTAAAACTATAAAGTTCTGCTTTTTGATTGACATTGTACATAAAAAAAACAAAAAATCTTACAAGTATTGTCATAGCTATTAAAAATTCACAATCACAAATCTATGTGTAGTTATAAATCTGTATGGAGCTAGAAGAAGTTATTTTATACTTTTTAGTCCGTTTTAAAAAGTGGTATATTAATTTATTTTTCATATTTAAATAATTATTTATAAATAAAGTTCCAATATATAAAATAGAAATTTAGATAATGTAAGAAATGACCAAACTTACAGTAGTGTATTGCGGATTGTGTATTTACATTAGGTTACATAAGTAAACGTGAGTAATTACATAAATATTGTAGTCTCTTCCTGTTTAACCAAGAATGAGAATATATATTTAGCTTTTAAATAAACATAACAATAGTTTAAAATTTATTTATCATGAATTTAACGAACAAGTACTGCTTTATGTTTTTTCGATCGAAAATATTCTGTGAATATGTGAACTAATACACAAAATTTACTAGCGTTCTTGTGTAGGTTGTAGAAAATAAAATTTAAATTTTATGCCAAGGTTCATAATTTTTTTTAATTGGAAAAACTTTAAAGATTGTTAAAAAAAGTGATAAATTTTATTTAAAAATAGCATATGTTTTAATGGGGTACTTGCAAAAAACAAAGGTTTGATTTGTTTTTTTTTGCATATTTAGAAACTAAGAAATTTTATATAATCTTTTTATTCATAATTTTATTGAAAACATTTTGCGTGCTGAAATGTGACGTAAGTCAAGTAATACGTAGTAACAATATTGTATTTCTCTAAAAAGATCTCGAGAGCACAGTGATCTTTGAACAATGAGTACATTGAGTATTTGTGTAACCTTAGATCATTGATTAGAACTTTGGTTTTATTTTTTGCTACTGATGATGATAGCTTAGGTTTCACATTTTTTATTTATTAACTTTTATTAATTTTATTTTATTAACTTTTCGTCACAGTAAGATCATATTTATGACACATTTATAAATTTTTCTTTTTTCTAATGCATGCTAATAAAAAAATAATTTCAAAAATGTCAATTTTAAACATTAATTTAATTTTCTAGAAGCAACAAAGTATATATAATAAACAACTGATAGTAACTTTAGGTTTTATTTTGTTCGCCAGAGGAATGAGCATAAACATTTTGCATTAATTGGTTACGTCATAGAAAAATTTAGAATATGATAATATTTTCGAAACAATTATATTTGAAATACTATACAATTTTTGGACGTGAAACACAAACTAATGAGAATTGATTTACTCAATCTTTCATAACATAAAAGTAAAACTAAAAATGTTCAAATATCCCATTACCAACTAATATATAATGTCAGAGGTGTTACTATTCGATTAATTGATTTTTAACTAATTAGAAATCTTTGTAAAATTATAATAATTTATTCACTTTGTTTTAATGTGTTTACATAATGTAATAAGATATTTTTATGTAGCGGTATAGCAAACAGAATTTCTTGGACTTAAATCAAAGTAATTTAAATCATATATATATATATATATATATATATATATATATATATATATATATATATATATATATATATATACAGGGTGTTTGCAATCAAGGTATTTTATTTTTAAGGGGTGATACTACAGGTCAAAACAAGGCGATTAACGCCAAAACACCTTAGTAAAAGTTTTCTAATAAACGAGATATTCATTTTTTTTTAAGTAAAATGGTAGCATATGGTATAATTTTTATTATCCAGCTCACAAAAAAAATTATTCTTCATAATAGTTTTGAATTTGCTTGAAACGAATAAAAATGTAAAAATATTCCAGGTTTTAAATACAGGGTGACTCGGATTTGCTGATTTGTGTTTCAACTTTTAGGTAAAATACCCTTATTTAAAAAATTTGAATAATTTTATTTGAATATTATGTTTAGAATTACAATTTAAGTTTACATACAAAAATTTGTGCCGATCGTCGATTGTTAAAACACCTTAGCAAAAGTTTTCAAATAAACGAGATATTAGATACTTTATTTAAATATTTTTAAAGCTTAAATTGTAATTTTAAACATAATATAATCCTATTAATCAAATAAGGGTATTTTACCTAAAAGTTGAAACACAAATCAGAAAACTTTTACTAAGGTGTTTTGGCGTTAATCGCCTTGTTTTGACCTGTAGTATCACCCCTTAAAAATAAAATACCTTGATTGCAAACACCCTGTATATATATATATATATATATATATATATATATATATATATATACATTTCTTTTCCTTTGGTTAATATCCAAGATAGATGCATATAAATTCAAAATCTATACCAGTTGAAAGTAACGTTCCTAAAATCAAGGTTATCATAACTCAATTTTTTCGTATAAAAACAATAAAATATTTTTGTTTGTTTTTTGCCGTTTTTGCTGTAGAAGCATTAGTCTAAAAGTAACGCATCCGAATCTGTAACTTAGTAGTTAAATTACGACTTTGTACAATAAAGTTAATATCAGAAAGACCAAGCTTTGCTCTTTCAAGAGGGACTGGGTTTCTTAAATAGTTAAGAATTTCTAGTTTAATATTTAAAAAAATATATTTTGATTCATGCCATTTATAAATACGGCTTTCTTACATCATTTGTTTGATTTGATCTAGAATTTAAACCCATTCAAATAATTCTGTTATTTTGTTTAAAGAATTTAAAAAAATAACATACACACTAAAAATATCGCTTGACTTGCTCTACAAATGATTATATTATATTTTGCCATGTTATGCAAAGTTTCCATGGTGAAATAAAATTTTAATTGTAATGAGTTTTTCTAAAGTCGAGAAATATTGTATCAAACTCGTTAAAGCCGTTCCCAAGATTTAAGTATAGCACATACAAACAAATAAAAAATCAATAATTACTCGTTCAGCATATAGCTTCGTAGGTATTACTTTCGGTTCAATCGTAGTATATTTAGTTTGGAATATATCCAAAGTGTTGCCTAATATATTAATTGGTGTCATCGGAAACAAAAAATAAAAATTTCGCAGACATCCATTCATAAAAAAAATAAAATAAAATTTATTTGTCTACAGTTACAAAACGTCGAAGGAATATTAAATAATGTTTCTGGAATCAGAGCTTAAAAATTGAAAGTATATATCTGGGTCATGTAAACATTAAAAAAATTGGCAGATATTTCGTAAAAATGACTCTTTTTTTTGATGATTTGTAAGAATGTGAAATATTTTAATTCTGTTTGCCAAAATTGTATGTATATAAATTTTCGCACAACCGACCGTGTTGTTGTATGTACTTACAGTCAATTGTTGACAGATCATGTAAACTGAATTTACAACACTTCGACCAGTTTCAATAGCAATCGATAAAATTTTAGTGCTATTGTAAGTTATAATCTAACGCTTTACAGAATAAGTAAAAAAAAAAAACTGTGTCCCGGTTGTACAAAGTATTGTTAAATGTTTCGTAAGTTAAACAATTTATTCGAAGACAAATGACAATCTAGTTGATTGAAACTTATTGATTAAGTTAATAATACTTTGTGCAACCGGGTCTGGTTTCTTTTTTCATATTTTTACTTATATTTTACAGATATGAGCATATTATAATCGATGTTCTATGCCCCTTATATCTCGGAATCATTTTAGACTTAATCCATATAATATAATTATTAAAAATAATAATTTTCTGACAAATTTGTATCTTTCGTTATAAATAAAGCAATTGTTTTTTGATTTAATTATAAAAAAAACACATTTTGATATCGTATGCAATGCGATATTTATTAATGAAAATTTTGACTGACATTTACAAAAATAAACTAAATGCAAATATGATTATTATAGTTCTTTCCATGAAAATCTGACCTTTCGGATAACTAAATGTATGATTTTGTTAGACATACGTAGCGATTATCTCCTTCTCACTACTGACATGACAGATTAATTTGTATAATGTTGTAGATCTTAGCTTCGGAAAATTTGTATCGCGTATACTTAAGTATTTATAAAAATTATGACGAAAGGACAGATTTTCACGGTGAGAACTATATATTTTTAAATCGATTGTGTGAAAACAGTATAAACAATACATGAAGAATGTTAATAACAGCAAATCTCAAACCTTTCTTCTTATATTGTAATATACTGTGGCATATATTTATAAACTTACCGTTGCACTACGACTTTAATATTGGTTCCGGTATTACGGAATAAATTTTGAGCATCTTGGTGTCTTATATCTCTGGCATCGTAGTTGCCAATTTTTGATATGATGTCGCCCCTTTGCAGGGTGTTTTGAACGGGAGAACCAAAGGCTACCTAAAAACAAAATTATCGTGTAATACAGATCTCAGATTCCCCACTGCACAAATATTAAAACAAATTTTTTTATATTAGGTAGGTCGACGTAATCTTTTTATAGTAATAGTAATGGATTCTTTTCAATAGTTACATAAAAAATGAACGTACATACGTATTTAAGATAACAATAAATTACAATTTATAATTTAAAAATTCATCAAAGTTATAAAAACTATTACTGACTAACACATGTTTAATATAATTGGAGAAAGAATTAATTGGTAGGCTTCATTTCTATTCTGGTATTTTATTGTAAAAGCAAATTTTCCACTAAAGGTGATAGAAGGAGTCATTAAGGACCTATTTAATACTATACTTATTACAGTTTTCTAAAGATATTCTAGTCTAGTATAGATATTGTTATTCGATTTCTTGTTTATTTAATATAACAAAATCTTACTTTCGAGAAAATGATGTTTAAAGTTTCTGAAATGAATTGTTTATAGTAAGGATATGGAACCATTCAGAATTTATGTTTCCGAAACTATTAAAATTATAACATCTACAGTTTTTAAAATAGATAAAAAACAAACATATATTGTCAAAATAAGCAAGAACTCAATTTGACCAAAAATGGCGTATAGAATAAACAAAAAATCGACTGACGATATATGAGAGTAACATTTTTTACCAACTTAACATACTATGTTTATCAAACTTTTAAGATATATCATAAATATGAAATAAATATTAAATACACTTTAAAGTAACAGAAAATAAAAACAAATAAACAAAGGTAGTAACCTTCATTATTATATTAACGTAAAATTACCGATTTCCATGATTTTTTCTAAAGTTAAAAATTGCAAATATTTTAAAAACTAAAGATTTGGTATTATTATATTAAGGTAAATGACATGTTACACAAAGTTTGTATCAACCTACCTAATACGCTAGATAATTTGTCGATGTTTACAAGAACCTAAAATATAATAATAATTTATTTTCCAATAAGATCATATTTTCGAATTTATTAAGGTACAAATTTGAACGTAGGAAAAAAATATATTTATATTAAAACTTGGCTTCAGTTTCTATTAGTTTATTTTGTCGCTGCTAAATCGAACAAATGTCAAAATAATAGTTTGTAATTTAAAATTAATGCGTGTAAATTTTTCGTAAAGTGTGAAAATAATTTTTGTTTGACAGAAAAATAACTATTTTCATTCTAGTTCACTGACCGAAATATTATATTTTTTCCAAATTTAAATTTAAAATTTGATGTCCACAGAAACAAATTTTAACTGTATAGTTTTGTTTCTATAAATAATTAACGGCCAGTTTCATAATAAACACTTAAATAAAATCAGCTTTAAGCACACAAAAAGCATCGATATTAAATTCTATTAGCATAATTAGTTTACTATCAATAAAAAGATGCTTTATTCTCAACATTTCAAACTTCTAATGCAAAATTATTTGTTATTGCCAATAAAACAATGATTTTGTTTTTTAAAGTCGACTTAAAAATAAAATTTTAATAGATGATGTTTAATGTATCTTTTAAATAATTAATGTATTTTTTTACTCCTGCTAAATAATATATGCGTTCCTTTTTAAGTAATGTTATTCATTACTCACCTCCGATTTTTAAAGTGAACAATATTATGGTAAATAAAATATAAATATAAGAATAATTTGTTTTTCAAAAATTTGGCATCTGTTTGTATTGTTTCAAAACGTATAATTTTGTTATTGTAAATATATGGAGACGCTAATACTGATAGTATAGAAAAACATAGATTTTTTTTTGTAAAACAATCAGATATTTTAGAAATTATGAATAAATATGTAGAACTAAATTAAGATAAAAAATAGTTTTTTAATATTTTAATTTGAATTTCGTAAATAGCCGGTAACTTCTACTGTGTTATTTTGTTTTAAAACAACTTTAGGTTTAATAAAATTTGTAAAGAGCACAACATATTCATCTAGGCTCATTTTAATGGACCTTTGTGCATTTGGAGTGAATCCAAGCATTGTCACTAACTCTGTACACCTTATAAAAGAATCTTGTCCAAAACATGATGAAACCGTCATCAAACAGTTTACTTGTAAAATGCAGGGCATTTGTAAATCTTATTTCTGTTTCGTTTGGTCCATTTAGAATTTAGAACTTCTATGTTTACTTCTGTATCGTTTTAGTGAACAATATTTGATTCTAATTATCAACAAAATCAGTTTAAACACAAATTACAAAATAGTTGATTAATTTTATCCGGCAAAGTATAAATTGTTTCGTAAAAAAATTAATAACTTTATTATTAAAATAAACTGCTTTATGTTCAAATTCTGTATTAAAATTAATTTGTAATCTGATTCCTGACGAAGACGAGCGTTGAATTTCGTCGAAACGTATATTATAAATTAATTTTAATACAGAACTTGAACCTAAAGCAGTTTATTTTATATAATGAGTTCTGAAAGTTTTTTTATGTTATAACTTTATTATTCTTTCAATTGTAAAATCACTTAAAAATGCATTAAACTAAAAATAATATTAATAATTTTCTAAGTAGAATAGCTCTGAACATTTTTCTGTTTACTTTGAAATAAGTCCAAAATACACTCGTAAAAAAAAACTAAATATCAAAAGAATATAGTTCAAAATTGTTTACTATTTTTAAACATTTGAAGCTAACTGTCTAATAATATTTATTCCGATATTATTGGGTGCACATGTGTGCATAATTCATATGAAATACATATTTTGTAAGAAATTAATCATATAGTTCTTGGTACAACAGCATACGTCCATTTTACTGGGGATTATAAATGTTACACGGCCTAAATACAATTGATAAATTTAGATACATATTTACAAAACATATATTCATAATTTCATGCAACAGTTATTTTCAGCATAGAATAGATAATGTTTATAGTATTGTGACATGTCGAATAAAATTAGAAAAACTTCGACATTTCACTGATCTTATAATAAAACTTCAAAGTTATTTTTTCATCAAATTTCAGATAAACTGAGCTTCACTTTTTTAACAGAGGCTGGTTTTCTTAATAATATAATAAAGATATTGTGATCCATACTCTAAAAAAAATATACGTTATTTTACCTACAAATTATGAGACTCTATGATGCTTAGTATTTCTAAGTATAATAGTAATTTTACATAATTGTTTAAAAATACATAATATCAGAACTATTACAAACATTACGCAACATGATATTACGAACGAGATGGAAAAGTACATATGTATATAATATTACAGTTTTTAGTAAAGTTTATTTTAGTAATTTTACAGAACTTTGCTGTCAAGAATTCTTCATAAATAGGTCAAATTTGTTTAGTTCTGTAATATTATTGTTGGTATAATTACACACACATTTCTAAATTTATATAAAAGTTGTATTTTGCAAATAAATGAATGAATTACACTTAAAATATTTTATTAGTATCATTACATAAAATATGTACTAAGTCTCATTATTTTGATGTATTAATACAGATATTAATATGTAAGCTGTAATTTTACATAATTTAAGTAGTTATACCAATAATACGTAATTTTACATTGTGATGTGATTTATTTTTGTAAATGAGTTTTCTCAAAGTCGAGATCTAGCTAAATCGCTTTTCTGCATCCGAAAACGGTAATAGATCGTTAGAGCCGTTTTCAAAATAAAATTTACAAACAAATAAATAAATAATTATAGTTTGTTTTCCGTATCAGATAAACATAATTCATGAGATGGTATCATATAATTAGAATTCATTTAATTTAATTATAGAAATGTAAATATCAAAGATTCAAATCAAAGTGTAGTTTTAATAAAATATATTTTTGGTAAATTGAATGAGTAAATAAATTCTTTGTAATGTGTCACACCGCAAATGTGTCATACTCTAAAATAATTTTTGAAACAACAGGTTGCCATGTTTTTCAATATTAAATCACTCGTTGTATATTTGAAAATTATCATATATTTTTTTTCTTATTTTAATATTACTTTTATAAAACTGTTCAATAAATCGCAGTTACTGTAAAAAAGAGTCTTTTTTTTAAAAAAAAAAGCTGTTTTGTTTACTAACAAATATATCTACTAATGTACAAATAAATATAAAAAAAGAATATATCTTTTGTGGTTCCAAATACATTTTTGTGTTTATAAATTCTTGAAAATTATTAAAGATTCTAAATATTGCGCAATTTACAAAATAAAAACATTTTAATTTTCATGTATCTAATTTATTTAATAACAAAATAATACATAAATTACAAATTTATTAATTTTGGCAATTAAAACAATAAAACATTTGTTTATTTTCCTGTATTAATACCATGGCTAAGGTTATTTTAGTAATAATTTTCTATGTTTTCTATAATTTCTACCATTTCAGAGCATGCAAAATTAATGTATTTTATTGACTTAAATGCAGAATTTTCTGTTCTAAAACTTATGTTTGTAGCTTATTTGTCTAAAATAATTATTAGGGAAGCAGAAAATTACAAATTCTACATTCCTAAGACAGAGAGTCGTGATAAAAAACCATCCTATTTGCAATAACAATTTCATTATACTTTGAAATAAGAAATAAACAAATTAAAAAACCATACATGTTGTTATCAACACAAACAAAGACAAATTTAATTTAGACAGAAACTAATATACAATATTTATATGAAACTTACTCGTGTTACTATCAGAGGGGCCCCTTGATCGGAGCCCCCTACCAAACTAAAACCCCATTGCTCGTTGGGTGACTCTCTTCGCAGATTCAAAACATAAGTGTGCACTCTCGACATTTTTATTATTTATTTCTATTATAGATATCACGGACTCATTTGACAATAACGCAATCGCACACTATACTATATTATTATTATTTTTTTGTAATCAACCACAATAGTACACGTCAATTCAATAATCTTTTATTATTTATTCGTAGATATCTGTGAAAACAAAACACGAATCAACCTCTAGCTACAATTAAAAATCTTACTTTATATTATTATTCAGTTATTTATTTGTTACGATATTTGTTGTGAAGAAGATTTAATTGTAAGATAGAGGTTAAGTTTGTATTGTAAATTAATATAGATCACTAAAATTTGTCTAATTAACGAATAATTAAGAGAGATGTTGATAGAACTGTGGGGAATTTCATACTGGTGATCTTTCAAACGTTAAGTTGTTGCCTGTTGATATTAGCTCGAGTTCAAAAATAGCCAAAAAGATCGAGGTAACTAGAATTTTCGTTGTGGACGCTTGTGAAACTTATCAAAGCGCATGCGTATCACTGTATTTTTTCCCCGATTGATATGTGGTCACTTTTACTTCCGTTCAGACATACGTCCGAAGTTAGATTTTTCCTTAGACGACCTCGGAAAATTGTATAAACAGACTACTGTATTTTTATTGGAAACCTAACGAATTTTTTTAGAACGTAATTTTTCTGTTCTGCATTCGCTTTTATTTTACTTACACGACTGAATAAATGACGACAATGTTGATTGATTTGAACTAAATACTAACGATAAGAATATTTTTGTTCTTTTGAATATTTCCGGATTGATTTTTTTCTCTGATCTGGCACGGCAAAAATGAGAAAGTTTATGATAAAATTTAGTATATTGCAGGGCTTCGAATCGGAACTAAACCAAAAACCGAAAAAAAAACCGTTATTTGGAGCGAAAACAAGAACTGAACCGAAAAAGATATCGGTTTATTTTGGATCGATACATATTGAAACACACGCGTTAACACATTGGGCGTCAGTTGTCATTTTTACCACTTTGACTGCAAGGAAAAAGTGGTATAGCGTTTGATACGGTGTCAGAAAAGCGCTCCCATTAATTATATAATTTTATTAATATCCAGTGTTGCCAACTTTCCGAGAAAAAAATTACTAAAGTTTTTAAAAATATATTATGTCTATGTTATTAAACCGATTTTACTCAAATTTTCACAAAAGATTCTCCTAGTAATCATATAATTTATGTAATTTTAACAAAATACAGTGTTGCCAACTTTCCGAGAAAAAAATTTACTAAAATTTTAAAAAATTTATTATGATCACTTTATTTAACCGATTTTAATCAAATTTTCATAAAAGACTTTCCTAGTGCCTAAATAAATTATGCAATTTTAACAAAATACAGTGTTGCCAACTTATCGAGAAAAAAAATCACAAATTTTTTTAACAATTTATTGTGGCTACATTATTTATTCGATTTTGATCAAATTTTCAGAAAAGTTTTTCCTAGTGCCCACATAAATTATAATTTTATTAAAATACGGTGTTGCCAACTTTCCGAAAAAAAATTAATAATTTTCTAAAAATTTGTTATGCACGCATTATTTATCAGATTTTAATCAAATTTTTACAGAAGATACCCTTAGCGCCTATAATATTATATATTAGCAAAATATAATGTTGCCAACTTTCGGTGAAAATTTTTTTTATTCCTATTTCTTATCATTATTGTGATAATGTCGAAGTGGTCTATATATGGGTTTACCCATATACTTCTAATCTTGTTTTTTTTTTTAATTTTCGGTGTCTCGTAACGTGTATTCACAAGTCGCAACTCGTTTTAGGCGAAAGAGTATTTGGTTTGGTTTTTTTGTGGATGAATACTCAGTTATTAAAATTGAAAATGAAAATAGGGATCACTTTGAGGAAGGTGTATTTTTTGATAATAACTTTGCTTAATAATCTTTAAATAGTTTAAATGAATAAACATTGAAAAATATTTTAATTATTAGAAGTAATTTTTATTTGTTCTAATTATAAATAAATAAATATCCTGTACATGAGAATTTGTTACTTTAACATATGCCATATTATTATTATATAATTAAAACTTACATGAAATTTATATAAGTTTTGAATAATAAATTATATTATTATCATATATTATATACTTCTAAATATTAT
This sequence comes from Clivina fossor, assembly GCA_963966155.1. NCBI lineage: Eukaryota > Metazoa > Arthropoda > Insecta > Coleoptera > Carabidae > Clivina > Clivina fossor. The sequence continues at coordinate 6,311,132 of OZ014553.1, read as the reverse complement.
ACCATTAATTAATTAATAATTATTATTATTCATATTATATTATTGTATCAATTTATGTAGTATGCTTATACAAGTAGGAATAAAATGTTCTAAATTATGGTAGAAAGTAAGTTTTTAATAAAAATAAAAACATCAAAAAAATTTAAAAATTGATCATTCGGAAATGAATAGAAAACCGAAAAAAAAAAACCGTTATATGTATTTGCCGGAACTGAACCGATATATTTTTTTTTTAATTGAACCGGAACGAAAACTAGAACGAAAAATATAACGGTGCAAAGCCCTGATATATTGTACGACAAAATAATTAATACATTTGAAGATTTCGGTATAATCAAATATCAAAGGTAATGCAGCATAGATCCGAATAAAAAAATTATTTTTCTATTTATTTATACAATTCATTGCATAAAATTCATTGCATTCGGTAAAAAGGTTAATTTTTTATTTGTTTAGAGACAGTCAATACACTTGAACATTTTTGTTCCTGAACCACGTATTTTTGTCGTTTATTTATATTTTTTGCCATTAGGACAATTATTTTGTCGTTTACTTGCATTTTTGCTGTTGGAACAAATATTTTGTCGTTCACATACATTTTCTATCATTATAATTCATATTTTATCATAAATTAAAATATTTATCGTACATTATATTTTCTTTTTGTTAAATATGCAAACTTTATTGTGAATTACTCGTATCTACAATAACATTTACTCTTTACTGTAATATTTAGTCTAATGGTTTAAATTTTTATTTTTTGTCAGACTGAATTCTTACGATTTCCTGTAGTCATATTCTACTGAAAATATTTTATTTAAAAAAATATAAAAGCGGAAACTTTAGCTTTATTCATATTTATAATACCTCTTTTATTTTTACCATGACGATTATATTATATTGTTAAAATAGACTTGTATATATTTAATTGCTCCAATTTTTAAAATTTTATTTTGATGTATTATAATACATTAAAATATAATTATATATCGTAATATACGTATTTATTATTAGAAAAAAAAATGTATTCCATATTTCTTAGGAATAAGCAACACTTTATATAAACTTAATATAACCTTGGACTCTTTTATTTATATCAATGAAATCTGGAGTTAATGTAAACAAAATATTTTTATATAAGATTTTTTTTAAAGATATACGTGCCAAATTTATTTTGTTATTGAATATTGTATAAAATTTTTAACTGGCAATAGTAATTTCGATAATTCTGTTATTAAACTTTGATATTTTGGACTCTCTTGCTAAATTAATTATTATTTAATACTTCTAATTACGTATTATAATTTATAAATTTGTAGCTAAATAGAAAATTGGTGTTTTAGATAAAATATATAGTGACCCACGTTACATAGGTGTATTGCAAGTAACATAATTTACAACAGTAATTGAAAACTGATCTCTCTATTTTTAATTAAAGAAATTCAGTAGTAAAGATTTGATATATTATATAGTTAGTGTGGGTGCTCTTTAAACATTGGCAAATCTAGTAAAACAACTAAATGATTTGTATATAACGAACTAATAATAAGTTGGCATTATTTATTACATTCTGGCTATAAAATTACAAAAAAAATGTACTGTTTTCCTGCCAAATTTCTCACTAAACTCAATAAATGTAATAAAATTACTTATTTGTTCAATAATTTATTTAGAAAATATAAATTCTTAAATGAAAACAGTGTTTACCATGAATAAAATATAATTTCGAAAAAAGAATCACTCGTCAACTGACAGTTGGGACATAATCTAATAAAAATAGATTTACTACTTTGCACTCTGCACGTCACTTGTACAGGTGGTACGTTCAACAATTTTGAATCAGTGTCAAATAAGTAAATATCATTTTCAAATAATATGATAAACTTTTGAAATTTGTTATTTCAATGTAAATGAAACTTACTTTTTTACGAAATGGCGCGGATTCAGGTTTATTTTTTGGCACTCTCCAAAATGATGGACGTTGAAAAGACATTTTTTTTAGAAGCACTTTTTTGACTGTTATTGATTTTTAGAGTTCTAACTGAAGAATGCGAAAAATTATCGACAACTACAGAATGAAATTAAAATCGCAAATTATTTTTACATTGTAGGTGGGGGAGTCTCTCTTTTAAAATCTGGGCCTCGTGGCTCCATAGTATATTTAGCTGGTTTATTGTCTGTAGTTTTTCAACTGTTTCAGCTGTTTGGCAAACTTAACACATCTTACATTTGTGTCACTGATTTTTGTTCTTTTTTTTTATTAATGTATGAGCCAGAATTTTCATTATATTTATTGATCGATCGGAAATAATTATTTTAAAACTTATATATTTTTTTTATTTTTTATTTTTTTAGTTATATCAATTATTATGTTATAATTATAGTTTGCAATATCAAGAACATTACTTGTTCAAAAGGACTGGGTCTCTTAAGTAATTAAAAATTGCTCAGTTATTTTTACTGTTTTCTCAAAGAATTATTTTTTTTCAACGTATATATACTTACAATTATCACTAGACTTATCCTGCAAATGACTTCATATGACAGCATTGTGTCAAAAATGGTCATTGCAAAACGAATTTGAAAATAAATTTTTATTGTCAGTGAGTTTTATAATGTCGAGACTTAAATAAATCTTTTTTCGCACCCAAAAACGTAAATTTACCATATTTTATTAAAATTGTTATATCCGTTTTCAAGATAAAGTTTAGCTAACTCAAATAGATAAATATACAAAATTATTTGTTGAATAGTATAGGATCAATGGGATTAATACAAAATAAATAAAATTGAAATGTTTTCCTTTTTTTATTATTATTATTTATTATTTTTGAAAAATCCAATAAGATAGATTAAAAATACGATAACTACGCCTATGACCTTATGACGCAATACGTCAAAACGTAAACTGTGAAGTTTGGCTTCGCGTACATTCTGTGCCATATTCAGTGAAATGTGAATGTTATATGTTGATGTCCGCACGTCGTCCGTGACATAAATATGCGATTTTTTTTGCACGATAATTTGTAATGTATACAATACGTATTAAATAAAGATGTTTTCAAGACTTGTACGACTAAATTCTGTGGTTAGTAAAGTTCCGTATCAGAATTATTATGTTCGCGAAACTTTCCTAACCTTACATCTCGTCAATAAAAAATATGATAATAATCAGCGAAGATATTATAAAAACTTTGGTCATAAACCGGATAAATTACCGAAATTTACAAGATTTTGGTATGCATTAGTACTAGCGGGTGTGACTCTACCATTCATCGATTACAAATTGTAAGTTTTATTTCATTATACATTATTAACGGGTGATCATCCTTTCAGTTTTCAAATATTTGTCTCCAGATTTCGCTATAATTTCCCCAGATTGACCTGATCAGTTAAGAACAATAATTATAATACGAATATTTTATAATTAATATCGTCCATTTTTATAGATTCTAGAACTTATAATATGGAATATTATTTTTTTGCACTGCATTTATGCAATCGTATTTGTATTTTATGATTTTCTTACGTTTTAAATTCCGTAATTTCATTAAATAGTTTTTTAATATCAATTTTTTTTGTAATCTATCTCCTTGTTTAACTAATATAAAAGGTGGTCGCTCAATACTTATATTATATTGTTTGTGAATGAAATATTATTATTTATTTAGCTTCAAAGATTTGATATTTCCATCGGTGGACGCTGCAAGTGAATCTGTGAGAAAAAATAATCATGGCGTCGTGACGCCACAAGACGTTCATGATGATACAGATGCTTCGCACGAAGGCGATGAAGTTAAAAAAAAGAAACATAAGAAAGAAAAAGTTGGATTCCGTGATCGTAAGGTATCAATACTGAATAAAGGAAATTTATTTTCCTTGTCCCTTCATCAGTAACTTTTATTATTGTGTGAAAAAAATATGTAGGTCTTTGTGTATTAATTTTCTTGGGACAAATGGTGAAAACCAATCTTCAATTTTCATATTCCATTTAAAAAACACAACCTGTTATAACTCAAAATCTTCAAACAATATGAGATTAAAATCTATGCTGAAATAACTAAAAATTATCTAAATAAATATTTAATTGGATCAGCTTTTACTTTGTGATACATGATAAGTATTTTAAATAAAAACATACAATTACTTTGTAAATATTACAGATTTATTAAAAAAAAAAGTTTGTGACTGCAGTTTTGATCGCTAGGTCATCATCAGACTAAATATTTAGTCTGATGATGACCTAGCGGTCGAAACTGCACCACATTTTTTTTTTTTTAATAAATCTGTGATATTTACAAAGTAATTGTTTCTTTTTATTTATCTAAATAAAATTTGTTCTTTATTTTTATAAATGACGGAATTATATAAAAGAAAAATCAAGCAATTTTAAATTTTTACGAATTGTTCCTAAACAGTTGGAACAATTTAAGATTGGTGTACACCATTCAATTTGTTTCAAAAAGTTTTTCATGAAACGACAAGGACTATAAATCATCCTGTACAATTATTATTTACGTAAAATTTTATTGTATTATTTGTGCTGCAAATGCTAGATTATTGAATATGAGAATCGTATGCGTGCATTTTCAACACCGGACAAAATCTTTCGTTATTTTGCTACCGTAAAAATTTCAAGTATGGACGGAACTGAAACTTTTATGACACCCGATGATTTTTTAAGAGCAATTACGCCTGGCTCAAAACAACCGGATGGTAAAAATTATAATTATATAATTCAATTACTAACTTTGCTAATATTTTTACCTAACTTTATCTAAGGTGTGATGGCTTCTACATTCTAATTGTTTTGAGTCAAATCATTTCTAGTTTTTTTTATCTTCATTAATTTTATGCTATATATAAAAAATCTTGTTTATTGATGTCATACTTTAAAAATAAATATGACTATTTACTAAAAATGTCAATAAAATATATTTTTTTAAAATATGTAGGTGTATCAAAGTTCATTAATAACAACAAACGTGTATTGTCAATTTTCTCACATATTGTTGTCTAGTACATATTTACAAAATTAAATAATCATCATTTATAAGCTAATAAAAAAAACTACATCAAACTTTAGTTCAAAGGTTTTATTGATAAATGTTCAATATTTCAGACACTTAGAGTTCATCTTCATGAACATTATCTTCTTAACAAAATTAATGCACCACTTGAATTTAAATATTTTGGTTTTTAATTTTAATTGTCTATTCAATTTATATTTATTTAAACAGCAATTAAATATTTTAAAAATTATGATTTTTATTTTTACATGCAGTCGGGCGTTGTTTTGTATTGAAAAAAAATTAGGTTTAATAAAATTAACAAAAAGCATAACGTATTCATTTAGAATCTTTTGCATGCATCTTTGTTTTTGAAGTGGATCCAAGCATATCTTGCCCTAAAACATGATGAAGCCGTAATCAAAACGGTTTACTTATAAAATGCAGGCATTTGTTATAATTTCTGTTAATCCATTTTAGCTCCTAAATTTACTTCTGTATCTATTTAGTGAAAAATATTGTATTATTTTATAATTATCAACAAAACTAGAAGTGTATTATGAATTTAAGGAAACATCTGGATTAATTTTTAATATTAAACGTTTATCAGTAACACAATTTGTCTGTTTGTAGTTATTTTTCTATCATTATTAAATTTTTAATATGTTTGTTTTTCATAAAATGCGAAGATTGCGGTGACATAGTTGAATGAATTTGTTGAAAATAATAAAGGAATTATTTGACTCATAATCTCATTTCTTACATTATTTATCTTTCTTTCCTAACGCTGCTTAAAAATGGGTTGGTTGGACATAAGATCATAGAATATGAAAATCGTATTAGACATTATTCAACACCTGATAAAGTATTTCGTTATTTCGCAACACTTCAAGTACAAGGAGATAGACCAGATCACCATGAAATCTTTATGACTCCTGATGATTTCTTACGTTCCATGACACCTGGTGTTAAACAACCTGAGGGTCAGTTATTTTTTTGTCCATAACCTTTTTCTTCTTCTAGTAGAGTTTAGTTTATTTTGTAAATTATATAGTACCTTTTTTTTATATGTATTTCCCAGCTTTATAAGTATTGCTTAAATTAACATTTCATTAATTATTTTTTCAATAAATTGTGTTTTAAAAAACTGGCTATTAAATGTTTAATTTTGAAAATCAGTTTTTCTTTGCGCAAAAGTTTTCAAATTATTTGTAGAGAATTAAATTTTGAGTCTAATGTAAACAAATTTTATTTTTGACATTTCGTAACCGAAATAATCCAGTTTAAAGTTGTTTAAAAACTGCTACTTTATCGAGATAATCATGGAAATGAAACAAACAATTATATGACATTGTAACTGTCAGAAAAAATTGAAATTATGTAGATATTGAATTAATTATATTAATTATGTTTTTATTATATCAATGAATGTTTGAAATCATTTCGTTATAATATTGAAAAAAAAAATTTGAAACATTTTATAAAATGTTAAAAATAAAATTTGGTTGCTTTATTAGATGCAAATATTTATTTAAAGTGTTTTTGGTCTAAAATATTTCGGAAACTTTTACGCAAAAAATACTAATTTTCCATGTTAACGTCTATGATCAGTTTTTTAACACTGTATATATATTTATAAATATGTACAGTTACTGATGTTATTAGAGGTAAATTAATAAGATTAATTAATAAGATGTACGTCATTAGTTATCTAATTAATTAAAGATAATTATAATTCATAATCTTATTAATTGTACAGTATTTACACAACTTCGCTAAAATTAAAGTTTAAAGATTAATTCATGTAAAATAAAAATATTCTTTAATTCCTTCTTAATATCAAATTCAATAAAGAAAAATCTATTCAAAATTTGTTAATCGTAGTATCAGTAATTGTAATATTATATCCGAACAATTCAGGCCCGGTTTTATAATAAACACTTTAACTAAAGTCGACTTTTAGCTAATAAAAAAGCATCGATTATTAGCAACAATAATTAATTTTACATACATACACAATCACACCATGTACCAAAAGGGTATGGCACAAACTCTTTCCACTATCCCGAAATATAGAATTTAAAATTGATACATTTGAATTAAAGTTGACCTGTCAAGGTGTTTATTATAAAATCGGCCGTTAGTTATTTGACTATTTAAAATTATTGTATGTTTCAGGTCTTGGTTTAGATCAGTTTAGGAGATACGATCCAAAGGTGAGAATATAAAAATAATTTAAATATTTTTTGTTTTTTTCGTTTATATAATTGTCAAATCACATTTTTATGTTTCCCTTAAATGTCACGTGTCTTTTCTTAATAAAGTACTTCTATTTGTCTGTGACCAAGCTTTTCAATTTACTTGTTATTATTAAAAGTTCTGAAAAAAAGCACTGTATATAATATGCACTAAATCATTTCATTAAAAACTAAAAAAAAAGAAGGAAAATGTGATATGTAATAAATTTTAACAGAACTTTTAAATTTTTTTTTTTATGTGTAAATAATCTTTCATTATTTTTTTTCTCTCTAATTAAATGTTATACTTGTTGCTTATCGAACGTTTCATGGTTTCTCTTGTATTTTTTCAGCATAAAATTGAGGTAACAAAACATTTTCTCTTTGGCACCAATTTTTCACGTTTTTTTCTTATTATTGGCACTGTTTTTCCATTTATCGCCTTTTCGCACGAAAATCGCTTGCATTTTGTTTGTTAAACGTTTGTTTGTTTTTTATATTTCAATTATATTTAGAAAAACATTCCAATTTATAAGCAGGAGCATGATTAATGATAATTTAATAACAGTAATACGCTTCGGGATAAAATTAATGCACTACATTGCATTTTGTTTTCCAATAGATTATTTTGATAATTAAGAACTTGCACGGAACTTTTAAGGACAAATATACCCACAACAGATGATGGTATTTGATGTAAAAGTAATGCGCGGACATTACTTTTATGTCAAACACATCATCTGTTTGGGTATATTTGTTTTTGAAAGTTCTGTGCCAGTTTCTAATCTAAATTGATCAAAGTAAACAGATTTACAAATGTTTGCATTTGCCAAAAAAATCATTTGATGACGGCTTCATCATGTTTTGGGGCACGATTCTCTTATACGGTTTATAAAATTAGTGACAATGCTTGGACTTACTTCAAAATGCACAAACATGCATTACAAAGATCCTAGATGAATATGTTGTACTTTTCTGTAAATTTGATTAGGCCTGAATTCGTATTTTTAATAATTTTTAATAACAACGCCCGATTGCACACTGTATTAAAAGTTACCGACTATTTACCTTTAATTACGAAATAAAATTTAAATAATATTAAAAAATAATAAAATATTTAAATTCAAATGGTGCGATAATTTTGTCTATGAATTTAGTTTTTATTTAAAAATATTCACATTAGTTCTGAAACTAAAAAATATATTTTGGAATATTTTTCTTACAAAATTCGTAATATAAAAATGTGTTTGTTTATTTCAAAAATTCAAAACTAATTATTCCGTTCCGTTATTTATATATTTTAAAATTGCAGTAGATTAATAAATTATTACTAAATTGTTGCAAATTTTCAAAACAAAATTGAATGCTAACCTCTTAAGTCAACTTTTTTTTTATTAAAAGAAGAACAAATGAATATATTGAACATATTTACCCATTATACGCTAAGATTTTAAACACAAAATGGGACTTTTCTACAGGTAATGTTTACTCCCGAATATATTCGGGCATGGGTTTTTCTGCAGATAACTCACCCCCGAATATATTCGGGCGAGGTTTTTTAAGGGGTTAAACAAAAAACTAAAGCTTAAAATTTTTAGAAAGTAGTTAATTAATGAATTAATTTTTTCTTCTAGCTTGTTTTTTCTTCTATCTTTATCTATATGAAAATGTTTAAACGATTGATAAATAATTTTTGTATTATTCTTGACAGAGTATACAACATAAACTTGAACTTGAATTGGACGAGGACAGTATTTTCTATAAGCTTGGAAGTGCTGGATTAATTACATTTTCAGATTATATCTTTCTGCTAACTGTACTATCAAGTGAGTTAGTACAATCTTCAAAGACATCTTGTCAACTTGGAGCAGAACTAGTTTGTCTTCATTTGTTGTTTTAGTTTCAAGTTACAGTAGTTTTAAGTTTCTTTTTTTTGATAGTGTTTATATGGAGAATATTTTCACATATACCGATGGCATGAGTCGGAATTAAACAGTGACAGAGGCGGGAACTATAGTTTTGTAATGAAAATATATATTTTTTAAATATCTTAATATAATAAAAACTAGAGATAGGTTATTTCTGCTCCAAGCCGATGATATGTTTTATAATAAAAGTTAGAAAAAGATAAATTAAATTTAATCTTCTGGCTCATTAAATCTAGACTGAAATATTTTACGATTATTATTTAATTTATGGAATAATTACATTTCAAGTAATAATAGATTTTTATAGTAATGTTTAAATTGTAATTTATACCGGAAATATTACCGTAACTTATCTAAAAAAGTAAAGAAAATTAAACTATATATTTGAATTAAGTTTCTTTTGATACTAAATACATGGTGATATAATAATAGTTATATTATTATTCTTTGCAAAAATGAAAAATAAACATATTAAAAAGGTCTTGCAGAACTCATATTAAAATAAAAGCTTTAGGTTGGTGTTCTGTTATAATTAAAATTCGACGTTTCGATACACTAAAGTTATAAGAATTAATCTTGTATTTATATTTAATATATAATCAATAATAAAAGTTGGCGTATATTTAATTAACGCTTTATTGCTTTAAGAAATAGTTAGATTATATTTATAATTTAATAATTGTGACACGGTTTTTGAACTGGTAACATTGCAGATAATGAACGAAGGTAATACTTCCGGAAAATTACTTACCGTGGTAATTTACTGTGCAAAACATTACTAAAATTACGTATAAATATTTTATTTAAAATACAAACAAAAATATTATTATTATTTATCTTCTTATAACAGCTATTGTGGAATAAAATATAATAATAATGTAGTATTGTTTTGACTAAAATTTGCATGCACTTACAGCCTCACGTAGACACTTTGAGATTGCATTTCGTATGTTTGATCTAAATGGTGATGGTGACGTGGATTGTGAAGAATTTGAAAAAGTCGCAACACTGATTCGACAACAAACTAGCATCGGTTCACGACATAGGGATCATGCAAATACCGGGAATACATTTAAAGTACGAAATCAAAACAAAAATGGAAGTAGATTTAAAAATAATAATGAATGTATATATGTTGATGTAGGGAGTAAATTCAGCTTTAACAACATATTTTTTCGGTCCTACTTTAAAACAAAAATTAACGATTGAAAAATTTTTGGATTTTCAAGAACAGCTACAGAAAGAAATTTTAAGTTTGGAATTTTTGCGTAAAAGTCCCGATGAACATGGTAATATTTCAGAAGCTGATTTTTCAGAATTATTGCTCGCTTATGGCGGATATACGCAAAAGAAGAAAGCTAGAATGTTGAAACGTGTTAAGAAAGCGTATGTTTATTTATTATCTAACTCTTTGGATAAAACTAACGCATCACTTCGTATTTTGTGTGTTTGAAATAATTTTTATTGATATCAAATATAGTTCACTGAAATGATACAAGGAGCTCTAAATGCATCAAATTAAACAGAAATTAGATTTTACAAGTAACGAACGAGTTTACTAAACGACTGTCCAAAAACGCGTTCTCCACATAACTTGCATTTCCGAACAACTGCATAGCCTGCTCACAGCATTTGTAAATCTTCTGTTTAGTTTGGTTCATTTAGAACTTCTAAGTTTATCTGTATCTTTTCAGAGAACAACATTTGATTCCAATTATCAACAAAATCAATTCAAACACAAAATACAAAGTGGTGGGTCAATTTTATCCGGGAGTTAATTATGAAAGCAACTTGTAGAAATTGTATATATCTGTTTTTCTTTTATAGTTTCAGAGATCATGGCCAAGGCATATCAAGAGAAGATTATTTAAATTTCTTTCATTTTTTGAATAATATCAATGACGTTGATACAGCATTAACTTTTTATCATATTGCTGGTGCATCAATTGATCAACAGACATTAAAACATGTTGCTAAAACTGTTGCTAAAGTTGATTTAAGTGATCATGTTATTAATGTCGTGTTTACGATTTTTGATGAAAATTGTACGTATATTGTTATTCAACATATCGTCAATTCGGAGTAGAACTAGCCCATTTCCATATTTTCTTTAGTTTGGAGTGTTTATATGTAGAATAGTTCTGGTTAGATCTGTGGTTCTGTAATGAAAATATATGTCTTTATGATACTTTTTCCATAAATATCTCAATATGACAAAAATGGAGATAGACTAGTTTTGCTCCAAGTTGACGATATAATCTAATGATAAATCTTACATATATAAAATGAAAATATGATTAATTGATTTTTATTTAATCTGTTACATAACTTTTATACATACACTAAACGTATAAAATATACATAGTTTTAAAAATAAATATAAACAATTTTTAATTTTAAGCGATTATATACAGGGTGGTGATTGTGATTCTCTTTTCTAATTAGTATGTCGGGATCACCATTTTGATAAATAGATAATATAAATAAATAAATACACATTCTTTTTTAGTGGATGGACAACTTAGCAATCGGGAATTTATAGCAGTAATGAAGAATAGATTGCTTCGGGGCTTGGAGAAACCGAAAGATACTGGATTCATTAAACTAATGATGTCCATTATTAAGTGTGCTAAAGATACGAAACCAGTCCTACTTGATATTTAAGTCATTTAAATCTTGTCATGTTCCGTAATATTTATTTGTAATATTTCTAAGTTGTTTTAAGCCGGTTTCATAATACACGCTTTAATTAAAGTCGATTTTAAGCCGACAAAAAAAAGGCATTGATTTATTGGACATAACAATTGAACAATTTAAAAAGTTGACAAAAAGAAACTCAATAATATCGTAATTATGCCAGTATAATTTAAAATAAATGATTTTTTTGTCGGCTTGGAATCAACTTTAGTTAGTGTTCATTATGAATTTGGCCGTATTGTTTGTAAGACCATTTATTATTAAAATATATTACCATAATTGTACAATCGTATGTATGTATGTATTTGTACTTGTAATTTTATTAATAAAGTATTTAAGATTTAAATGTTTTTCGTAAAATAGATATATTATTTTCCAAGAAATAAAATTATACTTGTAACTTTGGAAAATTCCAACTCATATGACCATACCTATGTAAATAAATATTTTTCAAAATTTAAATATTGAATTAAATAACCATAATTTATTATATCGATAAAATTGTATTTTCCCGGGAACAAATTATTATCAAACAAGTTTACATATCTATCATAAACACATGTCTCATGGCTAGGGATTTTTTTAGTGTATATTCCAATTGGTAGTGGTATTGGCAGTGCAGTTTCGATGCTGGGCGAGTTAACATCTTTTTAACATCGTGAGTATTTTTTTCCACTTTTTTTACATTTTATTATTTTTATTTATCAACTTGTTAATCTATTTATGTCAAATTAAAGTTAGTTAAATTTCAAATTACATATTATCACATAAAGATAAATATGCATATTATTACATAATGCTTACCGACGGAATCATATTGATTTTTCCAGACAGAATTTTGAATATTCTGCCAATCGTCAGTTTATTGAACAAAATTTATAATATATTTTTATGTAATTATCATATAATATAAAATTTTAAGTCAATATATGTATTTATCAAGGTTTACGTTTGACAACTGCCAAAAATTTTGGTTAAAATTAGATAATGACGTATTGTGGTTTCATAACCTAGGTCTAGATTTGCGCCAGATTTTTATTTGTTTTTTCACAGCTTGTTTGTATTATTAAATTATTTATTTTTTGGTTGTCAAAATTATTAGTGTATGTTAAATTTTTTGTTAACAGAAAATGCATCGTGTACGATTAATATCAACAAAATTACAACCTCAAAAATTTGCCAGTTGGCTTTTATCGAAACCAAATACTGCAGCAGTATGTATAGCTTCAACATCAACGAGAAATTATAGTGTACCTGCCTCATCGGAGCCGTTCCTCAATGCTAGTTCTGCAAACTATGTGGAGGATATGTACAATGCATGGCAAAAAGATCCATCGTCTGTTCATGCGGTAAGTTTTTTTCTAATAATTATTCAAATTAATGTTGTATGCATGTAGTACAAACGTAATATATCATTGAAACATAATGACAACAATTATTTTACATCTAATATCCGCACAATTTTAATGTCACTCAGCTATTTTATGAAATTTTTTATTCTATGTTAGGAAATTATTTTCTAGTATATTTTATTTTATGCTTCAAATATATATTTTTTTATATTTCAAATGAACAGTTATTTAATAAAATCTGTAATATTTTTATCTAGTATGGAACAAACCTAGATATGTCAGAAGATTCATATTATCAAAAAAAGTTACTAAAAATTACTTACAGTATATATACTACGTTTACGTTGTAAAAACAACGCAAATTCGATAACAACAAATATATTGTATTATTTTTTAAGACTAGTTCTTTTTAAAAAATAATATCAAAGGAAATACTATCGAATATATTCATAAATTTCTAAGACAAATACATAAATAAAATTCAAAACCTAGCTACAAATCTAGTGTAAACTGTCATTGACATAATGTTTGTCAATCAAAAATATTATATGTTTTAAAACTAATGATTATAAAAAATTATTATCAATAGTTTTTCTATTATTATTACATAAAAAAGTAGATGCTTTGTAATTAGTATACTTAATAATTAATCAAATTTTAAAACGTTTTAATTTTTTTTTTTGCTTGTTACGTTTTCTTTTTTTCCGAAACGATGACGTGAATCTTCTGATGTAATAGATGAGCCATAATAAATATTTTAAAATGTTAAATAATTATGAACGTGTAATAGTTATTTGTTTTAAATACAAACGAAAATTCCAAACTTCAACCTTTGCATCTGTACGACAGACAAGTACTGATAAAAATGTTCATTATTGATATTTTAACATCATCTTTAAATTATAAAATTATAATTATAGTTTATAATTTTATTTATCAAATTAGCGTATAAATCAGAGTTTATTGTAAATGTGCAGTTGGTTACAAAATGTGTAAAATTCTGCAGTGAATATTACATATTTATGCAGTTGAAACTTTATTTTTAAAGAAACCTGACAATCTTTTGATAAAGATTTTTTAATATTAAATATGAATTTGTTGACTTTTTTTTATAAAATGCCTTTCAAGTTAGCTAGTTTTTTTTTTATTGTAGGTTTATATTAATAATTTATTTTCCGAAAGACAACAAAATTGCACAAATTTAATATTTGTGCAGTGGAGAAAAAACTTTAGAATTAAGTCTGCAATAAATAAAAATATTTCTGCCACGTTTTTTAAACGAATAAGATTGTAATTATAAGTGAATTGTGATTCATAAGTAAACTTGGACTACTTATTTTAGCATTGAAAATATTGTTGGAAGGTTTGTAAGCCTATTACTTTTACTTCTATATTATAATCATTGTTAATTGTTTTAATATAATTCAAGCTTGGTAGAAATTATACATTTATTTTGAGTTATGAATTAATTAGTTTATGTAAGTTTTTCGTTTTAATTTTATATATAATTATAATTTGTATGTATTATTTTACTGTAAATGGAATTTTTTTTATTCAGAAATCTACTATGTGAGTAAATCATACATAGAAAAAATCTTTAGATGATTTTTCTAAAAATAATAGATGATTGTTTAGTTAGTTTTCCAATCATATTAAATGTTTTATCAAATTCAAGAGAAGATGATTCATTACGTTTGGTGTATTCATCTAATGTAATTAAATATTTTTTTAGTTTGTTGTATATTTATCTATTCTTCTTCGTTTATTTATGATTTATCCGGATGTATCCCACAGTTTTTGATTATTTATCTAAACATTATATGAAATAACAATTTGATTTCAATTAATTTGTATAATTAATGTTATTGAAAATATTAGTCATTCAAATCAAATTTATGAAATAGCTTTTTTATTTTTTCCTGTGTAGATATATTGTTCTTATAGATAAGGTATAAAAATATTGCAAATTATGAATTTTATCAACAAATTTTTAATTTAATTACAAATGTGTTAAAGATTTGTAATTATCGTTATTTCCTTGACCTTAAAATTTGCGTATAAGATAGTGCAAAAATGTTTAGTTATTTAGTTTTTTTTTATCCAGGAACAAAAAATTGTACTGACGTATAATTCTATCGTTAATAAATAAAACTTTGTTCATTCATAACTTGACGTAGTTGATAAATATTATGTTTTGGTCAGTTACCTTTTTATTTATTTAAATTTCCATATGCATAACTAATTTAATTTATTTGATGTTAATGTATTAGAAAAATAACGTTTCGTATATATTTTCCATTTGCATAAATAAATATTTAATGAATTATGTAAATGCAGACTTAATACTGAAAAAAATATTTATCAAAGAAATACTTCGAATATAGTCCCATTTCCACTTCTCTGCTTATCACGAAATTATAGTTATATATTTTAGTTGTAAAGTAAAATTTGTTAAAAGATATTAATAATCACACATTTAACGGAATTCGAAATGGGTAGTGCTACATTATTTTATCTCTTTATTCAGTATCTAATCGTATACATAATTTAAAATATGATATGCAACTGCATCGTCAGTATTTTAAGTCTCAATAAAACTACATTTAACATTTCTTCCATGATGCTGAACTGATACTTATGTTAAAAATAATGGTTCGTTAAAATGAAATTTCGTTGCAATATACATAGAAAGATTTCTTACGGAAACTAAAAATTTTCATTTTAACGAAAATATTTATGCATACGGGCATTAATATAAAAAGTGTCGCGTTATTAATGTGTGCGCTATTTACTTCTGTGTTACGCATGCATGGCATACAACGTTATTTGAATGCACAATATTTAAATTTAAGGGTTGCGTTAATTTTGCTCAGGACTTTATATTTTCTGGAATTTGTCTAGACTGTTGAACTACTTTTTTAGCTGATATCTATATATTTCTCAGAATTATAGTATACTGATAACAAATATTTACATATTTATTTGTAAATAAAAATGAATTTGTGAGAAATTATAGACTGTGAAATTTCTAATTAGACAAAATTTTCAATGCATGTAACTATATTATGTATTTAAAAAATATAAAATAATAACATAAATATGTAATTTATTGACATTTTTACATAATTATTTTAACTTCGTTTCTAATAATAATGATATTTTTCAAAATATAATTTATTGATTTTAAAAAAATTTGTTAACATTTGTTAACATTATGTTAATTTTACGTAAATAACATTGTAACCTAAAAAAATCAAGCATATATTATTTTGATTATTTGTGGTTAAACAATACAAGATTTAGGATACAGATTATAGGAGATAATGTAAACATTCCTATTTAAAAATATTTTTAGTTTTTAGAATGTATTATTGTCAAATAATTATTGTTTAAAGATAAAATCAAATATCTTCGAAACCGGATATAGTAGATAAAAATTGTTTCTATTTTCCTGAGAAATTATGAATTAAAAAGCATGATTTTATTTAACTTTCTTTGCACATATTTCTAACGCCTACCATTTCGAATTTGATCTTGACCATTACACAATCAAACACATACATAAATACATTTAACGTACAAGTTAAAAATGCTAACTGTGTCATTGTTCCATTTGTTTTTTTTTCCAGAACTTTACAATTGATATAGTTTATGTAATATTTTTAATAGCTATAATCTAAAGAACTACAGAATATATTATTTTATTAACATACATACACTATCACGCCATGTATCCAAAAGGATGTGGCACAAACTCTTTCCACTATCTCGAAATCAGTTTTCTCCAAACATCCAGACAAGCAACTTTAGTTTCATCTACATTCATAATTTCTCTCATACATGCCCTTCTATTCTTACTACTTGGAAACTTTTGCTCATGCAAAACAATCTCAATCATATCATATCATGCCACTCTAACTACTCACCGGACGTCCACGCAAACGTATAGCTTCAAAATCATTCATATAAATAAATAAAAGAAAATTGGAAAAAAAATATATAGCGATTCTGCACTGATCGTGCTTGTAATTACAATTTTGTATTCCTAAAATATAGGCGATTGCAATGAAAATATAATTAAGAAACAACTAAATATATTTTATTAGAGAGGGAGATATTGTGCATTCATATAATGTCGTGCGGTGTTTACGTTTACGTTATTTTAACATCTGAGCATTCGCATTATTTATTAGCAAATAGCGCCTGTTAAGTTTTTATATTTACCTACTTCAAAATTTTGAATTTGCCTTTCTCCCTATACAGTTTGTGAAAAGTATCAAAACGAGATATTAAATTTTTGTAAATTTAATATCTTGTTTTGATCCTTTGATCTCACAGTATCCCCAGAAAGTATCGCATAGTACAATAGGTTACAAAATACGTTATTTACGTTCACGCACGGTATTATTTTATTGCAAATAACGCGTTTCGCTATCGTTATTAACGTGTGCTATTTGCTACTACGCATGCGTAGATGTCAAAATAACGTAAACGTAAATACCGCATGACGCTATTTGAATTAACAATTAACGATACCGCAACGCGTTATTTCCGACTAAATAACACCGTGCGCTAACATAAATGACGTGTTTGGTAATTTATACTATTTGAATCCGATTTAACGGATTCAGCATAATGGAAGATATTTTAAAATATAGCTATTGAAACTGATATAAATATTGATGATTGGTCTATTACTAAAAAATATGAAACATAATATATTGTTTCTGATTTGTATTCTGTCGAAATTGATTTTAATTTTCTGGTTGTTTGTTTGATATCTAGTCTTGGGATGCCTATTTTCGTAATTCGGCAACCGGTGGTCCGGGCTATCAGGCACCACCTCAATTAGCAGCACTTGGCAAGAATGAAATGCTTTTGTCTTCATTACCAGCAATAGGAGGAATGGGTGCCACCGGTCCCACGGGTGGTATTAGTGAAAAAGTTGTGGACGATCATTTGGCCGTACAAGCTATCATTCGAAGTTATCAGGTGAATATAGGCTAGTTTATATGAATCCGTAAAACGTATATGCATTTTTATTGATGTTTATTTATTATAAACAGTCCGTATCAAAAGTCTTGGAAAAAACATAATTATTTCGGGAATTGTTTATTATAGGTATAAATATAAAATTTATTACTGTAAATATTTTCAGTTATTTTCAGACTGTTGAAACATACTGTATTGAAAGAGAAATATCTGAATATTTTTTAGACTTGTAATTATTTGTCAGTATAATATATTTTTTTTTTAGTATATGTAACAGCAACCAAGTAACAAACTTTTGATCTTAGGTTAAATTAGTTGATGCATCTAAACTATCACCTTTGGTACAAATCTACAAACTAGTTTAATATTAACCAATTTATATTAAATTAAGTATTTTATTATAAATACTGTTCAACTGATATTTTGTTATAGATACTGTCCAACTATTTAAAATACTAATATTTTATCGTAAATACTGACCAATTACTTAAAATTACTGATTAGTGTAATACTGACCATTTATATTATTTACTTTTTATTAATAAATACTGACAAAAAAAAATTGGAACTTTCACAGATCAGAATATTCAGAATTTCTAATATTATTTGACTATGTTTCAATTCGTTAATATATATATATATATGTTATCATTTGTAAAGCTTTACGTAAACTATTTATATTGCATATCATAGTTCATGGAATAAACTTTATGTAACAAATGATATTTTTTAATGAACATATGTTTAAGCCCGGTTTCATGAATAATAAATAAATTTACTATACAAGTAAATTTTATTCTTACTAAAATAACCTTGAAAACAAATGTTATTTTATCAATTTACTGCCAGATTATTATTAACTAGTAGTAATTTTTATTACCGTTAGATTAAATTTGTTTCTTCTTTTTAATACGGAAAGTCTATTGAGTAAATTTACTTCTAAAGTAAATTTAATCAGCGTTTATGAAATCGGGCTTTATGTTATTATAAAAAGCACGTAATATCAATTATATTAAATGAAGATTTTGTTTTCATTTTTTTAAAAAAAAGTGGGGGCTTGCTATATTAATTAAATAAATAATTGTTGGTTTAATATTTTATATTGAAAGTGCATGCCACTGTTTTTAATATACTTGGAAAATGAATTATTAAAAAAAAATCATTTATTTATTAATAGGTAATTAAAAATATTACACAATTTGATAATGCTTCTATGCAATGATTTTTTTAAAATCACTAATCATGTGAAATCTACTTGGATTTTGAAAACAAAAATCGTTTGAAAAGTAAAGTTTTTATTTGACTTTTATCAAATCGATATTATGAGTTTAAATTATTTTTGGTAATTTATATCGGAAATAATACAGTAACGTTACTGTAACTTACTTAAAAAAATTGTAATGAAAAATAAACTGCAAATTTGAATCAAGCGTAATAAGACATATCTTTTTATAATTATTATTTATTGCACAAATGACAAAAAAAAAAATAAAAAAAATTAATTTGTGTTTATATTAATGTATGACAAATAAAAATATATACATTAAACATATAAATATTTTGAAAAATAAAAGTTTGCGTATATTTAACGTTTTACCGCTTTAAAAAATAGATTATACAATATTTACCATTAAATAATTGTGACGGAATTTTTAAACTGGTAAATTACCCATTATACTTATCGTGGTAATTACTTGTCTTATAGACTGATTATAAATTGACTGTTACTGTTAAAGATATGTTTTTTGTCACATTTTAAAATATGTTTTTTGTCACATTTTAAAATAAAGCAATTTTAAGATATTATTGCATTAAAAATGATTTGATTTTTTTGGAATCTAGTAAATAGTTATGTAACAAATAATAAAATAATATTAAATTTTAATAGACAAATATAACTTTTCTTTTCAAACGGTTTTTGTTAATTTTTTTTTTTAACTAAGAAATATGATAAAACGAAATTAACGAATATAAAATGTGTGTAATATTAGTCACGTGGCCATCTGGTTGCTCAACTTGACCCGTTAAATATCTCGTATGCCGATTTACATGGGAAAATCAGAGATCGTAAGGGTGCACCATCCAAGACAGTTGTTCGAGATTATATGCTTGGTACGACCCACAAAAATACATACTTAACAAACATTTCCATCACCTTGGAGTGCAGAACTCGCCGAATTCCAATTTTCTTATCGAAATATTTACGGAAAAATATCATAAAAATATATATTTTTATTATAGAACTCAACCTATTTATCACTATTTAATTCCGACTTATATCGGAACCAGAACTTTGATCTAAAACTGAATCGTAAACTAAAATTTGTAAATTATAAATATTGTATATTATAAATATTTTATATATAAATGAAATACCTAGTGACTGGTAGAAATATTTGTGTAAGTAAATAATGAGTTTAGCAGTCAATTTGGAAAAGGATGTTAAATCAAACTCGTTTAAGTTTAATAGGCAAGTTTTCGATTTATTTTAAATCTTCTTCAAAAGGACCCTAAAACATATGGAAATTTTTTTATAACCTAGTGTCAATGTAATTTATATAAATAATTTGTAAGAGCAGACGAATTGAGATAAAACAGAATAAAATCACATCCTTTTCCAAATTTACTACTACACAAATATTTCTACCAGTCACTAGCTATTATATATATATATATATTAAAAAAAATTACGGTTCTAAGTTCTGATATAAGTACTAGCAGATATAAACTAATATGTCTCAAAAATAAAAAAAAATAAAAAATAAAAAAAAATGAAGATAGGCAGTTCTGCTCCAAGTTGAGGATCTAATTTTCTACTTTTATCTATTCTCTCTTCCTTCCTTAATATACAGTGATGTGTAATCGAATAATTTATTATTGTCCGATGAATGCACAAAAATTGTTATGTGATACCATCGTTAAGAAATTTGAAATTAACTATCTAGGAAAAATGTTTCTTGTCACGAAATATATATATTTTTTTTTATAATGTCATGCTTATTTTCGATTTATTGATGTTTATATAACCTATTTTAGAATGAGTGTCAAGTTTTAAAAAAACGAAGGCCCGTATTCTCACCTCACTTTTTCGTGAAAAAGTGCTTTTATCATTAATTTCAAAATAACTTTTTGCTTCTATTTTTCATCAAATGAAAATAATTTTTCTGTTTTTGATCATTTTTATTATATTTGGTATTATAAAATTAAGATAAACTATTATTAAGTGCTTAATAAATAATTTTAAGTAAACGTCAAAAGTACTTTTGGCAAAAATAACTTTTATATAAGTATGAGGTGAGAATACGGGCCGAAGTTTCTAAAATTTCGAGTATTTATTATATATCTATTTTAAATAATTCTATTATGAATTGTGAATCTTGGAGAATAAATCTAGGTAAAGATATGAGAAAAATATACAGGTCCGTATTACTAGCTCGGTTTTAAAATTGGTTTTAACTAATACTTGTTTTAAGAGTGTGTAATGAACAAATGAACTAAAACACCCAAAAACTGAGCTTGTAATACCAGTCTCAGTGTTTTGTTTTGTTTTTGGTCGGTTGCTATGAAAATTCGTCGAATTTGATAAATTTAACTTATACGATTTGTCAACAATCAACAAATGGCTATAAGTACGTATAACAAAAAAAATGTTATAAAATAATAAAACATTTATAGATTTATAATAAATAGCACCTGATATTTTGTAAATACATTTTTATACTATGAATAATATTAGATTAAAAATATATAAAGTAAAATAACAATACTTTTAGCTAAAAGTGCATTAGTCATTTATTATTTCAAAATATAAATTATTTAGCATTTTACAACTATTTTCTTCTAAAACCACTTATAGATTTATAAACCAAAATAATTAAAAACTACGCATAATCACAGGTGGTTCTAGTAAATTTTTACAAATTTCAAAAGTGGTTGTGTAAATTCGGAGATAAGCATTTTTGAAAGCTCTATTTAACTTTATTTAAGTTTTGAAATGTTTAGTATCAAATATATTAATATCTTATTTAAATTTAATAAAAACAAAATTCAGTATAAAATAAATGTCAAAAACTGCTTCTCTTTCAAAGTGCTTCTAAAAAAACTACTGATATTATCTGTTCCAATTGGTTTTTGTATTATATATATATATATATATATATATATATATATATATATATGTCCGTAAAAAAAAATTTCTGCTTGTTTTTACGAAAGTAACACGTTCCTCTACAGTCTACACAAACTGAAATTTTTGAAAAACGATTGTAAATACATATATCGTTTATATCGCCTATGTATTAACACACGTTTTTCGAAAATTTCAGTTGTGCAGAGAAACCAGTTACATTCGTAAAAACAAGCTAAAAAATATTATTTCTGATGTTTTCTCGATGTAAAATTATCGATTTTAGCCTTACTGAAAAAAAATAAATTTTACGGACACTAATATATAATATGTATGTATATTATTTAAACAATTTAAAGAAAAGTTCAATGTCATGTTAAAATGTGTTGACGTCTATTTGATTAACGTGCCTTTATCAGTAGCCAATAAGAATGCTCAAATGTGACACACACACTCAATAAATACTGTGTCTACGTTAATTTTAAAAGCGTCTATGACACTCAGATTAAATGATGTTACGAATATTAAGTCCATATGTGGAAAAACTATATAGAAATTGAATTAAAATTTGTGCAAATATATTAAAAACATTAATTATTCAAGCGTAACTAATTATACAGTCTTTATTACTTAGAATTCCTTATCGTGTATTTTCAGAAATTCCGAGATAAGCTACAATGTTTCATCTAAATTCAGTATTATTTTACTTTTTTATATTTATGATTACACGTTACATGTTTAGAGCAGGTAGATGAATTTGTGTATTTGGGTAGTTTATTATCTAAAGATGGTCGTTTAGATTGTGAAATTGAAAGAAGAGTAAATGCTGGTTGTAAGGATTTGGATTCTTTGGGAACTTTTGCTAGGAATGTAAATGTTTCCAAAGAAGCTCGTTTGAGTATATACAATGCTGTTTTGTAAATGTTGGGTTTGGCTGCAAAAGCAGAAAAGAAAAATGACTGCTGTGGAAATGAGGTTTTTACGTAGGGTATGTGGTGTAAATAGGAGAAATCGGGTACGAAATAGATTTAGTGTATGATGAGTGTGAATCCACAAGTCTGTAGATGGACAGTATATATTTTAATTTCGTTGAAAATAAAATAATTTCAATCACGTAAATTTAGAAAATTTATGTATAATAAGAAATATTATGATGGTATCATATACAATTTGTTTTAATACAATATTTTATATTCACAGAAGCACTTTTTGAAGTGTATTTCAAATTATCGCTGTTTTTTTTTTCTTTTCTTGGTTATAAAATTTATATTTGTAGAAATTTTAATCGAGATTTTTCTTTGTTTTTAGGTTTTAAAGAGAGTACGTATTAAAATAAATGTTTACTGACACTTTTTAAATTAAAAGAAAAAAATCTGAGGTATTTAGACTGTAATTAATAATCACTGTAGGTAATCCTTTTATCCAATCCTTAATACCAACCCAAAAATTTTAATAGAAATTGTAGTTTTTCTATTAGAATTTTTATTTTTAAAAAAATTAATGGGTCGCTACAGTTTGAAACATGAAAAAAATAATATATATATATAAATGTTTACTAACATGATAAATTTATGTATGCATTATACATGCTTTATGTACTAAATTTAATAATTTCTTAGATGGCTTTAGTGTCAAAATAATGCAAGTTCCAAAAATATGTCAACTTAGGAAAAATATTATTTCAACAATAGAGAAAACAATGCATCGTAATTATTATTTAAGATGGATTGTGTTATCTAATCTTTGAGGAAACTACTATTTATAAATTTGGATAAGCATGGAATATATTTATTTGTATTTTGGGAAGGTCACAATTTAAAAATAATGTGTATCATTAAATTAAAATGCTTGTTACATAATACAATGAAAACTTATATTTTTTTTTTTATAGTTAAACAATATTTATTGTAATGAATTAATGTAACATCTGTTGTTTCCGATAACAAATAATAATTAGTAACATTTGGCACCATTAGAATTATAAATATTATTTATTAACATGATGCAAGATAATTTTTGTTTTGTTTATATATTCGTATTTTTAAATTTTGACCAATAATATGTTAGGTATATGAACTAATAATCGGCTTTTTGTTTTAAGTTAGCTTTACGTAATAATTATGTTTACGTTTTACGTTGATGTCGAAATTATATTCATTTTTTTGTTGTTGATAATTTTGAAAAGATTTATCAAAGTAAAAATTTTATATGATGAGATGCCAAGTAATTTATTAAACCGTAACAAAATACTATTTTGTTCATAAAACTAAACTTTGCCAATGAAATGAGTTCTGAAAAGTTTTTTTTTTTACTTTATCATATTCATTTTATTAAATTTAAGTTTGTTTCGATTTCAACGTAAACCTAGTTTATCCTAGCTGTAGTATAATTAGGGTAGTAGTAGCAAATGTGGGTGGTAATGGTGAATTTAATAGATACGAGGCCATCACATAGCCGACTTGGATCCGTTGGGCATCAATAGTGCTGACTTAGATGATAGACAACCACCAGAATTGCTCTATAGTCACTACAGTTTCGGTAAGACTTTGTCTCGTCTCTAACAGAATGACTTTTTTTCATTCATTTGTTTGAATTTGTTTTATGCATTTTTCTGTTGATCTAATATACCTCTTTTTTTTTAAACAATGCAATTCCGAATACTTGATTATTATTACAGATACTTTTTTATAAGTTCTAAACTTTTAAGTTTAAGCTTGTACTGAGTTGTAGAGATTTAGAAAACTTGTATGAAACTCGTAAAAAGTTTGTAATATAAATTGAAGGTAATATTATATTTTATAAGAAATTGTAATGTTGGAACAGCAATTTTGAAAGTGTAGTATTATATTGATTAAATTCATTGCCAATTTTTTCTATCAAAATAATAGTTGTGAAATATTTAGGTTAAGGTAAAATATTCCTAGTTTTGTTACTATTTTTGAATAGTTTGTATAAATACTTTATATAAATAAAAAAGGAGAAATATATATATCGGGTGTTCGTTCGTCAAGTTCGTATGGGCGTTTAACATGCATTTTCGATAATTTGCGATATACTTCTTTCTCGACTTAAATTTAGAGAAATACTTAGAATACTTTTTGATAGATCATAAAAAGTTCTATAATTTGGTTTTAGTTTTAATTTGCTAGCATGTGCCGTTTGGGCGCTAGAATTTTTTTATTTTATTTTTTGGTTTTTATTTTTTTTTTCTCAAAAACTATGAGTAGGAAAATAAGCATGGTATGGGAAAATGCGGAACAATGAGTACTATAATTAAGTGAAGAAAGTGAAGAGAAGAAAAAAAAATAAAAACTAAATTTTTAAAAATTTGTCAAGGGAGATTTTTTTCAAAATTTGCTCAAAAAAATCTGAAAAAATTCAGTAAAATAGAGAAAAAAATGGTTTCTTCACTTAATTATAGTACTCATTGCTCCGATTTTTCCATAACATGCTTATTTTAGTACACCTCATAGTTTTTGAGAAAAAAAATAAAAACCAGAAAATCAAAAAAAAAATTCTAGTGCCCAAACGGCACATGCTAGTAAATTAAAACTAAAATCAAATTATAGAACTTTTTATGATTTATCAAAAAGTATTCTAAGTATTTCTCCGAATTTAACTCTAGAAAGATGTATATTGCAAACTATCGAAATTGCATGTAAAACGCCAATACGAACTTGACGAACAAACACCCGGTATATATATATATATATATATATATATATATATATATATTCAGACTTTCTAACTCTGGATAAGATATGGGTTAACTATAGAATAAATGTATACATTTCTTACATTACATTTATATAATAGTTAACTATTCCACATCTTATCCAGAGTTTGAAAGAGTGTATACTAGCAATTTATTTCCCAAATTTTGCCACATTATCTATATAAGTGAAGTTATGGAATTTTATCGTTTAAAAAGGCTTTCTAATAATAATTATTTAAATATATTTTGTAAATACAAATATGTATATAGCTTATTGTTTGAATAGATAATCGTATTTATATTATTGTTTCTAAATCGTTATTTAACAAACTTGGAGATGATTAAAATTGTACCATGCTGAATGTTTTTCGTTACTAAAAATAAAAATTTTACCATTTTGTAATGTTCTCAATATATAAGTATAGAAGAAGTATTTACAGAACATAAAATAGTTACATTTTAAAAAGAATACTTACCATCTTTTTTGCTGCTTTTTCTCTGACGTCAATTGCATTAATAATAATTGAATTTTTTTTGATCGCTTCATTAATTTGTTTTACGTAGTAAGTTATTACAAATGTACTAATTTCCAATAAAAATACTTGCTGAATAAAATCAATCTTTTTAAATTTGAATATGAATTACTATTTATCGCAATAATTTCAGGATTAATAAATAATATTATTATTCTTCTGTTTATATCTTACGATTTTCATTATGTTTAATGTTTGTAAAAATAGAAAGAAGAATGTTTCTATAAAGTTTTTTTTTCTTCTATTTATACTTCTAGAATGTAAAATGTAAACAAGGAGTTAGTTATAAATTTTTTTTGTTGGAAGGGTTCATTCAACATTAAATTATTAAAAATTAAAATTTTATTTAAATAATTATATTTATGTATAGTTTTAAAATCTTGAGTATATTAAAATAGTTAAAATATTTTGAGTCAACAAAAATATCATGTTTTGATTTTTTTTTATATTAATTAAATAGTTTGTTTTACACTGAATTTATTATAATACTAATTTGTTGTAGTTAATTTCAGATTAATTTTAATTTTATTTTGTAGATTTTAATTAAAAATTATTTTTACTAAAAAATATACATATTTCATTCAGTAGTTGCAGAAAAAAGATGTACGTGAAAAATTATAAATATAAATATTTATATATGAAACTAAAATAATTGTTGTTAATTAGGTATATTTAACAGAAAAATGCTTGTTTTTTTTGTATTATTAAAATTTTATTTTTTATGCACAAAATTTTAATGCACACGCTGTTACTAATAATTATATACATAACATATACAGCCGATAAAATTTATTATATAGCACATTTTTTGCCTTATGTTTTTTTTCATGACATTGAAATATTACTAATATTCATAACCTTGACTTGTTCTTAAAAAAAAATGTCAATCACAGAAAGTTGGAAAGTTTTTTTTATTATAATCAATTTTATAAAACTTGGTTTTAAAATTATTGTGCGTAAAAAATAAAATACAATAAATATTAAAATATGTATATATGTATAATCTAACAACTTGTATTTGTATAATCGATATATTTTAAAATTACTAAAAATCAATCAATGAAAATATTATTGAAGTGGTGAATAAATTTTTATGTTGCGATCTTGAGCAAATTTATAATATCTGTAACGTAACAGAAATGTTTTGTCTTTTTCTATCAAATGAAAAAAATGCTATTTACTAAAGTAATATTAAACGTTTTGTAACATAGATTTTATACATACACACTTAGACAAAACTAACGTATGACTTTATATTTTGTGTTTGAACTGATTTTATTAATAATTGGTTTAGTGAAAAAATACAAGGGTAAACTTACATAACTCTTTCTACTATGTCGAAATTATTTTCCGCCAAACATTTCTATTCAGACAAGTAACTTTTACTTCATCCATATTCATGATACTTCTCGTACATACTCTTCTGTTTCTACCACTTGGAAACATTTTGCTCATGCAAAACTCACTTAATTATATCACCCCATCTATTCATTGGACGTCCACGCAGACAGCCAACGAGTAAATGGGGTAAATTAAAATAAAATATTTACAAAATTATATATTTTATTATTTTAATTAGTTCCTTCTATATAATTTTTTTTAAATATCTTTTTGCTTTATAAAAATAAGAAAAATTAATGCGTAAAATTAAAATTACAATATACAATTCATGTGATGCGATAATTTTGTCTATAGGTGTTTATATCATATCACATCATTCAAAACATTTACACACAAATTAATATTATTTATTATTATATTTTTGACGTAACCGATTGTTTCGAATGCTGCAAGTGTAATATTTCTTTGACTTGTGCATATATGTACTTATTTTTTTATAATTCTTATGATTTTTTATATTAATAAGCATGTATTCTGTTTTGGCAAAATTTTATTTTCAGGTAAATCTCCAATTTTCTTCAAACTTTCTATATCGTTATGCACATTTTATTAATGAAAATGATAAAAATTTTGTACGGAACTAATATTTACAATAGAAAAACTTATTTCGAGATTTATTTTTCAACATTTAATGTGTTAAAAACGAATTTTATAATACGTATTTATATTGTAAATATTAGTCCATCATCTAAATTTGTATGATTTTCATTAATAAAATATGCGACAGTATGTAAAGTTTGAAGTAAATCGAAGTTTTTACCTCAAAGTAAAGTTTTACCTCTGTTTTTTTTTTTTGTCAATGTGCACTTGTAACAATTAATTTGATTTTAACAATAGTTAATGAGTCCAAAAGAACATATTCGCAAATTCTTCAACAACAGGTGGAACAACTAATGACACGTAAGATATATTTTCAGTCATTTTTTCTTTCAGTATCATGAGCCACGTTTCATCAAAATAAATGTACAAATTTCGAAATTTTCTTTAGCCGAGAACCATTTTGATGGTATATCCACATTATAATTTAGTTCACAATCACAGTTGTGGTTTTACTATAAAAGTACAAATCTTGGTTGTGGTTTCTTTTTTTTTTGGCTTTTTTTGCTTTTTATTTTTATGCTTTTTTAATTTTTTTTATTTTATTTGCTTACATAGTTGAAATTTATTTATACTTAAAACGAATATATATTTAGAAAATTCTGTTATTAGACATATGTTTCAAACTGTATTGACGTTTAGAAATAAGTGTTATTATTTTGTCAAATATTGTCAACTTATAATTTTTGATTTGACAATATTTATCCAGAATATTTTTTTTTTAGATTTCTACATGCTTTGAGAAATTAAAAATCTAAGCATGTGTTTCTGCTTTTAAATTCTATTTATTTTTCTTTTATCATTCATTTAGACATCAAAATATGACATTACATTTTGTTTATTTGTTAGAAATTACGTTTTTGAAAATATTGGATGTAGCATCTTTATTGAACAACTATCATTAAAAAATAAAATAGATTTCTTTTTTTTTTAATTGTGTATTATTGCAAAAAAATAATGATAATCTTTTAAAAGTATTTTTAATTAAAATCGACATTAAATCGGCAAAATAGCATTGTTTTATTGCCAATAACAAATAATTTTGTCATCAGAAATTTGAAAAGTTGACAAAAAAGCATCAGCAATAATAATTAGGCCTGTAGAATTTAAAATTAATGCATTTTTGTTGACTTAAAGTCTACTTATTATGGACCCGGGCGTTAGGTTACAATTTTGAATCACTAAATTTTAATTTGAACCTCTCATGATGCTGCAGACCAATATATGTATTTTATTTTTAAAGTTATTTTTAGAATATTTGGAATAAATGTTGCATGATATTCAACATTTTTATTAATTGTTAGAATTAAATTTATTTTTTTCTTATTATAATTTTCAAATAAAAACACATTCGACATAATAAATAATTATGAAAGATGGTGGTTAGTATTAATAAAAACAATTTATTTATTATTATCTTTTCAAATATGTATGAACTAATTGAATGTACTGTAATCTCTAAACAGAGGAAGCAGATATGGAACGTATTTTTAAATTACCAAATACAACATTTATCGGTGGCAAAGAGAAATATTTGCCATTGAAAGAGATTTTAAGTCGTTTGGAGAACGCATATTGCCGACATATTGGTGTTGAATACATGTTTATAAATTCTTTGGAACAATGCAATTGGATACGACAACGTTTAGAAACACCCGATACTATGAAGTTTAATAAAGAAGAAAAAAGATTGTTACTTGCTCGTCTTACCCGATCTCATGGGTTGGTAGTTTTTTTTGTTTTGTATTTTTAATTTATGAAAGTACAGGTATTCTTTGATTAACGCGAGTAATTAATCCCCTAATCTTGCCACGAAAATCAAAATAGCGATAATCAAATATATAAAGTAATGGTATAAATTGTAATTGATCTCCAGTCCTATGCAATTCTTTTTTTCCATCTAGATTATAACTAATATAAAGTCTGTGAATGATCATTAAAAAAAGAAAAAAACCTGCAGTGTTTATTCAATATTTATTTTCAACAATATTTATTAAATTTTCTTGAAAAAATTATCTAGAGTTGTTTGAAGAATTTTTGATTTTTTCTCGCATCAAAAAAAGAGTGGGTCTTCCGTGAGTATTAAAAAAGCAGAGCCTGGTGCGATAATCAAATCTTATACCTAGGGATCGATCCCATAATTATGAAATGTAAAAAAGAGACATTTGAAATTTTATTTAAAAAAATAATTTTTTTCTTGGATGTGTATTTCTATTTTAATTCTAAGAAAAAAATTAAATTATACATGGAATCCTAACAAAAAAAAGTAATATCCATAAACAAAACATTTAAATAAACATTGAAAACACATTATTGCATTAATGAAGTTTCAAACTGATTGTTGCATTTTTATGTTCCGGTACATTTTTATATTCCGGTGCATTCTGTGGGGACACTGGGACAGTATCCATAAAAACGGGACTGTCCCGGTCAAAACGGGACGGATGGGATCCCTACTTATACCGCGCATTTTAAGGGATGGTCAGAATGTATTTTCACGCGATAATCAAAATCGCCCTAACTAAAACCGCGTTAATCAAATGATATCTGTGGTAGTATAATAAACGTTTCAACTAAAATCTTCTTTAAGCCGGCAAACAAAGCATTGTTTTTGGGCATCAAGTTGATAAAAAAGCATCAGCAATTTAAAATCGATGTTCTTTTGCCGGCTTAAAATCTATTTTAGTTAAATTGTTTATTATGAAACTGACCAGATTTAATATCTCGATTTAAATCTCATTTATCTATTTTAATGAAAAGAGGTTAAAAATGAAATATATATTTTTTTATAATTGTAGATTCGAAGCATTTTTGGCAAAGAAATGGTCATCGGAAAAACGTTTCGGTTTAGAGGGTTGTGAAATTTTAATTCCAGCAATGAAACAAATTATCGATCGTAGTACGGAATATGGTGTTGAAAGTATTGTTATGGGTATGCCACATCGTGGCAGATTGAATGTATTAGCTAATGTCTGTCGTAAACCCCTTAATCAAATCTTTACACAATTTGCTGGCCTGGTTGCTGCTGATGAGGTAATCGTCTTTTATAATACATCTATTATATCAGAAGATTCACGTTACCTATTAAAAATTCACATACATTGTTTAAACATTGAACAAAATTAACGCAAAATCGATAACAATAATTCTATTAAATGTAAAATTATTTTTTTCAAAATTAGTTATTTATAACTAGTTGAAAAATTTCCATGACTAAAATTTAAAATTATAACCACCTATATAAACATAGTGTGAACTGTTATTATAATGTTGTTAATAAAAAAATGTAAATATGCTTTTAAAATATTAATATTAATATTTCTATAAATAATATATACAAATATAATAATTCGTTAGTTTTTCAAACGTTTTCGAAATGTATTGAATGTATTTTGTTGACGTAAATCTTTCAATAGAATAAATTTTATTAATACTTTTATTTTGCTAATTTAGGGTTCAGGAGATGTAAAATATCATTTAGGTACTTATATTGAACGATTGAATCGTGTAACGAATAAAAATATTCGTTTAGCTGTTTGTGCCAATCCGTCACATTTAGAAGCTGTTTCGCCAGTTGTGCAAGGCAAAACAAGAGCTGAACAATTCTATCGTGGTGATGGTGACGGAAAGAAGGTGAAGAAACTAATTATCATTTACTTATATATCGGGTGTTAATTAAAAAACTTTTCGCAAAAGTTTCCAAATTTTTTTTGACAAAATACCGCAAATGTTAAATTTTGTATCTATTGTAGGAAATAGATTTTATTTTTGACATTTCATAACCGAAAAAATCAAGTTTAAAGTTTTTTTTAATAAATTCAAACTATTTTCTTTATTCTTTCCTAATTATTTCAAACATTATTCTTTGATCTAAAAATAATATAATTAATATGATTAATTTAATATTTGCATATTTAACTGTTAATGTACGAAAATTACAAAACAAAACATTTTTCTGACAGTTATACAAATGTAAGAAATAGATTTTATTTTTGATACTTTATAACTTTATAATATTTCATAAACAGTTTGTAACGTTATTTTTTATAAATTTAATTTTTATTAGGCAGTTTTTTCATACTTTACATGCTAAACGATTCCCTTACGATAAAATTATGTAATTCAATTGTATTTCTACTACAACTTTCTCTAGTTTAACGTTCTCGTAATTTTATCTGTTTTCTGTTATAATAACGTTATTAAACTTTAAGAATATAATAATAGCTTTAATAATGTAGGTAATGTCAATGATTCTTCATGGAGATGCAGCTTTCTGTGGGCAAGGTGTTGTATTTGAAACAATGCATTTATCTGAGTTACCTGATTATACAACACACGGAACTATACATATTGTTGTTAATAATCAAATTGGTTTTACTACTGATCCACGTTTCTCAAGATCATCACCTTATTGTACAGGTAAATTAGCGTCTTTTTTTGTTGCTATTTGTAAAACAAATATGTTACAGTCTTTTGTTTTTGCTTAAATCGCCATTAATTAGTTCATCAATATAAATTAATGGCGATTTAAGCAAAAACAAAATACTATAATCTATGTAATTAAGAATATATATAAAAAAATAAAAAATAAGTTTATTTTTTTGCGTTTTTATATAATTTGAAGAAATTTTATATAAAAATTATTTCTAAATTTCAAACTTTTCATTCTAATATTCGTTATTCAATCTTTCATTAAAAAAAAAAAGACACCAAAAATATGCAAATATAAATTTCTGTTTTATGTACTGTAAATTATAATCTTTGATTTTCTGTTCGAAGATGTTGCACGTGTCGTAAATGCTCCAATCTTCCATGTAAACGCTGACGATCCTGAGAGCGTAATGCATATTTGTAATATTGCTGCCGAATGGCGTGCAACATTCCACCGAGATTGTGTTATTGATTTGGTGTGCTACAGACGTTTCGGTCATAATGAAATTGATGAACCGATGTTCACACAGCCGCTTATGTACAAGATTATACGAAAAACACCACCCGGTAAGTGCACACACTGTTTTTTTTTGTGTGTAAAACAATATCGATAAAATCATAAAACAATATTGCTCGCTAAAACCTTTGTAGTTATGGCCAAAATATTTTATTAATAAATTTATTTAAAAAAAAAAAACTATATATTTAAACATATAATTGGATTGGCTTTTGAGGAACTTATTAATAAGATACAATCTTAATTATTTAAAAATATATTGGACGTTTCGACTTTAAATTTGATACAGGTCATCATCAGCAATTAAATCAAGTTTGGAGGATTTTAATACATTATAAAATTATCAGTTTGCTATGTTAAACATTGTTAGAAATAAATAGAATCCAATTTCAAAAACATTATTAATAAAAAATACATTAAAAATTTTGTACATATTATTTTAAAAAACATGTGTAAAAAATATTTTTTAAAATAATATGTACAAATTTTTAATATATTTTTTATTAATAATGTTTTTGAATTTAAAGTCGAAACGTCCAATATATTTTTAAATAATTAAGATTGTATCTTTTTAATAAGTTCCTCAAAAGCCAATCCAATTATATATTACCAAAGGAACACCATTGAAGAATTATATATTTAAACCTAAAGATTAATTTAAATATAGAGTGAGTGCTTCTGTGTAAGGTTTTTTTACTTAATTAAAATATATTTTATGTTAATTCTCTTTGTAGTTATCGACAAATATTCGAAACAATTGATTGAAGAAAATGTCGTATCGGCTGCCGAAGTAAAAGATGTTAATGATAAATACGAAAAGATTTGCGAAGATGCTTATCAATTAGCGAAAACTGAAACTCACATTAAATTCAAAGATTGGCTCGATAGTCCATGGAGTGGATTCTTCGAGGGTAAAGATCCATTAAAAGTGAATAAAACTGGTATTAAAGAAGATACGCTAGTGCATATCGGTAAACGATTCTCTAGCCCGCCACCAAATGCTGCCGATTTTGTTATTCATAAAGGTAGGAAATTGATTTTTTTTTAAATCATTTTTAACAAAACGTGCATATACAATCACATCATCAACAATCACAATAAGGGTGTGGTATAAACCTTGTATTCATTCAAGTAGAAATTGGTTTCCGACAAACATTTCTATCCAGACATGCTCTATTATTTTTACCACTTGGAAACATTCGCAATCATGCCTATTCATTAGATGTTTACGTAGACGTATACCTTCAAATGTTTATTCGCTGAAGATGGCCGAATCATTCTATTAGGTTGGTACAAAAGTTCTCAGGGTTTCAATAGGTAAAGTTCAAAGTGGCATAACTTCTGTAATAATTACTCGATTTAATCGAAATAAGCGCCATTATAATCTGTACATTTTTGCCAACGTGTTACAAGTCTATTTATTCCATCATTATAAAAATTTGGTTCACGGGATTCGATGAAATCGACAAATGCTGTTTTTGCCTGGTCCTGGTTAGCGAAGATTCTACCTGTGAGAAAGTTATCAAAGTGCTTGAAAAGGTGGTAGTCGGTTGGCGAGAGATCTGGAGAGTATGGTGGGTGAGGCAAAACTTTGACGCTCAATTCATTTAATTTTCGGACGGTGATTTGTGAAATGTGCGGACGGGCGCTGTCGTGGAGCAGGATCGGACCTCTTCTGTTGACCAGTGCCGGCTGCTTTTGATGCAATTTGCGGTACATTTCGTCGATTTCCTCACAATAAGACTCCGCTGTGATGGTTTGACCAGGTTTCAAAAAATTGTAGTGGATCACGCCAGCTGCAGACCACCATACTGTAACCATAGTTTTTTTTGGTGGGTTTTCGCCTTTGGAAAGTGTCTGGGAGGCTCGTCGGCGTTCAACCACTGTCCCGAACGTTTCCGGTTATCGTACATTATCCATTTTTCATCGCACGTCACGATTCGATCCAAAAAAAGGGTCGTTTTGATTTCGCAGAATCAAAGACGAACACACCTCGAAACGTGACAATTTCTGTCGATCGTTCAAATCGTGGGGCACCCACTTTTCGAGTTTTTTCACCTTTCCAAGACGTTTTAAACCATCTAAGACTGCATGGTGACTGACTCCTAGTTCCTGTGCAATCCCTCGAGCCGTTCGCGATGGGTCAGCTTCCACCAGGGTCCTCAATTCGTCGTCCTGAAGTACTTTAGGTCGACCATTACGAGGTGTATCTTCATGGCTGATATCTCCGGAACGAAATTTTTTAAACCATTGTTGCACGGTGCTTTCTCCAACGCTATTAGGGCCCCACACTTGGTTAATTTGGCGAGCTGTCTCGGCAGCGGATTGTCTCAATTTAAAGTTAAAATAAAAAATCGTACGAAATTGTTCCTTAGACATGCTGAATTAAGCTCACAAGTCACAAAATATAATAACATAGAAAAAAACAAATTACACTATCAGATAGAGGAAAAAATTCTTTACAAGATAAGATGTCAAAACGCGAAATACGTTGAATATTTTATTCAGAAACAAATGAATAAAAACAGTAACATGATAAACCCTGAGAACTTTCGTACCGACCTAATAATTGACTTATTTTGCCCCTTTCTTAGTCAACAAAATCGTTTATAATCGTTCATAATCGTATTTAGGTATCGAACGTATTCTCAGGGGCCGTATGGATATGGTTAATCAAAGACAGTGTGATTGGGCTCTTGGTGAAGCTATGGCTTTTGGTTCGCTATTGAAAGAAGGTATTCATGTTCGTTTGTCTGGTCAAGATGTTGAAAGAGGCACATTCAGGTAATTCACATAACTATTACAGTTTTATTTCTATATTTTTAATTAAAATATAATAATTTATAGTATTGTTTAGTTAAATTTCAAAGTAATGTATATACACAAAACAGTTGTAGTAATTTTCGTTCTTATTTTCATCTGCCAGAGAAATCAAAAATATAATAAAATTTTCAAAAAATTGTAATTCAAAAACTGTACAGTTTTTTTATGTTTATCAATTTACTCAAATAAGTAAAACCAAAAATATGCTATAGTCTGTTTTTTAACTAGGAGTAATTTGAAATTTTTGCGCTAAATTATATACTTTTGATTAGTTGGCACACAACTGTTTTTACTCTCAATACATTTTTTTTTTATCTTGTCATCAACTGTCAACAAGCTGTTAGTACTGTCAATACGTTATTGTCGAGTTTCGTATTGTCACGTTTTCTTTAATTTCGGGTGCTTTAAATACTTTTTGTGATATTTTATAAGTAAATAAACCAAATGTGCAGGTTACAGATTTTTGCAAATTAAACTTGCTGTAAAAAAATTCTAGTGACTTTTCTGGTTCTCTTTTATAGTGTAAAACTTACTTTTACATTTACTAAAAAAAAATAGACTACACTAATACTCCGGTTTACGCTATTAATGCGTAAAAAAATAGAGCGTTAAGCGAATCAAACGTAAATCGGGATCAAAAAAAAAATAAATATAATCTATTTTACTGAATTTTTTCAGATTTTTTTGAGCAAATTCAGTATAATAAAGAAAAATATAAGCTACATAATAACTAAGTAACTTTTTTCTCTAACTAACTCATTCTGGTTTGGCAGGAAAAATTATTGAAAATTATAAAAAACATTTAAAAAAAAATTCTAGCGTCCAAACGGCATATGCTAGCAAATTAAAACTAATACCAAATTATAGAACTTTTTATTCCCTATCGAAAAGTATTCTAAGTATTTCTCCGAATTTTACTTCAGAAAGAAGTATTCTGCATATTATCGGTATCCCATGTTTATTGCCCTATATCAACCTGGCAAACGAACACTCTGTATATGTACATATTATAAATAAAAATTATTTTTTTTTATAAAGAAACTATCTAACTTTGCTAAAAAAACTATCGGTGTAGATCCCCGCTATAAAAGAGTGTTATAGCGAATCAGCGTAAAACGGGGCAACATAAATTGGGGTATTAGTGTATTAACTGTTATATATAAATAAATAATAAAATAAATAAGAAATGATTATGTATTTGTTTTTAGTCATCGTCATCATGTTTTGCATCATCAACAAGTTGATAAAGCAACGTATCGTCCACTGAGTGCTTTATATCCGGATCAAGCTCCGTATACTGTTTGTAATAGTTCACTTTCGGAATTTGCTGTTGCGGGTTTCGAACTTGGCTATTCGATGACCAATCCAAATGCCCTTGTTATTTGGGAAGCACAATTCGGTGACTTTAATAATACAGCTCAGTGCATTATCGATCAGTTTATCTCTTCGGGCCAAAGTAAATGGGTACGACAATCTGGTATTGTATTTACTCAACCTCACGGAATGGAAGGCATGGTGAGTTTATTATTTAAATTTTATATAAAAATATTTTATATCTACATCTGTGTGAACCTCCGATAAGTAGATGGGTAGACATGATTGAGAGTGCGAAAAAAAAGAGTATGTATAGCATAATCTCATAAATGTGGATGAAGTGAAAGTTGCTTGTCTAGATAGGAATGTTTGATAGAAACTAATTTTTGCTTGAATGGAAAGAGTTCCTCCCACATCTTTATGGGTACATGGAGGTGATTGTATGTATATATTTTTAGGGTCCCGAGCATTCAAGCGCCCGTCTCGAACGTTTCTTACAAATGTGCTCTGATGATCCCGATTATTTTCCGCCCGAAAGTGAAGATTTTGCTGTTCGTCAATTGCACGATTGCAATTGGATTATTGCGAATTGCACCACACCCGCTAACTATTTCCACATACTACGTAGACAAATCTATTTGCCATTCCGAAAACCACTTATGCACATGTCACCGAAATCATTGCTTCGTTTACCCGAAGCAAGAAGCAGTTTTGACGAAATGGTTGAAGGAACTGAATTTATGAGGTATAATGCATATTTGAACTCTTAGAACATTACATTCGAATATTGTTATTTTAATTTCGCCTGTTAAATTTTTAATAAAGCAATCAGCTATGAAGAAAGTAATTGAGATAACAATAATTTTATTATTAAATATTTTAAATAAAATTTAATAAATAGCCGGTAATGTCTACCGCAGTGTGCAGTTGAATTATTTACATATTATTTATTATTAAATTACATATATTTTTCTATAAATTTTCAGAATCATTCCTGAAAATGGTGAAGCCTCTAAAAATCCAGCTGGTGTTAAAAAAGTTGTTTTCTGTAGTGGAAAAGTTTATTACGAATTAGTTAAACATCGTAAATCGAAAGGATTGGATAAAGAAGTTGCTATTACAAGAGTTGAACAGGTTCGTTTATTATGTTATTTATATATTAAACAATATCAAGAAGATCGAGCTTCGCTCGTTCAAGAGGGCTTAATACCCTAAAACAGTTAAGAAATATTTCTCTATGTCATTTATATGTTTACTGTTATCTAACATCATTCGTTTTATTTGGTTTCGAATTTAAATTTATTTGAATAAATAACTGTTATTCAAGTTCAAAGAATTAAAATAAATAAAAATTATCGTTTGACTTTGTTCTACAAATGACACTTTAAAAAAATTATCGACAAATTTTTTTACGTTAACATTCTAGCGTTTTTATCCTCTAATTCAATGAGTCTTTGCTTTTTTTATAAAATATTAATATCTCTTATATTTCGAGTTATAAGTGTTGTAGTTTTAGATGAATATTTTTCAAAATTTTGCACTTGAAATATAATTTTGCAGATTTCACCGTTCCCATATGATGTAATAAAGAAGGAATGCGCCAAATATCCGAATGCTGCATTATGTTGGTCACAAGAAGAACACAAAAATCAAGGTTGCTGGACCTATGTACAACCTAGATTCATTACCGCTTTGAATAAAACACGTGACATTGCGTAAGTATTACCCAGTTTTTAATTTTTAAAAAATATATATTTACTTTTCTGTAAATAAATTTAAAAGAGTATGATTTGTATTGATAATAAAACAAAGTTAAGAACCCTTTTACGAATTCAAAAAATAAATTTTCTAGTTCCAAAACTGAGGTTTCGAAAAAGGGAGGCTGGTTTAGTCGTCTTTTTAGTAGTTCTGAGCCCGAAAATTCAACATCGACTAATGTTATTGAACAAAATATACCCAGAGAAATTAGGTGAGGACCAAAGATGTTAAAAACAATTGTATTACGAGCAGTCCTCAAAATAGAATCTAAATATTAACTTTTCTAATGATGTTTAAATTGTCGATAATATTTATTTTTGTTAATTTACACCGGAAATATTACCGTAACCTTATCGTAACATATCCCAAAAAAATTAAAATGACAAACTGCACATTTGAATCTAGTACAATAGAATTTTTTTATATGAAATATATGATAATAATAAGAAAAATAAATATTAAGGTTATGTATAAGAATTCATCTTGTATTTATATTAATGTATAACAAAATCTTTGTGTCGTGATGTTTGAATTAGTAACGATTGAAGGTAATATATGAATTTTTTGAAAATATAAATTTAAATTTTATGAGATGTTCCCAGTGGCGAATAAGGTTAATAGGTTAAACGAATAATCTATATTTTTTTAAATATGTTTTGCAGTTTTATACATACAATAATACAGTAATATTTGAAGACTGCTTCAATACAAATCATACTTTTAATTTTTGGTTTGCTTTGGTCCTATTTATTTAACTAGTCTTACAACCTAGTGTAGTGTGATGAAAAAATGATTGTCTATGTCGTTTCGTTATAAGAATGCGTACAGAAAACATTCATTCTTTTTTATTTTTACACAAAACTAGAATATACCGTTAATAAATATGCAAAATTTGTCGAAACGTTATGAACAGTCATTTCGGATTACCCCTTTATTTAGCATGTGCTCAACACTATTAATAATTATATACACTTTAGATGCAATTTCTCGCATTTCTTTTTAGCACTTTAATGTCCATCAGGTCAATTAACTAATTATTTAAATATTCAAGTAAACTTTTAAACAAAATTAACGCCACCACTTGAATTTCAATATTGAACTTGTGTTTTTAATTTATATTTTGTAAAATAAAAAATCTGATATTTTAGGAATTTGTACGAAGAAACTAATTAAAATAAAAACTGCAAATATTTTAAATTACAGTAAATATCCGGTAACTTCTATCGTTGTCTTGTATTAAAGCAAATTCAGGTTTAATAAAATTTGCAAGAAGCATAACATCTAATATCTTTTTAATACACCTTTGTGTATTTTGAGTGAATCCAAGTATTGTTTTTAACTTTGTACGCTTTATAAAAGAATCTTGAACGTGATAAACCTGTTATCAAAAGATTTACTTGGAAAATAAATCTTATTTTTGTTTAGTTCCATTTAGAGCTTTTTAGTTTATAAGTGGATGTTGTCATTGAACAATATTTGATTCTAATTATGAACAAAATCAGCTCAAATATAAAATACAAAGTGGTGTGCTAATTTTGTCTAGAAGTGTATTTCTTTTTTTTTCAGTTTTTCAAAAAAAGGAAAAAATCCTTGTTTTTTAAATATTTAGTTAACTAAAATATTGATGTCACTTTTCCGTCTCGTATGCACTTTGTTTTTATTTATATAATAAATTAAAGTAATGTGTAATTGCAGAAATCGCCGTTAATTTATTCTAATGAACTAATTAAATATTAACTAATGATTTAATTAGTTCATCAAAATAAATTAACGGTGATTTCTGCAATTACACATTACTTTAACTACTTTTATACGCCTTATACAATTAATTAATAATTATATAATAAATGAACTAAAACTGTTTTTATTTTTAAATAAATTTGTATACAGAAAAAGTCTTTAGAAAATTTGTCTAATATTTTAGTTGGTTTATCTACACAAAACAGATGATTTTTAGCCTTCTAATTATATTAGATAAAATATTTAATTCAAGAGTAGATGTAGGTGAAATAACTGATGTTATTGGAATTAAAATAGACAAATCATCTAAAATTTCGTCATGTAATTCGAGTTAGATGAAATAGTTATTTAATTTTTTTTAGTTATGCTGGCCGGCCACCGTCTGCAAGTCCTGCAACTGGTAGTAAGGCTCTACATCTTAAAGAACTGGCAAATTTGCTGAACGATTCCCTAGCTATATAAATATTAATCTATCATCGCTCCGAAAAT
This sequence comes from Clivina fossor, assembly GCA_963966155.1. Taxonomy (NCBI): domain Eukaryota; kingdom Metazoa; phylum Arthropoda; class Insecta; order Coleoptera; family Carabidae; genus Clivina; species Clivina fossor. The sequence continues at coordinate 6,269,473 of OZ014553.1, read as the reverse complement.
TTTAAATCATAACAAATATATTTATTTTAGAATCATTTTCTTCTATTTTTTTTGCTTAAATTGTCATCCATAAATATTTATTGTTATTTAAGTTTTACTTTTTTTTTTCTTTTATTCGTAATAGAAAAATTTCTTGTTTTAAATAAATCGTATATGAAAAAAAAAGCATTGTCGCCCAAGTATCATATAATAAATTTAGTGATGTTTAAATTACCGGTAATTTATTTTTCATACTTAAAATATTACCGTAACTTACCCCAATTAAAATTAATAATAAACTGCATATTTTAACCAAGTGCAACAAGTTATTTCCTTTGATACCAAATACATGATATAAAAAGAGTTATAATTATTCATTACAAAAATAAAAAATAAATTTTACGGTTATAAGAATTTATCTTATATTTATATTAATGTATAACAAATAAAAATCATACATTGAGCATTAAATTTGAGTATTTGCGCTTTAAGAACTGGTTAGGTTATTATTACAATTTAATAATTATTGTGACATGGTTTTTGGACTGGTAAAGTTACTTACCGTTGTAATTTATCGGGGTAACATCACTAAATAAATTTATTTTTAAGTTTAATTGTCAAGCTTTATTATATGTTGCACATTTTAAATGTAGTATGTAATTATGTACATAGACAATCTACAACACTTGTAATTAATTAAGTTTAATCAGAAAAACAAAAATGATTACCTACATTAGATATATTTATTTTCAACTGTTGAACAGTATAGATCAATTATAATATAACATAGAAAAAAATGATAAAAAGTATTAATAGGAAATCGTTATTTCCTAATGAAAACTTAGCACCAATTTATAGAGAATTCAATGGGGTACTTGCAAAAAAATAAATATTATTTTTTGCAAAATTATTTCAAACTTTTCATTCATAATTTCCTTAAAAATAGTTCCTGGACAGAAATGTGACGTAGTAGGAATTTTGAGTTTCACTAAAAAATTGCAATAACACAAAAATTTTACTTGTACATTTCATTGTTATCGTATATCTACTGCATACTTCAAAAATATTTAAATTTCATTTCATATAATTAAAGTGTTGTTCAGTTGAATTCTAGAAGCTACAAAGCATATACACGAAACAGCTGTAATAACTAATATTAAACAAATTTACTCAATGCAAGTACTCCATTCTGCACTAATACGTAAACTAACTAGGTATACAAACAGTCCGGTACTGTGAATAGCTAAATATTTTACGTAAAATGAACACGAAACATTTTTAATTGTTACCAGATTTTAACAAGGAAAATACTCGATTCAAATCAAAAAAGATTTATTGGTAATTATATATATACATATAAAAAAAGTATTTTATGAAAAAAAAATGTGGTTTGTGGATTTATTGTTATTTACTTGTTGCGTCTGAATGATATTATGAACGAAGACTATATATTTTTCTTTATTTTATTTTAATCCCTGAACCAATCAGTCCTGTTTTGTAACGTCTGATTTTGAAGATGTTAGAACTGTACTACTTTGTATCATACTAATATCTCTGGCTACATTTCGATTTCTGTATAATCTTGATATTGCTTCTTCAATTTTATTTTTTACCCATAGACAAACATTATATTCGCATGCAATATTAAACGGAAGATATTTCAAATTCATTCGATGAATTTCATTACCCATTACAAATATTTCCAAAGAATTTAAACGCGATGTAGGTATTAATTCAATACTGTATAGGCCTGTTTTTTCTAAGCTATCTAAAATTATTAAATAAAATTTTAAAAGACGGTTTTATAATGAACAGTTTAACTAAAGTCGACTTTAAGCCAAAGAAAAAGTAATGTTTTATTTGCAGTAATAAATAATTTTGTCATTAGAAGTTTGAAAAGTTGACAAAAAAAAGTTTTATTAACAAAAATAATGTCAGTAGAGGTAATCAATTTTGCCAGCTTAAATTCGACTTTAGTTCAAAGAAAAAATAAAAGATTACCAGCTAATCCAAATAATTTTTGTGGTCGGTGTTTTATAATACCATTGCATAAATATGGACCATAATATAGTGTAATTAATGGAAGAGTTAATTCTTTATCAATAACAATTTTTTTGTAATCTTCATTAATTTTTCTGCATGTTTGATATTGATTTTGCAACACTACCAGTATAATAAAATTTAATGAATAATTATTGCTCGAAAAGTATTAAATGTATCAATTCAAGTTTTACATAATTATATCAAAAAATTTCGAATTTTTGTTTTAAAAAAATATTTTACGTCATAAGAAGAAAAATAAGAAAAAAAAATTATCTGTACCTTCCCTGTCTATGGGCTGTATTCCATCGGTTTTAAACAGTATACCATTATACCATCCTTGTCTATGCATTATACTGTATAATTTATACACCGTGCGTGACTATAAAATTAATTTGTATATTTCCGAATAAAACAATCGAGCATACACTTTAATTTAGCCCTGGTGAATAGCTAGTGCAATTTCAAATGCAAAATCCACATATTTGAGGTGGAAAAATTTCCAATAGAAGGTTTGACATTTCTGACTAAGCACACTTTTCACGATCAATGGAATACAGCCTTGTTACTATCACTAATTATCATAACCTATATATATGCGAAGAAAGAACTGTCAAAATTGTAAATATTGTTTTGGTTGTATATTAATCAAATATTAATATAAAACTGTTAAAAATGGCAGATGATAATGAATTCGAAGGAGTAACTGATTCACCAAAGAAAGGTAAATAAATATTTGATAATAGTTAAATTAAGATAATTTACTTCAAATTTTTCATACTGTACTTATGAACATTTTTTATCGAGAATCATAAAAATTTCGGTTCAGAACTAATGTTTACAATATAAAAATTTATTTTGAAATTCGTTTCTGACTCACTGATAAACAGGTTAGATTAGGAGGTTAATTTCTTAGTGTTTGGAAAAGTTTAAAGTACTAGCCACGTGAAAACATTCAATATTTTCGAATTTCGAAATAAGTTTTTGCATATTAAATATTAATTTCGTACCGATATATGATTTTCATTAATAAAATATTCATGAGGGTATGTATGAAGTAAATTTGAGTTTTTACCTTAAAGTTTTATCGGATTAATTTTCGTAAGTTTACTTAACGAATTTTAGGGCCAACATTATCAACATCTACTTCAAGTTTTGAAGCCCTTGATCCACATGACCCTAATTTAAGTCGTTTAGCTACAACTATGTTTACAAAAACATCCGATTATCTTTATGGTGAATTAACTGTTGTTCAAGACGATTATAGATTACTAGAAAACATGAATAGAGCTACTATAACTAAATATTCCGACATGAAACATATAGCATCGAATGTTTCGAAGGCTATGGCAGAATTAAATGAAAAATGTAAGAAAATTAAATTTTTATTGTATATATTGCAGGCAAATAGTATAGGGTTGGTGCATAATTATCAGGCGTTTTTTAAACAATATTATGAAAAAAAGAAACATAAAAATTCAACAAAAACATTTTAAAATGATTATTCCGGATCGTAGTCAGCATTTACTTCAATAATTGCTTCCCATTTGCTTGGAAGACGGTCGATTTCACGGGCAAAGAAGTCACTGTTCTTTTTATTAAAAAAAAGTAAACAAAACAGCAATTTTTATTAACAAATAATCCGCCTACAAAAACGTATGATAATTATGCACCAACTCATATCTGCTTAAATTAGCTGGTTGAAATTTTTTCGGGTTGCATCAAGTTGATTTTTGATTTTAAAATTTTCTTTATGTGTTACCTAATAAGGAAGGCATCATTGCAGTGGCGGATTAAGCCTGAATGTTTTTTTTTGGGACTTGCATTAAATTAATTTTTATTTACTAATAACAGGGATCATATTCTGGTCGTTGATTTTTAAATGTATTAGGCAACTTACAATACTTGTATGCATTTAATTTCATTTGGTTAATGCCGCTATTCTAGTCATTACATTTAAATTTAAAATCTTTAGCGTAAATGGGACTTTAACTTAAAGAAATTTAAATAAAGCAATTTCGAACATTTATTTTTAAACGTAACCATTGAAAGGATTTTATATGTTTTTTTAGCAATGTATATATTTAATATTTTGTCTTCCAAAATCATCTAAATATAATAAATTGCAAACAATTCTATATTATTCATTATTCCTGCAAATATTTTTCACACTTAATTCTATTAACTTAACGAGTCTAATCTTAAATTTAGCTGTTAAAGTACCTCTATTAGCTATTTAACTTTAAAGGAATTAAGCTAAAGTATTTAAGTAGTGACCAGACTTGAAATATACTTAAAGTTCTTTAAATTTAAAGATTTAAGCTTAATTTAATGACCAGAATAGCAGCATAAATATGTTACATGAAAGTTATTTTTATTTTTACTTTATTTATGATAAACAGCAATTGATTGACACTCGAAAAGTTTTTAGTTTAAGTTACGATCGCACAAGAATTTAAATAACAATATTTTTACTAGATAGATTAATTTTTTTATGTGATAGTATTAATAAATATAAATAATGCATGGTTTTTCTTAACAAAATTTAACCTATCTTAAACTACCTAGCAATGAGTGTGATCAAAAATCGAATTAAAATCAATATAATTTTATTACATTGAAATTAAAATGTTATTTGTCTAAAAACGGTTTTGTCAATTACTATTTGCCTAGTGAAAAGCTATTTTTCAGAAAATAACTATTTGGTTTCGACATATACAAATAGATTTATGAGGATTTTTATTTTACAGATAATAGTTTGCAACCTTACTTGGATCAAATTGATCAAATTGAAGACAGTGTTGTTAAACTAGAGCAAGCCGCTTATAAACTTGATGCATATTCGAAACGATTGGAAGCAAAGTTTAAAGCATTAGAAAAACGATGATTTAGTATTATTTGTTTATAATTATCAATCAGTTAATATCAAACTATATATAATAATGTAGATATGTTTTATAAATAATCGACAAGCTATAATATATTAAGTTAATAATTCAATAATGAATAAATTGTAATATTATTTCTGTTATATATTTTTAATGACAAATAAATATATGTATATCAATTTTCGTAAATTACTACATTATATTACATACATACACACACAATCACGCCATGTATCCAAAAGTGTGTAGCACATATCTTTTTCATTTAAGCAGAAATTAGTTCTATCAAACATTTCTATTTAGAACAGAGGTTCCCAAACTTTTTTGCCATGTTTTTCGGTTTTGGGTAGACTCCCTGCTTACCCGATATCGATTTTTTGCAAATTCATCGATTTTAAATGTATTTTTGACAGCTGGTATAGTGCTACTACTCACTTTGAAAGATTTAAATTTCTAACTGTAGTGAAGTGTAGTGTGAAAAACTTAAAAAAACACATAGTGAGTTTTATACATTTATTAATTAAATTCAAATTAAAACGAACCAAATTAAAATTTAGTATCTGTTACATAAAATAACTATGCAAAAAATAAATGAATGTAGCCGCTACATGCTACAAAACACAGCGGAAAAATACTTTTTTACAAAATAAAAACACACGCAGAGAAAATAAAAACGTACGTGGGCGGAGCTGCGGGCAACTGCTAGTTTATAATAATTTTTAAACAGTCAGAAAATATACCCAATAATTTAAATTTTGATATAATTCTTCATCATGTTTTATGAAAATTTTTACTTCATAGATACTTTTATAATTTATGTAGATACTTATATGTATTATAAGGCAGCAGTATTATGTAAGGTAAGTAAATAGGTACTATCTGTGTATGTGAATTATTCCATTCATGGAATGCAAAAATTAATCCACTATCGTTGACCCCCCCATTTTCGTTTCATGGACCCCCAATTTTTTTTTTCGCTGACATGGACCTCTGCAGGTCGTCGTCGACTCCTGGTGATCGATATAGACCACTTTGGGAATCACTGATTTAGACAAACAATTTTGCTTTATCCATATTCGTAATACCTCTCATACATCCTACTTTTAAACATTCGCTTACATCAAAGAGTAAAAATTATAAACTTTATTGTAAATTCGAAATATTGTCATTTTGAAAAATAAATAATTTATTAAAATAATTGTGTATGCACTTTCAATTTATGCTAAATAACTTTAAAAACAAATAACAAAATTGAACAAAAAAGTTTATAAATGTTTTAGTGAAATTAATATAATAATCTAAATAAGAGATTTTATTTTCAGAAAAATTTCACAAGTTAATCAATGAATCGGCCTACTAGACTATGCATCAATGATTGGTCAGTTAATTAATTGACGAGATTCTAAAGATCGAAACACGTGTCTATGGCCAATCATTGATGCATAGCCTAGTGGACCGATTCATTGATTGAGTAACTTATGAAATTTTTTGAAAGTAAAAATCTCTTATTGAGATTATTAAAAACAAATATTATTTCCAACGATTTACAGCAATTTTGATTGATAATAATATATATTTTTTAATAGGACTAGATAAAATTTATTATCACTTTTTAAGGGGAGGTTCTCATCTAGCAGCCCAAAAAACGGCCTAACTTTGGAATTTTTTTCCGCGATTATGGAAGCGCGCTGAAAAAAACGGGTTGGGGATTCGGAATGCTTGTACAATGGACTTTATTTTCGAAAATTTCTGTCACAAATAAAACAAAATGGCGGCCGTGAGTCCTAATTGAACAGGCCCATGTCAGCGAGGAATGGTGTACATCGTACTGTCTCAGCATCAATCTGAAATCAAAAAAGGACAACAGGGTCATAAAGTTGAATACATTTGAGGGAGCATAGACCTATAAAATTGAAAAATTGTTTGTTTGAACTATTTTTATGGGCCTCTGAAGTGGAAAAAAAAGGCCGAAAAATCGACCTAAAAGTTCATGATAGTGCCAAAAAGTCAAAACTTGTTTTTTTTTTCAAGTTTTTTAGGTCTATGCTCCCTCAAATGTATTCAACTTTATGACCCTGTTGTCCTTTTTTGATTTCAGATTGATGCTGAGACAGTACGATGTACACCATCGACCGATTCCTCGCTGACATGGGCCTGTTCAATTAGGCCTCACGGCCGCCATTTTGTTTTATTTGTGACAGAAATTTTCGAAAATAAAGTCCATTGTACAAGCATTCCGAATCCCCAACCCGTTTTTTTCAGCGCGCTTCCATAATCGCGGAAAAAAATTCCAAAGTTAGGCCGTTTTTTGGGCTGCTAGATGAGAACCTCCCCTTAATATGGAAACCTACAGAGTAAACACAGTTATTTCTAAAGTAAATTTTAACATAGGGAAGTTTCTCGATTAGACGCATGACTTTATGGTAATATAATCGGTGTGACAGTTTTACTTGATGCGTATCATGTGAGTTGAGTTGGTCCAACCTTCAACTGCCGGGGGTTGATGTTGAAGTTGACGGCTCCGTCGGTAATTTGTTTTTTACGCAACACGGCCGCGTGCGACTGGTAGAAAAGTGGTTAAAGCGTCGGACGCGTGAAACAGAACAGGAGCAGTTGAGCAGTTTCAGACACGTGACTATTACAATAAGTGCTTACGCAACTAGATGTTGGAGTAGGCGATGAACGACCCGAACCCTATTATGTTTTGTTTTACAAGATGTCTGCGACTGAATGTCTGATTTCGTTTTTTATAATTATTTAAATATTATACGGTGACTTTTCTTTTTGATTAGTGGAAAGTTTGGATGCTGTTCGAAAAGTTATTGGCCTCTATTTTCATCTCACTTTTTTGTATATATTTGTTTTTGTCATATTTTTAAAAATAAGTCTTTTATGATTGAAAAAAAAATCTTGTTTTATTTATTGAAATACTTGTATAAAATGGTAAATCGTTGTTAATTTAATCAATCTCGTAACTATAATTTTTCTCGAGATAGCAATAATGGTGCACTTAAATTGAGCAGCTTGTATATATGGTGCAATAAAATGCTTTTATTTATGAACTTATAAGACACATTTAATCTATTTTTAGAAACTTTTATTAAATTTTTAATATTTTGTACTTGAAATATCACGTAAGTTTCTATAAACATTTTTTTCTTTAAAATGTTTTCTCTAAGAAATTGTTAAAATGTTTTTACATTCACTGTAAATCATCTTGATGGTATATATTTTATATTTGAATTAATTGTTGTTAAATATAGAATTATAATTTACAAGTACTTTTTGTAATATGAACAAAACAGCACGTACCAGCATCTTAAGACAGTTGTAACAAATCATATTTTTCCTCGTCACGTACGGATTATTGTGAAAAATTGTCGATAAAATTTCATCTCAATTTTTCTCGACAGAAAAAAAAAGAAGGTAGAACGTGTAAGATTTGACTTCTTTTATTTGTGCTGGAATGCTAAAAAAATGTCGGTTGTTTTTCATTGCTGATTTTCATCTCAATATCAATTTGCTATTAAATGCAATAACAAATTTTAAATTATAAGAACATAGATCTAAATACTCATTTTAATTTTAAATTTATTATTGATAATTATTACAGAAAAATTAACACATTACATTTTGAATTTAACGTATAATTCAAATATGTGAAAATATGTAAATTATTCCATTTAAATTGGAAATGATATTTTTGTACAATTTATATTATTCTATAACCACTTGTTCCCTCCATACATAAATTTTGTATAACATTATGTTTATATAAAAAGAGTTATATAGAGTGACTTTAATTTCGAGGACATCCAGTGAATGCTTTTAAAGGTAATTATGCTTCTTCTTTTTAGAGTTGAGAGCCAATTTTGTTTCGTTATTTTTTTCTTTTTTGAAAATTAATATTTAAATGAATTTAAAAAAAATAATTTTCTATTACTTTGATATATGTATATAATATAATTTCTAATAAATTTTGTTGTTATTTTTGCGTAATATACATATTAATTTATTATAGTAACTAAAACAGCTATGGGTACTTTAAAAAATTAATCTAAAGAAAATAACTAATAACAATAAAATTTGATATAATTAACATATTTATTACAAATGTGACATTTTTAAATGTTTAAACGTTGAATATTGAATAACAAATAACTTTCTTTAACAACATTTTCTGATATTTCAAGAAATTATGCCGTTGAACAATTAAAAATCTAAATAATTTTTTTTATAAAATCATTAAAATTTTCTCATATGGAGCCGATTATTTTACGACATACTGTCTATATACTAACAGTAAATTGGTCTATCCATATATAGTTTTATCTATAGTATAATTTTGTTTAATAAAAATAGTAACAATTGTGTTTAGAAAAAGAAAGACCTATTCATGTCGTATTAAGTTACAATAAAACGTGAGCTTTAACGAATAAAAGTGTGGAAATACGAGTCTTGTTAAAAGCTAAAAAATGCGCGTGCCGTTTTACCACTGAAGCAGGGAGGTGAAACATTGCCACAGAAGCTTTCAGGTTTTAGTGACTTGGCTATATTTGTGGAAATTTGCCCTCACAAGGGCAAAAGGCATTTTATTCATTTCTAAAGTGATGTGCGCTAGCTCTGTCATTGAAGGGAAACATATTTAGACTGTATAAAATATTCAGAAGTACACTCTGACATTACGACGATTTTGAAATCAAACGTATTTTGATAACTACATATGTGAGACTGGCTAAAGTATCTGAGTATCTACTTGAAATGATTGAGAATAATTTATCAACAGTCCAATGGTTTTTTTTCTTGTTTGATTATTATTTTAACATTTTTTGTGACAAAATACTTATATCAAAGAACTTCAGCACTTATTATAATAAGAGAAAAATAATTTAGTTTTTAGTTACGTTTATTTTTGTTAGAAATACCACGTTTCAAATTACTGCGCGTAAATCTTTATTACAATTGACAAATGAATAAACAAACTTAATTTAGAAACAAGTAACTAATTGTAAGTAATAAAAAATATTATAAATTATTAATCAAATTAAGACAAATTTTATTTAATTCATATATTTTGTTATTACTTTAGTTTCTTGTTTGCTACGTTTGTTTATTTATTTATCAATTGTATTTTTATTTTCTTGATAAAGGTTTTCGCGTAGTAAACTGAAATGTCGTATTTTAATAAAAATAAACAGAACCAAAATCGAAGGCATTTTATTAATATTTAAATAAAATAATACTCAAGAATATTGAGATTTTATATTTTTCCCAAAATTCCACAAGATACTCAGTCATTGAATCGGCTTGTTAGGCTATATTTGTATATATTTATATATTTGTATGCTAGTAAATTTTCCAATGTTTCGTTTGGAAAATACGAATAATTTACTATATTGTAATGAGCGTAGATTCGTAACTGAGATAGGAATATTTATAAATAAACACAAATATTGAAATTAAATGAATTATTTATTTAAGGATGTGATTTATCGGCTCGACAAAATAGAGTAAAATAACGATAATTAAAATTGAAAAGTATGCGTTATTATTTTTATATAAAATGACATAAATCATATTGTGAAACATTTACTATTAAATATTCTGTTAGTGTTTTGAGATACTTGTTTCAATTTTCTCAGAGAAAAGTTTTTTTGTATATTTTTCTTGCTCTTGTAATCATAATAATATGTTATTGTAAACCAAAAATCATGTTAACTGTATAAATAAGCAAATTACAAGAAAACATTTGACTGTCTCTGGTCACGGAGTCTACGATATGCGGAAAATGACAAAATGTCCCATTTTACATATCGCTTTTTACGTGAGCTACATCAACTATTTTCTCTAGGCAGTAATATTATTCTAGCTAGGGGATGTTTTTTTAAAACTAAAATGTTGATATTCGCTCAGTGTTTTATACAAATGTCAGTTGATATTGTATTTAAATTAGTCTTTTCTTATCGACGACAAAAATAAGTTTTTACATTCTTAGAGACGCGTTAAAATAAGGATTAGTATTACCATTGTATTACCCAATGCAATACATGGAATTTTTACATTTAATATTATTACTTTAATATACTTATAATATATATATATATATATATATATATATATATATATATATATATACCTATATATTAGGGTGGACCTTAAATGGGGTGAAATCGAATTTTAATCGGGCCGCCTCTCAAAATGATTCCAAATTAAGAAAAAAAAATTGTAGTAAATTTTTTTCCGCGTAATATTAAGGTTTAAGGGTGCCGAAATGCACTTTTCTACTTTTTATTTACATAAAATCGGATTTTTACACATTTTGGGACTTCATTTATTTTCGAGGCAATAGGAGGTTTAAAAAATCCACTCAGCGATGGAATACAGTCTATAATTACCCGATAATGTGTGGTAATGATTCTGATATTTTTCTGAAGAGATTTAAAGATGATCAAACTATCGCTCAAAAGCCGTTTTGGCTTAGATGATTAAAAAGATGACAAAACAATTATATAATTTCAAATCTACAATAAAATTACTAAATTAATTGTTAATTAACTGACTTAATTTTAAAAGTGTTATTATTTAAGGATTTTCAGCAATTTCAAAAATGTGAGTGATTTGGTGCCACATTTGTCGGTAGAGATACTATAGGGAGAGTTCGGCCGATAGCCTGAAAATAGTGTGGCAGCTTATCATTACCACACATTATCGAGTAATTATAGACTGTATTCCACCGCTGAGTGGATTTTTTAAACCTCCTATTGCCTCGAAAAGAAATGAAGTCCCAAAATGTGTAAAAATCCGATTTTATGTAAATAAAATGTAGAAAAGTGCATTTCGGCACCCTTAAACCTTAATATTACGCGGAAAAAAATTTACTACAATTTTTTTTCTTAATTTGGAATCATTTTGAGGGGCGGCCCGATTAAAATTCGATTTCACCCCATTTAAGGTCCACCCTAATATATATATATATATATATATATATATATATATATATATATATATATATATTATTGTTATTACTATTATTAAAGAAATATAAGTAAAATAATAGTTAAAAATTAAAAAAAAATATATATATAAAATGTTAAAATATTGTTATTTCACACTTGATAAGAGCCAATAAAAATCATAACATCAAAAAGAACAATCAAAAGAAAAAAAATGTTTGATGTTTATCCCGAAGAGAAAACTACATTTACATCATTAAGTTTGCAGTATCAAAAGACAATTTCTTTGTCAAATATTTACTCATCGAAAACTTTATCATAAAGGTTATTTGCAAAGAAATATATAATTTAAAATATTCCATATAAGAACTGAAAAATCGTTAGCAAACAAAATATCAGTTTTATAATTAATTTAATTAAAATGCACGTTAAACTCTAATTTTTTTTTCTTATTTTCATTAATTTTACTAATTTTATTAGCGAATAAGAACATGTAAATAAAATAATGAAATTTGATTTTAATATTACACAGATTTAAAATTAAAGCAACATATTTGGAATTTAGAATTATACAGACAAGCTAGAAAAAAAATTATTTTTAAATATATGATAGAAGATTTTACAAGAGAGTAAGTTGAGAATACGGGTCATAATTTTTGCTATAAGAAGTCAGAAGTTTGTGATTGGGTAATTACTTTTTTAATGACTATTTTATTTTAATTTTTAAAAATTTATGTAAATATTTGTCTACATTTTTCATTATTTTATGGTATAGGAATTTTTAATTTTTTGTCTTGTTTAAATTATTGCCATAGTAGCTCATATTGTAATTTATCATTCAACATATACTTGTATTACAAATGTCAAAATAAATGATTAAAATCCATTCTGTGTTCTCCAGACTAACTCGTGTTCAATCGGATATGTTCGCGTGAGCAAAGCTTTGCTTTAGCTAAGCTTACTCATTTGGAGCTTCAGCAAACTATGTATATGTATGTATCTATGGGACGAGTGTTTGCGAATATGTTTGCTGACGTTAAACCTCGGTTGGCGACTTTACAACTTTTAGACGACCCCTGCATGTTACAGAAGTTTCACGGATATCTGATCTTTCTATGTAATTTAACTCTAACTAAGTGAAAACTTGTTACATTTACAGGATATTGTTATTATTTTTATTTATATTTATATTTTAAGTTAAGATTTCTATTACGTTTTCAAAATATTTATATAAATTTTATCGTAAACGCATTTTCAACGAAAAGTATACCATGTTAGATATTCCAAACAATAGTGACACATATAAAAAAATTGATTTTTTAAGAAAAAAATCGATTCAAATTTAATATAGTTTTGATATAGATTTACGTTTTTCTGCGCTGGGTGGAGGGTAATATTGGAAGCACGGTTGCAACGAAAATATATCACACTTTGAATGCTTATATTTTCGAGACTCAATAATGGTATAGTAATAAATAGTATTTCATTAAATAGTCTGTAGAGTTTAATTTATGTTTCAATCCTTCTTGGTACAGTAGCGTTAGAAAGTTAAAAGGTTGAAAACTACAATGTAAAAAGTAAATCTTAAATTTATGTAATTTTACAATGGTTTTAACAGTAAAAATAACAACATTTTTATAAAATTACATAAACTACATATAAAATTACATAATAGTGAATAGAGAAAAATAATAATCTCAGACAAGTGTTGTTAGTACTAGAAAAATTTCCTTAGATCTAGGAAAAACACATCAGAAAAAACGGAAATTTTTAGTAATCTAGAGTTTTTTTAAAATATTAGATTTTATTTAGCAATTTAATGCATAATGTATAAATTCAGAAACGAATGGCATTTTTGTAAAAAAAGTGCAATATTTTAAAGTGACATTTATGCTTAACTGAAAGAAGATCTATTCTCTTATTTCGTAGCGTAGATAGTTCATCAGTTTGAGTGCAATTTTATTTAAAAATTTGTCTGCTACGAAATGAATGAATTCCTGAATTTATTGGAAATTACTTATTTGAGACTGAAATAGTAAAATTACGTATGGTTCGGTATTTATTCATTACTCGGCGTCAACTCAATGCACAAAACTATTTCTATTTATGCAATTTTTTTTGTTGATAAATCTGATAAAAATAAAATAATTTATTTTTGTTTTACATGGTAAGTACATTAATGGGTACATACTTTAACTCTGATAATAAAACCGAAATAAAAATCTTAAACTTATTAAAATTTATTAAATCTAATCTTAAAATCAGCAGTAGAAAAATCTAGGAAAAATTCTTGGGAAATATTTCAGATTTTACTAGGGAAATTAAAATTTTGAATCTAACAACACTGCTTCAGCCCCGCATTTTGTAGTTGGTGGTCAAAGCTAACGAATATATGTGACAAATTAAAATAATATTTTTATTTACGTAATTTTTATATACCGAATGTTCTACTTAAATTGTTGTTGCTTTTGAAAACTATAAGAACAGCGACATAACTAGAAATTTTAGTTTCTTTAGTAAAATATGGCCAAAAGTTCTCCAATTCTTAGGATTTAACCATGTACTTTAATGTTGATATAGAATTTAAAATATTTTGGAATATGTATTTTATTGTCAAAATTTATATAATTCACATATTTTATAATAACTTATTACAGATTGACAAATTCATTTTGAAATGAAATTATTTCATAATTTACAATTTATTTATTACTATTTATGACATAATTCACAATTTTTATTTAGTAGCTGAAAAAAAGTTAATTTACAATTCCAAAACGAATTTTAATTTTACAAGTCTTAATTCACAAACCTTTTTTCTTAAAAGCATTCAAAAATAAAAGGTTTTATGAATGGTTTGCAATTTTTTTCACTGGCATTAAGCTTTTTTAATGTGAGGTAACTCTTTGCATTTAAATTTTTTTCCGTTGCTATAGTTGCTGTACTAATGTAGAGTCGTCTCTCTAATGCAAAGAATTTTTTATTTAAATAAAGTCTTTTATTTGAAGCAATTATTTTTATGTATATTAAATTTCTTCATGTGAATTAAGTTCTTTCACTTAAATTAAGTGTTTACATGTAAATGAAACTTACATACAGAATTTATTTTATGCCCTAGCATATTTTTATAAAAGGGTCAAATATAAACTTAATCTTAAAAATAAATTAATTCAAATTCTAGTTTATGCCGGTCTTTGTCAAATATTTTTTTTATAAATCTGACTATATAAGTAATTTATTTATGTAATAAGAAGGCAATTTGCAATTTAAAGCGTCTTCATTTGATACTCGGCAAACAATATCCAAATGAAACGAACCTTGAAATGCAATCTAAAGATTGATGAATATTCACTTATGTTTTAAATTAAAATCTTTTATCTCATACTTTATTGATATAATAAAACACATTTAAAAAGTTTTTCAATTTTAAATTTATGATTTAATGATTTTGTAAAATTGCAAAAAATTTCGATCACTCGTAATTATCTAATTAATTATTACTTCGTTTAATTAATTTTTTAAAAACTTTTTAAATTTTTTACTTAAAATTTAATTATACTTAATAATTCATAATTATAGTAATAATTAATAGATATTAATTTATATATCTAATATCTATCTGGACTTTTAACTAAATAATTAGTTTATTTTTTTGTTAACACATATTGTATATTAGACATAGCTATCAAGGCTTTTTTTTTTATTAAATTTTCGGAGTAGTTTGAACGATACAAAGGCATCACAAATATCCATGTAAGCGCAACCCGAATCCGGGTCCACACGGGTTCTAGCGATATTAGATACTCGCCTTAAATCGCTCGGCCATGCAAATTGGCATATGTTAGCTACAGGAAAAGGGACTTTAGCTTTATAAAACAAATTTTTTCAAGAAAACCAATTAAAGTAATTTGGGTTAGAATTTTACATTTGTAGATTATTGCATTAAACGCTACCTACACTCTTTCTGTACAACTAGAAATTATTTTAGTTTTTTTTTTAAAGCTAGAAAGTTTTTTCACGTTTTGTGTGAAAATGTGTTTCCTCAAAACTTGCAAATTCACACTTTCTATCAAATTATTCCGAATTTCATGCTTTTTTTAGCAGAACATAAAACCGGTAAAAAGCCGGTTAATTAAGCCGGTTAATTAAACCGGTTAACTGATATTTTTAAACGTATTCTACAAACGTTAATCGTTAGTTTAATCGATATTTCAAAATCCTTAAAAACCGTTAACATCTATCCGAAAAAAATTATACTTAAACAAAATTGAAATATGGAATTATTTTTATATTACGTATATTTTTTTAAAACAAAATTTATGAATTTTATACTTTTTTTAAAAACGGCGTTTGTATATATTCATATTGGAAAATTGGATATTTATTTCTAAATTAAAGAAAGAATATTTTATAATCTATAATCAAATTTGGATTGTCTGAAAAAAAAGATAATTGTTAATAATTTAACTATTTGGTCAAATAACAAGTATTTTTTAAAAATACAAAAATAAACTTACAGTTTAACAAAAAATATGTACATTATTTACACAGTCTTATTTTATAAAAACCAATTTGGAATATGAAAAACCGGTTAAAAAAAGAAAATCGATATTAAAATATAGTTCTTAATACTGATAATAAATCGAAATATAATTTTACTGTGGCAAAAAGTTAATAAAATAAAATAATTTCTATTAAACCACAAACAATAATTTAAAAAAGCTATATACGTATTTCGAAAACTATGCGTTCATCATCAGTAGCAGAAAATGAAGCTAAAGTTGTAATCAGTGATCTAAGGTTATACAATTACTCAACGTACCCAGTGGCCAAAGATCACTGATCAGCGATATGTTTAATATTTGTGTAACCTTAGATTACTACTTAGGATTTTAGCTTTATCTTTTACTACTGATGATGAAAATTATGGTTTGTAGTTTAAGGAAAGTTATTTTATTTTTTTAATATTGATTAACTGTTAACCGTTATTTTTATCGATTTCATGCTTTGTTTTTTATTTAAATAAGTGCCTTTGCATTGATTGATGTTATCTTTTACTTTGTAAATTTCTATTGCTTTTTTATCTGGATCTTGAATCTTGCCATAATTTTAATATCTTCGAATTTTACACTATGAGAATTTTCTAACGCATATTGTGCAATAGCAGATTTATCTGGATGGTTTAGATGTAATGATCTTTTATGTTTTGATAATCTAGTAGAAATAGTTCAATTTGTATGCTCAACATAAACCTTATCGCATTAATATATCGTTCTCTAACATAGTAAAAAAATTTCAGATTTTATTATATTAAAATAAAAAGCTTTAAGATTAAATAAATTCTGTATATATTTTATTTAAATATCAACTTTTTGATATACTCTACGTGTATCTTTATCAGAAAAAATTTTAATACAAATGACATAATAATAAACAAGAAATTTAAAAAAAATGGTAAAACTTTTGGTAATAAATAAACTAAAATTTAACTTAACTACCTATTTGACTTAAAATTAGCTAAAACAAAATAAGTTATAATAAAAATGTTTATTTTTTAGGCGCTTCACAAAAAAATTGGGCAACTCCACCAAAAAACCAGACATATACAGTTATACACATCAACAAAAATAAGCACCTCCACCAGATATTCTAGCGTTTGTCAAGCTAGTCGTGCATGCGCCGCCAAGTGAACACTGTTAACACGACGGTGGATGTTGAACGGCAACGGCGGTTTCAGTTTGCGTCTAACTGTGAACAAGTGATCTGTGTGCAAACGCAGAGTTTGAAAACTCCGTCGCACTGTTGGTGTCGTATATTCGCGTCGCGAAAACTCTAGTTGAAATAATCGTGCAAACATCGTGTCATATGTGAGTTTTTTTTTTTTCTGTCAATTCTATTGATGTTGTTGTTTTTATTTTTATATTGTGTGTGTGTGTGAGTGGTTAATGATTGATGTTTGTTCTGTCTTAATGGTCTTTTGTAGTTTTAAGATAAAAGTTACTAAAGTTTTTCAAAGTGATGTTTTTTTACTGAGGTTATTTTCAATGATTTTTTTAAAAAAATTATTGACAAAATAGTTTTATAAAAATTGAGGTGTAGAAATTCCTCGCAGTACATATATATTTTAGTTGATTTTTCTACTTAATTAAATAATGTTTTCCATAACAATTTATTTTATCTATACACGAATTTGTTAATATAAAGTTATTATTTTAAATAAAGTTCGGAGAAATAAATAAAAACTGCGGGATAAATCAGAGATCAAAAATATAGAAATATACAACAAATAAAAAATATAGAAAAAATAATTTTTAATTATATTAGATTAATATAATAAACATAATTGTTTAATTTTACATTATATTTGATATAATTATATTAGACAAATAAAATATTTGACAAAATTATCTAAATATTTTTTTTATGTACAGTCAATGGGTATTAGAATTTTCTTAAAAATTTAATTAACCGACTTGTACGACCAAGCGGTTTAAGGCGTGTGCCTGATATCGGTCGTATGCATGCGGGCCAAGGATTGAATCCTGCTTAGTGCATGTATGGGTAATGTCTTTGTGTAAACCAAATTTGAAAATTATCAAACATTGTCTTTGACTAAAAGCCTCTGTAGCTATGGCCAAAATGTGCGATATAAATATATATATATATATATATATATATACAAATATATATATATATATATATATATATATATATATATATATATATATATATATATATAATTGCGAGAACAATTATTAAATAAGAAAGTTTTTAAACAACAATTAAGCTTATTACTAAAAGAAATTAATGATGATATTTTGTATTATTCTATAAATTCATACTGTAGAATCTTTTGTTTTTTATTTCAAATTAAAAAGTACATATGTTGAAAAAAGACAAATTTAAATAATGGTTTTTGAAAAAAAAATAACTTAAAAATTATTATTCTGAGAAGTGATAACTAAATTATAATTTAGGAATTGTGAAACTGAAGACGTACGTATAATTGGCAATCATATTATAATAAAAAAATAAGAGGATTATAATATAATGAACTGATTGACGCGATACGAATTAAATATTAAATTTTTTGTAATTTTTGTTAATAATAATTTTAAAAAATGTCACCATTATAAAATGTCGTACGAAGCGTTTGTCAAATAATAACTTGTAGGTTGTAGGTATTGCAATGAAAACAGAAATCAAATTATTTGTATAGGATTAAATTTGAGACCAAAAACAATTCAATGAATTACCTGAGAAAACAGTAAATACAAAGAAATTTACCGAGGTATTATTTTATATTAAAATGCTTTGTAAAAGAATTAAGCTTACATCACCTGAACAATGCCGGGCACTTTAGCTGTTACTTATAAATCCAACATAAGAATTTCTTAAATCAATAAAGTAAAAATAGAATTTGAATATAAAATTACTTTTTTATTTTTTTATAACACCAATTTATACGAGATTTAATTATAAAACTGATTAAAATCAAAATTTGATAAATCATTTAAAACAAGCAATTATTTTTAATATTAAAAAACCTACCATTGATAAATTTAATTTAATACAAAAAATAATTATATATAATACTTCAGTCTTTGTATGCTTTTTAATTTATAAAATATACTAGGTATTATTTTAAAAAGCTTATCATTGTTAACTGTTTTATTAATTAATTGAGAACAATTTTAAATCTGTCCGCGAATTATCCTGTTTATATGTTTGCTTAGTCTGTTTGCACAAATTAAGTTAACATTTCTCAAATATAAATTAATTATGTTACTTGTTAAATTTTGTACTAATATTTAGAAAGTTGTACATCGTAAATATTTGAAGACATAAAAGTTAAACAAACGCAAATGAAATAAATATTATTTTGATTTAGAAACCGATATATCTGTGAAGGTTCGAAATGAAAATGTAATAAATTATTTTCTTTTTTTGTGTACACATTTTTTTTTCTTCCATTCTATTCTACGCGCTTTTGTATGTTTTTAAAGGATGAATCCCTATTGGAAAATGTGGCTGACGGTTTTGTATTCTATAATGTATCGAAAATATATTACGGAATGAGGAACAATGTTTACAATATGTTACATACAGATGTAAAGTAATTTTTGTTTATGTAAATATATGAAAGTGGAAAAATTCGAATGGATATGTGAAAATAGAACAAACTTTTTCAACTTCAAATCTATTTTGATGGTTATTTGATTTATTTTTAATGAAATTACAATTATAATGATAAATTAAGTTAAGAGCACAAGTCATAGGTTACTATTTTAACTTATATAATTATTATATGTGAGTAAAATACTATTCTGCTTCTACGGTTATATAACAAAAAACGTATGTAATAAATAACATTAATTATAATTTTAATAACATTAATTGCTAAATTATAATTTAATGCTAAATTATATTAAATTGCTAAATTATAATTTAGCAATTGCACGATATTGTACTAACAGCACTAACTTATCAGATATTTTGAATGCAATGTTGTGGTAGATCAATAAATGTAGAATATTCAAATTATAAAATTTTTGTTTGGTTAAAAAATGTTGAGTTATAATTAAAAAACTGTTTGATTTATTATTTATATTATTTACTGGTATAAATAATGAATATTACTTATTAAGAAACGCATGTAATATATTGAACATATTATTTAACATGAGTAGAAAAAATATTTGATTGTAAATGTAATATTTTAACTTACAATATTATAATAATGTTAATTTAGTAAAGAAATTAATGATAATTGAATAATAGAGACACTTTACAATTTTTAATTATTTATTTTATGTTTCAATCTCATATGTTTCTATTGTAATCTTATTAACTGAAACTCAAATTTTATGTGGGCCGAAAGCATATTCTGAATCGTACTGGCGGACCGGACCAACAACGGGGAAACATTATTGAAAAGTAATTTTAAAATATATTTATTTATTACATTATTTTTAATAATTTACATTAATATGTATATATGTATATTAATTGTTTTAATAATAAAATATAAATAAAATTGCAAAAATATAAAACGTGTTGATATTTCATATTGTAAATATTAATTCCTACTTTAAATTTGTATTCGTACTTCTCATAGCTTTATAAATTTTATATATTTTAAAATGAGTACTATACTTGTATTCAGTGCCGTGCGAGAGAGGCAGTTGCTTCAGATGAAAAATGAAAAAATTATATACTTTTACAATAAATTTAATATTACTGTAATATAATAAATTTAATACTACTGTAATATAATATTTTTAAAAATTTGTATTTTATTTAGTATTCAATCAGAAAATATAGAGAAATGTGAGAGAAAAAAGATAAAGAAATAAAAAAAATAATGTTTTGTATTATAATATTATTTTTCTAAGATTGTTAAAAATAAGCTGTACTTTATTTCACTTATTTTATTGTGCCGTAGCGTATCATTATTTTATTCTAACATACAGACGTCAAAAGAATACACAGAAAAATATTATAATAAGTCTCTCAATTTTGGTATCAGATTGATTGTATAAATAAATTTTCTTTAATTTACTAATTTCATAATCTAGTTATTTATATACTTAGTAACTTATTTCTATATTTTGTTTGTTTATTATTTATGTCATTTGTATATTATTTCTGATGATGTTATACATAGAGTATACCGAAACGTTGAATTTAATTCTAAAGCTGTTTTATTTTAAATTCTTTTATTTACAGTTGTAGAAAATATATTATACAAAGTGTTTTTTTTACTCAATGATAAAATTATTTTTCATTTTTCCAATATTTTTTACATTTTCCTAATCATCAGGATTGGGTTGATTTTAATCATGATTTAAACGACAATTAATTACTTTTTCAACGAAATTTAGTTTTTAATAATTATTTAATTAAAGTATTTAGATATATCTAGCAAAAAATATAAAAATGAATACAAAAATTAATATGTATACAAATGAACGTTGTTTTGTCTATGGTAAAAGTATCTGCGGTCTTATTGCAGTATATGTTTACAAGGAAGAAAAAAATTAAAAACAAACTGAAATAAATTTTTTAATTTAAATTTAAATTCAACATTGTCGTTTTTTGCTTGTTCTGCATTGGCTCTCTTAAATATATATGTCCCTGAGTATACTCGTATGCTACTGCGGATGCATTCAAACACACATAAAATAGAATATTACACATATAAAATTATATATGTTATTTCTACATTCATAATAGATACATAAAAATAACTAATAAATTCTTACTTTCAAATTAAAAAAAAATAATTTTTGATTTAAAAAGAAAATCAGATTTTTTAAATAAAAAAAAATACAGTCAGGTCAAACCCTGCTAATCATATATTAGTTATATTTAAAATTTGACAAGTATTCAAAAACATTTTCATTCTTTTATCGTAAAATTTTCTAGTGTTAATTTAGGGGCGCAATTTTGAGATTGCCTTAGATGTTTAAATTTTCTTGTACTTGTTGTATTGTTATAGATCATTCAGTGGTCAAAAGATAATGTACTCATTTGAAAATAATAATACTTTTCATGTTTACTATTTACAGTTTTTAATAAATTTTCAATTCATATAGTTCAAATTTAGTTGCGGGCTGCATAATATCGCATTTCGGGCCGGATGACTACTGTCCTGAACTATAATACTCTGTCACGTCATAGAACAAAATGAATAGACCCTAAAGTTCGATGAAAATAGAAAAGCCGCTATTTCAATAGAACTTTGTTGTATGAAACGCGTATATTACTCATTTCATCGTGATATATTTGAACAGAGTATATTCGTAACAGAAAAATTAAAAACAAGATAGTTTTTATGTCGAACAAAGTTTTATGCAATAAAGTTGTATAGTGCGATACCGTCGGTATAATAGACACAATTTTAGTTCTGAATCTACTATAACCTGTATAGTTCCTTGTGGACTAACGACCCGCACCGTTGATAAGTAAAACTGTTAATGAAACTATATAGTCAGGGGCTCTAGCAGCTAACCCAATTATCCGCTTAGGAATTACGTAAACGAAATGTATGATTAAATTTACGACAATTTAATACCTCAATTTAAAATAATAAAAGCTATATAAATGTATGATGTACTTCATTACATTGTTTCTCAAGTAACTTCTAATAAAAATTCTTCTGCATATTAGATTTTTCAGAATTTGTTCACGTACTCCTCGCATTTCTTACGCATAAAATTTTAAAATTAAATATCTTGTCTGGAAAGTTAAAATTAATTTTGATAAAATGATTTAGTTAGCAAGACACATGAGATTCTATTAATAAAATATGTACCTGTTTACGTTATGAAATAACTTCTATATGAATACCTGCTAACTCTTGCATTGATTCTTTAGAAGATTAAATCTAGATCAGAGGTCTTCTAACTTTTTTGTCTCGTAGACCACGTGTCAATTTTTTCTGTTTTGGATAGACCCCCCCCCCCGCCATTCTAATATTGAATTGTTACAATTTCAAGTTCAAATGTGTTTTTGACAGCTGACTCAGTGACACTGACTCACTTTGATAGGTTTAACTGTAGATTGTAGAGTCGACCCTTCGGGGTCGATATAGACCTCTTTGGGAACCACTGTTCTAGATTATTGACAAAGTTTGGAATGTTTTCAATATAAATGATTAATTTTTTCATATATCTTGTTTTATTTATTTCTATCTGCTTTTTAAATTGTCGTATTTTTCGAATGATAAAAATCACTCCAAACACGTTAATAACTATTAATGCTATAAGGTGGGTTTTATGGTCCGAAAATACGATATATAATTTTTCAAATAAAAAAATTGTAATGAATTTAGCCGATTTATTTTGTCCAGAAATTTTTATTATACTTATACGAAATACATTGTATAAATGAAGATAATAATTGTACTTGTAAATCTACAAAAAATATTTTTTTAATGTAATTTTGATAAGAAAAATAAATTGAATTTATTTAACTATATTTAACGTAAATAAAAAACAAATAACGAAATAATTTCATTTAATTTAAAATTAATCGTTATTATTTTTATCATTTTCAAAAGCAACTTCCATTCATTAAAAATTTAGAACGAATACTACAATGTTGTTTTTTTCTCAGGCTGTTAAAAATATCAAATAAAAAATAATTAATTTGACAATTCTTTTCTTTT
The DNA here is from genome assembly GCA_963966155.1 of Clivina fossor. Lineage (NCBI taxonomy): Eukaryota > Metazoa > Arthropoda > Insecta > Coleoptera > Carabidae > Clivina > Clivina fossor. The sequence continues at coordinate 6,245,441 of OZ014553.1, read as the reverse complement.
AGAAGATTTTATTTGTCAAACGTGTTTAAAGTTGAATGTTCTTTTTTCCAATTTTCTTTTAAACCAATACAACTGAAAAAGGAATATACTGTAATACAAATTGGTTCTTTTTTCCTTGTTAAGACAAATCAATGAACTAAAATAGATTGAATTTAAACTGAGCAAAAGAAACAAGGAGATTTATTAATTATTTATGCAACAAATTGATGCATATGTTTAAAATTACAAGGTTGAATACGAAATACAAAATACTAAAAATCAATTAAAGTTCTTTATCTTCTAACTGTAAATAATTTTTGTAGTGTTATAATTATTGAATTATTTAATTTTAATAATAATAAAATTATGTAATTTAAAAAAATATTCAAATCAGATAAAAACTCATCTTTGAAGTTAAGAGCAGATATTTTGTATTTGTATGTGTACGAAGTTCATATTGGTTCACTATTACGAAACTGATGGTATTTCAAAATGCCGATCAGTAAATATTAACACTTTTGTTCGTTTTGTATTATCTCAGACTGTACATATAATATGTCGCCAATATTCTGAATGCTGCAAGCAATATCGGTTCAATTATATTGCCAATAAATCAATATCCATAAAAATTTTCAAGTACATTTCAATAAAAATGGTTATTTTTACTTGTTTTGATTGGTAAACATTTCTGCAGCCGTACAAAGATTTTATGACATATTTTATATATAAATAGATTCATTTTTCAACAAGTCATTTGGAAATTTTAAAATAAAAATACATTAACACCTGAATGTAATAGTTACATTTAGAATTATGTATTTAAATTTTTCTCTAAATGTATTTCAAAATTTATAGTTTTAAAATATATTTTATTATATTATTTTAACTATTTGTTTTTGAATTTTTTGTGGGAGCGTTTTTACAAATAAATTACAATTTGTTTATTAAAAAATTATTTTAATTTGCACAATCCGGTTTATAAATTATGTTAGATAAATAATAATAACTTATTTTTGATTTATATCTCCAGGAATCTATGTAGGTACCTACTTTGACATGTAAATGATAAGATATTACGTAATTTTTTTTAATAATTATTATTTATTTAACAAGTGTTTAAAGATGAGTTTTAGAGTTTGGAAAAATGTTCGAACGAATGTCATAAAACCCAGTTTACTCACAAGTTATATACAAAATTTTATCTACGGCCCCTTTCACAAATAAACTGAAATATTTTTATGAATGTATATGAATATGGTAAGTTTTTAACAAATTTAATTTATAATAACATAAAACTGTTATTTACGATTATCAATTACTTTTATTAATAGTAAAATTTACTTAGATTACATTTTTTTTAATTTTAATTAATTTGCGAAATTGAAAAAAATGTTGTAGCAAAAGTTGGTGTTAGTCAGTTAAGATGGTTCGGACATGTTGAGCAAATGTCTAATGAATGTTTGGTTAAAAAAATTTATTTGAATGATTTTGATGGTATACGTTTGCGTGGACGTTCGATGAGTAGTTGGAGTGGTATGATTGAGAGTGTTTTGCGTGAAAGAAAGTTTCCAATTAGTAGGAATAAAAGAGCATGTATAAGAGGAATTATGAATGTGGATGAAGCGAAAGTTGCTTGTTTGGATAGGAATGTTTGGAGGCGACTGATTTCGGGATGATGAAAAGAGTTTGTGCCACAACCTTTTGGGTACATGGCGTGATTGTGTATGTATGTATGTTTACAAAAAATAACAACAAATAACAAACCGTACAAAACGGCAAAAATACTATTACTGTTTACTATTGTAGAGCAAAGTGCGACCATGTTGTGATAATGGCTGACAAATGAATAACATTACTAACAATAATTATCTTATTTTAATATAATATTCTTTATTAAATTATCTTATTATAATTATAATATAATTTTCTTTATTAAATTATCCGCACTTTAAAATAATATACAACTATTATTTTTATTTTTAATGCGCTTTATCTTCTAAAACATAAATTTTAACACACAATTAATAATAAAATAATAAATCTAATCTAATTTTAACAGTATCACTGACATTGGCAACGCATCTCATTACGAGTACAATATCATCTTAAAAATCGTTTAGTAAACGTAAATTTTTTACAGTGTTTGTAGTGTTTAGAGACGATCGTAGATAAAATATATGTAATAAATAATAGGAAATTTATTTTAAACAAGAAAAATACTTATGATTTTTTACTATGAAAGTATGATAAATTCTTAAATACCATTTAATAACTACAAAAGTAATGAAAGCATTTTTATATCCACCGCACAATTTCAACAACAAATGTTTATAGATGAATAAACCTATTGAAATATGCCACACAAATAGAACGAGCTTTATGCTTCAGCCGAAATAAAAAAAAGAAGAGGAAGAAGAAAATTTCAGAGTGACCGGATCAAAGCTTCAAGCCGATAAGAGACTGTAAAGTGAATAGGTGAAGATAAGAAGAAAAAAGGTCAAGAAATTGCTACTCATACAAACTTGATGTGTTCAATACACACGCCTCTAATTTCACACTTCGAAAACAGAGAAAAACTTATTTTGTTGCGGTTGACCAATCTAAAGAAAACATAGAAAATTAATATAAAAAAGTTTGTCGAAAAGAAAAAGAAAATTTTTCAACTATTATTTAATAAAAATGTTTAGTTAAAATAATTTGTTTTCTTTTCATTTTCTGGTAAAAAAATTCCGTTATTGCAAAATAAAAATATTCAAGTAAAAATAATGCGAATTTATTTTTTTGCAAGAGTATGAAAATATTGATATTACGTTACTATGTTATCTATGTAGATGGAAATTATTATGTAATGTACAATAATGTACATTATTATACAGCAGTTAGTTTATTATATATATATATATATATATATATATATATATATATATATATATATATATATATATCACTGGTGGCAGCACCAAATAAGATCGAGTGTATTTACGTAATCAGACGTCACCGGCGGCAATATTGAAAATTATTAAATCAAGATAATTGACAGTTGCATTCATTTTTTTGCTTGAAATTGAATTTGATTATTGAAAATTTGGGAAGAAGTGCAAGAAATGTAATGTACACCGCCATATTTATCTGAAATTTTATCAGCCCTAACAGACAGCTTTCAACTCACGAAAATTTTTATCTTTAACTATTGGGATCTAAAATGTTCTGAATGGCATCTGGTGGCGAATTGAGGAACTAAAACACTGCGTGCACTTGTGTCAACGATCAAAAGTGACAGCTTGCGGAAAGGTTGAGAAGTGTAAATATTTGCAACATTATTGTATTATATAATAAATATTTAAATTCTAGATGTTACTGATTTGAATATGCGTTCTGTTGTGCAAAGTGTCAACTAACCTGTAACAATATAATAAGGTTGCGTTGCAGTGTTTACACTTTTCACCTAAACCAGCTTTGCAGGAACACACTACAGACTTAATCGCACCGTTTCTGTCAATTGTCATTGAGATTTCATGTGGAACATCTTTTAAACTTGACGTTTTCAAACACAGAGATGTGATTGTTATCTTACCATCACATCATTTTTCTAATGATTTTCCACATTGTATAATATGTCCAGTTTTTAAAATACGCTCAGCTTGTGTAGAATTGTTCTGACAAGGGCTTAAGCCGGCCCATTTTTCAAGAGTTAATAATATTTTTTAATTAAAAAGAAACCATACACTTTGATTGAGTTTTGACAAGTGCACGCTTAGGTCCGCCATATTGAATAGGTCACGCCTCTATTTTAGATCTCAATTGTTATCTAGTCACGACAAATCCGATTATATATAGTTAAATTATTCATTCATTCAGTCATTACTCAGTATTCTCTTTTACCTTTCAATGTACAGCCATATTATCAAAAATTTAAATATCTAATTTAAATTTAATAAAATAACTATTTTTTTAAAATTTTGAATAGTTTTCAATGTTATTGTACATTAAAATATTATATATATATATATATATATATATATATATATATATATATATAATTAGCCGAAAAAATATTAATATATTATAATGTATTCTATAAGAAATAACTTTATCTAACCATACAAAAGTACAAAAGAATTTTTTTCCTGTCAGCGAAATAAACATAAAAGGATGATTGTACATCATATTCCACACAAAAAAACATTTCATTTCGTTAAACTCGACATCAAAAAAATTTAGCCTGAAAATATGCCGCTTATTACACTAACTATATATGCCAGGAAAATAAATCTTAACTTTAAACAAGAATGTACTTGAGAAAAAATGTGGAAAATTTTGTATTTCTTGTAGAATAACATATTTCTACTTATATGCACCACGAAAATCCGTTTTAAAATTCATGGATGTCGGCGAATATTTGGTAAATCTCTTTTTATATTGATGGATTCAGTAAACATGTAGATTTACATATTTGAATTGTATACAAATAGGCAATAGATGGATGCTTTTCAAATATACTTCCAGATGTTATCCGAAAAAAAAAAACAAATGTTTTTATATTGATGTTTTTAGATTAAATATGTAGTTCTCATGTTTACCAGAAACAAAAATTTTGTTAAAAGAAATTTTTTTAATGGAACTGAATGCTTGTTATAAAATTACATGCATATATACACAATTAGGCTATGTACCCAAAAGGGTGTTGCACAAACTCTTTCCACTATCTACAGATTAGTTTTCTCTAGACAAGTAAATTTTGCTTCATCCACAGTTTTGATACCTTTTATACATGCTTTTATGCATATTAATACTACTTGGAAACTTTCGTTTACGCAAAACACTCTCAAACATACCACTCAGACGTGGGACCGGGACGTTTTGCCGCCGGACATTTTGCCACGAACGTTTTGCCGCCTCGACATTTTGCCGCCGGGACATTTTGCCGCCAGGCAAGTATTAGGCGTAGCTTTTGGTAGAAAACAAAAGAAGAGATAATTCGATGAAATATTGGTTAGGTTAGGTTAGGGTAGGTTAGGTTAGGGTAGGTTAGGTTAATAGGTTGTTTGTAGGTGTTTGTCTTCTACGCCTAATACTTGCTTGGCGGCAAAATATTCCGGCGGCAAAATATTCCGGCGGCAAAATGTCGCGGCGGCAAAACGTCCGGCGGCAAAATGTCGCGGACTCCTCAGACGTATACCTTCAAAATTATTCAAATATATTTTTTTAACTAAACATTCATTAGACATTCGTGCAAGATGACCGAACCATTTTAACTGGCTAACACCAACTTTTGCAACAACATTTTTTTCAATTTCCCACTCATCATACACAAATCTATTTTGTACTCGATATTCCTTCTAGTTACACCACGTACGCTACGTAAAATTTATATTTCTACAGCAGTAATTTTTCTTTTATATTTTTGTAGCTAAACCCAATATTTATTGCCATACATCAACTTAGGCACTAAAATAGCATTGTACACATATATACTCAAACAGGCTTTTTTGGAAACATTTACGTTTCTTAAGGCACTCAAACTTTACAATCAGCATTAATTCTTTTTTCAATCTCACGAGCAAAACCACCGTCTTTAAACAATAAACTACCCAAATGCACAAATTCATCTACCTGTTCTAAACGTGCACCATCAACAGATACATTACATTCAGTTGTCAAGTAATTTTTTGCAAAAATTATTATTTTGCATTTATCAACATTCAAAACAAGATTCATATCCTTATCTACAACATTCAGCCAAAACAACTGAACGTCATTAGCATACGCTAATGCAAGTACAACACAATTATATATATATATATAATATATATATATATATATATATATATATATATATATATATATATATATAATTACCATTACCATACATGGCTTTCCGAAGAAGAACATCCATATATAAATTAAATAGCCAAATAGGCATTACACAGTCCTGTTTCATAAAAAAAAATTGTTGTCAACATTAAGGGTTAGTTATGTAAAACATTATTAACTTATTCAATAATTAACTGTCAACAGTCTTTGAAGGGCCTTTGAAGGGATCATTTGACAATATAATCCTGTCGTTTTTTGGCTGAAATATTTAATAACTTTTTTAATTAGCTATAAATATTCGTCAAAATTTCATTGCTAAAATTGTTAAGTAAACAAAATACTTGAAAAGTATTGAAAGCGTATATAATTTTGTCAATAAATTCACACTCCGTAAAATCAGCGAATCAAAATTAAAATAATTGGAACACAATAATTCATATCAATCGAATACATCTCACGCTAAGTGAAACAAAACAAACTGCGTTTACAAGCTAAAAATCACATCCCCATTTGTGAAAAGTTATACCAGACGTGCGCGCGTAAATTTGTCAGTGTGTTCTATGTGTGATTGTGTATTTTTCATTGACAGCCATTGTTTAACACGAGCTTCAATAGGTTACAAGTACTAAAGTTTTGAAATTCAACGAGTGAAAACGACGTCTATTACATGAATAGAACATGTGTGCGTATGTGTTTATATATGTATGAGTGTACGAGCATTTATGCGGAGTGTCATGGCCATAGGTTGCCATAAAAAAAATTGCTAGCTATTATGTCAATGTTCAGTTCGGAGTTCAGCTGCATTTCAGCATGTATCTATCGTTCCTGAAAGCTTTTATTTGCCTTTTAACATTGACTTTTCGGCGGAACAAAATCGAAAGTGACAAATATTTTCAAATATAATCTTACTACTATACTAATTATGTAATAATATAATAATTGAATATGTAATTACAATTATGTAATATAATAATTGAAGTGTTCGGCGATAATTTTAATTATTAAAAATTTCTGGTATATTATATAAAATCTAATTGAGTTTTAATTATGTTTTTATGTCAGCTTTTAGGTAATTTAGATTCATTCAAATTAATATTCATATAATATAAAAATATAAATATTATAATATATATATATATATATATATATATATATATATATATATATATATATGTATATAATATAATGATTATATAAAAATACACGTATTTTTTTTATCGACAACCGTTAAGGTTTCTTGAGTAAAAATTACCTACAAAGTTTAGAGTAAACTTTATTTTTATTCTTTATCTCGAAAACTATGTATAGAACAAAAGTGTAAATCTACGAATACCTTCTTTTTTTAAGAATTATCCACCGATGGTATTAGTTTTTTCTATACAATTTATAGTTACCCTTTTGCACTCTTGACATATATTCTATTGAATATGTATAATTGTTTTGTATTATTTTTCAAAATTTTGCTTTATATTAAGATAGAAGATAGATAGATATTTGTACATTTACACTTTTGTTATAAAATTACTTTGCGGGTGATTTTTATCTCCTAAACCTTGACGGTTGCCGATAAAAAAATACAGGTTACTTAGTTTTTAGTGTTCTAGTTGAATACCAAATCTCATTTAAATCGGCGATGAACACCGCGATATGTTTACTTGTTAGTTTTGCTAATGAAATACTTGATAACAAATCTTCTAAATAATCTTTTAAAATGACTGTTTACTAACAAATATTTAACTGACCTAGTACCAAGTTCTTTAAATTGGTGACTATTTGTAAAAGAACTGTTTTATTCATGTTTCCTAATTTACTACAAAGAAAGTTTATTTTCACTAATAATAATTTGTACTTCCAGTAATGAATAAAAGAATAAAATAAAAATAAAATATCGCTATTACTCGTACATGTTTTAAAAATGTTATTTCATTTTGACGTATTTTTGGTTGAGTTTAAAAACACACTGAAATTTCATTTTTAAATTATTATATTTTTCGATTTTGAACTTTATATAATTCATTAGGAACGAAATATTTACACAAGTAATAATGAAATAAATTTTGTATAGAATTTCCAAAATTTTAAGTCTAAATTTGTTGAATCAATATGTATTTAGAAACTAGTTGTTATTAAAATTGTTCCTATGTATATAGATATGAAGAGAATATATATGATGGACCTACAATGCGTATAGGTATGCTAAATCAACAAGTAGTTCGTAAGCAAAATACATTGTGATATCAACCAATAACCAATCAAGGTAACATTCATCCAATATATTTGATGTGCATAATTAATTACTCTCCATATTTACTTATTTATAGATTTAGCTAAACAATTGAGACTAATAAAGATAAACTGTATTGTAGATATTCTGTATACATTGGTGATGGTACATTATTCAAATAATATATAATAATGGTTATTACACATGGGGATGAAATTTTCGAGTAAAGTACTAAACAACTTTTAACTAGGAAATTACAATTTTTGGTCGGACGTTGCAGAAAAAAGATACACTATATTAGTAGGATAGATAATACTACAGTCTGGTAAGCTGAGAGAAAATTCAAAAGCTTCAAGAATACAATCATATTATAAATTTTTGCATAATTTGCCACAATATATTCGCTAATTTAATTGCTACTTTATTATACGTGTTACAACTATTGGCATAGTGAATTGTCAATAGATGGCGTGAATTTCAAATAAACAAATGTGGACGAAATGTACATTTGATGTTTACCAGTGGCGTGCGCGTGTAATAGCAAAGTCGAGTAGTTTTTCCGTGTTTTCTGTCTATAATTTTGTTGTTTTCTTTTCTTTAAATAAAACTTTGTTTAATATTTTAATTTGTAGTTTTAAGTTATTATTTATTTTTGTAGAATATAGAAATATAAGAAACAGTATTTTACTCTTAAATGTCAAAATGTGTAAATTTACGTATATGAAAATAAAATATTATACGCTTTTGTTGTACTATTGAATAAATAATATTATATATTCAATGGTTGTACATTTCTACGAGATTCTACGATATTTTTTTAAAATATCAATGTAGTATTTACATAATAATAAAACTCGAAATTAAAATGAGATATTTAAAATTTGTAAAAAGCAATATGTTTAAATGTATTAGATAACGATTTTTGCTTAAACTAAATACAACTGCGTATTGCAGTTTAGACAGTTTAAAGAGTAAACAATAAATAAATTTAAATTCTAGTTAAACTTTTCTACAATATTTCCCAAAAATCCTAAACATAACAATTTATACTGGAATTATTTAGTAGTGAAATAAATTTTCGATATATTTTTTATTTATTACAATACAGAGAACTATTCAGCGATTAAGTCATATTGATTTACGGGTTCCCTTAGTTGGTGGACGCCTACTTCGCTTTTCCGGGTTTTGCATCCAGAATTTACGCCACTGTTTACGCTATTCTGTCTACAATATTGATGATTTATATTGTTATATTTTGTTACAAATTGTACATTGCAACACAAAGTTTATTATATATAAAATCCGGTTTATATATATATATATATATATATATATATATATATATATATATATATATATATATATTTAAATACCGTAAATTTATCGTATTTTCTGATTTTTGATTTTTTGCTTAACTAAGGCAGCGTTCGTTACAATGAAATAATACACTGTGTTATATTTCTCTAGGATACAATCTAGTTTCTTTACACCAGGTCGAGTACGGGTCAGGAATGGGTCAGATACGGGTCGGGTACGGGTCGGGTGTGGATCGGGTTAGGTCGTGCCGGATCGGGTTAAAAAAAATTGAAAATGCGCATCTCTATACCGAATGCGTTCTTTCTCTTCGTAGATACATTGCTTATTTGTCAACTAAAAATGGTTAAATTGTATATTTATTTATTATATTATTTATTTATATTATATATTTATTTATTTCGGTCACACCAGTGGCGCAACCAAGGGGGGGGGGGGACGGGCTTCGCCCCCGTCCCCCCCCCCCAAGGCTAGAAGAATTAGCACAATTTTTGTTCATTTAGTCATATATTCAGTAGTCACTTCTAACGCTACAATTATTTACCCCAAAATATTGAACCAACATTCATTATTTTAAACTATTAATTATTCGATTCATGTAAGATAAAGTGGAAATCTGGTTAGTATTTGCTTTTTTTTTTGCTTCTCCAAGATAAAATTCTTGGCCCCCCCCCAAGACAAAATCCTGGCTGCGCTACTGGGTCACACACATTTTTAATACATACACACCAAAATGAAAATTTGAGATTTTAGATTTAATCCTTAACCACATAGATGTATTTTTACTGGTAGAACAATTCTAATTAATAAAAAAAAGAACAATTTGTAAAAATACAAATAAAAGTTTTGAAAGTGATTTTTGTTAAAAGTACTTTCGACGTTTATTTAAAATTACTTATTAATTATTTTCAAACAAAATAAAAATGCTTCAGAATTAAGTTCTGCATAATTTGAAATTGAAATACGAGTTTCGATATACTTCACGCATATCATCATTAGGAAAAGTATACAAATGACATAAATAATGAACAAACAAAATATAGAAACAAGTTACCGAAAGTTACTTTTAAACGGTTTATTTTAATTTCATAATATCATTTGTAATAAAAATACCGAAATAAAAAAAAACCCATATCTGATAAAAGGTAGAAACAAAAATTTATTTTATAATAAATCAAAAAAGCATTTTTTTTTACAAAAAAAGGTGAGAATACGGGCCATGGTTATTTTTGCTAAATATATTAATTTATAGAAATTAATAATAATAATTTTTTTATTAAAAATAAAAGCACCAAAATTTGTTTTGCTAATTTGAAGAAAAATTTCATTTGAAGGAAACGACAGTTAATGATGAAATTTGATATAATTAATTAAAATTTCTAAGAGCTACATGGGAGTAGAATTATTGTGTGAATAGATAATTATTCAAAATATTACCACGAAATCGTACAACAGGCCAAAATTAATCTAGAAAGTTATCAAGCCATATGTACGAGTAATAGGTACATTAACATTTGACTACATATGTAATACATACAAATATTCCGACTAATTTTACATACACATACAGAAACATATATGTATGCTTAACTTAATTTCCTCGTATATGTGCATGTCATGGTAAGTTAAATTAAGTGTGGTACGAGACATTAATTAGCTAGAATCAATTTGCGATTTATAGATAAGCCACAGGATATTAAATACATCCGTACACTGTTTTCTAAATCATCTTCGAACTGGATCGTGTTACATAATATTGTGCGCGCTGCGCAGTGCTTCAATATTCAAGATGAGATTTTGTGTTAATTTATTTTTTGATGAGCATGAAATTAAATATTGACAGCTCGTTTAAGATAGGATATTTAATTAATAATTATTGTTTAAATATAGAGTATCTATTTTACGGTAAAATAATTTACTGTTCATAATATTAAAAAGATTCTAAATTTGTTGTTATATAGCGATAAAAATTGACTTAATTAATATTAAATTTAACAAGATTAAATGTGTATGCGAATAAATTCATATACAGGTATGGACCACTTTGATATTAAAAATGTATATTTCTTTGAAATATACATAAGTAGAAAAATTGTTATAAAAAAATGCAATTATTAAAATTACTTGATATTATTTATTGTTATAATAAATGATGGTATACAAATAGGTGATTGTGTTGTACCTGCTTTAGCGTATGCTGATGACGTGGTTGTTTTGGCTGAATCTGAAGAACAACTGAGAAGGATGATTGATAGAATTAATGTTGTTGGTAAAGATATGAATCTTGTGTTGAATGTTGATAAGTGCAAAGTTTTAGTTTTTGAGAAGGGTGACTTGATGACTGAATATAATGTATATATTGATGGTGCACGTTTAGAGCAGGTAGATGAATTTGTGTATTTAGGTAGTTTGCTGTCTAGAGATTGCCGTTTTGATCGTGAAATTGAAAGGAGAGTAAATGCTGGTTGTAAGGTTTTGGGTGCTTTGGGAACTTTTGCTAGGAATGTAAATGTTTCCAAAGAAGCTCGTTTGAGTATATACAATGCAGTTTTGGTGCTTACGTTGATGTATGGTAGTGAATGTTGAGTTTGGTTGCAAAAGCATAAACGGAAAATGACTGCTGTGGAAATGAGATTTTTATGTGGGGTATGTAGTGTAAATAGGAGAGATCGGGTACGAAATAGATTAGTGTATGATGAGTGTGAAATTGAAAAAAATGTTGTAGCAAAAGTTGGTGTTAGTCAGTTAAGCTGGTTCGGACATGTTGAGCGAATGTATAATGAACGTTTGGTTAAAAAGATTTATTTGAATGATTTTGATGGTATACGTTTGCGTGGACGTCCGATGAGTAGTTGGAGTGGTATGATTGAGAGTGTTTTGCGTGAGCGAAAGTTTCCAAGTAGTAGGAATAAAAGAGCATGTGTGAGAGGAATTATGAATGTGGATGAAGCAAAAGTTGCTTGTTTGGATAGGAATGTTTGGAGGCGACTGATTTCGGGATGATGAAAAGAGTTTGTGCCACACCCTTTTGGATACATGGCGTGATTGTGTATGTATGTATGTATGTATGTAAATATTAATAAAAAAATAATTTATTTTTTCTCTGCCAAAGTTTACAGTATTGTTCAAACTAAAATTATATGAAATCAAGCCAAATATGTTCTAAAAATTTTATTAAATAAAGTTGTCAATATTCGAGTCTCTCGTAACCAACAAAATTATTATGAATCAAATATAAGTATTTCTAAAGGTTAGTCGATGCAAAACAAAATAAAAATTTCTAGAAGTTTCTCAATAATTTGTAGAGAATCTTTATTACGAAAACAGATAATAACAATATGTCAATTGCAAGCGATTTCAAAGCGAATGAAAATGACAGCTTACAATATTTACGCACTAATATACAAAGAAAATTCACGTCATTTGTAATAGAAATTGTTACTCTTCCAATATGATATTTTTAAGAGCCCTCAGTTTGTCATCTGTCCACTTATTACGATATCTAATAATATTGGAAATATCTTTCGTTCTGTTTACTATTTGATTTTTTTTCCTCTTAGTTCTTTTGACGTAAACAGAAGATTGTGTTGGTCCTCTGAAAAATAATATTTCAAATTGGTTGATTATTTGCAGGTATTGTTGTTAGGATTATACAAAAACGTGTTTCTTATATTTGCCGCAATTACAATTTTATTTTTATTTTTTTTTATTGTTTTTATTTATAAGGTAATATAAATTAGCGATAATTGTAAGCCGATTCAATGATTGAGTAACTTGTTAAATTGTAGGGAAAACAATTCAACATTTGATTATTATCAATTTTACAAATACACAATTAAACTTTGTTTAAAATTGTATAATAAAAGTGATTAAAAAAAAAATCATCGTTAATAATTAGATAAGAATGACCGGTTTTTTCAAATGTTTTATTTGAAGATAAAACTTATTAAAATGTCAGTAAAAGACACGAATTAATTGACGAGTAGCAAGAAAACGAAAATTAATGACAAAAGTTTATAGTAAATGAGGTATTGTACGTGCAGTCTGAGAGCTTGTGAAATTAGAATGCCAGATAAAATGTCTGATAAAGCAGCGGAGAAACAAGCAAATGAGACAAACATTTACCTCATCAATTATGCACGTACTTACCAAACTTGAGAGCTTATTATTAATTTAGAATTTTGCTATTTTGTCATTGGATAATATTGTGCAAATGAAACTAGAAAACTAGATGGTGCAGTTTTTTTTAAAATAGAATAACATTAATAGCAATTTACAAGACAAAATTGAAATTTACATAAATTATATGCAAATTATGTTTTATTAAAAATAAATTATATAACAAACAAGTGAAATATATAATAATTAAATTATACAAAAATTGAAAGAAGAGTTAAAGCTGGTTGCAAGGTTTCGGGTGTTTTCGGTACTTTTGCTAGGAATGTAAATGTTTCTAAAGAAGCCCATTTAAGTATGTAAATGCTTTTTTAATGTTTATGTTGATGTATGGTAGTGAATGGTGAGTTTAGCTGCAAAACCATAAAAGCAAAATTAATGCTGTGCAAATGATATTTTAACGTGGTGCATGTGGTATAACTAGGAGGAATCGGGTACAAAATAGATTAGTGTCTGATGAGTGTGAAATCGAAAAAAATGTAGCAAAAGTTGGTGTTAATCAGTTAAGATGATTCGGACATCTTGAGCGAATATCTGATGAACGTTTTATTAAAAAAAATTATTATATGAATGATTTTGAAGCTATACGTTTGCGTGAACATCTGATGTGTAGTTGGAGTAGTATGATTGAAAGTGTTTTGCGTCAGCGAAAGTTTTCAAGTTGTAAGAATAGAAGAGGAATAATGAATGTGGATGAAGCTAAAGTTGCTTGTCTGGATAGCGATTTTCGGAGGAAACTGAAGATAATGGAAAGAATTTGCGTCACACCATTTTGGGTACATGGCGTGATTGTGTATGCATATATGTATGTGGTACGTATATAGTGCAGTTCAGCATTTCGGCACATAAAGTATGTAGAAGATTTCATTTGGTGGAGGTAAATAAAAAGTTGTGGTTGTCTAAATGTTAATTTTGGTACACGAAAATATATATTTGATAATAAATAGAAAAAAAAAACCACTTTCTTATACAGCAGCATCTTCAGGAATCTGATACTACATACATAAAATATGTATACTAAAAATATTATTTAAGTATTTGGTTAAAAATTTACGTTTTTGTCACGCAATTTATGGCATATTTGAAACTGGCAACTGGTCATGTAAATGCACACAAAAATTTCGGTTAATTCAAATTGTGTTTTTTTTATTTTTTCGGAGATTGCAATGATGGCAGTTGAAATTGAATAATACGGTGTGACTGATTTTAATGGAACCATACTGATTTTTTTCTATTGTAGGGATTTCAAAAAATTGTGAAAAATGATGGCGCAGAATCAAACTGTCAATTTCTGGTAGCTAGTTCGACATTTTAAAATACTTTGGAGTGAGGTTATAGGAGTTTTTCGGTAAATGGAGGGGGACATAGACAGTTGATTCTTTGTCACTATATTGAATACGTCATTCTAGAATGCCCTATTGATCGAATAAAAAAAATATATATTTTAGAATAAGTTTCTGGTTCTATTTTAAATATGCATTCGATTTTGTGTTTAACAACAAACTATAATTAGAAAAAAATAATGTATTTATTAAATAATTTATTTAGAATTATTATTCTTAATATCAAAACAATTTTCAAATATATATATATATATATATATATATATATATATATATATATATATGGGAATTGTAGTCAGATTTGGATGACGTTAAATAAAAACTTCAAATCTAGATTCTTAACCGAGCTTTCGGTGTAACTTATCACCTTCTTCAGGGGCTTGTTCTGAAAGAGATAAACATATTTAATGAAATTTTTTTCTCCTTTCAACATATTTAATGTAAGCAGCCAACATAACGTATATGAGTTATATGTGTAGAATTATTGTGTTGCTATACAACTATTAAGTAACTTATTATTTTCTAGTACAATGATAATATCATTATTTTGCTAGTAATGTAATATTTGTTCTAAACCATTAGCAAATTAGTTTATAATTTTTCAAGATATGCCCAATGTGAAATTAGCTTATGATTTATAGATTTATACCATTCGACGCGTGCTCAGTATATTTGAAAACAGTTGGTATGGAGAAATTTATAATAAATTTGTGCCACATACGGTGTTTTCAGTAGCGTAATATGAATATTTTTTATACGCTTGAAGAATAATATTCATATTTGATCAGAATTAGTGACATGAGAACAACCTTGTTATATAAATAACAATGTTTACATATCATAATACAAATTTTCGTTATATAGAATCTTTTACACAAATGTTTACCGATATATACCCCCATTCAAAAACTTACAATTAATGTAATGTAAATATCTTCTTTGCTCATAAAAGACAATTTGCATATGAAAGTAAACAACAATGAAATGTATGCAAATTGTTTGCTTATCTGCATTAGATTTTATATACATTTTCTGCTACAAATAATTGTAACCTTGCAAATAACTTACCAGTTAAATACTATTTCAATTTTATTAAATTTACCTATGTGCACACGGTCTCATATGGTTATTCGAAGTAAATATGTCTTCTAATTTATATAAAGTCATATACATATGGTGGCTGGTTTGTTGTTTACATCAGAGAAAATTTGCATTTTCTAACAATAGTACCAGAATGTTATCAAAGTTGGCTTGAGCATATAAAACCAAATACTTTGTTTACATGTCACATATATTTACGTTCTAGTCCAGCTAGTTTTTATTATAATAGTACAGTGTACAGACTTTTGCCATGGAAATTGAAAAAAAAGGCTGTATCTAGCACAAAAGATAATTTTTGAGAGCATTAGACAAAAGAGAAGAAACTTGATTGTAAAAAAAAAACAGTTTGAAATACAATCAGTGCAGTAAGTGTACGTTATTTTCTATTGAATTTAATCGAAGTTAACACTTTGGGAGCTAACAATAAACTGATTTTCGCATCATTACGTTGTATTGTTATTGTAGTTATTGCAGTTTTTCTTCACATGTGCAGTTATTTCTGTCTGGAAATACTTGTTTGTGTTATAGCGGTATAGTGTTACGTGTATGTGTTGATACTGTTGATGGGTTTTTGTTATCACTTGACTGCAAGGGAAAAGTGGTATAGATATTGGTACAGTGTCTGTAATATTAAAAAAAAAAATTGTGTAGAAATCCTTCATATAGCCTCTAGATGACGAATTTTAACTTAGTTTATGTGAGTGTATGAATGAGAGTCGTCAGTCAAAATTTTGTGATCTCCTCCTGATTTTAATGAAATTTTCAGAATAAATTTGTCTAGTGCCCAAGATGGTTATGTGGTTTTATTTTTTTCAGTGATGCCAACTTTTCGAGAAACAAATTATTAAAGTTTTTAAAAATTTATTATGGCGATGTTATTTAACCGATTTTACTCAATTTTATTATAAAAGATTCTACTAGTATCCATATGAATTATATAATTTCAACAAAATATAATGTTGCCAAGTTTAAAAATTCATTATGCCCAAGTTATTTAACCGATTTTAATCAAATTTTCACAAAAGATTCTCCTAGTGTCAACATAAATTATGTAATTTTAACAAAAGACAGTGTTGTTAATTTATCGAAAAAAAAAATTACTAAAGTTTTTTTTGATCAAATTTTCTTACAGACGATACCGTAGCAACTACATAAATTATATAATATTAGCAAAATACAGTGTTGTCAACTTTTGGTGAAAAATTAAAATTTATACCTATTTCTTACCATTTATGTGATAATGTAAAATGGTCTATATATATATATATATATATATAGGTTTATCCATATACTTCTAATTTTGTTACATCTAACTTCTACACAAGTTCTGTTGTATTTAACTGGTGTTTCTATGTATATTCTAGTTAAGTAAAGTTTTAAGTAAATATTAATTTACACACAATGATTATATATTTAGTTTCGTATTTTTACTTTTTTTAATTTACATATAAATAGAATAAACTAAGCAAAGATAGCATTCAATAAAAAGACAAATCTTTTACATTCACTACTTTAAATTAAAAAAAAAATTGGGAAAACAACTAATGTAAATATTTGTGTAGAGAGTATTCTATAATGTGGAAGTGAAACTTGGTCAGTCGGAATAGAAGAATAGAATAGAAGATTTTGAGATGTAGGTGTTATCGAAAAATGATGAAGATTAAATGGACGAATTATGTAACAAATAAAGAAATATTGAGACGAATAGAAGAAAGACTATATTTGTGGAAAACTCTGAGAACGAGAAGAGATTTATGGATTGGACATATCATTGGACATGACGGATTGGTGAAAACCTTACCAGAAGGCATGAAAGATAGAAAAAAAACCTGTAAAAGAAGGCCAAGAATAAAATATTCAAGACAGATAATGCAAGACATGGGTTGTAATACATATAAGGAAATGAAAAGAATGGCTTAAGATAGAGAATTGTGAAGGCAAGCTGTAAACTAATCTTAGGATAGCAAACAGAAGAAATAGAATTTAAAATAGAGCATAGTAAACTGTAGTAGAAAAAAAATTATATATATATATTTAATTGAAATATATTTTATAATGTTTTTCATTTAAAGCCGAAACAATTTTTAACTCATGTCAATTTTATGTCTTAGTGCCAACAATTATTGTAAATTATTGTAAATATTTATTCTGTGTAATTTTTATTTTGTAATTTTGTATTTTTGTCAATGTTTTTATATTCTAACCTATCCTGTAATTGGATTCGTCTGTTGGATAGAGTAATTTAAATAAATAAATAAATAATTTTATGGATACCGCATACATAAGACAAATATTACTTTTTCGAATATATTTAGAATTTGGAAACAATATTTTTTTTTCTGCTACATATAATTAGTTTTATTTTAAATTTATTACTAACTAGGACCACAATCGATTGGTCAAAAATTCGGATAATTTTTTTTATATAAAAATATTGAGACTTAGAAAAACCAAATTTCATGGTGTTTAAAATTAATTATTTTAAGAGTCAAATATAATAAAAGTATAAACAAACAATGTTATTGAATCATCTACCATTTTTGAGCTTAAAACAACATTAGTAGTAAATAAAACTGTTTTAGGTTAAAGTTCTGTATTAATATTTATTTATAATCGACGTTTTCATCAGGAAAACTGATACAAATGACATTTATAGTAAATAACAGAACATAGAAATAAGTTACTAGGTAACAAATAAGTAACTAGATCAAAAAATGTATAGATTTTATTCAACTCAGTACCTTCACAGTGAAATCTATAAATTTTGTGATCTAGTTAATATTTGTTACATAGTAACTTGTTTCTGTATTTTGTTATTTATTAAAAAGTGTTATTTGTATCAGTTTTCCTGATGAAAACGGACATTGAGTTTGTCGAAACGTCGATTATAAATAAATATTAATACATAACTTTAACCTAAAGCAGTTTTATTTAATATAATAATTTTTGAAAATTTTTTACTATGTTAACATTAGTACTACTACTAATACTGGAACTACTTCCAGTATTTAGTTCAGACTAAAATCTCCAGGGGATCATGGAAATGTACGGGAAGGGATATTATTAGTAAAATATGCAAAAAAATTACGTATAAAATAAATTTTTATTTATAAATAATAATCTTGAATTGTAGGTGTCGTGGCGTAGTTGCGTTTTGTATTATTTTGCGGCAATCTTTGAAAACCCTGCATTGATATTTTTTGGTTCGACATTTTCCCGAAGAGAGGGGTTAGCCTCCAGCACTCCTAAAATAAACACTGAATAGTTCTGCGTTAAAAACCCAATTTAAATCCAATTAACATCTATTTAACTTAATTGCCGCACTCTAGCAAATTTGCTTCTTCAATTTTCAACTTTGCGTTTATAATCGAATCAAACTGATCGCTTCATGTTGGGATATTAGTCCTTAAAATGCATTCACATCTACTTGATAGCGCGTCAGCCATTAACCCTCCAGTAATCGTGGGAGCGATTTACACTCGATTTTCAATCAAAGTGGCCTGTGCTTACGACTCCGGATCCATCGAACAAATTAGGTCAGAGTACGAAATGCCTCTCATCAGAAGAGGAAAATAGGTTCGTACTGCGAAGGTCAACTCTTTAAGTTGTCCGTTGCAAATTTAAGCGATGCAGTGATAGATATGCAAGATGGAGAACATATTTAAGTGTATTGACAATTATTGAATTTGTTTAATGTTTTTTGGTTATGTTTAAAAATTAAATCAATGTATAATGTCCACAAATTTTTTTTATTTTCAGTTTAGAATCTATTGTATAAATAAAAAAAATTGCATATATTTTTGAATTACCAGGTCAATAATATACGACATTTTTTCGTATGCAGTTTTAGGACAAAATCGTTAGTAAATAAATATAAGTAAATAAAACAGTATTAGTAATACAATATATGCATAAATACTAATGGTAAAAATAAATAATTAATATTTAAAAGCGGATGTAATAATTCAGTTTTCTGTGATGAGGTAAATAAAAAAGAAATATTCCAAAAGTACAACCAGCCGTATTTATTAAATTTACTACATCAATGATTTATTAATTTATTAGTAATGAACATAAACAATATTTACAGATTTCATTTAATCAATTGTACGTAACGTATCTACATACATTCATGCATGAATTATAACATGTTTGTATTTATTATGCTCATAATTTGTAATTATACAATGTATAATTTTAATTTTAAATCGCATTTAAAATTTCGATTTAAAATTTTTATTACCGATAAAATTTTCAAATCAAATGCAATCGCAATGTTTCGAGTAAAATGAAAATGAATAATTCTATTCGTTTTGTTTTTTACAGTTACGAGTATAAGGGAAAGATTTGCTTGCAATTAGTTTGAAAATATAATTATACAGATAAAAATTTTATTAATCCATTTAAGGCAACTGTTGCATTTACGCGACACTTGTTTTTATACATTTTTATCACTATTTTATTTTATTCAGTTTAGCAACCAGCAAATTTTATATATATTTTTATATTATCGTAAAAAGAAATCAATTTTATAATTTTTTTTACAAATTTTTATTTACATTTTAAATACTTAAGTCTAATGGTTTCTTTTTACTACTTTGACTGTAAAAAAAGTAGTATAGCGTTTGGTACGGTGTCTGTGACATTTAAAAAAAAAAAAAAAAAATTGTATAGAAATCCTTCATATAGCCTGTAGACGAATCTGAACTTAGTTTATGTGGGTGTATGGATGTGCGTCGTCAGCTCGCTCGGTTGAAAGTCAAAATTTTGTGGCCGCAACTCCTCCTAGACGGTTCAACCGATTTTAATGAAATTTTCAGAATAAATCTGTCTAGTGCCCAAGATGGTCATGTGATTTTGTTTTTTTCCAGTGATGCCAACTTTCCGAGAAAAAAATTACTAAAGTTTTTAAAAATTCATATTGGCTACGTTATTTATCCGATTTTAATCAAATTTTCAGAAAAGACCAAAGCATAGAGAATGTTTGATCGTTTTTCACAGCCGTAAATTTGAATATCGTATTGGTAAATTGTATATTGAAAAAACTCTATTATGTTTGAAGAGAATTTCTATTGATTTTTTTGTGAGTTTATGTTCTCTGGGTATACTATACGTGGGATAACCTTCGCATTGCTGAAATAATTTCAAAAATTTGATTACTGAAACCGGGGCAGAATTAATCAATCATTTTTTTTTGGCAATTCCTCGTAATTGAAAATTATTTTTGAAAATTTGAATAATTTTATATTGTTCGATTTTTTGGATTTATACATACATACACAATCACAACATGTACCTTAAAGGGTGTGGTACGAAAAATACTGGAAAAATATTTAAAAAAACCTATTTTAAATATTTTATATCACATGCATGTTATTTATAATCAATTTTTCGAAACAATTAAAAGCAAAGCAAACACCAAAATTGTTCAAAATACATGTAAATTAAAAAAAAAAGATTTTTGTACTACTATACATTTTCAAAAAATATAATTTTTTTAAATAAAATTTTTTTTTTAATTTTATCAAAATACAAATATAAAATTTGAAAGCTAATTATTATAAATATTATATTTTAAATAGAAAATTATTTTGAAATTATGCAAGAGTTTCGTTGAGATATACTGTTTTGTTTCATCATTTTAGGTATTTTTTGCTTTGAGAACGCAAAATTTTTTTTCCAGTATTGTCTGGTATTATTTCGATTTTTCAATACGTCAGAAACACTACCCAAATCTTATTCGAAAAATAGTTTAAACCTGTTTTATGAACGTTTTTATTCAAACGAAAACAACATCTCCTTTATTTATATGTTATCTTTAAAATAATATATTAAATGAAATATTTGATTTTGTTTCAGATACTGACGAAAATGAGAAAAAATTTTACTGATGAGCTTCAGCTAGACTCAATGGCGAATGATCCTGAAACAGCTTACACACCGTACAATCAACGGCCTGAAACATACATTGTACCAGTACTATTTGCACTCATTTTTATAGTGGGTGTACTTGGTAATGGCACATTAGTTATTGTATTTATAAGGAATCGTACAATGAGAAATGTTCCCAATACGTAAGTCATTATTATATTATATTAGTTTTTTGATTGTCATGTTTAACAAAAGCTAAAATAATAATTTTTTTGTCACTAAAAAAATCAATAAGAATGTTGGTCTGGTTTTTCACTTTAGTTCATATCTGATTATCAACCGTTCATTACATCACATTATGATAATTTTTTATAAACTATAAAAAAAAATATTATAATCTGTGTTAAAGTTACTTTCGATGGTGATAATTTGTTAATAATTAACGAATAAATATTTAAGATTGATTTATTTGCACTAAATATTTGAGACATATTTGTGAGGAAATGCGAATTTATGCCATCTATATCTGTGTTTTTTTACCGAAAAACTCAGCTCAGATCAGCAAATATCAGTAACCTTCAAATAATAGATGTTTTATTTATCGTCTCGTAACTGAGTTCTAAGTGAGTGAATTGCTTCCCCCCTTACCGACACTGAGTTTGATATTTAGCTAGTGCTTAGCTGAGATTCAAGTGATTTAAATTTTCCTAGTTTCAGATTTGATAACGTGTTTGATACGTTGACATTTATATTTTGCGTATTTTATTGTGAAGTCAAACAATAGATATATCTGGGGCGAGTTGCAATAAATTATCAACGCAAACAATCCAAATACATTTAATATTTTAGGTTATATCATATGTGGAACTTAGATTTTAAATGTCACTTTCAAATAAACTGTTTTATTTATCAATACAACTCACTCAGCAAAACTTAGCTCAGCTCAGCTCAGCTCATTTAGAAGATTTACTGATCTGAGTGGAATGTAAAAAAAAAACACAGCTTATACTGCTACCAAGTGACAGCAAATATCCGGCATTGCTTTACATTACCAGCCACCTAATTGAGAGAGCTATTGACAGTTGGTAGCTGACAAATTTGTTCTAAATATTTAGGGAAAATAAACCAATCCCAAATATTTATTCATGGCTTATTTCAAATATTTATTCATAAATTATTATTAACAAATTATTGCCGTCTAAAGTGGCCTTTAGACACACTGGTATTACTGTAATTTAGAATTTGCATGTTTATAAACTATAATTTTAAATATATGAAATTTATTTTTCTGAAAATACGGTTACTTTTTGTTATGAATATGAATGTAAAAACTTTGGTAATTTAGCTTCAACATAGGTATCTAATTTAAAGTATGCCCATTTATTGTCGAAAAGATTAATTTATGTACTTTAAGAATGCCTTTCAAATCTTTTATTCGCAAAATTCATCTACATAAAAAAAACATCTTCAAAAAACTTAAGCGGCTGTTTTAAGTTTATTATTAATAAAATATAAAAATCGAATGTTTACATATTTTTAATAAAATTAACATGCGCATATTCAACAAGTTTGCATTTTTTTTAAAAGATATTAAAAAACTTTATAATGTAATTTTGGTTTAAAATTCATTGGATGGAAAATCAATCTTAATTGGAAAAGTAGCAAACTTTTGATGACTGGATTAATTAGTTTTATTTTCCAATAACATTTTCCAATATTTTTTCATGATACTCATTTTATCTAAAACTGAACTAATTTTCATAAAATTAGAAATGCGTATTTACATTTTTAGTTCATTGACTTAATTTATTTTTAGTAATTTATGTAAAATTATTTTAAAAAATTTCAATAATTTAAAATTATTAATTTGATTAAACATAATTTTTACTACTTATTACACATTTAATAAATTTATAAAAAAAAGTAATATTTTATTTCTATTCTAAAATCATTTAAAACAATAGTTTCTAATAATATTATTAAATCACAAATAATTTTATTGAAACAAATTTATAGAAATTTTAGAAATCTTGACAGTAATTAATATAGAATAATTGCCAAGATAATTATAATAAAATCATATCTGTTTTAATCTGTTTAAATATTACAGTATGACAGATTATAAACATGAACAATTTGGATTTACATTATATTTTAGTGTGTTTCAAATGTAGAACATGTACTAAACATAAGTTTTATTATGTATTTAGAACGATAAAATCAAAATTTGGTTACATCAAACCAAACATCCTTTAGTGACCAGGGATATTATATATGTAAATAAATGTTTGTCAACTTGACGAATGTAAATATGAATTATAATTTAATATTAAATTTTATTATAGAAATATTTATGAAAAATATAATAATATTCTAAGGTTGAGACTTTTTCTCAAAAATTTCACAAGTCATTGAATCGGCTTAGTAACTTGTGAAATTTTTGAGAAAAAGTCTCAACTTTAGAATATTATTATATTAATTTCACCAAATAACACTCATGAACAATTTTTGTTCCATGTTATTTTTGAAAAATATCAATTAGAAAATATAGAAATATTTATTGTTTATTGTCAAATTTTTTTCTACAACCACGCGAGTACTGCAATTTACTTTTTGTATGATACATACAATATTTATTTCATGAATCGTACCCCAAATGTACTAGGTTGTTCAAGTGAAATTTTAAATAATTTTTTTGCTAGATTACAATGTAATAATAATAATAATATTTATTATAGCTTTCGTTAATAGAGAATACATTTAAATACAATTATGTAATATAAAAAATACAAAACTTTAAAAAAAATACAAAAATGAAAAGGTGATATTGTTATATATAAACAAATATTAAATAATATGTAAATAAATAAAATATAATAAAATTGGAAAAAAATCAGTTTCATTTGAAAACAAATCTTATACATACATACATACACAATTACGCCATGTACTCAAAAGGGTGTGGCACAAACTCTTTTTGTCATCCCGAAATCAGTCGCCTCCAAACATTCCTATCTAAACAAGCAACTTTCGCTTCATCCACATTAATAATTCCACTCTCATACATGCTCTTTTATTCCTACTACTTGGAAACTTTTGCTCACGCAAGCCACTCTCTCAATCATACACCATTCCAACTACTCATCGGACGTCCACCTGCAAACGTATACCATTAAAATCATTCAAATAAATCTTTTTAACCAAACGTTCATTAGACATTCGCTCACATGTACGAACCATCTTAACTGGCTAACACCAACTTTTGCTACAACATATTTTTCAATTTCACACTCATCATACACTAATCTATTTCGTACACGATCTCTCTTATTTACACCACATACCCCACGTAAAAATCTCATTTCCATAGCAGTCATTTTTCGTTTATGCTTTTTCAACCAAATTCAACATTCACTACTATTAGGATCATTATTTGTGATTTTATTAAAACTTATTCAAAAATAAGCAAAACTTATGTCGTGACTTTCGGTATGTAATTTTTTAAAAGAATAATTATCTATATATTATAATGTTTGATAAAAATATCAAGAAATATTTTTTTAAAATTTTAAGTAAATAATTATTTGATATATTTTTGAAAATTCAAATTATATTTTTCTTTAAATGCTACTGCCATGATACTTAACAAACATCAATTTCTAAAAAAAAAATGAGAATTTTAGTTTTTGTTTTTATTGGTACACAAAAATTTATATGAAAATTTAAACTGTATAAATCAATATTCAGCGTACAAATACAAATCGTTCTATTGTTTGTGTTAAACCATTGATTAATCAATGGTTAAACTGAAACAAAAACAAACTAATAATATTTATACTAAAAATTATCAAATAAAATTTTTCTTTCAATTAAAAATTAAAATATCTGGACGTGTTTTTATATTAAATATTTTTATCGAAAACTTTTACGAACATTTAATAAAGAACTCGGACCAAACACAGACAAATCTGAAGATGACTGAAAAAGAAAAAGAAAACAATAACGAACCTAACAGGCAATTTAATAATATTTGAATTAATCATAACGCAGGTTCAAAACCTAAGAACAAAAGTTTATCTTTTCATTTATATTAATATTTTATTAATATTAATAAAGAATGTGTGTAAAAGATTTAGTATTTATACCTGATATATATATACAAAAGGATAATATCCTCAATCATTCGTGTTTATAATTATGTGATTGTAAGCATTTTTACAACCGTTAAAAACAGTTTTTTATGTCTACTCTAAAATCTAGTTTACAGCAGATAGGAGGTATTGTCAGATCACCGTCGATATATATGTATATACCGTGTGTTAACTTGGACCGTCGTACATAGGGATTTAGCATGTAAAATCAGACATGTGCGATTTCCTGCTTCCCAAATTATTTTACAAAAAAAACTTTGGGATAAATGTTTTAGGAAACACTTTTTACATGTAAATCAATCAATTAGCCTTAAAGTTGCCAAGAAATTGACTAAAAATGGCATTAGTCGGCCGTGCATTAGCATTTGTTTGATTTTTTGTTCCAATTTCACGGCTACTGTCATTTTCCAGTCAATTTTTTAACAACTTTAGATCTAATTCTTGACGTTAGGAAGGTTCCAATTGATTTGCATACAGAAAAGTATGCCCTAAAACATTTATCATAAGGTTTTTTTTGTAAAATAATTTGGGAAGCAGGAAATCGCACATGTCTGATTTTACATGCTAAATCCCTATGTACGACGATCCAAGTCAACACACTATATATATATATATATATATATATATATATATATATATATATATAAAATGTAATAACATTGTTTGATTTTTATTAGACTAGAATAAATTCTAACAAAAAAATATAATTTTGATTCTAGATACATCTTTTCTCTAGCCCTCGCGGATCTTCTGGTAATAGTCACCTGTGTACCATTTATTTCAATCATCTATACTGTGGAGTCATGGCCATGGGGCACGGCCGTATGTAAGCTGTCCGAATCTACCAAAGACGTGTCGATCGGCGTATCAGTATTCACACTAACAGCTTTATCGGCGGAACGTTATTGTGCCATCGTGAATCCTTTGCGAAAACTTCAGGCGAGTACTCCATGTTCGTTACCATAGTTGCTCTGTTTGCGTTTACATTTACGGGATATTCATGCCGCTACCTTTATTCGTGTCCCGAAAGGGTTAACAAGGCTTTCTTATCGCGAACAAATTTATGCTAGACACGTTTTCCAGATGCGTGTCGGGGCAATGAATGTATGTACGCATTTTACGGAGGATTAACAATTTTTTTTTTGATAAAAGTAAGGTTGACGCACATTTATGCGCAATAAAATTGAAATATGTTTATTATTAAATTGAAAAAATGCCGATTACTGACCTGTACAAAGTAATTTGTCAGTATATATTTAAGCAACAAAATAAATGAAATTTGTTGCGTAATAATATCACACAAGAAAATTGCATAACAAAGTAGCACAAATATATGTATATTTTACATTGCAATTTTAGTTATTTCATTTCGAGATACCAACTAATTAAACTAACTAAATGTCAATGTATATTATAATAATTATTGTTATATAATAATTGGTGTATAATCCGTATGTAAATCACATTATAATAAATATTATTTTAACATATTTTAATATGATAAGTTTCGATAAATGATTACACATATAACTTATAGTAACTTTTATAATAAATATTGGGAATAGTAAAAGTAATTAGAAATTGTGAAGTTGTGCAATAAAATTACAGCATGTTCCAATCCGTGCAATTTGTCCCGGCGACAAAATTGCACATGGAGTTTCTGTTTTACACAAGCAATTATCTGTGGGATTTTGATGCGCAACAAAATTGCATAAAAAAATGAAATATATATACATCTTTCAATTCAAATGAGGTAATGTTTTTTATAATATAACAGATATATCGTTTAAGTTATAGTGGATATTTCAAAAATTATAAAACTGTGGATAGCTGAGCAAAAGTGTGCGATGTTCTCCAAATATTAGGTTATTTAGATAATGCGGGTCTAAGTGGATAATTTTCGGTACCAGAATATGGAAGCAAAGATAATTGTAGATTGTGGCATATTAATGTGTCACTTTTGGTTACTTAATATGAAACAATTTTTGACACGTTTGTAAACAGAATATGAATTATTTAATATGGTTCAAAATTAATTTAATATTCTTTGTAGAATATTATACAATGTGTTTTAAAAATATACAAACAGTTTATCGTTATATAATAATTTGAAATAAAAATTTATTATTTTTGATTTTACTAATTTTTTATTTAAGAGGAGACATCATTCTAAGCGCTCTGAAAATAGGCAAAATTTGAAAAAAAAAAAATTTATTTACAAATAATAATGCAAACTATTCGATTTTATTGAATTTTGGAATATTAATTAAAGCTGCCACATACAATAATTTTATAAAACAAAATTTTATGTATTATTTTCAAAAATTAGAGAGATTGGGCAACCCCTGGCTGGCTAATAATTTTTATGTGTCCCGTAAAGACTGACATGTATGATGCTTTTTTCTCTATTCATATAGACCTAATGTAATCAATAAAAAAAAATTATTGATATTAAATAACTAACTAAAATTTATTCTTGGCTTGCTTAAAAAACTTAGTATTAATTTAACCTAATATCTAAAAAAAATTTGCCTACCCTGTGGTAAATAGTCAGAAATATAAAATAATTGTTTTAAATTATTTTAATTTTGAAATTTTTATTAGAAACATAAAATTTAAAAGTAATTTTATTTAAAATTATTAAGTTGTTTTAGAAATGTTACATAATTTTTATGTATGTGAAATGTAATTATCTTTAAATAACAGTTATTTAATATTAAATTACAAAATTATTTATTAAAGCAATATGATATACTCACATTTCAATCAATTTTATAATTAAAATATTAATTACAATTTCCATATTTTAAACTGTTAATTAAATTTTAGTTTTTCTTTCAACAAATAATTACTAAAATGATACCGTTTTTTTTTTATTTGCTCCACTGAAAACTTTTTTAAGCCTTTTTTTTGCACTAGTTATCTCGCTAGAATTTAAATTATTTTTATCAGAGCGTGAATAGATAAAGTAGTTTCCATAAAATTACAATCATGAAAAAGCTTAGCAATTAAAAGAAAATGTAAAGAATAGCAATAACAGTAATCGTAATTATTAAAATGTTTTAAAAGTAATTTTAGTTTTATCTAATCTAGTTTTGTTTGTCATTGTTATTAAAACTTGTAAAACAAATTTAAACATTGGTAACATTAAATGTAAGTTTACTAGAAAATTTTATTGTTTTAAAATTATGCTATACTGTATTTAAGAAACAAATTGTTATTAGAATGTTCAATAAATTATAATGAGTCAGTTACATTTTGAAATAAAAGATTTTTTTTTTAACGTATCAGAATATTTATATTGATCTAGAAAATCAATGCTGTTTTTATTGTTACTGAAAAATTCGAAAAATTTAAAGTGCACACTAAAATTTATTTTCTTACATATTTGACATATTATTACATTTTAAAATACTGATATTTATTTATTGTAATTATTATAGCAGTAATGACACAATTTGACATTTAATTTATATCATATTAGTCTTATTGTTTAATCCATTCATTTTATTTACAGATTGTTTTTGGAAATTTTTTATGCCCTGATGGTTAACTGAAGGTAGTTAATATGTGTATATCAAATGTTCGTATCTTAAATTAAGATTATTGTTTCACAATATCTGAATTTTGTAAAAAGGACTAGACTTTTTAATAATAACTAATTTTTACATTTTCTTGCAACAAATCTATAAAATTACAAAAATGTGGTATCTGTCTGTTTATCTGATAGATTATAAATAAAAAATTGATAAACTGAAAATTTCGGAATATTGTGTACACTGAGAAAAATAGATATTTAACAAATTGTATAATGATAAGTAGATATTTATTTGAAATATACGAGTATGTTTACTGTATTCACAAATTTATACATTTTTAAAATCTACTCACATATATATTTTAATACTATATTAAGAATTAAGACTGTAATACTATATACAAATTGATGGTATTAAATTTTTGTTTTTATTATATTTATAGTTAATTTTTAAATATACTTATTTTGTTATTTTTAATATCTTGTGTTTGTGTCACCTTTTTAAATATAAATAGCGTTACGGTAACTATCCATTTTTCTCAGTGTACATATAGTTAAAACTTTTAAGTTTACACATAGATTATAAGAACTATTATCATATACAATCTATACAGAAAATGATTATTATTATTAAACATCTAACTTAGGAATGGGGAATAACCAACTCTCAAGTTTTCTTGTTTTCTAAAAACATATCTTGTTGTTACCGGAATAATTTGATGACTTTTAAATATTTAAAACTTGTATCGTTGTATGTATAAACTTTTTGTATATTGCACTAACTATTTATACTGTAAAAAAATTAGACAGTTGGCAATCGTATTTTCTCATAAAATCTTGAATTTATGTAACATTTTTAATCGTTTTATTAACTACCAATTCTATACCTTGACTGCTTCATCTGAACTCATTAATTTAATTTTTGAAAACTTTTCTTCCAACAGACTAAATCACTAACAGTTCTCACCGCTCTACTCATTTGGGTGCTGGCTGCGTTCTTTGCGCTACCATCAGCAATCTTCAGTTCCCTACACGACTACAACATCGGCCGTAATACTACCATCCACTTCTGCAGTCCGTTTCCAAAAGTACCACACTATCAGACTTATATGAAGTTTAACGTATCGGCCAAAGCAATGATCTATTATATTCTTCCGCTGTGTATCATTTCGGCATTTTACGTCATGATGGCGCACAGGTTGCATGCTAGTGCAAGAGATATGCCTGGTGAATTGCACGGTGCCCAGAGTTTCGCGCAGGCGAGAGCTAGAAGGCATGTCGCAAGGATGGTCCTAATTTTTGTTATTGGTAAGTTAGTTTTTAACGGATTTTCTTTCTTGATTCATTGGATAAATTATTATAAAATGATAATTTCAAAGTAGTAGAACTTGTAAAGAGCCTTATTATCGTGGCAAAACAAAGAGATATCAATAGTACTCTAATTGTAAAGAAAGTCAATATAAAACATCACAGAAATACAGTCAGTGCAGCAACCGTACTTTATTTTTTATTGAAATGAACTGAAAGCAACACTTTGAAAGCTTGCACTGAACTGTGATTGTTCTATTTCTGTGTTATATTGTTATGCAGTCGAATTTAACAAATACAATTACAGTTGACGGGAGACGTTTGCTTGTGTTTGTGTTGTATTGTATCAGTGTAGTTTATAAATGTGTCGATAGGTCTCTTTATAGCTGGTTAATATGAAAGTTCTAAGTAAAATGTGATTTTAATAGCATTCACTTTTTTTTTTTTAAAAAAAAAACGTATTTACAGTATTCATATTTTAAAATTGCAGCGTAGAATACAAATAATAATAAAAATAAAGTAAATATTGCTGAAAATTGCTGTTTTAGGATTTAAAGATTTAAAAAAAAATACAAAATTTGTATCGTGTTTAAAAGATACCGAATAGCGAATATAAGAAAAATGTAATTATTTTGAAATATGTGTGAAAAGATTTTTACTGGTTCTACAAATATATTATTTCTAAGGTATCTTTCTTTTTTTGTATCTAATAATAATACATTTTTTTTCAATTAACTTAACAATTATATAACATTAAACAAAATGTTTAAAATATCTTCCTTTGATCAATGTTCTGTCTTGAAATTTCCAGCTGCTTTGTTCAATTTGATGTTGCAGCTTTCAAAATTATTTAAATTTAAAATATACTAAATTTTTAAGACAATCTTAAGCAAAAAAGCTTAAAAGTGTCAAATCAGGAGATCTAGAAGATCATTAAGCGAATGTTCTAAAAATATTTAAAGTAAACCAAAAAAAAATCATAAAATATTTTGGGAACTGTTTGTGAACTTATGTTGATTAAAATTAATTTTTGATGTATTATATGTCCTCGAAGTTTGTAATCGTTTTTTTAAACATTGCAAAAATCAAAGGTACAGGTCTACAAAACTGTAACTTGATTTAATTAAATTTTAAGATGTATGAGGTGTACACCTACGCAATTCATTCGAATAAATCAGAAGGTGTACGGTAGTATACTCTTCACTATACAAACTTGATTCTAACCATAAATAACGAAATAGATTTTTTTTAGTCGTTCTTAATTTATATGCTCTCTGTTTTTGTTCTATCGTTCCAAATAGTATTATTTTATACAGAGAAAACAAAAATTGTATTCCAGTTAAAATCTTATTTTATTTTCCAAACATATAAAATTATGCTTGTCTTGATTTTAAACAATTGTTTAGAAATTTTCAGTATAAATAAGATTCTAATCACGCTGTACACTCGAACGCTAATATAATTAAATGATATTAGAAAATATCTCCAAGTTCAGGTAAATTTACCTTCAACAACATCGCATCAAAAGCTGTCATCAATTGTTTTCCGTGTTCCGAACAGATGTTCACGATACACACTTAGAATCTCATGACAGTCAACCGACTGCGGTATATAACTCTGCTATTTCAAGTATTTGTTCGATTATATTATGTATGTACGACCGTGAAGTTATAAAGAGGTTGTATGGCCGATGTACATACGAACAATGTTCACTTTAAAGGTTTCGCAACTAAACTATAGCAACAAATTGAGTATTACTATGAATTTTGTAGAAATTGTGAGTTTATGTACCTTCCGCACAGAGCAGAATATAATATATTGTGCATAAGCTACTTATCGCCCTGTACGCTAGCATTGTACATTTAAATTTTACATTTTACGTGTATAGTTAGATAAAACGTATTTAGATTATATTATGTATGTTTTGCGTAAGGGATTTTAGGTTTCTATTTAACCTAGATTACTAATCAGTAATATGAGAAACTACCAGAATTCTATGTAAATAGTCTTTATGGTAAAGTAATGGCACTGTAAAAAGAATAATAAGCCGACTAAGAAAATTACTAATAAGTATCTGTTTGAAATGTCGTTACAGTTTAACTCGAGAAGTATTTTATCGATTTCTTATGTAAAGAATCTATACCACTTTCAGGCTCGTCCTTAACTAATATGGAGTCCAGGGAAAAAAGTTTTCGGGGGCTCCTATAAAAGTTTACTGTTTGAAATTTGTTAAATAATTATGTTATTAAATTTATAATAATAACAATTATATGAATTTCTTGTGTTTTTGGTTCCAAAGATTCATTAATTAATGAAAATTTTAATTTTCACAAAGATCGTTTTTAATTGACAATAATGTCAAATTTGTTGAGTTTTTCCAAAGTCATACTAGTTTTTAGACAAGATAGTTAATATTATCCATAAAATTATAAGTACATTAATTTGGAACTGAGTCTCGAATTGGTAATAGGTACTTAAAATATTCCAAAAGCTACATATTAATTATGTGCATGATTAATTTCTCGACATTTGAATGAAACACAGTTTTGCGGGGCCCTAAAAGCGCAGGGTTTGGGACGTGGGCCCCGCTCGTTTCGGTCTAAGGGCGGGTCTGACCACTTTGATGAACGAACAATAAATAATCAATGTAATTCAAATTAATTCTTCAAGTTTTTGTTATAAAATTAAGGTAACCTTTAACATTTTTTACTAATTTAGCAAATATGCAAATTGTTAACGATTATTCGTATTTAATTGTACTTAATTTTATACAACATTGTTTCAAAATTTGAAAGTAAATTATCATGTATTAAAATTATTTCAATAAGAAAAACGTAGGCCAATGAATACAAAATTATGAGGAAAATCAATATAATCTGAAATTTTTTAATAAAAAAACAAAAAACTACTGTCTGATTTTGCAGTTAAATATTTATTTATTTATTTGTTTATATGCCCAACAGAAAAATATCAATTACAGAACAAAATATTACAGACAATAAAAAGGTTGTTATATACATATTATACGAACAAGTTACAATACAATACGTACAAAAAAAACACATACAATAACTACGGAAAAGAAATAACATACATATTAGAAATTATTTGTGCAAATTTAGAGTAAATGATTTAAACGAAACAAAAATAAACAGAATTTGATAAAATGTTATTTGTAGTGAATACTAGTGTACGTATATTTAAACAAATTTCATAGCATTCTCTTTCGTCATATTTAACTGTAAAATTGTAAAATTTATATTTTCGACAAAAATTCACGTTGCTTCTTCTAGTAAACGCGCCTAACAGCTTTACATGCTTTGATTCACTGAATTACATAACATAAAGACAACAAAATTTCAAAAATCTCTCTATTAGCAAATTAGCATCGTTATTAAAATTATCTATCTTTATAATATTTTTAATTTTAATAATTCAATTGATAAATTTTATCGTCATTCGACAGTATTTTAAATATAAATCTTAATCTTGAGTAATAATAAATGAAAAAAATTGTATCATTCGACTGGGATTCAAACCTAAAATATATTGATTGCTCGTCGAATACCTAGTAATTGTGCTACCGAATATCTCGTAGGATAATTGAATTTCACTTACGAGTAAATTAAATTCTCTATTCTATATTTTTTAATAAGAACACTATTTATATTGAAACAAGTTTGTAATCTGGTTTCAAATTTGAACATTTTTTCAATCTATACATACATATAACACAATAACGCCATGTATTATACCTAAAAGGGTGTGGCACAAACTTTTTTCACTATGACGAAATTAGTTTCTTCCAAACATTCTTTTCTAGACAAGTAGTTTATAGCATATAAACCAATTAAAATGGAATGAAATAATACAGTTATTAATAATACAATTGGTAGTACTGATTCACAATCAAGGCTTGAATTTAGTGTTAGGTTAGGTTAAGTTCGGTTAGATTAGTCAATAGATATTAAAATTTAGTATAAATCAGGTGAAAAGTTTGTTAATAGGTACTTTAATTATTACGATCTTTGATGAAAGTACCCGATATTGAACTTTTACCTTAATCAAAAGGTTTTTGGTTGAAATGCCTGTCGGGTGACATAATTTTTTTCATTTAAAATTAGCAAATATTAAAAACTAAAATTAATTATAATATTCTCGAAAATAAATCAGTATCAAATTCTTGAACTTTTTAATTAAATTACATGAACACATTATTAACAAGTATATTTAATTATTATCTATATAATTATGTAACATTCACAATCTCTAGTTACAAGTTTTAATAAAGATTATGACTTATAAAACTTTTTCCTCGTTGTCAGTGAAAATCTTTATATATCTTCAAATACAAATTCCATTAATTAATAAACTTGCAGGTATACGAGAACAAAGTTTCTCGTTTAAAAGGAAATATATTTATATAGCAATAGCATCTCAACAACTATTTTTTGTAATGATAAAAATAATTAATTTATGATATTTCTACTTGAAATCTTTTAAATGAATTATGAATAATATTATAAAATAAAGGGATGTTTATATTAGTCTGAAAATTTATAAATTAAAAATTAATTAACTGAAAACATTGAAATTTAGACTGCATGAAGTTAGGAGTTAACATATAAATATCATAAACAATTTATAAACGATACGACGGGATTAATACATATAATTTTGATATTATTGTTACGATAATATAAAATGTTATATGTAGAAGACAAAAGAAAACACTGGCCCGTATTCTCACCTCACTTTTTCGTGAAAAAGTGCTTTTATTATTAATTTTAAAATTACTTTTAGCTTCTGTTTGTCATCAAATATAAATAATTTTTCTATATTTGATCATTTTTATTATATTTGGTATTACAAAATTTAAATAAACTATTTTAAAATGCTTAATAAATGATTTTAAGTGAGCGTCAAAAGCACTTTTTTGAAAAAGCACTTTTTCATATGAGGTGAGAATACGTGCCAATGATGTTTATATAAAAGTTAAATTTAAAACCAAACAAGTTAAAACAAATTATCTGAAAATACAGTGAATATAAAATGCACCAAAGAATCAAGGGTTGCTTTAACGAAATTTTAGCGCTGCACAATTAAATCAATTATGTTTATGTATGCAGGCGGGCATGTACTACCTTATTTACATCAAAAATAGAATTTATAAAGGTACGAATAATAAAAAACCAGTAATTTATGACACAATCGACTTGCAATGGAAATAAAGGAAAAGAATTTACTCGTTATTCGAGAACTATATGTAATTATTGTTAAATTAATTTAATTGACAATTGCATTATCTGTTTATGCTTTGATTTAATTATTGAGAATGTGTGAAGAATTGCAAGAAATACAATGTATACTGCCAGATTTGTCAGATACTGTATGTGCGACCAAAGAAACATGGTCAAGTCTCACTTAATTTGACACCTCCGACTACTATATTCAAAATTATTAAGTCAAGTTAAGTTAAGTTAAGTTAATTGACAGTTGCATTGTTTATTTTTGCTTGAATTTGAATATTAAAAATGTGTGAAAAAGTGCAAGAAATGCAATGTACATAGATAGATTTTTCAGTAACTTAATATTCGATCAAAGAAACATTAATTCTTACAAATTATGTAACAAATATAAATAATATATACATATACTTACTATTATGCAACTGTTAGTAAGGTTAAGTTTTCTTGGTATGTATTTTTATTTGTTTTTAGTTTAGTTTTGTTTAGACGCTTGAAGAAAAAATAGTATATGACACTTGGAGCAGAATGCTTGGCCCAGATTGCTTAACCTTGGCTTTACCTCATTCGCAAATATCTGGGCTCAACAAAATAAAGATCAGGGCTTTGAACCGTTATATTTTTTGTTTTGGTTTTCGTTCCGGTTCAATTAATATATATATATATATATATATATATTCGGTTTTCGATTAATATATATATATATATATATATATATTCGGTTTTCGTTCCGACAAAAATAACGGTCTTTTTTGAGTTTTCGGTTCAGTTCCGAGTGATTAATTTTTAAATTTTTCAAATGTTTTTATTTGTATGAAAAATTTATTTTCTACCATAATTTAGAATATTTTTTTTCCTATTTTTATAATAAGCATACTACTTAAAACGATGCAATAATATAATATGAATAATAATTATTAATTAATTAAAGGTATAATAATTATATAATATATGATAAAAAAAAAAAAAAAACGACAACTGACGTGGAAAGTTATGATTGTGTTAATGCGCGTGTTTCAACATGTTTCACATAACATAATATGTTATTTTCTTAAGTACTGCAAAAAGTAAATGATAAATACTTTGTAAAAGAATTAAGTTTTTGGTACTCGAGCAATACTGAGCAGTTAAGCTAGTATTTGAATAATTGGGAAAATATTGATTAATTCAATCTATGACATATCTCTTTTTGTTTCCGATATTATATATTATATAACCAACCTGTTTCGTATTTGTTTGAATTTTATAAGTTTAATATTGTTTGAAATTGATTTGTTTCAGTATTTTTCGTGTGCTTCTTCCCATATCATCTATTCGAATTATGGTTTCATTTAAATCCAACAGCATTAGATGACTACAATGATTACTGGCACGCCCTGAGAATTATTGGATTCTGCTTAAGGTATGCTAAATAATTTAATAATTATATTATAATTTTAAGTCTCTACATATTGTTTTAAAACATCCAGTGTATTTCTAAATTTATTTATTTATTATTAAAAATAACATTTCTTACAGTTAAGTGAGCTAAACTATCTTTTTAACATTTGAACTATCAATGGTGAAGTTATTTCGATGAGTTTGGGGACACTTAGAAGCGGTATTTTGTATTCAGGTTAAGTTTATGTAATTTTAAGTTTAAGCGTGGATAACTAACCACACTTTTAAATTAACCAGGTATCAAATTAATAAATAGAACATATAAATTTAACTACTTGTTAATATAATCAGTATACAAAATAGAGAAATAATAGAATTGATATAATCAAACATTTAATTTAACCAACTTTTAAATCAACAAAGTAAAAAATCTTTCAGAACTCATTATATAAAATAAAAATGCTTTAGGTTTAAGTTCTGTATTAAATTAAGCGTTGAGTTTCGTCGAAACGTCGATTATAAATAAAAAATTTAATACAGAACTTGAACCTAAATCAGTTTTATTTTAACTTTTAAATCATTTTTATCCAGATAAAATATATGAATAAAATTAATTTGTTAATTAAAAAATAACAAGGAATACATTTAAAATTATTATAAATTTCTACAAATTTTTTTTATATATTGTCTACAATTTAAAAGCATTTTTTTGCATGGTATTAATCACACTACAAAAGATAATTTTTGTATAAAAAAAAAATTACAACAAGAATTCAATAACAGCAATAAAATTATTTTTTAAATTACAACAATTTAATTGTAATAATTTTTTCTTTATTATTATCATCGTTGTTTTTATTTCTCTAATCTTTTTGATAACTTTTTCGTAACAAAATAGAGTCATTTACAAAAATCCACATACAAAAACCGTGATTTGAATACAGAAATGATGTCAGCATTTCTTTATCTGAGCAGTTTAAGTCGTATCACTTTATCTTTTTTCAATAGAAATAGAACTTTCTTCATATAAACTGGTAAGCATATTACGTAGCAATTTATCCGTCTATATATGTTTTTTTCTGCAAACATTACCAAGTTTACGATAAAAAATGATGCCTACAAATGTTCGATAAAAAAACGTAAAAACGATTTCGTTGCCTACTTGATTCCAAAATAGACTTTTTTTTTTGAAGTACACTTACAACAATCTAATGATCATGTTTGGTACATTACTTTCTCAATTTTATAGTACATAAAATTTGATCGTGAAACTATTTTAATTTTAACATAGAAAAGCATAAGGTTTATTTATAATAAATAATTAATTTTATTACCGAAATATTTTGTATTTTATGTTTGTCATATAATAAGTCGGTAATAAACTATAGTATTGCTTCTTTATGAGGTCAAAATTTATTACTACTATAATACAAACATCGTAAGCGGAGAGGTACGTCATAAGCTGGGGGTGAAACTTTGCAATATGAAAGTTTCTAATGAATAAAAATAAATTATTTCTATTTTACATGCAATTAGCTAAATTTACTAAAATACTATTTATGTATATCTTATTTTAATTTAAGTTAATCAGATATATCATATATTGTTGTATTTTTTTTTTGTAAATTTAGGGAAACTAAATTAAATTTTATTTATTCTTCATATGAGTAAAAAATCATTTGTAATTGACTTAGAATAAACGACAATATTTTATTGATAAATTTATTTCAACATTTGGAAATATTGGACATTAATGTATATTTATTTTGCCTTTATTGGTAGCAGTATTTTTAATGATCAAATAAAACTTTTTTATGTTGGTGTTATTTATATTACGTTTAATACTAGGTTAGGTATAAATAATTGCATGATGCTTCAATGTTTAATTCCAATTCTAAAACTCATTTAATCATATTAGTGAGAGATTCACTCTTTCTGTAATATGGACTTTCTGAAATATGGTACATGCTTGTTAAAATTAAATGTTTTTTTGTGAAAGAAATTGATAAAAAATAATGTTATAGGTAAATTTTTATAATTATTTTTATATTATAAGAGAAGTAATTGAAATTTATAAGAAAAAAGACAACATCAATCACTGTGAAGGCATTGAGTTAAATAAAATTTGGTTTTCATTAATATAAAAACCTATAAAATTTTATGATCTAGTCACTTGTTTATTTACTGTAATGTCATTTGTATCAGATGAATGTTGAGTTTCGTCGAAACGTTGATTATACATAAATTTTAATACAGAACTTGAACCTAAAGCAGTTTTATTTTATACAATTACAAATACAAAAATAATATTTTTTTAATATAAATTCAAATCGCAAGTGATTGTGTACATGTAACTGTCTCATCGACGAAATAAACAATAGAAATGTCAAGATATGAGCTTGCTCATCTAATTTATATATTTTGAGGTATAGAAGTAAATAATTTATACAGATTTTGTTTGATATTATTTGAACACTTTTATGTAAAACAATATTTTTTATTCATATGAATTTTCATTCATTCATTTTTCATTTGATATTTCTATTTTATAATTTTACTTTTTTGTATGAAATTTTTTTGTTACGTCTAGTATTAATTTATACCTGATCAATATAAATTAATTCTTTGAAATTAAATAGTGCTTTTAATTAAAAGTGATTTCATGAAAAGGATACTGTGCATATAGAGTATTATTATTAAAATATTTGATTTGTTTTTGTACAAAAAATTTTATAACTAATTTTTTATTTCCTATTCTTTTTTTGTCAACACATGATAGTTTTATTGTATTTTTTGTTTTTATCTTTTAGAAAATAAAGAAGAAAATCTTATATTTAAGATTTTCCGAGTACAATATAAAATCTGTAGGATTAAATGTACGCTAGTCTAAAAAAAGAAACGTCTTTCAGTCTTTTGTCAGATTACGGGTAAAACTCAACGTTTTTGAAGAAGTTTTACTTCATTAAGTTTTTCAGTCATAATGTAATTTAAGGGACATAGTATGCAAGCTATTAAATGTAATAGTTACAAAGTTTTGACTTTTAAATTTTATGAATTAAAACACGTATAGAGCGCAATGGCATTAGCGTGTTAGTGACAAGTTAATATAAAAGTAATATTATATAATAGTGATATTTTTTAAATATAATAATAATGTACAATTACAATATGTTAATTTTATATTTTTGACAGGTGTTGACTAATTAGTTTTTTTGCAGATTTTTTTTGTAAACATAAGAAATACATACTCACTTTTTTTTTACTTTTTTTCTTATATAATACGTATATAATCACGCCACGGTGTGGCACAAACTTTTTTCACTATCCCGAAATTAGTTTTCTCCAAACATTCATATCAAGACAAGCAACTTTAGATAGCAACTACTCATACATGCTTTTCTATTTCTAATATTTAGAAACTTTTGCTGAAACAAAATACTTTCAATCATACTATCTCATTTTTTCATCTAACGTCAACGTAAACGTACATTGACAAAATCATTCACATATATTTTTTTAATTAAACGTTCAGATATTCGCTGAAGGTGAACGAACCATCTTAATTGACTAACAATAACTTTTGCAACAAATTTTTTTAAAATTTTACAATCATCTTACTTTAACCTATTTTTTTTACAGTTACACCATATACACCACTTAAAAATCTCATTTCCACAGCAGTCATTTTACTTTTATGCTTTTGTAGTTAAACCCAACATTTACTACTATACATCGGCGTAGACACCAAAACAACATTGTATTTACTGAAATGGTCTTCTTTGAGAATATTTACGTTATTATCAAAAGTACCCAAAGCACCCAGAACCTTAAAACTAGTAACTTTTCATTCAATCTCACGTTCAAAGCGATCATCTATAGATAATAAACTAAACAAATACATAAATAATTAATCTACCTGCTCTAAAAATGCATCATCAGTTGTCAAGCCACTTCGCTCTTATCAACATCCAACACAAGATTCATATCCTTATTTAAACAATCACGTCATCAGCATACGCTGAAGCAGATACAACACAATTACCTACATGCATACCTTTATCAGCAGCAGCACGCAAGACTTTCATATGTAAATTAAATTGCGAAGGAGACATTACACAGCCCTGTTTCACTACTTAACTTTAGAATAAGTCTTTTTCTTCTTTTGGCTGACTTATTTTTATTTTTGCATCAAGTAAATAGCAATTGATTGACACTCAAAAAAATTTTAGTTTAATTTACGATTACATCATAATTATAAAAACAGTTTATTAATAAATAGGTTCATCGTTTATGCTATAGTATTAATAAATATAAAAACTTACATGATTATTTTTTATAAACTATTATTTAGTTTAGTAAAATTAAAATTTAAACCTTTCCTAACTACAGTTCCGTTAGCATTGAATTTGACCAAAATTTACAAAAAAATACTAGTATTCTGTAAAAGACCTAGGTTTTGCAATATTTTTACAGCATTATCTATTTTATTAGTGATGTCAACAATAAAAATCAAAATTTGATACAATGTTATTATTAAAAAAAGAAATACTA
Source organism: Clivina fossor (assembly GCA_963966155.1). Lineage (NCBI taxonomy): Eukaryota > Metazoa > Arthropoda > Insecta > Coleoptera > Carabidae > Clivina > Clivina fossor. The sequence goes on along the minus strand of OZ014553.1, from coordinate 6,203,445 downwards.
ATAAAAATAATCAAATATATTTCAATTTTAATTTTGTTTAAAAACATATTTTTAACAGAGTTTCATCAATAATTTTTGTCCTACATAAAACAATTTTTTAGTCTCATAATGGGAAGCGGATATTAAAAACTAACTGACTGAAAAATAATATATTAGCAAAAATTTTTTGTAATTGATAATAATAAATTTTTGTTTTAAAAAGAGTCATATTTTTTATTGATTTTCAGTTTTTAGCAAAAATGTACATACATACATACACGATCAAGCCATATACCCAAAAGGGTGTGGCACAAACTCTTTCCATTATCCAGAAATCAGCCTCCTTCAAACATTTCTATTCAAATAAGCAACTTTAGCTTCATCCACATTAATAATTCCTCTCATACATGCTCTTCTATTTCTATTACTTGGAAACTTCTGCTCACGCAAAACACTTTCAATCATACCATTCCAACTATTCATCGGACGTCCACGCAAACGTATATTTTCAAAATCATTCATATGAATCTTTTTTAACCAGACATTCACAAGACATTCGCTCAACATTTGCTACAACATTTTTTTTTCAATTGCACACTCATCATACACTAATCTATTTCGTACCCGATTTCTCCTATTTACACCACATATCCCACGTAAAAATCTCATTTCATAGCAAAAATATAAGCTTCTTTCTATATTAAACAATTCGTATTTTTTCTTTAACTAATATTTATTATCTAATTATTTATTATCTAGATAACTTTTATTCTGTTATGTATTATCTCATCTAAATGATAAAAAATAATAGTATTATATTTTATTTTATCTACAATATTTTTTGTTTGTTTGTTTGAACGCTGTACAAAACTCACAGATATTTTCAATGTAAAAATTTAATTTTAATAAAAATTAACTATACCAGAAATTTATGAGATAAAGTTTTCCAACTTATAAAATCTGCAGACTTTATATAAATATAAGAAATTTTGAAAATAAAAAGCTGTTGAGATCAGCAGCACGTGAAAATGTGCAAAGTTCTTCTTCAATCTTTTTTGCACAAAACACAAGTCGATGGCAATTTGCCAAGTTCTACTGACTGTAGTTTTTTCCTTTACTCACTTGAATGGAAAACAAAAAAAATCTTGAGGTAATTTAATTTAGTGGAACTTTTTGTACCTGATAATATTACTAGTAATTAAATAAAAGAACTGTAATTGTTATTTATCGCTAATTGTAGTATAGCAATTTTCTCACTGCAATAAAGAACACGAATTAAGTACAGAATGATTCAATGCAAGCCAATATTTATTTGTTCAATTTTATTTCTTCGGAAATTTAATAATAATTAAAAATAATAATATTATAAAAATTGAATTTTTATTGAAGTTTTAAAAAAGCAACTTATAAATAAAACAATTAAAATTTCTACAAATTTCTTCGGTTATTAAAACACAAAACTAAATTTTCATGTTCCGTGGAAGTATTAAACCTTTCACACAATGAAAACTAGTAATAATGAATTTTCACTATCTGACGGAAACAGGCACATTTGCCGTCTAAATAGAACGGGATATACATATACCTAATCCGAATTGTACCTCTATTCACAAATGACACTCTCTGTGTGTGCTTCAGTTTGCGCCTATCTTCATAGCGGTTAATTAATGAAGAATTTCATTTAGTTACTGCTCTATTCTGTAGCTCAATGCACAATGAATGCCTGCCGTAAAGTGTAATGACAATAAATGATAATATTACATATTCTGAAATTTACATATTTTAGTTACACACATTCAGATGGATTCATAGAAATGTCTTGCTAGTTTAAATCTGGTATGTCCTATAAATTTGTATAGGATAGAATTGGTATTTACTATTACTATTACACATTACTATGACATACTGTTGACTGTGTTGAAATTTATTTTATGTGTTTAGAGTTCTACTACAACTACAAAATAAAATAAAATCTGTAAATGTTAAACCAATATTTGAAAAATGATTGTATTTGAAAATTAAGAAAAAGTAGTTTTCAAACAAAATGTTTTTGAATTAGACTATCATATTGTGACTATAAATATTAGTAGATTGGTGGTAGCATGTTGAACTTGGATTTCAAAAGTCTCTGATTTTGCGTTTCGCTTACACCAGAATTTAAATAACATATTATTTCTGGGATACATTCTAAAATCATGCTTTAGTCTAGGGTACAGAGTATACTCCAATTCGTTTCAAATATTTTGAGTAGTACTCCAGTATAAACTCTAATTCGTTCCAATATTCTGTGGGTAAACTCTAGGAGTATACTCTTCATACTTTATAAAATAGCAGGGTACGATAATACTCTGGTGCCAAATTTTATATTTCTAACCGAATTATTTTTGCTGTGAACTGTATAATAATCAAGTGAATAATAATTGTACTAAGAACTATTTATAACTTTATTATGAAACATATTAAAATCGACACATTTATGATAAAAATAAATATAAATGATTTTAATTTACTACATATGTATTTCAAAAGATGAAAAAAAAAATATTAGAAAATAACGATATTATAATATGTAGGTTATGAAATTACAGACTAAATGTATTTATATTTTTAGCAACTAAGGAACTTCTCAAAAACTATATGTCAAATTATACTCTGAGCTGAAAACTAAACAAAATAATTTCCTCTGTACTCTTAAGATATTATTTTGGAACGCACCCCCTGGTATTAAAACTTTATACCACCGAACTGATATCAGCTGCATCTATGTAGTTTAGGAATTTACTATAAGCTGTAGGTCATGTACAAGGTTGTGAACTAACGACCCGGATTAATAGCAATGCAAGTAAAATTTTTTATTATATAATCAGCTTCTCGATCATATAGCCCCTATGTTTCACTTAGAAATTACGAGAATTGATGATATATATATATATATATATATATATATATATATATATATATGTATGTACGCAAATGGCATTATTTAACGACTGTACGCAACTGGCACGTACGAAACTGACACTATTTTTTCTAAATTAATATTTATATATATATATATATATATATATATATATATATATATTAATTTAGAAGAAATAGTGCCAGTTGCGTACGCGCAAGTTGCGTACAGTGATTAAATAGTGCCATTTGCGTACAAATAAGGGTTGTGTCAAACCCAGATAGTAAAGCTAGTTAGGCCGAGTGCCAGATGCGTACAGCGGTTATATAATATTTATAATACGCTATAATATCATCGTACATAATTTTTACAAATAATCAAGTCAGTATTTAATTTTAAAATTGACCAAGTTTATATTTATTGGTTTAAATTTGATTTGTGTAGATTAATATTTAATAAATTCATATCGTTTACCAACTTCGTTACTTTTTACTATATTATGATAAATTATGCTTAAATTCGTGATGTTAAATTTGTAATAATAATTACATAAACTTTTCCTCACACTTTTCCGTAATCATTTTGGAAATATGTAAATTAAAACATTCGGTTAAATTTTCACAATAACAATAAAAAATCTTTTATTGGCTAATTTCGGCTGTTAACACTAGAAATACCGGCTTTTGCGTATTCCTAGAACTACCGAATACGTCAATTTGACGTATCTTATATTTTCAAGTTATACAATACATGCATATAAGAATGCTTATCAATATACATTTTGATTGAAAATATTCTTATAACTTGAGTTGTTTCATTACAAAAATGTTTTTAACCAATATATGATATAAGACATTATAAAAATAAATGTTATTTCTGATTATTTAATAAAATTTATTATTACATTTATTTCAATAAATTAACTTTAAAATACTAATTAATCATTAATTACTCGTATATAATCATTATTATGAAAATATTACACAAAAGTGTATTGTTATTGTGAAAATTTAACCGAGTGTTTTAATTTACATATTTCCAAAATGATTACGGAAAAGTGTGAGGAAAAGTTTATGTAATTATTATTACAAATTTAACATCACGAATTTAAGCATAATTTATCATAATACAGTAAAAAGTAACGAAGTTGGTAAACGATATGAATTTATTAAATATTAATCTACACAAATCAAATTTAAACCAATAAATATAAACTTGGTCAATTTTAAAATTAAATACTGACTTGATTATTTGTAAAAATTATGTGCGATGATATTATAGCGTATTATAAATAATATATAACCGCTGTACGCATTTGGCACTCGGCCTAACTAACTTCACTACCTGGGTTTGACCCGATCCTTCTGTGTACGCAAATGGCACGATTTAATAACTGTACGCAACTGGCACGTACGCAACTGGCACGACACCAATTTAGAATAACTACCGTGAATATAAGTTGAGAAAATTTTTATATAACGGGATACGGTATTTGATTGACTAGGTTATTAAAATGCAAGCATTTAATTATCTATCAATTTAAGATTCGCAATAAATTGATAGATAATTAAATGCTTGCATTTTAATAACTTAGTCAATCAAATACCGTATCCCGTTATATAAAAATTTTCTCAATATATATATATATATATATATATATATATATATATATATATATATATATATATATTGTACCTATTGATCAGGCCTTAGCTTGTTTGTATTAATTTTATTAGCAAATAATTTTACGACGATAATAGTCGATTAACTGCTATGATTCTCATAATAAAACAATCGGAAATCCGTTTTCCTTTATTACTGCGTTATAATTACATTCCGTCGATTAAGAGAGACTTTTCCATTAAACTAACTTCCTACCGGAAAGCTCAACTTTTCATTAAATTTTCTCTTCATGGATGTAACACATGTTTAGAAGAGATTTAGTTTTCAACTTTGAATTTTTGTGAACCACATACACACACACACACACACATAATTTTTTTTTTCTAAAAATAAATTTTTAGTTATTTTAAACATTAAAATAAATTCTATAATAATATTTAATATTAAAGTTCTGTTTTAATATTTAAGAAATAATCGACGTCGATTATAAATAAATATTAATACCTAATAAATAATAATTTCTGTTTTAATTTTATCAATAATACAAATTTATTTGAAGTTAACAAGATAAGTTATTTAGAATGTTCAGGATAAAAAAAATTAAATAACAAATTGATTTCTTGAATATTTATTAAAAATCACTATGACCTATTTTAAAATGCATGAGCTATTTAAAAATTGAAAAATAATTAAAATTGTTTCTAGTTTGTCTTCGTTTTTTAATGGCTTGAAATTTATAAACGACAGTAGGTTTTTTTTTTCAGCATTTACGGAGAATCACTTTCAACTAAAAACAACAATAAACATATAGAGAGATTGGGTTTATTCTGTATGATAGAGAATTAATAACTTTATTCAAATCTGGGTGCAAGGAAAAACTTAAATGTAAATTTCCTGAAAATGACAATGCAAACATACTTAAGAAAAATGCTGTTGAATGTATTGAAGGTACCTCAAACAAAAGTACAGACTTATAATAAGGCCCCTAAGTTTCTCAAAACTAAAGTTGAGCAATTTTCGATTTAAAGCTGCTCCACCCATAAATTAATATTAAAAAAGTAAATTCTGCGCATAAATTCTTTTCCTTTTAATTTTTTCATTGTTTTTCTAATAAAAGACTAATCAATTAAGAACTATTTGAAAATTTATTTACTGCTTAGAGAAAGAGAAAAAAGTTAAACAAAAAGTTTGTCTTGTTTTGTCTAATTAAAGTTCTTCTAAAGTACGGCTTCTAAGAAAAAAAAGTCTTTAAAAGTTTCGTTGATGTTCATTTCAATTGAATGTAAAATTAACTGACTAATAATTAATCAGATTTTGAGTGATTTTTTTCCAGTTATTTGACAATGTAGGCTGTATGTTTTTTTACTATTAAAATATTAAGTTAATTTTTATTTATAATTATTTTATGCGCAAACGGTGTGCAATTTATGATTTCCGTTCTGAGCAGCCGGTAAATTTAATAAAGAAGTATAGAACCAATTTCTGAAAAAATATGGTAATAAAAAATTTTGTCGTTAAAATATGTATTATTGATTTTCAATTTTTTCTTACTTTCCGCTATAGATTCCTTCGCCTATTTGCACTTTTTTCCAGCTCATTTGATTTAATAACAAAATATCGTAAAAATAACAGGAACTAGAGATACAAGAATTTGCCATTCTGCACTTAAATAGACGATTTATTTTCCAGCTGATACACTAAATTTCTTTTAGACACGTTAAAGTTAAAGCGATTTTTACAACAATGAAATATACTAGATGGAAATTGTACGAATAATTACAGAGTAGAAAATTGTGAAAAGGAAATGAAATTTAAAGGTTACATGTTAATTTAAACTATATAAATTTTATCTAACACGAATTCTTTTATTATTCTAATTTACTTTGAAGAAGTAATATCACAAACGAGCCATTTTAATCAAATCAAATCAAACTTTATTTAGCTTTAAGCTAATTACATTGTAATACATTTTAACATTTAAGAATTACAGGAAATTTACTACTATAGCATACTAAATACTTAATTATCAACGTACTAACATAATTATTAATTTGTTAACAATTTTTAATTTCAAATTTAAATGTTTTTATATTTTTTGATTCTTTAATAGTTTAATATATGTCGACAATTTATTATATTATTATTTATTTACTCGTAATACAGTAATCCCTTGTGAAATATATTATTGGTGGCACTAGTTTTAGTATTTTTAGTAATATAAAAAATATCTGCATATCTGATATAATAACTATGCATGTTACCAGTGGGGTATCCAGGGGGGGGGTTAGGGGGGTTAAACTCCCCCTCCCCTCTCCAAGAACCTGAACTACCAAAAACATACGTATGTGAAATATGACATATGTTATTTTACTTTCATTTTTATAAAAATAATTTTTATTGCTTTTTATTTTTTATTCAAATTATAGTATTATCTTCATTGATTAATAGTAACCCCTCCCCCCATGACAAGTTCCTGGCTACGCCACTGCATGTTACTATTAAATTTTAGATTGTCACAAATATTTAGGAAACAAACCATGTTGTAATTTAAATATAAAAATTATTGTCGACATTTCTAAAAAAAATTGAACATGTAACCAGTTAAGTTTTATCAACATATTGTTAATGGATTCGTATATGTCTGAATAAAATGTATTAAATTATGGTAGAAAATAAGTTTTGAATACAAATAAAAACATTGAAAAAATTTAAAAAATAATCATTTGGAACTGAACCGAAAACCGAAAAAACCGTAATTTTTGCCGGAACGGAAGCCGAAACCGAAACCGAACCGATATATATATATATATATATATATATATATATATATATATATATATATATATATATATTTAAATAAACCGAAACGAAAACCGGAACAAAAAATTTAACGGTCCGAAGCCCTGATTTTGTGTAATATTTTAATGAACATTAATAAATGATGAATATTTCATATATAAACACGACGAGAATTGCGTTTCACAAGCGTTGCATTTCTATATTCAATAAGTATATAGATACGTTTTTCTGTCATCGATTTTATTGACTGTCCCTTCTTCGTTTAAGAAAAAAAGGTGGCATCCCTAGCACAGACACATAAACATCGTAGAAAGATCGGGGTTATAAAAAATTTATTTCAGTTAAAGTAATATATATTTTATTGCAAATTTTGAAAAGTAATCATTTTTCTGCAAACCTCTTAAATACAATTTTACAATCCGTGACATATCTACATTTTTTTCTATTCCTTCTTTTTTTTATATTGTTACAGTTTCCTAAATTCGTGCGTCAATCCTGTGGCACTGTACTGTGTGAGTGGAGTTTTTCGTCAACATTTTAACCGATATCTCTGCTGTCGAGATTTACGTCGAGTTCAACGTCGACAGCCCTCCACAGCCAACTGCGAAACAACAAGCTTTAATTCGACGTATCGTCGTCATACGCATGACACGACCGACGGACGGAGTATTTATCGGTGAGTAGAATGTAGAACAGTAGACTAGTGGATCAGTAGAATGGATGGGGATTAATTGCAAAAGGATTTTAGAGTATGTCGAGCTTGCTATGGTGAATGCAGGTGCAGGATAATTGATTTTAAATTAGGGTAGTTTTAATATACTAGATTAAATTTGCAAAAAAAAACTGAAACGTATGTGAGGAGAGATTAGAAATAAATACGTAAACTGTAATTATTGTAAAATGAGAGAAGTTTTTTAAACTATTAATACCTATATTAATTTATTTGTTTTTAGATGGGATCATACGTTTAATTTTTTAAGTCTTTATGTAGCAACTTTTTGAAACAAATTGAATGGTATATTTTTAATTGTTTATATCATTTTCAAAAAAAATTTACCAACCTTCATATTCTGAAACATTTTCGTTAAAAATAACGGTTCGTTAGAATGAAAGTTTTTGGATCCCGTAAGAAATTTCGTTTCAATATACATAGAAATATTTCTTACGCAATCCAAAAATTTTCATTTTAACGAACTATTATTATTAACGAAAATGTTTCAGAATACGGGGGATAAAACTGAAAATAAGACGACTTTTCTTTTGTACTTACTAATAACTTTGTTATTTATAAAATTAGGAGACAAAATTATTTTGATATTTTTTTAAATATGTTAATGGATATTTTAATCTAATAATTAGTTTAATTGCATCACTTGAAATTTAAAAAATATAACATATAACGATAATCTACAAGTTTTTTAAATGGAACGTATTTACAAAATTAATATAATTGAAAACAGTATTTTATAAACTTTTTAAAAATAAATAATTTAATAGTTGAATTCACGAAGGTCTGGCCTTACGTAATAATAACTAAATATAATTCAATTAACTTGTCTACTATCGTTTGTCAATTTTTTGCTACTGACGTGTTCTTTCTTGCAGCAAATAGTAAATCATAGCTACAATCATGTAACTATCTATCAGTTTTATTTTCACTACATAAAATAAGTTATGAAAGGCTAAACCTTCGTAAATTTAACTATATTATCTTTATTCTACGTAGTAAATATATGATTAACAAGATTTATATTCTTTTAAAAAAAAAATTTTTTTTTAAATTTAAATTAGTTTTTACTAAACACTTTTATCCATACTTGAATGTACGTTTAAAATACGTATTATATGATCTTTTTTATTTTTATCATTTAGAAACATTGACTCCTGTAAAACAATTTCAATCATGTTCAATCCATCTTCTTTCGGACGTTCACGTACAGCTTCAATATTACCTATATATATCCATTTATCTTGGTTATGTATTTTATCTATATATGTTTACATATGCGAACCCAAAACCTAAAAAAAAAAAACTTTTACATATTCTCCAAGGGATTTAAAAAAGAGTTTTCTAAAATTATGTTTAAAAATACATTTTGTTAATATAAATCACATTTTATATTATATATAATATTACAAATGCAGTAACATTACTCTGATTAACCTCCGATTTAAAGGGGTATATCTGCACGCGGCAGTTGGGTTTTAATCTCTTACCAAAATTTTCCATAGCGAAACTGCACGCCGGTTATTTCCAAAGAGATTAAGGGATTATGATGTCAACCTAAAACCAGGTAAGAGTTAGACCACCGCGTGTCAATAATTTGTATTTATGTATTTATTATTGTGTAAATACACCATTGCTTTAGGATCATATACCTAACCTAATTTAATCTAGCTTATTGTCTATTTTCATAATAAATATTTGGTTATATTAATTTGCAATCTTGCTTATTATTGATAGGACAATACAATAATAATTTTAAGTTTAAATTTAAAATTGCTATATCAAATAGTTTTAAAAATATGCTATAGAGTAAACGAAAATATATTTCAAGACCATTATAATCCGATAATAATTCGCAACCGGTGTGCAGTTTCGTTATTCAAACTTGGGATTTTCGATAGCGGCGTGCAGTTTATGTACTTTCGATTGAAAGACATGCTCAGAGTTTATTACACGCATTTCTGCCAGATACTGTATTTAATAGCAACAAATATTTTTATTTGTTCTTACAGAAAGCAAACATTAGCGAGACAAAACACGCAAGATACAACTTTGCTGTCGTTGGATACGTTCAAGAAAAGTGAAGATTTTGATGTAAAGAACTCGGTGATTACCAGAAACGAGAATGAAAACGGCCGAAATGTGTTCGGCAGTTGAAGAAAGGATGATGGAGTCAGTGCGAGAGTGCTGATTTATAAAGATACGTTAGAGTTCTGTTAAAGACTACCTAAATTAAATGGTAAGTTACAAAAATAACTTTCTCACTTGTGATTAAAAGGGTATTTTTGCAGTAAATATATGGAAAATATGTTTAAAAATATATATAAAAAGAGAGAAGCTATTAGTTTGATTGAAATAATTTTATACTATTTATTACATATAAAATAAATTTATTAAAAATATAATAGTTTTATTAAACATAGTAGAAAATCTGTTAGAACTCATTGTGATTATTTTAATTTTTTTTTGTATTTTTCCTGATGATTATCGCAATGTCAATTTTTATATAAAACAAATGCAGAACTTAATACTGAAGCTATTTTATTTTTATTTAAAATAATAGCTTTAATACTAGTATTTACAAACTTCAGCACACTACATTACAGAGCCGTGCTGAGAAATTTTAACACGTGAGCAAATCTCAAAATTGCGCACCAAAATTTTTCTAGACAATTTTACTATAAAGAAATAATAAGAAGGATTATTTTTATTAAATATATTTATATTTCTCAAATTTGAAAACAGTTTTTTAAATATAACTGTAATATTTGGTTAAAGTCTAAAGAATATTGAAAAAAACAACTAGATAATTTCATTATTGAGTGAACAAACACTTTATGGATGAGTTCTATATACAATATTTTTTTACAATTGTAATAAAATTTATTTATATAAACATTAATATTTAACATTTCCGCTGCCAAAATTGCGAAATTTGTTACAATAATTTTTTTTGTGTACTCTGTATTTATATTATGTTAGAGTAAAATTATGACATGTTGTAGCACAATAAAATAAGTGAAATAAAGTACAGTTTTTTTAACCATCTTAGAAAATTAATATTATAGCACACAACAATTTTTTTTTAGTTCTTTATTTCTTCTTCTCTCACATTTGTATATATTTTCTGATTGAACAGTAAATAAAATATAAATTTTTAAAAATATGATATTACATCTTACTCGCCACACCCTCGGCACGGCCCTGACGTATTATTTGTAATGTGTGTAACGTCGAGTACAAAATATTTCATTATTAGTGTTGTATCAAGATATGAAATTTTGCATCATAGCTATTTCTTGTCTTGATAATAAATTTCAATCAATTTTGTTTTTGTTTTGAAATATTTTTGACTAAAATATTCTTTTCTTGATTGGAGATATCTTGAAATCTTTTCATTTGTAACAGTACAAACCACAGTAGGTACATTGGACTTTTTTGTATTTGATTTTTTTTATGTTCACTATTTTATTTTATTGTGTATATGCTTTAAGCAGTTTCATTCAAAATAATTACATATTCGTTTCTTGTTAATGTTAATCTGAGTATGTAATGAAATAAATATGTACATTATATTTGTATTTATACCTTATTTTTATTTTAACTGAAGATATTCCAAATAATTATTGCTAATATTATGTAACAAAATAATTAATAGTTGGACGACAGAAAGATATTACACACATCCATATTTGCGGGGATGTATGTCGGTATCTCTATATATTGTTGTTTTGGCCTCAGATTCCTAAATAATTATTAGTAATATTATGTAATGATATTTATAATACAGAAAAAATAAATTATAAAATTAACATATCGAATGGGTTTGTCTATTATAATTGAATTTTATTATTTCATATATAAAAATTTATATGCATATAATATAAAACAATTTTACAGTCATAAATCGAGAAAATCTTTCTAAAACTTTTCGGAATTTACAACATATTCGTGCAATATTGCTCTCGTATTTTGGCAAGAAGCTGTGAAGCAGAAATTTACTTCTAACAAAATTGTTTTTCAGACACATTTTACTATATACCGAACATATATTTACCCTAATACACTTACATAAAATAATACCAAAATAAATTCTGATATCTAAATCTGAAATCCATGTTAGGATGTCAATAATTTTTCCTGTAGACGTCAGTAATATTCATGAAATTTTAACGGAAAATGTACGATGCACAATGTTACAGTAATACAATTTGAGAAAAACTTCTGTGGAATAACTGAAAATAGAGATGCAATATTTATATAATGGGTGAAAAAGTTTGTGAGTGCTTCAGTAATATTTTATTTTATCTTCATAGTTTTCTACTGAAACGAGAAAAAAGAAAAATTGTGTTTTGCTTTCTGGAGATACTAGATATTTTTAATGTTCTAATAATTGATGTAAAGATGTAAGTTGTGATTATAATGGTTTTTTGCAATATTTTAATGAATATTAATAATTAATAAATTTTTGTGAATTGCGTAAATTGCGTTTTTGGTCGTCGATATTATTGCTTATCCTTCTTCGATCAAGAAAAAGGATGGTAATCCTAGTTAACACATATTTACAGTATAATACTGCTAATAAGTGAACAAAATGTGCTTTTTTCCAAAGTGCGTTTTTTATTTCTTTTAATAAAGCGTTACTGTAAATTTTTTTATAAATTGCGATTTGTTTTTCTATGTAACTTGATACTAAACTTATACATTTACTATTACAAATTATAGTGTTTACCTACCGTCACATATAGTGAAGGAAATATTGTAGTCATACCATTTTTGATTTTTTGAGGTTTGTGTAACATTAACTAACTATTTTTAGCGTTGTCAATTTGTCGGTTTGTCCGTGGACACATGTAGATATGATTCGGTTAATCGAATTTTTTCGAAATTTTATATTTAAGCTTCGGACATTAATATCACAATTTGATCAATTTTGGTACAGATCCATTCACCGGAATAGTAGGTAGTTTAATTTATATGTTTTATGAATATTTTGCAACAGATATATTTCGAAAAAAATATTTAACAGAAATTGCTGTGCTGGTAGTAATTAACAAGTTTTATTAGTTCTCTTAATTTTTAAGTGGAATATAGGGGTTACATGTTCGAGAAGCTGAACATATAGTTTCTTAACAATTTTATTTGCATTGTGAATGGTGCGGGTCGTTAGCCCACAGTCAAACAAAAGACTCACAGTTTATAGTGGGTTTAGAAATACTCATACACAGCCGATATCAGTTCAGTGGTACAAGATTTTAATACCAAAATTAATATTTAATTTAATTTCTGGGAACCAGGGACCTTTGGGGTCCGAGTCCAACACGTTACCACTGACCTACGGCTGTCTTTAATATTTTTTAATATAACTTTTTAATTTTTCTAAAATTTTCAAATTTATATTTTTACGATATTTTGTCTATGTACCTATTTTGACATATATGTAGATTTGTTGCCATGATTACGGTAAATTGTTAACACGTATCATGTAAACGTAATATGATATTCTTATGTCGTTACCATTTTTAATAATAATTTTTCTATAAAGAATATTTTGTTTAAGTATATTTGGTAATGGTCGCTACAGCAGATTTTTAAAATTAATTGAAATAGAATTTTTACGTGCATCAAAATTTTTACTGAATGTATTGAAATAGTTTACTCTCATTATATTATTATTGTTTAATTTTTCTATTTTTCTATGCAAATTTATGATTGTATTGTTTCGTTTTGTCATACAGTCATTATATTAAAATATATGAAATTGCAACACTTGCAAACGTTATCTTATAGTTATAACTAAGTGGTTTAAACCACACAATTTGTGACACCCTTAAAACAATAAGCAAACTAAGATGTTTACAGTAAACAAAACAGATACACACACAGATGATACGAGCTGGGGCATTAACGAACACAAATATATAGGAATACTAATACGTACATTCACACCCATACACACGAACACATTCAGGTTGCTACTCAATTAAATTAATCCGGCAGATTAATTTCGCATACAAAGCAAACGGAGCTGACTTAATCTTTGTCGCTAATCTTTTTCAGTGATTCTATCAAGAAGACTTTTTACTCTGGACACGAGTAATTTTTTTAAAAGCTTTTAGGATTTTCTTGACTTTAAGCTAAAATATTTTAACAGTAAATGTAGAAAAATTTTGATTAAATAGCCAGTATTAACATAATGGCAATATAAATTACTAAATTTATTTTTAAATATACAAATGTTTAAACTAAACAAATTCACTTGTAAAAGATATTAATTCATAATTTACAATTCACCCAGCAGCTTCGAAAAATTTCGAAAGAAGTCTTTTTATTGGAATAAATATGTGTATTTTTATAAATAAAGCAAAAACACTATAATTATTTATTTTATTTTATTGAAAATATGTAATAAATTTATAAGCTAAAATATAGGTAAATCACAAAATTTTAGTGCGGAAATGATATTTACATACAATGTTAAAACTTATTTTGAAAACTCGTTTTTGACATGGGTTATACCATTGATTACTTCTTTAATCAATGGTTATACGTAAGATGAATTGGTTATACTTGACATATATGGTGGCGCTTATTGTAGGATAGGTAAGGTAAAGACGTCAATTTCTTAATATTTAGTAAAATTAAAGCAAAGTGAACAATTTTTAAATGTTTGTAATATAAAAAACTAAAAATAACAGTATCTGCTAGTAGTTATGTAAATATGGAAAAATATGGCAACAGTTTTTCAACATTCAACATGTTGAAAACGAATTTTTAAAATCAGTTTTAATATTGTAACTATCATTTCCACACTATAATTTTGTGATTTACATTCATAAAATGTGCAAAATTAACGGTATGTAAAGTTTGAAGAAAATCGATTACATAACCGTAAAGTAAAGTTATACTAATTTTTAATATAAATTATGTACTAACATTGATGAAAAAAATTAATAACAATTTTTACAAATCTACATAAATAACCGACGCTCCAATATCTGTCAAATCCACCCTTAAAAACTAATAAATCTAAAAAGAAAATCTATTATCTTTTAATAATACCATTTTGCAATGTAACAAAATCTTACGATAATCTTATGAAACAATATATCAGCAATAGCTGTAGGCGAGTACTGTCGATGAACCAATATTTCAGCCACTTGTATTGATTTTTCAGAACAACGGTCGGTCAGCTGGATAACAACCATTCCTGAAGGTACCCCAATCAACACATCTTCATCTCAGGATGACTCCGGGGTGCCCTGTACTGCACCCAGGAGACATTTAAAGATGTTTGTGACCAAATGAGGTAATTGTTATTTATTTGTTTGACTCTTACTGTGAATTGCAACGATTGTAACGTATTTTAGTTATTTAAAAATACATTCGGAATCATGTGATTTGTGATTTCAAATTTAAACTTCCAATTTGAGTATTTTTAAAATAAAACTGCTTTAGGTTGAAGTTCTATATTAATATCTATTTAAAATTGACGTTTCGGCGAAACTCAACGTCCGTCTTCATATCATTTATCCTGATGAAGACGGACTTTGAGTTTCATCGAAACGCCGATTTTAAATAAATATTATTATAGAACTTTAACCTAAGGTAGTTTTATTATAATATAATGAGTTCTGAAAGGTTTATTACTATGTTGAGTATTTTTCTTATGACAGACATTTCCAAAATCATTTTTCTGTTCAGTTTAATTTCGAATATGTTAATTTGGAATAAATAATAAATTTGTCATTTTCGCATCCGTTATGTAAACGTACACAAAGTGAATTGATAAAATATGGAACTAACAGGCCTTGAATGGGAAAGTGAAATTACCAATTAAAAATTTATAGTGAAATTTGAAATTACGTGACTGAGAATGGCTATTAAGTGTGCTCTAATTTTTTGGACATTACTTGTGCTAATATATTTTTTGCTGAGACTTTTTTTAAAAATTTTATGATATAAATAAATGTTAGAATATAAAATAAATTAGCATAATTATTTCTGTATTTTATGGAGCCCATATAGAATTGAATATCATATGATTTTAAAAATTCTAAATAATAAGAACTTGTGTACAACAAAAATGTTATAAATTAATTTATACATACTTTTCCTTTTTGTTATTTGAACAACGATACACTTATATATGCAGATGTGACAAAATAGTATAAATCATAAAGTTGTTACTATAAAGTTTAGCGCGTAAATACTCGTACCAAACATTTGATAACTTTTGCAATGCAAATGATATCTGTTAATATTAAATTATTTGACCAAGGCTTTGTAGAGTATATCTATTAATTATAATATTTTATAATTGTTTTTTCTGCATCTAAGAATATATATATATATATATATATATATATATATATATATATATATATACATATATATATATATATATATATATACCGGGTGTCTACTTTTTTTTTGTTACATAGGGAATACAATGCTAAAATTTTCATTTGGTGATAAATTTTCCCCTAATTATTATAGAACAAAAGTACAAATACAAAAGTTGTTTAGAATTCAAAAATGCATCAAATGATGCCAAATTTATCAATATAGGATGTTCCGATCAAGAATTAGAAGCAAATTAAAATTTCCATTTTTGCGCTCTTTACATCAAAGTGCCATGGAAATTAAACAAATAATTTCATTTCTTCTGGAGTTTGAGTTTGACAGATCGTATTTATTTTATTGTTACGTTCTGTATTATTATCATTATTATTGAAAATAATGAATAAACTTAAGGTAAATGAAAAAGTTCAGTGCGTAAAATGGTATTTTACTGGAAATTCGATACGACGAGTAAGAGATTTATTCAGCGCTTTCTTTGAAAACCGTCCCATACCTTCCGCTATGACTATTCGTAGGATAATTAAACAATTCGAAGAAACTGGAAGTGTGTTAAAACGTTGTAAAAATTGTAGAAAAATCAACGCAGAAGATCAGGAGGAGAATTTAAATCAAAATGCAATTAAAGAAAATACATTGAATATACTTTTGTGTGTAACGGAAAACCCAAATGTTAGTGTGCGTCAACTTGGTGCTGAATTAAATTTGCATCCTTCAACAATACATAAGGTACTAAAAAATGAAAAATATCATTCTTATAAATATTCCACGCACCAAGAGATATTTGAAGCGGATAAAATGGCTAGAAGCGAATTTAGTAACATTATTATGGAAAAATCCAATTTAGACAGAAACTTCTTGAAATCTATTTGTTTTACTGACGAGTCTACGTTTACTTTACACGGCGAACCTAATACACAAAACTTTAGAATATGGAGCCAAACAAATCCTCATTTAATGGTAGCAACACGTACCCAATATCCAGAAAAAGTTAATGTATGGGCTGGAATTTTTGGCAGGTGTATAATTGGGCCATTTTTTATTGAAAATAATTTAAACAACGAAAAATATTTGGATATGTTGCAAAATCATATTGGTCCGCAGTTAGAAGAGTGTGCAACTCAAGATAATGTTGTCTGGTATCAACAAGACGGATGTCCGGCACATTACAGCTGCAACATTAAATTATATTTGGATCAATGTTTTCCAAATTCATGGATTGGTAGAGGTGGTTCAATTAATTGGCCAGCTAGATTGCCCGATTTAGCACCGTGCGATTTCTTTTTATGGCCATATTTGAAGGAGAAAATTTATAAACGACATATCAAAAATCTTGTTGATTTGAAAAATGCCATTGTTGAAGAGTGCAATAATATAACACAAACACAATTAAGCTCTGTACGTCACGAATTTTATAACAGATTAGGTTATTGTTTGGCAGTTAATGGCGATTTATTTGAACATTTAATTTAAATTGTTAGTTTCGTTTTTGTTCTCCTATATCTTGTATTCATGAATTTTTCTGTTTTATAGGTATATTGAATATTGTAATAAATAAAGAAAGTTTTACGGAGTTCAGCTATTTACTATTTATTAAACTCTTATCCGACGTTTCACTGCACAACTTACAGCATCCTCAGGGATAAGTTTAAATTATTATAATAAATATATTAGGCATAATGCCAGTCATCTAATTCAAATGTATTGTTTTTATAACTTGAAGTTAATAAATAAATTAAACAATTACTTAAAATTATAATGGAGACATTCACAATTTAAAACCACAGCTAGTACGTAGTGTACAGCCGAGTAAAATACCCTTTCATTGTAATAAATAATAAATACTTAATACTTTTTATACTTAATAGCTTTTCATTTACATTAAGTTTATTCATTATTTTCAATAATAATAATAATAATACAGAACGTAACAATAAAATAAATACGATCTGTCAAACTCAAACTCCAGAAGAAATGAAATTATTTGTTTAATTTCCGTGGCACTTTGATGTAAAGAGCGCAAAAATGGAAATTTTAATTTGCTTCTAATTCTTGATCAGAACATCCTATATTGATAAATTTGGCATCATTTGATGCATTTTTGAATTCTAAACAACTTTTGTATTTGTACTTTTGTTCTATAATAATTAGGGGAAAATTTATCACCAAATGAAAATTTTAGCATTGTATTCCCTATGTAACAAAAAAAAAGTAGACACCCGGTATATATATATATATATAAATTAAGTAAATATTTATTAGTTAACTTAAAAAAAATATTTTATTAACAACAAAATGATATTACAGAAATTCAGAGTTAAAACTATTACATTCAGGCGAAATCTTTTTTAAAATTATTATTATTTATTTAATTGTTTGGAAATCTTACTGACTGCGCCAGTTAAGTAAACTAATATTTTTTACTTAAAAAAAAATATTAATAAAACGATATTAGAGAAATTCACAAATATAACTTACATTCAAAAGAAATCTGATTTCTCTATTTTAATAAATGTCATAATTATGCATTGAGTGGGGAACTATAACGTGTTTGAATAGATAGTTTGGGGAGTTTTGCTGCTATCAGGAATGCTCGTGGGAAATACTGTCGGATATATCTTAATATTTCCAAATAGAATATAGAAACTATATTCTCGAAAAGCTGATTATATAAATAGTTTTAAAACAATTTGTACTTGCATTGTCAATGGTAAGGGGGGTCGTTAGCCTATAGTCAAGCAAAGGAATGTTCGTGAAAAATACTGTCGGTTATTTGTTATATATATATATATCTCAAAATTTTCAAGTAAAACGTAGAGACTGTATGCTGGAGAAGCTGATTATATAGTTTTTAAAAAATTTGTACTTGCATTGTCAGTGGTACGGGGGTCGTTAGTTTACAATAAAACAAAGAACCTACAGCTTATAGTGGGTTCCAAACCACTCACAAACACTTCAGTTAAATGGTACAAGGTTTTGAATTTAAAATTCTGGTGTGAACACGGCGCAAACCAGAGATCTTTGTGGTCAAAGTCCAACACGCTACTACTGGCCTATGGGCTACCTTTTACTTATATAGATATTAAATTGTAATAAGCTATTATATTTTAAAATAGCCGTGCAATTATTCAGAATTGAATTTTAATTGATTTATTCTTAGCTTATTTTTTATAAAAGTTTTTTTTTTTGTATTTAGCATACTAAATTTTAGTTATAGTACTATCTTTTTTTATGCAAAATTGATTCCAGAATATCACGGCAACCAAATAACTAAATTTACATAAAAGGAGCAAAATATTAAATATTAATACTAATTGATGCATTTATTCATGAAAATTTCCAATAACAAAAAAAAAAGGCAACCGAATAACATTACACACCAACAGAACTGAAACTTTCACATAGTAAATTTATTGAAAAATCGCGATTAGATTGTGGAAAATGTAATTGTACTATTTGAAATAGTTTAGAGGTTATATCGTTTATATAGCTCTTCAATTTCAAGTTTTATTACAGTTTTTATGAAATGCTATCACAGAGATAATGTGCAATATTCTTTTATAAATTTAGCTTTTTATAGCTGAGATTTTATTTGATTTGAACATTTTTATGATCATTGTCTAAATTAATATTTTGTATCACACAGTTGTATCACTTTGACTAAAAGAAAAAGTACTTTAACGACTGGTACGGTGTTTATATAATTAAGAAAATTAATAAAAATATATAAAATTCTTTAAAAAGTACCCCAGATGATGAATTTAAACTTTTATGTAAAAAGTATGGATACAGTTAAATACGAGTATTTTGAAAGCAGTTTATGAAAATTTATTGAAATTTGGTACACAGTTAAAAGTATTTAAATTCTATCATCTGAAATATTTTTCAAAATTTTACCGTCATTTGTTTTAGAGTCACAAGTTATTACATAACTAAACTCAGAAAAAATGCTCTTCTCAAAAATATTAAAACTGTATCTATATTTTTAGCGATCTATATATCGGCGCGATCTTTAACTTTTTTACTATGGATTTCCTTAAAATATATTTTGCTGCCATGAATCATCATAATTATTTTAAGATTTAAAACCCTAAACTGCGTAGAATGTTTATTTAAAGTTTCTTATGAAGAGTCTTCAAATTTTCTTTTTCTAATTAAACTGCAAGAGTTTATAACATTTTTTCAAGTCTTTGCGGATTTCCTATTAGTACATTGCGATCTTTGGGGGTCCGCGGACCGGAGGTTAAAAACCATTGTATTAGATCACATTTCAAATTTTCAGGGTAGGTGGTCTTGGTAATCAAGTTGGTAATGTGTTTTATTTACAGTTTTGACAACTTTTTGACTGAGTTTAATTAAATTTTCAAAACAATTCTCATATATATATATATATATATATATATATATATATATATATATATATTTAATTTTGATAATTTTTGGGGAAAAAATTAAAACTTTTGTTTTAGTTAAATTTTCTTATTGTTCTTTAGAAATACATAATTTTATGTATTTATATATATATACATTTTACCTATTTGATTTTAGTTATTAATTTTTATTATTTAATTAAAATATAATTATTTTTTGTTAGTTTAAATTATTTAATTTAAAATGTTTGTAAATAAAAATTGATGTCAATATTTGATTTGTAAATACTGAAAATAAATAAAAATCTAAATTTATTAATAATTTAATTATATATAATAATTTGACCTAAATATTTAATTGCTTTAAAAATTTGAATTGAAAAAATTCTGATAAAATCGCAGAAACTTTATTCCAATAATTACATTTCGTTTATAAGCAAAATTCGTCTGATATTATTTATCATTTTAATCAAAAGTTATTGAAGTAAATAAAATCAAAAAGTTTGCTAAATAATATAAAGAATAGATTTAATTAATATGATATTAAAGTACACAAAACTTGTAATGGAATCTTTAACTTATCAGTTTGACAGATTTCAAGCTTAAATCTTAAATTTTAAATCAACATAATGCTAAATATTTTTATAAACAATAATGCTAGAGATTACAGTCAGTAAAATAAATATATTTTATTTTCAAGTTGAGAAATATAATATCGTTTGCTATATTTACATAGGAATTTTAAAATCATACAAAATACGACTTCTGTTAAATTTTCTACATATTGTAATAATGAATTATTTATTAAAAAAAGTGGGATAGGTAAGCTAAAACTTTTTTAATTTTCAATTCCAGATAATTAAAAGTGAATTTTTTGAAGCGTTTTCTATTTTGGGTAATACTAAAAAAAATTATTTTTTTTATAGTATGCAGTTTGTATATGTTTTAGATTAGATTATAGATCTTTTTTTAGATCAGGTCAGGAATTTGTGATCATTTTTTTATATCATGAAAAAGCTCATTTCTTATATTTTTAATTACAATAAAAAACACGTAACATAGTTCCAAAATATTCAATTAATAAAACAAAATTGATAATTATATTGTATTTTTATTTTAATTAAAAAATATTTATATATTTTTTATTTTACAAGAAATGTAAAAAATATTTATTTATATAATTAGTGTGATATTGATATCTAGTACATTGGTTAAATATTAGTTCCCTAGCGCTTGAAATTTTCATGATTTTGTTTAGAAATAATAATGATTTAAATCTATTAATATTTAATCCCTATTACTAGATAGTCGTTCTACTGGGGCAAATGAGATGCTAAATTTTATTAAACACAACGTAACTAATATGTGAGTTATAATTTGCAATGTAAGTGAGCGTATGATCATTTTTAAGATCATAGATCATTTATGTATGATCTAGATCAACACCAAGATTTCTAAAGTTGTAAAAATGAAATGATCTAAATAAGATCAAAGATCAGTCTCAATTCTGCTTATAAGTTAAAAACGGTAAAGCCACGTCATAATCTAGGGGAAAAACTTTGCAATATAAAAGTTTCTAATGAACAAAAATAAATTCTTTCTATGCTACATATAATTAGCTGAATTTGCTAAAATACATTCAAATATCTTATTTTAATAAAGTTTAAGTTAAATATGTAAAGATATATCATATATTATTGTATATTTCTATTGAATTAAAAATATTTATTTTGCTTTTATTGGTAACATTTTGTTTTTTATTCTGTTGTACAATGATCTTTATTATATTACGTTAGGCGCTACATGCTTGTCAAAATTGCATTTTCTAGTAAAAGTAAAGAATTTGTTACAAGATTAATAGCATATTTTCAAGAAAATAATGAACCATTCATTTCTTTAGCTGCGATACGTAAAGTTAGTAAAATATTTATTAATTTTATATCGATATATTTCATGTATGCAACTTATTTAATATTTTCATTCAGATTCGAAAGCTTATAAACATATTAGTGAGTGACGTCACTTGTTTAGTGACAAATATTGATGACGTGCTTCCATTCCAGCATTCCAGCGCTCCGGTTATAAATAAAGTTTTTAAAGTACACTATATAAATATACATAAGATATTACCTAAAACAACTCTTACTAAACATAATCTGCAATTAAATATAGTTATAAATAAAAACTTAATATACAATATTTGAGTTTTTGAGCATGTCAAGTAATTTATGAATCTGTTTGAATATAATTAAGCAACAATGGTAAAATCTGGCGTAATTTATTGAGATATTCATGTACAGCAGCATTAGTTAGACATTCGTTGAAATATTTTAAAAATAAATGTAATAAAATGTTTGAAATTTGTTATAAAACATTTTTGAAAATAAGAATAAAACACTATTATATTCTAGTATTTGTTTAAAATTTACTATTATTTATTTCCTTCAAATGCAAATTAGTAATAGTAACAATTTTAACGTCATTTTAAAATATACAAACATTTTTTACGAGAAATATAATACTGAAAAAGTAATGTCCATTATTTGAGCACATTTATGCATGTATACACATCTATGTAATGACACGGTATTTTGTGTAAAACCTGGCTAATTTTTTTTTTTGTCTTGTACATAAACATTCATAACATGTATAAACAATGTCAGAGTTATTTTTGTAATGTAGCTATTTCATGGAAAAAAAGTTGTAAAACTTTTATTTCATTATAAGCGTAAACATATCTAACAATTCATTCTTGTTAATATGAAAAGATAATATTTGTAAGTTTGAAATTGATACTTTTTTATATTATATTTGTTATTAAAGTTATAATGTGATACAACAAACGTACATATACCACAATTAATAATTATACAGAATGTGTGATAAGTCAGTCTCTATTTTTAAATGATTTTAGCTTTTTACTCGCCAACCGATTTTGTTGAAATTTGTACATTATATATAATTTATTTTTTGAGATTTTAGGCAATGACTATTCAGACATTTTGTATATGTACATATTATGAGTATAGGCGTTTACGGACCTAAGTTATTAACCAAAATTAAATTAGTTAATTTTATAAATTATACATTAATTATATAAATAATACATTTAGTTATTAATTAATTCAATTTATGATAATAAATAAGATAAAATTTACAAAAAACAATCATAAAAACAATATTTTTCTTCTTAAAAGATAACATTAAAACCTGTTTTCATAAATACCAAAGTAAATTATAAAGTAGCTACGTTACAAGTACATTTAATACACAAGTAAATTTACTTTTTTGTTTCACAAAAAAATTCAAAATAAATAACTATTGGAAGATTTCCCAACAGGATAAAAATTGTGACAGAAGCAAAAAGTACACAGGATCTGACAAAAAGAATTTGTTGGAAATAAATGGTATGCTGGGCATAACACTGAAATAAAATTTATAGGTTATAAACTTACTTACTTCTAGAGTAAAATTTACTATCATGATATATGCGCAAGTAATTTGCTCGGTTAATTTGTTCATCTAGTAAATTTAATAAGGTTTTATAGCGCAGTTATAGGTATAAACGTATTTACTTTCCCACTTTTACTCTGTTGTTTATGAAACTGAGCATAAAAGTCTCAACTCCGTATGCGTAAACATTTTCGTTAAAAATGACGGTTCGTTAAAATAAAAAATGTTGGCTTTTGTAAGAAATCTTTCTATGTATATTGCAACGAAATTTCTTACCAGATCCAAGAATTTTTATTTTATCGAACCGATATTTTAACGAAAATGTTTATGAATACGAGCACCAATATATAATACAATTATTATTTGATAATTTACTTGTAAAAGAAATATTTCTATAAAATAAGTATAAAAATAAATATTCTGAAAAATATATTTGAATTATTATTCTGTATTTTACTTTAAACTCTATTAATGTAAATATTTGTAAATAATGTAAAATACTTTTGATAAATATGTTATATTAACTGTGATATGTGCTCTTTGTAAACTTAAAATATTATACATAAATTTTTATTGCAAATTCTACTGTAATTTCCAGTAATTTAACTACTTCAGTATATGTAGTTATTCAAACTTTTGCGTAGCAAACATTAAATTTTGCTTTAGAGATTAGTTGATACCACAACTTATATTTCGTGCAGAATAAATGCTTTTAAATATAAGAATTATAATAAAAAAATTGCAAAAATGGTTATTTTTATGTGAAATAAAAATGAATAATTTTATATTTAGCTAATTTGTTGATTTTAAAAAACAAATATCTACGAAAAACGAAAAATTGTTTTATGCAAAGTAATTTTTTCTCCAGCTATTTTCTGTTTCTTGATAGTTATTGATAGGTATAAAGCAGTAGTAATCTTGATAGTAAAACAGTCTATTCTGTTTAAAAATAATTGTCTTTATAGACTGACGAGTACGTCGCAAGAAATTATATAGAAACTTTTAATATGATTTTATTTTTGCGATGTTTATTTTTTTTCATCACATACATATATCAGCTCTGTCATTCATTAGTAATTTTAAGCGTATATTGTGCACGTACTTGCATACAAAAAAATGATGTATTTTTGTCCGGTAATTCAAATATATTCTCATATAACTTTATTTATATATATATATATATATATATATATATATATATATACATATATAGTTGTCCGCCAAAATGTCTGCATTATATGGGAAAAAAATTTATTATTTGTTTTTTAAAAATTATTATTACAAAACTTTTTGTTGCTTGTCCACAAACTAAAAGTGCACTTTTTAGAAGTACGGATATCATTTTCGAATATAGGTCAAATTAAACAATGATAAAAAATAATTCAGATAAACTTATTTGATTTGTAAAAATGTTGAAAAAGTTATTTGAAAAATAGTTTCAGAATGATATTTAAGGCCTCCTATATGAATTTTGAGTTAAAAATACAAAACAATTTTTTTCAATGGTTTTTAAATCGATATTTTTAATTTATTCAAAAAATTTGTGTTTTTTAATCATTTATTTATTACTTGACAATAATATTACTCGTTTAAATGTATTATTACTTAAAATTATAACAAAGTTAATTTTCATTGAAAATTGTATTATTTTTTTCATAAATAGTTGTTGCCCTCTTTGATGCAAAGTTGTTATATTTTCTCAAATTCACCAGATTCAATACAAAATTTATGTCAGATAAGAACACTTATCTTTAAATACAAATACATAATGCATATTTATCCATATTTTATTGTCATTTTTTTGAGAATAAGTGCTGCAAACTTTTTGGTAAACAACTTTTTCAAAATTTTACAAATAAAGTAAGTCAACTTAAAATATTTTTCATTATTGTTTAATTTGATCTATATTGGAAGTGATATCAATACTTCCAGTGCATTTTTTTAGTTTTTAGATAAGCACCAACAAGTTCCATATTTAAATTTTTCAAAAAACAAATAATATTTGTTTTCCATATAGTGCGGACTTGTTGGTGAACACTGTTATATACCATTTAAAAAGAAAAATGTAAAAAAAATTGAGCGTCTCCATTAATCAAAATATTGAAGTCAATTTAATTTGTTCATGGTATCAAAATTGGTAATTTTTTATACTGGTAATAAATCGAGAGATAAAATATATATAACTGTATGCATATTAATTATCTAATATAATATTTAATAACTAAATTAATTCTTTTCAGTTTTTACCCAAATTATTTAATATTTCTTTATTTTATTATTTTAAAAATTGAAAATAGGTAAGATTGTAAAAATTATTAAATTTGAATTATAACGATTTTGAAATTAATTATAAAATTTAATAACATTATAGTTTATAATGATTATATACTAAATATAATAATATATGAATAACTAAAGTTAAAATATACTTGTGTAATAATATCTTCAACCTACATATATTTTTTAAAATGTGTAGACAGCTTTTGACCTTATTAACCTGAAACATAATATATTTAGTAATCAAATTTCAGTAAATTTAAACATAACCAATGTTGTATAAATATCTAGTTGCTTTATTAATTTGTCTGTAAACTATCGGTTACTATTAATATAGGAATTAACTTATCAAATCAAAAATGAAGCTTATATTTTCACAAATTTCTACAACAAAATATAATATAGAATAGTCTTTTGACAGATTGATGTATGCACATTAGCGAATTATTTATAAAAAGTTGCTCAAAATGGAAAAAAATGCTGCAAAGAAAACTAAGTTACTTAATATTAAAAAGTTACGTATCACAGAAGATTTTGTATGTAGATATGAATATATAAGCAAAAGTTGCCGTAAGAGAAAAAATTACTAATCATTCCTGTCATGGTATATTAGCTTAAGACTTACAGAACTTTTACGCTTTTGATTTTATCTTCCTTTTTTTTGTATAAGAACAAGAAGATTTAAAATTAATAAGTTTATTATTTAATTCATATTCAAAATAATACGATAATAAGTTTCTAAATTCTATCAAAATGTTTCTTATTACGCGAATGAAGCAAGTTTTGAAAGAAAAGTAAATACAATTATCCTTTGTTCTACTAAAATACAAATGTTTTCAGAAAAACATCTTCTTATCCTTTAAAAGAGGACATTTCTTATACAGTCGTACATTTGTATTCATGTCATGTCTCAAATACAGTCTGATCCAAAAGTATTCGAACTACCGATAAAATAAATACAATATTACTTAAAATATATTTTTTGAAAATTTTCACTGAATAAATTAATTTTTTTGTAAGAATAAGAAATAATGTTTAAAATATTTTAATGTATGTACAATCAAAAGAAGAAACTCGGAATGTTTGAATACTTTTTACTCTAACTGTACATAATAAGTCTAGGGGAAAACAAATAGGCTTTTAGGTGCAGCACTTTGCTGTAGAAATATATACTTTTTCAGGTAGATAAGATATTTCACAATAAATGTTAACCATTTTTTAAAGTACACTGGTATATAGATATAAAAATTATACTTAAATGTATGTACAGGGTATTTCATTTAATCTAATATTTGTCATTTCCCATAGTAACAAGCAAATAAATGTTAGAAAATATGAAAAATAAATGCTGAACTGAAATTAAAATGTAGATTAGCTTCAAATTAGAATAGATATTTTTGTAAATCAAGATATACATAATTATTTCATTAGCTTCTAATTTTTTTTTTACTTACTGTTAAAGTTAGGATTATTTGTACATTTCTAGAAATATTATACATGTCTCAGATGTGAAAGTATGAAAGAATATAATTCTAAGTGTAAGAATATTAATGCTATCATTCAGCTAGTATAATACTAAAATCGAGATCAAAAAATTTAATTCATTTAAAATAAAATGACTTTAGGATTTAGGTCTGTATTAATTTTTACTAATAATCGACGTTTCGACATACTCTATGTATATCACTAACAGGAAAAATGATGCAGTAAATAAACAGAGCATGGAAACAAGTTAGTTGGAAACAAAATAAGTAACTAAATTATAAAATTTGGCTATAAATTTTATAACTTAGTTACTTATTTTGTTACCTAATAACTTGTTTCTATGTTTATTTACTGTATATGTTATTTGTATCATTTTTCCTGATGATGATGTACGTAGAATATGTCGAAAAATTGTTTATTAATAAAAATTAATACAGAACTAAATCCAGAAGCCATTTTATTTTAATATAATGAGTTCTGAAAGGTATTTTACTATGTTATATTCATTTCTTAATTATAAAATCAATTTTTTTAAAAGTAAATAAGAAAAAAAAAACAAATTTAATTTTTAAAATTATATTAAGTAATTGAAATAATAGATAGGTATGATTATTCTTCTTCTTTTTTTTTTCTTCTTTCGAATTTGGCCAACTAGGGACCAAGTACAATAACGCTTCATGATTTCCTCTTCTCCCTCGTTCTCACCCTTCAGTAATCTTTCATTCTATCACTCTGTTGCCTTCGTCTTTTCTCTGTCCATACTTCCTTGTCTTCTTTTTCATCTTAGCTTGAAAACCAACGAAATTCTTAACCTTTGATCTATGATTATGGTATGTTTATTATATTATTTTAATTTAATTTATAGATGTACTTCAAACAAATTTTTGTATGACACGGCTATTTCGTTCGTTCAGTTTTGATCTAAATCAGCTGATCCAGTTGATCTGGTTGTCAGTAATTTATTGAAAAAAGTAAACAATATTAACTACTGAAATAATGATCTGTAACTATAATCGTGAGAGTAGCTTGAAGCAAATGGGGTAATCTCATGAATGAACAAAAAAGACGCACTTTATATGCATAAAAATATTTTTTCTATAATTGTCTGCATATAAAATTAATTTACACATCAAAATACAAATATGAAATTTGATGTCTGTAACGCTAAAATCGATCGATAACTGCAGTTGTTACACATATATTCAATTCTTGCATTTACATAACATCATAGTAAAATAATAACACTGCACTTTTTTCACGCTTTTTACTTTTTTTAACGACGATAAACAGATACATATTTTACGCACAAAAATAATGAAATAAAATACAGTTTTCTTTATTAATTTTATTACATATAGTTAATAGTTAATAAATTATTATAATAAATATTAGAATTTATAGCTACAAATGTAAATAAAACATAATATCTGTTTTAAAATGCTTAATAACACATTAAAAATGAAACAAATTTTACAATTAATTTTAATTTAACCATATACATTTTTATACATACGTATAACAAAATTTGCAATAATACAAATTTAGAAATAATTGATCTTAAAAGCAATTTATTCTAAATTATTATCTCGTTTATTGGAATTCTTCATCTATAATATAGTTAAACCTAAACACATAAATATAAAGTAATAAATTTAGATTATCCTGATAGCTTCATAAAATCGCATTATATTATAATCGATAAAGTGTAAAATCATATTTCACACAGTAACATAATTTAAATCTTTTATTATAATTGGATAAGTGGCCATTTTCATGATTTACTATACTGAGATGTCTGTCGTTAAATAACTGTATTAATTATCATTTGACATTCATTCGTATTTATTATGCAAATACATATAAATGTCATTAAAACTATTTTTGAAAATTGCAAACATACAACTATTTTGTATTTACGTGAAACAAATTTTATTGAATTTGAATTTGTTTTAATTTAGATTAATAAAATTTGCTATAAAAATTACTTGAGAAAGCATTAGTTTTTTAAATAATTTTTTATGTACATACATATGTGTTTTTAATGCCTCAGGTATGATCTGCAATTGACAATAGGGTTATTACACAAAATTTAAATTTGGAAAAAAAAACATATCAATCGAAAGTTGAATATGAAACATCATTTTTCATATCAAAAAGAACAACAAAAGTTTTCTAGTTAATTTTTAATTAATTATCGAAAATCAGTCTACATTTTCAAACCATTTAAGCTAGAGTATAATATTTTAATATCTGATTGGTCGACAACATTTTCTACTAAATGTCAGATAGAAACAGTACATTTTATGTATATTCTAACTTACAATATTACAATAATATATGTATATATATATATATATATATATATATATATATATATATATATATATATATATATATTTGTCGTGACTGGATAACAATAATTAATCATAAAAATTTTTGTGGAATAAAAGTAGTCCGTTAGGGCTTTTGATAAATAAAACTCAATTGAAATATAATTATTTCGTATAATGGTTACCTTTTTAAATGTTTTGTTCATTTAACGAATTCAATTTTTATTGTCCCTGATGTTGATATAATATATATCAAAAGCTTGGATAGTATTTCAATTGAGTTTTATTTATCAAAATTTCAAATTTTCAAAATTTCTAACAGACTGCTTTTAATCCACGAAAATTTGTATCTCTAATTTATATATATATATATATTTATAAAGTTTTTTATAATTGCAGTTAAATAAATAGGATAAATCCAAAAATAATTTTTTAAAAGTTTATTTTTGTGGAAAAATTAAAATTAATTTTTGCATACTATTTACTTATCAACTAGAAATGCTTTTGAATTTATCTGATTTTTCATTAAAATTAACCTATAATTCTTATTAATTTTCTTATTATTTATACATATATTTAGGTACAATAACTTGAACATTAAAAAAAAAGAATATTTTAAATAAGTCAACAAGCGTACGAGTACAAAGACGTGACGTTGTAGTGACGTCGTTTCTTCTATTGTAATGGACGTCAGAACATAGGGCCTTGTTGAATTTATAGAATGTGCTTGGCGTGTTAATTTTTTTGTCAATTACGGCTATAGCAATGCACAAAAATAGTTTTGTTGTTGTTTATATCTATAAATAACGTAAGATTTTCGAATTTTAGTAATAAAAAGTGTAATAACCCTATTTTTTCATAAAAAATAATAATTTGGCAACCATGTAATAAAATAAAAAAATATGTATCGGTGTTATAGACAATTAAAAAATAAATAAAATAAGATAAAAATTAATACAACATTCTATTTAAAAATATGATGTTGAATGATTCTGTGCTTATATGAAACATTCTGCATAATTGAAAATAATTTTACTTTATAGATTCTAAAGAAATAAAAATCTTTTGTGAAAATATGTTTCTCTATATTTAATATAAACGAGTAACTGAAGAAAATTGCACTAAAAACTTATTTTGTATATATAAAATATAATTTTTCTATCCGCTAATATAAAAAAAACACATATTTAAGTTTTTTTTTGCAATAAATGCTATGATGTAACAATATTTCATAAATAATATATGATAAAAATAAGACATTAAAAGGTCCAAATAGATAATAATAATTATATAATTTCTGTATTTGGAATATAATTTTTATGTGTGATTGTATTTATGTTTAATGTAGGCCCAGTATTTTCAAAATTTGAAATATATTTATCCTTGGAATAATTTTAAAATTAGTGAATGGAATATTGTCATTTATTCTGAGGATGTATTTTTAGCCAATTGCATATGATTTTCTTACTTATCTTAAGAGTAAATATAAATTGGAAATACTGGCCCCTTAGAAATAAGATTTTGTATATTATTGTTGATTGAATAATAATTCAATCAACGATATTATCATGAAATATAAAAATAGAAGATTCTTCAAAATTGTTCAAAGTAATTTAGACATATGAATTGAAATATTTAATTATATTTCAAAAATTATTGTAAATATAAATGCTGATCGTTGTATATCTTCATAATTTTAATATTAATGTTACGAAATTTATGTATTTTCTGTTTTATAATAAAAATTTAATATAGAAATTGTTTGTAATTACATATTTTACAGATTATCTGCAATTATCTATATATTATTTTCAGTTTATGTGTTGGTAAGGTAAGTGACAGTAACAGATATTATGAATGTAGATGAATATAAATTTGTACAATAAATTGTATGAAATGATTCAAAAGCTCTAGTAATCGAAGTTCCCCTTGAAAATCTTTGTAATTAATTAATTTTTTGTTTTTGAAATTTTCACTTTTACTTCTTAGTTAGAATAACAAAATTTTAAATTAAATAACAAAATATTTTCACAATAACAACATCTCAATAACAAAATAAAAACATTTTTTACAAAAATTAATTAATCTTTTTTGACATTATTAACAAATATTCTTTTTTATTCAATGATATATTACGTTGTAAATGAAACATTTTTGTTTTATTTTTTGATGTTGGCATTTTAGCTGATGCTTGTAAGTTTAGCTACAATATATATTCTAAAAGTGTACAATATCATGTCAACTACTTTGTTGAAAAGCATTCTTCATTTTTCTTGCCCGCCTTCATTTTTTTTTTCGGTTAATAATTTATAACCTCACCGCCTTTCTTGACATCTAACGAAGAAAAAACGGAACATTGAGGTTGGCTTATCACCAGCAACCCATTTTTTTGTTCTTGTAAATTGCGTTTTGAATTACCACGTTAAAGATATTTATTTCGGCAGGAATCTGTGGATTTTCTTAATAAATTTTGGAATGTGAGTTTCAGAATAAACCATTTTTTATTGTACAATATAAGTTCGAAATATAACTCTTAAATTTAAGAGATAAATTTAATGCGTAACTTTCAGACTGATTGAAAAAAGTTGAACCCCTGTGTAGTATTACAAAAACTATTACTAAACTAATATTAAACGGATAAATATTAATTAAATTGATTGATAAAAGTTTTTCTGCACCAACTAGTAGCAAATTTGGTAATTCTATGAATGAAAAAAGCAATTTATATATGAGAATATTTTTTTAATGAATTTCTAACAATCTAATATTTGACGTTTCTAATGTTAAAATCATGAAACTACTTTAATTTAATTGTTTTTAGTGCACTCTTATGATTCGGCTAATTTAGTACATGTATTAATGGTTTACTACGGTATTTTATTTAATGTTTTTATTTTTCAAAGTTTAATTTTTTTTACTGTGGCCACCACAAAACCGTCTGTTACCAAAATGTACTTAAACAGAAATATTATTATTAATAAAGATAAATAATATAGCCTCGTATTCTCACCTCACTTTTAAAAGTGATTTTTGACAAAAAGTGCTTTTGACATTTGTTTAAAATTACTTATTTAGAACTTTAAAATAGTTTATTTAAATTTTATATTATTATATAATTATATATGATGAAAAAAGATATTTTGAAATAGATGATAAAAGCACTTTTTTACAACAAAAAAAGATGATATGGGCCATAGGATTTTCATATTACGGTAACAGTTTCATAATAGGTAATATAATAATATAATATAATTTTCGACCATAGTCAAGGAAACGTACCTTCTTCATATATGTCAAAATAAAAAAAAAATTGTAAGATATAAATAGTAAACTTTTGTTAAATACTTATAAAATAAAAATAGTTATTTTGAACATTCGACAATTTTTCAACGCTTAGGGTCCCGTCTATACTTTATACCTAGCTATGGAAAATTGGTAGTTTTACGTTAATAATATAAGAACCTTGAAATTCTTATGCTCAAATAACCATTTGTTTATTCTTGCTACGGTAATTTAATTAATCCAATTAAGTTGAATTTGTTGAAACGAGTGTATGCAAGTTAAATTTTTATATTTTGTTATATTATTATTATAGTAAGTATCTGATCAGTGTTGTTTTGTTTGTCAAAGAAAATGATCGTTTTTATTAATTAAAAATTTGTGTAAATAAATCGAACATAATTTGAAATAGAAACTTTAAAACTCTACAAAGTGCGAAAGAAGTGTTTTTGTTCGTATCGCGTTGTGTTATATAAATGAATTAGTCATAAATATTCCTGAACATTTTAGCTGGTACTACAAACTCAGTTTAAGTTCGATTTTAACTAATACCGGTTTTAAGACAACGTAACTCATAAGAACAAAACTAAATAAAACCAGTATTTCTAGTTTTATTTATCTTTAATATAAGTAAAAAATTATATGTGATTGGCTAAAAATGTAGTCTCAAAATACATAAATAACAATAAAGTAAATTGATAAAACACTTTTTAACTTTGATAATTTCACACTTTATTATAGAAACGTGACTGCAGTTTCGCCAAACATTGGCATTTCTATAATAAAGTGTGAAATTATCAAAGTTAAAAAGTGTTTTATTAATTTACTTTAATATGAAATTTCACAAAGTAACGGCCAAAAGAGTTAATTTTTTAAATAACAATATTTCATTGGCTAATTTTAAAATTTTTCTAAAGATAAATTTATTCCAACATTTCAAAATACTGGGTCTAAATGAACAAAACACTCAAAAACCGAGTTTATAATGCCCGCCATTATGTTATTATTAAATGAATTGTATATTAAATTTTCTCGTGTAATTAAAAACATATTGTGTACCATTCCAAAATGACTAAAATTCGTTTTCGGGTCACGTAAAGTGGAGTGTTTGTTTGTCGTTTCGTGTAAATATACTGAATTTTTGAATATAAACTTTTATGTGTACAGTGTGATTTGTGGTTTTATTAAAAAGACAGTATATTAAAATTTTCGGTGCAGTTCGAAGGACTTATGGAACTTCAGACAAGGAGTCGACAGACCAGGACGTCGTGGGATTCATTCCAACTCACACTGAAGACTTCTGACAAATAAATATATTGTTGTCAACTGTAAGTTTTAAACAGATTTTTTTCTTTGCAATTTTGTATTCCTCTTTTTAACATTTTTATTTTAAATTTTATTTCATTTTCAAACATAAAAAATTATTGGGGAATACAAATTTTAGAGTCACTTGAATAAAATTGATTGAAATAATGTCCAGTTGATACTAAATTTTAATGAATATATAATTAAACCTAAATTTCTTAAAAATTATTTTTCACATTTTTTATTTAATTAAAAATAACTAACATGAAAGTGAAATAAATTAACGCCAAAAATATTTAATTAATGAAATAAATTTATCCATATAAATAAAACAAGAGCTCATGCAGTTATTGTGAACATTCCACTAATACATAGTAGCATACAAACGCTATATTAGTTTGCTATATCGGAGATTCTCACGATGTTCGCGTAAATTCACTGTTTGTATTTTGCAACAATTTTATATATTGGTAATGAGGGTAGTAAACATAATTTACAGTTGCTTCAAAATAGAGCCATGAGAGTAATGCTGCGTTGTAATAGATACGAATCCATTAACAATATCTTAATAAAACTAAAATAGCTAAGCATAAAAACCTTCTTAGAAATGTCTGCAATGATTTTTATATTTAAAATACAACATGGTTCGCTTCCGAAGTATTTAAGTGGTAATCTAAAATTTACTAGTAGTGTGTATAATTATAATATTAGAAATAATAATAATAAATTACTGAAATACATTAAAAAAAATTAAAAACTTTTAAGTCAATCATACTTTTGCAGGCTTCAAGTCGACTTTAGTTAAAGTGTTTATTTTATAAAATATATATGTTACCAATATTGTAAATATTATGCTATTGTAGTAAATTTCCTGTAATTTTTATAATTTTGTAAATATCTATTACAATGTAATTAATTAGTTAAAGCTAAATAAAATTTGATTTTATTCTATTTCGTTCGAGGCTATAGATAGTGTCAGAAACTGATGAAATGTTTTAGATCTTCAGTAATTAATTAGTAGTAGTTGGGTTAATTACCTGGAATATAAAAATACACTGTTGTTGATGTTTGATGTAAAAATAAGGAGAACGATGCATTAACTACCTTAAAATTGATTATTATTTTTCATTTATAATCTTTATTCTAATAAATTACAAAATAAATACTGGAAAATGTAATTTTTAATTTTGTCATTAATTAAGTTAACACATATATACACAATATATACAATCATGCCATGTTCGTAAAAGTGTATGGCGCAAACGCCTTTTCACTATCCCGAAATTAATTTTCTCCAAACATTCCTATCCAGACACGCAATTGTAGATTTATTCACATTCATGACAAGTCTTATACATTCTCTTATATTTCTATTACTTGGAAACATTCGCTCACAAAAACACTCTCAATCATACCATTCCATCTACTCGTCGGACGGCCACTTCGTTGTATACTTTCAAAATCATTCATATAAATTCTTTTAATCAAATGTTCAATAGACATTCGCTCAAGATGATCTTAACAATATTGCATGACAGATAGTCTTATCTCATTACTTTATTTCTATAACTTTATTAGAATCAAAATTAATTTTTCACATTTTAAAATTCTTAGTTTATTTTTTACAAAATTACAAAGACATTATTTTTTCAATTTTATTGTTTAGTTTTAAGTCGTTTTAAGTTTTGCTCCAATTGTGAGATTTATATTAAATAAACTTATTATATTTTTAATTATATTTATTTAATTATATTATTAGTTGGTTCGCGAAATTGCGTTCTACGGAGAATTTACTACTTATGACATAATTTTTGTCTAATTACATTTAGACCAATATTTTCAATAAGGATTATAATTCAGAACAAAAGATCTTGAAGAAGCAATCTTCAGCAACAGCTTCAAAAAGTTCCTCAGTAACAACGTAGATTTCGGAAAATTAGAAGAAAAATCACAGAAACATTAAAATATATTTGCACAATTTTTTAATGACTTAACAAATTCATTTTACCGAAGTTTAAAGTTGCTAGATATACACATATAGTTATTACTATATTATTATTATCATTTTCAAAATTAAATTTAAACTATAAACATTAACAAATAATTATTTCTCTTCATTTATATCAAAGTAAATTCACAAATACTTAACTTATTTCAACACAATTAATATATATACAATTTTTAACTAGATTAAAAATCGCGACAGTCACAGTAATACACACAACTTTTAAATTTTGAGAAAATTCGTGAAAAACAAACGTTCTCTGAATTATCAATACGGGGTTGCAATTCGTTTCGGCGACCCTGTAGGGTCAAAGAGCACATAATATACTCGTATAGCTTCTTTTTTTTCAAATTTATTTATATTTTATTGAATTTGAAAGAATATTTTAATTTATAATTTTTTTTCAATATTGATTTTATTAATTTTTCGCCGTAGTAAGATCCTATTTTAATTTATTATATTACAGTGTGAATTTTATTGACTTTTAATATACAGTAGAACCTCCGGGCCAGCCGGGACCGAGCCTTTGCCGGATAATCGAAAACACGGATAATTCAAAGACCTCATTTTTATTTTTTTAATAATTTATTCAGACAAATACATGTATCAAACGAAGAAAAAAAAACGTAATACTACATTCATGTAACACAAAATAACAGTTTGTAACAGATTTATTAGTCACACGAAAGGGTTTTTTTATTAAAGAAATCAAAATAAGACAAAACAAAATACTACACAGAGTTACACGAGTTAAATGCAGACAGACAACGTAAAAACACACAACGAAAGGGCAACAAATGTTCAATTGTTCGTTAATAGTCTTAATACAGGGGAAAGTCACGGTAACGGGGCGGCACTCACGTCACTGTTTCGATCGTGTCACTGACTACTCGCGGTACAGCTAAGAACTTCGTTGAAGGCTGGCCGTACTTCGGTGGCAGCTCTGCTGTCCTTGTGACAAAATCCAAAAATTTCGGCGGGTTTTTCGGCGTAATGCCATGTCCTGGCAACGAAATTTATGATCATATTAGCATCTTCGATGAAGTCGATGCCGATTAACGTGCGAGATTGCGGTGCGTCTGGAAGCACGATGAAGCACACGTTGACTGGTTTGTTTTCCAACAGGATCGTGGTTTGTGTGCACGAGACTTGCAGGTCGCGTGGATTTCCATCTGCCATGGCGATATTCATAAAGATGGAGGTAAAGACGGCGCCTTGTGCTTTTAGATGGGCTGCTAGGCTAGGACTGGCGATGCTGATCCTAGACCCAGTGTCCAAGAAAGCGGTTCCCCATGTTCCAAGGGCTTCAATGGTGACTGCTGGTCGTTCCCGAGGCTGCGGAGTCCTCCAGTCCATGCTGCAGAATCCGATGGGATTGGCGGCTGAGGTCAACGTGCTTTGGCACGTTGGACAATTTTGTCGTATGACGCCGGGACGATTGCAACGGTAGTATTTGAGGGGATTCTCAGGTTGCGTCTCCGCCGGTGTGGATGAGTGAGACGAATTGTGTCTTGCTTTCTGCTGGTTCTTCTTCTTTCTGCATTCGTCGATGGTATGTCCGACGTTCCTGCAGAACTCGCATCGGACTCGGGGTCTGCCAAGAGACGTTGGTGGTTTTGTTGACGTCTCGGCGGGCGGCTCTAAGGAGCTCATCAAACGTAGTTAATGTTTCGCGAATCATCTTTTCGCGAAGTTCTTTGCGGAGGAGCCCGTAGATCATGTCTATTTGCATGGTTTCGGAGATGGTGTCGGAAAGCTGCGAGAATAGACTTCTTTTCTCTGTTATGAACAGATCTGTAGCCATTTTTGTGGTTTGGTGTGTGGCAAAGATTTCCTGATAAATCTTGTAGGGTGCTTTTCTTGGAGCAAAAGCGTTGCGGAGTAGCTCGGTCGCTTCTGTCCATGTGTTTACCGTGTTCTTTATGCCGCTCCACCAGGAGTTTGCTGTTCCTTGCAGGAGTAATGGCATACCGTTTAGAGCATCTTGGTCTGAGATGCCTCCGACAGTTTTGAAAATTGTAGTGGAGGTGATGAACTCCTCCACCTTTTGATGATTTTTGTCCCCAGCGTACCGGATGGTACAATCCGCGATGCTTTTGTTTGTTGGGGCATCGTTTCTGTTGTTGATGCTTGCCAACAGTTGCTTGAACTGGACTGTCGTCATTTGGACGGCCATGTTGTTGCTTCCCCGACCACGTGTCTTTCTGGTTCTCGATCTGAGCTCCGTGATGTCGGCTCTTTAGTAGGGCGCCACTTATGTAACAGGTTTATTAGTCACACGAAAGGGTTTTTTATTAAACGAAAGCAAAATACGACAAAACAAAATACAGCACAGAGTTACACGAGTTAAATGCAGACAGACAACGTAAAAACACACAACAAAAGGGCAACAAATGTTCAATTGTTCGTAAATAGTCTTAATACAGGGAAAAGTCACGGTAACGGGGCGGCACTCACGTCACTGTTTCGATCGTGTCACTGACTCTACTCGCGGCACAGCTAAGAACTTCGAGAGCGTAGGTTTCTTTTGTTATCTAAACACAGACGAGCCAATGGACCACCTCGGATGCCGGGCTGCGTCTATGGTAGACGGAAAAAAACTGTTATTCCTTGTCACAACTCTAAATGACTTTTAGGACCTATCCAGGATGCCTGCTAGTCGTGGAAGAGCTGAGAGTCGGATGAACTCTGGTTAAAATGGAGTGAAGCAGTCCAATTTATGCCTGTTCGGCGAGGGCGGTTACTTTGGCGTGCTTGAGTGGGGGGTGCGCGTAAGGGTTTCGGCGCAACGTTGGCTAGCGACACTAGCGTAAGCGAAGTGCGTAGGTGGCGGGCGGTGGAACTACGTTACAAGTTTTAATATTTATACATAATGTATAAGCGTACATTGCACAATATATGTATGTATGTAAATATGTCTGTTTACGTTTAACTAACGAGTCGGTCGGCAGTTGGCGAAAATTATAAGTAAACACATAAACGGGGGATTTCTCGAGCCGAACTCGGGTATTTTCCGAGACGAACGCCTGCACAATGCATTCAGCGTTCATGCGCCAACCTCTGGCCGTCAGCCACGGATAATCCGCGCACGGATGAAATTTTAAAAATTCCGCACGGAAAATCCGCCGCCCGGATAATCGGGGTTCTACTGTATATATTTTTCAAAATTTAATAAAATATTTGACAATATTTATTGAATATTTGATTCAAGTTACTTATTTTTTATTTAAAAAGTAAAAATATTTTTAAAAAATCTGATGTTATAAAAATTAAAATTACTTTGAGTAAAAAATATATAAGATTTCAAATTCACAAACTAGCAAATAAACATTTTAAATTTAAGAAAATAAATAAATATTATATAACATTATTTTAAATTTGAAAAGATATTTTAAACTTCATATTTAAAGTAAACTATTGCCAAATTTACACTTATTTTTTAATTCATTAAATTAACAGATATTTCAAACTTTTTAAATTTGTATACTCTTTGATGGGGCTACAAATGGTAGTCCTTCTCTTTGATCAGCCGCGACTCGAATTTAAAATACATGCAACAGTTGTTTTTTTGCCTTTTTTCTATTTTCAGGTCATTAAGGGTTCTTTTGCAGCCCACCTTCATAATATTTTATTTATTTTGTTTATTTTTATATATGTATGAATATTCATAAGCAGCGAATTTTATCATTTCTTTTTACAAACTCCAGGGATGCCAACCATGTTGGAATTTGTAAATTTTTTTTTAGGTTGTTAGGAATATGATTTTACACGTTTAGTTTGAAATCTATGAAGGTTAGTTAGGTTAATCATATTGTTTTCTTTTAGGAATTAATTTGTTAGTTTTAAGTTCTGTTTCTTTTGGGGTAATCGTGCAGAAATTAGCTCTTATTATAATTTATTGAAGAAAGATTATTTTTGCAGTGAAATCTGTGCAATTTTTTTTCAGTTGCCGCATTCTGTAACGTATTTTGTTTTTGTGTGTACTAATTTATTGTTTCTTTTCAGAAATGAAAATAAAGGTTTGTACTTAATTTTGATTATTTATTTCACGTTTTTTTGACGTTACAGAATCGGTTGTAATCAAGTTTCTGTTTTTCAGGCACTTAGATCGTTCATTTAATAAAACTGCTTTTATAATGTATAGTAAAATGTTATTATTCATTATTACAAATCTTTAAACTTATTTATTTTAATAATTAATATGCATATTAATTATGTATCTTTATTTTAGTTATATACGTAACTTAAAATTTTGTCTTCTCTTTATTTCAAAGTCTTCAAATACTCTATTTATACTACATGCTTTAATTTTCAGAATTATTTTAACGCTGTTGATATGTTTAATTAATTTTCCTGCATTTTGTTTTACTTAAAACATAAACATAGCTCATAATAGTAATAATTTGTCTGTTTTTCTTTATATTATCAGTAAATTATATTATTCATAATGTGAAGACCACAAATAAGTTCGAGCTACGAGTATGTAACACATTATGTGAAGGTAAATTATTTTTGAAATTTTTGTTTACACTACCGCAAAACTGGTTGCAGATGCATTAGGCTGTAGTGAACTACTGTGCTCTTTAATATTAATTTATATTACTCTTTACATTATGAATTATAAAATGCTGTTAATTTACATAATATACGGTACATTTCGATGTGAAATTTATTATAAATAACATATCACGAATAGTTGTACAAACAATTTTAAATATTATAATATAAAATCATAAATATCTTAGTCTATATATAAAGTTATAACTATATATGCTGCAGATTTATTATGCATACAGTATCGCAAAATATGAAACTAGACTCTGTAATTAGGATAACTTAAATCAAATTATAATCAGTTTTAAACAAAATATAAATATATACTTACTTCTTTTCTTTTCATAAGCATGAAGTACTAAAATCCCATTTGTACTATTGTACTGCATCTAATTGAAATTTCAAGAACTAATACAAGAAAAACAATTTTGAATAAAGTTTATTGAGCAGATGGAGTGGTATGATTGAGACTGTCTTGCATGGGCGAAAATTTCTGAGTAATAAGAATTGAAGAGCATATACGAGAGGAATCATAAATGTAGATAAAGCTAGAGTTGCTTGTCTGGATATGAATATTTGGAGAAAATTAATTTCGGAATAATAAAAAGTGTTTGCTCTCCACGTTTTTGAGTACATGGCGTAATTGTGTATGTACATATAAATGTTTCTGAAAAGACACTTTTCAATAAAATTTTATAAATTTCTTATTTATGCAGTGTAGAAATAAACCTTACAACAAGATCTGTTAATAAATATGAAATACATTGCTACTAATAGTAAGTAATAATCTTCCAATTGGTAGTTATATTTCTCAAACTATTTAATAAGAATCAATTGAAATAATTCAAAATCATCAACTTAATTTTTAATAAGCATGTTTGATTTTAAATATATAATAGTAGTTATATTAAACAATATTTCAAATTAATTTTTTATGTACTAAGATCTTGTAAACTTATACGATTTTATTTATTTTAACATCTCTGTTTATTTGTTTTTTTTTTATTATAAAATATTGCAATCAATTTGTCACTGATTTGGTCGAAGCGATTTTCTTTAAACTTTTTGCGTAAGTACATGATTATATCCTATGAC
Source organism: Clivina fossor (assembly GCA_963966155.1). Taxonomy (NCBI): domain Eukaryota; kingdom Metazoa; phylum Arthropoda; class Insecta; order Coleoptera; family Carabidae; genus Clivina; species Clivina fossor. The sequence goes on along the minus strand of OZ014553.1, from coordinate 6,160,904 downwards.
AATACAGTATTTTCTTAAAAGAAATATTTATCAATATTTGATATTTTAACAAAGTTAATGTCATTTTGAAACGATTTAATTGACAGATGTCAATGCAAGGAGCAAATAACTTTTTCAAATTTTGTAAACAGATTGTTCAAATTTAATATATTTTTAAGTAAGCAATAGACTTACAATTAAGAAATTATTCGCTTAACATTTGTAAGATCTGTTTAATGTTACAGAATATTTTGTTTTTTCTACATAGTAAATGAAATTCTTGTATTAATTGAAAACGCAAAAATATTCATAAAATAAAACAAACTAAATTTTTATATCGGCTCACAATTGTGAATTGCATTAGGACCATATGATCTTTAATTCGGTGCTGTTGAGATTTAGTGATTGTTTTTGTTGATTTTACGGATTTTATACAAAATTTCTAAAAGTGCAGCAATATTACTCAAGATTTTATATGATTTTTAAGAAAAGCATTAATTAATTTTACTATAATTTTAAAGGATTTGACTAAGATTTAATTAATTTGTACAACTGATTGAACAAGTGGTTTCCCCTCTCATATAATGTCATTTTAAAATTTATTTTCTGTAACAAAGTCATTACAACCAAAAATAAATAGCAGTTTAGCAAATATATATTTTTTAAAAAAAATATTAAATTATTGATATTAAACTACAGCTTTTTCAACTTACACTTTTAATATCGATCAATCAGTTATAATCACGATTAAACTATTTATTAACTATTCGTGCAGGTGTATTTTATAGAGTCATTACAGTTTTTTGTTTCTTGAGCGCCATTTAGAAAATTTATTACAGAGATATTGCATTTTATATTACATATACTGGTTGTTAGTTTTAGTATTGTTATTTTATATATTTTGTTTTTTGCCCATTAGTCTACTACTATCAGTAGATACCATATTTCAAATTACAAGATAATTCCGTATTTCATTTAGATATTTTCAAATTTATATTATAGATAATGCTCTACGCATTAGGATATTCAAAAGTTTCACTAAATATATGATTTCATATAAAATTAATCACAAGTAAGTTAGTAATCTTTAGGCTTTTACGACCGGTATCCATTGAATTTATAGAATTTTCTGGGTTGGTAAATCGTTGTCGATTTACCGAAATAGTGCCAGTTGCGTACGTGCTAGTTGCGTACAGTTATTAAATAGTGTCATTTGCGTACAAATAAGAATCGGGTCAAACCCAGGTAGTGAAGCTAGTTAGGCCGAGTGCCAGATGCGTACAGCAGTTACGGTTATATAATATTTGTAATACGCTATAATATCATCGCACATAATTTTTACAAATAATCAAGTCAGTATTTAATTTTAAAATTGACCAAGTTTATATTTATTGGTTTAAATTTGATTTGTGTAGATTAATATTTAATAAATTCATAATGTTTACCAACTTCGTTACTGTTTACTATATTATGATAAATCCTCGTTTCAGACGTGGTGCCATAAAAGCTAGATGCCATCCTTAGTGCTTGAATGACTGAATGACAGTTTCTGCTTCGTAATCTGGTATATATATATATATATATATATATATATATATATATATATATATATATATATATATATATATATATATATATACCTGAACCCTACCATTCTCTGCAGGTGTTGTTATGTTATGGGTCGATTCTGGCTGGTATGGATGGCCCACTTTATCTAATAAGACTGTATCTTCAGTTTCTGATTCAATTTTCGTTATAGGTTTTGCTACGCAATATACTACAGATTTGTACAGACATTTGCAATATATATTTTGAAACATTTTTGTAGTATTTTGCATAATTATAGCTGAAACCCATATAACACCGACCAAGGTACATCGACATAAAATTTTGGCTGCGACGAAAAGTTTTAAATAAATAGATTCATTTGTGTGCGTGCGGCGGCAAACGGTTAATGCATTGCAATTATTGTTTTGTTCTGTAATATTGTTTCTGCTGCTTGTCTCACATATGTTTTATAATTTGGCGAAACGTTATTTGATGTATGGTAAAACGTCTGCGACTAGGATTAATCGAACAAGGCATACCAGCCCAAAAAGTAGAATATAGTGATTTAAAGAAAAAGTATACTAGTATACTCTACTGTTAACTCTACTAATGTAAACTAGTTTTTATAAATAAATTATGAAAACAACGTCATCTAAAGTCATAAAAGTTTAAATTTTTTATTAAAATTATAAAGAAAACAAAAACTTATAAATAATTTAAAAACAATTTTTACTTTAATTTTTTATTTTGCACTTTATACTCTACAGTTTGTACCCTGGGAAATTGCATAAGACTTAATATTACATTCTGTTCATCCTTAGTCGCTGTTGCTTGATATATTATGGGACAACTGGTGTTCAACGAATCCTCTAGTCATTATAATATATGATATTTTGTCAGATTTTTTTTTATCTCAAATTAATTTTATGATGGATATTATTATTACTGCAAAATTCAAAAATTAATATTTCATAAATATTTATTGCAGTTGTATCAACTCAATTAAACAATCACTAAAAATTAATATCTAATCTGCATAGAGGGTGTTCAATTAAATCGTCCGTTACAAGTATTCATCAATCGCACTGGCACCGAAAGAGGGGAGAATTTTGAAAAATAATCGAATATTTCGGGGTGGATTTATCTTTTATAAACGGTCATTGTTATAGAGAAAAGTACATCCGCATATAAAACTCTCTGATAGAATAGATACATTTTTATATTAATGTATGAATATATGTCAGTGGCTGTGTGTGTGCGCGCGTGTGTATGAGTTTACGGCGTGCGTCTGTCGTGTGGCGTGCACCTGGTTTTCCCCCCACTATAAGTAAGACTACCCCTATACATCTGCAAGGGTGTATATGTACTTGTGCAGACTATATTCACATGAAAGCACTGTTTACGTATGGTAAATATTTTCAAAGAGAATGTTTACATGTTTACTGTACAATTATTTTGTTTTATTTTTAATAAATTGTATAAATATGTGTTTTTTTTTGTTGCATATTAAATAAATTTGTGTGTATATTTATTATACAAAATAATTTTCAATTTACTTATGTACAGGTATATAAATTTACTTTTACTTTTTTAAAAACAGTATAGAATGATTTTTTATTATAATCATATAAAAATGAAGAGGTATCTATCTCTTTGACTATTTTAAATTTGGCATTGCGATTGTTAAAAATCTTGAATTAATATCTGAGTTTTAAAAAACTATCATAAACAATTTTTATTATAATATGTGACTTTGGAAATAGATTAAAATTGTTCGTTTTGTTTCTCAAATTAATGATATTTTTACCTTTTTTATGATTTTTTTTAAATGATATGGATACTTTATATTGGTATAGAAACAAAACAGTTTGCAAAATTTTTATTTTATTAATTGTAGTTTGCACTTTATTAACATATATTTTTTATACAAATTTTTCATTTAATTATAAACGTCCTACTCGCAAATTTAACAAAGTGCAAATAAAACTCAAATATCGGTTCTCATAAATAAAAGAAGCAAAAGATTATTTACAATATTTTATAATATTATCGATATCTGGCGATTCATGTTTGACATTGGAAAACAAAAACGCATGATTAAACTGTTTAGCAAATAAAACAATTTTTTTTAGCACAGTTAAAAAATTGCTTTATTTAATTATTTTTCGTGCCTAAAATATTTGTTTATGGTAATAATACAAACAAGTAAAAAGCACGAAAAAATTGCCTGGCATTATATATGTAAATACATATGATCTTGGTGTCGAACATCGAAATATCAAATTTGCATATAATCGAAAAAAAAAAAATTTGTGTGGTACTCATGCATAAAGTGTTTTTTGTTCATTAATGTAATTGCCGCACTAGCCGCTCATCAAACTTCTTATTCGTTTATTTTTTTTTATTTAAAAACTTATCCATTATTTTACGTTGAAAATATATAAAACTACTAAAATTGTTTTCAAACTATTTCCAATACTACTCCGCTTTTATCTTTCTGGTGTGAACCATGCCGTATTGACCAAATCCAGCAATATCCAGAGCGCCATTCCGCTCAAATCCATCTGTCAGTACGAGAAACAGCTGCCGACCGCGGTCTGCACCCCCATTCCCCACTAGCGGCATATACACATGCACACACACGCATGTACACCTTACCAACTCAATCAGAGCCACAATAGTATCCGCTGATCGTACACACTGACCTCAACTAGCGGCGGTGTTAGGTGTTTCGTTCACATTTTCGTAGTATTCGTACACTCGTCAGTTATAGCGGACTTTCCTCCTACCTTTGCAACAAGTGTCATATTTTTGATTTCTACGATCTTTGTTTTGCGATTGAACAGTGATTTATTTTGTGGCGGAAAAGTTGGTTTTGATGAAGCGAGAACGGTGCGATGAAGACGCCGATTCCGACGCTAGTGAGCGTCGTGACGCTACCACCAAACGGATCAGACGCGATACGGTAAGTTTTGTTTATTATCATTTTTTTTTTATTTTACGATAAGTTGTTAGTTCAAGAAAACTATAAAAATATGTGATTGTTGCTATAGTAATTACTTTTAAATTAAAATTATTTATTACGTTTTGAAATATATGTAATAATAAGGTAATTTCTATAATGTTACGAAAATGAAGTAGTTCTTATTTGTTGATAGTTTAAAATTTAAAACTAGAATGTTAAAGATTTTGAAATTTGGCAAACATATAGATAGTTTCTTGATTTAGAACATGAACTATAATAAATAATTATAAACAATCTATAATCAAACTTAAGAAACTGTCAATTATATGTCAAACTTTGTTGTATATAAAAAAATGTCAAACTTGTAATAAATAAATGAAAAATTTTGTCGTAATAAATAAATGAGAAACCTTATCGTAATAAAAAAAAATGTCAGTATTATAAAATATAATATATTAGTATTTGTCAAGTAAATGGTTTTAATACGTATTCTACAATACAATTAAACTTATAATTTGAGAAAACAGTAAATATAAGAAAATGTGTCAAAGTATTATTCTGTACTAAAATTCTTTGTGAAACAATTTATTAAGGTCTAAGTACCTGTAAAATACCGAGTAGTTTAATTAGTACCTAATAAAACAATACATAAAAGCAAAATAATGAAATTAGTATCAGTACATTAATTTTTAGAAAGTAAACAAATTAAAATTTAACAAAATAAATTTAAAATAATACAAAATGTTTATGATACAGTTTTGTCAAACCATATATAAATTAAAAAATATAAAAATTATGGCCAGTGGTGGCGCTAAACTTTGAAAGTTGGGGGAGGACACAGAGACCAGATTTTGGGGGAACACATTTTTATAAAACTGTTGTTTGGTACTATAAGCTCTGTTTTTGGGTATACTAAGAGATAGCTGTTTTACCAATACTATTAAAAGTGGTAAAAATTAAAGAACATGTATGAGAGGTATTAGAATGTAAATGAAGCAGTTGCTATTTGTCTGGATAAAACTGTTTGGCGAAAAATAATTTCGGCATAGTAGAAAGAGTTTGAGCCACACCCTTTTGGGGTAAATGTCGTGATTGTATATGTATGAACAAAATTTAAAAGAAACATATATAATAAGCGAGATAACTTATTATGAATATACAATATAAGTCCTATCTCTCACAAGTCTCTCGCACATATGAACCGACAAGAATTTTGGAACTAATTTTTAATATTGCCTGAAACAGCTGTTTTAGTATAATCAAAAACAGAACTTGTGGTACCAACCATTAATTTTACCGCACATTGTAAAAAAATTATGTAATTTTTTATTCAAAAAAAATGTAATATTACGTTGTCCAATCTATCTAAATTTACAGAAATTGAGAAAAAATTAAATAATTTTGAAAAATTTAGAGGCGACTTGAAATTTAATTAGTAATATCCAAACTTTCTTTAAAATTCTCGGGGGGCTAGTACATTTTGGAGGAACCGTGTTGATACAATTAACAAATTAAATATATAATTAAATTTTTTTAAAAAAATTAGACTTAAAATTTGTATTATTTTTTGCAACGACGATTTATTACTAGACAGATTATACGTACAATGTTTTGATACTACGAAAATACGAGATAGATCATAGATATATTATTAAAGCCACTTCCGCTGTTATTCACTAGATGGCACTATTGTATTTTTGAATAAACTTCCATTGTTATTTGAAAAATAATTACAAAAAATACATAGTCTATACATATAGTTGAAATATATAAATGTAAAATTTATCATGTAAATATAAATAAATTTTATTTTTAATTACAATTTTGTAATTAATGAATTATTTATCAACAAAAATTAATTTCTTTTCATATTACGCATATACATATTAATTATAGTTATTTTGCCAAATTTAATTATGACATAATTTTTATCATTATTTATTATTTTTTTTTATTATTTGCTTATTTACATCTAGAAGTTAAAAGGTCATAATTCACAAAATTGAATCACAACAAATTTGTAAATTTAAATGAATATTGTATGATTTTAGTAAAATTTTAATTGTTTTAATTTTCAGTCTTCTAATCAAATTAGATGAAACATCTAATGCAACTGTGCATATTCAAATTCAAATTTAGCATCACTAAACAATAATTGTTAAGATAGTAAAAAAATATTTAGAAACTTAATGTACATTAAAATAAAAAGTTTTAAGTTGAAGATCTATTATATTTTTATTAAAATTTCACATACACTACACATGTATCATTAATAGAAAAATAAATAAAGATGATACACGTTGTGTATCGAAACGTCGAATTTTAATTAAACTATAACAGAACTTTAATTCAAAGTTTTTTATTTTAATAATTGTTAAATATGAAATATTATATTTGCAATTAAATTATAATTATATTTTTTACAATAATTATCGTTGGACACTTTGTTACCAACAATAATCATGTAAATTTACGGCAAAATGTATCCTTACAATCATCTTTTTTTAAATGTAAAATTACAAATCAAAAATGTAATGTATTTTGATATTACTTGTGCTATTGTAAATTTACATCTGTATTATTTTCATTCTCTAAAGTTGCTGATAAAGCTAATACATTAAAATAAAATGGTTTTAGGTTTCAGTTTTGCATTTATATTTATTAATAATCGACGTTTCGACGAACTCAACGTCCATCTTCATTCAGGAAAATTGAAACAAGTAAATAAACAGAACATAGATCTAGTTACTTATTTTGTTACCTAATAATTTGTTTCTATGTTTTGTTTATTTACTTTAAATGTCATTTGTATCTTTTTTCCCGATGAAGACGTACGTTGAGTTCGTCGAAACGTCATTAATACAGAACTATAATCTAAAGCCGTTTTACTTTAATATAATGAGTTCTGAAATTTTTTTTACTATGTTAATGATAATATTACTAATATTAATTATACTGATGTATAATATATTGTATAATTACGTGAAATAAAGAAATAAATGTAAAAATATATAAAAATTGTAATATTTCACAATTATTATTTACAGATTTTAAATAAATTTACAAGAAATTTTAAAATTACAATCAAATACATAGTAAAATTAATACGATTATTATTGTACATTTACTCATTTTTTACATTTATAGAGTGGGCGGTAACATTAGGAACGTGATAACGAAAACATTTTACATTTTGAACTCTAATATCTTCGAAATCAATAACTTTAGTGTAATAAACACTATATCATTAGATAGTTTATTGAGTCCTATTTATAACAAAATAAGTTTCAACTTTCCATTAATTTCAGTAATTTCAGCTCAATTTCACTTAATTTTGTTTTATCGTACGCCGTTTTAAAGTTAATAATTATTAGTAAATAGATGGTGACAGCGATAAACTTAATCCCGCTTTTTCTAGCTGATTTAACTTATGTACATTGAGAAAAGTTTTGCTTTAGATACAAGGATTTTACTTTTAACTCAAAAATATACATGTTTTTGAACCGTAAACTTATGCTTCAAACACAAGATCTTTATCTTTATGGAAGGCGCTTTACCACTGAGATACAAATTTCACAACAGATCCAACACATTTTTTTTATTAATATAAACTAATTAAAACTATAATTTATTTAAAATTGTTATTATTTAAAAAACAATTTAATAAATCATTAATAGTGAAATCAAGCTATTTAGGTATAAGTAATTTGCAAAGTCACAGATTATAAATAAATGCATCGTACAAAATATTCTGGTCGCGAATTTTACACTATATAAATTAGCTTTAAAACGTTTAAGCTCATTATACATATATATTGTACTACACTAACACTAACCACTTTAATAAATTACAGACTAAATTAGTCTTCTTGAATTAATTATATAATTGTTTTGCATACACATTCATATTAATGGGACCAACATGCAATACAACTACATACATCTGCATGCTGTGTTTACAAATTACTCTTTTATTTAACTGTTGTACAACAGAATACTCACTTATGCTGTTATAGTTATAGTTTTAAAAATTATTATCAAAATACTAGTTGGAAAGTCTGCTGATTTGACACGGATACTAAAAGCTTATTTTTTTTATAACGTTAATTAATATAAAGTAGTTTTATTCTATCCACTGTTTGCTTAAATTATTAATTTGATATATTTGGTTTTGAATATAAATCTGTATATTATTTTTTCGTTTTATTGTATTTATTGTCATATTTTAATAGATTTTTTTATGAAATTTTTAGAACCTATGGTATTAATTTACGGTTGTAACTATATGTCTACATTTTTCAAGATCTTCAATTTATTAATTCAGTTATAAGCTATCAGATAAACAAGTTTATTATAATATTATATATCAACGGTGGGCAACCCGCAAGCCAACTCCGGCTCGCAAATAATTTTTATCCGGCCCGCAAAGACTTAAATTAAATATGTGAAATATTTTTTCTACTCATCTAGATTTATTTTTAATAAATATTGATGTAAAATAACTTATTAAAATTTGTTCTTGTCCGCTTTTATAAAAGAAAGAATTAAATTTGATCCGATAGTTACAAAATATTTTCCACCCTTATAGATTTTACAACATACTTGAATATTAGAAAAGTTTTATTTTGCAGTTATAAAAAAACTAATTCTAACATAATTAAAATACTTGAAAGTTCTGTAAAAAAATAATTCTCAAAATTTCACATACTTTTAGAAACTAATTAAATTCGTTAAAATAAAAGCAATTTAAATGTAATTAACCTTTTTCATCATTTCTTGCAAAAAAATCTTTATATATTTGCAACGCAATCTCTGATTCAACTTTATTCCACCTCCAATAAAAAATAGATAAAAATGCAAATAATTCAATTTTGTAAAAGTATTTTCAGATTTTTTTATAGTTTTGATAAGAAAACAAATCTAATTACTAACTTCAGCTAAAAATGATGTTGATATTTGGTGAAATATTTTTATAAAATATCAACAAATAAAATCACTCATCGTCAGTTTTAAGTTTTACAATTTTATTTAAAAAAAACTAATCAAATTGTGAAACTTAAAATCTAATTATACTTATTTATTAATATATGTATATTTTATTAAAATTATATCTTTTTCAAATAATTCTCAAAAATATCTGTATAATCATCCCTGTTTTTAAATGTGTTACTTTTATTATTTAAATTTTATTATAATATTTTGTTTTATATTTATAAATAAAAAGTTATAATAAAGAAGATAAAAATCGACAGAAAATTTAAAGCACAAAAATTTAAAGTTAACTACAATAATATTTGATAGAAGTAAAACTTAAAGTTAACTATAATAATATTTGATAGAAGTCTATACGTACGATCAAAGACAATATAGTAAAATAATAATATAATATCTATACTATATATTTTCTTTGGTACGATCCCATTTGAAATCGAATACACTATACTTGTTCTTCCCGATAATTGCATACCAATTTTACAACATCTAAACACAGGAACTGTGTTCTGTTTCTTGTTTCGTAGATACAAAACTCATCCGACAATCGTTTGACGGAACTCCTCAAGAGCTGTTTGCAGAAGGTTTGCGAACTTCAAGACGAGCTAGTCAACGGTAGCGATGAAGATGATGATGCAGAAACTCTCGGCTTTGCCGCTTGTGCAGTTGAAACATTTCGTTTCTTGGCTACGGAAGGATACAACGCCGATCATCCCGTTGTTAGAGGTCTTTCGCAAAAATTATTGCGTTCTAGAGACCAACGGTAATTGCACCAGGTGTCCATAAAATATGGTCCAATTATTTCAGCGACCTACTATGCAGATTTTTTTTGCTGTAGAAGTAACTTAAGAAAATTGTATACTACGCAATATACTTTACAATATATGATAGAATTTTTCATATGCTGCTTGAGTTGTTTTGTAAACAAACAACGATATTTTTTTTAGAAATTGCAAAGTTATATTTTTTTTTGTTTAGGTACTCTAAGTAATAGATATTATTTGAAATAATAAAACAAAACTATATTCGACTATGTACGTATGTATCCAATTTTGGATACATGAAAAATATAAATTGTTTTATTTTTGCGATATAACAATTTCTTTTTTTAGTTATTACATTACACTGAAAAAGCAATAACTTTAGATCTAATGCTTTTATTTTTAGTTCAAAAGTAAATGTAATGTTAAACTATAATACAGTTGACACTGTAATCTGCATATTTACATATCACAAAGGGATAATATTAATTGGATTAAAAATCTAAAAAGAACTGATTTTAATAGTTGATTTATCTAGATTGTAACAAAATAGACCTCGAACATGAAATACTCTGTGACAAAGTTGAGAGATAAAAATCAAATTGTTCAAATTCAACATTTTAACGAGTAAAATTTGCATATTATTTCCACTGTAACCTGCAAATTTCAGCTACAAGCTGAGAAATATTATTCTATTTTTTATAATGCTTCATTCTTAAAGCGAATGAACTATATTTAATTTTGCAGAACAATGGTTTTTGGAATAAATGTATTTGAAAAAATTATCAATAATTTTTCATTCAAATATAATTTTATTTCCAATCTAAATGATAAATTAGTTTTCATATAGCTTTACAATTAATTGTATTGTATAATTTAATATTATTTGTTTTTATTTTTTTATTACACAAAAGTTTACAGTTTAAAAACACAATTACTTTTGAGTTAAAAGTGAAAAACGTTGATTTTAAAGTAATTTTTTAGTGTACAGTAGTATTTATGTAAAGAGTCGCTAGCAGAGCAATAAAGTTGATTTAGCAAGCGTACTTTATTTTTTATAGAAATGCATCAAAGTACTACTTTGAAAGTTAGCAGCTAATTGAGCTCTTTCTATTCTAAGGTTATGTTGCTATACTGCGCAATCGAACTTTATACGTACAACTATTTCTGTTAACGTTTGCTTGTGTTTATATGATATCGGTACTTTAATTTTGCATACATTTATAAGTTATAAAAAATCCACACTAAAAAATTTGCAGATTGAAATTATAATCTTTTACGTATAATTCGCGTTGTTTTTTATTTAATATATTCAATAGAAACTTGATAAAATATTTGATATTTTATAATAATATGATTTTAATACTGGAAATTTATAATTTATAAGTACTTAAACTCCCCGTTGATAATTTTACTATATGTCAACAATATTAATATTTTAAAAATAATAATTTCATTATATAAAGTAAATATTTTCAAAATTTATAAAGACGTTTTTATATACAAGATATATCAGAGAAAACTGAACTGTTTTGTTATCATATAGATATAATAGTTAATTTTAATTGTACAATTCTTTTGCATACAAGATATTGTGTAGTGTAAACAATTTTTAAGTTATGTACTTTACTTGAAAGAAGCAAGCACCTAATTGGGTAATTAATCTATATTTAAATTAAATTTAGTCAGTAGAGATTAAGTTTCAAAGAAGTGATGATGTAAATAGTTTTAGACTAAGGTTATAATGACTGATTATGTAAATTATGTAATTTTAAAAAAATATTAAGATCAAATGAAGATCGATTTAAGTTTATTTGAAAATAATTAAGGTATATTTATAGTAAAAATAGTTGCTTGAAATATATACTTAATTTTGCAAATTATCAAATAATTATAACAATTATTTATACATTAAAGTTTATAAAATGTTTTATTAAATTAATTTAATTAATTAAATAAATTTTTATTAAATTTTTTTGTCAATGTCATCAATGTTTCATGTTTCATCTACAATAAAACAATAATAAAATAAAACTTTTTGATCATCATTTGATTTTAAAATTACATTTTATGTAAATTATATAAATTTACCAATTTCTAGTGTTTATAATTTCAAAAAAAAGCAAAACATTTATTGGTCATTAATTTGTAAGAACTATTTTAAACTTATAATTAATTAATTTCATACTAATATTATCAAAACATGTTTTAATTTTCATGTATTATCTGCGATATAAAACTTTTATCGGCAGTATAATTATTTATTATTATTTATTTTAATCTAAATATTAATTATTTTTTTATGAAAAAAAAACAAAAAAAATATTTTTATATTAATTATTCAAATATGAATACTTATACATAAAATGAACAAGTGCCTTCATAAAAAATTAAGAATAATTGTAATTGACAGTCAGATTATATATAAAAATAAACCAAACTCATTTATTAAATATTTATTCACAAAACGTACTGTGACTAAATAGTCTTCAAATTAAATGACATATTACGATAAAATATTATTAAAAAAAAAAATTTATAATAAAAATATAAAAGACAAAAAAATTAGCATATATTTTGTATTATATTAAATTCATCTATTAACTTTTTGTCATCTCTTGTAATTGTTTATTTATAAACATTAAAACTATTTTAATCGCAGGAAGTCATGAAGGACGACTGTAATAATAATTTTTATACGGTTTTATTGAAATACGAGCTTATTATGTAAATTTAATGTCATCAATTAAACTGATGATTAGGTTAAGAAATATGAACATGCCAAATTATTTTATACTAATTTTTTATATTTTATATCTTAAGTATTTAATTATTAGTTACTTAATCGGATTAATCTAGTCAACTGATATAGTCATTTGTATTCTAGTCAAAGATTTTAAAAATATTGAAAAGAATGATGTAGAAAAAGATTATATATTATTATGTTGGTTATATTGAAAATTTTCATGTTTTGTCTGAAAATATTGTTGAGATTAAATTTTGAATCGTATTTATGTAATAAGATGGTAGTAATGCATGCGTTTATGGCCTGAACTATGACCCGTATTCATAGCTTTTTTTAGAGCACACTCTTAGTTAAAAGCAGTCAAGATTTCAATATTAATTTTTGCTTTTATTATGTATCAAATATAAACTATTTTTATAAATTAAATACTTTTTAATATATGTAACAATTTTTAAATATAAATAATCCTAAAAACTGCTCTAATATTTTTTAAATAAATACTTTCAGATATTCTCACTTTTAACTAAAAGTACTCTAAAAGAGGCTATGAATACGGCTCTGTGATTACTAGTTCGATAGTCAAAATGAAACTCGAGTACTATACTACACTGTAAAAAAATCGGTAATTTTACATTAAAACCTAGGACATCTGATTTACACTAGTTTAATATGTAAATTTACAGATCTCACACAAAAATTTTTACATTATATAAATATAAAATAAGTATATTTTGTATAAGTCTATTTACTTGTTCGGTAAAAAAGACACATATATATTGTAATATGGTAAATTAAATATTTTACTTAAAATTACAAATTATTTTTTAAGCCTGAACCAGAGCGTACGCATGCGCTTTGCTGAATTGGGAAGTTTAGCGTGATTGAAGTTGCGTGTAAATTTAGTTTTTCCCAAATATATATACAGCCTGTTTCAGAGTAAGCGCCTTATTTTTTTTTAGCCACACTATGGGTACTACTTTCAAAATATTTGGTAGTAATATGTTTCAGGACATTCTCTACACGATGGTGATATCAGATTTTCAATTGGACGAATCATTTCAAAATGGTGACGTTCAACTTTTTTTTTTTAAATGGGATGCCATAATTTTTTTTTCATTATTGAGATCCTAAAAACATTCTTTTTGTATTGGTAATCATGGCGATACATGTGCGTCTGATTCAGAAGTCGACAAAAATTTTGCGAAGACATTACTGACGTCATCACGATATGTTTTTGCATTTTTTAGGAAATCTGGGCATCTTTGATAATAATGATAAATTAAACATCACTTTTTAAGCCATTTCCAACAAAATAAAGAAATAAAAAAATAAGCTAAACTTCCCCATTGTCAGCTGTTAGAATCAGGTTATGTAGTACATATTTATGTATTTTGTCAGTGTATATGATTATATCACAATTGAGTGTTTCAAATTTAAAATTTAGCGAAATAGATACAATTAGATTTTTAAAATTATATAGAAATGAAGTAATTTTGTGTAATAATTATTTCGTTCGGCTATAACCACAACGTACTGACAATATCTTTTCCATGTTCACGATTGAAAAAAGCCGTGTAAACAGTAACACTTTCAGACTTCTAAACATTCACTAGTTCAGAAAAAAATTATGTACTCCCATGAAGACACGCGCGTAACTCACGCCCCGTGTGAACGTAGCTTTGTAATGTGATTAAGATTGACCTCAACATGTCTTATATTCAAAGTTAGAATTTTATTTTGAAATTTTAAATAATTTTGATCGTTTTTATAATACCATCTTGAAAGTTATTTTAACGTTGCTCATAGAAGACCCTAGTTATATCCTACTGATTTGATGAATCGGGGCATTTTTTTTTTGCAACATCTGTTGAGCTCAATCATTATATTTTAATCTTCAACATTTCAAGTTTTGAAATTTGTCATTTTTAATTAATAATCTTGTACAAAAAGTTATATTTGATAGAACTTTTTAAATATTATTATCCAGAAAATAATAATTGTCGATATTTATTTTAAATAAGAAATTAAAATAAATATCGATCATTAAATTAAAAAACCAGTTGCACGTTTAAAAGTAACTTATGGTGGCAAATGATATACCAATCGTGCCTAAAATGTACTTAATAAACATGCATTTTTTGAATAACCGAATAATATAGTATTATATTAAAAATCTTTTTGTACTTATATATGTAAGTTTTTATAATAAATTTTTATCACAAAATATTTGTAATATTTTAAATAAAATTATATGAACTTTTTATTATACATATTACTCCTTGTTCCAATACCTCAATTTTTGTGTATTCCTAGTTTCAAAGTCAAAATTTTAGAGTAAAACACTTAGTTCTGAATTTTCCTTTACTCAATATTTGAAGTAAAAGTTATGACTAAAAAAATAAATTTGAAAAATTATTATGTATGAAAATTGTATATGTTTATTCTAGATTCGCTATACTAATATGCATTATTTAGCATCTGATTTTTGCTGTTTTATTTAAAACTATATCATTTTATTAAAAAAATAAATAATTTACGACCGGTATTACCAACATAATTTAATAACTACTACAGTTTTAAATTGTAAATGTAATTAAAATAGAATTTTGTTGGTTGATTCATTTAATCCACATTTTAAATTTAGGTGTAGTTGATAATACCGATTGTTATTACATTATTTTTTAAAATATAAATAACAAAAAAACGCTGTTGACAAACATTGCATGAAATAATATTTTAAATTTGCATGCAAAATTTCAATGCGAAATTTGAAATTACTCGTAATATAGTTGTTACAGTGAGTTTTGATTCATTCAAACATAAATTAGTACAAAGTTGAAATATCATAAATATTACTTTTATTTAAACTTCTGCGTAAGTATCACTTGAATTGAAAACTATTGAGGTGTCAATCAGGAAAGTTCTCAGTGGACTGCCAACGACTATCTGCACTTTGATGTAGACAAATTACATTACTTATACTGTTCGCATTATATGAATTTATATGCAAACGAAATTAGCCTAGACTAGATATGCATCTACAAGATTACGTGCATATATTTGCCTGATAATTCAAATTATAGTAAATATTTTGTATACCTATATATTCATATATATATACTCGTATATATAAACTTTTGTACATTTTATTTTATTCTACTTATTATTTTATAAGTATAATAAAAAAAATCTGGAAAACATTTTAGTTATTTTTTTATATTTTTAGTTTAGAGTGCGCGGTAAATTTATTATTTTATTTCTTTCTTTTTACAACTAAAACTAGGCGTAAAGATAAAGGTAATAAAATAAAAACAGACAATTCAAAAGATAATTTATTTTATTGATTTTCAATATTACTTTTTTTGCACAGCTTCTTTTTAATCTTTGGTATAAATAAATAACATTTCAATTTATTTTTGTTACAGTATTTATTTTATATTTAAAATGTTATAAAATAATTATTTGAAAATTTAAAATAAAATTTAAAATATTAAAATAATTATTTTATTTAAAATTACAAATATATATATATTAATAATTTCTTGTTTTTTAGTTTTTCTTTAATTTATTAAAAACTAACGTTAATATCTGATTTTTATCTATTTACTTATTATTGACATTAGATTTAAATACAACTTAAAATAAACATATAATTTAACATAGTAAAAACTCATATTAAATTCAAATAAAAAAGCTTAAGGTTGAAGTTCTGTTTTATTTTATATTTAAATTCAACGTTTTGATATACTACAAGTGTGTCATCAACAAGAAAAAATATACGTGTTGTATATCGAAACATCGAATTTTAATATAAAATAATACAGAATTTCAATCTTTGCATTTTTAATTTAAATACATCATTTGTTATTTATTAAATAAATTTGTGAAAATCTTTTGATACGAGTATAATTGCCTTGCTAAATAAAAAAAATGTTTTTTTTTCTGTCATAAAACTAATGTAAGCCAGATTATTGTAACTATAACAAATTGTGTCAAAATTAATTTAACAAATATAACATATATACAGAACTGCCTATAAACAAAACTAGAAAAACTTTTACTACCGCAATACAGTGGCTGGTCTTACAAGCTGGATTTTTAGGTGTTTTAATTTATTTGTTTAGTATTGCTTTTATAGCAATTATATTGTTTTAAAACCTGTATTAGTTAAAACCAATTTTGAAACCGAGCTCGTAATATGGGCCAATATCTTTGCAAATACGGATTTTTGCTTTAGCAAGGCACTATAGCGAACGATTGGTATGACGTTATACTCAACAAATAAAATATGCGTTTCTCTATCTAAAATCTAATGGATCCATTAAGTCATCGGAGACCTATTCCGTGATTCTATAATTAGTAAATAAATATTAAACATGGTATATTTAGAAAAATACTTTATTTTTAATATATCTAATTTTAATTTCTTTCCATTTACTGATACCATATAATAATTTCCGATGGAGTGATAGATTCATCAGCTGAATTTAGAGAAACGCCTAATTTGTAGTTTCAGAGTTAAATGTTTGACTACGTCAATAATCTGTCCCAATAATAATGCAAGTAAATTTTTCAATGAAACTACATGATCGGTTTTTTGGTTATGTATTTTCGTGTTTCACTTACGAAAACTAATTATATTATTAATCGAAATATAAAAGAAATAAAGTGAGGTATAACGTTATATCAATTAATCGAATTAATTGGCATAAAAAGTAATATTAATTCTAAAACAGAATCTTTTTGAATGATATTGGATTAAAATTATATAATGAATATTTATTTTAAGTTAATTGTTCATCTTCTTTGGTATTTTAGCCAAATTCTATGGATAAAATTTCTCTCTTTTCTGTGTAATATTCTATAATATTATTTCTGTACTAAAATCCACAGACAAATTTATATAAATCTATTAATATAGCTTTTATTGCATTTTAAAATCAAAGTTATTGCTTCCATTCCGACTAGACACATTTAAACAAAATAATAAACAAATTATCACTACACTATCACAATTATCACTCTTCATTATCACATTTCCGCTGTTGATAAAATAAATCAGCCCCTTTAAAAAATGCTTCAGCAATCATTCTCCTTTCTTTATGCGAAGCAATATCTTCAAAATCTTCACCAATCATCTGCCTGTACACTTCAAATGCCGTCTTCTTATACAGGTGTCCCAGAAGTACAGGTGCACTGCCAGCGGCGGCGTTACAATTTGTTTCTTCGCTTACTTCCACCCTTGGAATCATTTTATCTTCAATTTTTATACTGATTTATTTCAAGTTTGAAAGTAACGGACACTTCACTGTGTACGCTAGGGACTGTTGTTAAAAATACACTGAGGGTGGTGGATACACACAGAAATAGCTTTTCAAATTTAAAATTGTTTGTAGTAGGGTGCGTGGCGAACAGATGTGAAATATTGGGACGTGGACAGATCGACTGTAATACGCTGCAATGAAGTGACTATATACAGCTATTATTTTTATAGGGGTTGGGTTTGAATTTGGAATAGGGTGAGCAATAGACGAGGGTGGATTTTACAAGGTTTGTGCACGGTATGGGAAAATTGTTGGATTGAAAATTTGAGATCAATAGATGTTACTACATTATTTGGTAAGTAAATAAAATTTTAAAATATCAACATTTATAAATATACTGTTTCTTGTTTGTTTGGTTTTAAATTTAATTATTTATAAATAACATTTTTTGCTCTATTTTTGCTTTATTTTTAATTGGAAAATTTTAAAGTACATGCTAAAAATATACCCTTTTCAAATTTATAAATATATGTTTATTTTAATAAACCGTTTTCAAATTTATAAATATATGTTTATTTTAATTAATTTAATTAAAAATATAAAAGTACTACATAGTATTTAAAATATTTTTTATTGTACATATTTAAAAAATATATATAATGAATTGTTTTCTGTATTATAAAATTAAATAATATAAGTTTTCATTTCAAAAATAAAATATTTATAATAATTTTTTACTTTTTTTTTTAGATATTATAGAACGTACATAATCCAGTTGTCGAAATGTGAAGAAGAAAAATTGTTAAGAAATAAGTCTCTTAAAATAAAAGCAGATTAAAAGAAAAAGAAAAATGTCATCTTAAGAAACAATAAACAATTTTTTCTTATTGAAGTTAATCATTTTGAAAGCAAACAGTAGACTCAGTTTACACCATCCTTACTGCTACTGCGTAAACTGTATTTGCACGCCCAGGTATTTCTATTGGAAGACGCTTATTTGTGTTTGTGTTATATCGGTACATTTTTATGTATGTGTTGTAAACCTCAATACAACGAAACTAACATAATCTGTTAGAATAAATTTTTATTTAATTTTTTTCATATTTTTTTAAATATTAGATTTTTTGTTTAAAAACAACACATAAATTCTTAAAATTTTTAATTATTTTGCAAAAGAAAACATGAATAATGTAATAATGGAAAAATTTAATGCTTTATTAAGTAATTTAATACTGCAATAAATATCAATTTATTACATTAAGATTCACATCACCAATTTTAGCACTTGCACAAGACTCTAAAAATAAAAACGGTTGAATTGCTTAAAAATGCAACCTTGTACATAAAATTGAAATTCATACAGACTCAATACAACATTTTCTGTTCATACAAAAAATAGAAACACTTCAAATATATTTTTGATATATTTTTTTTACAACCAATAGTTATAGAAATATTATTTATACTAATTAGAATCGGTTAAATATCTCTAAAACTATTTATTATATTAACTTGAAATTTTATATAAATATCAACAATATTATAACTTAGTTTTGTAAATAATTTCAATTATTTATTTTTACTGGATTTCAAAATATATAGAAAAAATCACTTCATTTAAATTATAGCTATCAAAATATTTGCAAAAATAAATTATAATATTGTCGATATACACCTAAAATTTTATTACTACTACAATAAATAATTTTTGTGATTTTTAATATGTAACTGATGGTTAACTTGAACTTCTCAGAAAAGTATTAACTTTTATTTAAAAAAAAAAATGCACTAAAACCCGAATAAACAAATAAGAAATAATAAAAATGTTAATATTTCCTCAACGCATATTACTAATAAATAAATGTAAACATGTCTGAATCATTTTTTATTAGTCGGCTTGCAACGAAAACAAAAGCAATTTAAATATTTGAAGGATTCTTGAGTGTTAAGTTCAAGAATATATAATTATCTAATACACACTCTCCGCAATACAAAGTTTGTCCTTGGTAAACGGACCAGTAAAACTTCTAAATACAAAATTGATTTATTTTATTCTTGTCTATGACCACACTTAACTGATTTGACTATGAGACCCGCATATCTTTGCATTTGCGTCGGTATATTTACGAGTTATAAATCGAATAAGTTTAAACGGTTATTTTATGTAAATATACGGGTAATTACATATCATCCATATATTATTTAATATTAAATTATTGAGACAAAAATTTATTTCAGAGACAAATTCAAAGTACATTATATTATACAGTACATTTGAAAATTAGTACGAAGTGCAAAATTCATACAGTATTTTTTGTAAGTCAGTTTATTTCATGGCAGAAAAGTAATTGATGAAGAAGGTAGAAATAAAAAAAAGAATTTTTGTTTTTATTTCCAATCGTATTATATATATATATATATATATATATATATATATATATATATATATATATATATATATATATTAGATTAATTGTTTTCGACTGTGTTCAATAATACTTCAATATATACTTATTACTTCGGGTAGGCAATAAACTGACTGCCTACTCGAAATAATAAGTAGGTATATATTATTATATTTTGAAGTATATATATATATATATATATATATATATATATATATATATATATATATATAAGTGTCCGTTAAAACAAACATTTTTCCAATCAGGCTAAAATCGATAAATTTACATCAAGACATCAGAAATAATAATTTTTTCTTTTTTTACGAAAGTAACAGGTTTCTCCACACAATTGTAATTTTTTTTAATCAAGGGCGGATCCAGCAACAAATGTTAGGGGGGGGTAATAAAAAATTTCACAAATATTTTATATTCATTTATTTATTATAATAAACTTGTAAAAATATAAACAATTTAATTTTGTATTGTTGTCTTTGGACGAAATAGAAATCGACCATAATATAACAAATTAATAATTTGAAAAATAGAGACATACATATTATAAAATAAAATATAAAGCATAACACATGCTCAAATACTCTACTGCTTCGAGTATAATTAATTGAAAAATATTTTTGAATACTTATAATTGAATCTGACGCAGTTTTCTGTTTGCGACTACTATTTAAATAACACAATTTTTTTGAAGATCTCTAGCAGTAGTTAACTATAGTTAATAAAGAAATACATAAAATGCGCAAAACAGAGGAAATTGTTTCCAGATGTGTTACTTTTATTGGTGACTTACAATAGCAGATACCTAGCTACCAAACGATAGCAAAAAGGGTCTGGCGTCTTGCCTACTCATAGCAGGGTTGTATAACCGATTGAATGCCGACAAAGAAATAACAAAATAATGTTAAATTTTACGATATTTTTACATAACGATTCAAAATAATTCTATTATGACAATTTGACAATACGTGAAGCATTATTATAAAATTAAAAAAAAGAAAACAGATACATTTAGATTTCAAAATATATGTATATATATATTTTAATTTAATTAGCTTTTCATATGCATATTTTAATAATGTTAGAATTCTTAGAAGGCGTAGTTACACCCTTTACCCCCCCCTATAGATCCGCCACTGTTGTTAATACATATATAGTTTATATCGCGAATGTATTAACACGCGTTTTTCGAAAATTTCAATTGTGTAGAGGAATTTGTTACTTTCGTAAAAAAAGAAAAAAATATTATTTCTGATGTTTTTCGATGTAAATTTATCGATTTTAGCCTTACTGGAAATTTTTTTTTAACAATACATAGATTATGTCTAAAAATGTAGAATTTCAATTGGTATAAAAGATATAAATGGTTGAAATTAATAAAAATTAAAAGCAGTATAATTGAAGATATTATTTTAATTAATTCTGAATTAGTTTGGAACTTTACAAAGTATGTGTAATATATTAAATTACGAGTTAAATCTACATTGCGCATGCCTCAGACAAATTTGAACATATATGTAGTTTGCGTTAATATAATATATATTGCCATGATAAAATAAACAACTTTTAAACTTACTAAAATATGCAAAAATAAGCTATACTCTCGTGATTGTACAAAATTTTTTAATAATTGTAATTATTAATTATAAATTATCATTATAAATTTCATGTTTGTAGTACAATTTCCAAAATAATGATATGACAATGCAATTCAAGATACATTCTGAATTGTTCGATCATCTTTAAAATATATATTTGATGTGATCTCATTATTTTTAATAGTACTTGATAAAATATTACATTACGTTTTGTGATTTTTATAAAAGATGATGAAAAGGGTCAAAGTTATTTATGTAATTTTTCCATTCCGAAAATAATATACACGAAATTATTAAATTTTAGGCCGAGCATTTTAACTAGTAAATAAAATATACTACTAGTATTAATCTCTTTAGATTTAATTTAAAGTAAACTTTTTTTAAGACATTAGATATATAAATCTTTTCTTTATCTTCAAGAAACAAAATATTCAACTTGAATCTAACTTGCATTCATAAATTTTCCCTGTAAAATTTTCAATAGAATTGACGAATTAAATAAGATAAAGATAACTGGAATACACTTCCGTTGTTATCGCAAAACCCAATATTAAATTTGAGAAAACAATAAGTTTTTTTAGTTATTTATGATTCCTGATAAATAATTGATATTAATCTAATAAATAATAATAACACAAGTGTTTTATATTTTTTAAAATACAATAAGTACATAATTATCCATCAGATAAATAAATTTGATGTAATTATATTGTATTATAAACTTACAATTAGATTAACCGCATAGAAATAATTATTTCATAGAATTCGAATTAGATGACTAAATCTTAAATAATTTATCTACTTAATTAGATAATATTTTTATAACATTAGATCTTTTATCTACAACAATTAGTTGCATTAGATGTTTGTTTAATATGATGCAAAAATTATTTTATTTTTCTAGATAAAATAACTAAAATGTTAGAAAATCATCGAAAGATTTTTCTAGCGGGACAAAATATATTGGCTGGTATAACATTTACTACTTTAATACATTTGTTTAGTCCTAGTCTTATAATTTATAATAGTTGCATTGTTTAAAAACCGGTATTGGTTAATACCGAAATTAAAGCCAAGCTTTTAGTATCAGCTATTGAGTTTACAAAATTCGAAATCTACGTAATCAGCGCGGCATTTGGATTTTCTGTTGCAACCGACATCGACACTTGTTGTAAAAAGGTGGCTATAGTCTGAGATATAGACAGCTGACTGTTTCGGAACTGTCAGCTGTTGTTTTTACAGCAGATGTCCATTTATTGTTTCTACTGGTTCGCCGCGTTACGGACGCACGCACAGCAGAAAGTACTTTCCTATTATTGGCATTACGTTGTTACTCTTACCAATTATATGTATCTGTAGATCAGTTACGGTTATTGATTCCAGCTAACTTACATTAGTCATATTTTATTGACTACAATTTAGTTAGTAACCGAAAATTATAAAATTTATTATTCTTTTAATAAATTATTTGGCATTCAAGAAATAAGCTAATAAACTGCTATACAATTTTTATTGATCAAATTGGCAAAAATCTAGACTAAAATTTTAAAAAAAAACTTACACTACAGTTTCTATTGTCTTCCTTTTGCTATGTGTAAGAAATGGTGTCGTGTCACTTGCGTACGTGTCAGATGCGTACAAACATTATTTAGTACCACTTGCGTACAAATAAGGGTCGGTTCAAACCCAGGTAGGGAAGATACTTAGGCCGACTGTCAGATGCGTACAGAGGTTTGGGAAATGTCGAGTTGCCATTTGCGTCAATAGTGGTATATCATTTGCGCCACGAAACCCTATCATTTGCGCCACTGTTGGCTTAAGGTAGGTTAGGTTAAGGTTTAGTTATGTTATTATTCAATATAGGCGCTTGTCTCATCGGCGCAAATGACAACTGGCGCAAATGATTGGCTAGGTTAAGTTAGGTTACTTTTTAATCTTGGGAGATCATGCGCAGAAGACAACTCGATCATTACCTTTTTTAGTCTCAGTTATAATTTCAAATTTTGGGAGGCAACTCGGCCCTACTCATTAATCTACACAAATTAAATTTAAACCACTAAATATAAACTTGGTCAATATTAAAATTCGTGGCGCAAATGATATTACACGGCGATATTACAGTTTATAATTCTTGACACTTTGCGAATATCATATGTATATAGAAAGTCTATTTTACAAAGATATTACAGTCATTTAATAATTAACTTTATTAGTAAATTATGTATTATTATGTTATAACTAAATGTCTTCAGGACACATAACCACTGATTGTAAAATCAGTTTATTATGTAAATAATAAATATCGGAAAATGTAAAATTACTTATAGATGTGTGAAACAAACTACACATGTGCAGTATTTGGTAAGTTTGTTT
Organism: Clivina fossor; assembly: GCA_963966155.1. Lineage (NCBI taxonomy): Eukaryota > Metazoa > Arthropoda > Insecta > Coleoptera > Carabidae > Clivina > Clivina fossor. The sequence goes on along the minus strand of OZ014553.1, from coordinate 6,136,261 downwards.
CAGTACTGCTTTCTCGCACAGTACATCTCATGAGAAATCAGAAATCAGATCTACTAAAGTATGAAGAAATACGCCGTATTCTAATGGTTGTAGAAAAAAATTCATTTCAGTCATTTACCTCAACCCTTAGAATATTTTAACAAAAATACGACAATTACATTTTTAATTCTTTTGTTCTGTTTTTTATGAACTACTATTAAAATTTATTTAAACATATTTTCAACAATTTTTTATTTTACATAATACTCTTCCTCTCTTTATTATTAAAAAAAACAATGTCGCAGAAAATGTAATTATCATTAATTTTAATACGTACATACGCTTACAGAAACAATAGTGTAAATTATTATTAATATCATTTTCTGTGTTTTATTATTTCTAAGTAGTTGGCTATTAATTTTGTCATGAATATAAACAAGCACTTTTTTTATTAAAAAATAAACTATGAATGATAATTTTCCTACTAACAACGTAAAATTGTTTTGTTTTCAAATAAAATATTTATTTACAATAAAATTAATTCAGTCCGAAATATTGTTCGACTTTGTTTTTGTATCAACAGCAAATATTTATTTAATTACGAATAATTTGCCTAAAATATCAAATGTATATGGCAAATTTAAATATTATTATAATTCAATGAAATATATTTTATTATTAATATATACAGTGTCCCGTAAAAAACCTGCATCATATAGAAAAAAAATTATTTGTCTTTTGAAAATTATTATTGTGGAACTTTTTAATGCTTGTCAAAAAACTAAAAATTTACTAGCCGGAAATACTGATACCACTTTAGGTATAAATTAAACTATTCAATAATAAAATACATTTATACACCTTGAAAAGTTACTTGAAAAAAAGTTTTAGAATAAGATTTTAGAACCATACACAAACGTTGAGTTAAAAATAAATTTATTTAAAAATTTCTATTGCTTCTTTTACAAATCTGCTGTTAATATTGATGGGTCTTGCAATTATTACAGTATCGTCAAATTTTACATCATGAAGATATTTTAACGCATGTTGAGCAATAGCAGATTTAGCTTGATGGTTTAGACGTATTAGTACGATACGTACGCAATAAAAATTTATAAAAAATAAGATACAATAAATCAGTGTAAAAGCATTGATTTAAATCAAATTTGGCTTTTTTAAATTACAAATTTATAAATATTATAATCTAGTTATCTATTTGTTAAGTAGTAACTTGTTTCTATGTTCTGTTCATTTCCTATAAATATCATTTGTATTTTTTATCTTGATAAAGACGAACGTCAAAAAGTCGGTTATTAATAAATATTAATACAGAACTATAACCTGAAGCTGTTTTATTTTAATGTAATGAGTTCTGAAAGATTTTTTACTATGTTAAAAAAACTCTTATTTAAGTAAAAATATAGCATGTTTATGCAAACTTTATAGATATTTTTTGCATATAGGTGCTGCAAATTCGAAACTTTAAATTCAAATATATTAATTTAAAAAATTATTTATTTAATCGGCTATGGAAATGAAATTTTTGTATATGAGCCAAAGTTATTCTAAAACTTTGTTCGAACAAAAAAAGTCTATACATTCTCAAAATATTTTATGATTAATCGTTAAATATTAATCTCAAGATCAGTGTTTTATTCGTGTTTCTAAAATATTTGATTCGGTTTAAAATTACATAATTTAAATAACATTTTATTGTTCGCTTTATATAACAAGCAAATTCTTGGCATCATTCATGAATAATATCATGAAACAAACAAAATTGATTCATAAATTTTAACAAACGAGAATTTTCTGATTTAATTAAAAAATTGCAAAATTCTTTGTGCTAAGTATTTGTTTTATGTTTCTACACAATACAAATAAATTACTTTTGATTTTTTTTTAATATTTCCTAATAAAATTTATAAAATACAGGTCAGTTGATAGTGTATTGAACTCGGATCACAATTGTTTGTAGTTCGCGTCGCGCTCACATCAGAATTTAAATTGAATATTATTTCTGGTATTAAAACCTTGTACCACTGAACTAATATCGACTGCGTCTGTATGTTTCGAAACCTGCTATAAATTGTAGGACCCTTATCTGTGGGCTAACGACTCGTACTATTTTTAAAAAACTATATAATCAGCATCTCGAACATATACCTTCTATATTTCACTTAAGAATTATGGAAACTGAATGAATAAAATTAATAAAATAGTAAATATATTTATTTAAAACTAAATTTGGAACAAATATTATAAGTAATACGCAAAATACATTGCCATTGTTAATATTTTATTGAAAATTTATAACAAAACATGAAACATTTGTTTATCGGTTAATTTTATAGTATATATACTAAGTTTTTATGTGCTAAAGATGCATTTAATTATTTTAAGAGCATTTCATGATTTTATATTTAGTCACATATTGTCACATATATAAAAAAAATTTCTTTTCACTTTTTAGAAAAGTTTTGAATAAAAAAAACTTGTCACTTAATTTTTTTGTACGTATTATTTTACACTTTTTAGACTTTTATTTGTATTGTCATCGGACAAAAATAAGTATGCAAAGTTTGAATAAAAATTGGTACGATAAAAATAAGCAAAAAAAATTGGTTGCAAAATTTGACGACAAACACAACGTTAAATAAAATTGTATACCTAATAATAAAAATAAAACTTATACGAAAAGCTTTATGTCGTAGAAATAGTACATTGTTGTACAAGAGCTGGAAAGCGCTTTTTTTGCAGGGAATATGAAAGTTGTGGCCTGAAACACAGTCGAGTGCCGTAACTATACGAGTTCAAAACATGTTTTTGTGCTACGCCGCAATTTTTCTATGATCAGTTTTTTCATAAATAGAACTTCATTAGTTTACACATCTATGCTACTACCAGAAGGCAATTTGGACACAAACTAGTGTTTTTCGCTATACGAAATTTTTTTTTATCTTCAAGCTGATAAAATTTTAAAAATATTTTTTTTAGTGTTTAAATTACTTTATCTCCATTAGACAAAAATTTGCCTGCCTACAGTAGCCAGCCTACTGGATTCGAGTATTTGTTAACATGATACAAAAATATATTAATTTTTTAATTTGTATTTTTGAAATTAATTTGTACATACATAGACACTCAATCACACCATGTACTCTAGTAGAGTGTGGCATAAACTCTTTTCATTATCCCGAAATTAACTTTTTCTAAACATTCCTAACCAAACAAGCAATTCTAGGTTCATTCTCATTTATGATACCTTTCACACATGCTCTTCTATTTCTTCTACTTGGAAACTTTCGTTTATACAAAACACTCTCCATCATACAACTCCATTCACTCAACGGATGCCCACGCAAACGTATACTTTCAAATCGTTAACATATATTCTTTTATCCAAAGTAGACATTTGCTCAAGATGACCAAAGTATTTTAACTAACACCATCTTTTACAACAACGTTATTTTCAATTTTACACTTATATATATATACAGTCGATTCCGCTTAATTGGGACACCGCTTAATTGGGACAGCCGCTTATTTGGGCCAAATCTCAAAGAACAGAAACCAAACCAAGGAACCAACAGTAAATTTACATGTTTAATTGGGACAACATTCCGCTTAATTGGGACAGTAAATTTAAGATCAGAGTATATATTATGTTACAAATATTCACAAGAAAAAATATTTACAAAAAATTTAATATGATACGCTTTATATCTTTTTGATTCACAACATGGAAAATTATATTTAAAAAACTAGCAAATATGTATCAATTAATTACATTAGTATCGCGCGCTGTAAACTTTTTTCTCAACACATTCATTCACGTATGAAGTACGGACCCACGCGCGCTCAAAGGTTAATGTTTACCCTCGTGTCGGCGTGGCGCGGCACCGGTCATTAAAGCTGTGAGAGTCTACCCTGTTGTCTCAACCGTTACGTATTCAGTTATGATTCAGTTACCACTACACCTCGCGCGTGGAAGGTTCGTTAAACTTTTTTTGTCAATTTTATTTAAAAAAAATTGACTCTTGCCAAGATGCCAAGAAGTGATATGACAGTTTCTAGTAAAATTGCTTTGCTGGATAAAATAAAAAGCCCTACAGCCCTACAGCCGCACTGAATACTTGTGCTGATTTTGTAGAAGTGAAATGTTTCAAAAACAAAAGACAGACTACACTTGACACATTTTTGAATTGAATTAAAAATTTATGTATTTATTTATTATTTTATTTTGGAATTTATTATTATTTTTTCTTAAAAGTTTATATTTTTTTGGTTATATGTAGTTTATAGATTTTTCCAAGAATTTATAAAATAAAATTATTGAAAGAAAAATATGGATTGCTTAATTTTATGTAAAATTCGGTTAATTGGGACAGCCGCTTAATTGGGCCAAAATGCCCTAGTCCCGATGTGTCCCAATTAAGCGGAATCGACTGTATATATATATATATATATATATATATATATATATATATATATATATATATATATATATATGAGTATAAAAGATAGATACAAGTGGTTAAAGTAAAGTGAGCAACTGCGCATGTGCAGCAGTAATATTTTTCGGCACTCTTTTGTAGCACGGTACGAATGTTGTGAGAAATCTAAAACTTTCCCACTCACTAGGGTATGTGAAAAATAGATTATATTCTAGTGGTCGTAGAAAAAGAATTTTCGTCGCTGTTCTCACGAGCAGTACGATGTATCGTGAGTAATCATTAACATTCAAACTTACTAAAATATGCAAAAAAATTGACCATATCCTAGTGGTCGTAGAAAAATATATATTTAATGTTTTTTTTTAAATTACAGTAAAGTTAATAATCAGTCCTTCTATTTTTTATCCATAAAAAACAAAAATATTTTGTAATACACCATTTTTCAAGCACTTTGTAACTTATGTCAAACACAGTTTTCCGAGTTAATTATTGAATCGTTTAGGTTCAATTAATCTTGTTGTAATTACGAATTTTTTTTCAAATAATAATGAAATTAATTAAAACGTCTAACGAAGAGATGGGTATTAAATTACAATTGGTATCTAAATGCTAAAATTGAAATCGATTTATTTTGTTAAATAGATCAATTACAAATGGGTACAACCTATATAATTTGCGGAATGTTTGTAATTTATAGGCTATATTCGGTACATAGAATAATATTGTATTAGTAGTTAGTGTTTGTCTAATAAGTTCTATAGTAACTAAATTGTTAATAATTTCACATCAAAGATATGTACGAGTAAGTGATCGAGAATTAAATTCTATTCTCCGCTTATTATTTTGGTTAGTCACGTGTGATTTATTTGAATTATTTCTCGTATTAAATCATTTTAATAATGTTGCTTTAATTTAGTTACATTTCTGAAAGCATTTTATATTATAATAAATTATATTGAAATAATTATTGCATATAAAATACTAATATAATTTCTCACTGCATATATATATATATATATATATATATATATTATATTATATATATATATATATATATATATATATATTATATATATATATATATATATATATATATATATATATATACATATATATATTATATATATATATATATATATATATATATATATATATATATTATATATATATATATATATATATATATATAATGGGTGATTCATTTAGAGGTACTTTTTTCAAAAATAAAAACAAATAGAAAAATTCGATTTTATCGGGTAATCTTTATTATCATACAAAAGAACCATTCTTTACATTTATTTTTTAAAGATTATTTCTTTCAAATGTTGGCCGTAATTGTGGCTAATATACTCCATTCTGAAGTTCCAATTTTCGATGACACGTTCGATCATTTTGAGCGGTATTTGGCGAATGACGCGAGTAATGTTGGCTTTTAATTCCTCAATTGTAGCCGGCTTATCCCTATAGACTTTGGACTTTACGTAGCCCCAAAAGAAAAAGTCTAGAGTTAATATCACACGATCTAGACGGCCAATTCACCTGTCCGAAGCGTGAAATTAACTTTTCACCGAATTGTTCTCGCAATAAAGCCATAAAGCAATAAAGGAAGGTCGGCCAGCATCAGTTTTTGCACGAGTTGAATCTTGTATGCTTTTAAACCAAGATCTTTAAGTAAAATACGCCAAGTTGTTGCATATGACAAGCCAAGTTGTTGAGAACGGCGCCGAATTGATTCATCACGTTCAACGCGGACACTCTCAGCTACTGCCGCTATACTTTTTTCACTATGTGCTGGATGTGGTCTATTTGGTCGCGTATTATTCAATAATGAAAATTGGGTTTCAAATTTTTCGATGGCACGACGAATTGTGCGTCCGGTAGGCCGATTATGTGGACCATAAGTTGCTCTAAGCGCTCGAAACACATTCTTCGTAGAACGTTGATTTTCGTAATACAGCTGAATAATTTGTAGACGCTGTGCCGGGCTAAGTCTTTCCATAATGAAATGTCAAACAATACTGAACAAAAATACAATGACAGGTTGACACGACTCGCGCGTCAACTGTAATAAAATCAGCTGTGAAAAAAGTACCTCTAAATGAATCACCCATTATATATATATATATATACCAAATTATTCGAAAATTAAATTATTACTATACTAGTACTATATTGGTTTGTGTGAATAGTATTCAAATATGCACCAGGAAGAAAAGTTATACGTATCTGTATCTTCGTGATGAAGATATATGTAGAGTATATCGAAACGTTGATATTTAAATAAATATATACAGAATTTAATCCTAAAGCTTTTTAATTTAAAAGTAATATATATCATTTATCCTTTTCAACAAAACATTCTAGACAAGAAACCATTTTCTTCAACTTTTATAGTAAACTAAATATTTACATGAATATTGTTTAAATGATGGAGAAAAACATTTAAATTGTCTTTTCCATGAGACCAAATAACAAAGATATCATCAACAGAGCGTAACCATAGAGACGGTTTCAGTGAAGAGGATTCTAAAGAAAAGTCTTATAGTTAGCTGAAAAATGTGTAGGTTTTTCTACTCCAATATTATATTATAAGACAAATCGAATGGAGATCTTTTTCCATTTTCAAGAAAGTTCTAATATTCTAATAGTTAACTAATTTTTATTTTGTATTATAACTTTTTAAATAACTTAGCATTTTTAACTTAATTTGCTAAATATACTTTCAAAGAAAATTCATAAAAAAACTTTTATGTACTTATTTAAAAAAAATACCGCAGCTTATTTTTAAGTTTTTTGGCTTCCTTTAATTAAAAATTTTATGATTTATTTACTTATTTTGATACCTAGTAACTTATATCTATGTTCTGTTTATTTTATTGTAAATATTATTTGTTTCTTTTTTTCCTGATGAAGTCGTACATTGAGTTCGTCGAAACGTCGATTCTTAATAAATATTAATACAGAACTGGAACCTAAAGCTTTTTTATTTTAATATAATGAGTTTTAAAATTATTTTTTTACTTAACTAGTTATATATCTTTTAAAAACATATAAAATACTCTTTTCAATTATTTAATTCCATATATACGATTAACAAAAAAAATCTAAAAAAAAAAATTTAAAATTTTTTTTTTCTTCTTTTTTATATAAATAACAAAGTTATAACACAAATATAAAACTTTTGTTTGATTTAATCAAAAAAGTAAAACTCTTATAGTTTTAGAGATCCTAGTGTTTAAATACTTATCTTGGATATTTTGTATAATAAATTATTTCAATAAAATAAATAGGTATTTATAGATATTGTTTTAAATATTAAGAAATAATAATTTCAATTCGACAGTAATCACAACACTCATAAAATTTATTAGTTAAATAAAAAAAAAAGATATTCTTATTACTTCAACTAAAAATAAAAATTCTCTAATAGTTTTTTGTATGATGTCGCCAACTTTTAAAGAAAAAAAATGTTAAAAATTTTGTTAAGTACTTTATAACTTTAGATTTAGAGTAAAATTTTATAATTTTTTTTACATAAAATTATTTCCAATTATGTTTAGTTGTAAATTTATTATTTACCATTTTCAATTGTTGAATTTATTTTGGTTAATATTTCAATAATAATTTTGAAGAAAAATTATTGTATTATTAGTATTATTAAATACATTATTTAAATAGTTATAAAATTATGATTATTTATTTTAATTTATTATATATAATGTACATATATTATATATTTACATTTTATACGTTTGATGTATAAAAATTATGCAAATTTTTTCTTCAGTGAGAAAATAAATATACATTTACATTTCAAATGTTTATTGCAGTATGTCCGTGTTAACATTAAACATTCAATACGATTGAGTTTAAATTTAAATTACAAATGATCCATGTGTTATTTTTGGCAAATGGCATACTCTACTGACACTATCTATCCTACTAACTTAAGATTATGTCACACTTGAAAAAAAATTGGAATTTTTTTTGTTATGTTTATTGAAGATCACGGCGCTAAAATATTCCTATCTACACAACAAAGTAAAGAATACAAATAACTTGGCATATGCTAATTTACTAACATAATTACATAATTACAACCTTAAAAAAAATAAGACAAATATACACTATGCTTATTAAGCAAAATGGAATATTAAAAGACATTTTTTAATAGTTATAAGTTGTATTATTTCACTAAAATACAGTGTAAGAGTCAATGTCTAAAAAAATTGTATACAATGTGATTTTTTAAATATATTATTATATTATTTAGAACATGGTGACTTTAGTACAGTAGCAATCATGTTGCATATGGTTGCCATGGGTAAAATATGACGTAATTAATTCTAAAAAGAAAAGATATCAAGTAACTTATGATTGTCATCTTTATGCAATGTTAAACAAGCATAACTTTTATAAAATAGGTGTCAAATGTAAAGTTTGAGAGCATGTTAAAGTATCTAGTCCATAAAATCGCGTTAAAATTTTGTTATTTTCAGAAACAGAATGTTTAAAACAGATTTCATAAATATATAAATTGAACCCGTATAGTGAAATCAGCCAAAAATAATTTTATAAACGAATTATGTTTGTTGAGCCGAATGTAAGATAAACAAGGCCCTAAACCAAAACGTTTTTGAGGTCTTTTTTGTATTGAATTATGTATAATTACTGTTCACATATAATATAAAATATTCGATATTTTAAAATATTTCAGCGTTTTGTGTGCCTGATTGGTCAAAATTTGAAAGAAATGCAAATTTCTTACAAGTATAGTCATAAACTTTACTTCTTTTTTTTACTTCTAAATTTATTCTTTACCGAAATTGTGATTACATACGTATTTTTATTTTTTTATTTATTTTATAATCGATTTCATATGAGCACAGCTTTCGCGAAAGTTATAACTTTGTCTAAATAATCTAATAAATATACATGTAATTTTGCATTTTGCACAAGTGTCAACTAAGATTTAAAGATCATGTAATATTTAAAAAAAAAAATTAAATTTTGTAAAAGTCATTTTATAGTATTAGTAAAAAAATGAATTTAAATTCTTTATTTCTTTCAAGAGTGATAAAAGCTTTTCTTCCGATTTTACCATTTTCTGATGCATCGTTATAAATCTTGGTTAATGTACTCACAATTGAATTGTAATTATTTCCAATCGCTAGAATAGCTTTATAATGACCATCCCATCTTTTGTCGGATAAACGTTTAGACATTATAGATTTAAAATTTATATCCTTTTTTAAAAATACACCAACGCTTTGATAAAGCAGAAAAAAAAGTATAAATTTGCTGTATATAATTGCAAAAAAAGTTTACAATTTCAAAATAAAAATCAACTGCGGCACGTCCCATTAAATTTAATGAATGACATGCGCAATTTGTGATGCCTTTTAAAACATGAGGCCCTAAGCTAGAGTTTGTCTAGTTATTGATAAATACGGCTCAGTATGTATGCAAAGTTTGTAAAAATCGGTTAGATAAAAGTGGGTGAAAGATTGATTGTAAAATTTGAAATAAACGGAGTTGTTGAGTTAAATAAAATTTTGTACAAACAAAACAATAAATAATAACAAAAAATAATAATAAAAACTGTACTCTAAAATTAGTTCGCATTAAAACACATTTTTAATGTTTTGTTTTAAAATTTTAATAACACATTAATAGAACTGATTAATCTTACTGAATTTTTTATTATTTTAATATTTTTTAAAATTAAAGACAGAAAAACAATTAAGATTTGAATTATGCTAAATTTGATTGCTATTGCTATTTAAAGAAAGTGACTTTTCTGTATATTTTGACAATAAGAATTTTGAAAAATAATTTAAATAAAAACATCAATATTATGTTACCAAAACATTTTAAAAATAAACAATATTATCATAATTTATTTTCATCTACGATAGAATAAACCGTAAGATAATAAAATTATTTACAATTTAATTATTGCAAAAAAATCAAGGTTTTATTATAAAAAATATGTGGAAAGTAGATATAATACTATTATTGTAATCTATACATTTAATAAGAATTAATATATAAACTAAATAATAATTAATAAACGCAAATAAATTCATTTGTCATGCAAAAGTATCAGCATTATTTTTAAATTAATTTGTTTTTGTTATTAAAATAACAAAGAATTAATTCCTAATAATGACACATTGAATTCTTCAAACTAAATTACAGTAAAAACTAAATAATAATACTACTTTTTGCATAAAAACGTGATTCACTAAAATTATTATAATTCCATTTGAAAAAAAAAACAATATTATAATAAATGTTTTTATTTTAGTAATTTCATATTTGTCATATTACGTAGGAAATAAAATAAATTTATTATGTGTAAATTTAATTCTGAAATGTGTGAATTGTGGAAATACAAAATTGTTATATTAAATTTCCAAATCTCATCATTCACAGATTAAATTTAGATCCAATTTTCAATTTATTTCTTTCAAAGTGTTGAAATCATATTTTACAGATTACATGTGCTATTTTTATATTATTTCCGTTATTTGTTTAAGTTACTTTCAACATGCATACAAAACGCTGAAAAATTTGATATCAATGTTACTGAAAAAGATAGCAGAAGATCTCTAAAGAAAGATCGTATTCTAATGTTTTGTTTTATCTTTTTTTATAATTATACATATTATCTTAATAATCAAAGTATTATTTTATTTAATTAATTACACATGTTTATTTTAAAATTTTAAAATTTTTATACTTTACGTTTTGATATTATATTCTGATAAATATTTAATTTAACTTACATCAGTTCTGCCGTTTATTATGTTTAATAATTTTCTGTGATATTTTTATTACTTTATGTATCCGAAAATTTAAAATCTTTAAATTATGAGTTTTTAATTATAAGTTATCAAACAAAAAAAAAGTACTTTATTTTTACAAACATTTTTAAGTTCACTTGTTAGTTATTTAGTTTACTAGGATCAAATTCAATAATTCAAATTTGCCTCACTTCTACATATCTAATTGAATTGGAACTTTACATACATATGTAGTTCCAATGATGATATGATATGGATATGATATGGATATTAACTAGAAAGAATTGTGTACGAAATAGATTAATGTATGATGAGTGTGAAATTGAAAAAAATGTTGAAAAAGTTGGTGTTAGTTAGTTAGGATGGTTTGGTAATTTTGAGCGAATGTCTAATGAAGATTAAAAAAAATATATGTTGATGAAAGTTTCAAAGTAGTAGCAATAGAAGAGCATGTGTGAGAGGTTGCTTGCCTGGATAGGAATGTTTGGAGATAATTAATTTCGGGATAGTGGAAAGTTTGTGCCTAGGGTGACCACTTTTATTTTAACTGACCCGGAGATTTTGATGATCGGGGGGAGGGGGTAGAAAATTCAATACGTTAAAACTACTATTTTTAAATAAAAAAAACATTTTAATTTGAATACAGTTATAAAATTTTGAAATTCGTTTCAATGCTTATACATTATACATTAAACTAAATAATACTTTGATTTGACTATAAATTTATCATATTGATCATAGTAATGGCTTACTTTTTAACTTAAAACTATATGACTACATCTAAATTTAGTTTAATTAGGAGATTACAACAAATAACCCGGAAACCGGAGATTCAGATTAAAAACAGAGACTCCGAGTGAAAACCGGAGAGGTGGTAATCCTATTTGTGAAACATCCTTTTGAGTATATGGCGTGATTGTATATATATATATATATATATATATATATATATATATATATATGTATATATATATATATAGTTAGATGTGACGACATAAATAAATGTAATTAACTATTTCATAATAAAACAGAAAAAACATATCTGTATTATTATAATTTGAATTGGAAATTCATTATATCACATCCAACAAGTTTGGCTTCCACTATACTATTTTATCTAATATTTTAGTAAATTATTATTTAATAACATTTAATGAGTTTCTTTCAGGTAATTCTTGTATAATAATTTTATGTTCGTTTCTAGTATTCATATGACAACATCACATAAATATGATAAATATTTGTTACACGTAAAGATAAAACGTAAATATCATAAACAATTTTTATTGTTTGTTTTGCATCGTATTTTCAATTTTCTAAAATAATTAATTAAATTTTATATTATCCAATTTATATATATATATATATATATATATATATATACCAAGAAATAAAACTATTCTATAATTTACTACCGTAAATCGATATTTTATGGAATAACCATCAGTTATTTCATGAAATACCGGAATTATACGCATGAACTGTTTTATATATGTATATATATATATATATATATATATATATATATATATATATATAAATTTTTGAAAAGCAATTTTAAGAATTCAATTACTCTTTTACTTAAATTATAATTTCATAATTGTATAGTCAAATGGGTAATTGTATAAATGAAATATATGCTATTGTGATTTTTAATAAAATTAATTCAATTGTAATATTCACTTTTTTTTTTATTAACTAGAAATATTCGACAAAATTTTAATGTTCAATTAAATTTCATATCACTTGAAAAGAATATTTTCAAACAAAAAAAAAAATATTATTAAAAATGTAATAACGTATCATTTCACGTTTACAATTTTATGATACATATTTAGAATAATTCATAACTACATATTATGTATATTAAAATAAATATTTAGTAAAATAAAAAACTTAGAAACGTATACAACTGCATAAAAATTTGTGAAATTTATACATTTAAAAAATTAAATGATTTAATGCGGGCTCGTTATATAGAAAACAGAACGTTGGTAAATTCGCCGGTTTTTCAAAACAAACATGAGCATGAAGATTATCATCATTTATTTGAGAAAATGAGATACACAAATATAAAAAGTTATTTAAATTATATGCCGTTTTTGACAGCAACGAATACATTTTCAGTACATATTTGATAAAGTAGCGTTTACACGGGGCTAACTGCTGGATGAACAGTAAGCTAGTTGTTGGCTTCTTACCACAAAGGAAAGCTACTCGGCAGTACTAAACCACGGGTTTTCGATTGGTGGGTCTCGACCCTTCAGGGAGTCGAGAAGGTTTTTTCGAAGTCGCGTAAATGAGTTTTTTATAGTTTATTTATTTATAGATAAATCTTTAACATAAAAATGTAAAGTTCTTTTTTGTGCATTTCTTGTTTGTAAAGTTTGTAATAAAATCTTCTAGATTCATTAGCGTTTTTAGATAATAATGGTTGTGTCCTATTGCGTTTCCTTCACAGCTTTACATAAATATTTCTAAATTATTTTAGTTTATAGAATTTTGATTTTGCTTAAATCGCCATTAATTTACTGTGATAAACTAATGAAATAATTAATCAATTTTTTTTTATTTAAGCAAAAACAAAATAGGTACCATAACCTAATATAATACGCCATGTGCAATTAAAAATATAAAATATTTTAGTTTAATTTTAATTAGTAAGAAATAAATAAATCTAAGATATCAAAACTATAAAATTATATATTCAATTTGCTTTAACAAAATAAAAATGTAATTTTTTGAAAATTTGGCGGAAGTCGCAGGCTACTTGGCCATTACTAAACCACTGCACTGTACTAAACTATTCTGTTTATACGGTCAAAGCTACTTGTTGCCAGCTGCTAACTTCCTACTGAAATATAAAATATGGACAGTTATAATAAGACTCATAATCAGTTTACTGTTAGAGCAAATCCACATTAAGTAAACAAATTTTCAAAAATGGCTGTGTCACAAAGAGTTATCGATCGTAACATTATAGAATCTTCTTTTTTAATTTTAGTATATAAGATGACAGGAAAAAGGTCAAATAAAAATGCTCTAGTTTGTTAGCATGCTAACAAACTAGAGCATTTTTATTTGACCTTTTTCCTGTCATCTTATATACTAAAATCAATTCGAGAGGTCGTTCAACTTTCATAAGATTTCTTTTTTAATATTCTTTTTGTAAACGAGTAACTGTCTGTCTTCCTAGTGAGTTACTGACCTAATCAGTTATATGTGTCTACATAAGCCAGTAGCTGGTCTGATTGTATATTGGGGGAGATCCAGTGTATAGTAGAACAAAATATTTTAAAGTAACTCGACGGGCCAATTACTCACCAACCTACGAGTTGAGTAGCTCGCCCGACGTCTTTGCATGAATATAGTAAACTATTCGATTGTAATTGAATCTCTCAACTGACACCATATAAACGTGCCTGAAATTTCTACAATAAACCAACAATAATGAGTGCGCAATCAAATGCACAAGTTACAATTTTTCAACTTTCAGTATCCAGCAATACCGAGGTGTTAATTGAATCAAGCGATTTGATTAATTTTTAATGCCGCTAACGCGCTAGCAATCCTAGCCAGCATAAAAAAATAAATCTTTTTTTTAAAGAATTAAACTTGTAGTAATTGAGCATATTTTTTCTTATTTTCTTTTTCACTATTTTTCTATTTTTACTTCTTGAAATTGATTTCATTTATTATATCATAAAATAATTTTAAAATATCAATATTATTTTTTCAAATTAAAAACTAGCAGTATGTAAACATTAAGATAATAAACTATGTAATTTGGCAATTAGCTTATTATAAATTTGTCACATTACAAAAATAAACTTAATAATTTTAACTATTTTACTCCTTGAAGTAAACAACATTGTGAAAATGACATCAGTCTAGATTATTATAATACTTTTATCAGTACTCAAGCTCGAACTGGCCATGTGGCATATCGAGCAAATGCCCGGTGGGCCGCAGATTATGTGGGCCGGTATTGACATACCTATAGAGGCGCAGAACTACATAAAAGAAGTACAAAAATATACAAAAAGTGTTTATATCTTTGTTTTTATTTTATAATAGAAAACAGCAATTTGATAAAAAAATATATAAGTACAGCACTGGATTTACCATTAGGTTCAATAGACTGTAGTCTAGGGCTTAAGCGGGATTCAGAATAACTCTCAAATAAGAGTCCACTCAAACAAAATGTAATAATAAACCAAAAAGATTATATTTTGTTTTTCTCGTAATATTTTTTCTTAAGAGTTTTAATAAACTGATTAAAATTATTAATAAAAAAAACTAAATAAAATCATACTAGAAATTACTCACAAGTACAAAAATACAAATAATATCACATCTTTGGATTAATTCTTTGCTGAAATTTCTTACAGTGGAGTAATTATAATTAATGTTCTTTTAAATTATGTTATGGTTTTTAGGGTATCGTGGCAAAATATTTTGATTTTATATTTCGTTCATATTATTGTAACAATATGATAGAACTTATTCGCATAAATAAAGTGTATAAAGATAATATTAATTTTGAGCCGGTTGATAGAAGATGTCCGCTGAAAAATAAAATCTTAGACCTACATTGTCCCTGCTGCTCCAAGTGTTCCCAAACATTAAATTCACTACTTCGTTCGTTTCAACATATATAGGTATCTACCACTTTAAATATACCTATCAAACTAGCCTCCTACGTTCGTCTTCACCTTTATTCTTGTTGTCCTGGTTACCATAACATTAACATTTTGAACAATTTAAAAAAATTTTTTGTTAAATTTTAAAGTTAAAAAACTTGTTCAAATTTGTAATTATTGAATTATGAACAAAAATATAACTGATGATTATAAATAATATTTTTTTTATGACAAAACTTATTTCCTTATGTCTTAGATTAGAGATGTCAAATTTATTTGTTTCGGAAACCATTTTTCGAAAAAGTGCAAATCTCCTTGGCAGTGAACCGATTTTATGCGTTCTATCTTTAATTTTTTGCTTTATTAAACAAATGATATTCATCGAAGATCTATAGAGAAACTTCTTTATTTTTCATCAAAAATATATTATTTTTTAAAATGTTTTAAACAAAATTTAATAAACTTTAATAATTTTAACGTTTAAAAGTAAAAGTAAAAGTTTTCTAAGTATATCAGAAGTACTTCAATTGTCTTTGAGCATGAAATATTCACAAAATTTTAAGCTAAAATGCTTCAAACATTGGTTTTTGCACAATTTCCAACAACTTTGGGGGGCGAGGGTGCACTCCTTGGGATTCAAAACTTGCAAGAATAAGAGCCACCTTTATATATATTAGGGTAGTTCTTATTTTGGCAAAGTCGGAAATTTGTTGCTCCCACCCGCCAAAATTATTCCAAATAAATAAAAAAAATGTCCATACACTTCCCAGACTTGTCAGATGATATTAACCCGTGCCTGTTGAAGGCTCAAAATTTGCATTTAGCTTAAATGCCTTTTTCGACATTTTGGAATATAACTTTTATTGTATTTACGTTAAAAATATTTCAAAATAATCACCAAAAAGCTATTGAAATATGCTTTTAAGTAGTCCAAAATTTATGCCATTATTATGATTATTAACGGAGTGGTGTAAATTTGAAAAATATAATTTCTGACTCAGAAAAAGCTATAATGATTAATAATCTGTCATCATTATAGCTTTTTTCTGAGTCAGAAATCATATTTTTCAAATTCACACTACTCCGTTAATAATCATCGGAATGGCATAAATTTTGGACTATTTAAAAGCATATTTCATTAGCTTTTTGGTGCTTATTTCGAAAATGTCTAAAAAGGCAATTTCCCCATTTAAGCTAAATGCAAATTTTGAGCCTTTAACAGGCACGGCTTAATATCATCTGACAGGTCTGGGAAGAGTATAAACATTTTTTTTCATTTATTTGGAATAATTTTGGCGGGCGGGAGCAACAAATTTCCAACTTTGCCAAAATATAAACCACCTATTGAATTTTTTACTGTTCAAGAATTTAATGTTATTGGGAAGAACGTTGTACAGTTTCGGTCCCCAATACAACACTGAATTTTGACACATGTTTGTTTTGCAAAGTGGTATCGATAATTCAGATTTTCTTCTCGTGCTATAATTGTGTTTGTCAGAATTTTTTCAAGTAAAGTGTCTTATTTGAGTGAATATATTTGATGCATTCATGTATAAACATGCTTGTAACAGTTAATATTTTCTCTCTCTTGAAATATTTCTTGCAGCTTTCATTCCAATCCAAGGAACATAATATTCGTATTGCTCTTTTTTGTACGATTAATAATTTTTCTGAACTTACAGAAGAACCCCATATCAAAATTCCATAATTTAGACAGCTGTGGAAAAATGCATTATAAGCAGTTTTAGCACAATCGTACGAGGCGATTTGTTTAGTTCTGTGTATGCAATATAGTGCTGTTGTCAATTTTACTTTTAAATTATCTATATGTGTTTCCCACGTTAAATTTTTATCAAAAGTTATTCCTAAGAATTTTATAGCTCCAGTTTCTTCTTTACCATGGAATTTTAGATGTTGTGTTTTATTTATATTTATTTTCAGTTTATATATATATATATATATATATATATATATATATATATATATATATATATAATATTCATACCTGGTACTCAAAGTAATACTGGAATTTTACTGTATAGAACGAAATACTGTATAGAACTAAATAATTGTTTATTACGTTCATTTTAATATCAAGGCTGTAATCAAATCAGAATGTGAACTGAAACCGAAATTACATACCGATTTATATATCTTGAAATATTGTGTTCAAATAAAATTGCTCATTTATAATTTCATTAATATAATTATATTTGTATTATTACATACCAGAGCTGCCCAACACCATATTTTGCGATCTGCGAAGCTGTTATACACATTTATTTTTGTCAAACAATTTAAATTCATAAACAATAATCGTTATTTATATAGTAATTTAGCTTTTTTTAAATTTATTTTACTAATTTCAACTTCGCCAAATTTTTTATTTTTGTAAAAAAAAAATATCTATAAATAAAATAATATCACTGAATACTCCGCTTTTGTCTATTGACTACTAGACATCAGTGAAATCGTCGGTTTAGTTTTGCTTTTTGAATTTTTTGAAAGGGTATTTTATGATAGTCTAAAAACGTACTTACAGTAAAAACTAAAATTCGATGCCTATGAAAATATTAGATATGTATATAGCGGTTGAGATTTTAATTATCGCGATAAATGCAGCAGGTTTTTTTTTTAATTTTGTGCTTCAAAAATTAATTTACTCTTTTTTCGAAACAAGATTTTAAAGTATTTATATTTTTCCATGTTAACTATCTATATACACACATGTAGGTCTAAATAAAAATATCTAAAATTAAAAGAATTTTTTGTGTTAATTTTAATTAAAAAATTGACGTTCCGACTTACTCTACGTATAGTATCATCAGTAAAAATAATACAAATGACAAATACAATAAAAAACAAAACGTAGAAACAAGTTACTAGGTAACAAAATGAATAACTAGATTATAAAATTTTGATAAATTATTAATTTAACGAAGCTAAATTTTATTTAAATTTATTTATGGGTTTTGGAATTATTATTGTATTTTCGAATTTGACATCATAAAGATTTTCTAACGCATGTTGTGCAATAGCAGATTTACCTGGATGATTTAGACGTATATTCTGTCTAGTATTTCTGTTCTAGTAGAAATAAAATTTTGTTTCCTTTAATTAATAAGTTATAAAAAATTTATAATCTAGTTACTCGTATTTGGTTACCTAGTAACTTGTTTCTATGTTCTGTTTATTTATTATTTATGTTATTTGTATCATTTTTCGTGAAAATGGTGTACGTAGAGTACATCGAATTGTCGATTTTTTAATTAAAATTAATACAGAACTGAATTTTAAAGCATTTTAATTTTAATATAATGAGTTCTGAAAGATTTTGTACAATGTTGAAAATATCTAATTTTTAATTTATAAATATAAAAATGAATACAATATTTATAGTGGGTTTTTAAATTTTAAAATTTAATTGTTATTTTCTCCAATTTTATTAGAAATTTTATAAACAAACAGTTTTTTTTTGTAAAATCCGGAAGGAATACCAAACCGACAAAATAATAAAACTGCTACAAACTGAATCAGGTTTAATACTTTATGTGCAAAAAAAATTGAAAAATTTATTATTTAGTATTTTCCTATAACAAATTTTTACTAAATTTCAAAATAGTTAACCTCGAAATACATATAATCGATTACAAAAAAAAAACATCGTCATCACTAAATAAATCATTTGGTTATTCTCACTTTTTTTTAAAACATCGCAACCGAAAAAATAACATTTGAAGATCATCCGAAATAAAATGCGAGCATTAAGCATATATATATAATCATAGTACAGAATAACCCAACTATCAAACTATCCTAACCTCAAATAGTACAACAAGTAAGTTAGCCTTCTCAGTTCGCGCTCAGCACTCGCTACAAACACACGTACCTAAACGTATAACTATGACACAAATTTCAACAATCACGACGCTCTGCGTCCTTTTCAGCGTCATTCTCAACATAGTTCTAGCGTTGCCGATTGTTTCCGAAGGCGATATTGAAATTCAAATTTTGCACAATAATGATATGCATTCGCGATTCGAAGAAACATCGAAATTGTCGGGAACCTGTCCGAAAATAAATGCAGGAGTGTGTTATGGAGGTTTTGCTCGGGTTGCGCACGTTGTTAGGGACGCTAGGGCTAAGGCTAAGAGTGGTCACGGCCCTCCGGTACTTTACTTGAATGCGGGAGATACCTACACGGGCACTGCTTGGTTTACCGTGCATCGGTGGAGGATTGCCGCTGAGTTTTTGAATATGTTGATGCCAGACGCTGCAGTAAGTTACTATTTTTTTTTTAATTTTAATATAATGTACAAAATAATTTATTTTCCTTGTCTTTAGATCGTTTTCTTTAGATCGTTCTTAATTATTTATTATTTTAAAATCGGTATTAAAATTTTTTTCCTTATTTCTTAAATAAAAAAGTTATGGAATAAGTAAATTTTCACTTTTTGCGAATTACTCGGAAACAAGTAAAACAATTGCGGATTAGTTTGCACTATTCAATTTTACATGTACAATTTTTTCAAATAACTTATACTAAAGGAGTTTCTCATGTATAGAGACAAGAAAAATTAACCATTCTGTATATTACAAAAAAAATGTCACACACTGAAATTATATAGTTTTGAGTTAATCACAACAAAAAAGCCGAAAGTGTATGAAAAAGTAAATTGAAATTTTTAAGTAACTCCTACTTACATAAAAAAATAAACAGTTCGACTTATATTTCTAAAAAATAAATAAAAGTACATTTTTTTTTTTTCTTTAAAATAAATTTTAACCTCTGTTTTGCAACAAATATACTTTTATATATTTTCGATATTGTAAAATCTATATAAATTATTTTAAAGTGCATAATCAGTAATTTTCAATAAACATCAACATTAATATTAACAAAAATTACTTAAAAAAATGATATGAATTTTTATTTTTAGTTGTGATAAAAAAATTCGATAGCTTTTGATAGCAATGATAAGTAATTCATAATGTAAAAATGTTTTTTCTACGACTTAAAAAAACTACACTTTATTTTTCTATTTTTGTTACATAAAATATTTCTTTATGAGAATAGTAAAAAAAAGTAAAAAGCGAAAAATTTGTCGGAGTATATCATTATTTCACTTTGACGTAATGCAAATACATGTACCAAAATAGTCGAAGCATAACAGTGCTTTGAAAACAATTAAAGTTGCTCCACGTTCTTTGCATAAAAGTAAAATTCTAGATATGTTTTAATATTTGTAAAAATGAAGTCTAGTTGCAACCATCCGTAAAAATATTGTATGAAACTCATGTATAAAGCGTAATTTTTTTTCATTAATCGAATTACTGCAGTTACCTAGTACCTACGGTTCTTAGTCTTACTATTTTTTGTACTTGTTGCAAACATTATTATTTTACAATTTATTTTTCGTTTCCGTAGAAAAATTAACAAATACTTTTAAATATGTCACCTTATGTATTATGACACATTTTTTTTAAATGAAGGTATTATATTTTTTGTATAAAAAGAAATAATCTGTAAATTATTTGAGTGAAATGTAAATTTAGGTATCTTACATATTAAGATATATGATCTTATAAATTTTAAATTATTTTTTCTTGAAATTTACAATACATTAGACAAAACAATGTAAATAATACCAATATGTAATATGTGTATATTTAATTAAAATTAATGATACTTAATTATTCAAAGAACAAAAACAAAAATATATGATTAATCAGCTAATATTTTTTAATTATGTAGTTACATATCTTAAAAAATTAGTTACAGGTTTCACTTTTTATTTGCGGAATAATCAAAATAATATCAAATTAAATTTAAAAGATATTTATAATCGTTGTTAATTATAAAACAACGCAAGCTTCTCTAAAATTAATTAAACAAAATATTATTATTAATATGTTACATCTTATTAAATTAATAATGTAATCTAACCTAATTGTTTAGAAAGAGAACTATGATAAAAACAACACAAAATTAACACGTCATTACAAAATATACTTACCTGTGTAAAATTGTAACATATTTATTTATCATATTTACTGCATTTTTGCATAACACTTTAGTAAATACTGTAAATTTTAAATTATATATATATATATATATATATATATATATATATATATATATATATTCAAGTGTTTTATTATTTAATATTTATTATAAATTAAATTGAAAATTTAATGAAAAAACTATGTCACCTGACGGAATTTGAAACGCCTCGAATAAAAATTAATTTCTATATATATATATATATATATATATATATATATATAGTATGTCGCTGAAAGTTATTAATAAATTTATTAAAAAAGTAAGGTAATTTTTCATGGTTTGTATTAAAATACAAACAAAATATATGATAAAATTTTTAATATACAATATACATCAAATTTGTAATATTTCAATTAAATAAATAAAACTAAAATTCATAATAATTATTATTCGAAAAAACTCAACAAATTGAATTTTTATTTTGATTATTATGATAAAATATAAACATAAATTTTTAAATAATCTATCCAATGTGGTTTGTTATTCACAAAAGTTAAATATACTGACAGTTATACCTATATGATATATTTTGTTTATTGAATATAGTTTTAAAATAAACATACATTTGCCATAAAATTAAAAAAAAAATTTCTCAAACTCGGACATGTACATACATATAGGTATTCATTTATTTAGAAATTATGGATTATTATTTATAAATTATACGTTTCTGATAATACAGCTAATAATAATAATAATAATTCAGTTAAGTAACAAATTTTTTACATAAAATTAAATTAATAACACGTAATTTTGAACATATAAACAGCGTTACGTTATATATTCTAACAAATTGTGAACAATAATATAAAATAAAAACAGAAATATTATTATTAAATTTGGCAAATAATAGCTTACTATAAAAATTATAAAAGTTCTTTTAAGCATCGAAAATTAAAATTTTATAGTTTAAAACATTTTTGAAATTTATATGCAATCTTATTGTGAGAAAAAGAAATGTTTGTCAAAATTATTTTATGTAGTTATGCTTGGCAAAAATCGTGTGAATCGAAATTTTTGTAAATTTTGCTTTCTTATTAAATCAATTTTTTACGTCTTTAACAAAAATTCGATTACGTTCAATAATATTTCTTTCACTTTTTCTCATTTATGTTAATTTAAAATCGTTTAATTTGAATAACACTCAATTTAAGACATATATTCAGTTGTTAGAATAGCTTTTTTTAATATGAGTCTGCAATATAATATTGTTTATTATAAAACAATTGGCAATTTATTAGTGCTACTGTTATATTTCTTAATTGTTTCTGTAACTTCTGTGGAATACAATATAAAATCAATTACGTGCATTAAGGTAATATATTTCAAATTTCAATTTTTATAAAAAATGCAGTAAAACTTGTGTTATCTCGTTGTTGACACATGATTGACACAAAGTACATTCATTGCAGCAAACGCATTGTATTTCCTGTTGACATTGATTAAAGTTTAATACTTTGAGAGCTAACAGTAAACCGACCTCGCCCGACCTCTGTTTTAAATTGCTACTGCACAGAAAGACTTATAAAGACGCAATCTAAACAAGTCTATTTGCAGTGCAATATTTTCATATAAATATGAAATCACAAGATATTCAATAAAAAAGAAGCATAATTTAGAAATTCGAATCGTTGACATGGACAGTTTTATGTTAAAATATCTTTTAACAGTGAGTCTTCATACAAATTCTACTGTAATTTTTTCTTTGGCAACACTACTTCAAATCAAAATTACGTGTATATTTACAACTGACCAATCAATGAGGCGGTTCTAAGACAGTTGACAATCTAGTTGCCAAATTAACTCATTGACGAAGGTCCAGTATTTCCAATTGTTGGAATAAATTTATCCTTAGAATAATTTTAAAATTAACCAATGAAATGTTATCATTTATTCTGAGGATACATTTTTAGCCAATCACAAATAATTTTTTTACTTATTCTAAGAATAAATAAAATTGGAAATACTAGTCCCGAAGTTAATGATGCTTTGTGCAACCGGACCAGCGACTTGTATCAAGGTCAGTCTGACCCATAACACATAATTTTTGATATCTGAACTAATTTGTATTTTTTATTAGTATTAAACTGAAATAGACGGTTCTTGTGTAAATTTTCTTTATTCAAATATTACCTATCCGTGTTTTAAAGTTCTTTTTACAAATATGTATTTATAACTAAAGTTTACTTTAAAGCACGAATATTTTGAATATTATTATTACAGTTTTATAGCAATCAAAATACATACAAAGTTTGTTCAGATATCAGTAATTAAATTGTTTTAAAAGAAATATAAAAGATTTTAAATTAGTTTTTTTTTTTAAGATAATATAGTCATAATATTGAGAATATAACTATGTTTTCTTTAAGATTTGTCGTGACAAAAAATTGTAATTTTAAATCATAAATATAATTTACAGTAAAACTGATAGAACTAATTAATATGATTAATAAACATTATTAATAAACGTCGTCGTTTTTAAAATTAAAGATAAACTATTTTTTATTAAGTATTATATAAATAATTCTAAAAAACTATCTGTAACTATATCGGTCGATGATAATTTTATTGTAACAAAAACAATTTAGCAAAAATAAACCATATAAAAATTATCTTTATTTTCTAAATATAATTTTTATATTTACAATACAAATCTAACTGACAATAATAAGGAATTGAAATGAAATGATTTTGCATATTTGAAAGTAATTTTCTGTTTTAATTTGCATATTGCAACAATTTAAATAAAATATGCATGTTTATGTCTTGTCGCAAAAATGCTCTTTCATCATTTAGTTGAATGTTTCAAGTTATCAAATTCATAAACGTAAATTTGCTGTAAAACATGTGCGTTTTATTGAATCTAGACACATTAATATATTTAAAAACATATGTAAAATTTTAACTTTGTTAAAAAAGATGAGAAATCCTTGAGAATTCAATAATTATTAAAACACATGTATATGTTTATATAATTATGCTAAAAATATATATAATTTACAACGTTTTTAATTAGCGTAGAATTTGTTTAACTATAGTTTGTAAAATAAAATAACTATGAGTTAGCTGAAAAAAATAAACATTAGTTTAGATAATGTAGTAGTTCAAATATATAAATATATGACTGCATAAAATAACAATGCAAAATATTTTTTTTAATAAATTAGAAATGTGTGCATATAAATTTAAATGTAATTATTTATTAGCTGTCTAAACTATATCAATACTATTTTTACAGTTTCATTATAATCGTAATATTAGAAGTGTTATGACGTCAATAACTGACGTAATTAAAATCGCTACTTCAGTGACATTTAAAAAATTTTCTTTTCTAAGAAATTAATATAATATATTTTCTTTTTTAGAAGTAAAAATAAATAATAAATTTGTATTACAATTAGGGCTGGAAAAAATATCTATGTATCCAATAACGTTATTAATATATGGTGAGACTAAAAGATGAAGCAAAATATGGTTTGCAAAATTCGCCTGCGACTTGTTTTTCAAATTCCATTCTTGTGTAAAAACTTTAACTTCGCGAAATTGTTGTACAATATACTATTGAAATAAACGATAAAACAATTTTCTCGTAATTAGAGGAAAAACGAAACAAAAATAAATTCTGTGGTATAAAAAAATATATTAGTTGGTTTTTACAATTTAAAGCTATAATACTAATTGATATCAAACAAATAAAATTGCATAACATATAAATATGTATGAATTAAAATTTTAATATTAATATCGCGTGACCTTTTAAAATAGTTTTTGCAAAATTTGACTACATAGATAGATAACATTTAGTAAACATATAATTAAAATAATAACATAAATTTATTGAAAAAACCAAAGGAGTGGTGAACATATATTACAATATCACTTTTTTGTATTCAAAATTATTTAAACTTGTAAATATACAATTTTAGGGTCTTTTTCTAATATTCCTAAATATTCCTATATGTCTAAAAGAAAGAAATATTTTAGATGATTTTTAAAAATATTTTAGTTAATTCATCTAACAAATATAGATGATTCTTATCATTTTAGATTATATTGTATATTTCGCCTGTTACTTGTCAATATCTTGTAAGTTTAAGTGATCTTACCTAAATTTTACAGAATATGTTTAGTTTCGAAATTGTAAAAATATGTTTATATATGCCACTACATAGATTTGAAACTTTTTTCTGTAAAGTTTACTGTTAAAATAATTTAAAATTTTAAAGAAATTATATTCATATATTATTAGTTTATAAAGCGATATTGATGGATGATAATTGTTACCTTTTGCTTAAAATATTGAATTTATTTAAAAAAAGTTTAAGTAAAAGAAAGCTTTCAAAAGAACAATAATTTATGTTTACAATAAAAAGTATCTGAAAAAGTCAGTTAAGTTTCTTCAAAATTTTAAGTATTTAATGAAAAAGAAGTCGGTTTAGAAAAAGTTTGAAAAAACTAAGAATGTTTTAAAAGTTTTACTACACCGGCTTATGAACAAATCGGTAAAAAACTATGTACACTTTATATTCTTTTTATGTTTTAAAACTATGTAAAATTGTAAATTAATAGACTTTCTCTCAATATAGTTTTTTTCTCTACAATTCTAACAAATATTTTCAAATACAATTGAAAGCAAATAGAGAAATCTAGTTTAGTTATTGAATACTATCGATTTATTGACATCTAATTTAGAGTTGCTTGTCAAGTTAGTATCCCAATAAATAACAATAACTCTTATGTTTGCTTTTCACGATACATTTTCTATACAAAAATCTGTACAATTTTCTATACAAAATTATATATAGAAAACATACAAAATTAATACGGTTTATACGATGTGGAATAAAATGTACAGACACGTGCGCAATAACATTTTACATTTTGACAATTTATTTATCTGAGCTGAATAGTCTTCAATAATAATTTTTACTACTTCAAATAAATAATGAATATTCTGTACAGATTTCTGTATTTCAACATATTAAAATTTTTTTCAGAACTCATTATATTAAAATAAAACGACTATAACCTAAAGCCGTTTTATTTTTCTATATTTTTTTTTTTACAGAAAACTATATATTTTTTGTATAGCCAATATAAGAGTTATTTATTAGAATACTAACTTGACTAGTGACTCTAAATTTAATGTCAATAGATCGATAGTATTCAATAAGTGATTGCATAAATAGTATGTAAGCCTATAACAACGCGATTTTGTAATCAACTGACTAACTAATGAGACGTTACCGAGATAGTTGCCAATTTAATTGGGTAGTGAATCATTGATCAAGTTAAACACCTTTTATACAATTGGCTCTTAAATTGTCAATATCAGCCTTGCTATCTATATTAGTTATTACACCATATAAAATTGTTTATAAATTTAAGAATTTTGCTTACTATCAATACATATTTGTAAATAGTAATTGTTTTAAAACACGTATATTTTAAGTAATAAGTTAATAAACAAAGTTTTTGCTTGGCATGTCTGTCTTAGTTTGATAATAATGAACTTGCATACACAAATTTCTTTCATATATGAAAAATCATATAGTAGTATTATTTATGCTTATTAATATAACTAACTAGTAATATGCTAACTTATTCTTTTTCAATATAATTATTTTCAGTAGAACCTACCTATCTTTTGAAATGGAATAATCATTGCAATTCCCATCAATATTAACAGTATATTGATAAGAGAAGCAATAGAAATTTATAAAACAAAAGATAACATCAATCAGTGTAAATGAACTGATTTAAATAAAATTAGGCTTCATTTAATTAATAATTTATAAATTTAATAATCTACTTACTTATTTTGTTACCTAGTAACTATATGTCATTTATATAAATTTTCCTGATGATGATATAGGTACGTAGAGTACGTCAAAACGTTGATTTTTTAATTCAATTAATACAGAACTAAATCTTAAAGTTTTTTTTTATTATTATTTTTTAATTTAATATAATAAGTTCTAAAAGATTTTTTACTATATTAACTATCTTTTCTTAACTTACAAACACTATACTTTATGCTTGATATATTAAAACGTGCAAAATATTTCATATTTGGCAAGCCCGAATTACAAATGAAGATTATTAGCATATTTAAAAAAAAAAATTGTATGTAATTTTATATGATGAATTAAAGATTTTTGGTTATGCAAATTAACTAATCTATGTATCTATCTTAAAAATGATGAGTCATTGAATAGATGCATTTTATATTATTTATAAAAATAAATTATAAATTATTTATAATTATTATAAATTGTATGTTAATATTAATGTCAAAAGATAAACTTTTGTTCTTTGGTCCTGAACCTGCGCTATGATTAATTATAATGTTATTAAATTCCCTATCAGATTCGTTATTGTTTTTAACAATGACGCGTTTCGACTTTTCAGTCATCTTCAGATTATTCTGATCTTGGTCCGTGTTGTGGTTCAAGTGTGGTTCACTCGAAACGCGTCATTGTTAAAAACAATAACGAACCTGATAGCGAATTTAATAACATTATAATTAAATTGTATGTTGTATATATGAGTATAACATAAATTTTTTTAAATGTCAAATTTATATTTAATTTAATATATTTGTTTAATAAAGTTTTGCAAATTTTTTTTTTTTTTTTCGTCAAAATAGTGAAATTATAAACCTGTGCGACTAATAATTATGAAGACCAAATCCACTTTTACGTATCTGCATGCAAAAAATTAACATTGGTAATCATTTTAATTATTTAGTAGATATATATATATAAACATGTTTGAGTTTTATCTTATGAGAAAAATGTAGCGCAATTTACAGTAAAAACTTCTGATAATATTCTTGATAACAAATTACCATTAGCTAATTATTTGAAAAGTTAATCAAAATTCATGAAAATGAAACTATGTCAAAATCAACCGTTTTTAATTAGGAAAAATAATTTAGAGAAACGGAAATTCTAGTAAAAGAATTTCTTACTTCAAAATTTATCACCTTCCGACTATACTTAATTTACCTTCTTGCAACTTTTTTTATTTTCGCGGATAGAAAAATTCATAAACGGTTTAATTTTTTAAAATATAGAGTTATGTAGTACAGATATTAACGGGAAGCCGTAGCGTAGGTCAGTAGTAGCTTGTTGGACTCAGACCTGAAAGGTCACTAATTTGCGCCGCGCTCACATCAGAAATTACATTAAATATTATTTCTAATATTAAAACTTTTTACCACTGAACTGATATCGACTGGGTCTGAGTGGATCAGAATCCAATATAAACTGTAGGTCCCTTGCTTGATTGTGGACTAACGATCCGTACCAATAACAATGCAAGGAAAAATTGTTAAGAAACTATATGTTCAGCTTCTCGAGTATATAGCCCCTATGTTCCACCTAGGAATTACGGGAACTGATGATGAGCGCAGATATTAAAATAGATAATAAACAAAAAAATTTGCGCTAAAAATATCACGTTATTTTACGCCAGCCTGTGTTATATCAGCCAGCCATATTGTCAATAAAAAAATAAATTAATTTATAGTGATAAGCTTTGTAACTTAATATATCTGATTAAGATATCTAAAATCATCAAAATATATTTCTTTGTTTGACTAACAATAAAATTAATTAATATCTTTGGTATTTTTATTGAATCATATGAACATTAAATATCTCAAGAACCGCAAAAGATACGTAATTGATTAAATTTGACAAAATTTGTCGCAATTTAATTTAAGAAATCTTTTATTTCCAATTTAATTGTAACATAAAAAATATCGAAAATTTCTGGATGACCCTTTTGATGAGATATTAGTTTAGATAATGTGTAAAGAAAAAAGTAACTTTACATTAATGTTAAGTTTCTTTCAAATGAAAGTCTTATTCTCTTACTCAATTCAAGTATCGGATTATACTCACAAGATAAATAAGGAATTTGTTAGCTTAATATAAGCTATATATGCATGTATTTACAAAATAAAATAAAGTTATTGCCAATAAATATTTATATTTATTATAACGTAACATATACATGTAAACGTATAGTGAAAGTACAATACAATACCTGTAACTCGAATTGATAAATAACGTTGCATTAAGTCATAAATCAAGATAATACCATTAATACCATTTTAGCATTAAATTAGCTTACGATTAGCCATATATTCAATGTCAAAATGATAAAAATTTATAATATTTTTATATACCTACTACTTTTCTATACAGCGATACTACAAGTAGTTTCTTAAACGTAATTGCTAAGCATTAACTTTTTTTAATTAAATGAAAATATTTTTTTTAAAATGGCTGGTAGTCTCATCACTTGATTCACTCACGTATTTGTCGTTAGTAAAATGTACCAGCCTAATGGATCTAACCACTACTGTACTATAGGGTACACGGCATATATACCTTCTGTTTTGTTTCAAATGAATGGCATATATATCTTGTGTTTCTTAAAATTTCGATGCCATGAAATAAACCTTGTGACAACGAACCGTAGATAGTTGACCATATACCCTCTGATTTTTACGGTATATATATATATATATATATATATACCATCTGTTAATTTTACAACTACAGCACTAGATATAACTAAATGGACATCAAAAATATAAGTTCATAATTTGATTAAAGTTTGAAATAAAAAGAAAATATTTGACAAAGTTAATGTTAATTTATTAAAACGTTAGTCCGTAACTAATTTAAAATTATTTAATTTTCAATTAGACTGAATTTACAAAAATAGGGCATAAACATAAAAATCGAATATAATTGAACTATAAACAATAGCAAAAATTATGGCAAAATAACAAAGTTAGATGCATGCTGACAGTTATGGATATTTCAACCTGCTAACTTACAAAGATACTTAATAGCAAATAATCCGTAACTGGCAAAATAAATATTTAAATTTAAGTAAATAAAGTTAATTCTTCCTTTTGTAATAGACTCGGAATTTTTTTTTAAATCATCAATATTTATTTGACATTTAATTAAAATTCAACCATGTAACAACTGTCAGAAATAATATCAATTATAAAATTCTATAAAATGGGTAAATATTTATTTTACTTGCAGAATAATATCTGTATTTTTCAAATTATTGATAAATATTATAAATTATTGGAATACATATGAAAATTAGTGATAAAAAGTAAAGGTTTTTAATTATTTGACAAAAAAGAATCAAGCGTCGATATAATCTCATTTAAAAATTCGTGCAAAAAAATTATATCATTTTAATCACTTTAATCTCATTTTATATAATTTTTGCGACGTACCATGTTAAGCCAGCTATGATAAAAAGATTAATTAAATCCTAGATCAGTAGCTAAGTACTTTTTTCTATTGTAGTTTTCATGATTACAACATAAAAATGTAAACAGTTATCTACTGTTAAATTTGTTGAATAAATTTTAAGATAAAATATATTACGTACAATAACATTTAAAAAAATTAAAAATCTTACTTAATATAATATATTAACTAAAGTATCCGGCGTTGTTTAGATGTTAAAAGCTTTGTTATTTTACAAAATATTTTAATGTAGAGTAATATTGTAATTCATCTTCTTTGCTTTCAAATTTAATCATTTATTTATTACTAAACTATTATTTCTACTTTTGTTCTTACCAAAAAATATAAATTTTTGAAATACTCACTTATTCTCATATTTACTTTATAAAACTGATATTTCTATTGCTATATAGTAATCAATTTGACATTTATCGTATTAGTTTTACCGAACTACTGAAAATTTTAAAACTTTTCTTCAAAGCAGAAATTTGTTCTGAAATGTAATTATAAATGCAACAATATATAAACAAAATCATATAATATTAATATTTTGTGTACAAATTAAATTTTATGTTTCTTCATAAATGTATAAAAATTTAATATTAATTTTTATTTACAAAATAAATTTAGTATTTATATTGAATGAAAATGAATAAAACAAAAAATCGAATTTTATTAAGAATAATAGTCCTGTCTGATATATCAGTAAATTTATGAAATTGTTTAAAAGACTATTGATAAAATTACAGACTGTTTTGAAAATATAATATTTCGATAATATTATATGCATATTGTTATATAATATTTAAACAAATCAGTTTATCATTGCTATAAATATATTTTTTTTAATTCAGTCATTTTTTAAATGAAATTTTTAAAAAATATTTATATTTAAATTTTTTTATTTAGATACAGACAAGAAAACTGGATTACAAAATGTGTAATTTAAAAGTTTTTATCTGTAATAGATTTAAAATTGCTAAATTCATAAAATTATTACTACTCGAAAAAAATTTAATTTTCTTTCTTTTGACATCCCCCTCCCCCCAAACACACACGCACACACACAAAAACATTAAATAATGATAAATTTATATTAATTCCAAATAATTTCCATTTGTTACAGTCTTTGGGCAATCACGAATTCGACGATGGAGTAGCGGGACTCGTACCATTTATTAACGCATTAAAATTTCCATTAGTCACAGCCAATTTGGATCTATCGAAAGAACCAACACTAGCAGCAACTCCACTAAAGAAATCGACAATTATAACAATTGAAGGTGTTCAAATAGGTGTCATAGGTTACTTAACGCCAGAAACTGAAATTATATCGCAAACAGAAAACGTAATATTTAAAGACGAAGTTGAATCTATCAAAGCAGAAAGTGAAATTTTAAAAGGACAAGGTGTTAAAACAATTATTGCAGTTGGACATTCCGGTTTTGAGATGGACAAGATTATAGCTAAGCAAGTTCCTCTAGTTGATATAGTTATAGGAGGACATACTAATACCTTCTTATACAATGGTCCTGCACCGGATGCTGAGGTACCGGAAGGATTGTACCCGACAAAAGTTACCCAACCTAGTGGAAAAGTTGTACCAGTTGTTCAGGCATATGCCTATACAAAATACATGGGTAATTTAAAAGTTATCATTGACAAAAATGGTAAAGTCAAATACTTTGAAGGACAACCTATGTTACTAAATTCAACTGTACCTCAAGCTCCAGATGTTTTAGAAGTCCTAGAAAAATATCGTCCAGCTGTAAACGAGCTAGATCAACAAGTTGTAGGTCGCACTAGAGTAGTACTAGACAATAACGAATGCAGGAAACAGGAATGTAACTTTGGTAACTTAATTGCTGATGCTTTTATTGCTTACAAATCTTTCTATTATGGAGGCACCTATTGGACTGATACACCAATCGCTATTCAAAATGGAGGAGGCATTCGAAATTCCGTGGATGCAAGACACAAAGGTGGAAATATTACTAGAGGTGATCTTCTAGGTGTACTGCCATTTGATAATAGAATGATTGCTATCAGTTTGAATGGATCGGATGTTATTGAAATGTTGGAAACTGCTGTTCGAAGTAATGGCGAGACATCGAGAGGAGAATATTTACAAGTTTCTGGATTGAAAATTATTTACAACAGTAACAGTCCAGTTGGGCATAGAGTAGTTAATGTAAAAGTCCGTTGTTCTATGTGTACAATTCCAATCTATGAAGATATACAACTCAAAAAAGAATATCGATTGATGATAACTCAATTTTTGTTAAATGGTGGAGATGGTTTCAAAGTAATTAAAGAAAAAGCGTATAAAATTACACCAGAAGACCTTAACGATGCAGACATGGTTTCTTGGTATTTAAATAAATATAATCCAGTGTATCCAGAAGTGTCTGGAAGAATAATGGACCTTGCTGATGTAACAGATTATAAAATATTAGTTAGTGCTTCTGGAACAATTCAACCAAAAAATATAATGTTAGCTTTGACTGGTTTAGTAGCACTGATTCGTATGAAATTCGTGTAAATTTGTGAATTTTTGTTTGTTTAATGTATATATACCAGATTGTGATAACTGGTTATTACAATAATTATAAACTGCTGCATTTTGACTATTTACTTATAAATTTATGTTTTATTTGATAAATATGTACATACATAATTTTTGTTACTTACTATAAAGTACAACTGTGTAATAAATAGCATAGTATGTATATTTTTTTACTGTTAATACATCTATATAAGATAATATTAAAAACTCTTTTTTTATTATATTAAAAATTAAAACACTAAACCGAATTTAAACATTAACCAAAAATGAATCAATCATCATCTTTTGTTACAAATCGGAACTCATATTTTGAACTGTTATATTAAAATTTAAATTTCATCTGCATGGCAGAGCAATTTAAGACGAGCGTCTATCATTCCTATCTCTCTGGACCCGAGTTCAAGTCCCGCTTGGTGTATGAATATTTTTGATGTCTTGGTATCAATATTCAAAATTCAATGGAAGATACCGTGTTAGCAAAAAAAGATTAAACTAATTTTGATGCAAATTTAATTATATTGTCGATGCCTTGTTTTTTAAAAGAAATGCTTTCCAAATCAATTAAAATTATATAAATTGAAAAACAATATAATATAGCCAACTAGAATACTGTTATTTAAAAAATATTTTTAAATTTAAATAATTTTTATTCAAAAAGACTGGTATGTAAAGATATATAAAATTAAAACCACTGAATTAAAAAATATATATATTTAGAAATGTATACAAAATATATTATGGCATTTAAAATAAGAAAGTTGTATTCAATATTTTAAGAAACACTGATTGAAAATAGTATTTTATTATATCACTTATGTTGTAACATAGTTTGGAGCATTTTATATAATTTATCCGGATTCGTATCTTATCAAATAAAAAAATGTTGACCCGGTTACCGTGAACATCATGTATATAAATTTATGCATATTATACTTTACTTTTAATAACGACAGATCAATAAAGATAGATTAATTTTTTTTTGAAAAAAACGTAAGTATACTACAAACATGCGGCAAAGATATATTATATCAGCGTCTTTTTTCTATAAATCTACTATTTTACAGCACCGTTGCCTATCGCATATGTTGTAAAATGAAGATAACAGATATAGCTATTAAATTTTGTTTTCGGCATAAAACAATTGAGACATTATAGAATGTTAAAACAAGTATATGGGAACAAAATACGTCCTTCAACGACAATTAAGATCAAAAAAGGTGGCCCTGTACACCTGAATTAGATGTTACATAGGGGTTTGTGAGTGAAAAATCATCGTATTACTGTAATATAATATGTTCTCACTTTGCAGGTATCTACAAGCTCAGAGTAATAAAAGTAAACACATTATAAATAATTGTATTTATTAATAAATAATTTTTGTATATACACAATTAAAATATCAAATAAATTACAAAAATCTAAAGTTTTCCAATCATTCAATTCAATAATTTATTGTACTAGACTAGCACCAACCATTTTCTATTTACAATCAGAATTAGAAAAACAAACATAAAAATTAAATGATTGTATGCTTATTTCCAAGTATCGCAAAACACTGTTTCAGGACCTCCTGATTATCAAGAATTTCCATTTGACTGGCATTTTCTACTTCGTCAAAAACTTTAGCATTTTTTAACAATCTAGGCAATATATTCTGTGCTATTTCTCTGCTACCAGAAGTTAGATCATTTAATTCTTCTAAAGTGGCAATCGGTTCTTTATCATTATCATCATCTACAGGAAGTTTATTATACGTTGGCCAATCATTGGTACATGCTTCGCACTGACAATTAAACCAATATTGATCTTTTAAATGTGATCGTCTTTCTTCTATAGGCATCAATGCATGATGGTACCTACACACAGCGCAAAATTATAAAAATAAAATATAAAACATTTTCCATGCTTATTTTTAGTTAAATCCAAATAAATTAAAAGTAAATTAGATTTAACATTAAAACAACCAATGTCAAAATGATAGCTTTTCATTAAATAAATATGTTGAATAAAGCAAATCATATATAAGACTACCCTAATTGACATTTATAATCGGAAACTATAATTACCCGTAATTATCAAATAATGGCTGTCCAATGTTTATGGGTCGAAGTGCTCGTAGTACCATTGTTGTTCCGTGACAATGACGTACCACATTTGGTGAACACGAATGATTTAACAAACTCATAAATGCAAATGCCCCTGCTCCTATTTCAATGTTTTCATAGCCTTAAATTTTAAGTACATCATTGAATAAATTAGATGATGTTATGAAGGTTATTTTATGATCATTGTGTTGTGCAAGAAAGACGATAAATGTGGAATAGTAGTTTAGTAAGGTGAATGAAAATTTTATTTTCGTCACGAAAATAACATTCATAGAAATACAACAGTAATAATAATAAGACAAAAATAAATATATAGATATAAAAAATAATATTAATTTTATAATGAAATAATTTTTATAACAAAAATATCAAAAATTCTATAATAAAAATTTAAAATTTACCCAATTTTTAAAAAAAACTATAATAATAATTTACAAATTGGTACACATTTAAAGCCTGAGTCAGACTACCTGATTTACTTCGTTTTTGCATTACATTTTAACTGGTTTTAATCGTTATGCTAGTGGTTTTGAATCAAACGGATAAACGGACATATTTTAACACAACAAATATACTCAACTTTTAACATTTATTGTTAGTTTTATAGCAACTAAAGTTTGAAATTGCCAGTATTACTAAAAAAAAGTTTTCATATCCTGTATATAGTTCGGTAGAAAATCGCTAGTATTATGACTAAAACATAATGCTGAAATGCGGAAAATAGATAGTCTAAATGAGGCTTATATAAACAAAATAATGATTTTTATGAAATGAAACGAAATCACAATTAAAGATAAGAAAATAATAATAGGAAATACATAATTTAAATATTGTTTTTCCACATTTGTCGACTTACCTGCTGTCAAGTACCATTCTCAATATTTCCTTGCAACTCAGAAATTTCGTGCATATTTGACGGAGCTGTCTGCAAATGTTTTAACAATAAATCTGCTGTATATTTCTTTACTAGTTCCTCATCACATCCATCAAAATCTTCAAAAAACTTAGTAGCTTTCAATAAATGTAACATTACAGCAGCAACAGCCGATCGTGTAAACAAATCATTTACAGGTCTGTGTTCTTCATTTGTTATTAGATTATCTATTTCTTTATATGATTGTGACTTATAAATATTATCTTCTTCCATTGGAGAATCATTTATTAATTGTAAAAAGTTACTTTTTGCACATAAAACAACGCGTAATGCCAATAATTGTAGTTTAGTTGCATCTATTGAGTGAAGAGTATCCAAAAGTGTACATTCATATCTATGCATAAAATTTTATATTGTTTATATTTAAAGCTTATTAGTTTTTTTATTATACATATATTTTGTTGTTTTATTTAAATATGAAATATATATGTACATGAATTTTATTAATAATTTTAAATATCACCAATTTAAGCTTACCATGTGGTACATTTCCTGAATTATTTATTATTTTGAAATATAACTATTATTATAAACAGTGAAGTAAAAGTTTAATATAACAAAACTAATAATGCAAAAAATTTTCTATCGCCTTTTTCATATATGAAATTAATTAATTTACCAAAATTTATAATAATAAATGTAAAATCTGTTTAATGTTGATATATTATGAAACTAACTAAAATAAATTAAAGATAAAATAACTTGCCTTTTACACCAATATTAAAGCGAGAAAAATCATACAAATAAAACAACAAAATATTTGTAAAATATTAACAATATATTTATAGAAAAATATTGTTAATAACCTGTGATAACGATCCCAAGCCGAATTACGACAAACTTCGTTACAGTACAATGTGAGAGGACATTGCAAACATGGAATTAAATTATAAGATATTCTCAAACAGTGATGACAATGAGTTAAATAAAACTCGTATAAAAGTACATTTGTGTATGGTTTTTCAATAGCAATTATATCACCTGGATTTATTTGTTTTGTAGCAACAATATGACGACCCATGTCATTTGTAGATTTCATTTCAATACAATCGGAAGCGCATTGTAATTTCTCATTTTGTAGACCAACTAGTTCAGGCACTGGTGTAAAATATTCTTCTTTTATAAGTTCAGTTTTGTATTCCTCTAATTGTTCTAGAGCTTTTTGTTTTCTTTCGTTTATTTTTTGCTGTAAATTTTCTGGATAGCCATTTACCAATGCATTTTCAATATCCTAAAAATATTTTAAATTTTATATAAATTAATTTGACAGTAACTGAAAAATATATAACAATGTTATCGAAATAATATCGAAAAAATAATTTTTAGTTTTAAGCTTTTATTCCTTAATTAAAGTGTAATTATTTTATTTATATATTTATTAACTAATACTCACAATTAAACATTCCTTGTACAATTTATTTCCGAAAAGAACTGCAGATCTATTTCCATAAGCTAGTGCTAAAGTTTCATTACTTTTAGCGTAAGCAACAGCTTTATTATAATGTTTCATCGCAACATGATCTCGTTTTAAACCGAAAACATGATTACCGTATTTTCTTCGTTCTTCCGATTTTTCGTCACATTTCTCCACATTAATAATATTCGGCAACAATTCGCACATTTCTAATAATTCATAAGCAAACAATACACGCTCTGTATTTGTTTGTA
This sequence comes from Clivina fossor, assembly GCA_963966155.1. NCBI lineage: Eukaryota > Metazoa > Arthropoda > Insecta > Coleoptera > Carabidae > Clivina > Clivina fossor. The sequence goes on along the minus strand of OZ014553.1, from coordinate 6,097,740 downwards.
GCGCGCGAAAGTTTGCCGACATTGAGTTAATATCGCCCTTGTCCGATAGATTCCGCCGTATGTCCTGTTGAACGTTGTTCAACGAAAAGTGTTCATTGTTTCCTATTTCCGTCATTATGCACGTGTTTGGTTCTCGCGAATTTATTGATCACAACACACTAACAAATCTGATGCATGAGTCAGTATACGGGCGAAGATGGCACAATACGCAACACCATTTCTTTATCTGAATCTGGGCTCCGAAATGCTGTTTGTGGTCTCGCAACGGCTACAAGCACAAAATATTTGTCAAGATCGTGCAACACACGGTATTATGCATATTAAAAATAAAACATTTGGGCACATAGCACTTTGACACTACAGAAAATCAGCACTAAAATGATACATGCACCATGTAATATTGCTAGAACACTCTTATGGTAATAAATTGAATGACCAAAAATAATGAGAAAAAGTATAATGCACATGCATGATTCAAGATTTCGTCAACAGAGTTTTCTTAACGAAAACTTTGATAAAAAATTAAAATTGGAAAATAATTTCAGTTTTAGATGAAATAACTTCATCACTTATTAATCAACAATTGATTTCTAATTTAATAAAAGTCCAGGAATTATACAGTCATGACAATATGAAACAATTAATAGACGACGTGGCTCAATCGTCAATTATGCGTTTAGATCCAGTGAGTATGGATCGATTATGGGATTTAATAACCATGGTATTCAAGTGGCAAGCTACCATATCTCATAATGTGCTGGAAGTAACAATTCGACATTTATACGAAATAGAAACATTTACTACAAATCCAGACACTCAACTACAGCTACATCGAGTCCAGAATATGATAGATAATTTTAACAACGTTTTAACAGCAGATGAAAAAAATAAATTAACCGACACTGTATTAATGTGGCTAGGGAATTTTAATATACGCGTTTCTTTACTGCTAAGATTAGGATTTCAAAAACAGGATGGAAGTTTCCGTGTAAATAATTTTGATGCAAAATATGGAAGTATGTTAAAAAATATCGGTGAAAATATATACGCCGCTGCTAAAAATTGTAATATGTGCAAAATTCAGCATGATCAGAACCGTCAAATTCAAAAAACTGAAAAACATGAATTAAATACAATGATTAATCAAATTCTGGGTGAAGATAAGCAAAATAAAAACTCCAAAGATAATGCTCAATATTTCAAATTATCATTATGTGATACATATGAAGAAACTAATGATGATGAATCTGAAAATTTAAAAATTTACTCAGAAATAGATGTTAGTAAAGCTAATAATACAATTCAAGATATTTTTAATGATGTCAGTACAAATGAAGTTTCTGAACTTAATTTACATGATGAATTATTAAATATTATAGATGAAAATTGTTAAAAATATTTATATAATAATATATTTCTACTTTGATAATTTAAAAATTTGTTATAAATTTATTATATATACTTTGCACAAGTGTAGCAATCTTATGTAACTAAATTTTGTACTCATGTTGCAAAAAAAAAAGAAATAAATGTTTATCTTACATATAAAATTGTGTAACTTTATAAATAAAACTTTGTACTATATAATAGTTTATTTTTAGTTAGTAAATATTGATTAATAATATATCAAAAACCAGATTTATTTTTATTTTCTTTTATTGACAACACTGAGTCGATAAATTAGAACGCAACAAGATACCATTCAATGTCAAATCGTCTATTCATATGTTTATAAATTATTACTTTCCTTATTATTAAAATTCATATTTACAGTGTTTTATAAATCAGTGAAAATGTTTTCCTCGATTGCAAGAAATTTATTGAAGCTGTCAAAACAGTATGAACATGGCGTAAGTTTAATACGACCACAGATAAGAAATAACTCAGTTATTGCCGCATCGAAATTAATATACCGAGAATATGGTGATCCGATCAAAGTAGTTGAGAAACAGGATGAAAATGTGAATGTGGATATAAAACAAAATGAAGTTTTGGTAAAAATGTTAGCCTCACCAGTAAATCCCGCTGATATAAACACGATACAGGGCAAATACCCGGTACGGCCTACCTTACCATCGGTGCCGGGCAATGAGGGCGTTGGTGAAGTTGTTGCAGTCGGTAAACTGGTTTCGTCGCTCGCCGTTGGAGATCGCGTCGTACCGCTCACGAACGCATTGGGCACATGGCAGACGCATTTGATTTTACCCGGTAATCTAACTTATAAAATTCCAGATAAATTAGGACTCGTCGAAGCGGCAACTTTAACTGTGAATCCATGCACGGCATATCGAATGCTCAAAGATTTTGTTGATTTGAAACCCGGCGACACTGTTATCCAAAATGGGGGGAATTCAGCTTGCGGTCAAAATGCTATTCAAATTTGTCGCGTTTGGGGTGTAAATACTGTGAATATTGTTCGCGATAGGCCTGATATTGAAGAGTTAAAAAATTATTTATGTAAACTGGGCTCGACTTTTGTGCTAACTGAAGAAGAATTGAGATGTACGACTATATTTAAAGATAAAGTTATTCCTAAACCTCGTTTGGCTTTAAATTGTGTTGGAGGAAAAAGTTCTTTGGAATTATTAAGACACGTAGCAAATGGTGGTACTATGGTGACATATGGTGGAATGTCCAGAGATCCTGTTACAGTACCTACAGGAGCGTTAATTTTTAAGGATATTGCTATTCGTGGATTCTGGATGACTGAATGGACAAAGAAATATGCTAATAGTCCCGAAAGAACGGCAATGCTTAAAGAAATTATTTCGATGATGATTGCTGGTGAAATTCAAAGTCCCTTACATACAATGGTTCCTTTTTCTAATTATAAAGAGGCTCTATTAAATACCATGAATATAAAAGGCATGATTGGAAAGAAATTTGTTTTAGATTTTTGTTCGTGAAATTAATTCATTGTATATTGTTGAATAACTTGTTATACTTATTTAAATGCACTTGTAAATTTGTTTTATAGTTTGACTATAATAAATAAATATTTTTTCACATTACTTGTTATGTTTTGTAAAAATAAAAGATATATTAAATTTTGATTTGCACAAAAACCTTGTCATTTATTTTACAATGAAACATACAAATATTTGTATAATGTAATTTCGTTTTATTCTGTCAAGAATTCCAGATTTGATATAGATTGTTAAAATTAATTTTTTGATTTAATTGATGGCACTACATCATTTTATTTTTATATTATATTTTACTTATATAGATTTTACAGATAAACATATTGTTACGTCATTCTAGAATGCCTAATAAAATGATAAATCTAGAGATACAAGTTAAGTATTGTTAATATATACCATATGAAACTATATCAAAGAAGTAATTGTAACAATTAATTTGAAATGCCACATTTATATAAATAAAATTCATAACAGAATGCTCAAGAAAAATATTACTAATTCTTTGACAAGCTTAATCAGCGACATAATTCATCTTCTAGGTTTATGTTATATACACTAGTACCTACAATAAAAAAATCCCTGTTTGTCACTGATCATAATCTTTTTGTTTAATACTTGTTTTCGTTGAGCCATAGATCAACTGAAATCAGTTGATTTACAGGTCTATAGTGATTTATAATTATCTTCTAAGGTCGAAGAAAGCAGTGTTTTACAAAATTTTTTGTTTTCGGCTGGTTACAAAAACCTCTTGTTATATTATAATCAAATATATATGGGATATAAATTGTAAAACTACATTTTGTATTAGTTATTTTAAATCATCAAAAAAAATGAAACTTTTTTTAAGTTTTGGAAAATAAATATTCGAATATTCAAAAAAAAATACTTGTTAAGATATATATGTTCATTTAAAAAAGCTTGCATGCCATATTTATTAGAATTAAAAATAAAATTCGGTACGTAAATTACAAACAGTACTCACTGGCTATACGCCAAAACTTTGCACAATAAGTAATGATATACAGTGTGTTTGTTAAAAAAAATAATACGTTTTAGTCAATTTCAAATAAGCATAACTTTCTTATTTTAAATAGAATAGCCTTATTTTTATGGTTCATCAAATACCATTGCAGTGGCTCTTTAAATTTTATTAAAGGTATTTTAGTTTTAAAGTTAATAATTTATTTACTTTTATTTGTTGTAATTATTTGAGGACTTCAATTGAATAGTAATTATGTAACTTTATGGGTTTTGAGATGTCGTTTAAAGATTAGAAATAATTAGTAACCCAATTAGTGAAAAATAAAATATCAAATATCATATTTGTCATTATTCCAAAGAAATTCTCAATTTACTCCACAGTTTGAGAAACTCTAGCAATAAGGAATATTACGACACCTGTCAACAAGACAAAGTTTTCTTATTGTTTGCGATGATATAAAATCAGTTTCATATGTTGTAGCATCACCGTTTACGCTCGCTCTGTTCTGACTGATTAATTCTTTTGTGCGAAGAAATCCTACTCAAAATTCAATTTCAAACTTGATCATAATTCGCTTTAAAATTCATGAGAATGCGTTGATCTGCTGATGATATCTTACACTTTTTAAATACGGATAAAAATCAAGAAAACGTTTATTTTATTTATTTATCTTTTCTTGTACAAATTGATTAAAAAAATATCTTGATGAAAATGTAAAAAATTACTGATGTGGCTAGCATACAAGAGTATCTTTTATTAATGAATAATAATCAAAAATTAATTATATTTTTATATTTGCACATTGTAAAACAAAAATATATCAAAATCTTATATAAAATTATACTTGCAATTTAAATTATTGAATTTTTAATTTACATTTTTAAATTCGGTTTAAAAAGTCTGAGAATTGACTTATTTGTTTTAAAATTTATAATTTTAAATTTATTGTTACTTTTTTGCTGATTGTAACAAAAATTTCGCAATATTTAAAAAAAATGTCGAAACAAAATTCATACGATACATGCAAAATATTTAGTTAATTTCGCATATTTAGATATAAAATTTATTTTTAAAATTAAATATCAATTTAAAAAAACATACTGAAAAACTATTATTTAATATAAAACTGTTTTAATAAAAAAATAAATATTTTTAATTGAAAGTGTATTTTAGAATGATATATACCATTGAATATATAATCTTAGTATAGTATAATATATAGTCTTAGTTATTCAATGTATATACTGATAAATTTTAAAATAATTAGTCTGTTGTTTATTATTTACTTATATATTGTAAGGGTATCGATTTTAAAACTCAAATTTAGCATTTATTGGAAAAAAGATCAATCCAATTTCAAAATCATTCAAAATATAAAATTTAAATATTATTAAACAAACGAAGAACTATATGTTTTTTTTTTGTTATTTATATATTTTTTACATTACTACGTGTTGTACATTTATTTTTATATATTATATATTATTATTATTTTATTGTGTTTATGTATATAACGAATTGATTTTATTAAAGATTATTGAATTTTTTTACATTCTGATTAAATAAAAATAAATTATGGATTATATTAATGTAAGTATTTTTATAAATATCTAAAAACTGTCACTAAATTGTATATTGTGTAATATGTACTTTATTATTTCGTCATGTTGCTAAGATAACAAAAAAAGAAAGCGATGAGTGTAATCTGTCAAAATTGCGTGTAAACTTGTATAATTTGTCAAAAATAATTCCAAATTCAAAGTATGTCGTCATCATTAGCATATGAAGCGATTAAAAAACGTAATAAAATTGATCAATCTTCATTAAATTTTAAATTGAGCCAGTTACGCAAAGAAAATTCATCCGAATTACGTATGCAAAATAATATGATACGGAGGTTTCGTGCCAAGTATGGAATTTTTTATGATTTCGAAAATTATAAGGTAGTTTTACATGAAATATTAAATATATTACCTTCTAACCATAATATATGTAAGTTGATAATAGAATTTAATATGGTGGAAATTATATAAAAACTCGTTGTCCTGGTATCAGACTAGAAAATTTTAGAGAAATTGAAAATAGACTACATGAGATTGCACTTACCACTAACAATTATGTAAAATTACAGCAGTTGAGTAATTATACTTATAAATACTGGACATCATATTGTCTCATAATTTGTAAATAAAATTACATAAATTTTTTAGAGTGTAATTTTTTCATATACCATATGCATTTCAGAATTCTAATCAGATTGATATGAAACCTTTGACACAGAAGAGATGAAAACTTAAAATATTTATAAAATATTTTTTTTATAATTTGTATATTTTTAAATCTTGTTTGTTGTTTATTTATCTTGCAGTTTCCAATTATTTTCTTTCAACTAACTTGTATGTATTTGAAAGAACTAATTTTATAGAAAATATCTAATCAAATAGGCAAATTATTGAAAATTTAGTCATCTAATTCGAATTAATAGTAAATAGTTTATTAATTGGATATCTATTACGTATTCAACTTTAACAAAATGAAAATAAAATGACACAAGTTGGTATAAATAAAATCCTATCCAATGAGCTTCTAGCTGCTATTAGTCGATTTCAAGTTAAAAGTTAAAATAACGCAATTCTTCTTGACAGATGAAATACATACGTTGGGGCAATTGAATAGATACTTTTAAACATCAAACATGCAGCATAAAAATAATAAAGTTGAAAAATGTCACATACTCACAAATACACATAAGGCCAGACAAACACTTCAGGCTTAAAATTCTTCACATTTCCGTTCACTTGCACACATCATTACCTTTTTTTACTCTATTCTCTTCTCTTCTCGTGTCTCTTCTTCGTTTACGAGGTTTGGACAATAAGTTTGGGGATTCTTTTTATAGAAAAACAGTTTTAGGATGAATTTCTGTTAATTATTTATATAAAAATGATATTTCGACGAAACTAAACGCTCGTTCTTATTAGGTCAAAAAAATATTAAAAATTTTGATATGATGAAAACGAGTGTTCAGTTTCGTCGAAACGTCGTTTTCATATAAATAACTAGCTGGCCCGGCAAACTTTGTCTTGCCTTTATTTTAATGTGAATATTAAATTTTTATGATTTTTTTTGTATTACAAAAAAAAATCAATTACATTTTTCATGTTATAATTATTTTCAATTTATTTGGAATCAATTTTTTTCACTCTTTTGTATATTTTTCCTGGGGCCTTGGGGGGGGGGGGGGGTTTACGCACCCCAGGGCCTCAGGAACCTTCGCGGGAGTGTACACAACTTCCCAAAGTTTCAAATTTATTTGGAATTATTTTTTTTCACACTTTTCAATATTTTTCCTTGGGCCCTGGGGCCCCAAGAGCTATGCCCTCCTCAGAGCCCCAGAAACTTTCGCGGGAGTGTACTCAACAACTTCCCAAAGTTTCATGGCGATCGGATGAATGGTGTAGTAATGCATAAAGGACAAACACGTATACATTTTATTTTATATATATATATATATATATATATATATATATATATATATATATATATTAACAGAATTTTATCCTAAAACTGTTTTCATATTAATACAGAATTTTTTTGAATGTAACAAATTGTGATATAATTTTGTTTTGTTGCATGTTTGAATTAAAGAACAAAAAAGTATTTAATTATCAATATATTTTTTTATTGCATTATTTTGGTTTAAAAAAATGATTATGTGTTCTGTGTTGTTAAGTGTTATAAAGAGTGTTCATATTTTTTTTTTCAAATACAAAATATACATCAAATACCAGAAAGTCACATCTTTTCAGGAAAATGATGAATAAATGCAATTGTCTTATAGTCTGATAAGTTTTTATAAATTCTAGTTAACAAGTTGAAAGTTAGTTTAGTGCGTGAAAGTTCAGGAATTCTCTGACCATACCTCATCTATGTCTTTGAGCGGTTAAGCGCGGTCTCTCGCATTCCATTCTGTTGCCCCAACGTATCGTCTTCTTTAGCCCTGCTCGTTTCGGTTTGCACCACGTACGTTGATGGCGTAACATAACGTACATGGGACGTAACGCAAACCGAACGTAAGACTCAGGCTAGCGTATAAGTGACATGCTCACAGAAATGATTTGACAGGTGGGCGATGTACGTATGTACCTGACGCACAACCCCGGCTTCTGTTACCATTGCAACGGCAATCAAAAACAATGTGATAGTATGGCCACTGCCTGCCAAGAGCCCAACTATCAGGTAACCTTTGATATTTGCATTCTTTATTTTTTTTTAATTCTTTTGTTTAAACGTTTTGCTATATTTTGTATTAAGGCAGTATAATACATGTATAATTTGTCTAAAATCATAAACTCGATTGGTACTGTAACACTACAAGCTCGGTTTTAACTAAGACAATACAATTTTCATAAGAGCAGGACTAAACAAATTTATTAAAATATATAAAACCGAGCTTGTAGTACCAGTTATTTTGTTTTATTATTTGAAAGGAATTTGTACCTAAAATATTTTGTATACACATAATATTTAAAAACATTTTATGAGTTATGTAAATTATGTTTTATGGACAGACCATACTCATTGGAGAACGTAAATGTTTTTTAAAGGATACACAAGTTCTTGCTATATAAATATTTAACAAGTAAAATTAAATTTTCATAATTTCCTGCTTCACTAATTATTTTTAAGAAAAAAAAAAAGCTTTAAATGTAAGTTTCAGAGCATTTTGCATCTAAATCAATATAAACTAATGGGTCCATTTGGTTCCACATCGGTAAGATCTGTAGTTTTACAGATTGTTTTGTCTTTTTCTAGTAAATGAAATTCTTCTCTTGATGGTAAAATGGCAAAAAAGGCAAAATTTTCTGTAACGCTACAGATCTCATAGATGTGAACCGAATAGATCCATAAATTACCTTAATTTTGCTTGCTTTTTGCAATAGAAATTAGAAATGAAAATATCGAAAATCATTACTAAACTAACCTAAAGTTGATAGAGAAAAATAAACAAATGTTTGTCAGTTTATCTGTCAATATAAATAAATTTGTATAGATATTTACGTATTTATTATTTATTATTCTATAAATTACAAGTTTGAAAATAAAATATCTGTATATTTAGTAAAAATTTTGATATTCAGATAATTATCTGTCCAATTCAAACAATTCTATAAATATTACATTTTATCTATTTGTAGATAATTTATGCGATATATTTCTATTTTTCGACAGAGATAAATTTATTCGATTACATATAAGTTAAATAAATAAACAGATACACATGTGTTTCGTGTATTACAAATGAAGAAGACTATTTTTCTAAAATAATATTACAATCCGAGTTGCACAATTTCAGTTAGAAATATCAGATGATAAAAGATAAAATATTAAAAAAGACACCGCGCGATATGTGTACACAAACGATGCACGTGTAACAAAACTTTATGATGAAGAACTACGAAAGAAAGTTAGATGATAAACATAGATAAAATTAACTAGATAGATAAAAATTGTCGTAAAGTTTTAATTTTTTACAGAAATATAAGAGAAAGTAAATGAAGACATTTTAACTGACAGAATACTTTCAAATAATATTAATAAAATCTTGAATTTTATTTATTTTTTATGCCGAATATAAAATCGATTTTTACATTATGTTATAATGTTTAAAAGTAAATTTGAAAATTATACAGTGAATTTATTATTTATGTTTTATATATTAACAAGGGAAATCATATAAAATATCTATTTTTTTATTACTTAAATTTTGACAAATTATTGTTGTTTATTTAACAAAAAGAAGTCTTTATAATACAAAATTTTAAAACAATAACAGATGTACTTTCACTTATTTTATGTCTAAAAAGTTTACTTTATTGTAAAAATGTAATAAAATATTTTTGATCATTAAATCACCAAGCACTGAGAGTGCCATCTATGATGTATGACGAAACGTCTGCGATGAGAATAAAGCGACCACGACATATCAGTCCTGAAACTTCTATAAATTCAATGGATACCGGCTGTGAAAGTCTGAAGATTACTAAAAATATACTTTATTTAAAAAATACAATAATTCTTTATCACTATTCATGTTTGTAGCAGATGTTTTTCTGAGGCTAATGGTGGCCAAATTTATATTATCAGTTTCAAACGACTTTGGAACACAAATGATCATTAGAGACAAATGAAATTTGTAATGATCATTTAACAAATGAAACCATGACACACGAACTAATAAATTAAGAATTAATGCTTAATATTCATTAGATTTTGTTGTGTGTTTAAGGTATTAGTTAAACTTAGTTTAAATCTGATAAAAAATTTATTCCATTTGTCCTATCCGAGGAAACACTGTATGCAGTTCTTACTTTCAATAATCTCATACAGGAAATAGTGGATCTGCTATTCACAAATGGGGAATTAGATACTGATAAGGTTCTCTGCTTGCACGCAGTAGCAACCCATCCCGCTTACGATTCGACCAAGTTGAGCTGCAAAGCACCGTTGCCGCTGTCCCATTCTCATCATCATCCTCATCAGGCCGTGTCGTTTTTGACGCATGACCAGTCAGCCTTGGACAGGCTGATTGAACGTTCAAGGGCACGTACGAGTACCGCGCACAGCACCAACACCGCTGTCCTTTCGGCAAGAACTATACTCCCGGCCTATGTACTCAGTAAGCATTTCAAATTATCAAATAAACAAGTTGAAAGCCTATGGGTACACATATTCATATATAGAAAATTTGTCATTAGCATATATATTATCTAAACATGTCTTTAAAATTTTATTGACATCAAACAGAAACCATGAAAACGTGGAAAAAATTAAAAAAAAATCAGATTATAATTATAATTATATTATATAAAAATCAGATTGTAATTGACTACATATTTTATTAAAATGATTGAATATAAACAATTTTTGCGGCATTAAAATAATTATAAATACTATCTGAAATAGCAAGTATATAAAAAAAATCTATCCTTATACATGTTAATTTTTGATCTAAGAATATGAATAAAAGAATATGAAATATTATATGAACTGAATACATTTCATATACATATTCATATTCAGTGGATAATGGCAGTTTCATTTGTATATATATATATATATATATATATATATATATATATATATATATATATATATATATATATATATATATGTATGAATATATGTAAATTTGGTTTAGTGACTGGAAAAATTTATACTTACCTGTTTGTTTCTTGGGATTTTCAGTCAGGCAGAAACAAAACAACTCAATTCATTAATGCAAGCTTTCAGAAATATTTTATTTCCTTCTTCAGGCAAATGGCAAAGTTTTCTGCAATGAATTAAGAAATCATGTAATAGAAAGTCCTAATATATCATTGTTAATGTAATGTTAATGTAAATATAACAAATTTAATGTGGAAATAATAAAATTAATAGATACAACGTTATGACATAAATTAAAACTCTGCCATTTGCCTGAAGAAAGCTTGCATTAATGAATTGAGTTGTTTTATTTCTGCTTGACTGAAAATCCCAAGAAACAAATATATATATATATATATATAAATGCTTGCTTTTTAATAGTGCTTAAAATTTTAGCAAAATTGCCGTGTGAAATAAAAGCATTATATTTGTTTCTTACATACAGAGTGTCCAAGATAACTCCGTATGCATGGGGATCTCCGGAACTGTTGGAGATACGACCTCGGTTAAATTAGATGAAAGTTGCCTCATTAGTAGGCGAGTTTAGTCATTTTTTGTTTTTTCCAAAAAAATCCTTAGGTTACTAGATATAGACAAAAATGCAAATTTTGCTGTTTTATATTTTCGCTTATAACTCTCGTATGCAAAACGATACATTATTTTGGTTTGCACTTTCTTAAGACACTTTTTTACACAGAATTTTCAGGAGTAACCAAAATTTTTTTATCATGTACCGTTTTTGAGATTTATGATGCAACTTTGATTTTTCTTATGTAACTAGTATTTCAATGTAGTGTCATTAAAAAGATCTTTTTTTTTGCTTTCCAGTGATATAACATAGTCTTACTTTATTTTAAATAATAACATGAAAAATTAAAAAAATCTATTTTGCAAAGTAATAATTCATTTATTTAGTTGAAAACCGAGTAGGCCATATCAAAACAAATGAAACATGAGAAATAGGCATTGTTTTCCTTATTATTAAATGTATTTAAATTTATATCCTTAAAGATGTCAACCCAGTGTAGGGATGTATAGAACATTAAACATGAATTTGATTGAGTAAGGTATTAAATACCTAAAACTAACCTAACACAAGCTATGCTTAAGAGAACACGTATGTTCAATCAAGAAAACGGTGGTTTATTTGAACACTTAATGTAATTTTACTGATATAGTTATTAGTTATTACGAATGTAAAATATGGCATTAGTATTTTATAAATTATTATTTTTTTGTTTTAACATGGCCTACTAAGTATTCAAATAAAAAATGAATTATAACTTTGCAAAATAGATTTTTTTCAATTTTCCATGTTATTATTTAAAATAAAGTAAGACTATGTTATGTTATGTTATGTTACTGAAAAGCAAAAAAAAAGATCTTTTTAATGACACTACATTGAAATACTGGTTACATAAGAAAAATGAAAGTTGCATCATAAATCTCGAAAACAGTACATGACACAAAAATTCTGATAACTTCTGGAAATTCTGTGTAAAAAATTGTCTTAAGAAAGTGCAAACCAAAATAATGTATCGTTTTGAATACGAAAGTTATAAGCAAAAATATAAAACAGCAAAATTTGCATTTTTGTCTATATCTAGTAACCTATAGAATTTTTTGGAAAAAACAAAAGATGACTAAACTCGCCTACTAATGAGGCAACTTTCATCTAATTTAACCGAGGTCGTATCTCTAACAGTTCCGGAGATCCCCATGCATACGGAGTTATCTTGGACACTCTGTATATTACAAATGCAAGTACAAGTCTTAATATCATCTTGAAAAATTTTATAATTTAATATTTAGACTAACAAATATTCTTTACAAATGATAACAATTGTTAAAGATTTATAAGTTACATTTATTGTACCTACCTAATTCAATTCAAAGCAATTCTTGAATTAGTGATAAAATGTTTTTATTTTTTTTGCATTTTTTTTATGAAGAAATATTTCTACACTGACCTATTTTTATTGTTATTTTATCAATTGATAAAATACCTGCAATACCTGAACTATATAATTATAATATGCCTGAGCAAAATTGAACATAAATTTTATAACTATTTTTATTAATGCTACATAAAAAAAACTAGATATTATAAAATAATTCAAATATGCATTTGTTACAACTAGTACTTGCCAATAAAGAGAGATTTTTTTCTCATTTTCTTAAAATCATTTAATCGATTTCATTTTGACACTGAAACATAAAACGTATATTAATATTATAAGAGTTAAAGAACTAATCTTGAACATGTCATGCATCTACTAATAATATAAAAAAGATGTACACATTCTATGCACCAGCATCATTCAATAAAAAAAATCTAAATCACTTTCTATTTCCGTCATATGTAGATATATAACATATACAATGATAAAACGATATAAGCTAAGTCAGTGGTTCTTAACCAGTGTATGTATATGTACCTATCCTTTTGGGAAATATGAAAGTTTTTCAGGAGATATGCATGGCTATGATTTGTAGAATACAATAGCCCGTATTCTCACCTCACTTTTAAAAGTGATTTTGTCAAAATTAATTTTGACGTTTATTTGTATTTTATAATATTATAGATATATAAAAATTAATCAAAAATAGAAATACCACTCATATTCGATAAAAGGTAGAAGTAAAATTTTATTTGAAGTAAAAAATAAGAGCACTTTTTTATAAACAAAAGAGATGGGAATACGGATCAATATTTCTTTCAATAAACAATTAAAAAACTCACATTTTTGTTATGAAGAATTAATAATAAAAATGTGAGTATGTAATCCTTTTATTATTAATATTCATTAAATTAAAGATGAAGAATAAATTAAAGGTTAACTTATTCACATAAACTTAAAACAATTGCAAAAACAATAAAATAATTTTAGTACATTTAATAGAATTTTTTAAAGTTAATAAACAAAGACAAATATTTTTTTCTATACTTGTTAAATAATATATTTATTTTGTATGCGTGTGCTAAAAAGTAATGCTATTCTTTACTTAAGTGAATTTTTGAATTATTACACAGAATTTTTTACAAAACATAATTCTGCACTGTTAGTGACTAATCAACACACCCAAATTCATTTGAAATATTTGACGAGTTATTGCTGTTACTTTGACACAATACAATTTTTAAATTCAAATTATTTTGAAATATTATTACACAGTAAAAAAAATTGACACTGTTAAATATCCCATTTGGGATATTAAATTTACACTAATAGAAAATGTCAAAAAATACACACTGGCTGATGTTACTAAAGAAGTTTGAAATTAAAGTAACGCTAATATTTTTAACATTATTATATAGTGAGAAATATACATAAAATTAGTGTAGGAATATGTATATACACAGAGTATAGTGTTATTTTTTTAACACCAAATTCAATAAATTTTTAAGAAAATATGTAGTCATGTCAGACCAAAAACTGTAATTTTTTCTTGTATAGTTGTGGCATAAGTAATGATTATTATTTATTTTCAAAAATTATGAAATTCTTTTTTTGCGGCCTATACTATACACTTTATCGTAATTACAATATTATATGCGAGTTACGTGTTTTTAACAAAAATCTAGCAAATTTGGTACCATCTAACATCAAAAGTTCTTAACAATACATATATCCTTATTTTTTTTTAAATTTAAATCGAGCACAATAAACAATAAAAATTATTTTATGTACTTGATGTGATTCATATATAAAGTTGGAATATTTGCCGTTAATGGGTTGTAAAGCACTTTATGTAAAATTTTAGCAAAAGGTTCAGAATCACTGAGCTAAGCGATAAATCCGTTAAAATACCTAGTCCGTGCAAGTTAATGATCTCCCTGTATTAATTAAACGCGCAGATACAACTCCGACATTACATATATGTATATATTCTATATGCAATATAGATTTAGATAAAGAAAACAGAAACAAATCGATGTATGATCAAAAGCGTAGGTCCTTTGAATGTTGTGGTGGTGGTCGTTTAGCAACGCGTTTTATTGTCAATGAGAATCTAATGCGATTGGTCTACACGGTGATGGAAGCATTGCATCTCTCCAATCCCCGGAAAATGGTTAGTCTGATGAGAATGGCACAAAATCCAAATAATATTATGAATATTATTAACAAACCTGAAATGCAAGGATTTCTTAATTATTTGAGCAAGAATAATATTATTTTGAGGTAAACATATTTTTTATGTGTTTAAAACAATAAATTAGAGATTAGAATTTTAGGATAAAATTGGAATAGGAATAAAAACAGAAATAAACTAGTACTGCACACAACAAAATAAGTACATACACACATACACAATTAAGCAAAAATTAGTGTTTAATATTCTTATTTAGACAAACAACTTTAGTTTTAATATAAATACAGTTTTAGGTTTAAATTCTGTTAATTACTTTTATTAAACGACGTTTCGGCAAAAACTAAATACTTGTCTTTATCAGGGTAAAAATAAAATAAAAATAATAAAATAAACTTTAGTTTTGTTCACATTTAAATACCTCTTATACATATTATTTTATTCTTACATTTACTCACACAAAACACTCTTAATTATGTCAATCTATCTACTCATTGTATTTCAATATCATTTACATTTATTCTTTTATTCAAACACTAAATTTTGTTCTCTTCGTACACCAATTTATTTTGCACCCGATCCTTTCTACTATTACCATATATCTCACGCAATAATCTTATTTCTACAGTAGTCATTTTCTTTTTTATGCTTTTGCAACTAAAACCTATTAAATATGTATTTAAAATGATCTCAAAATAACTTTAAAAAATAGTTAAAACAGAGTTAATTTATTAAAACAGAAATAATTTCTGATAATAAACAGAACTTAAAAACTATTTCCTAGTAATAATGTCTTTTAAAGTGAAAATTATATTTCTAAATAATTACCTTATTTATTAATTGCTGATTAATTATAATTTATGTAATAAATAATAATAAAATTGTTTTTTTAAAATTTGATATAACAAAAATTTATAAAAGTTGAAAAATGTTTGGCTGTATCTTAGGAACGTGGTGGCATTATGTATTGGATAAAAAAATTATATGAATATATGTCAGAATAAAATTTGTATCAAATATTAATTTCACACTTGAGATTTATATCAAAATTTAATTAATTGTAAGTTTTTATTAAAATTAATTATTTTTATTAAATAAAATTTTGCTACTGCTAAATTTGCTCAAAATATTTAATTAATTTTTTATTTTTAATGTGAATTTATGCAGTTCGGATTCATTTCATCTAAGTGCACCGATAACAAGATCAGTAAATTTAAATGTTGAACATCCGACTCGTGATTTAGAGAAATTAATCAAACAAATTAGGAATAACGTGTTAAAGCAGAATCCAAATTATCGAGTACAGCAAATCAGTAATTTCGCTGAAAATGAAAAATCTTTAGCATTTCAAAAAGAAACAAATAAAGATAAGAAAGAAGCCAAGCCGAGAATTAAACCAACGAAACTTCAAAATCAATTTAAATTGGAGAATAGTATGATGGAATATTATCGCACAAAGAGATTTGATGCTGAGAAAGTTGCAATTCTGTTAAGGTACTTGATTTCTTTTTATTTAATAAGATAATTTTGAGAGTTCAGCAAATTCACTTGCAAAAATTTATAACTAACAATTTATATATTAATATTTATAATTTCTCATCTAAAATAATTATCAGAATCAACTACTATTTTTTGATTTTTTATACTAAAGTAGACTCCTAATATTTTTTTATTTAAGTGAATAAATTAAATAACAAGAAAACAATTCTTGAAGTTAATAAATTAGACATGTCTTGTTTCTCGCAATTATTAAGTAATAACATATTCAATCGAAAGTGATACAACTTAGAAAATTATTTTTTTAAATTAATCTTGAAAAACAAATCTTTTAAATATATATTGCTGATCAGTCTGGATTTTTTTCTATATATTTAAAAATTACTGTTTTTATAGAAGTGCATTGTCTTTAAAATAAAATAATTTTTTTTAAACCACAAATAATCAGTATAAAAAAGTTAAATACGTATTTAGGCTATTTTGGAGGCTAAGCTTCTTAAAAGTGTAAAAAATATAACGTTGGATTTATATTATACTTGATATTAATCAAATGTTTCGAATAACATTTCTGAAAATTATAAAAATTTATAGTACTTTACTATTTATTATTTTTAAATATTTTAAAATGTTAGATGTACATGATTTTTTGTTGTAGCACAGTTTTGTATTAAGCGGGGCTGTTTTTCAAAATTTGAATAAAATCAGATACAAATTTTGGTCTATTTGTACTCTTATAACATCTATCCAGACACACACACACACTATATATATATATATATATATATATATATTGAAATAATAATATTAAATAAAAATAATCTAATATAATTAATGGTCGACAGTTTAACTTTGTGAAACTCTTTGATAAATAAAAGGTTTTCAATAATACACATTAATATTGATATAATCATCAACAATGTTTTCTGATTATTGTAACTCGCATATGTATATATATATATATATATATATATATATATATATATATATATATATATATAAGTCTGAATTTGTATTTTATTTTCAATGTAACACTGACAATGGCGCGAGCCGAAACTTAACTCTGTTGACGAATTAAAGTTTAGTGAAATTTAACAAAAAATGTGTATTATTGAAAACCTTTTATCTAATAATCTAATAATTTGTGGAAGTTTTTCGTCAATTTTGGCATTTTTCGTCGCTCCGGTCTAGTATATTTTCTGCTTACTGTGTTAATATGGGTTTATACTATTTTAAATCTTGTTTAATGTTGATATTTGTTTTTATTATGAAAATATATAAAACATTTAAGAAGATTATATATTGCGTGTTTTCGCTACATTACAATATTTACTAAAAAAAAATCTGTTTCACCGTAAGTTATTGTTAGTAATTTTTCTTAAACGGAAAACTAATGTTCAATTTAAAACAGCTCGGAATAAGTAACAATTTGAAAAGTCTACGGCAATTTATGACATATGATTTTTAAATCATCAAGATCATTATTAATACCGTTTACACTATATAATTCGTTCAACGTTTAACAAAACCGGTCCTTATATGCAAATATTTAAATTACAAGTAGAAAATGCACTTTAACATTTTTATTGTTTTGGGAAAAAAATTTATAAATAAATCTCGTTTCTTTTCAGAAACTTTTGTTTTATTCTTCAAGATATTTTGCAAGACACTTTGTTCTTTATAATGTACTTAGTTTTTTATTTTTTTAATTTTATAGATTAACGTACACTATTCTGCAGTTAAAAATTAGCAACCAAAATATTTTTTTTAGTTATTATATTTTTACAATTATAGTAAAATGAAAATTTTAGTATGGTAACTTCGTGTTTCAACATAAGTATTCAGATTAAGTACATAATAGAGTATACCATTTTTTTTAATTATTTTTCTAGTATAAGTAAGTACTCATTTCTACAAATATAAATTTTATTTTCTTTCCAAATAATATTAAATATTTTAAGATCAATTTATTTACTTTGAAATATGTTTATATTATAACATTTAAATATTTATTTTTAGAGTTACTGATTATATTTTGTTTTTTAATTTTAAAATAAGTGTGAGTGAGTTAGGGGATGATGCTACCATTCAGAGAGTTGAAAAATATTTGTTGATGGTTTGTATTGCTTTTGTATAGTGTGCGTCGTCCTTAATTCTTCTTCATTGTTTAATGATTTTAACATTTCGTGACATTATTATTAGTTGATTTTTTCTGTCGTGTCTCTTATTATTTTCAATGTAATAACCACTTTGCAAATAGCATTTACTTATGCAAATGTATTACATGTAATAAGACTAGTAATTGTACTAATATTCTTTGTATCTTCAGGTATTATTTAAATAATTTCACTTGGTAATTATATACAAATTTTTTTATTTTGAAAGCAAAAATTCATCATGTTTTTGTATGGCATTGATAATTTTTATAATGTTTGTGTTGTTAACAATTTTTAATAATAAAATAGGGTGCTTGAAACTCAACCTACGACTAACATCATTGTAAGAAGAGAAAATAGTCGATATTAGACGAAAGAGAGATAACTATTACTGTAAAGAAAAAATGCTCTTTTTAAACATACTAAATTTGACCTTTCATGCCATTAAATATAAATCAAGTTAGTTTTGATCTCCAAAACAAAAGACGGTAGAAATTTTAAAATTATTTCAGCCAATAGAATTTAAATATTTTTAATTGGGTACCTAATTTCAACAAGCTTGATAAATCGTTTTCAATTTTTTTTTTTAACTATTCTATACTTTTTAGCGGCTCTGTATTTATAGGCAATTTCAGCAACTTTCCATGGGACTGTAAAACTTTTTAATTTTTTTTTAAATCTTTTTTGTAATAATTATATTTGTTATCGATTATTTTTATAGAAAAAAATTGTACTAAAAGTAGATGTAAATTTCATAAAGAATAGAATGAATAATTTAAATATATGAAATATGTAGTGTGTAATAAATAGGTTAGCACGGAAAACAAGTGAACAATATGAAAACAAAAGATACTCATAAAGCACTCATTTAATATATATATATATATATATATATATATATATATATATATATATATATATATATTCTAAAATGATTACGATTTTTCTGTTACAAGTTATAAGAAAAATAATTCACCAATCACAATTCATGTAACAGCATCGAATAGTACAACAACGATAAATCTGTACTTAGTGATTTGCGTCCGAAATTTATTAGCCACAACATTTAAATCATAACCAATTTAGCTTTTACACCAATGCCGGTTATTAATGAAAATTTACAGTTTACACTCACTACGTTTTCAAATGCTCAAAACACCAATGAACTATGATATAGGTGTCGGCTGTCGAGATCATAAATGCTTAAACCTTGCACAAGCTGACGCTGTAAAAATATGAAAAACTTATAGTACAACGAAAAGAAGAAAAGAAGAAAATAAAAAACGGAACATTTTTACTCGATTACTTCTCTCCATGGCTGTCTGTGTGACTTTGCTTGGCGTTGAGAATGATCATAGACAGCAATGTTTGGTTATCAATAAATTGTTAATTCTTATAAGTATGAAATAGTCTTTATATATGAGCAAGGTTTGTATAAAAAGATTCTGTCTCATTCAAGTTGATATGTGATATTATGATACAGTGGAACTTGCATTAATAAAAATTTGTAAAAATGGCTTAACAATACATACATGAAGCTACAGCGATTTAAATAAAATTTGACTTTTTTTAATTAAAAATTTACAAATTTTATGATCTAGATACTTATTTTTATGTTCTGTCTATTTACTGTAAATGCCATTTGTATCATTTTTCCTGATGAAGATGTATATTGAGTATACTTAACCGTCAATTATTAATCAATATTAATATAGAACTATAACCTAAAGCTATTTTATTTTAACAACAGTAATGCACTGTCAGCTCTCAAAGTAGTAACATTAATTAGTTTGAAAAAGAAATAAAATATTTTTGTTTCACTGAGGTATTTTGAACTGTATTACATGCTATTTATTTCCATTCTGTCTAATGCTGACTTTTTTGAATTTAATTGGAGTGTTAATGTTACATGCTAGTTTTATAAGATATAATAAAATAAGAGCATGGTAGTACACTGTTTGATCAAACCCTATCGTATAGTATGTTGCAGTAGAAATATAGAAGTGGATGGTTGCGATTAGAGATTACAGTGTAGGTGTTTATGCTCTTTACTATACCATAATGGTTTATTACCTACAAGAAAATCGTAAAGAGTTTTTTTTTTTCTATTTTCGACATTAAATGTTTGTTATGTGTCGTGCTATATGGTGTTAGAGGTTACGAATATGTCTTGTCAGTGATGGAATATTTTCAAATATGATGGAGAGAACACTTTAAAATCATTGAGATGAATTTATAAATTAATTTTAAAATATATTTATTATAATTTATAGTCTGGGATAATATAAAATTTATGAGATAATATTTACCATATTTAGATGATCAGGAAGTTGTAAAATACTGAATGTTTAAATATTTTCTATAATTTTCTATAATGTCAATTTAAATTTAAATATATTTGAAACAAAGAAAATGTAATAATTTTTACTATTGTTTTCGTATAACTTTATGTCATATCTCAGAGCTATCTTAGCTATCTTTTTCATTTCAAACAGCTTTTTTTTAAGTAACAATATTTTTTGTCACAAGTTAAGTTATAATTTATTTTCAGTGAATATGGATAACAATTAAAAAAATGTATATTTACAAGGATTTAAATTAGACACTAAATAAAACTAATAATATGATAAAGAAGTGAGTAACATATCTTTCCTATTCAATTAAAAGAGAAATTAGGAACAATTTAAGTTTGGTCCTGATATTTTTACCACTTTCATTGAAAGGAAAAGTGCTATTGTATTTGGTACAGTGTCTGTAACATTGTCAAAAATTAAAAATTATATATATATATATATATATATATATATATATATAAATATATATATATATATATATATAGGGTATACAAATAAGTCTCAAACAAGTGATAATCTTAAGAAGCAATGTCTGGTGAATACAGCGGGTGGGGTAGAACTTCCCAATTAAGTGTTTCCAATTAGATTTTGACCGGCGCCGCAAAATGCGGACGAGCATTATCATGTTGAAGAATTTTTTTTTTTAATTTTTTTTTTTTTAACAATTTTAAACGATGCAAAATTGCTTGTCGAGTCACTTCTAATGTAAGTGCAAGTTCTTCTTGCGTTTGGCATGAATCTTCCTCCAGTAATGCTTCCAATTCCTCTTTCGGCCTTCCACTACCTTCTTTGTCTTCCACGTCAAACTCATCGTTTTTAAACTTTTGAAACCAGTCATGACAACTTCTTTCACTTAAAGCAGTCTCACCATAAGCAATCTATGCGACTCAGCTGCAGATTTCTTCAAATTAAAGAAATAAATCAAAAGTTCCCGCAAATGACGCTTATTCGGAACAAAACTTGATATGTTTGCACAAAAAAAATTATGTGATGCTGATACAGAGTCACTAATACTTTAACGTAATGTTGTTACCAAATGTCCAAACTTACGATATTACGTTTTACATCTGACAATTTCAACATATTTTTCTGGTGGGGCCATATTTTGACAAACGGCGGAGACTTATTTGTACACCTAATATATATATATATATATATATTGTTCAAATTATTTCAGTATTTTTGTCAGTATTGTTGTTTCTATAAAATTTATCTTACAAGTGATAATAATTTTTAGAAAATTACTTATCTGTTCACGTAAAATAACAATGGATAGCATATCTGCATTTTAAAATTAAATTTATTTAATCTATGTTGAAAAATGTAAAGATATTTGTGAAAAAATTAATACTATTGTTGATAGTTTTATCACGTCTATTTTGTTTTTAGTTTTACTGTTTGAAATATGATTAAAATGTTTAAATATTTTTTTCTAACTACTTAAATTTCATGATAATATCGGTCCTTGTAACTAAACTTATATTTGTGCGTGACAAATAAATTGTTTTTCATAATTTACTGTTAATCTCTTGAGAAATTGCATTTCGTTTCAATAAAATTTTGGATAAAAAAATGAGATAACGTATATGCATAAGATTCTGCAAAATAAAATATTATAACATGCAGAATATTTTATACATAAAAATAAAACAGTAAAACTAGTTACACACCTAGAATTTAATTTCTGTAACTGTAGCTTTACTGGACAAGCCATCAAATTGAAATCGAAAGATTGCTAGTTTAAATCTTATTAAGTGACAAATTTTTACCATTTTGATTAAAATAAAAAGTGGTATACTATTAGATACTGTGTCTGTAACATTGTCAAAAATTATATATATATATATATATATATATATATATATATAAATTATCTATATATATATATATATATATATATATTGAATCTGAACTTAGTTTATCAGAGTGTATCTGTGTATGTTGTAAGCTTGGTCGTTAAATCAAATATTCTCCAAAACATTTAAAAATAAATTGTTGTTAATAATACCATTTTTAATTTTTACTTAATTAATATTATCAATATTAATAATAAAAGGATTACAGGTCAACGTTTCCTGTTAAAAACATTTTTTGTTTATTGAAAAAAAGATTACATTTTACATTAAAAATATATGGGTTATAAAGAAAAATTAAAGTATACAAAATTTGAATATTTGATCATATATAGTGATTTGCGAATTGTTTTGGAAACTATAAGTTTATTCCAACAAAAAATCTTTCCTAGTAAGAAACTGTCAGAAGCATGCCCAGTTTCGAGTTAAGTATTTACGACGGCTTAAAATCGCACTCTAAACTCAAACTGCGCATGCTTCTCACAGTTGCTAACTATCAGAGATTCTTGTTGGAATAAACCTAATAACAAATTATTAAAATGTTCAAGTAATAGAGAAAAAATGTTTAATTTAATCAAAATTGGTACTTAGCATATTTGTGAATAGCAGTTTACAAAACATTCATATATCAAAATCTACCTAACCACTAGTTTTCATTATTGGCACAGTGAATTATCTGAATTATTAAGAGATGGCGTGAATTTTATGTAAACAAAAATGGCCGAAATATACCATAACTTCGAACTGTTATATTTTATGTTTTGGTTTATAAAAAAATATATATCAGTTCGGTTCCGGTTTTCGTTTCGGGAAAAATAACGGTTTTTTCGATTTTTGGTTCAGTTTCTGTTTGAAGCTTTGAAATGTACATTTCATGTTTACCAGTGGCGTGCGATTGTAATAGCAAGTAGTTTCTCTGTTTCTGTTTTTAATTTTCTTGTTTTTTTTTTAATAAAACTTTGTTGTAGTATTAAATTATTAGTTATTTTTGTAGAATATATAAATATATAAGACCGTACATTATTGTTAAATATCAAAGTACGTATAAAAATAAATTCTTGCACGCTTATGTTATACATTTTTACGAGTTGCGCTACACGGCAATATATTATTAACTTCTAATGCCAATACTTACTAGGTACATGTACTCCTGGTTTAGAACCACTGTTTTAAACCATTTAGATAGTTTTGCAAATGGTGGATGACACCTTATAGTTTACTTTGCATAATCAAGCAGCGATATATGCATTAGGTTAAAGTTAGCTGCGCATATTAAGAACGGTTAAAAAGATTAAAAGGCTTTAATAATAATAGGCCAGGTGAGAAGTTGTGAAAATACGTAAACGTGTAGTTTAAAATGCTAATAAAAACGTATATTAAAATACAGTGTGACATTAATTTATTGTGAAGTTAGATCGGTTGATAGTATAATAATTGTATAGCATAAAATTATTCGGAATTGATTAATGATTAAATTTTTATATATTTCTAATATTTTACTAGCTAAAATACCGCAGTTGCATGAGTATTGTAAGCTTGATTCTTTTATGAAGCATTAGTATAAAGTGATACCTTAGCATATCTATCTCACAAATTTTTCGTTTACAAAAAATTTGGAATTTTTAAAACTCAAATATAAGTGATCTATGTTTTACATAGTATAATAGTAATTATTTTTTCTTTTGAATAATACGTTTTATGTGTATTTTATCCATATCTCACAATCGTAAATAATGAAATAATAATTATCCGTAAATTAGTATCATACTGAATTGTTGATAGAAAACCTTGAAGATGTCAAATTAAAATAATTTTGAAAGAACATTCACTAAACACAGAAAAATGTTTTTTTCTTTATTACTCGCATGTTATAGCTATTTAGGTGATATTATAACTCGCTTACGCCTTGTATCATAAACCTCATCTTCCTGAGTTTAGTCAACATAACACACTTGTTGAACATTATAATATTAATTACCTTAGCAACAATAATAACAATAATTTTAACATTTTATTCATATTATATTAGTTTTGTCTTCTATTACATTATAATTCCTTTATTTTGTATATAGGTTATAATAATTACTTACAGTTTATATTTTAAGCAGAATTTCAAAATTTTTAGTTTATTTTTCTCTTGTTATAAACTTTAAAGAAGACAGACAGACTATATATATATATAAAATAAATATAAAAAAAATGAATACGTATAATAAGATGCATACCTGTTTGATCTTCAACAAATTAAATCAATTTGTTTATGTTGAATATTGAAGTATAAGTAATCGTACATTTCTTACATCGGATTCACACATTTATAATCATTTTGATTCCTATAAAAGAATTACATTTGCTATCTCGTAACCAAACCTATACATATATGTATATTCATACCATAGCATAGTAAGATATTTATTTGTACACGTATGTTATTTTCTTTCATATATGTATGGCATTTCTTCCTTATTAAACCTGCCCGGCACCTAGCTCATGAACTAACCCATAATTCACACACGTCCTACGCGAACTATCATTGACATTTTTCTAGTTTTGAGGTGATTTTGTGCAATTTTATTTATTTATTTTTATTGCTTTGACAAAAAGGAGGTGTAATACTAATATCAATACGCATTTTATTGTTAAAAATTATATATAAACAAACAAATTTTAAGAAAATTATTAAATCTGTTATTTCAGAAACAAATATTTAAACTACAGTTGTAATAAAAATAATAATGATATATGACTGTATTTAGTTCTGTAAATAAATTCGAATGGAAAAAGTATTTAAAATAATACTGGTGTTTGTATTTTAAACATTTTTTTTAAAAGTATTGATATTTAAATACGTTTTTGGTACTGGTTCCAGCTCTGGCCACAACAGATTTCTGTAATTCTATTATTCTCAAAATGTTATTGCCACACCTTATACAAATTACAACAACGCAAAATATCTATTTATCAATAGATAACAAATTCACTTTGCATTCAAATCGTATATTAACTCGAACTTTACAATAAACCAAAATGGGGGGTTATTTACAGGTATATTACCATTGAATAGGCCGGGGCGCATTAAAAAATTGCGCTGTTTGATGTTATACGTTGTTGTATGCGCAGTTTCATTTTCTACTAGGCAAAAAGGTGTGTAGAATCGGTCGCGGTGTCTTCTTTAAAATGCTGTACCATAAGTTACATGACATCGGCCACTTGGCCACTTCATCTTTTTCTTTGCTTCGCGATTTGCTTTTAAACGTACCGAATGACTGAGAGAAAGAATAAAGGCAAAAGCTAATATAAAAATCGGAATACAAAATCAATAGGGTATATAACAGTCACATTTCGATGCAAATCAGTTTCCGATATATATGAAAGTATACGTTATGTATCTATACGTGTGTTTTGAGTACAGTTGAGGAAATTCAAATTAGACTAGCACACTGTAAAAAAATAATTAAAATTTATGTGATTTTACGTAGGTTTTTAACAGTAAAAATAACAACATTTTGTAATTTTACTGTGATAATTTACGTATTATTACATTTTTTATGAAAAATTATATTTACAAAATATTTAAACTATATATATATAGAACGAACGGAATCGATTCAATAAAATTGTTATAGCATTTGTTTTACGTTATGTAAAAAAAAATTGTTTTAATGTAAAAGTAATATAATAAAATCAAGCAGATTATTCTTTTTAGGCCTAGTAATATTGTACTTGAATTGAAAATAGTGATTTTCTGTTTCTACATTAAGAAAAATTTTGCTTTATATCCAAGATTTTTATTAAAATAAAAAGCTTTAGGAATAAGTTCGGTATATATTTTATTTAAAAATCGACGTTTTGAAGCATACATACATACATAATCACGCCGTGTACCCAAAAGGGTGTAGCACAAACTCTTTCTATTATCTCAAAATCAGTTTTTTCCAAACATCTCTATCCAAACAAGAAACTTTAGCTTAATCCACATTCATAATTCCTCTCATACATACTCCGCTATTTCTACTACTTGGAAACTTTCGCTTACGCAAAACACTCTCAATCATACTACTCCAATTACTCATCGGACGTCCAAGCAAATGTATAGCATCAAAATCATTCATATAAATCTTTTTAACCAAACGTTCATTAGACATTTGTTCAAGATTACTGAAAACTATCTTAACTGGCTAACACCAACTTTTGCAACAACATTTTTTTCCTCACTTATCATACGCTAATCTATTTTGTACTCAATTCCTTCTAGTTACACCATATACCTCACGTAAAAATTTCATTTCTACATTTTTCTTTTATGCTTACATACTTTATTACTTTATTAAAATTTTGTTTGAATAACTTATTTTACCTTCTTTTTGGTATCCTATCCAATTAGATTTAAATAAATACTCGTCTTTTTAGAGTTAAATAATTGTATGTTAGAGTTTTATTTTCTTATATTGTACTTCGTTGTGCGTATTAGCTAGTTGAAGTATTCGGAATATATTGGTAAGTGTTTAGAAAAAGATACATTTAAAGCTACAAACAAGTACACGATTCGACAGATTTGCAATGTCCAATTGTATAGAAAGAAGAGTGAACAACGCTGACTCGCGATATTGTCTCGCATCTCGCTTGCGTTGAGAATTACTCGCGATTTATTGTAAGAGACTATTAATATTAGATTATCAGTGATACTTAAACAAATGATGCTTATAATGATTATATATAACCTCAGATGTATTTAAAATAGAAAAAAGAAATATTTGAAAATAGATTATGTAATAACGAAATTTGTAGTATGTAAGAGTAACATTTTTTATTTTTTAGCAACATTGACGTATAGTGAAAAAGATATTGTACATACATACACAATCACGCCATGTACTCAAAAGATTGTGACAAAAACTTTTTCCATTATCACGAAATCAGTTTCTTCCAAATATTCCTATCCAAACAGACAACTTTAGCTTCATCCACATTGTAATTATACTAATTTAGATTTTTTTGAGATTTTTACAGATAAAAACGAATTACGAAGGTAACATGAATCAGCTGGTTTAATATGTTAGTATCAGTTTGCCTGTGTACATATTTAAACAATTTGATTAAACGGATTTTTAAGAAATTTTTTATTTAAGCTTTGGAAGTGGATATTTAAATTTTTATCTAGTTTTGGTACAGATTCTTTCACCGAAAGTGGAAGTTTATTTTTATTTTGAAAAAATTATTTAATAAAAATTATTGTGCTACAGTTATAAATAACAACTTTTTTTTGACTTAATAAATTTTTATAATTTTTTTCTATTTTTTGCGATTTATATTAACATACATGTAGGCACATGTAATAATAATATTTGTAAGATTCACTCATAGGATGATACCAGACGCTAAAAAATCAAATTTAATTTAGACATTTTGGCCGGTTTACGAGTTATAGACTGATAAATGTTGTGAACCGGAGCAGATAGCAGAAAATCATTTTTCGAACTGGACGACATTAAATCCAGTGTCCATTAGAAAGTAAACGTTAATGCTTTCTAATTTTTTGTTTGTATCTAGTAATCTATAATTTTTTTTCAGTTCTTATTTAACTTACTCATTAAAATTGTTGATAGTTACTTTAATTAATTTAGTTATTGTATATAACGTATTTGTTTTTCTAAGAATATTTTAACCTCAAATATTTACTACAGGTTATAATTTGCAAATGCGACAAAAAATTCTGTCAGACGTATTTACCATTAGCGTTTATATGTAGTCAGGCTTTATATTCTGACTGTCTACTATTTTAGTACAGTGGTTCTTAACCAGAACTACATGTTACCCGTGCGAATTTGCAAGTGTAAAGATAACTTATTAATTTAAGATCAAAAGTATCATCAAAACACAAATTCTATTCTACACTGTAAAGAAAATTAAATAATTTTTCTTTAAAAACCTGAAGCAACTGATTTACACCAGTTTAATATGTAAATTTACAAACATCACAGGAAAATTTTTACATTAAATAAATAAGAAATATGTATATTTCATGTAATACTTATTTTTTCGGTTAAAGATATATAATATAGTAAATTAATTATTTTACTTAGAATTACAAAATTATATTATTTTTACCAAAAATGTATCGTTTTGCTGGAAATAGTATGTATTTTTTTTACAATGTATGCATGTTTAAAAGATTTCGTATTTTTTTATATAAAAAAAAAGTTATATTTTAACACGTTTTATTAAAATCTATCAATTTTTATTATCGTATAAAGTTTTGCTAAACCATTATTAATTTCCGATTGTTTTGACTTTTGTTTAAAAATATTATGTTCTTACACAAAACTACAAAATTATTATTTCTAGCACATGCAGGAGTAGAAAAATTACATTTTAAAACATCTATCAATAATTGTAAAAATTTAAAATATTTCTTGTTGATAGATTTTTTTTGATGAAATATTGTATTATCTTCATTGGTGATAAACATGTGTGCAAATTTTCAAAAAATCTACAAAATTGATTGCAAAATTGAACGACAACAAACAATTAATCCAAATAAATAATCAGAATCGTTAAGTTAAATAAAATCTTAAAAAAAAAAGTTAAAAATCACTGGTTTAGTAGATGGGTTTATAAATATGTATATTCAAACCTTTTAACACAAATGTGCCAAATATTAGTTAAGTCGTCAGGCAGTCAATCTATCTCTTCTCTGAACTACAGGTACCTAAAACGTGCACTTAACAACAAACTTAAGATAGGTATGAACGTGACTCTTCAAAAATTACCTATTAACTGGTTTATGAAATTCGGCAACATATTATTTGTATTTTTTCTACGTAATGCTGTGATTTGACACTTGTTTAATGGGTACTACATGATTTTTTGCAAAAAATTTAGAAGTCAATATTTTTATTGATTCTTTGAAGGAAAAAATCTGGTGAGTGTTGACAGTGTTTAAAAATGAACTAGCTATACAGAGTGCCTTAAATAATTTACGTGTAAAATCGGGATAAGTTATGATTATGACCAATTAAATTACACTGTAAAAATGTATTAAAAAAATTTAATATACTTATCAGGTTTTTAAAATAGACTAAAAGTATAAAATAAGTTCTCCTAGCAAACGTAGAGTCCACTCTTTACTATTATCTATTGCATGAGCCCCAAGTTTTTCTAGAAGAAATTATTTTATACTTTTAGTCCTTTCTAAAAATGTGGTATATTAATTTTTTTTTTAATTTAAATAATTATTTCCTGCTTTTTAGTGTTGTGTGTGGGTGTTCTGTATTTTCTGTAGTTGTTTTTTTTTTAGTTTCTGTATGAGTTGTTTGTCTGGATAGGAATGTTTAGAGAAAACTAATTGCGAGATAGTGGAAAGAGTTTGTGCCACACCCTTTTGAGTAGATAGTGTGGTTGTGTATGTATGTTAATATTGCATTGTCATCCAGTTCTGAGCTATGTTTCAAGTCTTTAGTTCATCAGGAAGTTAGTTTAAAATCGACTGCAAAATTTTTACTGAGACAGGAAGGAAAGCGAGTTAATAAAAACGTGTTAAACTACCACTTTTATAATATAATAGATGTTTTAGATTCTATATATTTCTGGTATATTCTGTATATTTATTTTCAATATTTTATCTGTTACAATATATATGCAATTCATTGAAATTTTTAAACCAAAAATAACATAAACAGCAAGACAGTTGTAAATCTCGCGATGAATTGATATATTTATGATTGAGTTAAAGGCCCGGCCCCGTCCTGCGAAAGGTTTATAATATCCGTAACATAATGGGTAACATACGCAGGGTCATTTCGTAGGCATATATCCCGTTACTCATCCACTTTGTACTCACTATTCTTTACACTCTTCTTTCTGCGCCGAGGAATGCGGAGACATATACCAACACCAGATTCAAATTCTAAACATGAATGCAATAGATGCAATTCATTCCGTTTGTGAGATATGCTTTTTCTTGATCATATTTTCCAGATGACTTATATCTGGATTACTGAATATATTATGTTATATACACTCTAAAAAAATTATGTAATTTTACCAACAAACCATGAAACACTATGATGTTCAGTATTTCTAGGTATAATTACTCAACTGCTGTAATCTGTAATTTTACATAATTGTTTAAAAATACATAATATCAGAACTTATATGTATTATGCTGAACGCTCGTTAAAGTGTCGTTTTTATATAAATGATTAACAGAATTTTATCCTAAAATAGTTTTTATATTAATACAATGAGTTCTGAAAAATATTTTACAATGTTAAGTTAAATATAATTTAATGTATATATGACATAATTATAAAATCATTTGACATTTCCGATTTCCTATAAAATACCATTGAACTTAACTCGCTAATACCTATATGTTTGAAAATTTTATTTATATCATTCCATATTCACCTAAGAATTATTAACGTTAAATAAGAATTTATAATCCATATTTATTTTATTCATCATAATAATATTTCTCAGTTACATTCCTTATACACTTGCACATATCGTATTTGACTTTTAACTAAATCCTATTAGTTGACAAGTTTTAACAAAATGCACAAATTCAGATTTGCACTTGTCACTTCACAGTTTCTGTTCAAGTTATATTTTATGTTTATAATAGTTAATACCACGATTCGCGCGCGCACGACATTGAAACCGCCAAGCAAAGAGAGCAGTTTTAGAATTTCCTTGTTGTTATTGCAAACCGGGCGAATGATACATCTTACTACGTACGTACAAGTTATCATCATGTGTTAGTATTTACGAGTTTGTTTCACTTGCTATGTGCAAAAGGTTAACCGAAAAAGTTACTGAACTAGTTAAATATTAATAATATATAAATATATTATCGTATTTATCTGAATATAATGCGATATTTTTTGACTAATTATTTTTCGTTTAAAAATTGATTCGCGCTAAATTCAAGTAATGGAATGTAACAACTTTTGAATTCTTTTATGAAAAATAAATGGATTGCCTTAAATTCGGGTTATTTGTTTTTTCTAAATATCTTTACGAAAAATTTCAGTGTCGCGTAAATTCGGAGTCGCGTTATATTCGGATAAATACGGTATATAAAAAATATATAAACGAGACTCTCGCGATTTTAAACCAAATTAGGCATTTCGTACAGTAGAAAGTGATGAATATTATGTTGACGCACATTAAACTGTAGCTAAGTGTACCTTCTAAACGCAAGATAAATAGATTTTACTGCGGGAATACTGTGTGAAAAGTATTTTCATCATTTTTATATGATTTTGACATTTTTCAATATTTTGGCAAAGAAAATTATTTATTTTTTTTTCAGAGCTACATACTATTTATGTTTTTTTTTTTTAACGGGGTTTAATATTTCACGAAGATGCAATTATATACGATGTGTCTAAGAAAATTATGTACAATGTGTTTTATTATATGTAATGTGTTTTTTAAGAATTATATATTCAATGTATCTGAAGACTTTTATATACAATGTGTTTTTTAAATATGAAAATGCAATGTGTCTCAAAGTCATTATATTACAATGTGTCTAAAAAATGTATATACGAGATACCTAAAGAATATTAAATCTATTATGAGGCACGCACGTGCGCTCGCTTTATATATTCATTAGCGGATATAAAATAATTCTTCAAAATTTTTTCGTCACATCTTTAAAATAACTTTAATTCTTATTATATTTTCAAATCATTCCGAAAAGTTTTAGTTCCTGCCTTATATGAACTTCATCTCGTATAATACTTAATTTGCATTCAAAATACATGCGTGTTCGCTTCACAGAGAAGACACTCGAAGTAGAAGGAACACATGAACCTGTTTTGTGGGTAATGTCCATCGAGTTCCATCTTCCATGTCTGTCTGTGTCTTCGTCCGATGTTCTTCTGTTTGTGTCTGTTGCTGCTGTAGTTCTTCATCTGATGATAGACCATGCTCTCTCGTCTAGTGTAGGAACACTTGTTCAGACTTTGTCTGAAATGAACACGGTGGTGTTTTCAGTTTACTTTAGTTTGAGTACGTGTTGCTCTCTGATTTATGACGTAGGAACGACAGTCTTTTTTGTTTTGTTTTGTTTTACTTGTCAATCTTTCTTTTGTTTTGGTGTGATAGCTTGTAAAGAATGAATGATAGGACGTGACAGATTTGACAGAATTTTATGGTAGGCATATCCGGTTCATCATAATTATGCTGTATTTGCGCTTGGATGCAATAATTTCTGTTGGGATATTAATTTATTTTTAAATGGCAATATTTTTCAGGTTCAAACTGGCTTTAATTATGTAATAAATGATAAATTCTATTTATTTATCGCAAAGTACCTAGTTATTTACACTAAAGTAGTTGTTTAGGGCAGAAAACTATATATTATCTATACTGATTTTACATAATAAAAATCTAGCACGCTGCATAATGTATTTACATCGAAACTTGGAGTTTTTGATAGCAATAACCGATTAATAAAATATAATAATTTTTTTTAAACCACAAAATAATTTAAAAACGCTAAATACGTATTTCGAAAGCTAAGCTTTCATCATCAGTAGCAAAAGTTAAAACAACAGTTTTAATCAGTGATCTATGGTTACACAGATACTCAACGTATCCAGATTCCTTAGATCCCCAGATCCTTAGATCACTGATTAAGATTTTAGTTTTAACTTTTGCTACTGATAATAATAGAAGCTTAGCTTTCGAAATAATTATTTAGCTTTTTTTAAATTATTTTGTGGTTTAAGGGAAATTATCTTATGTTATTAACTTTTCGCCACAGTAAGATTATATTTTTATTTATAATATCTACAAAAAAAAAAACGTAAACGTATTTACAAGCAGTATATAAAAATAAACAGTAAATAAATTATACTTATTATGTGCTTTGGTTACATTTGCTAGAAATGTAAATGTATCTAAAAAAAAAAGGTCTATACGAGTGTAGACAATGCTCTTTTGGTGCCTACATTAATATATAGGTCTCGATTTAGGCTGCAGAAGTATAAAAGAAAAATGACTGCTATTAAAATGAGATTTTTGCTTGCGATATGTGTTGTAACTTGAAAATAATTTGGCAAAATAATTTGGTGAATGAAGAATGTAAAATTACAAAAAATTTGTTGCAAAAGTTGGTATTAGTTAGTTAAGATGGTTCGGTCATCTTGAGCGAATGTCTAATGAACGTTTGGTTAGAAGAATATATTATATAAATGATATTAAAAATATATACTTACGTGGACATCCGATGAATAGATGGGTAAATATGATTAAAACTATTTTGTATGTACGAATGTTTCCAAGTGATAAGAGGTATCATAAATGTGGATACAGTAAAAGTTGCTTATCTGCATAGGAATGTTTGGCGGAAATTATTTCCTGCTTAAATGAAAAAGTTTGTGCCACATCCTTATGGGTAAATGACGTGATATTTTTGTATATGTGTATGCATGTATGAATTATGCAATAAACTAAAAAAATCCAAAAATAAACACAACAGTTTTTTAATTAAATTTAAAAATAAATATGCAATATTTTTACATGCATGCATATGTATTTATGAATAAGAAAAAGCCAACTTGCAAGCTATTAACTTACGAAAGAGAAAAGTTCCGAGTTTTTTGAGCCTGAAAATTAAAAACAAAAATAAAAGCAAAAATTAATAACATAAACCGAAATCGTAATAAACAATTTTTTATATGTACAAATACCTTTGGCCCGTTTTTTGCAAAAGTAATAACAATACTTGAATGGTAACATTATCCGTGATTCTAATAAGCAGAATACACAGTATTCGCTATTTAACATTCAATTCTGTTTCTATTCACTGCATAATATCTTAAATTCCTTTTAGCAATAGCAAACAAATAGCAATTGGTAAATGGTGTGACATAGAAATATGTAAACTGTAACATTTAATTTCAATTTAAGTAGAAACGACGTAGCATAGTAGAAGAAATGCTTGTCTTTTTCTTTTTCTCGAAAATATGCTAGAAGATTATCTATAGACAATGATTATATATTGTGTATGTGTATGTGCGTGCATGTTTATTTCAACTATTCATTTACAATTGTATTTACAAAACAATCTTTTAACGATATCTCAGTTATGCTAACTATGTTTCTAACAAAAATATACTCGTATATGTGTGTACATACTTATAGTTAAATATCACTATAGTTTTCTATGTTACCTGTCCCAGTTCATTGGCTTACTGAAATATTATTATATTTATATGCATAGATTTTATTCGTACAAGTTGATTTAATTTCTATGAAGAAACTATTTTCATTTTTAGTATAAATTAAAAATATATATTAAATGAAACAGCTAGTGACTGGTAAAAATATTTTTGTAAGAAAATAATGGGTGTATTAATCAATTTTGGAAAGGATGTTAAATCAAATCCATTTAAGTTTAATAAGCAAACTTTTGATTTATTTTAAAACTTCTTCAAAGGCCTCTAAAACATATGGAAAACAAAAAAAAAATATATATATAAATAATTGTAAGAGTAGTCAAATTTAGATAAAAAGGAACAATCATAATAAATTAAAAAATAAAACAGTTAAAAATTTAAAGAAAATAAAATTCGAACTATCAATATGATAATTTTTTATAAATATTTCTTATCCATGGTAGTAGCACCTTTTAAGTCAACTAATTATAAGGCTAACACAAACAATTCAGGACTACCGTTGTATTGCGTTGCCGACAATCATAGGTCCCGGTAAATTCATGTTTTTCAGTCATCGCTAATATTTCATGTAACATGGCACGAATTGAAACGATTCTATTATACTAATTCATTGGATCGATACGAATGCGTTTGCAATTGGAAAACATATTATCACAGTCGATTGTCATGTTCTTCTCGATATAGGGATTGTTGTTGACTTTTGGGAAGTTGTTGAAGATGAATTTCTTAGGAAATACCCGTATAGAGAAGCAGGTGTAGTTACCGTGGGATTTTTTTTCTAACTGTGAAAATTATTAAGTTTTGAAAACTTGCTTGTAGAAATCTACGGTAAATTTGATTTTCATTAAAATTTCTTACTAATAACTTATTTAATTTTTGCTAGTATTTTTGCTAATAAATTGCAAAAATTACATAATAAAGCAATGAGAATTATTCTCCAATGTGATAGGTACAGTAGTATTTAAAATATAGTACACATAGACTGAAATGATTTGATATTAAACAATAAATAGAAATACAAATAATTTGATTAATACATAAAGCAAATTTAGGATTAACACCACAATATATTGTATATAAACTAAGAAGGTTTCAAGATATACGCATGATTATAATACGAGGAATAAAAATAAGTAATAAAGATATACTATACAAGGACAAACACTCTCTCTCTTCACTTTTTCGTAAAATAGTGCGTTTATCATTAATTTCAAAATAATTTTTTGCTTCTGTTTTTAATCAAATATGAATAGTTTTTCTATTTTTAATTATTTTTATTATATTTGGTATTATAAAATTTAAATAAACTATTATAAAGTCCTTAATAAATAATTTTAAGTAAACGTCAAATACACTTTTGGCAAAAATCTCTTTTCTAAATGAGGTGAGAATACGGGCCAATATTTTTTAAAGGTTTCCAATTGTACAATCAACTTCTAGAAAAAATTTGATTTATCTTTAGCTTCAAGTTCTGTATTAAAATGATACAAATGACATTACAGTAAATAACAAAACATTCGTGTCAGTTTTTTCCTGATGAAGACAAGCGTTGAGTTTCATCGAAACGTCGATTATAAATAAATTTTTATACAGAACTTAAACTTAAAACAATTTTAGTTTATAGGTATAATGAGTTCTGAAAGATTTTTACTATGATATTTTTTCGGTTTTTAAGGTCACATTTTATTTAAAAATATATAGTTTTTTTAACATCACTATAATGATGATTTATGTTTAATGAATTGAAACTTTAAATTTTAATTAATATAATACAAAACTTTAACTAAAGCTTTTCATTTTATGTAAGTTTTGAAAGGTTTTTTATGTTGATAAGTATATACATACATACATACATACATACAATAATATAATATATAATAATATATATAATTTGAAAAATAATGTATTATTATTTTATTAAACGCAAAAACATTTTTAACTCCTATATTATATTAATTAATTTTATAATCTTTTAATTAAAACTATTTTCCAACACATACGCATTTATATTTCTATCATCATAAAATTATTCGTAATACGTTTCTCTCAATAATCGAATGGTTAATATAAAATTTTATTTTGTTTTTATTTCACTGAAATCGATTTTTTTCCTCTAAATTGAAAACGAACCGAACGATGTAATATGAACGGAAATGAGTAAATTATAATAAAATTCATAAACGACTCGCTACGATGTCCAGTGCTTTCCTATTTATGAATGCGTCACTTGCATCACACGTTATATGTTAGCCGCCTCGTTCAATCTATGTATTTATGCATGTATGGGGCCGTACGCAGTACACGGTTTGTAATGCATCTTGAATGACAATCAGCTGAGTATGTTAGGTTATGTAGAAATATTTAAACGATATAAAAGTTTCGATTATATGCTATAATAGTGATTTAAAAAAATAGAATTGTTAAGAATATAGGGTGGTATCTTTATCTTAATTGATTTACACTAACTTTTGCAACAATATTTTTCCTAATTTTACTTTTTTCATACAACAATTTATTTCGTACGATTATAATTAATTAATATTTGCATAACGAAGTAACAATATAATTGAAATATAATAGAAAATTAACTTGTGTTTTAACAAATTATTATGATTAGTGTAGTATTTTGATTTATGTAATTATTATTGGTGTCGCACAAACTAAATTTGCATAGTTTTTGTCTTATTATTAATTAACTTGATTTTGTAATTAAGTTTTTTATTACTTACTAGTAATTTAATACCATTTCAAGATTGATTTAGTAAATATTTAATTACTTTTTCTTTTAATTGATCAAATATTTTATATAATATATATATGTATATATATATATATATATATATATATATATATCAATTATAAGTTTTGTTGTTATAATGGATATCTCATCTAATATTTTTTACATAAGAATCTCGTAAACTTTAATATACACTCGGCAAAAGAAACCGCACCACTTGAAAAATCAGAAAAATTATCGATTTTCAAATAAGTGTAACTCGGTCAATTTTGAACAAAATTGAATGAATGTGAATTAATTTTTTTGCAAGTTTTTTTGTACAAATTTTTTTATTCAATTTCCTTCAAAATTGGCCGAGTTACACCTATTTGAAAATCGGTAATTTTTCTTATTTTTCAAGTGGTGCGTTTATTTTTGCTGAATGTATATTTTATAACTAAATTGCAAATTTAAAAACAAATTGATTCTATATTTGAAAAATAAAAAAATTAGATAAAGAAAAAAAACTACGCATTTTTATAGTGTATATTAAATGTATGTATTACTGTTTAGTATTATATTCAATCATAATATTTTATTTATCCTTCACATTGATTTTTCATTACATAAGCATAAATTACTTTCTTTAGTTATATAGAATATTATCATACTGTTAAACATTGATACAACAATACAATAATAATTATGATATCATTTATACAAGAAAATAATTATTATATGTAGATATTTATAAACAATTATTTGTACGTATATTACCTTCTGGTTCAAATTGTTTTTTTTTTTTAATTTTATATAACTGTTATTCAACATGATTCATCACTAGTTTATTTTTTTTTTTGTTATTTATATAGAATCCGCCAAAATTTTGTAAAAACTATTATGTAATAATATAATAATATATAGTATAACATAATACTCATATATTGTTAAAAAAATTTTATATACTTTTAATATAATTTTATTTAAAATTTATTTTTGATGAAAAACTACGTACGCATTTTTTCGCCAACAATTTAATTAGAAAAACTAAAATGAAAATTGAAAATTTTTAAATTTTTGAAAATGTTTATTTTCATATAGAAAAAGTAGACATTTTTATTATAATTTTTACAAATAAAAATCTTTATAATGTAATACCGGCTTCACAACATTCAATACAACATAAATATCATAATTTCTATTTATTTGTTTTCTAATCTATATTCTAAGCACACATTCAATGTTCCAGCACACTATCATACAATGCATATTCTATTAATATTCAATTTTGTTTGTTTATAGCGAGAAGATACGTGAAGCCCATGAACAAGATCTAAAAGAACTTCGAAAAACTTTAAGAATCTCTAATTCTTCAGTACCGCCTGGTACACCTAATGCATCGTCCTCTTCTATACAACAAAACGAATTGGATACTTCAGTATCCTTAAAACGTTCTTCTAAATGCATTGCTTGTCGTGAAGGATGGCGTAATTCTTTACCACGAAAAAATACAGTTTTCAAATCCTATCCGACAGCATTTAAAAACTCTATTTCGAAAAGTACCCAATGGCTTACCACAATCATAGAAGAAGAGGAAAAGAAAATGAATCAACAAGCAATGCAGAAACAGAATAAAAAAGATGTAATGAAGAAAAAGCAAGTTACTCCTAAACGACCCATTAATGAAAATAGTCGAAGATCCAGCTACTTAATGCGTAAAGCAAAAAAATATTCACAATATTTTGGATATAAAACTGGAGAAGCATCTCATGTGGTTAATAATTTAAATTTAGCTAAAATACAGAATGAGATTTTCGTTACTGAAAACCATAAAAAAATTAGGAAATTCTTGGAGGAACCGTTTTTAAATTGGTAAGAATTATCGTAAATCTCAAGTACATTATGTACAATTTTATGAGTGTATTCTGTGTAAATTCTGTTAAAAATAACGGTCTGTTAAAATTCTAAGATTCCGTAAGAAATCTTATTTCATGTTGCAAAGTATTTTTTACAGAATCTTAGAATTCTTATTTTAACAGACCCTTATATAAAAGAAGTAATACAGAATACACCCATTAGTACAAAAAAATACATCATTTTCAATTATCAACTGACGTCATGATCAATTTGATACATAACACACACTTTTTTTATATTAGAACGAATTTTATCAATATTTTGATTACTGTTAAACTAATATTAGCATGTAATGTGAAAATTTTGTTAAGTCAGTTATCTAAAATATATGTGTTTCAATACAATTTTTACAAATTATATTGGAACATTATTAATAAAAATTATATTATTGCTATAGTATTTTATAGTTTTTCTTTAATTTATTAACTGTGACTATGAATATTGAGTAATTTTGCATAGTTTGGTAAATTTATCAAAACAATAACTTCTTATTACGATAACTTAAGATCGTTATACGTGGAATAAAATGACAAGCGTTATCTTTTCTTAGATGGAATCGGGGAATCCGTGTGAGGAATGCAATATATCAAATATGAAAAAATAAAAAACAGAATTTAATTTTACATAAGTCGTTAATAATGAACAAGCTTACGTAAAGTTGTTAAACATTATTGTATAACATATTTTCAACATGTGTAACATATTATAAGGCATATTTGTAAACAAACTTTAAAATAAAATCCTTAAAAGTTATGAATCCAAAATCTTTTGGACTGTATATAGCATGCGCATTGAATTTTAGATTTTACGGTAAATGTGATAAATTCTATAATTTAGATAAAAATTATCGACTTATCTATCTCTTAGTGTACTGTCTCTTTACTGTTTTGCTTAAAAATTTCGGGGACCGTTAACAATGTTTGTAATAGAAAAATCTTTGTTTGTTTGAAATGTTGTGTCTCTATAGAAAAATAATTAACCGTAAATAAATAACTATATACAAAGTAAATTATCTTTTAGAATTTGTATTGTTTCTTTGTCTAACGTGTTCATATTTTTAAGTAGATAACATGAAGAAGAGAAAGGATTATAAATTATTGTTGAAATCATAAAATTAACAGTATAATTTGTTATTTACTTTTGCTATGTAATTAATATTATTTCCTTGTTTATTTTTGAAACGATTGTCAGCGAAAATTTAATGATTAACTTTTTAGGGAAATTGTTTATTAAATTTAAAATTATCTTTGTAATTTAACATGTTTTATATGTTATATAATAATATAAATTAAATTTACCACACTTTGACAGTTTCCATTGCAAATGACAAAATTACAGTGTTGTTATAAGTAATAACTTAAGCAAAATAATATAGCTCGGTTTCAAAATTGGTTATAACTAATACGGAATTTAAAACAAAACAGCTGCCTAAAGATAAGGACTAAACAAATGAACTAAAACATTCAAATTATTATTTCTTAAGTACACTGTAAAAAAAGGGTGCCAATTTTTACGTAAAAAATGATTGTAAAAAAATTACATATTATTTCAGCCAAATCGATGGTTTACATAAATTTTCTCTAAAAATAAAATAACTTTTTAATTTTAGGTAAAATAATAAATTAATTTACCATTTTATATATGTTTCCTTACCGAAAAAGTAAGTAAACTTATATAAAATATACATATTTTATATTCATATTATGTAAAAATTTTCCTGGGACGTTTGTAAATTTGCATATTAAACTGGTGTAAAACAGTTGCCCCAGGTTTTTATGTAAAATTACTGAATTTTTTACAGTGTAGATACTTCTTCTACATGAAAATTACATAAATATTCATATTATTTTTTTAATTATGACAGCAACAATAACATATTTCGACATTTAATTTATGTATCAGTTTTATTGTTCGTTACTTTATAACTCCGTCAAATTATTTATGAAAATTACTTATACCTTGAAGATCGAAAAGCACTTATTTTTCTCATTTTTATTTTTTACAGAATTACAAGCAACCAGTGTCAACTTGATTTTTTTTTTAATGAGAATGACTAATTTCGAATCTACTACTATCAATTATCTACAATAAAAATATTTTTTAATAACTAGTAGTTCAGTTTTTTTTTTTTCAACATCTCTAAAACTTTTCTTTCCAAATATGTTCTTTCCGAAATTCGTGTTTTTAGTTTAATTGTGTTTGAATTATAAAGTTTCAGACAGACAAATAGATACTGTTTTATTTTTGTAATATTGCAGATTTTTTGTTATTAGTTAAAAAATGTAAAAAGAGATTAATATTACACAACAAGAAGAAAAAAATTAACAATTATTTTAATAGGAAAATTAAAAGAGAACATCGACATCATTTAATATTGCAAAATAAGTTATGTACGTTATTATTTACGCAGAACTACTCATATGTAAGCAATAATAGAAACCACAATAATGTATCATGATAAATACACATATTTTTATAAATTTTACAGTGTACAGTCATGATCATTAGTTTATAAAATTATCATTATTATCATTTCGACGAAAAGGAGAAGTAATGTAATGGTTGGTATGGTGTTCGTTAGATTGTCAAAATGATAAAATATTATGTAAGGTTTTTTCCAACTAAATTCTGAATAGTTTGGACCTTTATAAAACATGCATAGTATACTGTACATGCTTTGCACAATTTGGAACTGCTTCTAAACTGATTTAACAGGTGTTGAAATTGACACAAACATAATACAGAACATAGTATAGAAAACAATAAATATGGCTTTCAGAACAGACGAATCAATTTTAGTTAAGAAAAGTATATGTCCATCCATCGTATACTCACTTATTCGGTTTTTCAATTTCTGTGATCCTCCAAGCAAAGAAGCTACAGTTTATAGTGGGTTCCAGAGTTCAATATACTACCACTGATTTACGTTTGCCTGTGAATAGAATTTATCTATTTTGTTGTCATAATACAGGGTGCTAGGTAGGGCGATACAAATTTTTTATAAGGTGATAGAAAGAGTCATTTAGAACTTATTTAATTACACCTATTTACAGAATTAAATGTACGTGAATTCCAAGTGTAATATTATACCGTTCTAGAGAATACACATTAGAGAAGTTTCAAAGTTTCATAAAGCATTTGATCATTTTCAGTTACCGTATTATTTAATAAAATCTCCTGTATAGTCGCAACTAAACTAGATTTACAATACCTTACTTACATGACATTTTAAATGTTTCATTATAGCTTTAGATATTCTTTATCGTATAAATCGAAATAAATATATGCATGGAGTAACTATTAACGTAAAAAGTTAAAAATTACGAATATCTTAAAAATTATAAGATTTTGTATTAACCACTGAAGGAACATGGAACATATACATACGTCCACAGTTTAATGGCAATTTTCTGCGTCTACATATACATCACGATCGGTCATTGTATTTAGTCACTAATTTTTGCCTGTTTAAGTCCGAAAGGACCGGTTATGTTATTTGAATAGATAACAGTACAGAAATTCTTTTTATACAAAAAACGTTTTTTTACCATTATTCTTATTTTACCAGAAGACTCCCACGTGGTAGTTGTAACTTCCAGCCCACTCCCAAGTAAAGTACACATGTTATGCCACTGAAAATATTTTTTTTAAATTTAATTATGTGTAAACAGTATCAAAATCCGATAATTTTTTTGACTGAAAATTCAAAAGTTTTAAGGTAATTTGGTTAAATAAGTTTTAAATGACTCCATTATTTTATAATCGACGTAGCAAACACCCTGTGTATTAAAATTATTCATGGGTTACACTTATAAGTTAATATTTCTAATAAATAAAAAAATAAAATAAAATTACAAAAGTGTAAGTGACCTTAAAAAAAAATAGTAAAGTGCTGTTTCTTGCTAAAAATAACTAATTTATTTATATATTTGTAATATCTTTTTTTAATGTTATTTTTTTTTTTGTAATAATTGTAAATAATATGAATTACTTTATATGGGTAAGCTAAATATTTTAATATGTTTTTTTCAAAATTAATATATTGTTACTTATATTCTTATGGTTTTAACCGCTTCACATTTAAACTGATTCTGATTTAACATGAAGGCATTTTACAAATCATTTTCCGCGACTGTACTGGAAAACTGGAAAGCCATGAACGCATATTCGCTAAGAGAAAGGAATCTATACACGTTCGAGATAATATGTAAACTCAAGTATATCGCAATAATTGCGTTCTTCTGCATATATATACACTGGCGTATGTGTTGAGGTATCCATGACAACACAGGTGCCATATTTCGAAATACTAATTTAAACGATTTTCTACCTTCGTCCTGCTTCTCTCTGGCGTGTTCAATTCTCGTCAATACATATATTTCGCTTGCAGCTATCACATAGCATATACACGGAGTTTTTCAACCTGTCGCAAATATGCCGTAATTTTTAACTCTCGCCTTTCAATGAACAATTATTATTTCATGGATACTGCGATGCAATCGCTAATTTTCTTTCAGTTATTTTTTTTATTGTTGATGATTTCAAGGACGATTTGATAATGACAGCGATTGAATATTATTTATTGTTATATAATAACAGATTGGTGTATATTTATATGAGTATTGTTGCGGAATTTATATGTGTAAATGCATTGCGAAAGATGTGTTAATAAATTGTGATTTTCTTGCTTTTATTAGCACGTGCTCTTCAATGAAGCTAAATTGATATTTATGTTCTGTATTTGTTTTTTAATTTTTTTACTAGCAAAAGTGCTATAACATTTTGACACTTCTTTTTTTTAACCTGTTTTCTCAAATTATTCCTTTTATTGTTTGGTCTCATATTTAATTTTATTTATTTTCTTTTTGTTGTTTTTCTCGACAAAAAATAGGTAGAACTG
Source organism: Clivina fossor (assembly GCA_963966155.1). NCBI lineage: Eukaryota > Metazoa > Arthropoda > Insecta > Coleoptera > Carabidae > Clivina > Clivina fossor. Next base: position 6,052,952 of record OZ014553.1, on the reverse strand, counting down.
TTTCTACAAGATTGTCAGAACACAATATGTTCATACGTCTGAATCATCCAGATAAATTTGTTATAGAACAACACGCATTAGAATCTTTTCATAATGTAAAGTTTGAAACTATAAAGATTATAAACTCAATAATAATATAAAATTAAATATTGCGTATAATTTAAATATAGTCAGAAACATTATTGTAACAAAATATTTAATTTACATTTTATAATAGTTATTTATTTAAAAATTAAATATACCTATATCAATATTATAACTTGTGATATATTTTTAAGATGTATATCATTTATTTGTAATTAGTTTTTATATTTAAATTTCAAATAATAAATAATTTATTATTTTAATATATAATAATATATAAAAATGCAAAATTTGTAACCTTGAATACGCATAAATATATTGTTTAAAATTAATATAACATTTAACAATTTGCATAAATTAGTATAATTATATTTATAAATATTTAATATAAATTTACATTGTACAAAAATTTATTACAAGAATTTTCGAAAAAAAAACAGAATGTTAATTTTGTATTTTTTTTTTTTAATTAATTTTAATGGCCTTGACATAATGCTACTGTATATATATTTCGATGATATTTTTCTTCCAACATACTTATGCATCGTGTATATGTGTATACATATAAAATGAAAGAATAAAAAATTATCTAATAATATCATGACACAGTTGGTGTACAATGGAACCCTTAAAAATGTACCGGGTCCTCAGAGACGTTTCCTTAGCTCGCCTACCTGTACCTGAGCACCTGCCGTTCTACCTTGCCAACGGGCGTATTGCATCTTTAACCCGGATGTGTTTGATCAATATCTACATCAATACAGTTTTTTTTTTATATATATATTGATCGGAATTAAACACGACAAGAATAAGAATGTTTTAAATGTTTTTCTATTAGATAAGTCACCTATACGTATATTTTCCTTTTTCAAAAAAGAGTCATATAAACTTACAATAATTTTCAAAATTCTTATATTATAGACAATTTTAGACAAATATTGTAAGATAATAAATGGAACAGTAGTATGAGTAATAAAATATGTGCAGAATGATCAAAAAAATTAAATATAAGTAAAACTAATTTTAATATATTTTTCTCTTTCTGGTGCACCAACTCTTGATAGGGTTTCTAATCTTACGCTCAATGAAGTCACAACGAGCCGCAATATGTATTTTTTTTCCTATATTATGTTTCATTGACGAATTTCCGCACAGCCGCTGGGGGCGGTCCCCTGAGGTCCCGCAAACCAGGGGGCCCCACACGACAATAAACAAATATACTCGTATGTAATAAATTTTATTTTATATTTATTTTTTTTTACACCGACTGAAACAACCAAAAATAATTTGGGGCTCCAATTCTTCTTCCAGTAATTGTATTTTTAAATTATTTTTATATTCCGTGTTCGTAATTTGTTTAGCTTTTCTAAAAAAATAATTCTTTTTGGCGTTAACTAGCTTTTGTAACATTTTTTGTTTATTAAGTTTTCCTTTGTCATTTTCTTTGCGATTTTAAAATTATAATATGTAGTCTATTTTTTCAAAATTTGCTACCCGGGAAGGCGACCTCTAGTATACGACTATTTTTTCGATAGGGCGATAGGGCCCCGGAATTGATTAACTTCTCGGGCTCCTTAAACGTTAAATCCGCCACTGCTATTCCTGATAGTTACTCATTCAAGTACTAACTGCTCGTAACGTAACTTAACGTAACGTAAGAAGTGGGAGTTGATGCATGGCATAAAAAAATGTGTGCCTCGTAAAAACAATTAGGTCCTGTTGGCGTTTCAGCGCTGCCATTGCCTAGTTCTTAGTTAACTCGCCGATCAGCAAGATTGAATCCATTAAAGTTTAAATAAGTATCTTCAATACTTGTGATTTTTTATATCAATTTACCAAATTTGTGGCATAACTACTACTTAATAAAATCAAAAGTAAATGACTTTTTCAGATAATTATAAATGTTAATTATTTTTTTCTAATTATAATATTTACAATATGTGTTTTATTTTAAAATATATTATTTATTTTAATAATTTTATTAAAATATTTAATATGTTAAAATTTATAATCAAGTACAGTTTACATACATGCGTCCCGGCTCAAAAATTCATCGTATGGGTCCATCATTATTACATTTTCAACGGATTCGGTTCAAACATGCACACAAGAAAAGCATAATTTTCTTATAAGTTTCGTTCCAAAACTCAACATACAGGACTATTTATGATGTACATTTCTTTATATAACTAATGTTTAAATAAGTTCCTTGTTTGATTCGGACTTACGTCTTGTTTTTTTCATATATAACACGCGATTAGCCCAAGGCCTACGTGACGAATTTAACGTATGTCGTTTGTTAGGTAGCTTTTTATTAAATTTTGAAATCATTGTATAAAAGAAAGATTATTTTTTATATTGTATCTCAATAAATTTTGTTTCTTTAACAGTGTATTCGAATTTTGTAATATAATATTGAATTATTTCTTTTAACAGAGACTTGAAACTTTAAACATAGCTCAGAAGTAGATGACAATGCAATATTAATTAATGATATTAAAAATATTAAATTAAAGTTAATTAATTAACTTAATACATTCTAATTCTAATAATATAATTTCCGGCACTAGTAAATACTAATTATCTATTTAAAATACTGACATCGTATAATAAATATTGACCAACTATTAAAAGCACTGACTTTTAAAATAATTTTTTTATAATATTATATAATTGACTAATCTATTTAAAATGCTAGTCAAAAATGTTTTAAAATATTGGCCAAAATAATATAAACCTGAAAAATACATTCTGTGTTATATTAAATTAATTTATTTACTTTAAAATATAGCGTGAGATTTAGATGATAACATCATGAGTAACAATACAATTGTCGATATAAAATTTTGTTCAAAAGAAACACGTAATACACCCGTAAAATATGTAAGGACATTGGAAAAGAATGTATATGTTTTATATTATTCAAACTTTAAAAGTTCTTGTTCTGATTGTAAGTATTATATAGATATAAATACGTTTATTTATCTCATATATGTATAAACAACCGCTATGCATAAGATATTTAATACTTTCATCTCACTTAGCGACCTTAAATTCCAATACTCTGTATTTATTCATTATAAGTCAGTATATGTATGTGTATTTCAACTTACACAATATTATCTGTCTCTGTACGAGAGATATGGAAATTCTTTACTTATGTATAATATTTTATATATGAATTTTTAATATTTTTGTTTTGATAAAGATTGTTATTAATTTAATTGTTAAAAGTTACTATTATACATATTAAGGTCCGATAGCATAAATTTTTAATATAACACTGGCACTAAAAATATGAAGCATGTTTTTGATAAAATAGTATATTATGTTACGAGGAGTAGAAAGCGATGATTATTATGTTGATAATTTATTTAGGCACTAAGAAAAACTTTTATGAAAATTTGATTAAAATCGGTTAAATAAAATAGTCATAATAAATTTTTAAAAATTTTACTAAGTAATTTTTTTCTCGGAAAGTTGGCAACATTGTATTTTGTTAAAATTACATAAATTATATGAAGGAGAATCTTTTGTGAAAATTTGAGTAAAATCGGTTGAATAACATGGCGATAATAAAATTTTTAAAACTTTAGTAATTTTTTTCTCGGAAAGTTGGCAACATTAGATATTAATAAAATTATGTAATTAATGGGAGCATTAGGAAAATCTTTTCTGAAAAATTGATCTCAAAATCAGATAAATAACGTAGCCAATGTGAATTTTTAAAAATTTTAGTAATTTTTTTCTCGGAAAGTTGGCATCACTGGAAAAAACCAAAACCACATGACCATTTTGGGCACTAGACAAATTTATCCCGAAAATTTCATTAAAATTGGTTGAACCGTCTAGGAGGAGTTGCGGCCACAAAATTTTGACTTACGACCGAGCGAGCGAGCGAGCGAGCTGACGACGCACATCCATACACCCACATAAACTAAGTTCAGATTCGTCATCTAGAGGCTATATGAAGGATTTCTATACAATTTTTTTTTGTTTTTTTGAAAATGTTACAGACACCGTACCACGCTATACCACTTTTTCCTTGCAGTCAAAGTGGTAAAAAGAGACATATACGATTTTTTTCTTCAAGTATTCTAAACGATACTAAACCAAGTAACTTTAATAACACTTATAGAATAGTATGTATATATTATTTATATTTATTACGTGATTTGTAAGAATTAATCGTTCTTTGGTCAAATATAATTTTTTTGACAAATTTAGAGGTATAAAACATTTCTTGCACTTTTTCAATAATTCAAATTCAAGCGAAAATAAACTTTATATGAAAATATACTTTGTATATATGTTACCATAATATTATCTATTACAACAAGAATAATTAATCTCTATAACAAAACAAATCTGACTTAATGAATAGACATTTACTTAAATTCAATGCATATGAAAATAGAAAATATCATTTTGGACTCCCGCCGTATCAAGTATCTCTAATGAATGTTGTACACTTCTTTAATGGCTAACAATTTTTCATTTTGATCTAACATCTAACGCAGTGGTTCCTAATCAGAGGTACATTAACCCTCTGTAAATATGTAAACGTTTTTCAAGAGGTATGCAAATTTTAACATGTAAACATTTTTAATATACATTATTTAAAAAAATCCTAAAATGAAGATTTAATTCTAATGTTAATTTTTTCTTTAAAGCCTGTTTATCTGTGTTAAGTTACGAGTATATGAACCAACAAAACAAGATACTCATATTTGTTTCATTAATAAAATTCAAAGCAAAATAAATAACAGAAAGTTTATCTTTTTAAAATAATTTTGCCGTATACCTGAATTCGCGTGACAACATTTGACTATTGTCAATTTTGTTCATTTTAAAAAAAATATATGTGCTGCCGAATTTATTTGGTTATACTGTACATAAATTTTATTTTTATTAATTTTGACAATATTACAGACACCGTACCAATAATCACTTTACCTGTTAGTCGAAAATGGTAAAAACAAAGACACAAAACAGATTAAATTACATGCGTGGTTTCTTTATCTAAGCTGGTTTTGTAGTCTTTATGTTTAAAACTAGAATAAACTTTTAGTTTCATGTTTATTTAGAAAAAAATATATTTTATTTATATAAACATTTTATTTATGCTTGAAAATTAGTGTTGCGGATACTATAATATTATAAAGATAATTAGATAAAGATTCTTTTGATGGATGTACATAGTTGATATTAATTTTATAAAGGATATGTTAGTAGAAAAATATTAAGAACCACTGATCTATCCCTCTAGATCTAGAATTAATCTAGCCTAGATTTGAACAGGGTTAACGAAAAAACGAATAGAACAAAAATGGAACAGGATTTAAAGATATATTATTCTTTTTTAAGTGCGTTCACTACATGATTTTATATCAGTTAAGTCATTTGTATTATTTAAAAAGTAGTTCAAATGTTACATTTAATTTGTACGTAGATCTTCTTTTGTCTTTCTGTTTTTGTAGATAAGCGTACCCCTTAACTGATAGACAAATAGATTATACTGCGGGAATGTTACGTTAGAGGTTTTTTTCAATATTTTAATATGATTTTGACATTTTGAAAAAAGTGAAATTTGATAAATTATTTTGTTACCTAGCAACTTGTTTGTATCATTTTTCCTGATGAAGACGGACGTTGTGTTTATCGAAACGTCGATAATTAATAAAAATTAATACAGAACTTAAACAAAAAGTTGTTTTATTTTTATTTCTGTTATTGTTATTCAAAGAGTTAAAAATTTAACGCATATACTAAATATTATCGTTTAACTTGTTTTAAAAATAACACCTTTTTAATTATTCTTTAATTATTATTAATATAAATTATTTAATTATGTCCTTTATTCGTAATTGGTAGAGAAATATTTAAAATTTTCAAGTACGTAAATAAGAATCTGTAAATTTAATAAGCTGAAATTACATCAAGTTAGAAACATCAGCCACTAATGATAGAAAACATTAACATTTATTGGTAGTACCGTAAACGTAATGTAAAAACTTAAATGTACACGCAGTATTTAAATTTAATCTATACTCCTTCTTCATTAGACTCCGAGAAATACTATAGCATGTTTTCAAAGTTAGTATAATATTTTTAGTGTTTTAGCGTTTTAGAAAATATGTAACATAATAATGTCTACATCGATTGATTATAATGGAATTATTAATTTTTTTTTTACTTATTCGGGCAAGAAAAAATGTAAATAGTTTTAAAACTGTACAAAATGACATGTAATAATTATTTTATATATTTCTGTTTTAAATAAAATATCATAAATATGAGTAATATTTGAAAAATTTGTAATGTAATATAAAAAAAAATACAAAACAATTATCAGTTGTTTCGTTTTCTTTAAATATATTAAATATTATAATAAATAAAATATCCAAATAATATTAATGAAGTAAGTTGTTTGATATTTATAAACTTAATAATATGCTTAATATTGCAAAAATATATATAATAATAAATAAATAATATAAATACAATTATTAAATTATTGATTTTTAAAATAAACCATTTTTGTTTTGAAAGTTATGGATTGAGTTAGATTAGATGATGTACTCGTAATTTAAAATAATTGTATCATCATTAATTATAAATTTTTATAAATTAAAAATATAAGCAATACATATCTGCCCAACTACGTTAACCACTAGTTAGAGACCCGTCTCCTCTCTATATCTAGTCTGTGATTAGATTATACTATTCTTTGTAAAATATCAAATATAGAATATATTTAGCATTTTTGTAATATATGTTTTAAAGTTTTTTAATTTTTAGTAAATTTGGAATCGAACAATCTTTGAATAATTTAAGAAAATATTAAATATGAAAAGATGTATCGATATATTACATTGGAATGAAAAAAATATACTTATAGCATCCAAAAAACGTCGGGTACTTTATTATAAAAATGGTTAAATAATATTTAATTTGACAGTCTTAAAATAAAAGTTTATCTTTCTTTAGGGAAGTTTATAAATGAAAAGAATGCAAAATTCTTCGAAGCAATATAACAGCATGTACATATAGGCATTGATTTTGTATTTAACGTTATTGTTTATGGATGTGATATTCTATTCAATTAGTCAATGATTTGTTAAAAGTAAAATACGATTTGGTATAGTAAACGCTGTCTGTATAGATGTGCAAATGCAAACCTTGTTGCAATTTGAATGCGAACTTACACTTCTTACAAATTTATACATTTGCGCTGTGCTGCGCTGCATAAAACCAAACAAACAGAAAAGATACGTATTTTATATCTCCGGTCATAGATGTCGTGAAACTACTAAAATTACATTTAGTTACAAAGTCATAAGCATAGACAAGGAGAGTAATACACAATAATAGACGACGCAAATTTTTTTATTGAAAAGTAACACTAAGTGACAGAATAATTAATGCTAAAAAATTTATTAACTTAAATGCAGAAAAGATTTGAGAGCGTAATTATGAGATTTACCATGTGTTAAAATTTGTCGGCACGACTACTAGTTACAAATTTGATAAGATTTTTAAAAATAATAACTTCAGACTACTAAACAAATATGTAACATGTACTGTCAAAAATGCCTTTAATTTTATTATAAGAATTTTTCAATATTAAATTTTGAATGTGCCATCTAGTTGTACTAGATTGTCTATGATCTCAAACGACGGCCATCGTTAAAATACGCACTATAGTACATTTAATTTACATTGAAAGAACATTTTATATTTCATAGTGTGTCGACAATGATATACATTTGTGTAGCGTTCAAAAAAGCCTGTACCTAATCGCTTCAAAAAATAAACTAGATTTTTAAATTAATAAAAAACGGTGAAAAATTCTTGTCACTTTGAAACAACCCCCGCTGGGATATAACCCGAAAGGTTATCGACGATATATATATATATATATATATGTATATATATATATATATATATATATATATATATATATATATAATTAATAGGTACCTTATTGAATATGCCATATCTATGAATTGAAATTCTTTATCTAGTATATATGTATATACGTTTGAATTTTTACGCTCTCTTAGTAAATTTAGTCGAAAATTTTTTTGTATACACATGTTGTCAAAGTTTGACAATTTTTTAAGTCAAAAACATTTTTTTCTGCGGGGTGTGGTGGAGAGTGGAATAGTTCAAATGGTCCATTATATTGCATAACCTTAAAGATGAAACTTCAAATTTTTTCGGACGCAAAAATTCATTTAATTTCGTTCAAAATCGGCAGAGTTATACCAATTTGAAGAAGCAGTAATTTTTCAGATTTTTTGAGTAGCGCGTTTTTTTTGCCGAGCATATATATTCAATTTTTCGGAAAGAATTAATGAAAAATATTTTTTATTATTTACTTTATGGACAAGTTTGATAAACCATAAATGAATAACTATTAATTTTTTATAAATATATGTATTTTAAATTATATATGATTCTGGTAAGTGGTTTTTTAATTTTGATTCTATTATGAAAAATAATTTCCGATTTGTAGATATTTAATTACAAAATTAACTTCATTTTAACATTTGCTAATACAACTAATTTTATATGTGTTCTGAAAAAATACTAAACGTTGGTTTGGAATATTTTGAATAATTTAAAAAAAAAAAAATTTAATATAATGGAAAATAATTTCTGTAATCTAATTATTAGATTATAGTAATATTCAACGAGTATATAATGATAGTTATTAATTATGAATAAACAAATCTGAATTTTAAAATCATATACGTAATAATAATTCAATAAAATAAATTAAATATAATAAATAAAATTATACTTTATTGTGACAAAATCAAGTAAAAAAATAGCAAAAGTCATTAATTTAATTGGAATTTTATTGGAATTTCTATTCTATTCTCGATTTTCGGGTGTTTTAGTTCATTTGTTTAGTCCAGCTCTAATGACAGACACGTTGTCTTAAAACCGATATTAGTTAAAACCAATTTGAAAATCAAGCTCAAAATTACTAAATAAATAATTCTGTAGATTAGACAAAAATATCAATTAAATTTAAATATTATTATTCTAGATTAAAATAAATTAAGCATTTTGACAAACATATAATCAGCTAATCAGTCAGATATTTAATATTTCTTCTATTTTCAAAAGCGTCATCGTATAGTTCATCACTATACCGCACTAGTTCAATGGCGGCGCAGTCATCACATTTCAAACGTCAGACAAACCATGCTGGTTGTATACCCGTGATACAACTCTCGTGTCAGTTCTGTTCGAAACTCGTTGGTAGGAAGGTGTGTGTGCTGTAACTGCGTTTGTCGTAATCATATAAATTGTAAACCAACAGGTGTTTTTTTTCTCTGGATACACGCCAACGTTTCTCCATTTCTAAACTTTGGATTTTTCGTTAGCAATTGTCGAACTATTGCACGTTTGTTTTGTGTTTTAATTGGCATTTTTGGTGACCTGTGAGTGATTTGAGACAGATTATGATTATTTCTAACGAAGATTCTGTGAGTGAACGGTCATCATCGTAATTAAGTTGTGCTGGTTTTTTTCTGTTTTGTTTTGTGGATTATTTTATGGATATTCTTCGGATTCCAGCGATATAATTGTTTTGTTTTTTTGTTCGACTTGTATTTTAAGGTAAGATTATAAATTATATTTGTTATTGAAGTTACCTAAGTTAACCTATTTGTTTATTGATTACCTGTGTTCTTCAAAGTTTATGAAATAGATAAATCAATATTTACTGTAACAGTAATTTATGTTTGACTCTTATGTTATTTGCTTATTTTGAAATATTTTTGATTTCAAAGATGAAGTAACCAAAGTGATTTAAATAAATTTGTTGTTGTATTAATTGACCTCTGAAAAGAATTTAATAACAGGTGAACTTATATATTATTTTAAATAGAAAAATATTTTTAATTGAAATTTGGTTTATTTTCGCACAAAAAAAGGAAATTTCATTTGTTGAAAACGTAAACATTTAGCCAAATTTTACCAAATAAACAAATGCTTTTTTGTAAGAAACAAGGGAGAAACCACTTTGCAAATGTGCAAATTAATTACATTTTTTAAAAAAAATGTAAAATCGACGAAATATCATTTAGAAATTTCAAATCATGTTTAAAATTTTAACAATGTTTACAAAATTTGAGGAAGTGGTTTCCCCCTCGGAAAGTAATTAAATTAATTTTTCTACAAGAACAGTAGTTCAGTTCATCACGATAATTTTGTAAGTTAATTATTTATTGTATTGTAAAGGATATAATGTTTTTTTATTTTGTAGGTTTTATTTAATAGTTAATTTAATCAATTTTTCGGAAAGAATTAATGGATATTATTTACCTTATAAACTAATTCGATAAATCATAAATGAATAACTATTATTATTTTTTCTTAACATATATTTTAAATATGTGATGCTAGTAAGTAATTTTTTAATTTCGATTCTATATGAGAAATGTTTTCCGATTTAGTTATGTAATTACAAAATTAATTTCATTTTAACTTTTGCTAATACAACTTATGTTTTGTGTGTGTTATGAAAAAATATTAAACTAAACGTTGGTCTGGAATATTTATAAAATTATTTTGAGAAAAAAATCTATTTATCAATTTGCAGAAAACAAAATATTTTCGGTCATTATTTTTTTTAAACTTGTTAAAGAATAATATACTTATTTAAAAAGATGAATTACAGGAAGTATAATATTAAATTTATGTTAAGCAAGTATAAACTTCTTAAGTATTATGTGAGAAATATAAACATAATGACTAACTTTATAATTAGATTTAGACTAAATTCAGAAGCAAAATTCCGTGATGTGTAACTGTCTATTTGTAAAGCATTAAAAAGGATTTATATAAAATTAAATTATTACATGACAAGTATTACTTAAAATGGTCTCTAGGGAACTTTTAGAAAGGGTTAAGACGAAGATAATTTTTAATATTATTGAATTACTACAATGTAAAACTTACAAATGATAAAATATAATAATTAGAAAAATACACTTTATAGTTTAAAAAAAAACGGAAATATTTAACGACTCGAAACACCGAGTTTTAAAAAAGAATACAGAACTTTAACGTAAAAGCATTTTAATTTTTCTTTTTTTAAGTCAAATTGAACTAAATTTTAATATATTAATTTCTTCTTATACAGGAGTATAGGTCACGTGTTTCTACGGATGAAATATCAATTTTTTTATTAGGGATTATGGTGGTGCATATATATATTTTGTCATGTTTCAAAAATATTTGATCATTTATTTCACAATAATTTCAACGTACAACACAGAATATACTATTGAAAAGAAAATTTAAATAGAACTGAAATTTATTTAATAATATATTATTCATTGAGATTGCGCTAACGGTAATTTTTCATTGGCGTGAGTAATAAATAGCATATATATAATGAATATATTATTTAACGAAAGTAGAAAAAAATAATTTGTAATTAAGAAAATTTTTACTGAATCTTTTAATATATTAATATGTTTATCAAATGTTTTTTTATCACTGTAATTACAATTTAATCTAAATTTGAAAGACAGAAATTACATTACGATGTTGAAAATATCTAAAAATATCTAAAAATATTTTTCCATGCACATGTATAAACACTGTCATACTTACATTTATGGTACTTAATTCGATAAAAAAAATCCAGTCTGGTAACGTAGGTATAATGATCAGGCCCGACTTCAAATTTAGGCCCCGAAAACTTAAAAAATATGTGCCGGAAATTTAAACTTGTCCCGAGCGTTTTTTGTGCTTCGATATAAGAACACGCCAGGACCGTATACCGTATTTTAGCCGAATCACGAGAATTTACAGTCTGTTAATAAGAAAATGCCTAATTTTTGGCCGCGAGTTCTTTTACGAAAAATAACGCAACAGAACCGAACGCTTGTGTTTTGTTCGGTAAGAATGCTGATCATCTTTTGTTTTTTTTTGTCTTCATTCGACTGTTTTTTCGATGATCATCAGCTTTATAGCCATTGGCCAGTGTAAGTCAGCAATTTTTGTGGGTCTAAATGGAAGTGTGCTGACTTGAAGGCAACCCGGCTCCCGTAAGAATTAGATTCGGAATTTTTTATTGAACATTAATATTACTTTATTTATTTTTTATCATTCGGTTATTGCTTATGTTTTATTATTGTTGTACACTGTTAGAAATAGTGCCATAAAGTTTCATGTAATTTTTACATAATTTGAAGAACACATTAAAAGTTATTACTTGACATATTTTACATATGATATTTTATAATACTGTTATTATTTTTCTAATTACTATAGTAACAGTAACTTAGTTGAAAATATCAGTCTTGTGCCTGAGGAAACCATTTATACAATCTGGTGTACAAATTAATAAAAATCTTATTAAAAATCATGGTAAAATCAATTTAAGATAAAATAAAACGACTTTAGGTTTAAGTTCTTCATCTTCATCAGGAAAACTGATACAAATGACATTTAAATAACAGAACATAGAAACTAGTTACTAGGTAACAAATAAGTAATTAAGATCGTAAACATTTTATTTTTTAATTCTTTGAATAACAATAAACAGGAAATAAAAATTAAGTTAAGATTAAATTGTGTATTAATATTTATTTATAATTTACGTTTCGACGAACTCAACGTCCATCTTCTTCAGGAAAACTGATACAAATGACATTTACAATAAATAACAGAACATAGAAACAAGTTACTATGTAATAAATAAGTACCTAGATCATAAAAATTTTATAATTTTTTAATTAATGGAAGTCAAATTTTATTTAAATCGCACTGATTGGTGATTGACGTTATTTTTTTCTTTTTACTATGTCAATTAAAGATATTCTTAAAATCATATAATCTCTAGTAAAATCTGTAAAATCAACGAAAAATTATTACAATCTCAAAAATCTTACATAAAATTTGTACAATCTGATGTAGAAAATTTGAGTAAGTGGTTTTTCGCTTGTGCCGTTTATTATATATTATAACTACATTGTTTTGTTTTTGAGTTATAAAACAGACAGACAGATAGACATCTTTACATTTTCAATTTTCATACCAAGTTATTGTGACTGTATAATATAATTTTAATTAAATTTTTTATTTTGTATTTATACAATGTTTTATTTAAATTGCTAGTATAATTTTATAAGCGAAAATTGAAATAAAAGTAAAAAAAAATATATAAATTAACCGACAATATATTACAGAAAGTTTTAATTAAATAAAAATGATCAATAATGACTTTAATTTGCTTTCGGTTTTTGATGCATTTAATCGTAATGATTTTGAAACCGTTAAAGTACTGTTTAATAATTGTTCGTAACAATTCTTGCAGAAAAAAAATGAAAGCGGACTTATTTTCTTGTAATTAACTCCGTCTTTGAAAATTACATAATAAAAGAGCAAATTTGTTGTACATTATTCGTATAGCTGACTGCATCATTCTAACTATTAGAAAATATTATTTTAGCTGTATTTAATAATTATTTCATGCTTTTTAACTATAATCAAAAGTTTTGAATTTTATTTTATTTTTTTTTATTTTATTTTAATTTATTTTATTTTGTTTTATTTTAGAGTATTTTTATAAAATCTGTTGGCTTTGAAATAAATGTTTAGTTCAGTATATTAGCGGTATATTTTAGAGTCATTTTGATAATTTAAATATCTGTTTCGTATTTTTTTTTCTAATTTTTATACAAAATATTAAGAAACAAATTAGGAATTTATATATGTTAAATTTCATATTAATATATGTAGAAAATATTTTTTAAAAATTGATATCAATTTCATATGTTATATTATGAAAACTACATGTGATTCAACTAAATTAAGCAGCTGATTAATATTTTTTTTGACAATAACTAAAATATATATTTCAATAACAATTTTTGTTAATTTGTGTCTAATTTTCAGTTTCAGTAATTTGCGTGTAAGTTTTTGTTTTCTAAAATTATCATAAATGTTTACACAAAATGCGTATTCTATAAAAAAATGTCTAACTTATAACTATTGGTAAGCTAATAACGGTTCTAAAAATTACAAGTTACTGATTACATATCTGTGAGACTCATAAAAGTCTGAACTAAAACATTAATAATATCATTTCTATAAACAGATAATTCTGTTAATTATCATAAAAGTTTACAAAAGTCGAATATCCTGTATAAAAATTTGTAACTTATTAAAATTTGTAAGTTAATAACTGTTCTAAAACTTACAAGTTACTGGTAACCCATTAAAATCTGTTCTAGAACATTAAATAATATCTCTTCAGCACAGATGAGTCTTCTTTGTAACCCAGTGCGGCAGCAAAATCCGATAATTTTCAAAGCTAAACGATGCATCGCATCTAGATGGCTACGAACTGAAACATTGGCGCCAATTTTCTCTCATACCCCCCCGCACAGATCACCGAACTTATATTCCTACTTGATTCCGTAGACACGACAAACATGGGTAACGGTTGATCTAATTCTGGTGAAGAGCCGTCCGTGTTAATGGTTAACTAATCTGTGTGTTTGGCGTAATACGGAATAAAAATTGGAAAGAATTTTATTCTCGTGTTGCGACTGCGAGAGTGAACTTTTTAAATGCTCGCGCTTGCGAAAGACATGAACGATGAGTTGTTCTCTCACTGACTTTTGACGATTTGTTTTTCCTTTTTAATTTTATTGTATTATTAATTGTTAGATTTGGTGAAGATGGAATGACGTGATTGCAAGATGCGATGTGGTAATAACAGTACATTTTTTCTTGTGTTACTTAATATCTTAGTAATAAGATAGTTCTATAGTCATTTAAGTTGAGATATTGGAATATTAATTTCCTATTTAAGTTGTAATGTATAAGAATGTTTTCAATTAAAACAGATACAATTTTGGTTAGATGAGACAAAATTTTCTACTACTTATTCAAAAAAGGTAAAATAGCTATTTTATTCAATTCGAAATAGTTGACTAAATTTTAGATGATTTATCTATTTAATTAGATAATATTTTCTATAATATAAAAGACATAGTGAAATTACAATTCGTGTTGTCAGTAAAATTACTTATAATAATAACATAAAATCTACGCTACATAAATTAAACAAAACTTAACTTTAAGGTTTGTACAGTGGGTGATCGATTAACGAACAATTCGGACTGCGTGCAATGGGGTCGTTGCGCTCACTTTTTTAATTTTTTTAATGAAAAATATATATTTAGACAATTACATATATATAGATATTAATGTTAAATTATTTGTATTTAATTAGAAAAAAATTATTGAAGTCGAAGGTCAAATTCAAATTTTGAAATTTGTGACGTCATCCATTCTACAGTACCATCTTGTGGCTAAATCAAAAACTAGTCGATTCTATTAGCAATGTCAAAAACATATACGTAGGCTAACGCCTCCGATACCAATAATAATAATATATATAATAATAAAAAAAATATGTAATTATAATAATAATAATAAAATGTATAATAATAATAAAATATATAATAATAATAATAAAATATATATAATGTGCACTATTACATTATTAATATCAAGTGCACTTTTAACAAAAGCAACACTCTACCAGTAGCTGTCATTTGACATTTCTAATAACTTGTGTGCGATAGAAAGAGATAAAAACAAATATCTGACAATAGGTTGTCCTTGTCTAATCAGAAAAAGTTGACGTCATAAGCTTTGTGGAGATTCTGTGGCGCGTAAAAAACGCTATTTTTCCTATTTTTTTTAAAAAATACTGTAATCGTTTTTGAATTAAAAAAATGTGTTTTGGCCTTGTTTTTATATAATGTTTTAATATTTATTATTGAAAATAGTAAATTTGATTGAGCGCAACGACCCCATTCGGACAACAAACAATTTGACGAAAGATTTTTGTTTTCGGACAACAAACATATTTTCGGATAACGAACTTTTCTGAACCCCTTATAAAAAAATAAATTAAAATAAAAATATTAGAAAATCAGGCAATATTATGTGGATGATCGGTTAACGAACATAGTCTTGGAACTGATTATGTTCGTAAACCGATCACTCACTGTACTAAATTAAGTTTTCATAACATTGAAAATTTTATATTTTTACTTAAACAATAGGAAATTGCGTAAAACTAATATTACATGTTAAATCCCTGCTTGTAAATTATATAAAATGTGTTTTTAAATACGAAATTTAAGTTAATAATAATGTTAAATTTTATAATTTAATATTATTGTTGTATTAGTATATAAAACAAAATGAAAGCCCACTCCGAGTTTAACTCCAATAAAATACTTCAACTCTGTAACTTTGTCGATTGCATATTATTCCTGACTTCTATAATGAAACTGTATGCTTGAAATTCTCTACCATATTTTATTTAAAAATTGCAGTAACAAAAAATAATATCTTTTTTACAAATCGAAAATAAATTATTAATAATATATTGTATAGATTGAATATTGTAATTCAATTCGAACAATTTATTTAAAATTAATATAATATCGAATTATCTCTGCTTATTTCAATAAAAATCTATGTTTTAAACAGATTTGTGATAAAATTCTTATATAAATGTGTAAAATTTACTTTTCCATTATAACATATAGTATATTGTTATGGTAAAAGAATTGATTTTCAATTATTATTGAAAATTATCTTTCAATAATGTTACATATACGTACATGATACTTATTATTTATTACGGTGTAGGTATTGTTACCCGATAATCACTTGTTATTATATCAATTTACTAAACAACAAACGAAAGTAAATGGAATATAAACAAATTGACAATTTATTTGTTTTTATTTGTTACACTGTTTTTACTGCATTTTGGTCAATTTTTATGAAATTGTACTGCAAATTGCTTTTTTTTTGTAAACAAGAAAACAGAAAATTTATATTTTCTAGTATACTGTACACTTTATAGTACTAAAACCATAATAGGGTATATTATATAAAAATTGTTTTGTTTTGGTAAGCAGATCTGCAGTGGATTCTGGATACTGTTCCTCAAAATAATATATTTTATTAGTTTTCTTCAATTATTGAAAAATTTGTCATAAGAAAAATATAATCGGATAGATGTATATTTTTTATTAAAAAAAAAACATTTTGAAATTATAGAGGCCATACGCACTAGCGTAGATGAACGCTAGCAAACCGACACGTATTCAATTGTATATAGACCTTATAACTGTGATTATAAGGTCTATATATTTTATGTTTCGCATGAGCAGAAAATTATTTATTTTGGTATGATTAAAAATATATATTATATATCTTGAATCTCGTATAAAACGGTTTTCCTAGTACTATAAATAATTATTATATCGTATATTAATTTTATTATTTATTTTCTAAATAAATTCAAAACATTTTATAAATTTTAACGCTAGTTGCCAGTAAACAATAGTAATTTAAACAAGCAATTTTACAATAATTTAAAATTCTAATTAAAATTATGTGAGAATGAAATATTATACATATAAATTTTGACGTAATTCTTATTACATATTAATAAGATTTCGCATTGTTAAAAAGTAGGTTTATTGCATTATAAAAAAAAAAGAATTACAAATTATATTTTAATTATATGACCGAAATAATTTTTAAAATTAGATTGTTAAGAGAATAATAGGGTAATTAAGCATTTACATGGATATTTACGCAATAATTCGGAAAAGTATTTTTATTCTACACAAATTTGCAACGAAATTGGTTCATTCAATTGTTTTAAAAGCGTTAAATATGAAAATTTTATTAAATAATTGAAAATGTTATGGTGATCAATAATTTCCATTGATTGAAAAAATTAATATTAGCCAGGTATGATGTCGCCTACAAGGTATTTTTGTTCTAACAAAAAATATTTTCATATAATTTGGTAGTTCTTTTCTATAACTTCTTGAATAGGGGTATTATATTATTAAACGATTTGTTTATTTGAGTTTAAATAAAATTGTTATTTCTATAACAAAAAGGCTTTAGGATTAAGTTCTGTTTATATTTTAATAAAAAGTCAACGATTCTACATTATTATAATCAGGATAAAAATAACACAAATAATACTCATATATACAGTAAATAAACAGAACGTGGAAACAAGTTACTAGATAACAAAATAAGGAACTATATTATAAAATTTATAAATTATTAATTATGGAAGCCAAATTTTATTGAAATCAGTGCCTTTATACTGATGTTTTTCCAGATGGTGATGTACGTCGAGTACGTCGAAACATCGATTTTTTATTAATATATTAACAGAACTTAATCCTAAAGTCTTTTTGTTTTTTATTGTGAGTTCTGAAAGATTTTTTATTTTGTTATTTCTAATTAAATTAAGACGTATAATTAAAAACTGCATGACAAATCATCGAACGAGCAAAATTATAGATATATACAGCAAACTAAAAAAGTATTTAATTATTAAATTAGCTTAGATCAATCAACTTTACGTAATTATTTACTTACATCTAATAATATTAGAAGGCTAAATTCATCACACAGTTTTTTTTTTAAATATTTGCTACATTGTTTGTCAATTCAATGTCACTGTTTATAAAAACTTGAACTAAATTAAATAAAAATAAATATAATAAATAAAATATAATTTGAAATGTTAATGAAAACATAATAATAATGAAATTTTTGTGACCTTTTGTATAAAATAGCTTCCTTAAATTTCTATATCTGTAATGTCAAAGAGAAATAAAAAATAGAATTTTAGGTAGGAATAATTAAAAATTATAAATGAAATAATTTTTAAAAAACAAATTAAGAAAAAGATAATCTAGGATAAATTGAAGTAAGTTATAAAGTTGTAATTATATTATTTCTTTACACTATAATTTAAATGAAAAATAAATATCGAATAAAAACTAAGTCTCTATTATAGAAAAACTAATAAAATATAAAACCATATTTTTTTTATAGATGAAGACATCAATTTAGAGAAAAATAATTATATATCCCATCAATATTATTTCTAGACAAATACTTTTAAATAAATTAAAAAATTAAATTATTTTAACAAAAAAACTATAAACATAGACTTTCGTTAAAATTTAAAAGTAAACAAAAAACATTAAAAAAAAAACTTCATTAACTTGAAACTTGTGCGTCTCCTGAAAAGTGAAACGTTTTTTTTTGTTGGTTTATTATTGAATAAACAAAACCAATAATTAATAGTCGACTAATTAAATATTAATCAGTAAATAAACTACTTTAATTTCATTCAGTCTTATTAAAAAGAGAATCGAAATCGGGGCTCTTATAATCCTTTCTATAATCGGAGCGATTTTTCAAAAGATTTACATTTCAGATAAGAGAAGGCATTAAGTAAAATTTTCCTATCGGCTCGAAGATTGACTCTTGCCAATAACGTAAAAAAATTCTCTTTGCAATTACTTGTATAATTACTTTGTGGAAGTCGTAAAAATCGAATATACTAGACTTCTCTAATGATTTGTTTCATTCAATTTACATTAAGCTAACTAATCGAAGTTTTACCGCGTGAGATATAATATATACTTAATTACTTCAGCTAGTATTCAGAGCATAACTTTATATACAATGTGTTCGAAAAACTTTTGCAGTAGCTACTATATAATATGTATTTACTAAAAGACTATTGTACAACTATTTACAGTAAAAAACAAAGAGTTAAAATTACATTAATGGAACTACTTTTGGCAGTTTTCTTAAAATCATCTGTTTCAAATGAAAATTAAAAGACATATAATTTTATTTCAGATGTACTTTAATAATAAAATGGAGTAGTTCTTTAACTTTTCGGGTTAATTTGGCAAATATTATAAAGAGGAATTCCTCAGTTAGGAGAAAATAAAATACAAATATTTGTTTTTAATTATTGAAATAGATATTTATTCAAAAATATATGTAAATAAGTTTTTATTAATTTTTTAACTCTTAAATGTGTATTAGATTTTAAAAATAATGTATATTTTCTCTTATGCAGTTAAAAATATTTAACTGTATTATTTGTTTTTTTTTTTAAAGTGTAATAATATTTGTAAAAATATAAAGTATCAAGTTGCAAAATTCCAAGATTTTTATATTTCATATCTTTTCAATTTGAAACATCGTATTTTTGTATGGAAAAGATTTTAGATTATAGACGTAGATTTTCATAATTTTGTTACCTGTGCGGTTTTATAATATTTGCACAAATAACAGTAGAAATAAAGTTATGAATGTATATAACTATATATATTTTGTAAATTGCTTTCAAAAATTTTACCCTTTTAGCGTACATTTACTACATTTTAAGTATCTTTTCTAAGAATTTATTAGTATTTCATGAATACCATTTATGTAATTATAAACAGGTAAATTTTTAATAAAAACTGAAATAAGTAGTTAAATAAATATATATGCAATTATTGCAAAAATTAATTTTATTTATAAAAAAAATCATTTTTATTTTACACATGCTAATGGAAACCTTTTATTTTCTCTTTGGAAATGTTATAAATTTAAAAAAAAATGATTTAAGATATTCTAAAAAAAGAAAAAAACATATTTTTTAAGTACAAATTTTTGTTCTGTCAAAGCATACGTAAAACTAATTCATATGTTAAAATAAAAAAGGCTTTATGATTAAGTTTTGTATATATTTTAATAAAAAAAAACAACATTTTAACATACCCTACATACATCATCAAGAAAAATGATATAAATAATACTGGTATTATACAGTAAATATACAGAATATAGGCAAATTTTATTTAAATTTGTGCTTTCACACTGATTGATGTTATCATTTTTTTATAAATTTCTATTGTTTCTTTTATCAATCTACTGGTAATATTGTTGGGTATTGCAATTATAATAGTGTCTTCAAATTTTAAATAATGAAGATTTTTTTAAAGCATGCGTTAAAAGGATTTTAATCAAATGACAATAAAATTTCAAAAAATGTTTAGTATTTTGCTCTGAAGTTTTGATTTTGAAAAGCAATGTCTTGTTTTGTCGCATAAAACCACATATAATTTTAATTTAAGAATATGTAAAAATTGTCTAGTATAATTATAAAATAATTAATGTTTTTTTTTTAAATTATAATTTAAAGAACATATTTATACATACATAAATACCTACATAATCACGCCATGTATCCATAAGGGTGTGGCACAAACTCTTTCCATTATACAGAAATTAGTTCTAACATTTCTATCCAGACAAGCAACTTTTGTTTCATCCACATTCTTAATGTCACTCATAAATGATTTTCTATTCCTACTACTTGAAAATATTCGGTCACGCAAAATTCTCAAATAGTATTATAAATTAATTATAAAAAAAGTGAAACTATAAGCAAGTAAGAATTTTTACAATCGCAGTTAACATTTAAATGAACTGTTTAAATAAACTAATTAACGATAATTATATTAATAAATTTGCAATGAATTTGCAATCATTAATTGAGCAAGATGTCAAACGATTACTTGTACATTTTCATTTTTTTTTTATTTTACTGAATAGTAATTACTGAATACCTAATCAAGCTAATAAATATCCTTCATTTATTTTTAAGAATAACTTAATTTCTCCCAAGAATATTTTAATACGCATGCTAAGTTATAAAATCTATTCGGAGAAAAGCAAATACTGAAATTAATTATAACCAATTATGGTTTAAATGACAATATAAATATGATTGGAATTTAGAAACTACGAAAGCGTTGCTAAGGTAACCGCTGGCTAATAAATAATTTTGCAACAATTGAAACACGTTATGTATCGATATCTATTTTAATATACCGGTTTGTTAAAAACGAAATCAATTTTGAGTCTAATTGTAAGTACGCATATAATACACACCCAATTTGGTTGTATATAGAAATATTTCTATGGGTATATGTTGAAATGTTATATTTATTTATACTGGTTTAATAAAAATCAATAGTTTTAATACATAAATAAGGATATCTACCATATTTGAACAGATATGTTATTTTTTGAGTTTTTCTAAATTTAAATATTTAATTTAATAAATATTTTTAAATAATATTATTTATTTATATTGTATTTTTAGTATTGAAAACACAGTTTCTTATACAGGGTGTAACAGAATAACTATTCCTAATATTCAGAAATGATAGAGTGCACTTAGAGAAACATTTTTTATTAATAAACTAGTGTCCGGAAATTTCTCGGTGCCAAGATACACTACTTATCGTTAAAAACAATCTTAATCAAAACATCAAAGAGTAGTTAAGTTAAGGAACATTTTATTAGAAATAATAGCGCATTAAACTTAATAAAAATTGTTCGAAGTTACGACCACCATTTTCGATACACAAGTTGTAACGATGTACAATCGACTGCCGAAAAAAAAAAAGAAAAAAAAATTTCCGGACACTAGTTTATTAATAAAAAATGTTTCTTTATGTGCCCTCTATCATTTTTGAAAATTAGGAATAGTTATTCTGCTACACCCTGTATATAACATATCTGAAATTAATTTATTTCAAATCAAGTTTAGGTAAATAAACGAACGAAATAGAATATTAAAACATACAAACAACTCGAAAATATATCTAATTATATTAGATATTTAATATGTAGTTGAAGTGATGTGATTGAAAGTGTTTTGCGTGAGCGAAAGTTTCCAAGAGGTAGGAATAGAAGAGCATGTATGAGAGGAATTATGAATGTGGATGAAGCTAAAGTTGGTTGTTTGGAGAAAACTGATTTCGCGATAGTGGAAAGAATTTGTGCCACAACCTTTTGGGTATATGGCGTGATTGTGTATGTATGTATATTAGATAAATATAGCAAACGTAATTGTCTACTCTTGCATTAGATGTTTCATCCGGAGCACATAAATTGCACACCGCCCTCAGAAATCCCAAATTTGAATAACGAAATTGCACACCGGTTTACCGTTGGACGACCCAAACGGATTGTCGGTTTATTACGGTCTTGAACTTTTACGCAGGTACTTTTTACAGTGAGCGTTCGTTTATTTTATAGCATATTTTTACGCCGGTCATCCGCCACTGTTGGCTTAGGGTAGGTTAGGTTATAGATTTTAGGAAAATTTGCGTGAAAAGATTCGCAAGCGTTATGTACCCATTTCATCTAATATCATTTTGAAGGCTTAAAATTATTTATTTTATATTAGAAAAGTTTAAAATAAGAATTAGAAAATACTAAAATATTAGAAAAGTCTACAGATTTTAGGTGTGGATTGTTGAGACTGTAGTGATTTTTCGTAGATTTTTACGGATTTTATACGTTATTTATAAAATTGTAGGGATTTCACTCGAGATTTTACATGATTTTAAAGAAATATTTAATTGATTTTATCATGATTTTAAAGGGCTTTAATATATATATATATATATACCAGATTGAACAAGTGATTTCCCATCGATATATTATTTACATTTATTGGCAGACAGAATTTATTTTGAAATAAAAAATAAAAGTATATTTTTTTACCAAAATAAAGTGAGAATTCGAGGCAATATTTCTTTATATTGGTCGAACATAAAAACATATTCACATAGGGTGTTTTAAAACTAGAAAACACTAGTTCGAATTTTTTGTTCCATATACCTTCAAATTCATCCGTTGGAATATAACTTGAAACATTGAACAAAAAACTTCTTGCCCGAAGTGTTCATTAAATCACCGAAGTGTAAACGTGCATGATGATGACGTAACTATAGTAACAAAAACATCAACAACGAAAATCAGAAGCATTGTCTCGTGGATGTTTCAGCATTGCGTTTATTGAAATCTCGGCATGTGGTGGCTCCCTTTGTGATCGGGCTGCAGCCGATGATGTTTCGGGTACTTTTCCAACCCTAGGGCACCGAATCTATCTGTGGTTGTTAGTTGTGCTAGTACAGTGGTTCTTAACCTTTTTTTTATATCTACATACTTCTTGATAAAGTAAACATCAGATTCATATACGTATTAGTCAAATTGTGTAATTGCAATATTTTTAAGAACATAAATTGTTTTTTATTTTGTATTTTAGTATATACTCGTTATTTCAAGATTTATAAAGATATATACAAATTAATTTGTCGATATTACAGTCACTTTGTAAAATATATATATTTTTTTAATTTATTCAAATGCGTGATTAGAAAATAAATATTTGATAAAAGTAATAAATATTATAAATGTTTGTTATAAAATTTACATATTTGCTAAATTAATAATTATTTAGTAAAAATAATAAACGCTCCATAAAAATACTAAATTCTACATTACATTGAGTTTCTGCAGATTAGAAATATTCATGATTTTACTAATGCAGAATAAGTTTTTTTTTTTCTAGAGGATAATCAAAGTTCTGTTAATCATGTTAGAACAAAATATTTAGTTCCTAATCTTTAAATATTATATTTTTCATATATTTACTATTAAGATTTACTTAAAACTTCGACGGACCCCCAAGGTGTTTAAGAATCACTGGTCTGTGCGTCTAGTAGGTTCTTACCTATCTGGTGGCCTGTCTGCTGCTGCAATTATGATTTAGTTCTGATTTCCAGGAAGGTGTGCTCGGAGATTTTTGTTATGCTTTATGGATGAGTGAACCTGTTGTAAATTAGGGTACAGTTTATATTATCTGAGTTTTGCAGTGGAACATTACTTGATTTTCAGATTGCGTTGGGTTTTTAAAGTGAAGGATTGAATTGTATTAAATTAGGAAATATTTTCCGGGGAATATTTGTTTGATTCTGGTAATTGAGATGATACTGTTATTTTTATATTTTAATATGTTTATTTTAAAATATATCTAATGAGGAATGGAAATTGTGGAGAAACAGGCTTCGTCAAATCATACCTATCATTAACACTGGATTCTAAGATACGAGAAAATGATTAGTTGTGTTTGTGTAATATCGATATTGGCTGTTATGCTTCTTAATAATGGATAAATTCTAGTATATTAAAAAATAAATAAATATTGAATGAAAAATATGGCTTGACAATAATGAGAAATTTTACAACAAAACTAGTAATATTAATATAGCAAGATAAAATAATCAATTCATTTAAAGATTTTGGTACTACTTATTGCAGCATAGATTGATTAAAATGGTTAATTTTAATTTATATAGAAGCAAACAATAAATCTGAAGAATATTTTGTTGTTTCCATAAATTTTTTGCTTATAGAACAAATATTTTGTCGTTTACTTATATTTTTTGTCATTAGAATACACATTTTTACCTGTATTTTCACCTCACTTTTTCGTGAAAAAGTGATTTTATCATTAACTTCAAAATAAGTTTTTGCTTCTGTTTTTTTATCAAATGTAAATAGTTTTTATATTTATGAATATTTTTTATTATATTTGCTATTATAAAATTTATATAAAATATTATAAATTGCTTAATAAATAATTTTAAGTGAACGTCAAAAGTACTTTTGGCAAAAATCACTTTTATAAATGAAGTGAGAATACAGACCCCTGAGAAGTTAGCAATAAAGTTCCAGCAATAAATCCTATACCTCGCCATACTAATGTTTTGCTTAATAACTAAAAAACTAATTAGCGGATTTTAATTCGGTTTGCAGCATTCATTAGTTTATATCTTTTTCTAGTTTTGTGTTAATTTTGTTTTACGAAATATTTATTAAAAATATTAAAAAAATGATTTTGAATAAAGTGCTCTGAAAATTTTACAATTTTTTCTAAATATTTATATTACCATTCAATATTTTTTAAATCTGTTCTAGCACAAAACTCGTACTTAATAAAAGCTATCAATTGATATATAACTCATTATAATTACGTTTTTAATTAATTAGAATTCGACGATTTAATTCCCTCGAAAATTAAACATTTATTGAAATACTTAAAATTTCTCAAATTTTTGTATGGACAAAAATTGTGTGAATACTAAATCATTTTACCTAGTTATGTTAAAAAAAATTATCAAAAAATCTTAATTAGATAAGAAGTTATTTAATAAAATTATATTTTTTTTTATAATTTCAAACTCCGTCAAATTAACATATGTATTGTTGAAATTTTGCATAGATAAAACTTGTATAAATAGAACGTAATATTATCTAATTATGGCAAAAAGAATTGTCAAATTATCTTGATTAGAAAAAGAGTTATATCATAAAATATAAGTCATTGCAATTTCACTATGTAGATAAGACTCTTAAATATATACACACATTTCGACAGCCGTTTTCAGTTCAGCAATAAATTGTTTTGTCTAATATAACTTAAAAACGAATTAATATTTTTTTTGTGATTTGAAGTAATCAATTGCTTACATCTTTCTCTAGTTTTGTGCTAATTTTATTTTACTAAATATTTATAAGAAATATTTATAAAATGACTTTAAATGATAAACTGATAATTTCAAACTCCATCAAATTAACATATTTCTAGTTGAAATTTTGCATAGATAGAGCTTGTATAGTTAGAACGTAATATTATCTAATTATGGCAAAAAGAATTGTCAAATTATCTTGATTAGAAATAGAGTTATATCATAAAATATAAGTCATTGCAATTTCACTTTGTAGATAAGACTCTTAAATATATACACACATTTCGACAGCCGTTTTCAGTTCAGCAATAAATTGTTTTGTCTAATATAACTTAAAAACGAATTAATATTTTTTTTTGTGATTTGAAGTAATCAATTGCTTACATCTTTCTCTAGTTTTGTGCTAATTTTATTTTACTAAATATTTATAAGAAATATTTATAAAATGACTTTAAATGATAAACTGATAATTTCAAACTCCATCAAATTAACATATTTCTAGTTGAAATTTTGCATAGATAGAGCTTGTATAGTTAGAACGTAATATTATCTAATTATGGCAAAAAGAATTGTCAAATTATCTTGATTAGAAATAGAGTTATATCATAAAATATAAGTCATTGCAATTTCACTTTGTAGATAAGACTCTTAAATATATACACACATTTTGACAGCCGTTTTCAGTTCAGCAATAAATTGTTTTGTCTAATATAACTTAAAAACGAATTAATATTTTTTTTTGTGATTTGAAGTAATCAATTGCTTACATCTTTCTCTAGTTTTGTGCTAATTTTATTTTACTAAATATTTATAAGAAATATTTATAAAATGACTTTAAATGATAAACTGATAATTTCAAACTCCATCAAATTAACATATTTCTAGTTGAAATTTTGCATAGATAGAGCTTGTATAGTTAGAACGTTATATTATCTAATTATGGCAAAAAGAATTGACAAATTATCTTGATTAGAAATAGAGTTATATCATAAAATATAAATCATTGTATTTCACTATATTTATGTATTTCTATTTATACATATATATATATATATATATATATATATATATATATATATATATATATATATATATATATATATATCTACAATTTATTGCTAGCAAAAATGATATTTCTGTCGGGCCTCAATTTTAAAGGCAGGTACCTGGACCACGCTGGACCAACCTTTTTTGTCTCTAAGGGTATATATATATATATATTGTAGATATACTACACTAAATAATGAATGACTATTTATAATGACATATCTCTTTTTCTAATGTACTGATAATAAAAAAAAAATACATTTTAAAATTTTGAAAAACATCTGACAAAATATTGTCTTTTTTACCAAGTTTTAGAAGCAATATAACTCTCATTGAAAAATCTGAGATTTTTATGAGTTTTTTACGAAAGCAAACAACAATTCTGAAATATGAAAGTAAGTGAGATACCGGATGTAGGATAATTGCACCAAAATTTAGAAGCAATATAATTCATTGAAAAAAAGGGCATATCTTATTATATTATTTTTAGTTTTTAAAAAGTGGTAGGAGAAAATTTTAGTTAATATTTTTATTTTTTAAAATACATTAGTTTGTGAAATTTATTTGAAGTTTTCACATGTTTTAAATTCACTCGGTCGACTTACTGATAATGTGATTTTGTTTTCATTTATAATTTCAGGAACTTTTATGTTCTAAATTTCGTCAGTGTTTTGACAAATATTGTGCTATTGTTATTTTAATCATCAATTTAAGTGCAGAATATATAAACTTACGTGCAAAGTTTACAAACTTGTAAAGTATTGTGGTATCCCATCAGCATCAATAATTAAGAATTTTGCAGTTACAGAGCTAAGTTTTAAATATAATTTTTATTATTATTATTTTGATAGTATTATAAACAAAAATCTAAGTAATATTTTTTAAATAGATCTATAGTTTCGACTCTAATATCAAATAAATTAAAAAAAAAGATATTATAAAAAAAAATTAACAATAATTTACTACTGTTATTAAAATATATATATATATATATATATATATATATATATATATATATATATATATATACTCTCTGTTAGACAAGAAAGGTCGCCCCAGCTACTTGCTTTTAAAATTGCCGCCGAACTTATAAATAAGGCTGACTTATATTTTATGATATAACTCTATTTCTAATCAAAATAATTTGACAATTCTTTTTGCCATAATTAGATAATATTACGTTCTATCTATACAAGTTTTATCTATGCAAAATTTCAACTAGAAATATGTTAATTTGACGGAGTTTGAAATTATCAGTTTATCATTTAAAGTCATTTTATAAATATTTCTAACAAATATTTAGTAAAATAAAATTAGCACAAAACTAGAGAAAGATGTATACAATTGATTACTTCAAACCACAAAAAAAAATATTAATTCGTTTTTAAGTTATATTAGACAAAACAATTTATTGCTGAACTGAAAACGGCTGTCGAAATGTGTTTATATATTTAAGAGTCTTATCTACATAGTGAAATTGCAATGACTTATATTTTATGATATAACTCTATTTCTAATCAAGATAATTTGACAATTCTTTTTGCCATAATTAGATAATATTACGTTCTATCTATACAAGTTTTATCTATGCAAAATTTCAACTAGAAATATGTTAATTTGATGGAGTTTGAAATTATCAGTTTATCATTTAAAGTCATTTTATAAATATTTCTAATAAATATTTAGTAAAATAAAATTAGCACAAAACTAGAGAAAGATGTAAGCAATTGATTACTTCAAATCACAAAAAAAAATATTAATTCGTTTTTAAGTTATATTAGACAAAACAATTTATTGCTGAACTGAAAACGGCTGTCGAAATGTGTGTATATATTTAAGAGTCTTATCTACAAAGTGAAATTGCAATGACTTATATTTTATGATATAACTCTATTTCTAATCAAGATAATTTGACAATTCTTTTTGCCATAATTAGATAATATTACGTTCTAACTATACAAGCTCTATCTATGCAAAATTTCAACTAGAAATATGTTAATTTGATGGAGTTTGAAATTATCAGTTTATCATTTAAAGTCATTTTATAAATATTTCTTATAAATATTTAGTAAAATAAAATTAGCACAAAACTAGAGAAAGATGTAAGCAATTGATTACTTCAAATCACAAAAAAAAATATTAATTCGTTTTTAAGTTATATTAGACAAAACAATTTATTGCTGAACTGAAAACGGCTGTCGAAATGTGTGTATATATTTAAGAGTCTTATCTACATAGTGAAATTGCAATGACTTATATTTTATGATATAACTCTTTTTCTAATCAAGATAATTTGACAATTCTTTTTGCCATAATTAGATAATATTACGTTCTATTTATACAAGTTTTATCTATGCAAAATTTCAACAATACATATGTTAATTTGACGGAGTTTGAAATTATAAAAAAAAATATAATTTTATTAAATAACTTCTTATCTAATTAAGATTTTTTGATAATTTTTTTTAACATAACTAGGTAAAATGATTTAGTATTCACACAATTTTTGTCCATACAAAAATTTGAGAAATTTTAAGTATTTCAATAAATGTTTAATTTTCGAGGGAATTAAATCGTCGAATTCTAATTAATTAAAAACGTAATTATAATGAGTTATATATCAATTGATAGCTTTTATTAAGTACGAGTTTTGTGCTAGAACAGTTTTAAAAAATATTGAATGGTAATATAAATATTTAGAAAAAATTGTAAAATTTTCAGAGCACTTTATTCAAAATCATTTTTTTAATATTTTTAATAAATATTTCGTAAAACAAAATTAACACAAAACTAGAAAAAGATATAAACTAATAAATGCTGCAAACCGAATTAAAATCCGCTAATTAGTTTTTTAGTTATTAAGCAAAACATTAGTATGGCGAGGTATAGGATTTATTGCTGGAACTTTATTGCTAACTTCTCAGGGGTAGAATACAGGCCTTTGTCTTTATTTAAAATAGATGTTTTGCGTTATATTTTCCTCTCGTTCAGAATCCTATTTTTTTTCCTGAATTAATCCAATAGCAACTTAGTTATAATTTTTTTGCAATATGTTAACACATTATTGACAATATTACGAAGACAAAAAATCATTAATATTTATCATGTAATCGTCTGTCGTATATCAAATTCGTAAACACTAACCACTCGTTATACAAACCAGTCAAACAACCCTCAGTAGTCAAGAACATCCCTCTTATATATACACACATACACACACACACACACATCACACAAGCAACCGAAAAGATCAGGTCCCGAAAGTAACATCGTTTCCATCTGCAGAGAGCTAAGCACAGCCGAAACCTCGTCCGAGGCCTGATGGCATATAGGTGCGTGTGCAACGAACGGTCGACCGCGCGACCGCGGAGTCTCGGGAACCTTGTGCGGGCAGGGGCAAGCCGACCCGACCCCGGTCAGCTCGCGGCGAAGAATATGACGCACCGGGGCCCGCATTCCAGCCGGAGACCCATCACGGTTACGGCTTGGCCCCGCTACGGATTCAACCATATGTGTTTGGTCGGTGAATGCGAGCCGAGAGTTGCTCTTCGGACTGACTCATTTTCTCAACCATCATATGTGGATTTGGAGATACGGTTGGGATACGGGTTCTGAAGGAAGAGATGGCTGCAGGGAGAATAGTCGCATGTGTGAAGCTTTTGGCACACAATACAAAAAAAAACATTATATTCTACACTATTTAAATGAACAATGCTTGATATATTTATGGATTTATTTGTTTGTAAATTTTATTTTGAAACCGGGCTTAACGATTTTGATGAAATGTGGTGAATTTACATTTTTGGTCTCGTCCAATGACTGGCACCACGAGTTTGGTTTTAAAATCGGTTTTAACTAATTTCGGTTTTAAAACAATATAACTATCATGAGAGCAGGTCTAAATAAATGAACTAAAATACTCAAAAACTGAGCTTATGGTATGAGCCAATGGCTGGTATCATAAGCTCGATTTTAACTAATACCAGTTTTAAAACAACAGTATTATAAAAGCCAGGACTAAACAAATGAACTAAACCATCCAAAAACGAGCTTGTGATGAGAGCCCGGTGCTTCAGTGTTTTAGTTCATTTGTTTAGTCCTGCTCTTATGACAGTTACACACTCTTAAAACCGGTATTAGTTAAAACCAATTTTAAAACCGAGCTCGAAATACGGACCAATGTGATTCAATTATGAGCTGGTTGATCAATAAGGTGTTGAAGATTGTAAAGAAATGAAGATACTTATTTTATGAAAACTGCAGAAATATAGATTCTAATTAATGATCATTTGCTTGAAATAAGAGTTCAAATAACATTTTGACTAAAATCGACTTTCAAGCGAAAAAAAAATAATATCATCAGTGTTAAATTCTACTAGCATAATAAATATTGTAATAAAATAATGCTTTTTTGTCAACTTTTCAAATTTTTAATGATAAAATTATTTGTTATTGCCAATAAAACAATGCTTTTTTATTAGCTGAAAGTCGAATTTAGTTGGTATTTATTAAGAAATCGGCAACAAGTTATTGTAAGAGAAATATATTTTGTTGGGTTTGAGTCTCAGTTTAGAATGTTTTTAAATATTTGTATTAGTTGTGAGTAAAATGTAATGAATTAGATATACCATTAATATTATTGTCAGTTGATATGAGGAGTTCCAGCTAGCAAATTATTATTGAAGGAAACTTCTATTTGTAAGTCAGTTGAATGTAACGTATTGTGCAATATGAATATAGAATTCTAGATTGGTTAATATCTTTGATTTACATTATTGAATAACTATACATAAATGAATAAAATCAATATGTACGTAGCATCTTACGATTAGATTAATCATGAATTAATGAAAGATTGACTGTTGGTGTGACTGACACATTGAATAATCTTTTTTTTCTGTAATATAATTATGCATTCATAGGAATATGTTTCATTTACTGTAAAATAAAATATATTTTTATAAATGAAAGACTTACGAGACTAAACAAAAATTAAATTAAAATCTTAATAAATTAAGAAATAATAGGTAAGACTAACACAAAGTTAAGTTGGTAGGTTAATATGACATTTTATTTAAAAAAAAACAATAATTTATTCAGTTGTTTTGAAACATTATGCAAATATTTCAGATCTAATTAATTAATTTTACATTACTGTAATTAAACATTTGCAATTATTTTGTTAAAATTAAAATGTATTCACAATAGAATCAAATTTCTGGACATAAAATACTAGAAAATACATAATAATTGTTTCTTTTTATACAGACTATATTAAAGGCTTTTATGTAAAATCTTGATTTAAAAATATTATATTTCTTGCAGACAGATATCGGCCAGTAGTAGTGTCTCCGACTCGGACTTCAAGGGTTTCTCGTTTGCACCTATACTAGAATTTAAATAGAAATATTACCTATTTCTGTATTTGAATGATTTGGAACCCACTATTAGCTGTAGGTCTCTTGCTTGGCTAGATGGATCAGTTTTTTAAGCATGTAGCCTCATGTTTTGTTTAGAACTTACTGGAATTGATTATCTCTATATTTCTTGTTTTGGGTAATCCAGACAATCAGAATTATTTAAGATAAAAATCTTTAATTTTGAAGTACAACGATTATAGTATATTATTATGTAAATACTAAGAATGAAATATTTCTTAGCGGTACAAAGTAAATAAAATATAAATTTCCAATTATTTATTTAAAATCTAATAGAAAACAATGATAATTTTTAAAATATTTTTGCTGTTTAATGTACAAGCATGTGAAAAACAATAAAATTATCATGTTATCTTTAATTTTTTTTTTTTAAACAATTTGCTGGTGTTTTCAATGCATGTAAAAAAACATATAGCAAACATGTATATACCTATATGTGAGTACATTAACCGTTGCTACATCAGGCAACCGTATATCTCGGGGATAAAATTTGCAACTGACATACGTAATTTACGCAGATATTTCTATTTACGTTATTTACGGTTAAAGAATTTTATGATATTTTCTTTTATTGCCACATATTCATTACTTTTAGAAACAAGAATTTTTTCTTTCAACAGAAGAATCTATATGAATTCATTTTAACTGGGGATTTAACTTTTTTAAATAACTTATTTTTCTTATCAAAAATCAAAACTTTAACCGCAGGTATATATCTAAAACTGGAAATATTTATATTTAAAAATGAAAAAGCTTTAGGATGAAGTTCTGTTTAAAATTTAAATAATAATTTAAAAAATAGTCTTTAGAGTCATTAGTAAACAAAATTAACAGTATATTATTTGAAAAGTATAAAATAATAGCCACGTACGAGTAGAATAGTTTTTCTAAGACCTGTAAAATAGGAATTTGCATTTTTCGGTCTAATCTGAATGATATTTTAAAATAATTATATAGCAATAGCCACTGTATTATAATACCAACAGCACAAGCTCGTCAGATATTTCAAATGTACTTTTGCGATTAGTCACAAACTGTTGAGAAATGATTTTACAGAGTTTTGACTGGTCAAATGTTATTAAGTAATAATTCAAAAATTTATTGGTGTGAGTAATGAATAATTTTATTATATTATTTAACAAGAATAGAAAAAGATAATTTTTTAGACTGTATTTATCAAAACTTTTCCAGTTCCAAACAAAATGCTTCTTTCACATGTTAAATAAAAATCCGTATAGTTAAGCATTATTTTGAATAAATTTAAATAAATATGGTTTTATAATCCTACACAGATTATTATTAAAAAATGGAAGTAGGCCATGAAATGAATTACGTTAACTTATAAAAAAAAAGCGTTAATACTCACTCCGTCGTTATTTCTCGTTATATTTTAATGTTTATCTATTAAAATAAAAATATGACTGTTACATTTCACTTGTTTATCATTTCTTACCGATAAATGTGAAAGTTTCATTTAGAAAATGCGTTTATTAACAAACAAAGAGGCACCGAAATCTGAAGGAAATTGAAGATATAAGCTGCTTACTTCTAACGTAAGGGTATCTCGCGCTACTACCTCTAATCCGCTTTTGTTATTAATGTGACATTTAGGCTGTTATCTCAAATTATGACAATCATAAGATTTAAGTTACATTTTTCTGACGGCCCAATAATTTCTAAACAGTTTTAGAGAAGATTTTAACATGCCTAGGGTCATCCAGCAATTTTAGATATTTTTTAAATGTTGACAGATACAAAACATTGCAGCTTATTTTTAATTAAGCGAGAATTATTTGGTATATAAGAGAATAGCCTTCAATATTTAGCAACAAAATTGTATTCTACTTTTTTGTTTTTTGTAAGAAATTTTACAGTACCTTTTTTTGTTAAATATATCATATACCATTATAAAATAATCGATAAAATATATGATTGTTTTCAAGAGACGTTTAACGCAAATTTGGTTATAGTATAATACAAATTTTAGTCGAAGATAAATTTATACATAATAAATCGAAGATCAGCCTTGCAATAAAAGGTCCTAAATTTTATGTTTTACTATAGGTAATATCAATGAATAAATAATATTAAGATTATATATTCTATGGTAATATGTCCGGCGATGCTTGAGTGTTTTTACTAACTTAATTTGTGTACAAAGCATTTTCACATAAAGTTTGATAATTTAGTCTTAAATTTAATACTATTTGTATAATATAATTTTTTTTTGCTTTTTTTAAATGTTAAAGGACATACTAAAAGTTTTTGCAATATTGATATTTATGTTTTTAATTACCACGACACAATTTGACACAGTTTTACTATCATATCAGGCTTGTCGTTTATTATATAATAATTTTGTTATTTAGTTAATAGATCAAGATGAATTTTTTTTTAATAGCTTATGTTTTACAAGTTTTCAATTCAATTTCGAGGTTTCAGTTTATTATTTTTTTAGTTATAAACTATTAAACAGATTGACAGACAGGCAGCACTTTTTTTGTACAATATTTACGGATAATTAAAAAACAAAATAGAAAATAGTAAAAAAAACCGTTAATGTAATAAAGAATGCTTTAAGAATGTTTAAATGTTAGTCGCAGAAATATTGAATAAACTATTCTTTTTTTTAATCACTAGTATTTTTCAAAATTTCGGTTAAACTCAATGTAGGGTATTAGGTAAAATTGTTTATTTTGAATTTTTTACGTTTACAAATAAAAAAAGTAAAATTTTTAAAAATACTAGTAATTTTTCAAACAAAAACTCCATATAGGATATTTGTACATGTATAAATTTACGGAAAGATACGCACAAGGTAAATAGATCTAGTGACCATTATTATAATTTCTAGAAAAAAATGAAAAATTGTTGCTGGAACAATTTTTGCGCATAACCATTTATTTTGCAGTGTAACGGGAACTAGCTTGGCCTTACGTTATGCTCACAATCACAAGATTTCATACAGATTCGGACCTTTATCATATTTCTAAACGTCACAATATCATATAAATAATAATAATAATAGATAATGATTATCTTAGTCTGTAGTGCAATGCAATTCTAACCTAACCATATCAGATTCCTGCCTTTGTAAACTTAGCGTATATACGTATGTAAGCTTTAACTTTAAACGAAATACAGTTATGTAATAAATTACTAATATTGCGAAGAAAATATCTACCTTGCTTAGTTTGTTTACTTTACAGTTTTCTGAGAAAAATTTTAAATATTTACATTCAACTATCTGACGCTTGATTATTGCTTAGAATAAATTACAAATTATCCAAGGAATATACAGTAAAAGTTCGATTGTGTGAACACAAAAAAAAATTATTATCACTTTTCGGTAAATATTAAATATATATTACTGTGATGAATAAACCACAGTAAAGTAATAAAAGGCGGTTTTTCGTGATAATATCACAGTTAAGTATGTTTAGCAGAGTTTGATACAATGACTGCAAAGGGATTAGCAGTTTCAAGGAAATTTGTATGATTTGATGTATTTTATTTTTCTGAACGATGTCATTTTATATATTAATGAATGACTGAAGACATGCTTTAAATTCCGATACTTATTTTTATAATTAGTTGACTAAATATTTATAATAATTCAAAATAAAACTACACATTTTTGTGTTCCCAGTTTTTATTAAACATGGGTATCAAAATATACAGGCTATAAATAATCGTTTCTACCATTTTATAATTTGTTTTTAAAATTTATATATTTTTTGAAATTGTCAACTTTAGGTTACGAAAGTGACAGATATGAAAAAATAAAATTATATCAGTGTAGATCAGAGATATATTAACATTCTCTTAACTATCTATTAGAGGATGGTAACTTGGTTTGGCTAATCAGTTTAAACTATACATAACCACGGTTAACACACAGTAAACACCTAAAGAAATGTAATAATATTTTGAATATTGCCTTTGTTTTTTCCTATTCTGCTACTTTATTCCTTCTTCTCTATCACATATCACAATGAATAGTAATACAATTCAAAATTTGTTGTTTATTATTTTGAAAAAAATATTATTGTGTATGTTTAAGTTAGGTTATAATAACAACATTGCCTCCTATTATGAACTCGATTTTAAAATTGATTTCAAGTAATATCGGTTTTAAGACAACGTAACTTGTCATAAGAGCTGAACTAAACAAATGAACTAAAACACCCAAAAATCGAGCTTGTAATATCAGCCATTTTGATTTAGTCGGTTCCTATGGAAACTTATTGAAGTTTGATAAATTTAACTTACACGACTTGTAAACAATGGCTGTAAGTACATATAATGACACGATCGTGCGAAAAAATATTAATTTATCTTTTACATGAAACATTTTTATTACGAAAAATAGTTATTTCTTATTTTACTATTGTTTATCAAGAAGTTCCTTTTGATGAATCAACTACAGCTATATGACAAGCTAGTGATATATGTAACTGCTGTTAATAATTATGAAACTAAAATGTTAATTAGTATTTCTAATGGGAGAATTTTAAATATTTATAAAAGTGGAAGTTATATACGTATACACATCAACAAATATAACTAATGACCCGGAGATAATAATTGTCATTATGAAAATAAAGTAAACATATTTCGTGAGGTATTTAAATAACTTCACTGGTATTTTATAATATCAGACTTGTTAACAGTTATTTTGTCTTCTGATCTTCTTCTGACACATTCAGAACATCCTGAAATGTATAAATAGATATTTTTTGCGATTCGTGGGAAATTAAAATTAAATACCGTTCGATTTTTTTTTTTTTTTAAATAAATTTTATGTTAAATAATAAAGAGATTCCTGGTAGCAAATAACATAATGGGATTTTTAAAACAATATCCGTAATTACTTAATAAAATATTAGAAAAAAAATCGACAATCAAATTGTTTTATTGGTTTTGGAGTTTTTTTTTTTTTTTTTTGTAAATAGCGTTTCGACTACTTTGGATATGCTAAAATATTGGCAAAGATTTTTTTTTAGATGGAGTAATAAAATAAAAATTGCTAAGCAATTCTGCGAAATGTTTTATGAACATTTTTTTTTTTTATTATTTCTTTTATTTCATATAAAGAAAAATATAATTGTTGATAAAAACAATTTTACATTTTTTATTGTCATACAAAATATAGTGTCCGTTCATAGATTTGGTATCGAGGGTGAAACCACTTTTTTCAGTACATTCTGACGAGGGACATTTGATTTTGTTTTGTTGTATAATAGTTTTACTGTTGGATTAGTGAATTTCTTTACATTAGGTTTCTATGCAAGTTTTACTGGAAATAAACTACTGTGTAGTTTTACCTGACTGAAGTATGATACAGATTTTGTCTCACAAGGTATGTTGGTTAACATGAGCTGTGTGTCTGCAAGATATCAGTAGTTTCAATTGGTACTCAACGAGTTAATTTCAAAATCATGTTATGAAACTGATCGTGAATTCAATAAACTTTTATAGCAACCTTCGATTTTAGAGTCAAAACAAAATATTAAATATTGAACTAGCAACAAACATTTCATATTACCGAATGCAATTTTTCTGCTTTGTAAGTAAGCGGTTAGAATTATTAACGCATTGGTTTGTTTGTCATCGTATAGTCATTTCAGCCAAGTGTTAATTATGCCAATGTTGTGTCTTTGACAACGTTATTCTTTTGTTTAATGTTAACGTGTTGTGTATACCGAGTGTCTTATGAAGCTATGCATTAGAATCTCAAGAACTTCAAACATAATGCTTCTTTATTACCACTTTGATTGCAAGGAAAAATGGTATAGTATTCGATGCGGTGTCTGTAACATTTTCCAAAATTAAAAAATATGTATAGAAATCTTTCATATAGCCTCTAGATGACGAATCTGAACTTTTGTAATTACAACTCCTCCTAGACGGCTCAACCGATTTTAATGAAATTTTCAGGATAGGGTTACTTAGTGCCTAAGATGGTCATGCGATATTTTTTCAAGTGTTGTCAACTTTTTGCGAAAAAATTATTAAAATTTTGAAAATTTAATTCTGGTTTTACTATTTATCCGATTTTAATCAAATTTTTACTTAATGTTCATACTCGTATAATGGTGAAAATTTAGTCTAATTTAACCTGTATCATATATCTTACAGTTCTTGAGATTTCCATATATAACTTACATGGGACATTCAGTATATATAAGTGAGGCAAAATTCACATTCGGTCAAATATAAAACAATTTCTTTATATGTGTTGATCGTGCGTTGTGGAATACACATACGTTATGCATGCGTGTAGATGTGTCGTCACTGACGTATGTGTGTGTGTATATGTGTATGTCCGAACACCCAAAGGCAACGATAGCGGTATTTGTTAAAGTAGGTTGTTTAGTTTTAAACCAAACCAAGGTTATGCCGTATAAAGTTTTTGATTTTATTTTATTTCGTATCGTATCGAGAAGTTTCATTTCTGAGATGATGCAGTTAGCCAAAAGATCCCATAAAATATATTGGAATGCCTCGCTGGCAATATATATATCCTAGGTAACTACATATTCTGCATTTTTTGTCAACAGTTTAGCTATGCCTAAATTACACGAAATAGCAAATATTTATTTTTTAAAAAACTCTTCGTTTTATCTAAATATTAATTGAAATTTAGTCAATGTACATTTTTTGAATTTTGACTTATATATTAGGGCTGTGCCATTGGGTGAGGCCATGAGACGATTGCTTCAGGAGTCCCACTTGAAAGGGCCGGGTGTGATCTTCTGTTTAGTATAATGATATTAACAAACATTAATTTTATAACGTTAATATAATTTTTATAACTACAGCAGCGTATTCAGTAAAATTTAATTTTTATTTTTGGTTTTAACACTGATTTATATATTATACTTTTATGAATTGTTTCAGGCGCTAAAATTTCTAGACATAGCTCTGCATGTATCTTGTAATTTACAAGATATATTTTACAAGTTGTAAAATTTGTAAAAAGCAAAACTTTTTATGAAAAATGACTGTTCTTTCTAAAATGCAAAATAAAGAAGTTTACAAGTATAGTTACGTCTACCCGGGGACAAAATTTCTGCACTACACGCTCATTTAAATTTGACAGTAACCAAAATATGTGTCAAATTCGTTCAAATGTCAAAAACAGCTGATTGGGGTATATTCCTTTTTGCGCAAGTACTTAATTAGTTCATTAAACATATGTAATTATAATAATTTACAGAGCAACGAAATAATTTTATCGAAATAGATAATGAAATAATTTTTTTACGATATTTAAAAAAAAGCTTGATTTCTGGTTTGATTCGACTGATGAAAATTTATAAAAAAAATCGAAAATTTAGCTATGAAAAATAGATTGAGAATGGCCCATCTCTATAATAGTTTAAATAATATAGTGAAAACAAATGGATATTAGCCATAAATATCGAATTAGTCATACGAAATAATTGCCGTATAGCATAAAAATTTTCATTAATGGTTGTTGTTATAGCCAACTAATATACAGAATTGCTAAATCAAGATATTCAGTCTCGTTTATTTTATTATGTAACTAATGTTTCATATATATATATATATATATATATATATATATATATATATATATATATATATATATATATACCGGGTGTCTACTTTTTTTTTGTTACATAGGGAATACAATGCTAAAATTTTCATTTGGTGATAAATTTTCCCCTAATTATTATAGAACAAAAGTACAAATACAAAAGTTGTTTAGAATTCAAAAATGCATCAAATGATGCCAAATTTATCAATATAGGATGTTCCGATCAAGAATTAGAAGCAAATTAAAATTTCCATTTTTGCGCTCTTTACATCAAAGTGCCATGGAAATTAAACAAATAATTTCATTTCTTCTGGAGTTTGAGTTTGACAGATCGTATTTATTTTATTGTTACGTTCTGTATTATTATCATTATTATTGAAAATAATGAATAAACTTAAGGTAAATGAAAAAGTTCAGTGCGTAAAATGGTATTTTACTGGAAATTCGATACGACGAGTAAGAGATTTATTCAGCGCTTTCTTTGAAAACCGTCCCATACCTTCCGCTATGACTATTCGTAGGATAATTAAACAATTCGAAGAAACTGGAAGTGTGTTAAAACGTTGTAAAAATTGTAGAAAAATCAACGCAGAAGATCAGGAGGAGAATTTAAATCAAAATGCAATTAAAGAAAATACATTGAATATACTTTTGTGTGTAACGGAAAACCCAAATGTTAGTGTGCGTCAACTTGGTGCTGAATTAAATTTGCATCCTTCAACAATACATAAGGTACTAAAAAATGAAAAATATCATTCTTATAAATATTCCACGCACCAAGAGATATTTGAAGCGGATAAAATGGCTAGAAGCGAATTTAGTAACATTATTATGGAAAAATCCAATTTAGACAGAAACTTCTTGAAATCTATTTGTTTTACTGACGAGTCTACGTTTACTTTACACGGCGAACCTAATACACAAAACTTTAGAATATGGAGCCAAACAAATCCTCATTTAATGGTAGCAACACGTACCCAATATCCAGAAAAAGTTAATGTATGGGCTGGAATTTTTGGCAGGTGTATAATTGGGCCATTTTTTATTGAAAATAATTTAAACAACGAAAAATATTTGGATATGTTGCAAAATCATATTGGTCCGCAGTTAGAAGAGTGTGCAACTCAAGATAATGTTGTCTGGTATCAACAAGACGGATGTCCGGCACATTACAGCTGCAACATTAAATTATATTTGGATCAATGTTTTCCAAATTCATGGATTGGTAGAGGTGGTCCAATTAATTGGCCAGCTAGATCGCCCGATTTAGCACCGTGCGATTTCTTTTTATGGCCATATTTGAAGGAGAAAATTTATAAACGACATATCAAAAATCTTGTTGATTTGAAAAATGCCATTGTTGAAGAGTGCAATAATATAACACAAACACAATTAAGCTCTGTACGTCACGAATTTTATAACAGATTAGGTTATTGTTTGGCAGTTAATGGCGATTTATTTGAACATTTAATTTAAATTGTTAGTTTCGTTTTTGTTCTCCTATATCTTGTATTCATGAATTTTTCTGTTTTATAGGTATATTGAATATTGTAATAAATAAAGAAAGTTTTACGGAGTTCAGCTATTT
Organism: Clivina fossor; assembly: GCA_963966155.1. Taxonomy (NCBI): domain Eukaryota; kingdom Metazoa; phylum Arthropoda; class Insecta; order Coleoptera; family Carabidae; genus Clivina; species Clivina fossor. The sequence goes on along the minus strand of OZ014553.1, from coordinate 6,010,943 downwards.
ACTATTTATTAAACTCTTATCCGACGTTTCACTGCACAACTTACAGCATCCTCAGGGATAAGTTTAAATTATTATAATAAATATATTAGGCATAATGCCAGTCATCTAATTCAAATGTATTGTTTTTATAACTTGAAGTTAATAAATAAATTAAACAATTACTTAAAATTATAATGGAGACATTCACAATTTAAAACCACAGCTAGTACGTAGTGTACAGCCGAGTAAAATACCCTTTCATTGTAATAAATAATAAATACTTAATACTTTTTATACTTAATAGCTTTTCATTTACATTAAGTTTATTCATTATTTTCAATAATAATAATAATAATAATAATAATAATAATAATAATACAGAACGTAACAATAAAATAAATACGATCTGTCAAACTCAAACTCCAGAAGAAATGAAATTATTTGTTTAATTTCCATGGCACTTTGATGTAAAGAGCGCAAAAATGGAAATTTTAATTTGCTTCTAATTCTTGATCGGAACATCCTATATTGATAAATTTGGCATCATTTGATGCATTTTTGAATTCTAAACAACTTTTGTATTTGTACTTTTGTTCTATAATAATTAGGGGAAAATTTATCACCAAATGAAAATTTTAGCATTGTATTCCCTATGTAACAAAAAAAAAGTAGACACCCGGTATATATATACATACTAGTTAGATATCTAGTTCAGTAACTGGTAGAAAAATTCTTCAACTTCTAGTTGAAATAAAACACAATCGTTGCTAGGATATCGATCAACAATTTAGACCCAGTCAGCTAAAATAGAAATATTTGTTTATAGAAATATGTTACACGAAAAAAAAAAGTGGTATATGCGAATATTTTGCAACTATGTACAATGTATATATGTCTGTGTATTTAATTTATGTATACATGTATAACAATATTACTATTATTAGTGTCTGATTATGAAATGAAAATTTCGGAGAAATGTATGTCGTATATTGAATTACTTCAATTTAATTTTAAAGGTTGGTGTTCTAACAGATTTTGATTAAAATTTTAATAATTATGTCAACTATGTTTAGGTTTATTTAGGTTAGAATGATTAAGTTTCTAGTTTGAAAAATTTGAAAAAGTTGTTTTCTTCATATATGGAAAATTGGTTTTTCATTAGCTTCTTATATTCAAGAATAATTAATTCAAAATATGACTAATAAGTTATTTGCTGCTTTACACAGAAAAAATCTAATATTTTAGTTATTTTATTTTTAAAAAATCGATGATTTTTTCAGGCTTTTAATCATAAATCCAAATATTTCTACTAGTTTCTTATATATTTCATTTTTCTTGTAATAATAATATGCATATATTTGTGAGATTCCGAAAGAAATCTTTATAGCAAAGTTTTTTCTTACAGAATTTCAGAATTCTAATTTTAACAGTCCATTTTTTCTTTAACAAAAATAATTCAAAATACACTTATTATTTTGTAGTTTTCGATTATTTAGCTAAATTTATATGTCGCTGAAATAAACTTAACGTTCCACAAAATATGTAGTTGTAAAGAGATTATTTAAAATTTAGCTATTTCATTCGAATTCATTGAAATAGCTGTTTTATTTTCATTCGTGTAGCAATGATTAAATTTACACTATTTTACAATAATTAATTTAATATATACACTGTGATTACAAATGATTGTTGCTTTGTTTTCCATTTCTATTGAATAAATACAATTACACTTATGTGTATTCTATTAAATGAAATCTCATTCAAACTGCCGTTTTAGTTTTACGCACAAATACTAGAATTTGACCAATCTAAACACTTGGTGTTAAAAAAAATGTGTCAATTGTTTAGATTGGTCAAATTCTTGTGCGTAAAATTAAAAGTAAAACCGCAGCCTGAATGAGGCTTTATATTGTAAATAACTTACGGTTTGTTCCGCAAATGAGTTATATTCATAACGTGATCATTGAACAAAATACTATAAGAGTATATATTTTTATAAATAAAGCTACTAAATTATCAGATATCTGAAAGAATTTTTAGTAAAAATTATATAACAAATAAATTAAGTCAATAAATGAGTGTTTCAAGTTAATTATTATTTAATATAATCGGTAATTAGAACCATTTATGATCGAAAGAAAATATAATTAATTTGTGTACAGTAAAATTTGATTTTGATTATTTATGTTTGTAAATAGCAATGGATAAATAAAAATTATTATTATTATTACCTTTACAGTTTTGAAATAATTATATTAAATTTAGAATTTTATATTTGATCATTAAGAATATCTTTGTCATTCTAAAACAAATGATAGCTAATTAAGCATAACCTAAAAATTCAAATATCAACCTCTGCGTAGCGTTCAACACAAAAAACTACTTATGTACGGTATGGAAACAATAGGCATCAGAGTCCGTGGTGTGTCGCCAATCGGGCACAAACAATCTGTCAAGTTAACCTCGGCGTGCGCCCGGGTCAAACAGTCCCATGCCAAGGCACGGGTTGCCCGCTCAACGCAACGTTCCTATCTCGTGAGGTAAAGGCCGTTGCTGGTCCGCTGGCTGCCGGCTGCTACGGCCCACTGCATGGAATCTAATGTAACGGGACGTGGTCGGCCTTTACGAGAGTCGCTTATAGACGCACAACCATACGAGAGGAACACTTTTGTTTTTCAATTTGGGATGTGTGCTTTGTGTGTGTGTGTGTGTGTATGTGTGGTGTGTTATTTTGGAACTAGAATCTTGGGCCCGTATTCTCACCTCATATGAAAAAGTGCTTTTTCGAAAAAGTGCTTTTGACGTTCACTTAAAATCATTTATTAAGCATTTTAAAATAGTTTATTTAAATTTTATATTACCAAATATAATATAAATTATCAAATATAGAAAAATTGCTTTTGACGTTCACTTAAAATCATTTATTAAGCATTTTAAAATAGTTTATTTAAATTTTATATTACCAAATATAATATAAATTATCAAATATAGAAAAATTATTTATATTTGATGACAAACAGAAGCAAAAAGTTATTTTAAAATTAATGATAAAAGCACTTTTTCACGAAAAAGTGAGGTGAGAATACGGGCCTTGGTTATTTAATGCGGTTTCTTTCTAATATTAATGAGAAATTACTAGTTAATGAAAAATCTTTGTAATTTTTTTTTAACATAGTAGAAAATCTTTCAGAACTCTTTATATTAAAATAATCGACGTTTCGACGTACTCAGCGTACATCTTCGTTAGGAAAAATGATACAAATGACATTTTGTTATTTAGTAACTTGTTTCTTTGTTCTATTTATTTACTGTAAATGTCATTTTTATCGTTTTTCCTAATAAATATATATTTTGAGTATGTCAAAACGTCGATTATTAATAAAGATTAATACAAAACTACAACCTAAAGCCGGTGAATTTCAAATTTTTTTAAAAATTTCCGTAAAATCAACGAAAAATCGCTACGATTTCAACAATTGTACTTAAAATCTGTACGATCTGGTGTACAAAATTTGAAAAAGCTGTTATCTTCTCGGAAAATCATAATAATTCAATTGTTTTCTTATAAAATTTAAATATTTAGCTGAAAGATACAATTTTTAATATTTGAATTTAATAAATATATACACTTCCGTATTCATAAAAATATCGCAAAAATATGTTTTAAATAAAAATTTTACCATAACTTGTATATGTAGCATCTTTTGTTAAATAATTTTTTTCGAAATATTTCACTGTTGTTAAATATTCGAAAAACACATAAAAGTGACACCACTAGATTATCACTTCCTGTGGACGAATCTGTACCAAAAATTAATCAAATTGAGATATTTACGTCCGAAGCTTAAATATGAACTTTTAAAAACAAAATCCGTTCACGACAATTTGTTCTACACATGTCCACAGACCGACGTCACGTTAAAAACGGTTGATTTATGTTACAAAATACCTAATTTGCGCTGTGTTTATCTGTAAAAATTTCCAAAATTTTTAATTGGTATGATCACAATACATCTCTTATTAGTCACTGTATATGACGGTTTAAAAAAAAGAAAATATACAATATATAATTTTTAACATTTAATAAATTACTCCAATTAAACAAAGTCAAACAATTCGCTACAGTTAAGAAATGTTCCAGTGTTCGGTTAGTTAAAAGGGTCTTCTACCCTTATTAAACTTTAATAGTATGTTAAACGTTTCTTAAACCCATTCGTTCCACTGAAAAAAAAAAGAAAACGCGTTATTCTTTTGTCAAAATTCAACGTTTTATTCCGAACTTTAAGCATGTCTTGTAAAACGATCAGTAAAAAATAATATTCTTGATTTTAAACAATAGATCAAATTAGAAATCAGAACGAAATTGATGTATAAAAAAATTAATTGTCTGCAAAATTGATTTGAAAGTGTTTGCGACAATTTCCTCAAGCTGTAACGATTGTTAAAAGTATATATGTATAAATTATGACCGACTTTATATAGCAGCAGCTAGCAGTCTGCTATTGTTTTCTTTTGTTTTATCTTAGCAATGCATGGCTAACCGATTTGTTTGTCGTTTAATTTCATTTTCTAATTTAATTTGATGGACTTACTTTATTTTGTGTTTATATTTGATGACATTTTATTTGGAGCAGAAAAAAATAATAAATTGTGTGAATCTGGGTCAAAATCGAAATGGACTTTTTATAAACGAATTAAAATTAAAAATTACGTGTTAATGTGTATAGAAAATTAGAATTTTCAATTGTACTCAATTGAGTTTTGTGTTACTTTATCATTATTTAGTATTATTAAGGTTGAGAGTTTTGAAATTTTAATATATGTTTATTATGAGGTTCATAGTTGGACTAAGTATAATATTTTATTGTTGCTCGGGTACCATAAGTTTAACGCTTATAAAGAGCATTTTAATATAAAGAGTATCTTGACACATTTTTTCAATTCGCTGTTTTCTGAAATTATTGCTTTCTTTTGAGTAGATGGATAGGCGTGATTGAATGTATACTAGGTATTATGAATGTGAATAAAGCGAAAGTTTTATGTCTAAATAAGCGTGTTTGGTCGGAATTAATTTCTGCTTGATTAAAAGAGTTTGTGTCACACCCTTTTAGGGTATATGTATATGCATGTGTATATTTGTTCATCATTATTACTAGTACGACAGCGCTAGACGAGCCTTGATGTCAAGTATCGAAATACTTGTTTCGTGATCTTTTATTTAGACACTTTTCTGAAACTGCAAGTCGTGCGTTTTCGTAAAGCAGCGACGAGTTCGGAGCAGTAATCTAAACTACTGATATTTTAAGGTAAACAGTTGATCAAACTATTGTATCCGATTCTATTGTTTAATTAACAATATATACCAAAACTTAAATTACAAAATTAAGGAAACGTCAAAGATTTGAGCGATTAAAGAAAAATAGTCAAAAATTGTTTTACTTTAGTATTTCTACTATTAATGTGGAATAGGATTTGAAATATTTTCTTGTAATTTGAAGCTATTTAAGCCGAAGAAATTTATCATGATAATTATTAGATTTTTTTACTTGATATAAAACAATAAAAATTTTAGTGCAGGTACCTAATTAGTATTAATTAATTGTTGGAATTCGGAAACGTTTTACTAAAGAATTGAAAAACAAAGTAATAATGATTAAACTCCAAGGTATGCACGTATATTTTAATCAAAAATTTTGATCTTGCATTACGTATCTGTGCCAAGTTACAGGCAACACAATGCGTTTAATAATATTTCGTGGAGCAGCTAGCGTATTGTGTGAGGTATGTATATATACCGAATGTCTGCGAAATTTGGGCTATTTAATTTTTAAAATTTATGAACATAATCTAATAAAATTTTATTGGTGTAAGGAGCCGCAGAGTAATATAACTTAAAAACTTTTTGGTTTTATCACAAATAATATCAACATACGCAATCACGCCATGTACCCAAAAGGGTGTGGCACATACCATTTTCACTCTCCTGAAATTAGTTTTCTCCAAACATTCTTATCCAGATAAGCAACTCTAGCTTCATTCACATTCATGATAACTGTCATACGTGCTCTTCTATTTCCACTACTTGGAAACTTTTACCGCATGCGAAAAATTTGATGTGACTTATTGTAGCATAAATTAGGTCAAAAAGATTAATTGGTTATTGATTAAAGAATATAGTTTATGAACGGGGTAAAAAGAAATCTTTTTTTTTTGTACTAATTTTTTAATTTGATAATGAGTATCAGAATGACTATCAGTTTTAGAAAAATTAATTATTATTATTAATTAAATTCCAAATTTAACAAATACAGTAGAACTTATATAGAAGCCTGCAAAGAGTATTATTAATAATCCGTAAGATAGTTACAATTAGTTTAGTCTTATAAAAAATATTAATTTTGTATATATAAATGAAAAAGTGGGCCCAATTTTACAGACACTTGAGATATATATATATATATATATATATATATATATATATATATATGTATATAATATGGGGTGCTACAGAAATCAGGACACACGATAATTATCTTGGTTATTGTTTGAATTTCGTAAAGAAAACCGCATACGAAATATGGCTCTTTCTCTACATAGTATCTGACATGACATTATTTTATACAATGGTGCTGTTTACAATTTCATGTCAGATAAGCTTTGTAATAATATGCACTAATTAATTAAAAACTCATAATTATACTTAATCACGATTGCATGTTGTGCACTTTATATACTCTATTATAAATCAAAGTATGCATTTAGTACCACTGTACTTTACTTACATCTATTAATATTTTTTATTATTTTGAATTTAGCCAATTTACTTATTTATTGCAGTACATTTTACGAAACATTTTTGGAAAGAAATTTAACTTTTTAATTTGTTTTTAAGATTGAACGTTTTAACTCAGAAATAAACGTGTACATTTAAATAAAAACAAATAATATTAAGTTACCAAATAACTGTTTTGAAAGCTCTGTCTATAATTATTAATTTTTTATTTTGAAAATACGTAAAGATTTGATCCTGTATTTAATTAATTATATACGGTTTTAATCGCTATTTTTAAATTTTTTTAAAAATGTAATTTTTTTAAAGTTCTTTAGCAATATTTGAAACTTGTAGTATAATTTATTGAATGTTGCGTCTATATAGAGATACGTCATCTATGGAATTATTAAACATTCGAATTCAACGTGCGTACGCACACAAAATAACAAAACTGTCACAAGTCAAAGGAGCCATAGCACTCTATGATTATATCAAGTATAAGCCGACGATCATACATCAACTATGACATATGGAATTTGTTAAGAGAATATTATCTATTTCCTATAGATACCAGATACCTCTCTCTTAGCATTTTGATCAGTGGTTCTTCACCAGGAATGTCTAAAAGTGTTTCAGGAGTACAATGAAACAATATTTCATTATTTTTAGTTAGATCTAAATAAAATGTAAATATTTGTTATTATTTTTTGGTAGCTATTATCATTTTTATAAATGAGTTAAAAGAATTAACAAAACTTAAAGTGAAAAAAATGTACATGTTTCAGTGTTTTAAAATAAGTATTCATATTTTATTTTGTTTTAATTGAGCAACTTTTCTCTCCATAATGCTTGCTTAATTAACTAAAAAAAAAGTTCAGTAATTAGAAAATTTTCGTATTACATCTGAAATTATAATTTTAACTCCTTTTGCTTAACTTCGGAATTTAACTCTGAAAGAAAACTTAATGAAACTACCAAAAAAAAGTATAGTTTTTTTTAAGACAATTTTTGACATATTTTTCCTTGTGTATACCAGGTATTGTACAAGAAAATTTCTTTTTGATTAAATATTTAGTCATTGATAAACTTTTTTAACAATAATCACAAATAATTATATTCAACAATTATATATATATATATATATATATATATATATATATATATATATATATATATAAATTTTCTTATAAAAGCTACTTATAATTTTTTGCATGTATTAATGCATTAATAAGGTTGGATTAGTCACACCGTTTAGTAGAAAATATATGTTACTTTGTGACTAAATGTGTCTAATAGTCTTTTTCCTATTTGCGGCTAAAAGGTCTGTGAGACCAGCCTAAGATAAGCTGTGAATATTTTGATTTTCAATTGTGACAGCTCGCTTAAATGAAGCAGAGTTTTTAATACTTGCTGAACGTAATATACTATTTTTTTTTTAATCAACGACGATTTTGTAATTCTATATTTCAACAAAGAACAAACAGCTATATTGTGTTTAGATTACTAAAATATTGTAAAAACAAAATACATAAAGATTGTTTTTTTTTTAAATTTGGCGAAGGTTACATAGATAGAAAAATGTTAAGAACCACTGCTATAGATGAAGTTATGCAATATACATCAGTAACTGTTTTTCACTTTTTCTAACCCTCATTCACGACGGTGATTGTATGAAACATACCTTTCTGTCTTTCTCTAAAAGGCACGTCCGGTACTGTTAGAATAGGATGGCAATATATAAATCCCAAGGACTATTAATTATAGCCGATGTTTTTAATTGCGTTTGGAGAAACAATTTATCTCAACACTAATCTATATATATATATATATATATATATATATATATATATATATATATATATATATATTGTTATCTACTAGATTAGTATCTAATTGAGCTATATATTAATAGAATATTTTATTTTTGAAATGAACTTTTAGTTGCAAACGAATATGATTTTATTATTAACTTTAATGAACAGAAGCAAAAAAGGGAGGGTTTATTATTTTTTTTTTTATTTAGATTGAGAAAGAAGATTTAGTATCTTTTGCCTTTAAAATATTAAATTAGTTTTTAATATCGAGAAAAAAATGTCTATTCTTTTCCAATACAGAATACATGAAGAATATTTTGAAAATAACAATAAGTTATTGTTTAATTTTTAATGATTTTCTGTTCTACAGAATAGGAATAGGTACATAATTTGTTTGATATATAATTACATATACTATATTTTTTATGATTTTTTTATGCATTTCTGACACATCAGTTCTGGGAATTTTAAATCATTATATTTCTTGATATTAGATTTAATTAATTTTTGAAAAACATTTGAAACACCTGATTAATTATTTTGTATTGTAGTAATATACTGAATATTTCACTTAATACTTTCGCCGTCAATAAATCGAAATCTAAACAAAATATTAATTAATTCAATAAAAGTAGAAGATAGATATATTAGATGATTATATTTTGGCTTAAATACAAAATACCAGGACGTCTTGTAGTATAGGCGTTCCAACGTTTTAAAATATTTTTTCACTGGCTATCTTTAAAACTGTTAAATCTAAATATTTTTTGTTCTTATCAATCTAAAAATCATTAAATTTTATAGTTTCAGATATTATACATTTAAATTATTGCTCAACAAAAAATACAAAAAATAATTTCACATGAATAAAGGTGGCTTTGATAATGTTAAATGTTAATATAGTTATCAAAATTTATTGTTTTTGTGTACTTTAGCATGTTGAAAATAAATTTGTTGATTTATTTTAAACATGGCATAGTAGGCACATAGAAAAATAATTGACAAGTGTTTCAACATTAATATTTTCATTTTATCAAAATTTTCATAGCCACCTTCAGTCACATAAAATGACTGTTCTGTATTTTGAATGAGAATTTAATTAAAATATGAAATATTTTAAAAACTAACAAATTTAATTATTTTTAGGTTAAAACAAAAAGCAATTAAAAGTATTATTAGCAAAATAAAATTTATTTATTATTCTAGTCATGTAGAATTGTTCTTTAACATATTATAAGCATGAACTATCATTCACCATAAAGGAAACTAAATAAACAGCATTCATTTTATATTTACAAAATATCTCCCAACAAAATTAAATATCCTCCACATAGTTATTTATTTCAAAATACCTATTGTTGTTAATATTGTATAATACTCATAGTTCTAAAAAATTAGACAATGAAAAATAATTAAAATATCTGAACAATTACAATTTTGTCCTTGGAAGGATCCGCTAAACACTGTCATTATATAGAATTCTGACCGTGTGAAAGTTCAATTTTTCGGATTGTTGAATATTTTCGTATACGGACACTTTTAAAGGAAGTATGACTTCCTGTTCTGTTCGGATGTTAACTTATTATTATTTCCACAAATTTTTTCCTCAACGTTATATTGTAGAATTATATGTATTTAGTAGCTATAAGGTTACGATATTTATATTTATAAAATTATCAACTATGATAAACAGGAAATATAATCAATAATTATTGATTTTATAAATTACTGACTGAGTATTGGTTTATTGCTGTTATGCCCTTTGTTGAATATATAATTTTGTGGATTTATTAATGTATTTATTAATAATTGTTTGAAGCAGTGGTTCTTGACCAGTGTCATTCAGTGGGTCAAACAATAAAGTTGCGACAAATGAAAATACATTCAAAAATAGTTAAGAAGCACTGGTTTGAATTATTTTTATGTAATGCAATTTGTACAAATAAAATGACTTAACATTTTTCTTGCTTACTAAGTAATATATTAATTATGCGTATTTTGCACGTGTTACTATGAATTTCTATGAATAATGTAGTTTTTCTTATGTTTTATTTAAATAATGCACATTGTAAATGATCGATTTGTATTTTATGATTTTGAAAATTATAGTGTATGCAGATCGATTTTGTTATATCCAATACGTTGAAAAGTTTCTTAGAAATTATTGTTTTAATATTAATAGATAATACTATTTTTAAGTTTTAATAATACTATAAATATAAATTGAAATCTGTATGTTTATATGATATTACAATCAGTAGTTAATATTGCCAACTCCTTTCAATACGTAATATTAAACGTAGCAACATTTTTCATATATAAATAAATGTTTTTTCTTTTACAGATAGTAATGTCTTCTCTACATTTCTAACACGGAACCAACGTGAAAATGTTCGATCAATTTTTAACGCGAATAACAAGTCCGAACACTAAACGACGACATACGTACCATTGCACGGGTACAGTATCGCAGTCGTCGCCGGAAGTTCACTCTGATCCAGAGAATGAAGGTCCACAAGAGACACCTCGGCGTCCTCGTTTGCTGGAGCGACGGCGTCGAGGACGCCGAGCACCGGAACCCGGATTGAGACAGGCTCGTAGCCTAGGACGACTAGATGGATTGAAAGAGGTCAGTTTTTATTTATTTCTTAAATTTATTATTTTTTTTGTTTTATTTTATTTTTGGTGGAAACTTATTTTTGCTTGAATGAAAATACTCTTATGGGCTTATTAAATAAAATAAATGATTCTAATTTCCAATTTTATTTATTCTTAAAATAAGTAAAAAATCATTTGTGATTCGCTAAAAATGTAGACTTTAGAATAAATGAAAACATTACATTGGCTAATTTTAAACTTATTTCAATGATAAATTTATTCGTACGTTTGGAAATACTTGGCCTAATTTAGAAACTATTTCTTTTAAAACATACATGAATCATGAATCATAAACAGTACTACAAACAAAAATTAACATTTACTGGAATGAATTAATAATTATTATATGCGATAAAAACGTATACTTTTTCTACGACTACAAAATAAGAATTTACACTTTTTAATTTAACATAAATGACATTCAAATTATTATGATATTAGAAACTTGTGTGGTATTCTATCAACAGCTTTAACTTATTAGATGTGAAACTGCAATGCTGGAATTAGTTATAAACTAGTGAATAATGAACTTACAAAATATTGGATTGATCCAAAAGTAATCAGTAGTGATTCAAAAACCTAGTGAAGTTAGAAATAAACATTTCTTATCAAGAAACGTATATAATTATTAAATTATTTATTAACAGGAATAGAGAAAAAAAACCTTTTAAAATGTTTTTCATATTTTGTTTTAAATTATAATATTAGATCCGCTAGATAATTTGCTAGCTCTTATTAGCTAGTTTTTAACAACTTTTACCTTCGTGACACAATAAAATTTGTCTTATTTTGTATTTTAATTATTTAATTTTAATATTTTTAACATTTACTAAAATTATTGTATAAAAAATGTGACCGCAAATATGATAAAATTAATTTCTTCTATACGAAAACAAAGGTTAGTTTTCTTTAATTAATATTTAGTTCTAGAATATTAATTTTATTAAATTTGAAATGCATGAAGATAAATATATTTTTATAAATATATTCATTATCTTCATTTTTTTTTCACATGTAGTACCTGTACGTAAATGCATTATTCCTATGCAATTTTAGTTTAAGAATTTTAATTAAAAACTCATGAATGTACAGTGGTATTGATCCATTGTTTATTAATATGACTAAAAAAAACATAAATCGATTTTTTTTACTATTTAACCAATTTTACATACTGTGACGTAAAATCTAAATTTAACGTAAAATAGAAAAAAATAAATTTTACGTAGATTTCATATTTAATGAATTCTATTCATAATATATTTACTAATTTCATGGTTTTTTGGTTTGTTTTCATTTGTGATGGAATTAAAAATGGGTTACTATCATGGCCGTTCGCACAAATTTGTCCAGAAAGGGGCAAAATTTGAAGAAAAAAAAATGTTTTTATAATGAAATTGAATAGAAATAATTATATTTATAATAATTTTATTATTATTATAGTAACTCTTTCAAAATATAACAAAACTATAGAAAAAATGTTATTAACATAAAGAAAAAGATAACATTTCAAAATTAATAATATTTACGGTCATTATTATATAGCAGAACTTGTAAAGAAGCTCGTTATGAACAGACCTATCAATTATCGATACTGCAAGCAAACAATTTTTTTTCATTTTTTTCTCATATCTTGAAAACTGATTTTTACAAGTTTTATTGTATTTGAAATATAAATACTGAAATATTATTCTCCGTTTCAGACGCTTGTAACTACTTTTTTAAGTCTAAAAAAATAATAATCAATATTAGTTACATTATCAAATTAAATTGACATTCAAATGATTTTTTATTTTTAAAATTTGATTTATTTCTATTTTATCTCATTTCATATTATTTAAAATCAATAGGTACATTTGTAAAATATTTTGAAACAATATCAATTGTATGAGCACAGAAATTGTGAATTTTTGTTGTAAATAAATTCGAACATAATCTGTTGAAATCGTATTAATTAATATATTGTGAAGTTAATATAAATAATATTTCTAAAGTTATATATTACAGTTACTAAAGGATTAAGGGTTGGGGGGAGGGGGGTTAACTGGCTGGGCCTAGATTTTAATTTTACTAAAAATAGTAATAGTTTATGAAGAAAAATTATGCATTTGTTTTTACATTTATAAACATTATGTATAAAAAAGTAAACTTGTTTAGTACTAATATTATTTAAATTGAGGTATTTTACCGTGACTGAAATTAAAAACCCTTGGAGTGTCAGTCAACTGGTGTTCACATAAATAAAATCAAAAATAAGGTACCTGTAATATATTTAAGTGTATTTCATTTATAGGTCATTGACCAGAATATGATTCCTTTTCGTTAGTAAACAGAAATCAGATTGATGCAAAGGTCCTATTTTTTTTTTTTTCGACAGATGCTTAATGCACACCTAATCAGTCTCTGGTAGCACCCGATAAATAGCTAATGTCAGATAATTTCGGAAAAATTGTCATGTTTAGTATACAATATATAAATATTGGAAACGTAATTGAAAGCATTTAAAAGCACGTTGCCTGTTATACCTATGTGTATTATTAGAAAATGTTGAAATAAAACTTTCTATTGGTTCTTTAAATGATTGCTTTGACAGTGTTTCTGGATGAAAGTTTCAAATATGAAAGTTGTACATTTCTATATATCGAATAGGTACATACATATATACCTATGTTTATTTTATACGTACAGGTGACTATTTATTTACAACTACTCATTTTTCTCACTCATTTCTCGATTTCTAGAAATATTTTTTCGCAGGAAACACTCACTTGGATCGCTAAAGAAATCTTACTGACTACCTATGTGTTAAGTAAACATTTTTACATATACATGCTATTCAATTTTAATGCGTATCCAAACAGTTAATTATTGAAACTTTTGTAATTTTTAAATTTATTAAACCCATATAAGTGAGTAACATTGTTACTTAATTAAAAGTTTTTTTTTATTGTATTATGTAAATTTTGGGTTGTGTAAGAACTTTATGTTAGCTATTCAGTAAAACGCTTCATATACATGTTAATAGGGAATATTTAAAAATAATTTTTAATGAATTAAAATATTTTTAAATATCATCTTTACACATCTAGAAAAAACAAAAGACAAATAGAGTAAGAATAGCAATTACAATTTCTTTTTTTGCATTTACTTGAATTCTCTTTAATTACGTACTTAAGTTTGTGAAACTGTTGACGTGTGACACACTCATAATTACAATAGAAATTAATTATAACAATGAAATTTAATTATTTTTTCACACCTATAATATGTCGCAAACTAATTACCATAAGTTTCTTATGTAAGTTTATTTTCTCTTTTTTCGTATTAATTGAAATTAAAACGACTTTTACACGAATGATTGCGTTGCATCAAAATGTAAATAATGCAGTTAGTTTTAAATTTTTATGATTCTTAAAATTTAAATTTAAATTTAAATTTAATAAATTACTTTTATTGTTAGTAAAAGTATTATTATTTTTATTTATAATAATTTTATTGCTTTACTAAGAAAGTTTATTTTTTAAGGTCTTTAGCCTATCACTTCTAAATGTACACTTATTTTACCATAATTTTCTTCTTTTTCATCTTGATTGTGGATTTCTATACAAGTTATATTCCATTTGGTTTCAAATTTAATTCTATAATAGGATAAATTTTTGTTTTCCTTTCAGTCTTACAAAAAAAAATTGAAAATTTTAAATCGCATAAAAAGTTATTAGATACTTGACACATTCTACACAGCATTTTGTAATTTTGAAGTTTATTTTACTAATTGCCATTAATAACAATAACAAAGTTTTACATTTAATTTCTTTCGTTTTGTTAAATCAAGTTAAAAATATGTGTATGCCAAATTGGAATATTGATGAAACTGGCAGACATATTTTGGCAGAATGATGTGAAATATATTCTCAAAATTTTAGGCTCATTACGAGCTATTGAAGGCCCTAATCGCCAAATTTTGAGCTTCAGTTGTTTTTCCAAAAATTAGCAGAATCCCTGAAAACGATGTCAAAAACACTCGCGATATGATTTTATAACATTTGTTAATTATGGACTATTTATAATTTATGAGCTCCATTTTTAATACAAAATTATTTTTTATTAATTTTTTTAAATTTTACGAAGTAAGTAATTTCAAAGTATACAGACTACTATAAATGTCTTTTTGTTATCACCATTTTATAATTTCACTTTAAAATTAGCAATTTTAGGTTACAAAAGCTAGAGATACAAAAATGAAAGATATTATTGTAGAAAAAGATAGATATAATAGGGGATGATAAGATAGTTTGACTAACTACAGTTAACGATTTTAGTGTATATCAATTTACTGGCGAAAAATGTCAAATCACATATAAGCACAGTTAAGACATTTTCGCGAAAAATTGCCTTTTGTTTTTAGAATAATATTATAGTTTATAGCTTAATGAATATGTTGAATTGAAAATAAAATTATCGATTACTCTGACTATAAATCGTATTATATTGAAATCAATCAATTGTCGTGATTGTCAATAATCAGCAATAAACGTAACAACAGTGTAGGAGGCATATATTATAGAGTTAGTACCGATCGTTACAAGTTCTAACTGCATTTCACTTATTTTTCTGCTTCCCCGCTTGGAAAATGACTATTACGACGCATTTATTGTTGGTAAGCTTCATTGACGTTCCGTATAAACAGAAATGCAGAACAGAACCAGAAATCGACATGCGCGTATGTAATGTACGTATATGATTGACTGAGTGAGCGAGTGTATTAGGTCAATAAATGACTTTCTTATACAATCGCTTTTTAAATGCTTAAATCAGATTAAAATTACTCATAAATATTTGCGTTTAGACATTTATTTACTCTGCTACCTACATCTACTTATTTTATAGTTAGTAAATAGCTAATATACAGAGTGTTTTCAGGGGTTATTAAAATATTAAAATTATAAAAAAACTCCGAATAAAAATTATGTTTGTTTTTCCATAATAAATTTAGTTCATCTTTTGATAGAAAAATACATCTAGCATCTCGAATTGTAACATTATATGTTTTTCTTAAAATCGTTTTTTGAGCTAACTGATATTATAAAATATTTTTAAGACAATCTAACAGATTTTTTATGAAATTTTACAATAATATTTATTCTTAACAATAATGGTGATTTATTTTATTTTGTCACTTTGTTTTTCAGATATTAAATACATAGTAAGAAATCTTTTTTACACTAGAGAAAATTTGTTTAAACAAATAATATTATAAAAGTGTTGTCTGTGCGTCTGTCCGATAGTTTATAACCTAAAAACTGAAGATCTTGAAACATATGTTTTATTTAAAATGACATATTTTATTAAAAAAAAATATTGCATTTCTAATTTGTATTGCATATTGAAAAAATAGTACTGTATTCTACTGGCATTGCTTGTAGCTCTTGCCATAAACTTCAACTTAATGAGTAATAATCATCATTACATGCTCGTTAAATAATATACTATTTTAATGCAACTTTTTTTTTGACTAATTGTAATTCTTTAGGGCTGTCCACTAATTAATTATTATCTACGTGACATGATTTTTTTTTGAATTAGCAATCATACCATTATACGACAGCTTAAAACGACTCTTGTTTGTAAATTATTAAATATAATAAATAAGCACTGTTTTTAATTCGAATCACTTAAATAATTTCGAAAAATTTTGATTGCCGATTACTGGGAATAACGTGCGCATGAATGAAAATTTTCGTGAATTACGTCGCGAAAATTTATAGCTTACAAGATGCATACCATCACCTATCGGAAGATTTCTGCGAAAAAATTTGCAACGAATTAGCATATTTTTATACGGACCACACATAACACTACACGCAAATATGCTCAATCGATAAGAAAAAGGAAAAAATATGTCTTTTTCTTTTAAAAATTTCTCAAACTGTTTAGTAATTAAACAGTAAAAAAGTGACTAAATCATTTCACTTGGAGAATATTCGTAGAATTATTAGGTTTATTTAAATTTAAAAAAAAAATTGATTTTACAATATACATAGGTGTACCGTTTTAGTTGCTATGCAGATATATAAAAAAATGTAATATAGTAATTCCGCAAGGATCTCTTTAGGCCCATTTTATTTTTAATTTTATTTTTCCAATAATTATTTTGCAGGCTCAACCTTAACCTAATTTATCTAACATAAATCGAAAGTTAAAACAAAACAAAAAAAAATATTTGAACAGAGCGTGTCAAATTGCTGACTTAAAATATTAGAAATGGTATTTGAAAATATTGGTTCATGTTTTAATGAGTTGTATATATTAAGATAAAATTGGATATGCTGTCGTTTGTTTGTAAATTTAGATAGGTAGCTTTTTAAATTGCATTATATTATACAATATTAATTTTTTATTTCATTTAAGTTTATCATGGTACATTAATATTTTTGTGTTATAACAAAAACATATTATTTTATTAATTATATATTTTGATAACATTATTCATAAACTATGATATTAAGGGAAATAATACAATTTTATAATTTGATGATGGTTAGTCTCTTAACGTTCTAGTAAAATTATAGTTTGTAATATGGATAAAGTCAATTACTGTAGATGATTTAACAAAAAAATGTAATATGTATTTTAATATAGTAAAAAATCTTTCAGAACTCAATATATTAATACAGAACTGTAACCAAAAGCCGTTTTATTTATTTATATAATATTTTATGATTTTGTTACTTATTTGTTACTTAGTAACTTGTTTCATGTTCTGTTTATTTACTGTAAATATCATTTGTATCTTTTTTTCTGATGAAGATGTACGATGAGTTTGTCGAAACGTCGATTGTTAATAAATTTTAATACAGAATTACAACCTAAAACCGTTTTATTTTAATATGTATTTTTTTTTTATCGTAGATTTATTTATTTAGTTTTTACTCTTTCGGTGCCATTTTTGTTTTTTGAAAAATATCGCTATATATTAGTATAAGTTTGGGGTAATTTTGAAATTTTTTATAAAATATATAAAATTCGTCCTAAGGTTGAAGTTTGGTTTACAAAATTTGTAAATGTGTTAAATAAATTGTTAATGATTTTTTAGGTTTTCATTTTAAAGAAATAATTTATCGCAAAATTTAATGAATATTTTCACTTCAAATTTATTGTAGTTAATTTTATATCAGTTGTAAATAGATAAAAATTCATTTATAGAAAGTATCAATTCTTCTATGACTAATAAATTCGTTGTGTATCACAACTGAGTTGTCTAAATCAATCATTCTATTGTAAAACAGATCAAGTAAGTCAATGCAAAATTGCCACATACACATAGATCTGTGTTAGAAAAATACGCGATTATAACAAAACCAATCCGAGTTGATTCGAAATAGGAACGGATATCAGTTAAAACGTTGTTTTCCGTTCAGTTTTCGAGAGGTTTGGTTTTGTTGTATATGGTATCAAACAAGGAATACATGTCATGAGTACAGACATATGTACGTACACTCTGTGTTGTTGCTGCTGTTGCTGCAGCAATATTGCAATGCAATGCCCAGTGCAGAAACCCAGAGATCAAGCATGCGGTAATTCACGCAACACCGAACCGATTACAGATCTCTACAAGTCGTGTGACTCAGAGAGGTCCGGCTCAAGGGGTCAGACGGGCTCCACCTTTATTTCTTTGTGGCTAGACAATTAAGTTAACTTTTCAACTAACTTTTTAAATGAAATAATATGGCTGAAAATGCCCAAAAAATTCAATTAGCCACTTATTATTTATTGTTACAATTTCATTTAATATCATTTGGATATTCAAGAAATAAGATATGGGCTTAAGGGAATTGCTCTTCGGACATTCGGAGATAAATTCTGAAGTTAAGCAAAAAGGAATTTATGCTCCTATTCTATATTATATCTGTATTATAAAATTTCTTGCTTTTCTTTTTGTTAAAAAGACAAAAGATTCTATAGTATACTATAGTCCTTATAGAATAATACAGAATACCACCACTAATTTCAAATGCAATAATATAATTTACTTTGTTAATTTTTCGGATTAATTTAGCAAATATTATGGAGAAGAATTTCTCAATTAAGAATAAAATAAGAATATTTGTTTTGAATCATTGAAATGGATATTTACTCAAAGAATATGTAGATTTCTTCTTACGTTATGTTAATTTATTTTTATCACTCTTAAAAAATTATAATGTCCACAAAAAATTATGTAAAATATTTTTGTTTTAGTTAGATTTAACTAAAGATAATTGCATATATTTTCTTACGGAATGAACAAATTTTATTTCCGTAATATTTTTGCAACATATAAAATAATTTTTTAACTAATTGTTTGATCATGCATGAAATTTCATGTATTTGTCTACAAATATTAGAGGCCTTACACAATAGCGTAGATGTACGCAAGCAAATCGACACGCATTCAATTCTATGGCCTTATAATCGTGGTTTTATAAGGTTTACACGCATATTTTTATTAAATGCGCGTCGGCACACTAGAAAACGTACCGACGTACATCTACGCTAGTCTGTAGTGCCTCTAGGGTCGCATTTATTAAAAACAATTGAATACGTGTCGGTTTTGTAGTGCATATCTACGCTATTGTGTAGGGCTTTTTATGCTTGAATTGGAGGAGTTTAGGGCCCTCGATATGATTATAACATTTCGGCTTTGTTTTTTTTTTTTTTAGTTTAATAATTTTCGGCCTGTGAACATCTACACTGCTACTGTGGTACATAAATATTTTGCTCTTATTGCATTTGAATGCACTAAAGTTTTATATAGTAATCAAATATTGGAAAATTATTTTAAAAAAAACTCTAGTGCTGGTAGATTTATGAATTAAAAGTCCTTGGATATGTATTTGACGGACATTAAAAATTTGCATAAGTAGGTTTAGCAAAACAAACATCTTTAAACTTTATGAGCATCTTAAGTAAAAACCGTTAAAAAATTTCTCCATATTACATGGATACATCAGTAAATTTTATTTGTCAATATGACGTAAGTAAATTTAAAAATAGAATTTAAAATGCCTAGACTCGTAATATAAGAGTAGGTATTACATTTTTTAATACTATTTTTTAAGTACTTTTTAGAAATATAATTGTTATTTCACTGAACAATTATATTTGATAAGAATAATATATGTTTATTTTTCAAAATTGAACGGAAATATAAATTATATTTTTGACTTTTAAAACTTTTTCATATGTTTCATAAAACTACTACATAATGTGAAATTTATTTTCTATAATTCCATTCAAGAAAATTTATTTATCGATATTTCTTTTCGAAATATTCTTGACGACTATAAAAACGTTATCAATAAAGTATCATTTTTACAGAAAAAAAGTAAAATAACTATTTCATTGAATTCGAATTTGATCGCTGAATTTTTAGATTATTTATTAATCCATTTGAAGCCAGCATTCTCAAATGGAAACAATTAGTAAAAATTCAATAATTATTGCAATTTTTCAAATTTAGTCTTATAATTTGTGTTTCCGTATTTTTTCCCCATAGAAGACATGCAAAAGGCTCTTGTCTGTAGTACGTTAATGAATATAAAAAATGTACAATAAATTATGGAACAGTAGTGAATCTTCTTTTATCATTTTAATATTCCTTCACTATAAAACCAAAAAGCGGCTAATTAACAGATATAAATAACCGCCAACAAGATAAACATGTGACTGAGTTTTTCATAATTATCTTTCATAATTATCGAGTCAGTACTTTTAAAGGAAATACAGAGTGTTTCGTAAAACGAAACAACATAAAAAAAAAAAACTAAAGCAACAATATCATAATAATACCGCATTTAAATTACTAGGCAAGATCATACAGAGATTTCATCAGATCGCATTAAAATTCCTGTTGTTTTTGTGTTGTTGCCGTATGCGCAAGAGAAAAAAAATCGTCCGATTCAAATGTTGTTACTCACAGGCCAGTGTTGTTTGCAACTAAGAAATAGTGTTAATCGGGACAGGTTCACACTATTCTTCTAGGGATATTTAATTATAGTTAAGAATACGATAAAAAATTTCACTATTCACAAGAATATAAAACGCTTGTTTTGTACAAATGCTACGATTAATTTGTCTTATAAAACAAAAAAATTGTGGAGAAATTTCATTTTAAAATTATTGTTTTTGCAATTTTGTGTTTTATGATGCTGAGAAAACAGTGATGAAAATTTTTAGAAAATGTCTATTTCGTTACTATAATTACAAAATTACTTGTAAAATAAAAATAAAATGTTGTTTATTTGATTTGTAGCTAGAAAAAAAAAATGAAGATCTTGAAATTTGATATACACATATTTATTTAGGATCACATAGACTATTAAGAATTATTTAAAAAATTATAAATAAATAATATAATAATAAAATAATGAACAATAAGGCTAATATGATTTTAGTGAATTGTCAATTTAGAAAAATAAAAATCTCTATTACAAAATTTATATGTAGAATATCAAGCAATAACTTTCAGTATTTGTGCTTTAATTTTTGCTAAAAATTAAAAACAGTAGGTATTTTATTTACATTTTTTGAGATTTTTATGAGTATTTAAGGTTTAAAATACTTATTGCACTTGGGAAACGCCGAACACTTCAACTAGTAAATGTATATTTACATAAAAAAAAATATTACTTTTTCTACAATAATGTCCAGTATTTTTATATAAAAATACTATAATTAAAGAGAAAATAACCTACTAATATATAATAAATTGCTTTTTTCATTATTTAAATATAATGATAAAATCAATATATATATATATATCAGAGTATATCAAATATAAGCATGAAATAATTATTAAACTGAAAATGAAAAAACACATATCACTTTGATATTGTTTCATTACAACCATTAATTCTCACTTATATATATATATATATATATATATATATATATATATATATATATATAAATTTAAAACTAATGCTTTGTAGCAAAATATCAATAGCATAAATAACACATGAGGCGATATTTAAATATTATTTCGTGAGAGAGTAAAAACTGAAAAAGGTAGAGAGACCAAGAGAGAATTTCATATGGAAACAACGTCGCATCGCGGCACGAGTATTTATTCAAACGAGTAATGCGGAAACAGAACAAATTAAACTAAGCAAACTACATAAATTTCAAATGACAAGTCACACCCCCATTTTCCTTGTACTCGCGCGCACTTATTCTATTCTGTTATCTTGAAAATGTAAACTCATACAAAATGTATAAGAAACTACACAAATAATATACAGGATATTAGCGAATTCTTCTTTAGTATATAGAATACATTTCGATGTGCTGAATATATAAATATAACAGTATATTATAATATCGAAATCTTATATTTAAAAATAAACAAATCTGAGCTAGAAATATTAACAAGTGAAACAAATGTATATTTACTTATTTATTTGATTTTTTTTATAAGATTATTAGAATATGGTGTATTTTTCGCTTATTTTTAGTCAGTGTACTGTGCGAGAAAGCCATACTAAAAAATCTTACCGCCCCCTGCATATACGTATTTTGTATATTTACAGATTTTCTTTTATTTCAATCATACATATATTTTATGCTAATTGAAATACTGAAATATTGTTTTAAGTAAATGATATTGGCTGGTACTAGAAGCTCGGTTTTTGGGTATTTAGTTCATTTGTTTATTCCTGGTCTTATTGTCTTAAAATCGATATTAGTTGAAACCGAGCTTGTAATATCTGTCATTATGGATATTATTAGTAAGTATAAGCAATAAAATATTAAAAATTGTTAGGAATGGATAAAAAAAGGGAAGAAAATAATAATAGATTTAATGTTTAAGTTGGTAAAATTTTTAGTCTCGTGACTAGTTACAAACTAGAATACATATATCAAAAACTGTAAGACTATATTAATTGTATCATCTTATAAAAAGTTTTGTATCGGTCTACCTAAATCCTTTTATTACATAATAAAATTTATGGATGACTCTTTAGACACTCATTATTAATATAGTAAAATATTTTTCAGAACTCATTGTATTAAATAAAAATTATTTTAGGATTAGATTCTGTTTAATTATTGTATAAAAACAAAGTTTCGACGACACTAAACGCTCGTTTTCATCAGATCAAAATTTATCAATGACATTAAAGTAAATAACAGTAGATAGCAACAAGTTACTAGGTAACATATAAGTAACTAGATCATAAGAATTATAGATTTTTATAATATGTTTTTTCTCGACTGTAAAATTGGTAATATGAATAAAAAAACAATTACTCGGGCATTAGTCAATAGTTTTATTTTATTTTAGTAAAATATGGTTCAATATTTCGACCTCACTCAGGCCATCATCAGGAACAATATTTATGACAATTGTACCTACAAAAAACATACATTTGGTATAATTATACCTACAAAAAACATACATTTGGTATAATTATACCAAATGTAGGTAGAATTGTCATAAATATTGTTCCTGATGATGGCCTCAGTGAGGTCGAAATATTGAACCATATTTTACTAAAATAAAATAAAACTATTGACTAATGTCCGAGTAGTTGTTTTTTATTCATATTATAGATTTTTAATTAATGAAAGTCAAATTTGATTTAACTCAGTGCCTTTACAGTGATTCATGTTATTCTTTTCTTTATAAATCTCTATTGCTTTTTTTATTAATCTGCTGCTAATATTGATTGGATCAATAATGTCATAGATAAATTTTGACCTGATGCAGACGAACGTTCATTTTCGTCGAAACGTCGTTTTTATACAATACAAACAGTTTTCATTTTTATTTAATACTTATTAATATCTCACGTCAGTTATTAAATAACTAAATATATTAAACAATCTGTATAAATATACATATCTATCATATAGAATAAAATATGAATGTCGGAATAATCAGCTTAGAACATTACAGAGAAATATTACCAATACAAATTCAAATACATATATACATAATACAACAAAGAAACTTAAATACAAATATATTTACATTCTTCCTGCAGCAAGAACGAAAATCAGTAATTGCTTTTAAATTACTTTATGAACTATTTTTTCGTGACCAATCCATATACATACATACATACATATACAATGTATATAACATATATGTAATACGTTCACTTTTGCCGCAAGAATTATGGGAGAGAGAAACGACTTGAACATAATGTTAATACATAACATTACCAATTATTTATTTTATAATATACACGCATCGTTCTTTTATGAATTATTTTACAATAATAACTGTTGATTACAGAGCTGGAATTGTTTTTAAATGTAGCTAATATCGTATATAGTTTATCAAGATTTCGGTTCATTATTTTGACATTATACTGTCGAATTTTCATCATGGTTGTTATGGTAACGTTAGAGAAATTGAAAATTATATAAGAGTTTTTTTTAAATTAAAATTAGGATATATGTAATTTACTTTTTTTGATATTATATAGGTATATATAAAATTTAATTTTACTTAGAATTTTAGTGTACTAAATATCATAATATTTTAATAAATTTTTATTCTATAATAGACATTAGATACAATTGACAATATTCAGTGGACGAACTAGACAAAAT
This sequence comes from Clivina fossor, assembly GCA_963966155.1. Lineage (NCBI taxonomy): Eukaryota > Metazoa > Arthropoda > Insecta > Coleoptera > Carabidae > Clivina > Clivina fossor. Next base: position 5,986,124 of record OZ014553.1, on the reverse strand, counting down.
TTTATACAGAATTAAACTCTCGGTCATTTGAACACAAACGCTTACGCAGGGCCGTTCCTGGCGGGGGTGCAAAAGGTGCATCCGCACTAGGGCGGCCAGCCGAAAGGGCGGCCGTGGTCCACTTTTAGCCTCAAATTAATAGTAAAATAAATCATGTTAATTTTTAAGGGCGGCTATTTCTTTTTTGCACCTGGGCGGCTATCATTCCAGGAACGGTCCTGCGCTTACGTACCGTGGTACTTTAAGTGTCCATGAAAAAAAATTACCAAAATTTTATAAAATTTCGTATAAACTAAATTGGCACATTTATTCACTAGGTAGCGAACTTTTAATAAACAAAACTAGAAAAAAGGTTGAGTTGAATACAACAAACAAGAAAATTTGCATGATTACGCATTTTATTTAAATTATATGAAATAAATATTAAATTTTCAACATATTTTAGCATGTGTTAGCATGTGCAGAAAATAGTAACGTATACACACATGCCGTCTGCCACTGAACTTATTATTTCAACGGTGAAATTGCAAAAAAAATTATACTCGAAGCAATCTTATAGATATAGACAACACATGCTCAATTAAGGGTTACTGAGCATATAAAATCAATTTACAGAATAGGCGTTTTTCTAAATTTAGCTGGTATCACAAAAATTAGAAAATAAAACTTATTTTAAATATTGTATTATTAGAATAATACTTTATTTTTAATATGTTTAATTTTTGAGAAAGTGGCTATTTATACATACGGTATGTATACGCAATTGGCTATTTATACATACAGTATTTTTACGCAATTGGCTATTTAGGGTAGGTTAGGTTAGTAGGTTGGTTTAGGTTTTTTTTTTATTATGTATAAATAGCCAATTGCGTATACATACCGTATGTATAAATAGCCTCATCCAAATTTTAATTTCTTTCAATTTACTGATGTCATATAATGGATTTCCGATGAAGTGATGAATTCATCAGGTAAATATAGAGAATATAAATTTAGAGAGAATGTCTTATGTAGTATTTTTGTAGCACTGCAATCTTAATGAAATGTATAATAGGAATTCTTGACACTTTCTATATTAGATACAAAAAGTTAATCGGCTAAATTTGTATATATTTCTAGAAATTTATGAAGCCAACCTTCTAGGAAAGAAATCACAAACGATCAAATTTAACTGAACAATTAATTCATCTCTGTTAAATATTTACTTTAAATAACCTTTGTAGTTCTACTTGCAAATCTTATTTAAAGGTATCTAATAAATCTATTGAAAATATCTCTAATTAAACATCTAATAAAGCGAAGAAACATATGAATCTTATAATTTAGAACTAAAGACGCATATGTGCATATTGCAGTTCATTTAAACCTATTCAACTAACTACGATGACATTTCAATTGGCACTGAATAACGTTTTATATCTAGAAGAAAAAGAAGAAGAAGAAAAAAAAAACATCATCAGCCATTAGTGATAAATAAAAGAAATAAGAATACCGACTTCGGTACAATTTCTAATAAATACAACAGGGTGTATTGTATCGCTGTTCATTTCTTGCTTAGTTCCAATGCATAACTAAAAAGATATAGTACCACCCCATAAGACATGCATAGAGATAGAGTCCCCATATGGGTACAATTAATCAACTAACATATGGGTAAAGTGTGCTAAATCATAGGCTAGGATCTATAGCATGCTACAGTAGGTGGTCTACTATATTTTATGTTCTTTCGTACTTATACAGGGTGTTTGGAATTGCATACATACATGATTTGCATTTAACGCTCTTTGCTGGCAAGTCGGGATGTTTAATGCGAAACTAATACTAGAGGATGGTGTTAGAATCGGAATCTGTGACTCGTTTGTTATGTTTTTTTAGCAGATGTCTTCATAATTTCTTTGGTGCAAATTTAGTTTTATATGGTTTGTTCTTTTTTGTATGTGGAACTAAATTTATTACAGTTTGCAAATATAGAATCTGCATTTGCAAGACAATTGACTATATTTGTGAATTTGTAAGAAATGTGTAATATATTTTTTGTAAAAAATCATGCGTAATATGGTTTTTTTTTTATTATTATTTACGAATACTTTGCGGTGATTTGTCAACATAGGATGTATTTTTGTTTCATATTTCGTAACTTGAAAATTATACAAACCTTTTTTTTTGATTCTTTTGTAATACATTTGCCAATTTTATATGGTATTATATATTATGTATAATAAGATAGTACTTACTCTACCACCGTACTCTACTGCAAACTCTACTAATGTAAACTATGCTTAAAATCATGCTAATTCGGCTACATATTGTTAATTGTGCGTTAAAAAATAAACTATGTATAATTATTTAAATAATTTTTATTGTATGTATATTTTAGATAGAAATATTTTTATTCATTTATGATGTATAGTAGATATAAAACGCAAATTTCAACAATATAATTTGCAATTTTCAACAATATAAACAATATAATATAATTTATAAAAATATAATAATTTAGTTAAAACCTAATAAACTTATTATATACGAGTATTTCCGTGTTTCTAAATTAATTTGTTAATTTCATATCTAGAAACATAAAACTATAATATGACAACACAAATAAACTTATTTCAAGATAATAACAGTAAATTACTGTTATAATATTTGTCATAATAATGTACTTAGAACAATCTCATCTGCGGCTCTGAAAATAGTAAGTGTTTTTTTTTTTACATTATTACAACACTTTACCAAAAGAAACTATAATAAAAAAAAACTTTACAAAATGCGGCTTCAATTGATATCTATAAAAAAAATCTATTAAAAATCTTGTTTATATTTATAACAAGCACGTCCGATTTTGGTAATCGCTGATTCAGATAGATATGTCAAATCTTTTGATGATCCCATGTAACCATCGGAGATAATTTTAACTGCAGAATGGGTGGGCGTTTTGCGGAAGATTCAGAGTTAGAGAAGAGAAGATAAAACGGTGTTTTAGTTATTAGAGTATTATTTGTAAATGATGGTCTTGTTAGGTGGGCGACATACACAAACTATATTAGTCATAGCAAGCGCCTGAATATAATGTATCATTTACATTTTGCAACATTTTCGTTTCATTGTTTTATAAACCTACGTTAGAATGCGAAAAATTTAGTCGCTTTTCTTTATTTTATTTTAAATTAATTTTCAAGATTTCTAGTTACTAAATATCGATTTTTTTTATTTCAGTTGTTTTATATTATTTTATCTAAAATAATACTGTATATTTCAAATATTAAATTATTTTGTTCAACTCCTCTCTAATGAGTCAAAAGTGGAATTTTTATGATGTGACACCTCATAAGCGAATTCGATAATGACGATTTGAAATGTTTGTTAGTAAAAAGTTTTGTCCAATGTAAAAATTTATTCTACAATATTTGATTTAGTCTATAGATACCGAATAAATAGACATCGATTTCTATTATCACATCATAGAAATTCGACTTTTGACACATTAGTTAAGGGGAGTTGGACAAAATAAAATAAGTGTTGGACAAAACTGGGCATAACTTGGGCAAAATTATGCACTATTTTTTTTTTTAATTCCAACGGAGCGCCAGCTTCACGTATGTGTACGTTACACGTAAGAACGCGAAATATATCAAATCGTTACCGCCAAATTTACAATTTTTAATCATTTTTTCTGAGGTTATTGATGATAAATTTGATAATTCAATATATGTATTAAATTTATTTTTTACAGTAGAATCTAAATTACTAACAAAAAAAATGTTTTCAGGTTATTAGTAATATTTAAGGTATTAATTTATCTATACTTTGTTCAGAAATTACAACTAGACAGACTTAAAAAATAAGAATTTGAGAAGTATTTATTAAATGTATGAATCAAAATTATAATATTACGTGATAATATATTATATTATTAAATTGATATTCAAATGCACAAATTAAATATGAATTTAAAAAAATCAATTCAAATTAATAAAATTATATTAACGTCAAACGTCACTGTTACATTGGTAACCAAAAATTACGTAATAAATTTGGAATATGAAAATATTTATATGATATGTTAATTTTTCCAAAACATTGTAATATGTAAATAGAAAAACGAAATAAGAAATATTTGTTTTTTCAATTTTTTTCTTTTCTAATTTTGCTTAGGTATAATTTTTGAGTTTATTTTTTACTATTTATAATATTTATAATTTTTATAATATTTTATATGTTATTTTATATAAAAATAAAAAATATATTAATGCAGTCTTTTGTGATGAGTAAAAACGAAAATTGATTTTGTAGTAACATGGGTAATCATACAAAGGCATCTTAACGTAGTTTAGTTTAATATTTGATGTAATTGTATTTAAATAAACAATTAACATTGCTGAAATATGTTCATATTTAAGTAATCATTTTTACGGAAACACTTTTGCAAGCAATTTGTAACGTTCTTGTTTTAAATTAACATGTTAAAAAAAGAAATTAGCTATTTCGTAAATGTTTATATTGTGCAATTTTATTTTAATACAGTTGTATTTTATATAAAGTTGTTTAATTTAACATGAAATTGCAATATTTTGAAATATTAATTGTTTTTTAATAATTTTGAAAGGTGTGTTATACTTTTAAACATGAAGAATAAAAAAATTAATAGTAAATGTAAACTTTTATAATAATTTATGTAGAGGTAGTTTTCGGTGTAAGACGGGATTTCGTTTTGACGACTCGATCATAAGTCGATTCTGATTTTTTTTGCCTTATTATAAATTTTGTAAATTGTATCGTTGTTTACCATTGAGAATTGAAAATATTACATAAAAATTATTAACAAACAGAGATAGTGCAAAATGCACTATCTATTTCTATCGGTTTACGGATGTTGTTATCACTTTTACAAAGAACGCAACAGACTTATACGACTATATAGGATAAACATTATAGTAATCATAGCTTCGGTTTATGTTATCAATTTCTTGTTAGGCTTGTTTTTGGATTATGAACAATAATCTTGTTTGCAGGTATTTTGTTGTTTTTATTTTAAGTTCAAGTCGTTTATAAGTATATGTATATTAATTACATATTTATTTTATTTTATTCATTTAAATTTTATTTAGCTTATTGCAAAATTTACTCACTGATGTTTATTTCTATGTATTTTAATAAAGATTTCTGTTTGTTTTTTCAAATATTGTTAAGCGGCGTGCACTGTGTATTAAATTTCACAAAAAATGTCAATGGAAACTGAAATAAGAAATAAGACTATTTACTATTTTTTTCTAATAATACTACGTAAACGTGATATTCTTGTAAAGTGCATAGCAGAACAACAAAATCTAAGTAGTGCATAACAAAGTAGCTACTTAAGTAGCCAAGTACGTATTATTGCGCAATGGCGCCTAGGAAAAAAACTAGTGCGTTTCTTTTCATTTTATTTCAGTACAAAACAATTTCATTTTGTTTCTAACATTATAGATAAAAGCACACACTGGAACTAATCATTTCTCATAGTATTTTATATACTAAGTATTTTTTTGTTTTTCCACAGCACACTTTGCAACAAAAACAGATAATAATTGCATTTCTTGCTTAAAAATAAAATATTTTTATTCGTGTTGTAATACTGTACAAGAAATTTTATTTATACTTTTTTTTAAATATAATAATAATGGCAGTAAATTAGTTTAAAAAAATATTGTATCTGTAATGCTGTAACTGTACATATATTACTTTGTTTTTTTTTTTCCATTAGTTTATGGAAAAAGTAATTGTAACTGTACTAGTACTAGTTAGGATTACTAGGCTATTTAAAGAAGATTTTATAATAATTTGCTGTAATTACTCAATTTTTTTATTTTTGATAGTTTCATTCCATATATGGTTAATTATCGACATTGATTTCATGCCTAACTATTTTATAGCAATAATATTTTAAAATTAATTTCAAGAGGAATGGAATTTTTAGTTGTACACTTTTGCTCTAAATATCTATTTTTGAAAATATGATATTTCTGCAAAAACCTAATCCACAGTTACAGATTTCTACATATAAAATGCATCGTGTAAAACCATAAGTTAATAAATAAAATAAGAATAAAATGATTCAGTTTTATTTTAAATTAGATATCTTCGTAGATTATTGGAAAGTTCATCAGTAAAATATGTCTCCTATAATTTATATCAAATAAAGACAAAGAATAAAATAATTGAAAACGATCATATATATATATATATATATATATATATATATATATATATATATATATATATGTATATGTATATATAAAATCACTGACCCAGTTCTTGATGAATCAAAACTATTTATTGCAGTAATGCAGTCAGTAAGCAGATATAGGTACATCCAATGCGTTATGAAAACTGATATCTTCTGCTGTATATCTCGGGCGTTCGCTTAAAAATTTGCGGTTTGATTTTTTTTAAGGTTTCCAGATAATGCTAACGAACTAATCTATATAGAATCTAGAATGAGTATGCAGATTCTTAGTTTTTGATCTTTCGTTGTTTTCTTTATTTGTCTGTTTGTAAACGATACGTCATTGTTTTTGTTTTGTTTCGTTTTTTTTTCGGATTTAATAATTTAGATTATAATAATACACACCTTCTTTGTTTAATAAGATTTGACCTTTAAATTAAATTATTGTCAGTGAGAAAAATCTGTTACGAACAAGATTATTTTGACAAGAAAACATTTTTTTTAATTGTTTTAGGCTGTTTACCTTGCTCAAGATTATTTTTAATTATTTTTAAATGCTTTGTCATTTAGACTTAATGTCTGCATTATGAATAAACATATTATTGTTTTAAGTAAAATATAACATCTGTAATATTATATGAAAATAAAGTATTGTATCTCTCTGTTTTATAGCTTATAATTCTAAGGCTCGGTTGCACAAAACATTGTTAAGTAAGTTAAGTAAGTTAATTAATTTGTTCACTTGCCGACTGGCCAATCAAAGAGGCTGGTTCTAAGACATGTACAATCTAACTCTACTCTTTAAGGTTTTTAGATTTTTAGTTTTACTAAACACACTAACAGCCAGTTTCATAATAAACATTGGCAACAACAAATAATTTTACCATTAGAAGTATGAAAAGTTGACAAAAATGCATCGTTTTATTGACAATAATAATTATTATTACAGTAGAATTTAAAATAGATGTTTTTGATCGGTTTAAAGTTTACTTCAGTACTAATTATTTATTATAAAACCGGCCGTAATAGTTTATGAAAAAAATCATGCATTTATAGTATCAAAAAGGTAAACTTATTTAATAATAATATTGTTATTTAAAATGCTAGTGTGATCGTGACTAAAACTAAAAATCTTTGGAGTGTCAATCAATTGATGTTTACTTAAATAAAATTAAAATAAAATAAGTTACTTGTGATATATGCAACACAATACAAATATTGAGGGTTGCCCAATTTATTGAAAGATCAATGTCCACAATATTATTTATTTTTTAAGTTAAGATAGTTCGGTCATCTTGAACGAATGTCTAATGAACGATTGGTTAAAAGAATATATGTGAAATATTTTGAAGCTATACGTTTGCATAGACGTCCGATAAGTATATGGAGTGGTATGATTGATAGTGTTTTGCGTTAGAGAAAGTTTCCAAGTGGTAGGAATGGAAGAGCATGTATGAGAAATATCATGAATGTGGCTGAAACTAGAGTTGCTTGTCGGGATAGTGGAAAAGAGTTTGTGACACACCCTTTTGGGTACATGTTGTGATTGTGTATGTATTTAAAAATAAATAATTTTAGTGCAAGGACCTCCAAAAAATTAAGCAGATGCTTTATTTAAGCTTAATCCACCACAGATTATATTTTTCTTTTTTTGAAATTGTAAATAAATAGCTCTTTTTTGTAATATACCATTTAAGTGTAGTAACAAGAACAGCTAACTATTTTTAAACGTCTCGCAATAAAACTCGAACTTATTTTGCATTTAGAAGATCTTCAACGAAACAGAAAAAAAAAGAAGAAGATCTAACTTGGTCATTTACGCCGTACAAAAGACATGATATACGACGGAAAAGAACTTCTGAATATGTAATTGCATTTAAACATAGTGTGCGTACTACAAGCCACACACAAAACGTAAGTAGTTAAACAGCATCACATGTTGAAACAAAGAACATATATGTACATATTGTTATGTATCTCGAATTCGTACACCAAAGATTACAGTTACATAATATACCAGGTGTTTCATATAATCTGCTACGCATAGGGATCTCGAGAATCATAAGAGACACAACTTTGGTTGATCACATGTTGTGTGACTCGTAGCGTTGGGAGATATTTTAATACCCGTAATATCAGCCATTGTATTTGTATTATATTTGAAGGGAATTTGTACCTAAATAATATTTAAAAACATTTTCGCATAACCCTAAGTTCTGCTGAACTGGTTTATGTGAGTTTATGATCGTTGGACAAACTCTAAACAGAATTAATTTTTGGTAAACAAAGACATCTCACATAACAACTTAATGTGATACCTAGTATACCAGGATCGTTAAATGTTCTCCGTCAGTTTGATTTTTAAAGGAATCAAAACTGATTCATATGAAACATCAAATACCGATACGGATGATTCAAATGACCCAAATTCCGATTTGGAACCCAATTACGTTTCGAGTAGGTCCACGCCTAAAGGCCAAGGGTCGCATACTAGCTGCCTGCATTAACAACAATATCGTGTGGTTAGGTTAGTTTATGTTTGATTATGATGTGAGGTTATGTAAGTGCATTGTGGATATGATTAAATTTAGAATTTGATATACTTGGTGTCCCATGTAAACTGTCTTATATGCGGATTTTGAGAACCTGACGATATACAACGCAAGTTAAATTATAATAGATGAATTTTTTCTCATTATATGAACATTATAATAATAAATTATTAGTATTATTTTTTTAATAGATTACTATACTTATATGAGCGAAAACATAAAATTTGAGTAATTTGATATTTGTTAAAAACTTATTTTTAATTTTAGATAATTTTAAATGAAACTTTCGCATTGTTTTTGTGTATTTATAGTTTTTGAGATACATAATAGGGGTGATAGCATTTGTCAACGCGATCCATTACTTTTATAGAATAAATTGGTCGAATCCAAACATATTATAAAGGAGAAAAATAACTGGTGAAATAAGTATTTGTTTAATACTATAAAAAAATTTCTAAATGCTAGAATAAAATATATGTATTCAGAAATATGTTTGCAAAATAATATAAAACATACAATAATAAATAAGTTACAGTATATAAGAAAATTTAAAATTGATAATTGTAACTCGAAAGTGGTGTAACTAAGAAGATTTTATACCATTATATTATTTGTAACGAAGGGATACTACTTTCTCAAATTTTGTACATTAGATTATACAAATTTTAAATATAATATTGTTGAAATTGTAGTAATTTTTCGTTGATTTTACGAATTTTATACGAAATTTTTAAGATTTTTACGGATTTTATTCGAGATTTTACATGATTTTAAGAAATTTTACCATCATTTTTAAAGAATATAATTAAAATTTTTATTATTTTATGCATCAAATTGTACAAGTGATTTATACCTTGATTTTTAATTTAATATAATAGAGTTATAAAGCATAAAAAAAAAAACACAATATTTCAGTATTTGTATATATATATATATATATATATATATATATATATATATATATATATATATATATATATATCGAGTGACCTGTGTTTTTTTGTTTTTGAAACTGATAAAACACCATGATAATATTTAAGTAATAGGAAATTTTTTCTTAATTTAATCAAAGTTGTATCTCTTATATGACACCCGGTATAGTAGCATCCAAAGTAGGTTTACAATACACGCCCTTTCCAGAGAGCAATTGTTTTCGTTTGATTTTTATTTATTGGAGAAAAAATTACATGCACGGTTCATTTGTTTATGATTGGTTTGCGCTTATAGGTAAAGAGTTAATTGGTTGAAAACCTTATATATATATAGTGATAGATTTGTTAGGTGTGGTGTTAAAATTAATGACATATAAATACGGGTGAAATAAACTTCAAAACTTTTAGTTGCATTTCATTGCACGAATTTCAGATCGATTGCAATGATTAGGCGTATTAGTAAGTTTTAAATTATTTGCATTTTTACATTCTTATACGCAGTATGAGGTATTGGAAAGTATATAGAAAACAAACATTATTGATATTGACGGCAGTTCTCTATTATTTAGTTTAACCAGATATTTCATATATCAAAAACTTGGACTAGTTTTGCAATAAAAATATTTTTTCTTTATGATACTTTTTGCATAAATATCTCAATATGCCATAAAATTGAGACAGGCTAGTTCTAACCCAACTAAAAATATCGTTTTTAAATTCTAGAGATATAATAAATATCGCTGTCAATAAAAGAATGATTTTATATAAATTTTCAAACTTCTAACGTCATAATTATTATTGTTGCCAATAAAACAATGGTTTTTTTTTGTCGGCGTAAAGTCGACATTATAGTTAAAGTATGGATCTAATTTTAATTTTTAAAACTCCGTATATGTCAATATGTCACACGTTAGAGAATATTTTTTACATGATACAAATGTTTTCCAATTTACTTCTACCATTAGTAACTTTTCTTATAATTTGGTTATTAATCTTCAGTAAAAAGAACTTGGAAATTTATTATTTTAAGTATGTGTCTATGAATAGCAAATGGCGTTAACATTTAAAGTATATGGTAATAGGTATATCGTATAATACATATACACATGCAAAATGTCGTTTTACTATTTAGAAATATTAAAATGGTTTGAAGCTAATTTGCATGAAACGAATGTTAATGAGCGCAATAAAGTGTGATGTAAACGTGGTAAAGTGTCAAACGATTTTGCAATGGCTTTACCATGTTTATAGAGAAAAAATCTTCACACACACACACCGGAAATTCTATATAGGCATTTCTAGATCGATATTTTCCATCTCGTTTTCATTATCATGGTGTCTCTATTTTGTCTTTCGATCTTCGTCCAGATCAGGACTTCTAAGATTTACACATATAATATATATTTTTTTAATTATTGAAATTATTTGTTTTATAAATAAACACTTTGAACTGTGTTTTTAATAACAATAGATTGATTATTTTGTGCTATGTAATTTTCCTGAAATAAGAATATTTTGGGTACAATTAAACTATATTGCAGTAGTTTCATAGTATCAGTGCTTGATACATAAATATTAGAATGTTGGTCCGGTAAATTATCGCAGTAAGTAACCTGTGACAAGTAATTTACCGGTAATATTACCTTCATTCTTAATCTACAATGTTATCAGTTCAAAAATTTAGCCACAATTATTAAATTATAAGTTTAATCTATTTTTTTAAAATTGTAGCTTTAAATATAAACAAATCTTATTTACTTTTTTTTAAATATGTATATGTTTAATTTTGATTTGTTATGCATAATATAAGTACAAGGGTGTCGTGCCAGTTGCGTACGTGCCTGTTGCGTACAGTCATTAAATAGTGCCATTTGCGTACAAATAAGGGTCGGGTCAAACCCAAGTAGTGAAGCTAGTTAGGCCGAGTGCCAGATGCGTACAGCGGTTATATAATATTTATAATACGCACATAATTTTTACAAATAATCAAGTCAGTATTTAATTTTAAAATTGACCAAGTTTATATTTATTGGTTTAAATTTGATTTGTGTAGATTAATATTTAATAAATTCATATCGTTTACCAACTTCGTTACTTTTTACTATATTATGATAAATTATGCTTAAATTCGTGATGTTAAATTTGTAATAATAATTACATAAAATTTTCCTCACACTTTTTCCAGAAGGACTTTATCCTGTAATCATTTTGGAAATATGAAAATAAACAAATTAATTGCTGATAAAATAAATGACAATTTAAAGAAAATTTAAGAAAAATGGGAACGTCAATAAATTACATATTATTTTATGTAATTTTACATTTTTACTAATAGTGTAGATATCATAAGTACAGTACAATTTTAGTCCGGTCCTGTCCTGTACTCTCTAAATTTTTATATTTTCTTTATTTATATGTGTATGTAAGAAGCTATTTCATTTTGCTTCTGTTTTTAGTTTGATTATTATCTATCGGTACAATTAACTAAGTGACCGATTAAAATTGCTATTTTTTAATTGGAATCGAATTTAATTAGTTTTTGATTGTAGTTGAATGGGGAAACAATATTTAACTTAGTGTACTAAATTGCATTTTTAACGTATTACTATTATTAATTCTTTTTGTTTATAGGTCGTTATTACGGTGTTTATGCCTTTTTGATAGAACGTTTGACGTAGGTTTTTAATTTTTCCTGCTTTCTTTTTTTCTATTTTGGAAATATTAAACGAAAATTGAAAATCTTTGTTGTATTCAATTTTGAAAGAAAAGTTGTTATAATTAGTGATAAGCATTATTTACGGATATTTCAGAAATATGTTGTTATGTCAAAGAAAAAATATGTAACTTTTGTGTTTGATTTTTTTCCTTCTGCTTTGTAATTGAATTTTATTCATAATTTTGACTGGAAACTACAATAGTTGATATTTTTATTTGGAATTTATGAAAATTTATTATTTGCAAATTTAGAATATTTATTAATTTAATAAAGTGTCCAGCATTGCTCGCACGCTATATTTTATTTATTATCTTTACAAATTTTATGACATTTTGTAAAACTAATATTTATTTTTAATAAATAGGATTTTTTATAATTTATTTGATAGTCATATCGCATAAACATGTTTTTCGTTAGAATAACTATTTTTCTTTTCCTATTTCAGGTAAGCAAAATCCTCAATTATTTTTTGAGTCACACAAACTTGAAGAAAAAATAATAAAGTTAAACAATGGATTATTATAATTATTTTGCAAAAAAATATAATAATTTGAATTTATAAATTATTGAATTAAAAAAAAAATTTAATTTTTTAACTTTATGCAAAAAAGATGAGATTATTATTTTAGACTCTAATATAAAAACATGAAAAATTGCTGGATGACCCTATTCATTAAATTTCTGAACTATAAATAGTAATCGGTTAAGATTAATACAAACTGTCAATATTTCATAAATTATTATCTTAATAGAGAAATATTTCTTATAATTTTTTATTGTCAATTTTATACTCTACATACTTTAAGGTGTGTCCCATAGAAATCTTTTATTGAAAGAAGAAAAAAAAAAGATAAAGAAAAACATATTAAGACAAATGTAACAAATGGTACACATATATATTTGTTATTAAAGTAATTACCTGTAGAATCAGATGCGGCATACCTGTAAAATAAATAGCTTTTATAAGTACGTATATCTAATGCATCCGTATGTAAAGTAATTTTAAATATTCTTTTGTTTTTAAACACTTAAGAAAAGTAGGCTATGGTGCGTTTACATGTTAAAGGTACGCACCCACTAACAGTAATAGTTGATTATAATGAGTCATACATATTTTCTTTATATTAGTTATAAATAATAATTTATTACAGAAAAAGTAATAGATATAACTTATCAGTTTTATATATGTGTATATATATTATTCCATATTGGATTTTTTTTTTAAATGATTTTATTAAAAAAAAAGTAAAAAGGGAATTTATTGATGCTTGTTGAGAAGCTTATTTTGCTACAAACAAAACATGTGATAGGATTTTTGATATATAAAAATGCAAAACTTTTATAATTTTAGTATTATTTGTTATACAATTTTACTTTTAAATAAAATAATATTTATTTGTTTTTTTGGCTGAACTTCAGAATAGCCTCCCGTTTCACAAATTTTAAAAAAGTCAGATTTGCGCATGCGTGAGCATCGGAACGCCCATATTTGGTGTATAAAAACCAGTGAACCTCAAAGTGTTTCATTAGTAATTTTCCTTTTGTTATGTTATGTTAAGAAGTCCGGTAGGTTAGGGTAGGTTTGGTAGGTAGGTTTCAGGTAGGAGTTTGTTTTTTAAAGACCGTTAAGAAGTCCGGTAGGTTAGGGTAGGTTTGGTAGGTAGGTTTCAGGTAGGAGTTTGTTTTTTAAAGACCGTTAAGAAGTCCGGTAGGTTAGGGTAGGTTTGGTAGGTAGGTTTCAGGTAGGAGTTTGTTTTTTAAAGACCGTTAAGACACATTTAAAATCATATTTTGTCATGTCGAATAGTTTGACAGTCACTGGTTTTTCAACTCGCGTGCCTACCGCAAAAACGGGAGGCTGTTCTATAACTATACCGTTTTTTTTTTTTAATATCTTAACAATTTTAATTGCGAATTAGTTTTAAGTTAACCTTAAAAATCTCTATTTTGATAATCATATCATTTATGTCAAATTTTATTACAAACAGTTTTGGATTAAACTTCTGACAAAAATTTTGTATTAATTTGAAATAAATTAATATATTTTGCAAAAGTAGCTATATATTTATACCAAACTAGTCCGAAATAAATTAGTCTTTCAAATTCATTTTACTATTAACTTTAATAAAGAATTTTAAAGTTCACCAATTAGAATAGTTCTATAGTTAACAAATACAATTATTTTTGTACGAGTTGGGTGTTTTATATATATATATATATATATATATATATATATATATATATATATATATATATATATGTATATAAATTTTATGTACAATTACACTTATTGTTTATTTATGTTTTAATAATAAATATAAATATTACAATATTTCAACAAGCATAAAAATTGTAAAAGTTGATTTCAAATATTTTTGAATAATACAATAATAAACATAATATAACAATGCAATGAATGTAAGCAATTTGATATTAACATCAAAATATAATTGGTTCATTTCGGCTATAATAATGTTTGAATAAATAATATTTATTGAAAATAATCTGAGTCTTATTATTTTGCAATCGTTATTCAACTCAAATATTTTCATGTAACAAAAAAATGTACATAAATTATTTTGACAATTGAACAATGTTAAATAAATTTAGAATGGGTTTTTACAATCTTTTTGATTTTTTTTAATATCCCAACTAAAATTATTAGACCCTATATTTTGATATATTAGATACAGACAATATATCCATTTCTTTTCTACTAATTAATACGCTTAATAATATTTTCCTTGTTGCTTGTAATATTAGAAAGAAAATGTAAAAAATATAATACACAATAATTGTATGTACTATCTTTGTTGTAAATATATACAACATATATTCCATTTCATTTAAGAGTATCCAAGCATAAACTAATAAAATTTTAAGTTCGTCCAATTGTGATGCAGGGGTGCACTCCGGTTAAATATTTTTATAATGTGAGAGATGTGGCCAAGGTCATTGATGGACGTAATTTATCCTTCGAAAATTGACTTACAGTCTTCTTTGTGATGTCACTCTCAACAGCGCCGCTAAAAACTATATATGTAGGGTGATTTTTTTTCATATAGAATAAATTCAACAACTTAGAAAATAAACTATTTTGATAAAATTACTTCTAGGGGTATATGATTAGGTTTTTGTTTTTTAAGATAACTACGATGATATAATGTCACCAATTTTCAAGTAATGATGTCACAAATATATATTTTTTTTGAAATGGAAAATGGTATTTTTATTTTATTTTCATATTGAGGACCGAAAGATCTTTTTGAAAAACCCATTCTTAATGCTTTTATTTCGAATATAATCAGTAGCAGTACGTAAATTTACAAACAGTATTATGTAGTATAAATATGAACATTAATAAACATGGCGCCAAATACATAAGTTATTTCAAATATTATCTTGTGCAGTAGCATGCCGATATAGTTAAAATACTATCATAACATAATATATGAATATTTTAAATTACAAGACAAGTGCATATTTTTTTCATATGACTAACTTACTATTTAGATAAGTTAATATTTTTATTTGAATCATGGTGAAACAAACTTTATTATTACGTTATTTTTTATATGTTTACTAAAGCTATATTATATATTAGCAATAAATATACTTTATTTAAAATTCTTGGTAGTTTTTTTTTTTTAATATTACTCATAATATTTTAAGCAGAAATTGATGAGTAGATGTGATTCAACATTTTATGTTTTTTAAATACACAATGTTTAAAAACAATATTTTATTGATTTAAAAAAAAATCTTCTAACGTATTTGGTTTCACCAACGACATATAATTAAAATATTAATAATTTTAGAGTGTTTACTAAAAAAAACTGTTCATTGGCGTTTAACATGGTCACTCAGTTTTTTGCTGGGCTATATGTTATAAATTTAATTCTTTTACAAAAAACATAATAATAACATACACTGTAAAAAATTAATATAACATAGTAAAAAATCTTTCAGAACTCATTTTATTAAACTAAAAAGGTTTTAGAATTTCTTTCTGTATTAATTTAATTGAAAAAATCAACATTATCAGGAAAAAAATACAAATAACATATGATGATGATGTATGAAGAGTACGTCGAAACGTTGATTTTTTAATTAACTTAATACAGAACGAAATCCTGAAGTTTATTTATTTTAATGTAATATAAATTTATGTAATTTTACATTACTATTAACAGTAAATTAACAGCATTTTGTAATTTTTACTATTATAATTCATATATTACATTTTTTTCTGAAAAAATACGTTTATAAAACATGTAAATATACATTAATTTTTACAGTGTATCACAAACAAAGCAAAATGAAAATTTATTTATCACTTGTTATTTGTTATTTGTCATTTTTTTTTTTTTTTGAAAATATATTTTTTAGCTTTAGTAAGGTATCAGAGACCACTAATATGTAATTCCAAAAGTAATAAAATGAAAAAAAAAACTATTTTTTTATTATTAATTTTTTTATGAAAAATTAACGTTAGTGACGAATTTTTAAAAAACAAATCAGCAGTGTGTCAGACCGCTTAAAAACTAGTAATCATATATGATAATAAATATCTAGCATTCTACTAAAATTGAAAAAAAAAAATGTTTTTAAGTTTGTGGTCGGATTACTTAATGATATTGGCAGGGAAAAAGATGTTAATTATAGTTGGTCATGTTTGTATGTGCACAGTAATCAAATGTTGATAGAGAATATGAAAGAACGTCCGATAAGAGAATGGCAGAATGTGTTCATATTTTGTCCCCATTAAGTATGTTAGGTGTACGACCACAATAAAATTTCAATACCTATTGTTTAATCCAATAGTAAAAATTTTCCAAACGCGATATATCTGTAGGCATATATGACAAGTCTATGTGTAGATTTTTGTTTTCAATGTACTTTTGTTTATATTTACATTTACTGTGGAAAGTTACTAGATGTACATACACATTGATTACAGAAATCAGTCGCTTATGTTATACTTTAATGATGTACATACTTTTAAAGTTATGCGACTTTCTCATGTTTCTAAAACAGTGTTTTCATAAAGGGCTAATACAAAATAAATATAGGTAAATGCTGTTGTTCTTATTCTCAAATTATTTTTATAATAAGATAAGAATCTTTTTACTAGTAAAAAGGATGCCCAATCCACATACTTAGATATTTTTCAAATATTCCCATTTGAAAAAATTGGACATTATAACTTAAAATTTATAAAGTGATGTATTCGTCTGTATTCCGTTGAGGTTCTCAAATGTGACAGTCAGTACAAAGAAAAGTAAGAAAGTATGTGTCAGAGTGTCAATTATATTCTTTTTTACTATAGATTAACATAAAAAGAAACAAAAATAATGAAACGTTCTCATTATTTAATGAAATAGTTGAATAGCGTCATTGCACTGCATGCTGGGAAATGAAACTAAATTAAAACTATGTATGTAATAATCTATGAAGATTAAACCAAGCAGATAGTTATTAATAGTTTCGTATAATATAGTAATAATCTTCTTTCCATACATGCTGTTCTATCATTATGCAAATTTTCAACTACGATATGCGATTATCGACGATATTTTGTTCCACACACGATAATTACAAAATCAGTTTTACAACTATTCAACTGGGACATTTAATTAGTTTGATCGTCAATTGTTTTTCCAATTTGTCACAGTGAACAGACAAGTGATGTTTATTTTCTATCATATTTGTTTTGCAATCTTCTAACAGAACATTTGTACCAATTATAAGGTGATTTTGATCCAGAAATATAATTAAAAATTTTTTAAATTTTACACATTAAACTTACAATTTTAAGCGAGTGCACAAAGGCACATTTTTTTAGAACATTTTATGTGCACAGTTTTAGACATTGCATTATGTATAGACGGGGAAACCATGGTTTTATAAAAATTAAAAATATTGTATGAAAACTGATAGAATATGATTGTACGAAAAAGAATCATCTTGAACAAGATGTTTTTCATACTTATTCAATTTTAATATTCGATTGATAAGCATACTATCACTGTAGTAGTCATTTTTTACTTATTATTTGGCAATTCGTAAATAAATTTATAGAACTTTATAAAACATTGCCCTGTTTATTAATAATATATAATAATTAATAATTCAAGAAAAGAGTAACAAAGATAAGAAAAGTCGAGCCTACGAAATTCTTGTTGAAAAATATGAAACCAATACCGAAACGTTTTCCATCTTATATTCAAAACATGTTTAAAATGAGTGAAAAGATTGTACAAAAATTGAACCGTGTGGACACCAGTTTCCAATGTTGTTAGCACGATGATCTATAATATTTGATCTATGGAAATGAATTTATTATTATAAGGGCAAGTTTTATAAACGATAAATAAATTTAATTTCCAAGTAAATATTATTCTCTTTCTAAGTAACCATGTAAACAAATATTATTTTAACAATATAGTACCAGATTATTATTTTTAATAACTATTTTTTAATGACACTAGATTAAATTTATTATTTTTTTAATATTGAAATCTACAGAATAAATATACATATTTACTTCTATAGTAAATTTATCTAGCGTTAAAATAAAGTTTTTTTTTTTAATTAATACATCAAATTTTGGATTTTTTGAAATTTAGCAACATTCTAGTATACTCGTGAGTGTTATTAAAAAAATTGTTTATACCATACTAATTAATTTTGTATTAGTGATCGTAATTTATTTTTTGGGTTAATTATTTTTTTATCTTGTCATACAAAGCTTTGGTTAGATTAATTAAACTATATATGTATGTTATAATTTGGTTTTATGTTTATTTTGTTTTTACAGAATTATATTAAATATAGGTTAGATTGTATCGCAAACATTTCATTTTTAATTAATTTTTAAGCGAAGTGTCACTTGCTTTCGTAATGAATTATTCGCGAATATATTGTAGTTAAAATTACATTTTAATAATAGTAAAATATTTTGAAATAATTTAGATTAGATTCTTATCATGTGTATTATTTTTTTTTAGTTTAATGTCAATTAATTTTTATATAGGATGCAATTTTTGTTATCTGTGAATGAATGTTTTAGTGCAACAATAATAGATCTATTAAAATTATATTTTTTTGATTAAAATAATGGATTTTAAGTGAAAAAGGTGATTTTCAAGTAATAAAAATCGGTGTTTATAGTCTTTTTTGTGGGTTATTAAGAAAATTTTATGTTTAAATATTTTTTAATTTCTTTTTTTTATGTTGTATTCACGATATACTTTTTAATTATTAAAATTGTGTTGTTTAAAAATTGTGACAGCAATTTTTAAATTCAAATTTACATGTTATATATTTTTTCTGTTTTTACTACGTTGACTACAAAGAGAAGTTGGGTTTGGAACAATATCTGGAAAGTCAACATTTAGATAGACCAACTTCTTTATTTTATTTTTTCAATTATTAGACTTAATCTCACTTTTAGTTCGTCGAAAAGTTGGTTTGTCGAAATTTTACTTATCGGGAATTTTAACTGTCGGAAAGCTGGCTGTGCGGTTTTGTCCGATTTCCGAAGAAATGATATCTCTGGTAGGCATAATATGTGTAGGTAAATTTTTTATATGACTTCTAGATAAAGAATCTGAATTTATTTTGTGAGAATTCGCGCTCTAGATCATTGAGTCAAAATTTAGAAATCATAATTTCTTCTAGACTAGACATGTGATTTGCACAAAATTTTATAGTAGATTTTCTAGATGATTAAATTGTAAATTTTCTTTTTTTGCATTGTTGCGAAAATTTATGAGTAAACTATTAAAGTTTTTAAAATTTAGTTTTTATCGTTTTATTTCTATCCGATTTCAATTATTAAACTTTTACGACAAATTTTTCTAATACCAACAGGAATTATATAATTTTATTTTTGCATATTATTATCAACTGTCAGGACAAACAAATCTTCATGAACAAGTTTTTAGAACCGAATCTTTTAGTATCAAACGAAAATTAAATAATTTTGTTTTTGCACAGTGTAGCCAACTTTCGCAGAAAAATATTAAAATTTTAAAGAAATATTTTTATTACACTGTTGATTCTTTTTCAATAAAATTTTAAAGACCGTATTCCCACCTCTTTTGTTTATAAAAAAAAGTGCTTTAATTTTTTGCTTTAAATAAATTTTTACTTCTACCTCTTATCAAAAATGAATAGTATTTTTCTGTTTGATATATTTTTTTATATCTAATATTATAAAATTCAAATAAACAAATTAAAATTGCTTAATAAGTAATTTTAAGTGAAAATAAGTGTAAAACTGTATGTAAATTTAAATAAACAACAAAACTAATTTTGACAAAAGTCACTTTTAAAAGTGAGGTGAGAATACGGGCCATAGTTTGTTAGTATTATAATGTGCTAACGTCGAAATAGTCTATATATATATATATATATATATATATATATATATATATATATATATATATATATATATATTCATATTCTTATTGAAATTTTGACATAATCTCCTAATAAATGACAACCTCATCTATTTTATTTTTTATTCCTGCCAAAAATTAAAAAAAAAAAAACACTGTTTGTTTCATTATTCCAACACCAGCCTAATGAGTAAATAACGATATACAAACTTGTATTTAAATCGTGCAACAAGTAGAAAAGCTAACGGTACAAATGTTATAGAAAAGAAAAAAAAAATTATGCTAGGTATATTGCACATTTATAAATAGCTGCAAGCCGCCTATTAATACATCAACTAATCCATGTCTTTTGTATTTAATAACTGTGATGAACTAATAAAGATACAAACCATGCACAAAACTAATTTATTATTATACATAATAATAATATTATTTGCATTGAACAATGTAATAACTTGTACCGTTGCACAGCTTTTACACTTGTGTTATTTCATCGAAAAAAATCTTATACTTTGGTGAAGATAAGTATCTTCCGTTTCTTTATTATTATCAATTTAATACACTACGTTGTAATTTAATTTTTAATTATTAATGATCGTTGATTATATACACAGGGTTATTTTGTAATTAAATATTGTTTGTTATTCTTCACTAATTTGTTTGCGAGATTGTTAAGTTATACTAATTTTTCTTTATTAATTTTTAATTACACCAAATTTATATATTTTGCTTTGTGTATGTATATCTTGTAATTATTTCAATAATTTTACAATATCCATATAAATAAAAGTTAATTTTAAACAGAGTTATCATCATTCAGACGTGTATATTACTCTCAATTTTATTTATTTACTAGCTAAAGTGCTTGTTGTTACTCGGGTGCTAATATTTATCTAGATCATTGGTTTGGTTTCAAATTTCATACTTTATTATACAAGTTTTTGTTTGCTTTTATTCTTACAAAAAATTCGAAAAGTTTCCCATTACTCGTTACTTGACATATGCTGCATAAAATATTTTGTAATACCAATGTTTATTTTTTTTAATTAGTATACAGCAACAATAAACATTGTTAACATAATTAATGAGTTAACTAGGAAATTATATTTTTAACTGTTTTCGAACCACATCATTGAGTGATAAGTTAGCAAGATCGAGATAGTTAACTTACAAAGCGTTTAACAATGCTTTATGTAACCAGGCTTGAATTTATTAATAATTTTTCAGTTATAAGCTTTCAGATAGAATACATTTTATATATATATATATATATATATATATATATATATATATATATATACATATATATATACATATATATATATATATATATACATATATATATATATATATATATATACATATATATATATATATATAAATCATATATATATATATATATATATATTAGTTTTAGTGACTGTAAATATTTATATTATTAGTTTCGTGGGATTTTCAGTCAAAACTGAAAATCCAACGAAACTAATAATATATATATATATATATATATATATATATATATATATATATATATATGATTTTTTTTTAATATATAAAAATTGTTTTTTTTTTTAAATTATTATTAAAAAGGTTTTTTTTTTGGGTAGAAATGTGTATCGGAAACTAATTTTTGCTTGAATGGAAAGAGTTTGTACCACACATTTAAGGGTATGTATAATGAGTATGTGTAATATACATATAATTGCCATATAATTTTTAACACTTAAAATTTCAAATAAAGTTTTAGAATGATACAGCTTAGTGTATAAAATTTGAGAATGTAATTTAATTTTTTTCGGTTTTGACTTTGTTTATAAATTTTACAAATATAACTTTCTTCTTTTCCAAATATTTCACATATTAACTTTTAAAGATACAAATTACAAAATTTGCCAGAATGAAAAAAATTTGGCCTCTGCTTTAGAGCTTACAGATACAGAGACGACATAATAAAATGACCTAATATAACAGATAAATAATATATATATATAAAATAATATTTTTATTTTATAATTTCTAGATCAAGATTTTTTTAATCTTTATACATGATTATATAATGTTATAAAATATTGATGTATATCTGATAAAAAAATAATGCAATACAAAACAATTACTTTAATTTACGTGTTAATTATTTTGGTACGTGTCTTCAACTTACAATTAACTAAGTATATATACATATATATTTAAGAGTATGATGTTTATGTCGTTTATCTTGGTTAAAATGTATCTTAAAAGCAGTCAACTTACTTTAAAAGCCAAGTATCACATTTCCTGTTTAAAATTATGTTTAAACGGTTTGAATTTACTTAAAAACATTAAATTTAATACGGTCGTCTTAATATGGCTGTGAGATTGAGAAACCTCTATCAGAATTATCTATCTCTATATTCTCCAGAGAGTATTGTATAAAACTATAAACGTATATAGACAAGGATAGTGTAATACATCTAGAATCTAGACGATTCAAAACAGTAGTTGTAATGAACAGTTTATGCCGAATATTTTTATTCCTATCTGATTTATTGATTTAATAACAAATAATTTATGTAAATAAAATTTGCTCCTTACTCCGATTTAAATTGTTAATTTTTTTTCGTGAAAAAAATTATGAAAATTATAAAATAAAAAATATAATACTTTCATAAAATACTTAATTTTTAAAAATGCATTGCAAAATGAAAAAGAAAAATCGATTTTTTCAAAGACATATGTTACTTACATTAAGAATGGAGCAGTGGAGCAACCAATATTTTTATAGCTTCAACTTTGCTACTGCTCCGAGTAAAATCCTGCTGCTCCACTATTCCGACTTCATTCCTGCTCCGACTTCGCTCTTGCTCCGACTTCGCTTTTGCTCCGACTTCGCTTTTGCTCCGACCCTGCTCCTGCTCAGACGCCGCTTTTGCTACTCCATTGTTCCAAACTAATAATAAATATAATAAATAATCTACTTTATTAAGATGTTATATATTAACCCTTAATAGTAAATTAAGAATCAAAATGATATTTTGATATGTTAAATTTGTTTTCACAATAGGAAAAGTTGTAGTTTTTCTAACTACGACACTTGTAATAACATTAAAATTATTGAAGGGTTATTTTGACTCTGGATGGCGGAGCATTAATATTAAGAATTTTTGCTAAGTCATTCAAGATTTCTTAAAATTTTATTATAGTTACAATCCACAAAATTTTCTTAATAAATTAATAAATAAATCCTATCTTTAAGAAATTATCAAGACAAAAAGGAGTATGCAAGAAATCTTAAATTATGAAACACTACTTAGATTATCAGAGTAACCGTTTTAAATTTTGTGCAGAAATTTATACATACCAGCCAAAAGCGGCATCTACATTTTTGCTTATCTATGTATAAAATCAACTATACTCGTACGTTTGTTTCGGGTTTACGTTAAAATTTCTATAGTAAACTGTACAGTTATGTAGATAGGATATATGTTGCAAGTGTATAAATATCTGCGCATGGTCTCCCAGTTTTTTGATGAACTACGTAAAAACGTCATCACAGCCAGGCCTCAAATACGTGAAGATTGGCGACTCTTTAGCTGATGGTTTGAAGAGTTTGGTTAGGTTATATACGGTTGACCTTGGAATGATTCCACGTATGAGAGAACTGGGCACGGCAATGCACACACACACACACAAACACCACACAACATATACGCCAGATCGCATGTAAACTATGTAATTTGTCTTGTTTGCGCATATGAAATGCGGTGCTAAAAAGTTCCCGAACTTATTAGTAAAGATAGAAAAAGTGTTTATCAGTAATTATCCACACTTTTACTAGAAAAGCGCACTTTTATTATGTGATATATGAACAACTACATAGTAAAAAATAGTTGATACTACCCGGTCACCCATTTGCGACATCAAATATTGTGTAAAAATTATGCTAGAAGAAAATGTTAAAAAATATACTAAAGGACACAAATTAATCTAACACCAACATTTTTAACACTATACTATAAAGTGTAATTTATAAATAAAATTAGTATTTTTGACACAGAACACAACGTAAACAAGTATAGTGTTAGTTTTTAACACCAACGCTAATAATTTATTTTTTTTGCTGTTTATATTTTTTTTTATTAATTATTTGACTAATTTATTATTTTTTTCTGTTTCAGGTAAGCAAATCTGCAAATAATATTTTCATTCAAAAGTTGAAGAGTATTAAAGGTAGACAATAGATTTTTTTATTATAAAAAAAGTAAGTTTTGAACTTTAACTTCTTTTAATGTTTTTTTGATAATTATAAATGCTTTAATTTTTTACAATAATATTGCAATTCAATCATAATCATTGTTTATGTCTCTCGTCATTTTATAGGCCTCTTAGGCTTTGTTACACTTCGCTTTTTAACTAATAATAATAATCGATCTCCGCCGTTGTTACATACTCGTACATATTTTCGTAATCCCTAAACGGAACTTATAGTTTAACAATTTATTTACTAGTACTGTCATAGATACAAATTGCTAGCTTGCCGATATCTGTTTACTGGTACAATATTTTAATTTCAGAAATAATATTTTTAATTCTGATTTGATAGCGGCACGAATCAGGGATATTTGGAGTCCGAGTTTAACACTACCACTATTCTACGACTGAGTGTTTGATATACATTTCAATGAGATATTTTAATCAGTCTAAAAACTATTTGAGCATACTGTATAAGTCAAACATTCAATCGTACAAACCGAACATTTAGTTAAGTTTGCCGATGTCACAACCAAATAATCTAGTCTAAGTTAAACTAACCTAACCGATGAAAAGTATTTTGTTTAAACTTTGCAGTATTCCAATACATTGCTGCGAAAGATGATTTATCTAGTAGGTCGTGTTAGAAAAACAAATGAATTTCGTTCATTGCCCACGACTTTAACATACGTACGTACAATATTTGTTAGTCGAGCAAGTGAAATACATCTTCGATCATCGTGTTTGCTTGTTGAAGATTCTAAAAATCAACATTGTCAGATAGCTAGGATTCAAGTGATCTCTTATTTCACTATTTGTTTCATTTGAAATTTGATTTGTTTATTTGCTTATATTAGACTACTATTTCTGGATTTAATGTTTGTTTAAGTGATTGGCCAAATTTGAACTTCAATTTTATTTATAGTTTTATATTTATTTGTTAATTCAATTTGAATACATGAAAATATTGATTAAAATTTGGTTTTTAAATAGTTAAAATATGTACTAAACATAAATTTTTAAACATAAAAATTACTGGATAGTATTTGTTGGAA
Organism: Clivina fossor; assembly: GCA_963966155.1. Lineage (NCBI taxonomy): Eukaryota > Metazoa > Arthropoda > Insecta > Coleoptera > Carabidae > Clivina > Clivina fossor. The sequence goes on along the minus strand of OZ014553.1, from coordinate 5,960,032 downwards.
CTCTGTCAATATTACTTGTTTTTTATAAATTATGAAATGTAACAAAAACAAAAGTTATAATCAATGATAATCGTAAATATTTATAAGTATTTTTTTTAATTACGAAATATTTCTTTAATGGTAAATGTTGTTACATATTTATTCTTTAGAAAACTTTACTTATATAGTTGTATTTACAAATTGTGAAAATTAACCTTTAGAATACAAATAACTTTTAAGAAAATTGTATGTAACTTTCTTATTTTGAAACTTGTCCAGGATTTACTAAATACGGTGTATAAATATTTAGAAAATAGTAAAAAAAAGTGATTCAGAAGTGAAATTTGAAAGAAACTAATCGAATAAACAATATCCGAAAAAGTTATAATCATAAAAATGAAAGTTGACATTTGAAATTTATTAGGATTAAATGTCCGTGACTGCACCCACAATATTCACAAAAATATATAAACTTGACCTTCACAACTCATCACTAAAAACTTTTATTAATTCTAAAAGGATATTAACATTTTAGAAGATATCTTCAGTAATTTTCCCATAAACTGTCACTTTCTTTCAATTACAAAATTTATCTTCAAACAATAGAATATCAGGTATAACCAACCAGATTTTTTCTGTATTATTTAAAATATTTCATCCTCCTACTCGATGTCTGGTTAGTAGTTTTTTTTCGTAGAAGATTATGGCATCATTTTGTGACGCACCTGCTAGAAATAAACAATACATTAGAGTGTGTTGATAAATTGTTTCTAAATTGGTTTTTAAACAAAATCTATTAAAAAGAAGTTCAATCAGGTCAACCTTGGCACCTTTATTGTGATAATATATTGTCGTAAACTTACTTTTCTACTGATAAATTTAAAAGGCTTTCGTTTTTGAGTATAATATACGTAATGTTTGATAAAATATATTTACAGTAAATATCTTCGTTTTTACATGTAACAATGAGTAATATTTATTTAGATAGTAATTTTTTTTTTTACTTTTATATATAATTTAAACATGAGCTTTTTATTGTATATAATATTTTTCTATTTAGTAAATTTATGTACTAATTTTTAATTTTTTGTGTTAATTAAAATAATATTTCTAAAATTTTGCAGAGTAAATTTTTGTATTTCTTCATTTTTAGTAATTTAGAAGGTTGTAAATAATTGAATTTTCAATTTAATCGGTTAACAAATATTAAGATATTATTTTTGATAAAATTTTCTAATAAATGATTACCTATAACAAAACTACTACTACTACTTTTTTACTATGTTACTTTTTCAAAGTTAAATTCCAGAATTAAGCAAAAAGAATTTAATATAAATATTAATTTCATATTTAATTTATACTATTTTTCGACGGGAATTAACAAATTTTCATTCTTTACTACTTAAACTAATCAATAAATAATCAATAATTGGTCTTTTAATTTCTTACTATGAAATATTATTTCCACTTTGTAGTAATTTAACAATATAAAAATACTAACTCCGTTTTTACTCTTTCAAATAAAGGTATTATTATTATTACTCTGTAATTGAATTCAGTTCATATCAACTAAAAAACATTGATCAGTGTGCCAAGTTAATAATAAATATAACGTAAATTATTATACAAATCTTTGAATGAAAATAAAAATATACGAAAGCTTGATCATTTTGCATTATTTGTCTATAATTATCAGCTTGTAGGTTTATGTAAATCTGGTAATAACGTATGTTAATTCGGGTGTAACTAGCTAAAGTAAAGGTTGGGCCTTAATTTAAGGTTAGCGGTACCGCGATACCGAACAATATTGTCATTGTTTAAATTTTCGAAAGTCAAAAAGATGAAAAAGCAGCGTATGGCACAGCCGTAGCGCTGTTCTAGTGCGGGCGTTGTGACAATTCAGTTCGAAAAAGCGGGTCACTTCTGGGAGTGACATCTCCAAATTTGGGCGAGGCGTGACCCTACTTCATTTTATATACAACACGTGTTTTCAGCTATAGTGCGTACTTAGAATTTATATGTATCATGCGTTTTACTGCTATAAGTTATTCATTTTAGAGTAGTTATTGTTTATGAAATATTTGTTTCCGGATAGGTGTTACAAGATGTGGGCCAAATTTTTATTGGATTTTATCCAAATTTCGAAAACTGGCTTTTCTTAATTTAAAACTAAATAACTGTAAAAAGTAGTTGCATATTATGCAACTTACAAATGCTTTGTTTACAAGATAATGTGTTACGTATAATAAACATGCAATACATGCAAAGGTAAAGAAAATTTTTTTACCGCAGAACATTATAGTGTTAAAATGATATATTACAGGGTCATGTCTTGAAGTCAAGCCAATGAGGAACTATTAGTTGAGCTATCACATGTACCTGTCATAAAATTGGTATCTTTAACGTTAACTAGTTAAAATAAATACCGCTCAAGATTATTATTCTATGTTCTTAGATGTCAAATGTTTGATACTGTTTAATTTTAATACGTTTACATAAGATTACATGTTTGAAACTTTATTTTTGTATTCCAAAATATTTTCTGGTAGCAGAAATGTTTTGCACACTAATTAAACTTTATTTATAAAAACAAAGTTGTAGAAAAAATACGGTGTATTCATTGGACAGAAAAGCTCCTTTAGTATTTATTTCAAAACTATTTAAATGGTAAAATAAATTCTTACTATAATCAAACGTAGTAACAACGAACCAAACAATGATTATTACACATTATAGTCGGTCACTGTATATTAGTTATATGAACAGTGGGAGTTCATTTCAACTTGGAACACAATGAACTCACTAGAGCATCAGTTTTTAGCACTGAATTGCACCGAACCGTGTCTCCGAGTTTTATAGGAATTTTTACTAAAATAAAAACGTTAAATTTTTATTTCGGAAGGTCGTTATTATACAGGATTTAGTCGCTCTCAATTCACACAAGGATGCACACGAAAATTATTTTGACCATTTTTCCTATTTACTCTATTTATAATTGCAATAAATACTATTGAAATTGCTTGAAAAATGTTTTTTTTTTTAATGGAAATTATTTACGGATTATTAAATCCTATACTTAACGTGATGGCTGTTGAAATGAATGGTTTATAGATGGTATTATTAAATATTTGCAGTTAATTAAAATGTCCAGGGTTGCTCGGGTACTATAAACTTGGTTAGTACCTTTATGTATTTTGTTATATTTATTGTTACCTCAAATTAATTAATCTGATGTATGTGATTTCAAAATTAAGCTCGGTTGCACAAAGCATTATTAACTTAATAAATAAGTTAACTAAGCAACTAGATTGTCAATTGTCAACTTACAAAGCGCTTAGCAATATTTTGTGCAACAGGGCTTTGATTTTATATAAGTAAATAATACTATTTTACTGCATTCATTTGTACAAAATATTAGAAAATTTTAAAACATTGTACAAATTATTTGAGATATTCAATGTTTGAGGTATATAACGAAATGTTATGATATGTTACTAGTATTTATTTACGAAATTGAAGGTTGAAATATATTTAAAAAAAATAAATTAGCTTTGTCATTTGTAATATTCAATTCATTTATTTTTTATATTTTTGAATTTACTATGATTTTCTATGCTGTTACGAACTAGGACAAATTTGAAGGACATATTTTTGTTCAATAAAATTTGCATGCAAATTATAGCAAAAAACATTTTTATTATAATGCATTAGTGAAAATTTTTTTGTAAATTATATAAATATGTTTCACTAATTACGAAATAATAATAATAATTATACTTATGTTTATATATATATATATATATATATATATATATATATATTTTGAATTTGGGTTTTTTTTTAAATTTATGAGCATTGTAAATTTACTAAGGTCCAGTATTTCCAAATATTGGAATGAATTTGTCCTTGGAATAATTTTAAAATTGGCCAATGAAATATTGTCATTTATTATCATTATTCTGAGAATACATTTCAGCCAATCACAAATATTTTTTTATTAAAAATAAGCGCAAAAGCTGAGAGATAGATGGTACAAGTGTAATATACAATTAATTATATTATTATTTAATATGGATTATTTCTTATTGTGATTCATTTATCAATTTTATCTTATCATATATTATGTAAACAAAAAAGACTTATTTATATATATATATATATATATATATATATATATAAATTTGTTATTATTTGCATAAATTTGCGTGATTTAAATTATCTATATTTTGAATATTTGAGAAAAGTATTTAGAACAAACAAAACATATAAAAATTTATATTATTTTTATCAGTAATGATATTTATTACTCATCCTAGTAAGTTTTTAAATCATTACTTAACATTTTGTTACTAATTACAAAATAGTATTTGAAATATCTATTATAAATTGCACTTTTCATATTGTAGTTATTTTGAAATGTCATTTACGTCAGACCGATAATCGCATTGTTATTCATGGAACAAGTACAGTATTCTACTTGCATCTAATGTAACAGTTGTGGATATTTGATATTTAGCATTGTTCGGAAGTTAGTGCGTTGACATATTCACGACTGTCGAATATATCGAACTTTGTCAGCATTTTTAGTCGTTGTTCAAAGTTTGATTGCATTCAATTTTTGTTTAGGCTGCATTTTTACGAAACCGTTTAGTCCAAAACTAAATTATTTTAATTCAGTTACGGATAGGGTAGACATTCAGAAGAACAACATTAAGTTGTAAGTTACGAATTAGAGTTTAGAATATTAATATCAAGTTTAGTTAAATCAAGTGATTGTCCGTATATTGTCCAATTTTAGTTACTTAGTTTTATTTCATATTTTTATAATAAAACTTATTTAAATTTTTAAAATATGATCTTACTGTAGCGAAAAGTTAATAAAATAAAATAGTTTTCCTTAAACCAAAATACTGTTTGTTTATTTTATAATTAAAAAACCATTTCGATTTTTTGCTACAATTCTCAAGTAAACAACAACGATATATTTCAAAAAATCCATAGGTTTTACACCAATGAATATTACTTATGACTTTTATTCTTATGAGTAATAATTATTATTACATGTTCGTTGAATAATATACTATTATTATTTACTTAAACATTTTTATGTCAAATTTAAAGTGAAGTGAAATATGCACTAATTTAAGAAAAGAGTAAACAAGAAATATTTAACAAGCAACAAAATCTTGAATTATGAAGCACTATGTTTTAAAGTTAAATAGAACTTATTTGAAAAATATCAAAAGTCGTAGACATATTGCGACATATTGAAAACGATTTAAAAAAAATAATAATAAAAAAAAACGGTGGCATCAATTCCATAGCCAACTGGGACAATTCACACTGATAACAATCGCGACAAAATAAAATGGCTATATGCTTTCCATTACAGTGTGCGTGCACTGTGTGTGACAGACAATAGTCCGAGGACGTTTACTCTCTATTCTATCTATGCGCGCGTTTGTCCATGAGAAAAACAATCCACACAAACAAAACGGTTGCTGATGCTGCTGCTGCTGCTGCTACGAGTATATAGCGCAGTAGCAAATACCAACCGGTGAACATTTAATTAATATAAAACGCACTAAATGCAGTTGCGCGTCCGCGCACAGCCGACGATGGATAGAGGAATACTGTACTGCACTGTGTTTGTGTGTATAGAAACCAGGTGATTGCCTTAAATGGTTATTTTATTGCTCTGCCGAGAGATTCTGCCGTGCAATGAAAATCTGTGCAAGAATGAAAATAATGTTTTTATGTCTTGTGCGCAAACATTTTTACTTCTTGGCTTCCAGCCATGGTTTGCTTTTGCTTGCTTACTTGTCTTCACAAACTGATACGCAGTTTTTATTATATGGGAATTTTAAAAGTTCTGCTTTATTTTTCGTTTGGTGTTAGTTTGAAACTTTAATGGTCAATTTTTTTATTTAAATATCTACAGAAAGATCCGTACAGTTCCATTATTGGAAGAGACTGATTACACTCACTTTTGTTTTGAAGAATTTTTTATAATTTTACCTATTTAGAAAATGACAATGTATTGAGAAATTACAATTTTTACGTAAAAAATTCTTTATTTTTTTATAAAATCATAATTTTAACATTTAAAAATTATATTATTGTTGAAATGTTTCTAACGAGAATCATTTATAGTATATTTTAAACTAAATTTCATGAAGATTAAAGATGCGAAAATACTGCATAAATGTGGAAGCGATATAAGATTTCTAGACAGCAATGTATGTATATATATTCCATATGATAATTTACATAATTTTATAAAATCACAAGTAACTTATTATTATTAGCATGAAAAAATAAATAAACTTACATTATGTAAAAAAAATTGACGATCAGGAGACTTTTTCAATAAAACATGAGCAAACACAATAAAATGAAAAATAGTTGAGTATTTACAGAATTCAATTTTATTTCATAATTACATTAAGTTGTAATTGAAAATAAAAATTATAATTTATTAGATATATCCATCTAACAAATATTGAAAAATAATTAATACCTAATGGAATGTATGTTTTTAATGGTCATAACAATATTTCTTTGAATTTATCAATATAACTTTTACGGTAATTAAGTTTCATAATTGTTTTACGTGTTTATAAAATAGTCAACATTATTAAATTATTGTTTGTTTGTTTTTTTAGTTTGAGAAATCTGGACAATAGATTAGTAAAATCAGTAAAAATAAGATAAAATAATGAATTTTACTGTTTATACTCACATATACATATTTATTTTTCATACAACTGGATCTAAATGGTATTATTTAAGAATAACAGTAACACACGTATCGAATATATATATATATAATCAGCTATTTTTAATTTATGTCAAATTATGGGTATATTCTGTAAAAATTCTATTAAAAGTAACGGCCTGATAAAAAATTCTGTAATTTCGTAAAAAATGTTGTTGCACATATAAAGTATATTTCTTGCAGAATCTCAAAATTATTTTTATCAGAAGTTATACAGAATACATTCGTTAGGCGGGGAAATTTTGAATGATAATCTAATTTTTATAAAACTTATATCGTTTTTACTATTAAACAAAATTATAATATTTAAAAGATTTCTATTGTTTTTATAATAAAAAATTTTACAATCCAGTTTCTAATAAAAATTATAATACATTTCTCTTCGTGTATGTGATTCTGAAAAAATTTCAAATAAAAATCTACGATATATGACTTTGCTTTTCAACCCTTATGAACATTGTACTATTATTTTTTTTGTGTATCAACAATTCTAATGAGTTTCTGGCACTATTAATTTACTACATAAATATCTGTAATTTATCGGTATGATAAAATTTATTTTAGTAACTTATTGATATTTATAAAATAAATTATGTTTATTATGGTATAGTATTAATATTTATTAGAGCAATAATTCAAAAGCTTTCATTTTCTTTCACAAAAGATTTTGTTGACAGCCTGAAACCGCAATAAAATTCATAAAATTTATTACCACTGGGCTACCTTTCGACCAAATGACCCTAGTGCTAAAGATCGAAAGATTTGACAAGCTATAAAATTTTTTTCGGTTTCCTTAAGTTCCTTATAAGAATCTACAAATTTTACCAATGGCACAAAAAGATCCCTTGTTTAGTATATCAAAGTTTGGTTTGTTGTTTTACAAGTAGTTAGATATAGTGGTGAATAAAGTTATTGCCTGTAGTAATTTAAATTCTCTTATAGAAATATTAATATTTTACTTATTTCATGTATCCCACTTGGATTTTAAATATTAAAGTTTATACATATTTACAAACATGTAGTTGATTTAAAATTTTATTGTTTGGAAAATAGAGAACAAATAAATTTTTTCAGATTACGAAAAATAGCTAATTTTTTGAATGAAAATTAATTTTAAAAATGTAGGAAATTTACATCAATTGTTTTACGTAGGTAATTATGTTTTACAATCACAATTTTGTTTTAAAATTGAAAACTATAGAAATTCTTTATGAAAGAATTGACGTATATAAACAAATTCTGATGTCATATACATACAGAGTTCTATTGAAATAGAATGTTATAAAAAGTCTAATTGAACGTTTTATCATGAATAGTTTAGTGAATGAAAAATATATGAAGCAAATATTTCAAAATATGTATGTTTAATGAACCGAAAATAGTTTTTACGTGTTGATAAAAGCATAAGTAAAGTGTGTGTATAAAATCTAGTCACTTATTTGTTATCTAGTAACTTGTTTCTTTGATCTGTTAGTAATCAGTTTATCCTGATGAAGACGAGCGTTAAGTTTCACGTCGATTATAAATTAATTTTAATACAAAACTTGAACTTAAAGCAGTATAATGGGTTCTGAAAAATTTTTTAATATGTTAAAGTTTGTTTTATTTTTTGGATATTTTATTTTATAGAAGAAACTAATTTTGGCATATTGTAATAGGTACATAACGTGATTATGCATGTATGTAAGTATAAAACCTACATTTTTTCATCCATTTTCTGAGAAACATATTCTTTGTAATACAAGATATTTCTCTTGGACGCGTTTTCATTTTCAGATACATTTTAAGCACATAGAAAAATAAAATAGCTGTTTTATTTAATAAGAATTAGATTTAATTTTTTTTTAAATAATTTATTTATTTTATTAGATAATGTTTTCTATAACATTTGTTCTTTCGTCTAGTTGTATACAAAAAATGAAACTGTATTTCAAACTAAATTTAACTAAATAGTTAAAAAGTGCAGAAACAACCAAAAATATGTTTCATCTAATTTGATACAAAGACTAAAAAACCATCTATTTAAAAAAAAATATATTAAAATATTGGAAAAAATCATTTAAAAATTGTTTTATCATTGTATAGAAAGTACATTATATGTGGTGAAATATACGGTATATAAAAAATAAGAAATATTAGACTTTTAAAATTTCGCCAACTACTTCAGAAGCTACCAACTGTTGTTTGCTAATCGTAAGTTGGTATCGGTAACTGGTTGAACAATACAACTTAGTGATCCGTATCACCATGGTTCGAACCAATAAATTATCGGTTACTGCCATTCGACAAAGCACAGAAACGCCGGAAGACTTATCTGAAAGGCAGTGAATCTTGCTTCCGTCAATTGTCATTAGCAGTTACTATGACATTTATCGCAAAAGTGGTACGTTTGCTTTCATCGGTAATTCATTATTTAAAATATTTGTATTTATTTATATCTCTCTTAAAAATATAATATGATATTACGATAAAATTTTATATACACGATAATAAATTAGATTAAATTTTCTAATTTATAAAATTAAAATAGAATAGATACCTCGCCAAATATGTATTTCTGTAGCAAATTTACGCATAAAAAAATCTTTGTATAACTTTCATAATATTTTCACTATCTAATATTTAATCAGTTAATTCTAATTTATTGAAATAGCTATTTTATTATTTTGTGCAGAATAAAATATAATAAAACGAAAATCTTTAATTGCAACAAAAGTATTTAACGCACCTAATGATAAAAGATCTTTGTTTTAATTTTAATTTTATTGTGTAATTTAGAGAATTTATTTTAAATGTATGATTTTGTTTATTATCGTCAAAATTCTTTCAAAATTTATTTCTATACCATTTTTTTATCAGTTCTATAGACTGATATTTTTTACGATATGTTTATTATATTACTTATTTTTATAATTTTTTTTTGTAATTTTTTTTTTGTTGTTTTGTAGATTAGATTTATTAAATTTTGATTGTAATTTATTTTCCAAGAGATATTAAAAAATGCCTCTTTAAATTATTCTAAAAATTTAAGTTATTTTTGAAATTCATCTCACGAAATATTTTTGAGGACACTTTTAAATTAACATGTTTTGTTAGTTAGAAATCTTGGTAATTTATTGAAATACATAAAATTCCACCATAGGTCACAATTCAAAAATTTATATTCAAAATTGTATGTTTTATGATATTATATATATATATATATATATATATATATATATATATATTTATGATTTTCATGACAACATCTGAAATAAATTATTATTAGTTGACATTTGTTATTATTAATATATTTTTCCAGATACTATACATATTACAAAAAATAAATAATGACATAAATTATTATAATGACCACTTCGGATGGTAATAATTTGTTAATAATTTATGAATAAATATTTGAAACAGATTTGTGAGGACATGCGCATTCACGTCATCTCTCACTGCTACCAACTGTCAATTAACTGGCTGGCAATATAAAGCACTTACACACACATACATACACACATACACAATCACGCCATGTACTCAAAAAGGTGTGACACAAACTCTTTCCATCATCCCGAAATCAATCGCCTTCAAACATTCCTATCCAAACAAGCAACTTTTGCTTTATCCAAATTTATAATTCCTCTCATACATGCTCTTTTATTCCTACTACTTGGAAACTTTCGCTCACGCAAAACACTCTTAATCATACCACTCCAATTACTCATCGGACGTCCACGCAAACGTATACCATCAAAATCATTCAAATAAATTTTTTTAACCAAACGTTTATTAGACATTCACTCAACATGTCCGAACCATATTAACTGACTAACACCAACTTTTGGTACAACATTTTTTTCAATTTCAACAAAGCAATGGCGGCTATTTGCTATTTCTTCAATCAGCAACAGCTGACGTAGGTAAATTTCTGCAATCAGCAACAGCTGACTTACTTAAATTTAAAGAATGCTTACAAATACATATTGAAATGTTGTGTAAAAGATTGAATCATATAGCACTCGAGTAACGTCTAGCACTTTAGCTAGTAATCTCATAAAATCTAAGGTATCTATAAATTGATGAATTTTTAATTCTTTGCAAATAGAACTAGTTTCGCGATATTAGAGTGAAATAATCCACATATTGCGTCAATTAAAGGTGCGTTAACACATTAGAATTTACATATTACACCTTTATCGCATCTCATGCGTGTAACCAATCTCCATTACATTACATCACATCGCCCCATGGTCTTCTCGCAGTCATCGTGTTGTCATGAAATCGTCATTGCCATAATAATAAGTAAATCACGTGGATGGTTACATGCAAGAAGACACTGAACGGCTGCATTGATTGCATCCATTCTGCGTGCAGAATGCCGATAAGCATGAATCTTCTCCCGCTTAAATCTCCCGGTTTATCTCTGTCGTAGAGCACACAGTCAGTTGGCTAAAGGAAGAGCTACACTACTTCGTATATACCTTGTTTGGCTGTGACAGTGGTTCTTAACCTTTTTATTTTCTTTCTTTCTTTCAATGAAACCTACCTGTTAAATTTTACAATTTCATACTCGCATTTAAAAAAATTTACAATATTATATAGTAATTTTTATTAATATTTTTTATTATTATTAAATTAATTTAAATTAAATTATTTATTATTTAGAAAATTAGACTAATTTCTGTATATTGAAACATTTTCGTCGTTCGTTCAAATGAAAATTTTTGGATTCCGTAAGAAATCTAGCTTTGATAGCAGCTGAAAAGTTTCTCTGCAAGAATACAGATGCTAGTTAAACGATATACAAGGGAACTGAAAAAAGTGATATCAATTGCTCATACGGCTGATTTTATAATAAACACTATAACTAAAGTCGATTTTAAGTGAACAAAAACGCGTCCATATTAAATTCTACTGTCAATAAAATGATGCTTTTTTTTGTTAACTTTTTAAACTTTTAATGATATAATTATTTGTTGTTGCGAATAGAACAATGCTTTTTTATCGGCTTAAAATCGACTTGTGTTAAAGTGTTTATTATTATTTAGTATTTATTATTGGTTTTCCGTAATATAGGATTACACTGTAAAAAAATTATGAAATTTATGTAATTTTACATGTTTTATGAATGTAATTTTTCATAAAAAAAATGTAATATTACGTAAATTATCACAGTTAAAATTTATGTAGAATTACATAAATTTAAGATATTTTTTTTACGGTGTAGGTTTTTTTTAATAAAGATCAAAATTTGTTTTGAACATGTAAAAACAAGACTTTATTGATTCTTTATTTTTAAGTATTGTTTACCTATAAATACTTGCATATTTCATGAAAAACTTTGACGTACTTATATACCTGTTAAGAACCACTGAGCTAGGAAGGAGTTAGGACTGTGTGTGTGTGTGTATCTGTCGTATGGTGATATGTAAGGATGTAGTCATTCGGATTTAATCGCTCTTACGGAATATCTGCGCAAAATTACGTAAGATGGAGAACGCGGAATGCCATTATAGGTTTTTATTTTTAAATTAATTTATTTATATAATTATATTTTAAACTGATAGGCTATTTAATAATAAATTTTATAGTCTTTAAAGAGATAAATAAAATTAAATTAGAAAAAATTAAGCAATAATAGACGATGTGTTTACAGTTTGTTTTAATGCTTATTTTATTCACAATTTCTTTTCTTTAAATCATTATTGGTTAAGATGATATATAATTTTGTAATAATAATGTAAAATATCAAAAATCTCTATTGAATATTTTTTACTTTTTAGCTATAAAACTGGTAGTATTTTCAACAATTATAGAATTAAATAATTTTTTTTAGTATCTTTGTAAATCAATAATTATTAAAAATTAAACAACGGAAAAAATATTGGATCACTTAAGTAAATAATTTAAAAATATGTATTTTAATTTAATCAAATATTGGTTTTGTATGTCAATAAAATAGATAAGAATAACAATCTTTTTCTTACATGAAAATATATTTCTTAAAAAGTTAATTGAATACAAATTTGCGTGCAAAATAGATTTAACTAAATTAAATAACTAATCATAGCATATATTACAAGATTACTATATAATCAAATATTTTTGTGCATTACTTCTAGCTAAAACCTAAAGCTAAATAAGTACGTAAGTGTTGTTTGTAAATTTAAGGTTACTAAAATATTATAGTTTTTATGGTTACTGTATCTAAGTGAATATCTGTTATATTCACTTAGATAGTAAGAAAGAACCATTCAAAATACATGATCACTCGCCTAAATCTTGATTATAAAGATTTATGATTACATTTTAAAGCTAAATTTAGCATTTATTTTCCATAAACTCTGCTGTAATTATTATTGTTAAAACTTAAGCAAGGAATGCGTTAAATCCAACTGCATCTTACTTCTTGTGTTATCTTTATTACTCGGATTTTTCTTATAATTTTGCTCGAAGCTGTGTTGAAATTCTTATGATGTTTCAACAATTTAAAAATCAGTGCGCATACATGTAATAACCATGAATTAAAGTTCAATTATAATGCTGTAAATGTGGCCATATTTTCTCACTGTTTTGCAATTTCTTTTTTAATTTTTTTTTTTCTTTAACTGTTGAATAAACTGAGTTTTATTTTACTATTTTTTGTGCGTAAAATATTTATTTATGGCAATAATGCAAAAAAGTAACACGATAAATTTTAGATTTGTATTTTAAAGTTTGTGTAAGTTAATTGTTTCTTCTTTGAAGTCATAGAAAAAAATACTATAATACATAAAAAAAATTTTTTATTTATTTATTCACATTCGTGAAAAAAATACTATTTTATGCACTTGTTAAAAACTTCTCTGTTCATTTACTTTTCTAATGGTGTATCATATATATCTTATTGTTTTTGTCTAATACTATTATAGCCCGAAATTGAAAGAGCTTATTTACATAATTATGGAATATATAACGAATGTGAATTATTTAAAATAAAACGGCTTTAGGATTTAGTTCTGTATTAATGTACTCTGAGTACGTCATCGTCATCATCTTTTTTCCTGATGATGAGATACTTAGAGTACATCGGAACGTTGATTATTAATAAAAATGAAAATTAATTACTAAAAGCGTTTTATTTTAATTGAATGAGTTCTGAAAGATTTTTTTACTATATGAATTATTTAAAAAATTGTATTTTCCAAATTGACTGCTACACCCATTATCCAATTACTCACAAATATCTTACCAGTCATTATCTAAACCTTCGTATATATATATATATAATATATGCTTCAATTACTTAGCCTCCACTATTATTCGTACTTTCGTAGAGTAACGCAAACACTCTATATATTATATTGTATAAGTGCAGAAAACACAAATTAAATTTTTCTAAATGTGTAAATAATCGTTTATCATTAATAAAATTTCTGCTTGTTTATGGTACGCTGACATAAAGTTTACATTAGGAGTCTATACAGTTATGTAACCGAAGGTATTAATTATCGTAAATATTAGAAATTATGAACAATAACTGTACAAGAATATTTACATTCTGTAAAAATAAACAAGCAAATTAATTTCATTCAACACTAATATAGATTTACTGTATGTAAAATTGTAAATGTAAATAAAAATCTTTTGACATTTGACATATTAAATGTTACTTTGTAAATTCATGTCTGAATTTATATTTTCATTCTTAATCACTATTAAGTAAGTTTGTAAAAAAAAAAAGAATAAATATTTGAAAACAAAAATGATGTTTTGCGATTATTGTTTATTTTTACGTTATTTTCCTTAAAAAAATGACACCATTTTTTTTTTTAAATGTGTCACATTAACTTAAATTAGTAAAAATATTTTAGTTTTTATAATTTAAATTATGGCCACGTATGTAATATGTGTTCAATATAATTAGCAATGAAATAAATTCATGTAAATATAACAGTATGAGTAATGCAATACTTGCACAATATACATCAAATCACTAATGGCAGATATAGATATTTAGTAGTGCACGTAATAATACAGTTCCATGTTATTAGGGAAATTGTTCGCGCCACAAAAGAGCATTAGTATTGCATATTATTTTTTTTTAGATTTTGAAGACATTAATGCTTTTAAAAACAATGGTCCGTGTTACGAGCTCGATTTTAACTAGTATCAGTTATAAGACAACGTAACTGTCATAAAAGCTGGACCTAACAAATGAACTAAAACACCAAAAAAATCAAGCTTTTATTATCAGCCAACGTTTTTACTATGTATATGAATTTGATATTTGATATCTCCCACTACCTAAAAAGAATTTCGAAATAGACATTTATTAATGCAAACATTTGTACTGTAATTTTTATTCATTTATTATTAAATAATTAATAATTTTATTGTGAAAAAATATATTGATTTATTATTTTTTCTTTTATTTTCAGGTGAGCAACTTCTTAAACATAATTCTGAGACACATTGTTATAATGAAGGTAAAAAATTATAATAACTTCAAAATTATGTTAGTTGTAATATATGTAGATTAAAATACTTTTTTCTTATACAAAAAGTAAAATTATAATTGTTTTTATTCTTACTTTCATTATAAACTGTTTTACAAATTAGTTTGTATCTAAAAAAAGTTGTTTAACATTATAATGAAGAACTAAGCGCATTTAACAGAAAATTATTGTATTGTTAGAATACTATATGTATCTATCTTTATAAAATTTGGAATAGTAGTTTTTATGAATAATGATATATTAGAAATACAAACAAGGACATTTTGACTGGTTCTAATCAAAACTTCTCGTCTGTACTCTAGCACTCGAAACAATTTCGATTTCCGAAGGAACCAGTTCAGATTTATTTGTTTGAATCGATAGTTTATTGCCATTTGTCAGAACTCCTTTGTTTGTACAATTATTTTTCAAATATGAACAAAATTTCAATTTTGCTATAGAATCGTACAGAGTTTAGTATCATCGGAAACACTATTATAGACTAATCTTTACTCATCAAATTTCGTAAATCAATCATTCTGTAATCGAAATATCACTATATAATCTATTTTAATCTTTAATCTTGCGTTGAATATGTCGGTACCTTTTAATGATCAGAAGGGCGTTCAGTCATCAACAACAAAATATTTTTAAATACTATTCACTTTACATACATACATACATACATTTATATATATATATATATATATAATCAGTTTAGTTATAAACACACACAGCTAGAGCTAGGCGAAGTTAGTTTCCTGGTTGGTACTCGCGCTAATTATAATCAAAATCTTAAATTCTTGTACGCACTAATGCCCGATTTCTTCACACTCGGTTAAACCACGACTAAAGTTAAACCTAGTTTAAACCTTGAAATCGGTTTTCTTCACACTCACGAAACTCCGGCTAGATGTTATTCGTCGATTATAGTTAGCCGACGAATATTGGGGGTTTAAACGTGGTTTATCTACACCAGCGCCAAATTTAGCAGTGAGGGCTGATGGAACTATAACTATTCATATCTTTCATAACCTTACGCGAATTTTGACATTTCGTGTTTTGCATTTATTTTAAATAAGATATTTAAATATGAATGCGTTGATGGACGTTAACGTCTTCTCCGATGATGAAAGTGACGACGAATTCGAAGAAAATATATATATTCCGAGACCGTATGTGCTACGAGTTCGTACAAATCACTTTGAAGCGTGGAATGATTTGGAATTTTTTGTTCGGTTTCGCTTAACAAAGCCAACATTTTTAACATTGTTCGCCCGAATCGAGGAACAATTGTTGATAAACTATAATCAGTACGTATATGATACTTTATTTATTTATTATTATCAATAAAGTCAAACCTGCAGCAAATTTTGAACAATTTTTGTAATTTTTAGGTCAAGAGCATTGACAGCAATGAATCAGCTGTTGTTGACGCTGCGATTTTATGCCACGGGAAATTTTTTGCGAGCGAGTGGAGATTTTTCTGGTGTTTGTATAAGTACAGCATGTCGTGTTGTTAAAAAAGTTTCAACAATTATTGCTTCGCTCGGACAAAGAACCATAAAGATGCCGCATACTTTAGATGAAATTCGCCTTGCTCAACAACAATTCTATGCTATGTATCAATTCCCG
This sequence comes from Clivina fossor, assembly GCA_963966155.1. Taxonomy (NCBI): domain Eukaryota; kingdom Metazoa; phylum Arthropoda; class Insecta; order Coleoptera; family Carabidae; genus Clivina; species Clivina fossor. The sequence goes on along the minus strand of OZ014553.1, from coordinate 5,943,175 downwards.
CGTGTTATTGGTTGTATCGATTGTACTCATATTAAAATTCAATCTCCAGGTATGCTACAAATATCTTTTATATATCATTTTCCTTTAAACCACAATTTTCTTATGTTCGCAAGCTAATATTTTTCTTTTAAAATTTTACAGGAGGAAATATGGCCGAAGTGTTTCGTAACAGAAAAGGATATTTTTCTTTGAATGTTCAAGTTGTTTGTGATGCAAAAATGAAAGCAATTAATATTGTTGCAAGGTGGCCGGGATCTGCTCATGATTCAACAATATTATCGCACAGTAATTTGCATACTAGACTCCAGATGAACGAATATCATAACGGGCTGTTACTCGGCGATGGAGGTTACCCTAATAATCGTTTTCTTCTTACTCCATTACTAAACCCAGTTAGCCCAGGAGAAATTCGATACAATGAGGCACACATCAGAACCAGAAATATTATAGAACGGTTTTATGGAGTTTAGAAGCGTCGTTTTCCAGTTTTAAGTATCGGGATGAGACTGAAATTGGAAACTGTGCAAGCAATCATCGTTGCAACAGCTTATTTACATAATATAGTGAGAGATGCAGGAGAAGATGAACCACCAGTTCTAGAAGAAATACTTCCGGATGAAGATGTAGAAGAGGGATATCATGTCGTTAATAGAGTGGTGAGAGACAATGCAGTTAGACAGGCTCTCATCGATGACTACTTTACAAGGTATATTTGAATATAATATGTGTGTGGATAAAGATTATTGGTGATTACGAATTTTTGAAAAAAAAAATTGAATAACCTTGAAATTCTTCATTCATTTTACAAAATACTCCTATGTTACCGAATTCTTACCATCATTTTGTTTTCTAGATTACACTGAGCGTTCCGATGGCAGCATAAATTATTAACCATTTGTAATATACATATTTTCAACATTATTTATCAACAGTATCAATAAAATGGGAAGAAAAAGAACAAATCGTACTTCTAATTGTTTTGTGTTTGATTTGGACATTAAAAAATGTGAATAAAAAAACTAATCCAAGTAAACATGTTATTATGTATTATAAAAGCTATAAAATTGAGTTTGAAAAACATTATAAATATTAGATAATGCAAAATTGATTATACCAAACAATCAAGATTAATATTAAATTCCAAGTTTTATTAGTTTTAAAAATAAAATTGATTAATTTATTTACCATAGAAAATAGTTAAAAAAAATTGTATGATGATCCTTTTGTGTATAGTTTGATGAATTAATTGGCAATGTGGATTTAACGAGATTAGAATAAAAAATGTGGTTAAATTTTAATCATCTACATATCTACAAATGTTAATTTACTGATTCAATCTAATAATGTAATTTCATTGACATAATATATTATATTTTCACAATTCGTCGACACGATGTACAATAATTTAAATATTTAACTAAACATGTGACTTTGACTTTCAAAATTTTATAACATGCTGAAGATGACTAGGATTTCTAGCCGAAACGTTCAATAAAAAGAATGTAAACATTTACTGTTCAAATTATTTCATCCGATCCATATTGCCAATTAATTCATCAAACTATAGCGAATAGTATTAGATAATTATAATGATAAAACTTATACTTCAATTTTTGTTTTTATTTAAAAGACATTACTATAGTATAAAACAGAAAATTTATTATATCTATGTAAAATAATATAATTTTTATTGCAAATTTTTTAATTTTGCTTTTTTTATTTCTTGCTCTAACAACAAATTTTCAATGGTTAAAGCTGCTATTTTGGCTTTGTCATCCATTTCTTTTTGAACTGACTCTATTTGCAGTTTTAATAATTTTTTTTTTAAATCGATTACTTCTCCAGTAACCTCACTTCTGTCATTACGTCGTTCAGAAGTCTTTCTTTTTCTATTCTCCTTAAACGGGTACTTCTCAAATGATGATGATGCTAAAAATATAACAAATTTCAAATATAAGTATACAAAATACCATTCATTCAATTCAAACCTTGTCTTTTTCTGGAGTTAGTACTTGGCGTGCTATAACTCGCGTTTTCAACAATTAATTCGCAAGACGCTTCTTCGTTATATAATTGGACTGCAAAGTAAAATTATCAGATATTCAATATTACACACATGTAATTTATATATATATATATATATATATACATATATAGGTACCATACCTGGTAATTTTGGCTCACTGCAACTTGGATATCCATCGTTTATAGATTCATGCGCTTCGTTGACGGAATGTAAATAGATCGCACACTCTGAAACATGAGGATATTAAAAAAATATTTATGACTATAAATAAGTGTTGAATACCTTCTCTGTCAGCATCTAAAAATTCTATTGAATTGTTTGGTCTAGTAGTCAGTGATTCTAAAAAATTACAATATATATATATATTTTGTCATATCACTTTCATATCTTAATATCATATTTTTTTTTTCATATGTTCAAATCTTATAGTGTAATTATTTTCAAACAAAAAGTGAAACATACCTTCAGATTGAGCTCCATCGTCATCAAATTTGGAACTCAAACCAACCATACTGATTTGACATGCTGCCAAAATTTTCTCTTCATATGAAGAAAAATCCTTATGGTCCGAAAGACCTCCACCCGTTTTCAATTGCTCTAATCTCAGATTAGAACATTTCTTTCTTAGGTCTTTTTTTATTGCATCGTATTTATTGCGTATTGTTTTAGAAGTCCGAGAAAAATTTCCGCTAGCTCCATTAAACTCTGAAGCTATTAAATCCCAAGCTTTATTTTTTTCTTGCGAAGTCGTACCATCCGTTCTTTTATTTTCAATGATATCCTTGTACTTCAATGCAATATCGACGAGTGTATTGATTTCACTTTTAGTGAAATTTGCTCCTCTTTTTTCCATTTTACTGCAAACAAACATATGAAATGTTATATACACATTATATTTAATTATGCATTATGGTTTATTTGTGCTCGAAATATTATTTTAAAATAATAATATCTAATTTAATAGTCACAATTTAAAATTTCTTAAAATACAAACAACAAATATATTTCCAGATTATATTACTTTGAACATGTGACATAAACTCACAAAATCACAGCCAAAAAAACAGAATGTTTTGTAGCTTATTGCATAATTTATTTACTATTTATTCAGTCAATGAACATTGTGTTTTTTTATATTATTATCTTTTTGAATTAAAATCTTCATAACCAAAATTTTGTTGTGGAAAAATATAATTTCTAATTTAATTTATTTCAAAATGAATACGAGCCAAGATCATATGAAATAATAAAGAAATTAATAGAAACTTACCTTCAAAATATAATATTGCACTAACAAGGAATAACAAGGAATAAAAACAGTAAAGAATAATAATAACAAGGAATAACAATAACAAGGAATAATAACAACAAAGAATAACAACAACAAGGAATAATAACAACAAGGAATACTAACAACAAAGAATAATATTATGAAATAACAAAAAGGCAAAAATAAGGTAAAATTGTCCTTAAAAGGACAGTTTTGTTTATAAAAATCAAAGATTAATATAATTAGGAAAAGAACAAACTAAAGACAGGAATTTTTGAAGAAAAACAGGAAAATAATGAAAAATGTAAAAACACAAGACAAAGGAAAAACTATCACTCAGCGAAAACTGACGTAAACAGAATGACACTACAATCCGTATGACGCTAGCTGCAATTTTATTTGCGACGTTGCCAAATGTATTTTTTGGAGTTTCGAATCGTAGATTAGTTAACCCTGCATGTGAGTGAAGAAATCCGACAAATGGTTATTGTCCGGCTAACTTTAATCGGAGTTTAGAAAATCGAGGTCTAAATAAATAGTGAAGAAATCGGGCATAAATCATATGCTCATAATTGCTCCCATACGCACGCACGCACACACGGACGGGCGCGCGCATGCGCATGGCGATATTAATGCTCTGCGGTGGTTGGCTCTCGTTTATAATGTATTACGAGTAAGAATGTGCAAATTTTATTATTCTAACCTTATATGGTTGGCATCTTTCGTGAAACGATTTCGTAAACAGTGGCCGTAAACATTTTTCCACTAATGTACCAGTGTTACATTACACTAAAGCAAATTCATTTTAATGTTAATGAAATTTTACCCATACAGTTATGTTTGTTTATTTACTGACCTTTAAATCGTTATAATGCAATAATTGTATTAATATTTATTTTTATCGTAATGAATAACTAACGCAATATTTATCGCAAACTAAATAATAAATCATAGAATAACTATTTGATTGTGGTCGTTAGTTATGCATATATTAATATACAGAATTAATTTTCTTAGAAGATTTGTCTTATATTTTAGTTGTTTAATTTAAACAAAATAACTATTTAAACAAGCAGCCACAAGCATATTAAACTCAGACAGCAAGGGTGTATGCACTGTAAAAAAAATTCGGTAATTTTACATAAAAACTGATTTACACTAGTTTAGTATTGTAAATTTACAGACGTCGGTATTTTTACAAAATATATGTAATATTATTATTTGCTTTGTAAAAATAATTGGAAATATTTTAGTATGTTTTACAGATTATTTATGTATAAATACTGAAGTATAATGTATAAATTTTCCTAAAATATCTGTAAATAATATTACATACACAGGTATATTATTACATATTACATTTGATAAGCGGTAGAAGTAAAAATTTATATTAAAGCAGAAAAATAAATCACTTTTTCACAAACAAAAGAGGTGGGAATACGAGCAAAAATTATTAAAATTATTTCTTACTTTTGCAATAATAAAATTATATACAATACAATTGTTTTATTATGCCAGTTTTTCTTTTGTTTAACTAAAATTAACATATTGGGGAGTTTTTTGCAATTGTCGGCTAAAGTTACGATAACGCTAAACTAAAGATTGTTGTAATAGAAATACGATTGAATCACGTGATTTTATCGTTAGCGAATCGTTTAAGGTAAAGTGTGCGAAAACTCCTGGTTACTAATTTTTGAATTAGCTAAAATATAACAATATTAATTAAAGAATATAATGCAAAAAAATAATTTAGAAAATAATTGGTTTAGTGGCTATTAATTTTACCAGTTTAAGATATTTTTGATTAAAAATGCATTTACAAAATTCTCTCCAATAAACTGTCGATTTTTTTTTGACACTGATATAGTATAAATATTTTAGATTCTCTCAAATGAAACTCATGAATGAAATAATTCCGTACAGAAAAATACAATAAATACACGTTTTTTTTTTTTGTTCTAACGATGATATAGCATTTCCTTTGAATGTATAGTATATTTTAAATATATCTCAAGCACACGTATGTACATTTCTATATATTGGATGATATCACGTGCCGTTAGCTGTTGTGTAACTATGGCAACGTAAATCTTTGAACCGGTTTACAAATCTGGTCCTTATCAAAATATTCCAACGCGCCTTTTGACGCGCTATACGACACGGCTTTAAACCCATATAATATTCTATATGCACTTACGGCTAACGCAACTGCCTCCATTTTTCCCCGTATCAAGAAACTATATTGTGTATTAAAGATTATATACAGTTGGCGTTGAGTCACATTTGTTACTTTGTTATTTTCAGATTGTGTCGATAGGTTTTTTTTCCTACTCTGGAGAAGTTTAGATATTTGGAATTAATAGTTGATATTAATTTACCTTTTGTAGAAGGCTGTGATAATTTATAAGTTTCAATTTGCTGATTAAATTATTACACATAAAATGATTTAAATTTTGATGTTAAACTAAAGGAGATTAAATTTTTATTTCAGATAAAATAGTTACTATATTAATTTTTCGGGTTAATTTAGCAAATATTCGGCCTGATTCTCTAACAAAGTTGCTAAGTTTTAGCAACGTTGCTAACAACTCTAACCAATAGAAACAAATATAACAGCTGTCATTTAGATTTTTTATTTAGTGTCAGCTAATATTATTGGCTAATGTTCTTAGCAACGTTGTTAAAACTTAGCAACTTCGTTAGAGAATTAGGGTGATTGTGTAGTTAAGCTTTTCAATTGGGAGAAAATAAAATATGAATATACGTTTTAAATAGTTGAAATGGTTATTTACTCGAAAAATATGTAAATGAATAAAAATAGCGTTTTTTGATTAATAATTCATAATAATTTTTAGTTATCTAGTTACTTGTTTTTAAGTTATTTAAATTTATTTGTTATTTGTATCTATTTTCCCAATGAAAATCAATCTTTAAGGAATAGAATTGTCGAATTTTAATAAAATTCATACAGAACTTTTACCTAAAGCTTATTAATTTTACTAGTAATTTTGCAAAAATATGAAGTATATATCAATATTTTCGTAGTACATATAAGAAGTATCAAGACACTGCTCTTTACTAAAATGCTTTATAGAAAAAAAAATAAGCTACACCTGGTACTTTAGCTAGTATTATAATAATTTTACAATTTTGAGTGAAAAATCCAATGTGAACCGTTTGGTTCCCATCGAAAATTTCTCACCTGACATAATTATAAAATTCACTAACAAGCAAGTCCGTCAAAATTTACAACTCTGTTTAAAAATCTAGTCATGAATTTAAGCAGGTACACAAAATCCCAAGTCAGTAGTATACGTACATCCAAAACTGATTATTTATTTACACAAGCGACAATTGGTGTTAATTTATTCGTGGTCACGTTCCAGTATACCATATAATTTCGGGGACCCCCTGTGAATTCATTTATTGCTCGAAATCAGCCCATAGGTTGCTCTTGCTGCTCATAGTCGTAAACAAAAACGGTTTGTGTCGTTGCGCAGTTTTTTTTATTGCGCATGTATTTTTCAGGACTTTACTACGGTGTTTTAGAAGGAAAAATTTACAACCCGTCTTTTTCTTTTTCGGCTGTGTACAGAGCAAAATATGATGATGGGCAACAAGGTATGCATGCAAAGTTTTACAACTGATGTTTTATGGCGATGCATGGTTACAATCGTAAAGCGTGTCATTCTTTGTTACCTGTGATTTAAGTGTATTTGGGGGTTTCTTTTAACCAAACATACACGAAAATCTTGAGAACTATACAAAGTGAAATAATAAAATTTCAAAAATAATTTGGACGCACGTCATATGCGGCAATGTTAATCTATAAGTTTGAAATTCATTCTTGTAAGGTAATTGTAAAGCACGAATTAATATAAAGAAAATAAAAATTATTTATTAACGTAAATACGTATTTCGACAGCGATGCTGCTGCAAAATTCAGGAATTTATTAAATTAAAGAAAGTGGCTATTTATACATACGGTATGTATACGCAATTAGCTATTTATACATACAGTACTTTTACGTAATTGGTTATTTAGGGTAGGTTAGGTTAGTAGGTTGGTTTAGGTTTTTTTTTTAGTATGTATAAATAGCCAATTGCGTATACATACCGTATATATAAATAGCTTCATCCTAAATTAAATGCTCAATTCAAAGATGGAAAAATAACTTTTATATATTTATATTTATTACTATTCGTCAAATAAACACATAACTAATAACAACTAGTACTTATTTCTCAAACTACTATAAATAATTGACAACTAACATGTATTATTTTTTACTTGTCGTTGTCGAAATACGTATTTACGTGAATAATTGTGAAGAAATGATAAGATGTTGTATTTTTATTTTTTACTTTTTATATTAATGTTGATTTAATTAAAATAGGTTTGAAATTAGATTTTAATTATACATATTATACCTATCAAATATGGCAGGGTTAAACAAGTTGTATAATATACTTTTCTACTTATATTGTTATTGATAATTATATTTTTTTAAATATTTTATAAGATTACTAATTCTTCTGTAAATAATAAATTATTTGAAATCAAATTGTTATTTCAAATTATGTTTAGATAAATAAACGAAAAAAGAAGGCAAGAAAATTTTGATATATAACAAACTAAAAACATTTCTAATTACATTAGATTAATATACCAAACATAATTGTTTACTTTCGCATTAGATGTTTGATCTAATATATATTGAAGATAAAAAAAAAATATTGATCTTTTTTAGATAAAGAAATTAAAATATTATAGTAAAAAGTATAAAGATTTTTATTCTTTACATTACATCTAAATACGTAACACACACAGAACAGAAAAACAGTAAAACCTCAACTTATAAAAAAAATGGTAGATTATTTTTAAACTGCTCTTTCAATCAAACAACAATAATTTGTAATTAGAATTGGCAAAAACAATGAATGAAAGAGAAGCATGTATAGGTAATTAATGAATAATAAAAGCGGGCTCATATTCTTGTTAATCAATTAAACAACAACGTCTGTACGCTGTTATGAAAGGGTAAAATGTGCATGTACGTGCTTCATGCATAGGTATACAGATTACATTAAATAAAGGTTAGTTATAAAAGATAACTTTGCTAATAATAACGGGTTGCTTACTAGGAAACAATCAATATTTTATTTTTATTATTCTTACTTATTATTAGAAGGAAAAATACATTTTTATTACGACCATTTGGAAAAAAATACCTTTTTCAAATTGTTTGCAAGACTTAACTCAGATTCTTTAGTTGCATAACATTTGATTTGTCAATTGTTTTTGAAACGCTACATTGATTAGTCTGTTGATATCTTGTTAACTGACATTATATTCAAAACCAACCCTAATGCTGAAATTCTAAACAGGTCTGTAGCGTTTCAGAATGTTTTGCCTTGTTCTATCGAATGAAATTTGTCATTTACTAACAAAAGACAAATTATTCTATAATGCTACAGAACTGTTCTGTTCAGAATTGCAGCATATATCTTTTTCTAACTATAGAATTTTTTGTTATTTTTATAAACATAACAGGGTTACAAGATTACGGAAAAAATGGATTTTTCTTTCATAAAATAGTTGCAGTTTTTAAAAGTAATATACAAAACAAAAGAATATAATAACAAAAATATGTTGCCTAAATAATTCTTACGAGTAGTTATTACAAAATATATAGTATTCCAAACTTTAAACGCGTTATTCTCAAGACAATGTTTTTTGAATTGGCTGACATATGAGAAGAGTGTTCTGTATTACTTCTGTTAAAAATATCGGCATGTTCAAATAAGAATTCTGAAATTCTGCAATAAAAATACTTTGTTATGTATACTGTAAAAAAAATCGGTAATTTTACATTAAAAGTTTTTTGAAGTTTATATATACCGATTACATTAAAATAATGTTCGTCATTTTTAAAAGATACTTGTATACAATAACATATCTTTGGTATTTTCAATAATAATATTTTTTTTATAAGTATAAATTACAATAGTTTTTTTTTTTACTACAAAATACTCATAATTTTATCGCCAAGCTATTGTAATCAATTTTTTTATTCATGATTTTTCGTTATTTACACTTACACATTTTTACGACTATAAATTCTGTAAGAAAATAAACATTTCTAAATGTTTATTAAAAAATTTTTCATCTATATTTCAACCATCATATGTTTACATAATCTGAAAGCTAACTTCGATATTTACACATAATTATTGTAACAAAACAAACGACAAAATCGTAAAATATTTTTACATCTTTAACGAATTTTATATTCAAATATATTTGTACCAATGTTATGTCTTCAAGAATTAATAGCACTTTTTACTTATAGAGCGTTTTAAAATTGTTAAAAGTTTAACTCAAGTTTAGCCACGTGTCTCGAGCAATAAAACTAATTGAAATTCTAAACAGAAAATGTGTCGTTTAAAAAAAAAAGTGATTCCATAATAGTTAAGCCTCGAGTTTATTCTAATTTTAGGATGATTTACACTTCAAATATTTCATCTAGAGTAGTCAGAACGGCACTAGATTTCTTAGAATAAATTCCATTTAATTTTATTTTTGAGTACTCACTTTTTAAAAAGTCAAGCATTAACACAGGACTTTTGAATATTTCATTTTACATACGGCAATCGTAAAACAGGGCCGGACTAGTATCTCAAATTAATATTATTTAATCGGATTTTCTTCTCCAATAAAATAATAGTAGTAATATTGATTCTACTTTTATTTTTACCAAGATTTAGAAAATTTCAAAGGACGAAATAAGCAATTAGATCATAAAATAGTAACTTGTTTCTATGGTCTGTTTATTTACTATAAATGTAAATGTGATTTATATTTTTTTTCCTGATAAAGGTGTACGTTGAGTTCATCAAAACATCGATAATTAATAAAAATTAATACGAAACTACAACCTAAAGCCGTTTAATTTTAATTTAATCTACACTATTAAATGAACAATTTTTAATTATTTAAGAAGTTCCGCTTCTTTTAAGCGAATGAATCTCGGTTTTCCTGATATTCTCACCGGAAATTCTTCCGAATTCCTAGTGGCTAGTCCGGATCTATTGTAACAAAGTTTTAATTTTTTTCTTGTGTCATAAAAATACGTAATAGTTACTTTATTCGATAGATAATGTTTGAATGAAATCATTTTGTGCGTTTTTTTATGACGTATTAAGTTGAAATCCTAAATTTTATTGGTAGTAGCAGGTTTCTTAGTGAACCGTTAACTATAAAAAAAAAAGAGAAAAATATGAAAATGAAAATATGAAGAATTTGTTTAAAATTTCCTAATCGCGTTTAAATTTAATTGGCCCGTAAAACTAACGCCTGCTTTTCGAAGAAATAACTGTTCCGTTATCGGAAAAATAAATTTAAAATTTTCATAATCATTTGGTGGTAATATGATATGAGTTGTTTTCAGATATGATTGTTCAACGTGCCATAATATTATGTGAAAAAGTTATTTCAAGATTTTTTTTATGAATACTAATAAATACTTGTTTGTCAAATTAAATTATTTTTTATGGATATGACTTTGAGAAACTGTTAGAAATTGCAGGTTTTATTGCGAAATTTGCTGATTCGCACATAATGCGAGAAAAATTAATGTTTCGCACATAAATTTATACATTTTTGTTCCTTCATGTTCATGTTTTTCTAGTAGATGTAGAACGTAGATAGTGGTAGCTGGAATTCTAATGTGTTTTATTGTCAAATTATATTTTTATCGCCATAAAAACGTTGCTAATTTTCTTAATTTATTAATCGTTATTAATACTATTTTTGTTTGTTTTTTTTTTTAATAGTAAATTATTTTTTCTAATTTTCTATAATAAATATAAACATTTTTTGCAAGTAACTAAATGTTATTCATTACTTATACTAGTGGGTTTTGGTATCATTATTTAAAACTTTTTGACTAACTAATATTTTATAAATTCGTTATTCAACAATTATAAAATTGCATTTGAAATATTTGAAAAGTTAACGCTTTGTTATAATACAGTATTTTTTCATGTTTGTTAAATAATATATTAATATGTAATAAAGGAGGCTTTTTTTCCATATGTAATTTTTGATTACTCCATAACAATTTTTTGGTAAAAGCCACCCAACTTTTTTGTTCTGATTCATAATATTAGATGCGGTCGGTAATGTTGTAGTCACGTCACTTAATGTATATTTAATTTATTTAACATATTAGAAATAAAAAACAAAACAAAAAATGTGTACTTATATTTATGGAGAAACCGAAAAATATTTACTTTATAATGAATTTTAAATTACTTAAAACAAAGTTCAAATAGGTAGGTAAATAAAAATATTGTACTGTGAATGAATTACGTAAATTGAATAAATATTTAGAAATTGAAATTGATTTTTTTATTAAACTTTTATTTTTTAACTGTAGAAGATATCTAAAGAATTTTCAAATTAATTTTTAATTGGATTTTCAACTATTATTTCATATTTGTAAAATTTTTCTCAAATTTTATTTTAGTGGAAATGTCAATCAAATTTTTATATTAGTTTTCGTGTTACTATAGCCAAAGTTTAAATCTTTTACAAAGCATTTTAATATTAATATTACTCTATAAAAAGTTTTAAAAAAATGTTTAAACTTTAGGTACTACCGAATTATAATACAGAGATTGATGGGTCAGTCTTGCTGACATGCGTTTCTGTTTGTCGTAAAAAATATTACAAAATAACACAAGGTTCAGGCATTTATTAAACAGATTGTAACACATTAATTTGATAAAACTACTTGTCTTAAAATATTAATAGTTTATATTACCGTTACTCGTCGCTGCTCTATGCGAACACACAACTTGCAATTTCCAAAAGTGTCTAAATGAATGATCACGGAACAAGTACTTCGTACTTGCGGTGAAGGTTCTATTAGGGCTGTCCAAACATGGTGATATAAATTATATATATATATATATATATATATATACAGGGTGTAACAGAATAACTATTCCTAATTTTAACTGGAGTATCCTGGGCTCAGAATATGAAGATTTAATGCAAATCACTGAGATAAAATGTGGCTCCTTACTGAGCTACAGGGTGTTTTATATAAAAATTTAAAAACGATTTTTGCCCAGTACTTTAAAACTATTTGACGTATCCTTATCATACTTGGCAGGAAATGTAGGTACCGTACACCATACTAAATTATGTTAAATAAAAGTTTCTGGCTACTGCCAGTGGCGTACAACAGGGGCAAGTGAGAGGTTGATCCTTCCTAAATTCTACGCCACTGGCGGAATTGTAATTTTAGCACAATTTTTCGATTCTCCAATACTTGCTGTGTAAAAAACATACTCTTTCTTTGTAACGATAAAGTCACTGTTTTTCGAGATATTTAAAGTTAAACATAAGCTGCACCCTTGGGATTTTTTCAAAATTTGCTCAAAAAAATCTCAAAAAATTCAGTAAAATAGAGAAAAAAATTAGCTACATAATAACTAAGTAACTTTTTTCTCTAACTCATTCTGATTTGGCTGTAAAAATTATTGAAAATAAAAAAAAATAAAATGCAAAAAATATTAATTTTCAATAATTTTTCCATCCAAACCAGAATGAGTTAGAGAAAAAGTTACTTAGATATTATGTAGCTAATTTTTTTCTCTATTTTACTGAATTTTTTGAGATTTTTTTGAGCAAATTTTGAAAAAATCCCAAGGGTGCAGCTTATGTTTAACTTTAAATATCTCGAAAAACAGTGACTTTATCGTTACAAAGGAAGAGTATGTTTTTTACACAGCAAGTATTGGAGAATCGAAAAATTGTGCTAAAATGACAATTCCGCCAGTGGCGTAGAATTTAGGAAGAATCAACCTCTCACTTGCCCCTGTTGTACGCCACTGGCAGTAGCCAGAAACTTTTATTTAACATAATTTATTATGGTGTACGGTACCTACATTTCCTGCCAAGTATGATAAGGATACGTCAAATAGTTTTAAAGTACAGGGCAAAAATCGTTTTTAAATTTTTATGTAAAACACCCTGTAGCTCAGTAAGGAGCCACATTTTATCTCAGTGATTTGCATTAAATCTTCATATTCTGAGCCCAGGATACTCCAGTTAAAATTAGGAATAGTTATTCTGTTACACCCTGTATATATATATATATTTATATTGTTTTTTATCAGTAATGTTGGGTATGTGAACAAAGTTTTGTCACTAATTGAACGAGATAGAAGCATATGAGTAAATCCCTACTTATATAGACTATACTTAGAAATTAGCATTTATATATAAAATTATAAATAAAAGGTTTGTAATAATACTCATATTTGTAAAATTTTACTAAAATTTATTTAGTCAACAGACTTAAGTCTTAACTTAAGTCTGTTGACTAAATAAATTTTAGTGAAATTTTACAAATATGAGTATTATTACAAACCTTTTATCTATCAAAGAGTTTCACAAAGTTAAAATGTCGACCATTAATTATATTAAAATTATAAACATTATTTTTATTAACCATCGAATTATATAATTTATTTGCACCCTTGAATATCTTTGATACGCCTAATTACACCACTGAATAACACTATTTTTTTCTGTTTAATAATTTATAAAAGAATTAGATTTATTTGAGCTATGTCGATTATTTTAGCTAGTTACTTTATAAAAGTGAAAACATAAGAATTACATCACTTACAAAAATTACTATGTCATTAGAAGTTTAACTTGTTAAGCCATTTGTAGCCTTTTAATATAGATTTTATTTTTTGCATGTGGAAAAAAAGATATTTGTAGTAACAGAAATATAAATACACTGTAAAAAACATTTGGAACACATCAAAATAGTATCAAAATTACACTAGGAAAAATATCAAAAAATACATTTGGTGTCACCAACATTTCGGAGTCTACTGTGTAATTTATACATTAAAAAGAGTTGCAGAGAAAACATTCAACAGATTTTTATACTGTGTATAGCTAAAATCTGTAAGAATCTTTAACATTATTTCAATCTGTGATTCTCACTTGTTCTCACACAGTCCGCAGATCTAAAAGAATGAACCAACGATTAATAATCCAAAGGTGACAAATACATAGTGCGCATGCGTTGATTAAATCAAGCGCCACATATTCTCTTTGCACGGTTGTCACATACGTGTACGTGCAAAATGAGCGAATAATTTCCGTTCGCAGAAGATATGAAATGTTACTTGTCCCGCTCATATGAATAAACGATAGTCAACTGCGTTGTTTGCAAAAAAAAGGATAAACCGTATACTTCGTAATTACTCGCCAACAGTAAAATTGGCCACTTGCAGTAGGGTCAATCTCACTCATAATATCATATGATTATCTGGTATCTGAACGAAGTTTACTATTTTGTATATGATGATAATCATTGATTTAATGAATCGATTGAATATTATTAATAATGCACGTTTATATTTAATATTTTAAATTCGAAATATTAAATGACGGGAATCGAACTCACAATCTCTGATTCACAGATGACTACGCCAGTTTTCAAAATTAATTTTATTAATAACATTTTTTTTATTTCAAATACAAGTAACGTCTTCTCTATCAAGCTTGGATTACTGTCAAACATTTTATTTTTATTATTACATAAAATATCCATACTTTAAAGCAATTTCTACAAATATATAATTTTAATTAAACTATTTTAGCATAGAATTTATAGAATTTTCTGTCATTTATCGTAGATGGCATCTTTAGTTCTTGGTAATTGAATTATTCTGTCAAGGCATACCAGCCCAGAACATTTTATAAATTCAATGAATATTGGCTGTGAAAATCTAAAGATTACTATTTTGGCATAATTTTAGTATATTTATAGTACTATAATATACTAAATACTAATATTGTATGGTTGGTTGCATAGAACATTGTTAAACACTGTGTAAATTAACGAAATCGATAAATTTTTAATTGACCAATAAATGAGGTACCTTAAAGACAATTGACAATCTAGTTTTATACAACTAGCTCTAAGTTTTTGTTTATTTTGTTTCACATGTATAAAGTATTTTTGAATTCAGGTTATAGTAAGTTAATGGGTAATTTATTATTAATAAACAAACTATTTTTTTAGATATTAACATGAATATCAAACGTATAAATTTAAAAAAAAAAACTAAATTTCTGATGCATTCTTTATTTGTTATAATTATTTTAATCTCCCCTTAATGCTACAACTAGGTAACTCAAAAAAACACATTTTCCAGAAAATTGGTTTCAAGTTTGCAAGTCTAAAAAAAAAACCTTCGAAGATCTTGAAGTTATCTATTAATTGCCACTCAGTTCTATAACCTTCCAGCCTAGGAGAAAAAATCGACTTAAAGCTCTGAAAAAAGGACAAAAAGTTTAGTAGAACATTAGATAACTCAGTATGTACAACAATCAAGTTATCTAGTTGTAACATTAAGCGTGCGATCTAATTTAGAGTATTTTGCGTGAGTGAATGTTTCCAATAAAAGAGCATGTATGAGAGGTATCCATGAATGTGGATAAAGCAAAAGTTGCTGCCGAGTTAGGAACTAGTTGGCAGAACTAGTTTCGTCTTGATTGGAAAGGAAAGAGTTTGTGTTTGTGTCACACTCTTAGGGGTACATAGCATAATTCTGTTTATATGAATGTATTTATTTATAAATACTTATTTGTAGAAATTACTTTAAAACACGAATATTTTAAGTAATAATTTAATATTAATAATTATTGATATTGCAAATTAACTGCAATCAAAATATTTATGAAGTTCGTTCATATTGGTTAGGCCCAACCTTGACGCAAGCCGTTTAATTTTACCGCTTCGTGCGCTTACGTTTGTGTGTTGGTATGAAAGTTCTAATATTGCATACACTGACACGAATTTATTATGCTAGCTTGGTGGTTCTGATTTTTCTTTGCACCTGTGGCAGGAGATTTTTTTTTTAATGAAAGGATATTATTTGTTTACTTGTAATTTTTAATTTTGGCTAAGACTACCCTGGATAGATAGTATTAAGTTACTCTGATGTCTGAAAATATATGAATGTCGGGAGTTATATAGAAAAATTGAAATGAAATTAATGGTTTTTGCTTTTGTCTTTACTCTTTACAATCTTTGGTTTAATATCCAAGGTGATGAATTACGTTGGAAAATAAAAATATGAAACATATTAAGTTTTACACGTATACTGGGTGTCTTATTCCCAACTACATGCAACATATCAGAGTTACAATTTTTAGTTAAATTATGTGAAAGCATTTTATATAAGCAAAAAATTAAAGTTTTAATTTTTTAATTATAGACTAAGTTTAAGTTTTTTAAAAGAATTTATGTTTATCTGCATATCTACCTAGTGTTTCAAAATTTAACATTCCTTGTCTTGAATAGTTTTTCTTGTTGTTTTGATTATAAAAGACAGGAAATGCAATAATCATGCACACTTAATTTTAACTCAGTTTTAACTATGCAGTATTAACTATACAGTAAAATCGTAGCGAAATTGCTCAGTTTATAGATATCTTAATTTTTTCTCATATACTATACAGTTTTTACTTACCCCCGTATGCATAAACATTCGTTGAAAATAACGGTTCGTTATTTTTGGATTCCGTAAGAAATCTTTCTATGTATATTGCAACAAAATTTATAAAAAGAAAAATATACTCAAACATAAAACAACAATTTATAGTTTCTCTTATTTTATGTACATAAATATTTTATTGCAAAAATCAGTAAATATATTTAACATAGTAAAAAAATCTTTCATTATATTAAAATAAAACTGTTTTGTATTAATAATGAATAATTAATAATTAATATTTATTAATAAATGGACACTTCGACGTACTTAACGTACGTTTTCATCAGGAAAAATATTAATACAGAACTACAACCTTAAGCCGTTTTATTTTAAATATATTTAAGTTTTAACAAATTTCAACAATTAGTTTCAATTTCAACAAAAAATAAAGTGTACTTTGTATTTCCCTACAATCTAGCTATCTCTTTTCCGTCTAATTTCAGTTTTTCTTTCATTTTTTAAATCTGTTGTTAGTGGTAGTTGCAGTCTCAGTAGCCTTATTTCTTCACAGTTTTCTTTCTTCATGCCTCGACAATGGATGTCTCTTCAAATTCTGTTCATAAATACAATTAGCTAACACTTGTGTTTTGTCAAATCATATCGTATTTATCTTTGTGAACATATTTAAGAAATCAATCGATATTAAATTCAAATTTAAAATTACTCGGCATAATGATAAATCGCAATTAATAACAAAACAAAAACACAACCGAAACAGAAACATTAGTCGATCTCGGCCGGTCACACAGAAAGAGCTACAATTAAAAACATTCTATGACAAGAAGAAGAAGAAGAAGAAGCACAAAACAAGAGATAAAAAATGATGCCCGCATATCACGAGCAACTTGAAGCTGTAAAAAAAATATAGCTGAACCGGCCCTGCAATGTAGATATGCACTTGTAGGTGATAATTTCTTTGGATGACGTCGACAAAATGAATTGTTGAATTCTTTGCCGGTCATGATCTTTCGCGCGCTCTGCACATGCTCACAAACTAATTTTTTTTAGTCTCTTCGTATTTGAAATGAAGATGCTTTTGCATCCGGTATAATAGGGGATAAATGTCATTGTATAATAATTCTTTTGCAATTAATTTACATGAATTACGACAATAGTTTTTATTGTGATTTGTTAGATTGGTATATTATATAACTTTTAAATTAATGCGATTTACAAGAATTATATGAATTTTATATTGACTTTATTTATATAACGATGTTTTATACAATTTATAAATATTAAAAACTTTTATGTTTTCTAAAAGGAATATGAGAATCTTAATTTTTTATTTCAACAGTTATGGCTTTTGAAACATGATCAGAATAATTGTTTTTATATTACTTTAAAGATTAATATTTCTTAATAAAATACTCTTGATTTTCTGAAACTTTATTTCATAAATATTTATTTCCCAAAATAACTATAGAGCTACCAGTGAATTTAGATCATCTCGCTTTTATGTTATATACAATTTAATAAATTTTACTGACCCGTTACTATACCTAACTTTGAAATGCCGTTTAAATATAAAGGATTCAATATTATGACTACGAGTATTTACTTAAAATTGGCTATTCAATTGATTTAAATCATGCTTAAAATTTAAGATGGTGCAATTGGCCATAAGTAATTTATGTTAGATATTTACTATGTACTTATAAGTATGTAATAGTTCTTTTTAAATAATTGTATTAATAAGGTACAATTAATTGAACAAAACTTACAATATAATAAAAGGAACAACACATGAAAGAGATTTTATACGACCTAGAAATAAATTTCATGCAAAGATGACTAGAATCCTCTTTCATTTCTGACCTTCTTCACTTCTCTTCATAAACAAAAGAAAAATTTATATAAAAAAAAAAACGAATTAAAAGAGAAACATTATACAATTGTCTCACGAATAACATATTTACCGTAACCAAGGACACATGAATCAAGGAGAATTAGCAACACTTTGTCATTTATTTCTATGCATGTAAACAACATACTCTCTCTATATCTATTCTGTCTATGTAATGCAGATACAAAATTAAATTATTCGAATTGTGGGCGTAAATAATGGTATGAAATCGACCTAAGTAGTATCATGTAAACGTAGTACAAACGATGATCGTCAAATTGCAAGTTTATTGAAGAACTAGATAAAGTGTTCAGTGTTGCTCGGCTGTGTCATACGCATTTAAAAAGCATTTTAATGACGATTGCTTCCAGAATTTTTCGTTATTTTTTCGTTTGTTTATTTTAACTTCTTATAGTTCTCGAGATATACATGTGTATGTTTAGCAGCGTGAAAGGAACACACCATATTGTAATAGTTCGGATAATACAAATGAAGTTGGCGATTTTTGTTGCATAGACAGGCTCTGATTGCTTAATTATTCCATTCCAGTTTGCAAAGTTTTGCTATTTTGCGCGGTAAACTGTACGAGATAAGGTGCGAATGTGAATGGTACTGGCTAATATATTCTTTACTATACTCAATGGTATAGATTGTACTCTACAGGGTGGATGAAAAACAGGAAATGTAGTTCTGATAAAACATTGTTTATTTATCGATGCTTTAAATAATTTTCAAAATATTTATTCGATAATTAAAATGTAATTTAATATGTAAATGTTATCGATTAGAACTTTCATTACTGCAATTATATATAAATGTTTATGTGTTCAGAATTATTTGAACTATGCAAGTTGATATTAAAAGAATTATTTGCTATACGTATATATAATTATCTATAATATTAAGTAAATGAAATGGTATTTGTCTATCTGCCAGTCTCAAAATTATAACGTACACTTAGGATCTTGTTATGTTTATGGCCCGGTTGCACAAAGCATTGTTAGCAACACTCTTAGAAGTATCTCATTAATAGGTCAGTTGGTAAGTTTACAAATTGGTTAATTTACGAAGCGTTTATGAGTTACAAACGATTAGTGTTTATTTTTATTACTATCGTTTTAATAACTTTTATAGATAACGTAAATAAATTGAATGGATAAATTAATATAATAGAATTAAAATATTTTAATATTCGCTGAATGTCAACCACCCCTTAATTATTAACCGACAAAAATCTAACCTAGAAATCTGCACACCAATCTACTTCCTGGTTCAAACCAATTCATTTCACTGAAAACGTCAAAATTCCAAAGCACCCCCTGTATAATCTGTCGTACAAACATAACTATAACTGCTGAGTTAGTAGCGTGATTTTGTTGCTTCCTAGTTCCAGGTTGTCACGCATACACTCCCTGTAGGTAGATCTGTTTGCAGTGCACGCGCGTGTATGTAGGTACACGCACGCGGTACTGCGTGATATTGGACTCAAGTGCCGCCAAATGCCCTCTTGATGGCTTGTGTGTGTATGTGTGCACACTCTGCAGTCTTGACTACCGGCAAATGTACGGTGTAGTGTAGTGCGTTTTGCACTCGTACCTAGATGGAACCGCGCGACGACTAACCACTGAACTACGGCGGCTAGCTGATCCGCCTCTGCAAGTCACTTGCGGCCGAGAGGATGCGATTCTTGAATATTTTCGGATGGAATCTAAGTTGCCCAAGTCCCAGTATTTCCAAATATTGGAATAATTTTAAAATTAGCCAATGAAATGTTGTCATTTATTTTGAGGATTTATTTTTAGCCAATTTTAGGAGTAAATAAAACTGAAACTTGTTTTAAGTGAAGCCGAGGAAAATTAACCAATTGGCAATTTTTGTAGCGCAACAATATAAGCTACCATTTACAATATTTGCCAAATCAGCATTTTTACCAGATTAGTTTTCTACAGTTTTTTTTACAACATTTTATGTGCACGTTCTTAAACATTGGAAACAAAATATTACGTGTAGACAGAGAAAAGAAAAGTCAGATCTGCGAAATTCTTGTTAAAAAAATATAAAGTTAATGGCAAAACTGTATTCATGTTGTACTCAAATCATGTTAAAAATGAGTAAAGAGATTGTACGAAAACAGAATACTGTTTACATAAAATTTGCAAAATGAAATCCGCTTTGGGATTTAATTGATATTTACTTTTTTTTTACAAAACTACAAGTTTACATAAAACAAGTTTGGATGTTGACAAATAACATTGTCAATCAATATTAGCTTGACAATTTATTTGACAGCTACTATCATTACTTATATAAATTAGCAAACAAAAGATCAACTCCGAAATATCACATTACTAAATGATTTTGACAGCTAATTTGAAATTCTATTCTTGAAAAGAAAAATAACGAAATTAGCAAACACACTAGTTTGGACAAACAGTTTTGGAGGATTATTACATACCGGCCGGCCGGCGATCACTGATGCACACACGCATGCTCTACCGGTGAACGAACTCAATACGTAGTAGGTACACACATACATACACACTACAGCTACTTATATTTACTTCACTTATTTCTTTACCTTAACTTTAACGTTTATATGTTATATACCAGGGTTTTTCAAACTACCTACACCCGCTATTCTTTAGCGAGTCGTGTAATAAATGTAATGGATCGCAACGAATCGTAAAAAGATTAAAAGCATATGAGTAAACCCATATAGAAACCAATTTAACATTGGTTTATAATACTTTTTATATTAGTATATTTAATATTTAAAATTGAAAAAAAATTATGAAAACCCTTTGTCACTTGGCGGGATTTGAACCAGTAACTTTCTAATATTCGGTTAAATGCCTTGTCCACTTTGGACGCAGCTAATCTAACCAAATAACAGAGTTAAATTCATTAATTTTTAGATTTTTTTTGTATTATACCATTTGCAGTTTTGTAAATAAAATACAGCGATCATATTGAAAATCGTAATCGTAATGGAAATTGAAATTTTGCTTGTTTATAACTGTAACTTACGAATAAATTTTTTATTTGGAAGCCCGTATTGCTTCGGTTCTATTTGGCAATGAACGTATTTTCTGACACATGCTCTGTATTTATCTTTATATATATATATATATATATATATATATATATATATATATATATATATATAAAGCTGCCAATTTTAATGTTAATATTATAAAAAATTTCAAAATTATTGAACACATTTTGTATTTCTTAAACCAGTAATATTTGTATGAGACATATTGAATTCAATCGTCATATTTTTATTATTCCCACTTTCGAGATTTCTCATTCTTATTGAATCACCTGTATAATATATAGTTTGAAATACACTGCTTTATAAGCATATCCACTGCCCATGAGTATGAGTATGTTTTACTTATACGTTCCAAGTTTTGCTACCTACCTCTAACCCAAAACTGATATGCAAAAGGTGAAAGTAATTTTTTTTTGCAAGATTTGAAATTTGTCTGTTTTCAAAAAGGATTAAAAATAACTTTCTTCAGTAATTATTCTTGATGGACTGTTGACACTTAATATTACCTTGCTAATTTGTTTTTTAATACTTCGAATACTTTCGAATATATTTTTTTTTTAATAAAATGATGCAATATTTTTGCTATATTTTAATAATTAAGTGAGATTATATTTATTACGTTATTTATCAGTTAAAGTGCCTGGCATTGTTCGAATATTTTTTTAAAGTATAGAAAGTTTAAAAAAAAATTTCTGCTACCGTTAAAAAAACTGTATTTTATTTCATTAACTTTAAATCTTTATCAATTATGGTAATAGTGCAAGAAAGTAGAAATGTAACGTGACATTATTTCACTCTGACGTTTACATAAACACTTGTACATTACATATTGAAAAACAATTAGAACAAGTCTTACGTTCTTTGCGATAGAAACGTAAAATTTTAAATTTGTGTTTTGATGTTTGTTTAAGGTAATTCTATCTGCTTTGCAATTGTAGAAAAAAATATGTTATAGAATTCATGCATAAAATATATTTTTTTATTTTCTTATCCGTGTAAAAAGTATTACTTTATGCATTTATTATATAGATTACTGTTTTCTATTTTTTATTGACTTTATTTTATGACGTCAACACGGTACGGGCGGGCATTTCTGTTCGTCGTGAAATTAAAAAAAAATGCCACAAGGTAAAACATTTATTAAACAGAATATTAAACGCTTCAATTTGATCAATTGCTTGTTTTAAAATATCGGTAATTTAG
Organism: Clivina fossor; assembly: GCA_963966155.1. Taxonomy (NCBI): domain Eukaryota; kingdom Metazoa; phylum Arthropoda; class Insecta; order Coleoptera; family Carabidae; genus Clivina; species Clivina fossor. The sequence continues at coordinate 5,920,176 of OZ014553.1, read as the reverse complement.
GTTACTGACCGAAACTTGTCGCTGCTCTATACGAACGCACCACTTGCAAATTTGAATAGTATCTAAATAAATGATCATGGAACAAGTACTGCGTACTTACGGTTAAGGCTTTCCTTGTCATACTAAATCTGCTGACTATTTTATGACACTGCAAAATTAAACTGAACTATTTAAAAATGCTTAATAAGTATAATTTTCAATAAACATCGAAAGTACTTTTGTCGAAAATGACAACTAAAAGAATAAATTATTAAAAACCAAAAACGACGGTTGAAAATTTGTCGCCGATTTTTAAGCAAATAAGCTGCCGGTATCCGCGACTCGTTTAACCGCGGCGCGGGGGCGATGAAGCGAAAAAGGCATATTATTAAATGTGTCCGTGTTCACTCCTATATAATACTAGAAGCCAGCATATAACAGATCGTTGAACTATCGTCTCTCCGTCTTAAAACGCTCATTTCTATATAATATTGTTTATAGTTTAGCTAAGTTAGCCGCATACGACATTCATTGCTCAGTCACGTATTCATTGACAAAAAAAAGAATCGTGATTTTTCAGTGTTTTTTTCGTATTGTCTATTTTTGTTAAGTGGATAATGATTCCCGGTGTAGATGACACTAATGTTGCTAAAAATTGTTTGTAAATAAATAAAAGGTTATTTATTACGGTTCACATTTATTTATCTTAATTTATTGTATAATTAACAAACAAAAATTAACACACATTAAATAAAATTTATTTGAAAATATATTATTTTGACGGAAACAGAACGAGTAACATAGTATAACATAAGAAGATAGTGTAATAATTGCAAGATCAATCAATATTAACAAGTAGATTGATAAGAGAAGCAATAGAATTTTATAAGGAAAAAAATAACGTCAATCAGTGTAAAGGTAATGATTTAAATAAAATTTGGTTTCTATTAATTAAAAATTTATAAATTTTATGATCTAGTTAGGTACTTATTTTGTTACGTACACTATAAAAAATGTAATGTTTATTTATGTAATTTTACATAATTATTAACAGTAAAATAACAACATTTTGTAAATTTTTTCTGTAAAAATACATTTATAGAATATGTAAATTTACATAAGTTTTTTGCAGTGTAGAAGCTTGTTTCCATATTCTCTATTTACTATAAATGTCTTTTTTATTTTTTGTCCTGATGAAGATGTACGTTGAGTTCGTCGAAACGTCGATTATTAATAAATATTAATATAAAACTAGAACCTAAAACTGTTTTATTTTAAAATAGTATAACAAAATTATAATTAAATAAGGGCCAGTATTCCTAATTTTATTTATTCTTAAGATAAGTAAAAAATTATTTGTGATTGGCTAAACTGTTTTATTAGAATAAATAACATTTCATTGACTAATTTTAAAATTATACCAAGGATATATTTATTCCAACATCTGGACATGCTGAGCCTGATAAAGGATTTTTTTTTTAAAATTGCACAGATATATAACATAGTATTTTTCAATTGGCTTTTAATATTTTTAATGAAACTAATAAAATAAGTTCGTTTATTTAATTAGCTAATATTTTTTACAATATCTACATATAAATTAGTTGAAATAATCTAACATTGCATGATAATAAATAAACAAGTATATTAAAATACTCAGTAAATTAGAAAAAGTATATATCTTTTAAATAAAATTATTTAAATAGTATGAAAATTACTAAAGATTTATACTGTAATACTGTATACAAACTACATCAAGATTTTGATTATAAAACCTAAATTTTTGAGACTGAAAACTAGCTAAACTAATATTTATTTATCTCATTTCAAATATCATGTTTTTATTCCGTTAGAATTTCAAGATACTAAAACTATGTGAAATATAAACAAAACTTGATTATATTTTTTCATTTATTTAATATGATTTTGTCAAGACTATTCTAGTTGAAATAACTGTAACATAGTCATTTATATAAAATTAGTTTTGATAAAACTGATATTGTTTTCAGTAATTTACAGGTGGTATTTAATATACTCGTACAAATAACGGAAAATACGGTTTATCTTCTTTAATCACTTTAATGTCTAGACATAATACTGATATTTATACATTTTTTTTATGTATAATTTAATTTTTATTAAAATAAAATGCTTAGGATTTAGTTCTGTGTAAATTTTATTTAAAAATCGACGTTTTAACGTATTCTACGTACATCATCAAGAAAAATTATACAAATGACAAATGACATACAATAAATAAACAGAACATAGAAACAAGTTAGTAGGTAATAAAATAAGTAACTAATAATTTATAAATTTTATAATCTAGTTACTTATTTTGTTACCTAGTAACTTGTTTCTAATGTTCTGTTTACTTATTGTATATACTTGTAAATCCTAAAGCCTTTTATTGTAATATAATGAGTTCTGAAAGATTTTTACTATGTTAATTTTTATTATTCATTCTGGTAAATAAAATCGAATAACATTTAGTTATATTAAATTTATTGACTGATATTCGGGTATTTTAATTCAGTTGTTTAATTAAAATCTATTTTAAAACGGAACTTATAATACTATTTATTATGGTTTTCTAAACTTGATCTGATTTATATTAAAATAAATGTGATAAATTATTTACTAAATTTATTAGAAGTAAAATATACATTTTTGGTAAATTTGATCACAAGTAGTATAGGATATAAGGACGGACATTTACCTTAATTTTTGTAAAGTAATAAAAATTATTTATCATATTAATTACTGAATATTCTAATAAACGATTAAACAGCTAATATTGTTTTAAAAAATGTAATACTTAAAAAAAATGTAAAAAGTAACAAAGATTAATTTTCTGTAATAATTGTGTTTTACATTTTACAGTAAGCAAGTAAATAAGTAATATAAGTATAGTTATTATCGTAATTTTGAAAAATTATTATATATGTATATACAATGTACATTAAATGTTTTATTTAAATATTGTGATTTCGATAAAACAGTTTGAAATTATGTATTATAGTAAGTCATAATATTGAAGTATTATTAATAATTATTTGTCCGTTATATAGTAATAAATTACAGTGTAATGGTCTAGCTATTTTAGCAAGTATACTTTAACGTCAATTTATTTCTAAAAACAGAAGGTAGCGTATTGACTTGAGATACAAAAAAAAAAATTCAGATAATTTTCACAATGTAAACTTTACAATATTACAACATAATTTTACATAGTTTATTTTGATAAAATATTTACTTAATATCATACTAATTAAAAAAAATTAATAAGATAAAATATAAATAAAATGTCCTAGCACGAATAAGAATATGTTTCATCTAATTTGAATAAAATGATAAATATCATCTATTTTTTTTTAAACAAAAATATTTAAATTTTTTCCAAAAATTTATCCAAACATTTTTCTGTGAGTAACTACTTCATAAATATAAATACTGCGAAAATTTTGTTATTAAATATGATTTACAAGTACATTGTTTAGTTTTTTGAATTTTAATTTAAATACTAATATTACAAATTGTAATATATGTGTTACACCTAGTTGACAATCATATTATTGTACCTTGTGAAATAGATTCTTGTATCATTGGTAATGTAAATAAAAACTGTTTTTATTTTCACTTGTTCTATTCGTTTTAACAAATCAGAAAACCAAATTCTTTAAATGTCTTAATTTTCTATAAACAATAACAAACTAACCTTTTAACTTAATTTACCTGCAGTAAACTCCATCACATTTCATATACGTAACTTATTCACAGACTAGACTGAATTTTGCTCATTTGACGAACAAAGCAATTACAAGATCGAAATGTAACTTGTATCAAATTACTTAGATACCTAGATATTATGTTGTACTAACACAAACGGAGTCAAATACTAATGATAGCAAATTTTTTATAATTATGTATGTCTTATTCTTGTAAGCTAAACCAAACTACAAAAATAAAACTTTATGTATTAACGATCCAGACACATAAATACGTTTATTGCTTACAAAAGAACCTTAAACCATTTATAGGTGTAAACTAAACAAAATTTGATTTTAGAATGCTTCGGTATCTTGTCTGTTAATTCAAATGAATATACATGTACGCCAGTGGTTCTTAACTAGGGGTACATGTACCTTCTAAAGTTTGTGGAAGTCTTCTAGGGGTTGTGCAGATCTTGGTTTGTAAACATCTGCAAAATACAATATTTAAGATTGAAAAATCAATTAAAGATAATTTTATTGATTTAAAATTAGAAGAATTATTGAAATATGTTTTAAAAATTTTCGGTTTTTCTTTAACAAAGCCTATTCTGCATTAGTAAGAAGAACCATGATTATTTTAATTTTATTTGTGTTGACTTACTTACATCAAGCAGGATTTACGAATATCACTCAAATAAAAACAAAAAAGGAAATAGCTTCTTATGAGCATGATATGTGCATGTTATTCTTTATCTAAGGGTAAGTTTATGTTGGAGCTGCGATAAACGATAAAAGCGACGATACTAGCGAAGCAAAGAAAATGATGTCATTATTTTATATGCAAGTGTTTATATTGGAGCGATGCGTTGAGACACGCTTGGCAGCCGAGCAACGATAAGAGCGGCGATAATTGTACTGCCTATTTTCTTTGCTTTTATCAGGTGTGGTTAGCATGGATGTCGACAGCTTAATTAGTGAAATATTTGTTAGATCCCATAAATCCCATATTATGTTATAATGAAATACCTGTAAAATAATAGGTTTTTTTTTTCTCTATTTTTTTATATTGAAATTTTAAGCAATTTGAATCACTCTGATATATAATATTTTAGAATTTCAAACATTTTTCGTAATTTAATAAAACTAGTTTGTAGGATTAAATGTAACGTCACCGGAAAATTTATGAAATATTGTATCTCACTGAAAATTTGCACGTTAAATATTCGTATTTGTATATGTTAAATATTTGTATATGTATATTGTATATGACTATTTCAATAAGAAATACGTTTTTTTTTTCGTGTTAATTTATCGGCTGTCCTAAATCTGTCGCGTGATTATATAATTATAGGTTATGTAAGCCACCTTCACAAAATTTGTTTATGGTGAAGATACTTGGTTAGTAACTTAAGGGTCAAACTACTCATACCCCATAAATCACTCATTTTTAGAGAAAAATTTCTAATTAATTGGTTTGATTTAATGAAATGTCACTTGCAAGGCAGAGATCGTCGCTATTGTCGAAGCTCCACTGTAAACCGCATATCATAGAAATGAATTTTGCGCTGCTCTTGTCGCTGCTTTCATCGCTGCTCTCATCATTTATCGCAGCTCCAACATAAACTTACCCTTAGACATTTATTTCACAGCTCTGTTTTTTCGTGAGAAACAATCAACAACTGGATGCATATTAAACTTCTATTTTTTTTTGTATTTATATTATTTGTATATTTATTTATATTTGATACGTATTTAAAAATGCATTAAACCCTGGATTCATAAAACTTTTTAATAAATATAACTGATCGTTAAATAACAAATTCTGGGATTCAACGCACTGCTTCCCAGTTTTTACAAAGTGTAATATAGCGACTATTTTACGAAGTTTCTCATATTTTGTATAACAATTCGTTATATTTAACGAAAAGTTTTATGAATACGAACATAAGATTCTTTTATAAGCGAATGTTCTAGTTCTATAATATATGGATTACTTCTTTGGGTAGTGTGCATAAACAATCACTTTATTTTATAGTGTTTTATTTACAAAGTTAAAAACATTGTATTATTTGTAATTTATATAACATTAGATATAGTACAAGATATTTAATTATCACTCACGCTATATGTAATCGAAGAATAGTAGTACAGTGTTGAACTAGGACTCTAGATTCCTAGTTTGTACTATATTTGTATCAGAATTTAAATTAAATGTAATTTCTTATTATTACTTATTTCTTTTCAATTTCATCTAATTAACTAACACCATAAGACGTATAAAAAATTAATTTAATAATTGTTATTTTCTGAGATTTATAATTATCATAGTTAGACATTTGTTGTCGATATCTTACATCAATTTAAAAAAAAAATACTGCATTTACTGTCATTTTGATAACTGTTATTTTTTTTTTAATAATATTAAAACTAATTATGCATAAATTTTTGTATATATCGCCAGTGTTTACTTCTCTTCACATATTTATAGTCCTTGGGTTTTGTTTTACTTTTCCCTTGAGCTGTAAAATTGATAAGTATATAAATAGCTATTTAATGGGGGTGCAGAATCAATGTTAAATTTGACAAGAAAATGGTTAAGAACCACTGATCTACAACATGAACACATACTCGTTTCGTTGGCCGTAAATTTACCTACGATAATTAAAGTTTTAGTTAAGCAATTAAATGTTTGTAACTAGCTTGGAGGTAATTCTTAAAAAATTCACGCATCCGCCCAGATAATTATGGATAGACGTAGATTCCATAACTATTCAAAAAAGAACAGAAAAAATGCTCTTAAGTTTTCGAGAATGTATAGAGAAAAAGATATAAAGTATAATAAAAAAACCATTTTGTTTTCCTTCGAAATAAAATTCCAAATTGCGTCTAATTGCATCTTATAACAGCGTCATCATCATTATCATCAACCCTAGAACTGGTGGTGATGCATTACTGATTTGTGCCCTATGCGTGCTATAAATACAGTACGGTATCGAGTCACGTTATTATGGTACGTTGTAGGATAAAATATAAAAACCTAAAAATTGTTTTTTATATGTACTGTAAAATGAAACAAAAATGTTAGGTACAAGTTTTAGTTTTTTAAACATTATATACTTTATATACGTAATTCTGTCTATAATAAATTCCAAGTCAGTTATGACTTCAGTTTACATTTTATAAAAATTTTATTTTGTTATCAATTTTTCACCTGATTCATGAAATCTTATTCTACAGACAAAATAATTAATTTAATTTTAATTAAATGGCAAAATTTTAAATATTTTTTTTTATTTATTCATATATTTTCTATAAGTAATATTAATTAATATTTATTTTTTTAAATTAATTAATTCTTTTATTTAGATGTAAATTATTTGATATTAAATTGTTATTCTGACCAAATTTATATAAATAATCGAAAAACAAAAGAAATCAATGAACAAGAATATTAGATCAATATATCAAACGTAATTGTCTATTCTTGCGATAGATGTTTTTATTTAGTATAATTAGAATGCTGAAAATTATCTATTTTTTTTCTAGGTAAAACAACTAAAGATTTGAAATGAAATATTTACAAATAATGTGGGCATATTTACATACTTTGAGTATATAGTATTTACTTAATATTTTTTTGTTGAATAATAACAATTTTATTGCAATGATAATCATTGACTTTACTTTTACTGAATTGATCTTTGCATTGTTTGTTAATTGTATCTTCATTTTTTAATAGACTTTAAGGTAAGTCTGCGCATGCGATAACGAATATTAATTATTTATCAGGATTATTTGAGAATAAATATCTTAATTGTGCACATTAGTAAAGAGAATTCTTTATTTGTACGGTATCCACGGAAAGTATTCGGGTATTTTAGTGTGTGTTCTTTATCGACTCACTCAAGACGGAAAGTATTTACTATTCGGCGCAAATACCAAATATTCGTATACGAATATTCTGTACACTTTCGTATTAAGCCACGAATTAGGTTTGTTTGCATACAGACAACAAATGTTTTAGTAAGTTTTCTGTAGGATTATATAAAAAACTTTTGCTGATGACAAAATCAGAGCCTTGTCGAGTGTGTGGCGGGTAAGGTACTTGCCTCAGGGTCAAAATGAGAAAAAATATATTATTGAAGCAGATGCTTTAAAAAATATAACTATTTAAAGAAAATAAGCATTTTCATTCAAAAACATGGTTTCTTGATTTTTGCTTGTATTTTTATCTAGATTAAGTAAGTTGGGTGCGAAATTTTGCAATTTGCTTCAGGTGTTAAAATTTGTTGGCACGGCTCTACAGTACTATGATGTATTTTTTTTTTTAATTTGTATTATTATTAAAATAATATTAGCAAACCGTATTATTGTATTACGCAACAAATATAACAGAAAAATGCACCTCGGAACAATGACATGAAAACCACATCCCGCTACGTATAATGCGTTAGCAAGTGCAAAAGTGTTAATTGTGTTGTTTTGCAAACACATTCCAGAAGATTAATCGTTGCCATGGTAATGGATGTGGGAAAAAACGGCTTTTGATATTAGAGCAGAGAGCGCTTGCTTGCCTATTTCCTCATTGCTAATACTATAATAACGTAACGTAAGCCTAAAGAGAATTCCGCACGAACCACGTGACAGAGTCAAATTGCTTTCGTTTGGCATTAATTATATGCGCGAAATTAAACATATACGTACGAGAGAGCTCAAAACATGAGAATTACACACGTAATCATTGAAGCTGGCTTATAAATTCAAGTTGGAAATGAAGTTTTTTTTAGATATTATGTTATTTTGGAATGAAATGAAGTAATTTTGTGAACGTAGTGCAGTGATTCTTAATCTTTTTCTATTTATATACAGTTTAGTAATTTAATAATTTATAAAATGGTGTCTGTCTATCAAATAGCTTATAATTCAAAAACTAATAAATTGAAGACTTAAATTTAGTATACATATGGGTATATTCTGTATCAATTCTGTTAAAAATAATGGCTTGTTAAAAGAAAATTTCTGAGATATCGTAACAAATCTTGTTACACACTGAAAATTATTTTTCTTACAGAATTTCAGAATTCGTATTTTAACTGGCTGTCATTTGTAACAGAAGTGATGATACACGATATACCTAATATTCATATAAATGTAACTGAATTAACATAAAAGCTATACAAATTGTATATTAACAATCTATAAATAAAAACGTAGGTTATAAATGACAAGATTGATATAATAAACATAAATTATTAAATATTTTAAATATTAAATATTATTAATTTTCTAAATTTAAGTCAAAACGAAATGAAAGAAAAACTGTTTTATTTATGTAAGATTAAAATTACATATATACATATATATACAAACAGCCATCTATTAATAAAGGTGTGACATAAACTCTTTCTACTCAAGCAGAAATTAATTTTTCTCAAATATTTCTATCCAGTTTCTCGTTGAAAGATTTCTTACGGAATTCAAGAATTTTCATTTTAACGAACTTTTATTTACAACGAAAATGTTTTTGCATACGGACATTATTCTCCAATTTTACATTCGTATATAGAATTTTTATATAAATAAAAAATACGAGTTTTTTTCTTTAAATTCTGATTATTGAGTGTATTCTATATCAAAAGTATTTTATAAGAAATTTACTTGCACATAGGAAAATATTTTTCCTGTAAAATCTCAGAATTTTTTTTTTAACAGCCCGTTATTTTTAACAGAAGTGATACAGAATCTTATATTAACTAATTAGAAAGAATTTTTTCTTCGTTTATCTGGGGAAGAGGGTTGGGGTGGAACTTTGCCATTTGTTGCACTCTCTTTGTGGCCAGCCCTGTTTTGCTGCCAGTCTCCTATTCATCGTTTAGTGAATGCTCTATTACTGATAATGTATGCGTTCAGTATTTTAAACACATAATATAAATATAAACAATAACACTTTTCGTCTTGGGTCATTTACCTGGATGCCGTGCCCTTTGCCCCGCCCTACAATCATAATATACACACGGTGTGCGTGCACATGATAGTGCGCGCACGTGATAATGCGTGCACGCATGTGCACACTGTACCTATACATTTATATATGTGTATGTATTTTATATTGTCAGTAAAGTTTCATGTGCCGCACAATACGATTGTCGATTGTTCTGATTTCTTTTCAGATTCATTGAATAAAAACAATTGAAAATAAATATTCTGATGATAGATATAATCATGTGATTGTTTTTCTCTTTCTCTCTCTATCTCTTTTGAAACAGATATTGTATCAATTACCTTGGCACATTTCATAAAGTTGAAAATATGATTAATTTTTATGGAAAATTTATAAGAAAATGGATTTTTTTTAAATTATATTTCAAAATGGCCATAAAAAAATTTGTGATACATTTTTTAACATTATATGTTTTGATGTTAATATCATTTTGCTGTTTTTTATTAATTGAGTGTTATATGAAGCGCTTAGTGGAAAAATGACAAATACGCTATCACAATCAAAATTGGAATTTTTGTATTTTACTAGTAAGAAGAATGCCCTATTACATACTGCTGTCAATTTAGATATATGTCAAATATTATATATAACTATTTTCTTTTGAAAACATTGGGTCACCTATTCGTGACTAATTATTTCTAATTTTTAAACCGCATTATCTCAATTGTCTTTAGAAAATATTACGATTTGAACATTTATTTTCTAATTATATTTACGGTCATATATAAACATTTTTTACATATTTTATTATTATATTAAACATAAACTTCTAATTTACGTTAAAATATAATAAATTAGTTTAAAAAACGTTTGCTATAGTAATCAGCAACGAATCGAACGAAAAACATAAAGTAATTTAATATATAAGTCATAATTTCTTTAAAAATGCAATAACATTTCCTGAATTGCACCATTTAATACAATAAATTTAAAACGCATATCTGGAAGGTGTAAGTAAATAGTCGTTTAAAGTTCCTTTCTATTTAAAGTGTTCGGCAATCTTTGCTAACATATCCTTTTTATTTTCAATTAAACACTTTTTAATCCCGCGTAGAAATGATAGCGTTTCCACTTGGCTAGTCACGCATGGAATACTATATTTTCGTTGAGCTGTCGATAGATTTAAAACGTGCTAGAAAGGTATTTTCAACACAGATCTCTGCCTCTAGCTGTTGCTAAACTATTCTTCTACGAAAAATTTATTAATCGTTTATTCAATAAACGGTTCTACTTTTTTTTTTCATACAATTGCTACTTTATTTTTATTTGTCTCTTTTGTTGCTGTCTGTTATAAATTGTTTGGAAAATAAAAATTTACTTGTTGTGTAAACAATACAATTAATTTAGTTTTGAATGACTGAAGATGGAATATTTTTAGGTTTAGTTCCTTCCAAAATATTCTAATACCAGCTAAGCAGATTTTTATTGTTTTTACTGTAATTTTTAAAACTTTTGTGGGTTCTAATATAACTATAATTAACATGTGCTAATTAAATAATTTAGTAACTTAATGTATCATTTTGGAAAAAAGATAGTATTTTTAACAATTTCTTTTAAATATCTATTAGGTGTGGCAATAAAATTTTAAATAGCAATTTTTCTACCTAAGTTCAATCCAGTGGCGTAGCCAGGGGAGGGTTAGGGGGGGGGGTTAACCAAAAACATATTTTTATTTTTATAAAAATAATTTTTATTGCTCTTTATTTTTTATACAAATTATAGTATTATTTTTATTGATTAATACTATATCATTTTTTTAGTAACCTCCCCCTTCTTCCCATGACAAGTTTCTGGCTACGCCACTGGTTCAATCGTTTTAGCTATTGTCCAAGTAGACTCAATTAAAGACGTGTTTTGTGAAGAAATTGATCAGAATTTAAATCAAAATTATGTCAAAAGTATCCATAGAAAATGTTGAGTGTTCAAGACGTCCTTCTACGACTTGGATTACTGAAACACTAAACATTAATCTGGAACTATAAATTTCTTGACTGGACAATGACATACATATTTAGGGAAAGTAACTTATCAGGTATCAGTCAGAATATTTTAATTATTTATATGATTTGACTGAGAAGTTGTGTTTTTAATAGTTAATGTGGAAGGCATTAGATACATTTTAATTGAAAATTTGTCAATGAAGAAAATGTGTGCAAAATTAGTTCTGAGAAAACTTTTTTAAAAACTTTCTAATGAAAGAGTTTTTAACTTTTAAGATAATCACATTTTTAAAACATTTTCCGAATGCATCTAATTTGTATCTTTATATCTTTCATATTTTCAATTAGTTTTTGAAAGTGCAGAGTTATGTAACACGGGTATTAAAACCGATATCAGAAAGTATTAAGTATACCAAAAATTTTATTATTAATAAATACATTTTAGTTACAATACTTCGTCGATGTTTGTTTCATATTATTTAATTTTTGAAACTTTGTCACGCTTTGTGTATTTTCCATCATACTCTACGAAAATATGACATATAATCCTGGAAGCAACTTATTTCAGTCTTTGCGATAATTCTTCTATCCAATTCATCTGCAGTTAATAGGAAATAACGCCAGTGTTTCCTATTAACCTTTTGCCGATATATAAATGACGAATTTCTTCTATTACATCCGGCAGAAGACAAACTATTTCTATAATCGGGTCGCGAAACATTTGCCACCAAGGTAAACTCTCTGCTTCTCTAATACATACTGGGTAAAGCTAACATGGTAAATTGTAAATGAGTTGGAGCGTGACCGCGCTGACGACGTGGTCATCGGTTGGCTGTTCCGTGTACGTGCGGTTTAAGATTGTCTCGAGGCATCGGCCCGTGTCGCACGCGCCTGCCAAGCGAACTAGATAAATAAGACGACGAGGAAGATCGCGAACCGCGATGCTTCATCAAGTTCATGCTTTAATGTCGTTGCGGAGAAAACAAGAAAAAAATACATGAAAAATTGTTCACGGTAGCGCGGAACTTTGTATTGTGTTAGACTCTTTTTACCACTTCGATTGAAAGGAGAAATAGTATAGTATTCGGTCTATAACATTGTCAAAAACTGTTTGTATATACAGATTGTAAGAGAGAAGAAAGAATCGGCATGAGACGTAAGAAAAATAACTAGACTGTGGGACAGTACGAAGTACCAGTATATTATACAACTTGATGCAAATATATTCTAAGATTAATTGATAACTAATTGCGTCTTCTTCATGTTACCATATGGTGTTTTACATATTACTTTAAGTGCACTTGCACTTATAGCTGAAACGAATCACGAGAGCTACAGGATACGATAGATAGCTAATTTTCATGCTGATTATAAATTATATAGGAAGGTATTAGCACAACCGTGAGGAGGTGCAGAAATTTCGAGATTATTTTATATAAAATTGTTTACTATTTGGTTTGGAAACATAATGTGTTTCTTTTTTATTTCTAATTGTAAGTAATATACTTTTTAGTGCAGTTTAATTTTATAATAATATAGATGTCAATAAATTAAATTAAATTACATTCGGGCCTGTATATGGAGAAAGCCAGCTCTGAGTACTAGTCGTTTAAGATGAACCTTTTAAATCATTTTGCGCGCAACATTTAAAATACATACACATTGACGTGCGACGCGGACTAATAAAAAATATGTTGATTAATTAAATTTCATGCTGGTCGTGCTGTTTAGATGGTGTAAGGTTTTATTTATGGCATTTTGTTTCAGTTGACTTTTTTGTTGTTTGTTTTGCTTGTTTAGATAAAAAGAAATTATGCGATATTGCAGTTCTGTATTTGTCATTTTGTTTAGAAGGTTTTCGACCAAAATAATACCATACACGTTATTTTTAAAAAACTAAAAAGTGATTTATTTGCACTATATGTGAAATTAATCATACGAGTAGAGAATGCGCTTTTCTGATCTAGTAATGCACTGTACTTTTTATACGTTAGTTTTCTTTTAATTAAATAATAATAATTAATTAAGCAAAATAGTTAGTTTACAAATAATGTTTATATAAATATGCTGCTGCGCCAGAAGATATATTGGAACACAAAGATTTAGTTTACAACATGAAATAAAGCTTAACAACTTTTTACATAGGTAATGTTTCCATACAAGAAAATTAATATTTTTTTCTTTCATATGCAATAGTTATTTTAATAATCTAGAAATTTATTATGAAAACGTATGTACTTACATTTAAAAAATTCTCTCATTTTCTGATTGTTACCTTGATAAAATATTTTTACATGAATTTAAATGATATTGTCTTGACATTAAATTAATTATACGATATTAAAATTTATCGTTTGCTATAACATAAAGATCGGCTTTATAATGCTAATTGAGTTATCATCAAATTTTTTCATAATTTTACAGCTTTCAAAAGGCTTCTATAGTTTTAAATTCTGAAAATAATTATGGTAATATTAAATGTATGTGCTTATAAATATTTTTTTTTCTCTGTTTCAGGTAAGGATGTATTTCTTTGGCACTTACCGCGAATGGATAATAAAAGTTTAGAGTCTTCATTGGGTAAGAAATTTTACGATAATGTTGAAAAATTACTTCTAATTTTTTCTAATTAATATTCGTTGCTTTGCTGTTAAAACAATGATATAATTTTATCTGAGATCAAATGCAATGAAAATGTATTAAGTATGTATGTTTTACGAAATAAATTAAAGTAATTGTCGGATAATGGGTACTTTTACAATTTTTTAAATAAATTTAAATTTTTGCATTTACAAAAATATATATTTTAGTTTCTATAATTTAAATTACCGGACAGATATATTTAATCTTGTAGATTTAGTTCTAGACCAATATCGTTAATAATACAATTGAAATATATTCACCCAAAGTACCTACATTATTATTTTATAAAGTTAACTGCGATTTAATTAGCTGTTGAATATAATTTTAATTTTTATTTAATAATTCTTACGGTTATTTATTTATTATTATTTATTATAATTATTTATTATAATAATATTTATTAACATCTTCTGCACTTGCATTTTAGATATTTATAGAAATGTACAAAATTTATTCAAATAATACTCACTTTTGTTTATTACATTTCAAAAACTGAACTTCTAGTTAATTGTAAAAATTTTGAATTTTAAGAAAAAATGGCTATTGTGAAATCGAGGTTATAAATATTTCTATTTCAGTAAATTAACTTTCGCTTCATCTATATTTGTCCAACGATACAATTTGTTAACTGAAATTTATAGTATAGCAAACTTGAAATATTTTATAAATTACCTAAAAATACACTCTGATTTATAAGGCAATAGGTGTATTACTTTTAAGTTTGCAAACCGAATAGAAAGTGCATATAAATTTAGTACCATTAATATTATCGCTGAAAAACAAAATTGAGAAATTCTGCTATATTTATTTCTCTTAAAACTTGTTTTTAATTAAAATCAGTTTTTTGTTTTGTTTTCGAAAAAGTATTCAATAAATTATGAAAGCAGAAAGAAGTAGAAAATGTAGTAAATTGTAAATGTGCGATTATTTTCAAAATAATTAAAAATATATCTAATCGTAAGTATAATAAGTAAGAAAATTGTCTTTATCATAAATGAAAAATTTGAAATTATTATTTTTCAATTTATAATTCAAACAAAGGCATAAAGAGTGAAAACTTTATTGTTTTATCTTATTATACTAGAGTGTCATTAAGTGAAAATCGTCAAATTAGTACCTTATTTGGAACCAATTCAAATGCGAAATACGTTAACAAGCTTTCTATCAGCACGTACTACCTTTAAACCTATTATTACCGGTAAACCACACGAATAATTTAACAATTTAACATGTTTTACCTTAAAATTTCGTATTCTGATACAGATTTCATAGTGCTGTCCCAATAACCCCGTTTGCATTCAGCTATATCGTAGTTAAACATAAAATCTACTTTTCTTTGCGTATTTACTATTAGTGACTTTGCTTATCTATGTGTTGGTAACGAGCAATTGTCCTATTGTTGCCAGCAATTGTCTTTTTCAGAATTGCATTTTAATTCGTGATTAGGTTGGTAATATTGAATACACAGTTTATTTAAAACTGTGTCGAAGAATTGGATGCGACTATTCGAATATTAAAATGTACAATAGGGTCATTCAGCAATTTTTAATTTTTTTTTTAAGTGAATAAATATGACATTTAATAAAATTTATAGTTTTTTCGCATCATAGCACAAAATATTTAGTAACTATATACGAATTAGATACGAATTTAGGAATGTAAAAAAGATGGTAAATTAAAAAAGTATACTAAATGTATCAAACTTTAGATAATAGATAAGATAATATTTACAACTTAAAAATGTGTAAAAATATTTTATCAATGCGTGTCAAAATAAATAAATAAATAATTTACCAATAAAATAAAAAAACTTTTTTAACTTTGAAAAATTTCACTTTAATATAAAAATATTGTGATTGCAGTTTCGACAAACATTGTCATTATCAAACAGTTTGATAATGACAATGTTTGTCGAAACTGCAGTCACATTATTTGTGTATTAAAGTGAAATTTTTCAAAATTAAAAAAGTTTTTATTTTATTTCAATATGAAGTTTAAAAATGTAACGACCAAAAGAGTTAATTTTTTTAAATAATTTACCATCTTTTCTATTTGCATTTTTTATTTTGTCGTTTCATAATTAATCACAAACAATCAACTAGTTATATATGACGCGCCCAGAACAAAATCGATGTAAAAAACCTTTTTGAGCAAGAAGAAGTTAAAAACATTGAGCATCTATTCGTTGCTAGTTATTAAACGATATTATTTAAAAACTCATAAAGTGGCGTATTTGTCACTTCTACACTGATTGTGAGTTTCACATATGTAATGGGTCAGATTGAACTTGATACAAGTCGCTAATTGTTTTAAAGACATTACTTTTGATTAAAAACTTTTCTGACTTTAATGGTACGTTTTTGAATATATCTGTAAGATCTATAACACTACAGACCTTAAAGGCATACTTAGACGTATACCATAAATTTGTAACATAATGTTGGTTTTAAAACATGTTTTAATAAAAAAAAATTAAGTAGAATAAAATTATTAATCAATAATTGTCGATGACGACATTATATTAAATTAAATTTAATTATTATAAATATCAACTAGTTGAAATCATCATCACGATCATGTAAATATATGATAGAAAGCGCATAAATTTAGTTTGCCAATCTGCTCACAGGTGTCAGCTGCAAACTAGTGAAACTAGCCTAAGGATATAATAATTGCATTAACTCAAGAATGCATGCACACATGTATTGCATATGGAAAAATCTATGAAAACGTCAGATTTCTATTCATTTATTACTATTTACAATGTTCGCTGCGGTCATTATTCCACGAGTAAATTGCCAACTTTATGTTTTTTTTTCTCCTTTTTTCGAACATTTTTCTAAAAGATTTGTTTGTAGACCGATTTGTCTAGAAAGTTCCAATTTCTACTGTTTTTTATCTTTATATTTTCTTATTTATATTTATTTCCACGTTAATTTCAATCATGATTTGATGATTAATAAGTTTGTGTAATGATTTAATGATGAAACTACATGTACATATCTATAGTTTAGATAGAAATCTAGTAACATTTTTGAACATTCATTGCAGAGTTATGGTAACCGCTAATCTAGGTTCTTGCATCTTCATGTAACAGATGTTTGATGCGTTTAGTTATTTTTTTATTTTTTTAGATTTTTACTATTGGTATATAAAATTGAAGTTTAAAAATTTATAATAATATTATAAAAATATTATGTTCGTCTATCTGTTTCAACGATAGCTTTTAAGATAAAAACTAATATACTAAAGACTTTAAAATTTTATTTACACAAATTTCATATATAAATATACGTTATTTATATCTTATCATTTTTCGAATAACAAAGTTAATTTGTTTAAATTTTTGTAAATTAATATATTTTTACAAAAATAACTATAGCAGAAATTATATATCTGTATTAAACTAATTATTGAAAAAAATATTTAGCATATTGTGACAATTCCTTTCTGAAATTTTAAATAAAACAAATTATGTAAAATATATCGCAATTTTGCACCATAACTGAAAAAATCTTTATTTTTGGTCAATGTTTTTTATGCAAAATAAAAAACTCTGTTATTAAACAAGTTTTTTATTGAATTTTTTTGAATTTTGTCACTTTTAAAGCATAGATGCGATATGTACAATGACGCAGTTAATATACATATTTTGCACTATATAATTCATTCGCTAAATTAACTACAATCTAGATGAATTAAATTTGCTCCAATTAACTTAACGTAACGTAAAAAAAAAACGTAATTCATAAAACTGTAAAGTATTGCAATTGACAACGACACGAGAAATAAAAACTATAACAATTTAAATTTTAATAAGTCAATTAAAGCTCTAACAATTTCAGAGTGAGTCAAATGAGCCATTGTTATAGTCAGTATAATTCTATCTTTCAAACTCATAGCACTTTTGATTACTTCAAATTTCATTCTATAATAAGTTACCATTGTACCCAACATGTTACAATACAGTGCATCCGAAGATAGAAAAATATTAGTAACGATATTTATCATAATAGAAAAACGAAATAATCAAGTCACCATTGGACGGATGACAGTGAATAGACATGTAAGAAACTAATTATATTATTTTTTTACTGTGTGTATTATTATCAGATAATTGTTGATTAGTTTCTATAATTATATTGTTAGAAAAAAATATGATGTTGCCGCTGTTTTCTTTTAGTATCTGTTGATAGAATGACATGTAATACTCAGAACTATCATATGTTTATTTTTAATTTATGTAGTAGTTATTGTATTATAGTACAATGAATAAAGATGTATTCCTGATTATGCTTATGCATATGAAATGCAGCATATTTCTATAAAATGGACAATATTAATTTTATCCGTCTGGAGCCACGTAAAAATTAATTATTTTTTGAAAAAAATATTTGTAATATATTTTGAAAAAAACATTTAAATCAACAATATTATAAAAATAAAGTAGTATTTGTCTGTCTGATAACTTAAACAATAAATTGAATATTTTGAAATTTTTATTACAAGAATTTTATTGTTTTGAGTTGACACAGAGTTTATAACAAAAAAAAATATCAAACAATCTATAAACAAAATAATAATGAAAATAATGAACAACTAGTCTAGTGTGATATAAAGGAAATGTCATATTATGTTATTGTTACGTGATTTTGCTCGGACCAGGAGCGGAGTCGGAGCTGTGAAAATATTCACAGCTCCACAGCTCTTAGCAAAATATGTCATTGAAAAAAAAACAATTTTTCGCATTTTTTTTTTTTAATTTTGTAATGCATTTTAAAAAAATTAAGTATTATATTGAAATTTTTTGTTATTTTGTAAGTTTTATATTTTTTTTTTTACAAAAATTTTATTGTTAAAAGGAAAGAGTTTTTACAATTTAAATCGAAGCGCGGAGCGGCACTAATGCGGAGCCGGAGCAGTATAGATACCGGAGCGATATATGACCGGAACAGTTACAAATTTGGACTGCTGCAAAGTCTTAATCAGTATTACGCAATGTTATATGTAGAATATCAATTCTGGAGTTAGTGCGACAGGAATTAGAAACTTTTGAAGTCCGGCAAGCTGCCACTGGTCTACGACTATCTGTAGTGTTATACTTTATATTAAAATTCTTTGTATTAAGTTTACAGCAAATCCGGACATTTACACAAAAAAAATAATTAAGAGAATTAAATATTATTTATGCGAATTAAACTTTTTTCATATACATAAATTAATTTTATCTTGTAATTGCAATTCATTTTATGAATTGAAATACTGTAATCCTAATTCTAAGCTTTGACGTGATTATAATTAGAATTAATTCTTGTTCAGATTTGGTTTTCAACAATTTTAAAAACCGATTCTTGTTTTTTATTAAAAATTAATCTGTTAGTTATAAATAATTTAAGTCTGTTATTATCTTCCAACAATTATAGCCACTGGATATTGCAATAATACAATTCTTCATTCATATGTAACAATAGCAATTAAATGCGGGACAATACTGTAATCAAGACCTTCATATATGAATAAGACAAGACATTCATATACCTATGTTAGTTACCTCATGCATCGGTTATTACATCTTGTAGTGCTAATAATCGTTTGTTAACAATTGAAAACAACCGGAAGAGAGTGTGCTACTAGTAGCGGTAACACATCTACCATACCCATACTGTCTGTACATGTGCACTTACTTCAATTATTTTTATTAAAAAGACGAGAAAATTGTTAGGTTACGCGTATAGGAGAGATAGAGAGTAGAAAAAAAGAGTCAGATGTACGTTAGCTTGAGGCATGAACGCAAGGGCGATTTTCAGAAGAACTGTATAAGAGTGTGGAACGCAACGCGGAAGTCGAAATAATTTTTTTTTCTGTTATTTAATTTTGTGTGGTTGTTTTTTGTTTGATGAAAGAATGTAGTTTGTAATCAGTAAGTTATTATAAAGATTAGATTAAAGTACGCGCAATGAGAAAATGAACATTACGTAAATTCAGTATAGTGTAGGTTTCTAATGGTGTTTATTGAAAAACGTCAGTACATATACAGTATACGTTATACTTTAAATCAAGATATTTGAAAAGTATATATATATATATATATATATATATATAATCTGCATAATCTCATTATAAACATAATAATTAATATTGTTCAATATTATTATTCATTTCGTGTTTTGACATGTGTACTATCTATATGTTCTACTAAACACCTTTTCAATTTCCTAAAAATTATTGTATTTGTACCACATGAATGTAAAACTTTGTTAGTGTTGTAAGTAGTTTATTTTATTTTTTATCTAAATTCAACTGCTCTTGCAATTATTTATATTACATTAATACTATGATATGGAATATTTTTCTAAGTCCATGCACTATCTGAGTTTTATGGGTCCTATTCGCTTCACATCTGTAAGACCTGTAGTGTTAGAGGTTATTTTGTTTTTATCTAGTAAATAAAATTTTCTCTTGTTAGAAAAAGATAAAATATTCTGTAACGCTATAGATCTTACAAATGTGAATCGAATAGACTTATTAATTTCAGATGTAGTTAACTATATTAATTTTTCGGGTTAATTTAGAAAATAAAAATAGTTACTAAATTAGTAGTTGGTAAAATACGAATATTTATTTTAAATCATTGAAATGATGAAATAACTTAAAAAATATGTAAATTTTTTTTTAAATATTTTTAACTCTTTCCTGCAGAATTAAATTATTTAACTCTGTAATATTTTTTCAGTGCACATGCAAGTCATAGTAATGTCGTAAAAATTCGATAAAAAACACACACGCTTGCAATGTGTTAAATAAAAAAATTTAAATTGTACAAAACAACTATTCACCATTTCTCTCAGATTATTCTGCATCTTTATCAATCGTATCTGTCACATCAAACATGCTATTTCAATTCTGTATCCTTATGGCATATCAAACCTCTCCCCCCTCTTACTTTGCTTCACTCCGCGAGTTGTAAATCCCATGCAAATACGATTATCCAAAATGGCCTAAAGGCGCTACTCATGTGTTATGCATTAATTTGCGGTTTTGTTTAGAGAGAAATACTGACCGTTTATTTTATTTCCGCACTAGGGCAAAACATACATTTCTTTCTCATTGGTAGGCAGTTGTTTCCTATTTTTGTTGTATCTTATTCGAGGCAGTTGATGCCTTTAGGCAGTCAGTTGTATTGTCTTTCTGAAGTTGTTTGGATAACTTGCTGAAGGGTGATACAGATTTTTATGCCAACATAATTTCCTGATAAGTTCCAATTTACAGTAGCGTGCAAATACTGTGAGGAATTCTTGCAAACATGTTGGTATAAAAATGTTGCTTTTGTTTATACAAGTTGCGTCAAAGTAAGTTAATGGTTTTTAATTTAAAACAAAAATTAATTTTGATCGATGAATTTATTATTTCACTGCAATTTGAGCTAAAGTATTTAATATAAGAGGAATATATAATAGCACTTAGCACGATAAAGTAGTCAATGAATCTTATTGCAGCATAATTCGGGCAGAAAGGTTAATTTTTGACTGGTTCATAAACAGTCAAATATATACTTTTTCTTACCAAGAACCGACATCTTTAAATATTTAATCATAAAGTTAATATTCACCGCTTACTTAGAAATTTATGGTATTAAAAATGACATTAATAGCATAACCGGTTTGTATAAATTAGTTTTTTTTTTTAGTATGGTTAAGATTTTTAAATGTGATTAGCATTTTAATTTTTGAAATAGTTTATTTTGTAAAAATTCTCGCTCCAATGTGTCTACATAAGGAGGAAAAGAATTATATATTTAAGTTTGAAATTTATATTATATTACAAATAACATTGTAGAAAAAAGTCATTTTCATGCAAATTTTTATATAATGATACAGTCTGCATATGTTTTCTGAATGTATTTATTATTTTGAACTATTAAAATGCTTATTTTCTCATATATTGCTTTTTTGCTGTATTTTTTGTAGTGTTTAATTTTTACAATTTATTATTTTAAAACTACTAAAAAATATATAGGATCTTAACGGCTTTTGGATTTATTTTTAGCTGTAGAATTTTATATATAAAATTATTAAATTATAATGAAAATATAACACGATTTTATTTTTGGGAGTGTTTACTTTTTTCTTTATAGCAATTAACTTTTGTATGTTTTTTTACCTCTAGTAATTTTAAGCTCATATTTTGCATTTATTACGATATTTAAGTTGACTCAATAAATTGTGTAGTTCATGCGGTACCAAATAAAATTTATGTCAAAAAAAGCAATGTATATAGAATATTCAAATATTTGTTATTCACACAACCTGGCAAACACTCTTTCGTCTTGGGTCTGTAAAGTTTGAAACTTAGTTCAAATATCTTTTTTCAAAATTTTTACGAATAAAATAAATTTAATTATATATTTAATTTAATCTTTTTTTTTAATTAGGTCTATACCGGAATTGATATTAATACAAGCACAAAAAAGTTTCTTAATAATAATTTTCTAAAAATAAATAATTAAACTTCTCCTATATGATGCCGATTTTTTAGCGGACACTGTATGACACATTTTCAATTTTTTTTATGTAAATATAAAAAAATATATAATTATAAAACGATCAATATCTGTCAATACGTTTCTTGTAAAATACATATCAGCTAACAATATGATATTCTAAATTGTCAGAACAAATAAGATAAGTTCCTAATGGGGCAGGAAATCATTTCATGAACGAGGCAATTACATATTTGTGCAAAGACGAATATACAACAATGTTTTGATGCTGTCAAATTTAAATAAGCGTGTAGTTTCGAAATTTTATTTATAAAGTTATAACTTAAAATATACAGTGTGTAAAGTGATGAGGTTTCCTATAGAAAAAAAATTTAATATGAGTTTTAGGAGAAAAACTTATTCTTTATAAAAAAATTTGCTTCTATCAAAACCCCTTATAGTCAAAGAAAAATCCAGTAATCACTTAAGATAAGATCAAAAACTTGATATTATGTCGAGTTGTTGATTTTAAATATGACTTAAGTCCGAATGTTAAATCAGTATCGTGTTACCCATGAATTAATTACTTGTTATCGAGTGATCAGTCAACCAAGTGTTTTGAAAACAGTTGATAATCTAATTGTTTAATTAACTACAAACATTAATGTAGCAACATTACAAAAATTTTGTGATAACTAGAGTAATCTAAATGAGCCTTTAAATAACGAAGATAAATGTTGTCATAACCTCAAATAAAATCGAAAAATCGAACAACAAAATAAACGTAAATATAATTTTTGACAGTTTTAAGACACATTACTTATCATAATATTTATGGAGCATATTTTGCACTCATCGTATATTATCCGTGAAGCCACAAAAACGCCACTTAACCGTATTATAGGTCAACCAGAAACGTGTGTTTGTGTGTTTGTGTGCGTTTGAACTGTTGTGACGTCATGAAACCAACCCAGATATTTATTTAACCCCAATACGTCTCGTGTTTTATTTGCATTTTGAACAACAATAAATAGCTATAAATTAAAAGACCTTTTAACGAAATCAATTGCGCTAACAAGAAGTAGAGTTGTAAAAAAATAATTTCGGTGGTCCTTTACAGTACATGTTTTAGTTTGTTTTGGGTCATGTGGTGGTTCGGTTCGGTTCGGTTCGGACCCAACAAGATTCGAAAATTTACGGCCGTGTCATTTTGTCTCCGCAACATCAGAAATAAAATAAAAATTGAAAATAAAAGAGTGTACGGATGGAATGTCGATATAAAACAAATGAAAGATTGGTGGTTGTTTGTAATATATCAGCGAGATTTTCGGTTTTACTGTACAATTTGCAGTAGAAGTTTTTTTAATATGCAAATTGTTTTTAAAAATTAGTTTCTATTAAAAGTATATCGGTCGTTGTCTAGATACCATAAATTTAATTCTTTTGTTCGAAGACAAATATTTCCTAATCAGATGTTTTTGACATTATTATTTTAAAAAAGTTCAAGACAACACCGTGTCGAATTAAATAAACGTCAAATTCAATTCGTGTTTTGTTGAGGTTAAACAAACTTAATCACATGTTTATAAGCATAAAACTTATATACAGTGTGTAAAGTGATGAGGTTTCCTATAGAGAGAAAAATTTTAATATGAGTTTTAGGAAAAAAACTTATACTTTATAAAAAAATTTGCTTGTATCGAAGCTTCTTATAATCAAAGAAAAATCCAGTAATCATTTAAGATAAAATCAAAAACTTGATATTATGTCGAGTTGTTGATTTTAAATTTACTAAGTCCTAATGTTACATCACTATCGTGTGAAAAATGTTAAAAATATTTGTCATACAAGAGATTTACTTTTTAATTATTATTATTATTATTATTATTAATTTGCCAAAATATAATTTAAAAAAAATTCATATATTTATCAGTGAAAAGACAAACAAGTAATTAATTCATGGGTAACACGATACTGATTTAACATTCGGACTTAAGTCATATTTAAAATCAACAACTCGACATAATATCAAGTTTTTGATCTTATCTTAAGTGATTACTGGATTTTTCTTTGACTATAAGGGGTTTTGATAGAAGCAAATTTTTTTATAAAGAATAAGTTTTTCTCCTAAAACTCATATTAAATTTTTTTTCTATAGGAAACCTCATCACTTTACACACTGTATATTTTAAGTTATAACTTTATAAATAAAATTTCGAAACTACACGCTTATTTAAATTTGACAGCATCAAAACATTGTTGTATATTCGTCTTTGCACAAATATGTAATTGCCTCGTTCATGAAATGATTTCCTGCCCCATTAGGAACTTATCTTATTTGTTCTGACAATTTAGAATATCAATTTTTTCATGTGTCCTATTAATCTTTTCTAAATAATAACAAATTAACCTTTTAACTTAATCTAATCTGCAATAAAATTCATAATATATTTCACAAACTGAACAGTAACACCAGTGAGAAATAACATATATAATACCCTGATGCATGTTTTACTTACTATTTTCTTAATTTACTTACTTAATTTATATATCTTCTTATACTGTTTTATATATACGTATACCATATGCTTTAACTTTGAGCTTTATTTTAACGCTGTTGACATCATTCGTTTCCCTGCATTTTATCTTTCTTAAATCATTATTAATAAAACATATCACATTATTTCTTATGTAATTATTGTATAATATATCATTTGTACATGTATTTTTCTTTATTGTAGACCTATCTTGCTTATTAAGAAATCTCCATTTATTTTTTAAATAAATAAATTTAGTTGGTCTTAAATTTAATCCTATGAAACTAAAACACTATATTTTTTTAAATTTTACTTCTTACTAAATATTAAAAAAATCAAAGCGTACAAACAAACAAACACACACACACACATTTTATTCACAAATTGTTTATACATAATACATACACAATCACGGCATATATCCAAAAGGATTTGGCACAAACTCTTTGCGATAATAATAATTTTTTAATTTTTGACTGATTAGGCAGGCAAAAATACACAAACACCACTTTTTTTTGTCTGAAAACTTTTACAGAATGTTATACTTCATTGAGATTTAATAAAAAAAAAATAAAATAAACTTCCAAACAACAGGGCACCAATTCTGTGCGAAAAAAGACTACATCGAATTTTGCTTAAATTTGATACTTATTTGTGATAATGAAGTAACACAGAAAATATTTTATTTTTGTCTGTCTACTCTATACAGTAGTAAAATTTTATTCTTATTTTGTTTTCGAATATAAATTAAAGAGTTTAACAAAGCGGGCACTGTTATTTGCATAGCTATATTTTATGAGCAAAACTCGCATAAAACAAAACAATAAAACATACATTATTTAATGATGTGCTGCGGTAGATACATAAAAAGAAATAATGAATTTTAAAGCTGCTCTAACTAAAAGAGTTAACTTTCTTAATTTAATTAAGTTGTATATTAGTATAAATTACCGAAATTGTATTGTTTATTATATTATTAAATATGCTTGATTACTTATGACAAGTTATGTAAAATTTCTTATTTTTATTATTTCTGGAAAGCTGCATTTTTATTTTGAATTAGGGATTTTTAATATATTTGAAATCAAAGTTTCTTGATATTTTTTGAATATATATTTTTTTAAATATCTCTCTTTTGATACTATGTAAGTATTGCAATTTTTTAAATTGAAATGCTGCTAAAGAAACATTTTGGAATAAAAATAAATAATTTGAAATATACGTGAAATACTGCTTTTAAAAGATTGTGAATATAAAAAGCTTTAGGCCCGTATTCTCACCTAATTTTTTTTTGTAAAAAAGTGCTTTTATTTAAAAATACATTTTTGCTTCTAATTTTTATCATATAAGGAAAGTTTTCTATTTTTGATCTTTTGTTATATCTGATATTATAAAATTTAAATAAACTAATTTAAATGCTTTAGTAAATAACTTTAAATAAACATTGAAATCGCTTTTTTTTAAAAAAAAAAAAATCACTTTTAAAAGTGAGGTGAAAGTACGGGCCTTAGTATCTAGTATTTAGTACACATACTTAATTAGAAAATTAATTATAAATGTATAACATAAAATTTAATATATTATGAAGTTTGGATGTTAAATAATGGAATAAATTTGAAATTCTATGGCCCATATATTCACCTCTTTTGTTTATGAAAAAGTGCTTTTATTTTGTGTTTTCAAATAAATTTTTACTTCTACGTCTTACTCTATATGAATAAAATTTCTATTTTTAAAAACTTTTGTTTATCTAATTCTATAATATTCAAATAAACTGATTAAATTTACTTAATAAGTAATTTTAAGTAAACGTCAAAACTACTTTTGACAAAAATCAGTTTCAAAAGTGAGGATGGAATACGGTCCTATGTTATTTGTTCTTGTACTTGAAAAATTACTTAAGATACTTGAAAAAAATAACAGGTATCTACAGTCTTCTTTTGTAGATACCGGGAATCTTCAAAAAGGGAAATAAAATATCGAATGATATTTCGAGAAACACTATTAACCTTTCTATGCAGCATGTAGAAGAAGTTGATTGGAAACATCGTATACTATATAAATAGTGGATTTGATTTTATTTTTTAATCATAATTTACTGATTACGCTATCAATTTTTAAACTATAAAATACCTATTAAACGGATATCCATATATTATAAGCAACATACGTACTTTATTTCTTCTTATCACCGACGAACAAACGAACAAGAAAAACTAAATACATAACATAACCTCTTTACTGGGGAGAACATCTAACGAACGTTATAAGAAATTTATCGTTTTTCGTAATATGCATGTGTCGTTCTTTCGCATTGAAAATACGAATCTCTACGCGAGTGTTGTCTTTCGTTTTAATGATTCGCGACTGCCGATGCTCATCGTTAGTAATATTGAATGGTAGTCTCGTAATTTTACTTAATAAATATATGAAACTTTTATCAACTTAACAATAGAAAAAAAAACTAATATTATATTTTACCAAAATATAGTAATGCCCCAAAGTTACGTCACGGCTGGTTTCGGCATGGATGGCTTAAGTCAATAACGCATAAGTCGGGTGTTAAGAAAACAACAAATAAAATGCTAATGTATTAACAATTATAATTTAGCTTAAAAATAGTATATTACGATATAAAATTGATAAATGCACTCTAACCAGCCAGATGAAATTTACGAGAACCATGTATCATCATATACTGTGTTTCACATAATCAATTTGTAAATGAAACAAGATTAGAAGTATATGGATAAACCCATATATAGACTACTTTGACATTTCTCAGAAAGTTGGCAACACTGTATTTTAATAATATTATAATTTATTTGGGCATTAGGAGATACTTTTCTGAAAATTTGATCAAAATCGAATATATAATGTAGCCACAATGAATTTTTAAAAAATTTTGTGATTTTTTTTCTCGATATGTTGGCAACACTGTATTTTGTTAAAATTACATAAATTATATAAATACTAGGAGAATCTTTTGTGAAAATTTGAGTAAAATCGGTTGAATAACATGGCCATAATAAAAGTTTTAAAACTTTAGTAATTTTTTCCTCGGATAGTTGGCAACACTGAATATTAATAAAATTTTGTAATTAGTAGGAGCATTAGGGAAATCTTTTCTGAAAATTTGATCAAAATCGGATAAATAATGTAGCCACAATGAATTTTTAAAAACTTTAGTAATTTTTTTCTCGGAAAGTTGGCATCACTGGAAAAAACCAAAACCACATGACCATCTTGGGCACTAGGCAAATTTATCCTGAAAATTTCATTATAATCGGTTGAACCGTCTAGGAGGAGTTGCGATCACAAAATTTTGTCTGACGACCGAGCGAGCTGACGACGCACATCCATACACCCACATAAACTAAGTTCAGATTCGTCATCTAGAGGCTATATGAAGGATTTCTATACAAGTTTTTTTTTTTTTTGAAAATGTTACAGACACCTTACCAAACACTATACTACTTTTTCCTTGCAGTCAAAGTAGTAATAATAGAATAGGTACATTTGTATATTATATAATAATGTATATTAATATCGTTGCTACGAATTCGCGTAAATCGGGATATTACTGTAGCTAATTTGCTATCCTCGAATAGACTGTCGCTGAGTTTAGCTATCGCATCGCCCAGTTAACCGTATCCTCTCATCTTGTTCTCTTGTAGCCGTTTTAAAACGATCGAAATGAAAAAAAAATGTGTAAAATTATTCAAGGTCAATATAATTGAAATGACAGCAATAAAATCAATAAGGCCTTGCGACATTTTACAGTGTTTGCGAGTTGAAGCAAATTTTCTTTCGCGCGTATTTATTTAATTTTATTTTGTGACTTTCTAGGGATTTAAGTATCGATATACATAATGTGATTGGATGATGCAAGTAAGCTTAGTATATTATTGGTTGAAATTGTCACTTCAGGTGTTTGCTATAGGAATTAGCTTTTTAGGTTTAATGAGATTGCGGAATTTAATTTTTCCATTTAAAGAAACTTGAAAATTATAGTGGAACTTTATTAAACTAATTTAATTTTTATTGTATTAATTTAAATTTGATTATTATTTTTAAAAAATCTAATATTTTGTATAAGCATAATTCGTTTTCATTTTAATTTTGAATAATAATAGTATGTGATACATCTTTTTATGATAACTATATGTATGAAAAATTTCAAGATCTTTAGTTTATTAGATTTTTAGTTCCATACACAGACACATTTTATTTTTATAATATTATAAATTATGTAGTTCCTTAGACTTTTAAATAATTTATTTAGATTTTACGTATAACGTACATAGAAATGATACAAGCACAAAAAAGGCAATATATTAAATATAAATTTTAATTTTTAAACATAAAATATTTTACCAAAAATCTGGTAACACGTTACGTATACAGTTATATCACGTAAAATACCTGAAAATGTTACATTTAAAATTAAGTAATTGCAATATCAAAATTCTTCAATTAACATTAATTTAAAATTGGATACATCCGAAGAGTAAACATCTACATAACTACTGTGAGAACCAAATCGAAGAGATTTAATTAATAAAATTAAATTGAATTAAAAAAAACATTTTAATATCTTTCGGCAATACTTAAAATCTGAATTGTCAGATTTAAGAGATCAGCAGAAAGTAAATGGTCTAAAAGAGAACCCACATCTACTGACCGAGTTTTTTACTATCAAAACTGGCGTCTGGTATTCATATTTTAGTTAGCTTAAATAAGTTAAGATAAAGATATGTAAAAAAAAACTGGTAATTGGTTAGTTAGGTTAGGTTTGAGATTAGTGCTAAATGTAAAATGTCAAATTCAATTAATTGATATTACGGACTGTGCGATGTGTTTATGTAAATTTATTTGATGTTTGGAAAAGTTAAATGCATTTTTGAAATATTCACTTTAGATAGCTGGAAATAATTTGTTTTAGAAAATATGGCTACTTGTTTTTGCAGTTAGATGTAATTTGCTAAAGTGCCCGGCGTTGCTTGGGTGCTATGAGTTTTATTTCTTTTATAAAATATTTTAATATGGAGTAATATTTTGACACATCTACCTAGTGTTCACTGTTTTTTTTTCAAATTATTTATTTCATATGTTTGGTATTAAATATTTTTTTTTTAAATTTAGTGATACCTACAAAATGTATTTTATTTTTACAAAATTCAACATGATGAACTGAAATATTATTATTGGAAAAATAGCTCAAGTAATTTTTATTCCTTGTTATATAAGGCTATTTAAATTTTAGGATGAGGCTATTTATACATACGGTATGTATACGCAATTGGCTATTTATACATACTAAAAAAAAAACTTAAACCAACTTACTAACCTAACCTAACCTACCCTAATTAGCCAATTTCGTAAAAATACTGTATGTATAAATAGCCAATTACGTATACATACCGTATGTATAAATAGCCACTTTCTAAATTTTATACCAATCGATTTAGAGAAAAAGATCTTTTTAAAAAATGCATTAAAATTATCAAGCCATAAGGAAGTTGTATTCAATATTTTGATTTACTAACTGACATTTTTTTTCCCCCTTTGATTAACAGTAAAAGATTATGATTTTTCATACTTTTACTGTTTTACAATCAATTTACGAAAAAACAATGTGTTAAATACGGCAAAAAAGCAGTTGTACTGACTCGGTTTGTCAGTAAATTTATCATATTTTTTTTGTCTAGTGAAACAAACTGGTATTATTTTATTATTCAAATTTTAACATAATGTAGAGCATTTTGTTTAATTTAATTGACATTACATCTCTTCAAATAAAACAACAACAATATCCCAGCTACAATAAACACTCTGTATATTTGTGGTTTCATGCACATATTTCCGATAAGTCTTGGAATATCTCTCGCAAATCAGTGATTAAAGTGATTTTTAAATTATTTTTTTTTATAAATTTATGTATTTTTCTTAGACAATCCATTAGTACAAATTTACCACATAAAATAAATCCGATATAATTCGACTGGCAACTTATAATTTTCATTATCTGTTCAAATTCTTTTTATCACATCGTTTACGAAGGAGTATTTTTCATTCATGAACGGATGAAAATAAAACCATTTAATTTTTAATAATAACTACAACTTTACCTACTATTAAATCATCGCCAAAGGTTATGAAACAGTCAGTAGCGTAACTAGAAATTTTATTAATATAGTAAAAGAAACTTCAATACGAACTTCATTATGGCATGTATAGTAATTCTAAAAAAAAGTTTTTGCACGAAAAAGAGATACGTATATAATACCGCGAATATTCATGCAGTCAACACGATTAGTGTATCGAAACGTCGAATTTTTTAATTATAACAGAACCTAAAGATTTTTATTGTAAAATAGATGGTTATTTATTAGTATGTTAGCATGTGATTGGAATGTGAATAAATAACAAGATGAAATATATCTATGAAATAATGTGAAACTTGCCGAAAATGACGAAATCAAACCAAAAAAATATGTTGATATTTTGGACCAACCGAAGTAGAAATCAATCACATGCTAACAATATAATTAATTTAAATATCAAATATATACAAAGAAAATAGAAATTTTGATTGTTTTACGATGAGTGTGAGATGTATGCAGACTTGTGTATTGAAATTTAATGATGTTGAATCCAACAAATTTAGATGGATTTATCATATTTATCCTGTTTCCATAGAAACTGTTATTAGGAAATAATTCGGGTCCTTTTATGCCGTGGCCCTTTAAAGATTACTTAACAATAGTTACGCCACTGGAACCAATCAAATATCATTTCCATCTTTTGAACATCGTAGTAGCTATTGAAAACAAAAACAGTCGCCTTACTCTCAGCACGCCATGTCATTCAAGGTGGTGATTTTTCTAACCAACATCCGCTAGTAAGGAGTGAAAACTTTTAAACCGATCGGTAGTTAAGCTATAATAATCCCAGTAGGTTATGATGCAAAACTAGAAAATAAGAAATAAAGAAAAATAAGGTATTTTTGCGCTCTACAATAGCCTCAAGCTGTTCTCGGTAGCAGGAATAATAAAAAGAGAAGATAGACAGTGAATTTTGTTGTTGTTCTTGTGTGTGTCATTTTCACACGCATGGGAACCCATTCATATGGTAGCCGGCATCCGTATCTTATAGTAGACACTGGAAATTTGTTGATAATGAACGTATTACAGAAACGTCACTTTATTATCTATCTTTGTACTGTTGCTATTTGTAGAGTTATACTATTCTATACTAGGTTCTGTTGTTCTCTCGTATTCTCTCATAAAATGAACATGCAATTGTTTTCGCAGTAGATGTAGTTTACTTTGGGAATCAAAAGCAGGGAAAGTATAATAGATGCAGAAATCTAATTACAAAATTAGTCGAAACATGTTGTTCGGGATTTTAGAAAAATTACATTATTTTAATGTAGTTTTCTTTGTCAAATTAATATTTGGTATCTAAGAACCGGTTTCATAAACAATAAATAACTTTACTACACAAGTAAATTTTATTATTCTGCTAAATAACTTTGAAAACAAATGGTATTTGAACACCTTACTACCAGATTATTAATAATAATAATAATAACTATTTTTTAAAACTACTAGATTAATTTCATTTTTTTAATTCGAAAATCTATAGAATAAATACATAGGTTTGTATTACAAGCTTGGTTTTAACTAATACAGGTTTTATTACTGTAAAAATTCCATAAGAGAAAGAGTAAACAAAAGATCAAAAACAATCAAACACCGAGCTTGTAGCACCAGCCATTTACTTTTAAAGTAAATTTAATAAATATTTGTCAAGTTGTATTGACATTTGTTATACGTACATACCAATACATTTACAATCATATTTAAATCTTGTAAATTTGGTGTAAACTCGTTTCATTAAATATTTAAAAAACTGCTGTGCAACAAAATGTATTAGTTTAATCTTTTCGACTTATTACATTTATAACGTGGCTCACTAAAGGATTTTGATTCGTAATCTACAATTCGAAAAACCCTAAATTAAATTGCGTGAAAATTATTTCCATCTACTTTATACAAAATATAATATAATATAGGAGTACATTATTTCATGTCTGTCTTCGTAATAATTTTATGAATCAACAGTAAAACATGCTTTTAACAAAATATAAAACATTAATATGAAGAAAAAACTAAAATGCCGATATATCACTCTGTGAGTTAATCATCTCAAGTGGATCCATGTGAGTCATCTACTGAAGTATTTTAATAACCAATTTTGTCGACAAAAAAAGCTTCTTTAAAATGTCAAGAGAGAAAATTTTAAGTACGTGCATTTGGCTTTTGTTATAGTTTCGAAGAAAAGATTCATGAAGTGTTAATGGTAAATTTTGTAAACTATTGCCTTTACTATTTTTTTTTTTATATTTCGGTTTTAAAAATTATAAGATACAAAATTTTAATTTTAGAATTAATATATTTAGATAACATTCACAATATTATGATATAGAAGAATTTTTAAGAAAATAGTTATTTACAATTTTTATTTATTCTTAAGATCTGTAAAGAACCATATGTAATTGGTTAAAAATGTATCCTTACAATAAATGGAAATATTTTATTTGCTAATTTTAAAATTATTCCACGGATAAATTTTCTTAGACATATCGTATATAATTCACTATATCTTCGTGAAATAATTCAGCCTACGTGGAGAGAGAGAGAGAGAGAGAGAGAGACAGAGAGGAGAAAAATACGTGCTGAAATATTAAATTTCGTCTTCTGAAAAATATCAAAATTAAATGAAAATGATGAACATACCTCTCGCACTGTATTCTCACAGTAAAATCTATTTAGCCAGCGGTTAGAGGGTACGCTTAGCTACAGGTTATTGTGCGCCAACATAACATTCGCGACTTTCTACCTTAAGAAATGCCTAATTCTATTATAAATGGCGAGCTGTTTCTTAATAATTTTTACTTGGATTGTCATAATGATGCGGATCGTTAGTCCACAGCTACGTAAGAGACCTACAGCTTATAATGGGTTTCGAACCACCCAAACTCAGCCGATATCTGGTACAGGGTTTTTAATACCAGAAATAATATTTTATTTTATTTCTGGAGCGCGGTGCAAACCAGGGACCTTTGGAATCTGATTGTGACTCCAACACACTACCACTGGCCTACGGCTGCCTGTATTAACAAAAAATGCATATTATTGAACAGGATTTAAAAAAAAATATTTTATTATTATAATCAAATATTATTAATTTTTATCATATTTTTTAGTTATCGTGAAAGATAATTGATTGTTTCGCAATGTCTATTTGTATCACGACCACAAGTAATATGACAAGAATTTTACAACTTTCATTATAAATTATTTATTATATATATTTATTCGAGAAAAACAATTCTTAATAAATACATTATTATGTAGAACAATACAAGGTCACATAATTTATATAGAAAAACACATGCATATTAGCGCTGATTTATATCCATAAATTTACAATCAGGCAACTCTGCAAATGGAAATTATAGAAAATATTTTATAACAACTAAATTATTATTTAACGCCTAGTTTTATAATAAATCTAATAGCTGCTTTATTATGAAATAAATTAACACACTTTAATTTTTTTTAATTTTTTTAATTTACATAGTGTTATGATTTACTCAATTAACACATTATAAACAGTAAACACACAAAGCAAACAGTGTTAGTGTTTTTTTTTTGTTAAAACAATTACGTAATTTTACTTAAAATTTTTAAAGATAATACTAAATTTACTTTTTTTACAACTTAGATTTTTTTCTTTATTTACAATTTTTCGTTTGTAAAATATTTGTTTATGGTATAGTTCAAATAATAATACCATAAAATATCATTATTTCACTCTGGCATTATAAAAATACGTGAACCCAAAGAATATATTGAAAAATTATTGAAAAGTTTTGCGATCTTGGTGTTAGAAATGTCATAGAAAAAATATTGACTGATTGCCATTCGTGAAAAAAAAAATACTGTTTTAGCACTTTTTGCATAAATTACTATTACAGGTAATGACATTAAAGTTTTTGCAATAAAAATATTATACTTTATTTTATTGAACGGACATGCATAATCGACTTTCGTTTTAATGCACTGATATCACTAAATCAAATCTTATCTAAAAAGAAAAAAAGTCAGTTAGAATGAGAAAACCTAAGAAAGTAAAAATATTTGTTTTTATTTATTTCGTTCAGTTTTACCTCGCAATTAAACTGATTATTTTTCAACATTAAAAAAGCAAAACTAAATAAAAATAAAAATGATAAATAAGTCGTTTGATTCTTGTCGAGAAATTCAAAAACAGATAATAACTTTTGCGAATATAACCTGACTGGGTAATTTACTACTCTGTTGTGAGTAACATTAACACAACTTGAAAGAGAGATCGTATATACGGACTGCGAACGGGACGGACTCATTTGCAACAACGCACTCGTGAATTCGCGAAAGAAGTCTCTTGCATGACGGACACCCAGCATAAAGAGATAATAACTTTAAATTCTATAAACATTTATAGTACAAACATAGTAAAAATCTTTCGGAACTATATATTTTTTTAATTGAGGAATCTAACATGTGCCTAATGTGACTAATTTTTTTCTTCTTTATTTTCAGGTAAGCAATTCAACAATATTCTTTCGATTTTCACATGAATTATTAAAATTAAGGTAAAAATTGAAAATATTTATTTTCTTCATTACGTTATAATAATTTAATTACTTGATAATTAAAACAACAACAAAAAGTCTATTCTTTAAGTATAGTGTACCGTAAGTCTACTGTATGATATAGATGTCCAGATAATATAATCTCATAAATTTAGAATTCAATAAAACTTAAACTAAGTTTACATGGAACGGAAAAAGTGTCAAAATTTCAGCCAATCAGAACGCAAATCGTTCTAATGTTGTAATGTAAACAAAATATTCTATATCTAAGTAGAGACATAACATCTTTGATATAAGTTTTTTTATTTTCAAATTATTAGTTTAATCTATGCTAATATTTGAATTCTCGCATAATAGAATTCTTTTCGATACTGTTAATTTATGTGAGTTTATGTCTTTGGTCACACTTAACTGGTACATACATAGATTTTAAAATTTTCAATAGAATAAGTCTGGTTCTTCATGTTAACAAAAATAATAAATTTTATTAAATATTTTTCTGTAATTATAAAAAATATATCTGACTGATATATATTTGTTTTATAAACGATTATTTTAATATGTTTTCTTAGTAACAATAGTTTTTTTTTTTTTTAATATTGTATGCATCTCGTATAGAAAGTACATTTGTAGATTCCAGTACTTGATGCATATAAATAATTATTACAAATTAGTCAGTAATTGACTGTCAAACGACTTTCTTCTGTATTACAAATATTTATAGAGTTTTTGCAAAAAAATCAAATCGTTGGTAGAAAAATCATTTGCATCAGTCAGTGTAAACATTTATATAGTTTATTACAGTGTATTAATCAAAATACAAACTGCTTCGGCGCTTCGGAATGAGTGGACGAGCTGGTTTATAAAGTGACCAATTAAAAACCGGGACGCATAAATGGAAAGTATGCCTAGGTACAGAACTGATTTCAAATAGTTTTCCGAATTATATTTTTGGAATATGGCAAGTTTTCTTTCATATTAATTACTGATTATAATATGGTATTGACGAAGTACTAGAGCCAGTTGCATAAATCATTGTTAAATATATTTTAAGACGAAAAATTAAAATTTTTTTTTTTTCGGAAAATGATGAAAAACGAAATTTTGTCCTATTTGAAACATGTTTTTTACTTTAAAATATTAGACTATAACAAATTACTAAATTTTCCACGAGTATAAAAATTTATACGATTGGAAAATGAACATACTGTGCGAATTTTATACTATACTTTTTCTACGATTACACAATACGAAATTGTTGCAACACCAATGATTCATTAGATATTTCAAAAGCAATTTTTTTCTACGACTTTATATCTATTATACAAACAAAAGAATTTGCAATTTTTATTTTATTTATTAACAATTTATGTATTAAATATAAAATTACAATTACAATTATTAAATATCATATTTTCTATAACTTACATAATTCATTAGCATCGAATAAAATAAAATATTTTCATGTGTCAAAACTATTTAAATAATCTTATTTCAATAATTTTTGTCTGTTAAGTGGAAGTTGACCATATGTTCACTAGTTTTATGTGGCAGTTTCATTATGTTGTTAGTAATCAGTGACAACGCGTTGTATTAGCAACTTGTTATGTCACATAAATCAACAAAAACTACAATAAAAAAATCGCTACTACAATATGTATGTATTGCATAATGTACCACATATACTGATTCATAAGTGACAAATTTGAATATAGTCATAGAAAAAATCTAAACAATCTTTACACGAATACACATATTTTTTTAAATCAAAATATTGAGATGAAAAAAAGTATTGATTATTAAATATTTGATTAATTAATTATTATATGTACATTTTGTAATTGCCGATTTGCATAATCGAGCGATTTGAGGCGTAGGCCTGACATTATTTATGTAGGCCCGGGTTCAAATCCCGCTTGGTGCATGAATTACTGTGCATCTTGTATTGTCTAAAACTACTTTGATATTAATAATAAACATTGTTTTTGACTTAAAGCCCTAGTAGCTGTAGCCAATAAATGTCTTTAAAATTGTTATTAAATTGTACATAATAATCACTATAATTCTGTAACAAAATTGTTAAGTTGTAGCAACGTTGCTAACATTTAGTGCTATTTATTTAGTGTCTACTATATTGGTTAATGTTGTTAAATAGCAACGTTATTGAAACTTAACAACTAAGTTACAGAATTGTGGTCATTATTTAAATTTTGGAATAAATACAAAATAAAATTCAATTTAAATTCAGCTTAAGTTTCTAACTATTTGTACGTCAGCACCCCAAATTTCTAGGTATATGGTTCACTAGTTTTTGACTTATGAGCGAGCCTATCAGATCATCAATTTATAATAGTGAATATTATTATTGTTTTTCTTTAAATCAATTTTTTTTAAATGAAACTTTACTATGTTTATTTTGTGGAATTTACAGAAAAAAAAATAATAGTAATAGTTTCATGGTCACTGTAACAGGTGTATTGTTTTCAATAGGTTTTTGTTTTGTATATGCGCCGCGAGTGATGAGAAAAAAACGCTCTTTTCCCAAGCATACTTACTAATTTTTGCTACCAACCTGTATTTTTGTTACTAACACATCTACATGCAGATAATTTATGTTTGCATTTCCGTTACCTATGACCTTAACAATCATCTCGACTTAAAGTGTCTTTCTTACTTATTTATTCTGACTTATGTAAAAATTTTGCGTTTGCGTGAATGCACAGGAAAATACTATGTAACATTTTTTTACAACTATTAGTGTAAAGAGATAATGCACGTTACAGTAGATAGTTCACATAAAATTTTATTATTTTTTGTTATCTTTATAACAAAATATACTTTTTTTTTTAATTAATTCGTACATTTCCCCTTCGGAAATTTACACTGTTTTACAAAGCTTTATTTCATTATGTTAATTATTTATTTCTAATAATTTAAAAATTAATAACAATTTTGTTTTTACTTTTAACATACTTCTAATCAAAATAGTATAGACATTTTTGAAGAATAAAATAAATTGCTAATATTAGTTTAATAATATAACTTGAATGAAAATTTATGATCTAATTGCGGGAACATAATTAACTTTTTCAGAATACCCTACCCAACTAAATGATATCAAATAAATTACAATTATTTAAATATATAGCACTATTTGTTACAATTTCAACTGTATGTTTATATATATATATATATATATATATATATATATATATATATATATACTCAATTTAAATTAGTCTCTAATTACGAATAATTTCTATCTCTTCTCGTTTTCACTCTTCGATTATTAATTTAATTAAATCGAATTTGTGATGGTGAGACATTTACCTAATAGTAAGGTTAAATGTTTCAAGTCGATTACTTATTATATTATAACTAAGTGCACTAATTAACTGACAAACAACAAGCAGATAGGAGTCTCTATATACCATACAGGGTGTTTCGAAATTATTCTATAGCTTAAAATAATGTATTTTGTTGTGAAATATTTAACCTAATAAAACAACTCAATAAATACTTTTTTTATTAAATTTAACAAAAATATATACCAGTTATTTTGAAAACTTAGTACATTTGAGCAAAAAAAAACACATAATGAGGGAGGTATTGTATCACCAATTTTGAAATTTATATAGTTAAGCAGAAATGAAATCATCTACGTAGAGCTTATTTAGTTAATTAGCTCATTATTTTGATAAATATGTAGAATTATCTTTTAAAATAAAAGCTAACTGTTTTGAAACATCTAGTATATAGGGATGAATTTTCTCTTCTAATAAATGCCGCAGTGTATATTTGCACGCATTTTCATAGTCATGTCATGTGACCTTCGGCTGCGAATATCGCCACCAAATATGGTTTTACAATGCAAATTCATCGGCCGAAGCAACAAAATAAATTTATAATAAATGGTCTATATAATATTTGATCGAAGTTATCATTACGCTGCATTTGTTTTCAATCGTGAGATAGGCTAGGACTAAACCTAACCTAACCTTGATGTGTCTTATGTACAGAGAGTGTTCATTATAAAAGATTATTAATTTTCACTTATGTTGACTGATATTCTTTTGTTTTACTTTTGATATTTTTTTTTCTCATCTGCTATGCGCAATAATAAATCTACACTGCATGTATATATTACTTTTTTATAACTCTTACTAGATAATTTAAATTTTACTAGTACGAGTATGTATAATAGGATAAATAATTATATTATTGAGATGAAGAAGTGTTTAAAAAATATTTTAAATTTTCTTAAAGGTTTTTAGGATCTTGATATCTCTAATTTTTAGTTGAAAAAATCGAACGTTTTCAATTTCTGAAATTATGTTAGCAATTTGCACTTAGCAATTATATATCATATACTGTTTCTTGTAAATAATGAATTTAAAATTTTGATTAAATTAATATATTCGGTTTACATCTGTAAGATCTGTATCGTTACAAAATGTTTAGTCTTTTTCTAATGAAATATTCTATTAATATTGATAGAAAAAGACAAAAAAAATCCTGTGACGCTACAGGAGTTACAAATATGAACCGAATATATCCATTAATTAGGTTGTTGCAAACAGTATTGCGATTTATTTTGGTTGCTATGGAACCTATAGAAAATTTAATTTGCGCGATCTATCAACAATGGATATAAGTACAAATAACAATACAATCGTGCGAAAATATTTTTAAAGTAATACTACTTTACTACTCCATTTTCTCTTATAAATTAAAAGAAAATCTAATAGTAAATGAATAAAAACGAAACTGTGACGCCACTGTGTCAAATACGTTCATACAAAAACAATATAACGTACACACACACATCCTATATATATAAAGCACGTGTCCAGAAAATCTATATGAGTGAGTGAGTGAGCGAGGTATTCAACTGTTTTGCATTTTCTACACCACAGTCTTTTGTCTTATACGTTGTTGTTCAAGTGTCGTAGCAACGTAATACATGCATGACAATACGCCACCAGCATAATTTAATATGTTTTTCTTTATACCCATTCTGTACGTTGTAAAACTCACAGTCAGTGAATACGACAATGTCTATATGTATTTGTCGTCTTTAAATTTTGCATCAATATTTATTTTCGTTTTATCATTTTTATTCTCCTCTGTAAAATTCTAATGCGAATATCTATTATTACACATCAGTTATTATACTACAGGTTATTTTAATTCTAATACGATTCAATTTTATGACTGTATATGACTCCGATTTCAATTCTGAATTATTTTATTCATTCGCCTCCGACACCTATTTTAAGTCCGATTTTAACTTACCTATATAATAATAGTATTGCTCAAGTGCTACAGACTTCTTACTTTTACAAAGAATTTTAGTGTAGTAAGAATTTGATTTCAAATTTATTTTTATATAAATAACAATATTTTTTCTTCTATTATTATTGAAAACAAAATCTATTTAATAATATCATAACCTAATATGAGGTCCATGTGAATTGAAAGTTTGTGTAAATTTTTCGAAAAATGTGCGATATAAAAACATTTGAAAACTGCTATAGATTTATTTTAAAAAGTATGTAATATGTATGTAAGTTAAAATTTTGTATAAATTTAAATTTATTTTTTTTTTGCTTATATCATTGATACTTATACAATACTTATCTTCTACATCCTGTAAACAAACTATTAATTTTAAAATCTAGAAAATTTATTTTATTCCACAAACAGTTTAAAAACAATTTCTCAGTTTTTATAATTGAAAAAAAAGTATTTATTACAAAAAAGAGGTATGTGTAAAATATTTTGGTTTTACTTTCTCTTTTTTTTTGGAAATTTTACAAATCCTCAGAAACAGTTTACCAAATATTTTTATTTATTTTTACCCATTCTAAATGTGTGTTAAAGGTTTTTCCAAAAATTCTGTCGTATAATTTGTTCTAGCTTCAGAAACATTATCTCAAAAATGAGATAAAGAAACTATTCCTTGAAATTGGACGTTTAAATGTGTGTTTTTGAAATATTTTGACTGATAATAACACGAAATTGTACTAAAACTAACTATAGTTAAGTTTTTTTTAAGGTGCGACCTTTGGGACGTTATTTTTTACCTAATTTTGTCATTTGTTTGTTTGCTGAAATAATAATATAGTAATTGTTTTTGAAGAAAAAAACGTTTTCGTAGAATTTACCTGACATGTTGAATTAATATCGTTATTATAATAAAAACAAAACAATAGAACTTTTTTCTTCTATTGTTTACTTACAATTAGTTTGTGTGCTATTAAGTAAATATTAACGTATAAAATAGTTATTAAATTAATTATACATAGTTTAACCATAACTATAATGCATTACATTAAATTCTTGTTGTTTTTTTGAATATGTATTATTATAGCATATTGTATTGTACAAAATAATTTTGTAATGTCAAATGTTTTTGTTTTTAACAAGCATTACATATAGTGTATTAACTTTTGAGATTTTTACAGGTAAACAATAATTAAGTTTTTAGCAAGATGTTAGTTTCTCTATCTGTCTGTGGTTACATGTAAAGCAAATTCGGGTAAACAGATTTTTAAAAAAAATTGTATTTAAGCTTCGAACATGAATATATCTCAGTTTGATAATTCACTGATGTTACTTCTATGTGCAAATATTTCGCAATAGAGAAATATTTCGAAAAACAAATAAGAAAAATGGTTGACTGTACAAATTATAAAGCTCATTTTTTGATAAAGTTTTATAATATAAATAGTAGGTGCTATTTAGAGATATTAACAGTGCTGCCGCCTATCATTTAAAGAGTAAACATCGCTTGATTTTGTTTTGTTATTAACTGCAACATATTTATAACACAAAATTGTAATTTTTATAATTTTAATAGCAACACTATTTTTTTTTAAACTAAATGAAGTTAATTTGCATATTTTAATACAATCTTTAATAAACAATTAATTGCATTTGTTTTTCATCGCCTTCGCCACCTTAAAAAGGAGCAAGCAAATTCTTTAGCAATTTTTTTTAATTAACCGAAGTCAATCTAGTACCGTCATTAATGTCAACACATAATATTTTTCGTTCAATATCTAATTATTTATATATCAAGTCTAGAAGAAAAAAAAATTAATATCTATCGTGTTATTTTAATATACATATTTAGATTACCGCCAAAGTCTATCAAGATAATATGAAGAAGAACGAAAACCAATTTTTCAACGTGCGTATACGACAATAATTCAAGCAGTGAATTTCTTTTTTTATAATGACCTAAAGATTTGAGAAGTCTCTCTTTACTTTTTAATAGGATGATATATTATTGAAATTGTTTTTATGGTAATTTGTTGTTAATAGTTTCGGATAATTGCATGCAATGCCTTGTTATAGGTAACAAGATAT
The DNA here is from genome assembly GCA_963966155.1 of Clivina fossor. Classification (NCBI taxonomy): domain Eukaryota; kingdom Metazoa; phylum Arthropoda; class Insecta; order Coleoptera; family Carabidae; genus Clivina; species Clivina fossor. Next base: position 5,876,802 of record OZ014553.1, on the reverse strand, counting down.
GGCCTTGACGAGACGCTAGTTTTCATTAAAATGGCCAATACAATGCAGAAAAAAAACAACATAATAATAATAATAATAACATAGTTAAATGTTGTTATTATTATAAGTAAGTGAAAATAAAAAATATTTATATTTATGCTAATAATGCAGGTGTCACCGAACGAATCAATTATTTGTTTGATTGGTACAGCTGTACGGCTATAGACTTTTCTTTATTTAGAATTTATAAATATTTGAATTTTAAATATGTTTTTATTTTCTTTAATGGAAAATATAAATTAAACTGCAAATTGGAAGTTTTTAAATTTTATACTTGAGTACAAATACACAAGTATTTTGTTTAATAACATTCGCTTTCGAAGTTAAATAAAAATAATTAAAATTTTAATTTCATATTTAATAAGAAAATTTAGTAGTTACATTGTAAAAACTTATTGTAAATCTACATATTTTATGAATGTAATTTTTTCATAATAGTGTAAAAATACAAAAATTTAAATTACATGCAAATTGTTTTAAATCATTGAAATGAATATTTACTCCGACAATATATAAATTACATACACGTTTCTTGATAATTATCGTTATTCATTACTCACACCGGTGAGTTTTTGAATTTTTGCTTAACTTTTTTGACTAATTAAAATATTTGTAAGTTTATTACTCAACAGTTCTATGACTAATCATATAATTGCATTTTAAATATCTTAGGAGTTATCGGAGAACAATTTACATGTTATAATTATTTTGAAATACCATTTATGTTAGACCAAAAATTTCTGTATTTATAGAAAAACTATATGTAAAATCACAATTATCGCTAATATTACATACTCGTTGAATAATATACTATTATTGTTTAACGCTAATAAAATTAGCTTTTCATAAAGATTTGTTTCATTACAAGTTTACATTGAAGTATAATTACATTATTTTTTATTTCTATCAAAACATGATTAATTCATATTTATTAATGAAACTAATGAAGGTGCGGATTTTTTTCAACGTAAATTAAAAGTATAACTATTCGAGTAACGTTAAACTAAATGTAGCCATGTGTTCGCTTTGAAAAAATCCATAAGTTTAACAGTAGTTAATTAAGTAATTTTTTTTTTACAAACGCAGAACTAGTGATTTATTTTTTTTATTAATAAGAAATTCTCATTAATTTATTTATTACGCACTGGCGTTTTATGACAGTATAATAACTAACACAGTCCGTCTAATTACAGCGTATCTGTTAATAAGAAATTACATTGCACCAACGTACAAGTAGAAAAGAGAAAAAACAGAAAAAATAAAATTAGATTTGTACCTACACTACTCGTTCTTTTAATAAATAAATGAAAATGTCAACAGAATATTTATTTAACTTTAAATATGGTGGCATTAACAAAATGCTATTAACATTTTAAAAAAAGCTTTTAGAACTCATTAGATTAAAATTTATTAAGAAAAATATAACATCAATCAGCGTGAAGGCACTGATTTAAATAAAATTTGGCTTTTTTAATTAATAATTTATAACTTTTATAATCTAGTTATTTATTTTGTTACCTAGAATTAAACGAAAAAAGTGGATAAAATGTTTATTATTTTAGTATTTTTATACTGAAAAAAATTCTTATTCTGGCACATACATTTTGCCTTGTTGTATTTATGATACCTTTCATACAAGCTTTATTACTATTAATTTGAAAACATTTTTGCATGCACAGAACATCGGACGTGTATGTCTTCATTCATTCATAAACATTGTTTTAACTAGACTTTTTACAAAAAGAGGTTACAAGATGATAAATAGAAAAATTATATGAAAAATTGTGCAAAAATCTAATTTATTTTTTTTTCTTAAAATTAATTATTTTGCTTTTGCAGATTTTACTGGAAATTTAATTCTGACGAATAACAAATATTTACTAGATAATAAAGATATTGAACATTATTTATATTTTTAATTAATATTTGGAAAATATTTAATTTTCTTTGATAACACTCTAATTAAATGTAAATTAATTAGTTAATTATTAAAAAAAATATGCTCCGAAAATAAAGTATTCCACTATTTTTATCAAAATTAGCTAATCTAACCAAATAAAGTATTTATAGCACTCAATATAGTTCAATGACCATTAAATTAGAATATAAAAATGAAAACAAACTTATCAGTAATATTTAGACGCAGGAACGGATTTTCAATTGAACAAACTATACAAATATTTCGGACGTATTTTTGAAAATTTTTATTTATTTCTTCATTTTTAAGCTAATTTAGTGCAGCAAATTATATATATATATATATATATAGAAGCCCGTGTATGTGTGAAGGTAAACTGCGCAATATAATATTTACTGTTAGCTCTCAAAGAGTTAATTTCATTGGATAACTTTACAGTTTTGTTTTCTCTGTTCCACCTAATGCTGACTTTTTCTTTTTATTAAGGTTGAACGCACATCAATTAGTCACAATTAGACAAAACAGTATTAGACACATTTAGTTACAAAATAACATATATTCTTTAATGTAGTGAAACACACAAATTAGCCATAACATTTAGGCGATTAAGCATACCTGCATTAGAAAATATATATTATATTGTTACTGAATGAGTCTAAAAGTGTTTTGTTTAAATGTGGGTAACTGGTGTGCGTCCAGTCTTAGTAGTTTGTGTTTGTGCAATCTTAAGAACTCTATTTTTTAACTTTTTTCTCACAACAACTTACTTACTTTTTAATAACAAATATTATTCGTTTATAAGTAGTATAGCTTTTTATTCCAGATTTATGGAATAAGTGATAAAAAAAAAACAAATTTATATTTACTGAAATTTAAATTTGATTAAAGTACAACGTTTTGTCTAGAGCTACGAAAAGACATTTATCCGGCTCTGCTTACACGAAACAAAATCACATCAGTCGAATTATACCCAAATGAGCTTTAAATGAATATATAATCATCATTCGTTAATGGTAGAATCTTTACACTTAATAAGAACGCAGTTAAATGCACTTTACTATGCTCATTTGTTAGTTTAACTTTTAAAATACAGTCCCGTCGAGTCACAATCAGTTGATAATAAAGTTTTTTGTAAAATCCCAGACACTATATTCACTACACTCTAAAAAAAATATGTAATTTTATAATTACTCAACTGCTGTAATTTTACATAATTGTTTAAAAATACATAATATCAGAACTATTACAAACATTATATAATATGATGGGGGATGAAAAATACCTATATATGTAATATTACAGTTTTGTTTTAGTAAAGTGTCTTTTAGTAAATTTACAGAACTTCAATAAATTTCAGGAATTTTCAATAAATAGGTAAAATTTGTTTTAGTTCTATAATATTATTGTTAGTACTCGTATAATTACATACATTTGGAAATTTACATAAAGGATGTATTTTACAATTATTACAGATATTAATAAACAAGCAGTATTTTTACATAATTTAAGAAGTTATATCAACAATATATAATTCTACATTAAGTATGTGATGCAATTTGCAGAAAGTATAAGCAATTTTACATACTTATTGGGTCATTTTTACTTACTTTATGCGATTAATATGAATTATGTAAAAATTACAGAATTTTGAGGTAGAAATACAGAATATTTATAGTAAAATAAAATTACTATAATTATTCTGTAATTTTGCTATTTTTTTTTACAGTGTAGTCATAGTAAACTTGACTAAAGCGAAGTTAGATGCAGAAGACTAATAGGCCTGATTTCATACACATGTCATAGTTATAATACGGATACTTTGTTTTTATCATAAAATGAGATATTTTAAAATATTTTTTAGAGCGCCACATGTTTCTTGCATTGGGTCTGGGCACTCGGTGAGGTGGTTTAGTTTTTAATGCAAGTTCTTTGTTTTATCAGACATTTTCTTTGAAATACATTAAGAGGTAAAAGTTTAGTTTGTCTGTCGGATTACTGTCTTGTCTTCTTGATGTTTCAATGTCGTTTATTAAACTTGCGCGTAATGTAATGGGAACTTGAGTTTTTCATATAGTTAATTGAATGCTATTTGAACGATCAGCTTTTCTGAAATATATTGCTTTTTTGTTTTGTTTTGTTGATGTGTATTTTTAGATATCGCACATCATAAAAACACAAGTCAAAAAAATATTATTTTTTTAGAAGAGCAGAAGAACTAATTAGACTGAACATAGTTTTAAATATTAGGGGGGAGTACACATTTTAAAATATATATATATATTATACAAATGTATAATTTTTTAACATTACAATTTTTTTACACTGGGATTAACTCAATGTTATTAAATTTTTGGTAGTGTCACTTTTTTATAATATGCAATATTACAGCGTCATTTTAAAAAAATTTTAATGTTTTATTCTACAATAACTTTATTAAATTTGATTTTTAATTATCATGTTGTCTCATTCAGACTGCCGTTTTAGTTTTAGTTTTACACATAAGCATAAGAATTTGATCACTTCAAACAACTTGATATATTTTTAGTTTTTACACTAAGTGTTTGGATTAGTCAAATTCTTGTGCTTTTGCGTAAAACTAAAAGTAAAACGGCAGTCTGAATGAGACTTTATTTAAAAATATATTTGAAAAGCATTTTTAAAATGTATGAATCAAGATTTTTACTGTAACTTTAATAAAGTGATATAAGTTATATTATTTTTTAATATTTTATTATTAACATTAAAAATAAAATTATAAGGATAAACATTTTAATATAACCATTAAGCTTACTTTATTTTAAATTTAATTACCAAATTCAAATTAATATATATTGTTTTAGAAACGAAACATGATTTTTGTATTATATGAATGTTATCAGGATACTTATTTATGATATATTCTGTTTTTATTATACATACAGTTGAATTCAATAACATATAACAAATATTGCAATACTTATTAGTATATTTTTTTTGTTAAATTACGCAATGTAATATTGTTTATTTTTTCAATATCAATTGTATTTGGTGTTAATATTTGTAAATAAACATCAAAATTTAATTGCTAATTAATTTCTCTAGAGAAATTATTTATTATTGCAGATTTATAAACAAAGAAAAAAATATTTTTTTATGTTACAATAAAATAAAAATAATCTACATTTTTAACAAATAAACATTTTGTACAGAAACAATAAATTATCTTTGCAAAAAGACAGAAATATAAAATTAATTAAAATTAACATCTTAAATCCAAGTCTCACAACAATAATTTTTTAAAACAATATTATGTCATGATTTCAAGACATTATTTATCCCTAGTACAATACAAATACATGCATCTTATAATATTACTTATAAGAAGAATTACAAAAAAATGTTTTTATTTATCCGAGCAGAATAAGCAAACAAATATCAGCTTTTATTACATTTTTTTTTTAAATTACGCTTAACTACACAAATAAATAATCGCTTTTATAATCAAGAATCAAGCTGTATGACCAGCCATATTTATTTGCTGGTATGTTGCATATAGGCTAAAAGTTAATGCAAGAGAGAGATTAGTGTCATCTATGCGTCTTGGCATGTACTAACAAATAATCGTGTATTCGACGGATCTACGCTCATTATTCAAAATAGAATGATTTTTTCTTTAATCTGACATTTGCATTTCGTATTCAAGATTATTGTTACATTACAGTACTACCTACTACTTAGTTAGAGATCTTAGATGTATGGTATATTTACTAATAATTACTTCTAGGGGTTTTAGATATATTTTTTGAGACTTATTTTGTTATTTATATTTAACGTTAAGGATCTCTAATCTAATAGCTATATTGACATGAAACGCAAATACAAAAAACTGAATTTAATATTTTTAAATATATTCATTTAATACAACATACATATTTACTGATTAGTCCAAAAATTATATTAGTTAATAAGAATTCTTATGTAATTACAGAATTAACGTACCTATAATAAAAATTAATTAAATATTTAATTGTCAATATTATTTCAGGAAAATTATGAAAACATGCAAATTTTTTTTCTTACAAACTTTTTATTTGAAAAAAATATGAATAGTCTTTATAACAATAAAACAACACATATGTTTCCAAATTAAAATTGAAAGAAAATATGCACAATTAAATATTTAATAAATTTTAATGATATGCAAATAATGCAAATTTTATAAATTACCTTACAATATATATTATAATGGATTGTTTATTTTCATTCATTATATTTAGTATTATCACTTTCCCTTGATCGGACCATATGCAGGGGGATAAGAAACATGACGGGATTGCTTAAAGTATTTTCGGTTAAAAAGAAAGTTTCGCAAATTAAAGGGAATTGTTTTGACGATCGTTCCGACTTTGATCGGTTAAATGCATTGCGCATGGCCTACCGCGACCAAACTTTCACTTCTACTTTTGAAGGTTTGCGCTGCTGCGCTCTTGAAATATTGTAACTACGCCAGTGGTTCTAAATATTTTCTATGCCACGTTACATTTTTAAATATACATATATAAAAAAAAAATTGAGAAACACCAACTGCAAAAATAAAGGAACACCTCTTAAATAAGATATATGTCTACTCTGTAATTTAATTTGGCAAAAAATATTAAGTTTTTCGTTAAGAAGTGTAAAATCGTTCACGAGACTAATTATAAAGTGTTTTGAAAAATACTATTCGTCTTTTTTACGTAATTAAGTTATATTAAATTTATATTCATTTATTTTTAATGTACAATAGATAGACAATAGATAGCTTATATAAAATTATATAATTTTTTGTTAATTATAAGTTATATTTACCCATGTAGGCCCGGATTTGAGTCCCGCTTTGTGCAAGGTTGTTTGTAATATCTTTGTGCCGTCTACAATACATTTGATATTTACTAAAAAAAAGTCAAAAGTCTTTGTAGCTATGACCAATATATGTTTTTAAAAGAGTTATATTGATTACACCTCACATCCAAACAAAAAAATCAGATCTGGAAATCAGACTCTACTACATATTTCTGGGGTCGCTGAATCCGAATTCGCAATCTATTTAACTCCATCACGTCAGGCACAAGCACATGAATTTGATGAATTTTAATGCCAAGCATTTGGATTGGTCAAATTCTTGTGCTGTGCATAAAACTAAAATTAAAACGGCAGTCCGAATAAAGCTTAATTGTTAGTATAGAAACTTACCGTTCTGCTAAGAAATTGTATTGCAATTAACTTGGGATGGGCACTAATTTTCTTTATCCCTACCCTTAAGTCAAATCAGATCTCAAATCGCTAATATTAGAAAACCAGCAAGCAGAACGTGTATAGTTATATTTAAGAGCCTAAAGGTTTTACAACACAACAATATCTATCTGCTCTAGAGTATCTATAATCTATAAAAGGCAATTGTATTGTAGTTGGTTCATATTTTTTAATTTTGTCGTATCTTGTCAAACAATTAGCTTCGCTGATGTTTACTGAATTTTCTTCTTCTTTCTCTCGTCCCCCGGAAGCTTTCACCGTAACATTTCCGACGGCCAGCGACCGGAAATAACGTTGTAAATTTAACAGCCGCGCCTCCCAGCCAAGACTCAAGCGTTTAAGTGATTGTGCATTTTATCTATACCTATACCCAGACTCGTTAACCGGTAAGTACTTATAGGTGCCTATGGAATTGGATAGAGTTTGTTTCACGTTTGTATGATTTTGTTAAAATCTAGTTGTATTGATTTATTTAGATGTTATTGATTGCTTTAAATAAATTAGTATTATTTGAAATGCGAAAATAAATGGATTTTCAACGGTTGTAGAAACTATTTAGACTACTAGTCGCATATAAACAAACATCTATTAATCTCTGTTTTTGAGATATAATGTCAAATGGAAATTTTTACATTTTCTATTTTTTTTATTATTACAGTAGAACCCCGATTATCCGTGCGCGCATTATCCGGGCGGCGGATTCTTCGTGCGGCATTTTTAAAATGTCATCCGTGCGCGGATTATCCGTTGCTGACCGCGGCTGCACCGTTTAGACGTTCGCATCGGGGAATACCCGAGTTCGGCTCGAGAAATCCTCCGTTTATGTGTTTACTTATTATTTTCGCCAACTGCCGACCGACTCGTTAGTTAAACGTAAACAGACATTCGTTTGACACATGTATTTGTCTGAATAAATTATTAAAAAAAATTAAAATGAGGTCTTTGGATTATCCGTGTTTTCAATTATCCGGCGAAGGCTCGGTCCCGGCTGGCCCGGATAATCGAGGTTCTACTGTATTATAACTTTAGTATTTCTTTTTAAATATAACAATTTTTATATTTATACGTCAACAAAGATAGATAAACTTAAATAATTATTTTTCAATTTGTAACTATACTAAAAAAAATATTGCAAACTTAAATATTTTTAACTCTGTAGGAGAAACATATGCAATTATTTTTAATTAAATCTAATTAATAAAAATATTTTACATTAGTTTTGATGGATATTATCATTTTTAAAAAAGTAAAAAGATAAACAAAATTTAAAGAGAAATTTAATAATTTTTTTATTACAAATCTATTTCAATTATTTATAAAATAAATATTCGTATTTTATTTTTTTCTATACTTGTTTCAATAATATTTATTAAATTAATCTGATATTAAAATTTTACTTGCTTCAGTTTAACTCCGGAATTTAAATTTGAGAACAGAATATTCTTCAGGGAACTATCAAATTGATTAGTTAATTTTTTTTTTTATCTAAAATGGTTCTTATAAAAAATTGTTAATTGTAAAAAATTCATGAAATTTTGAAATAAAAAAATTAATTGAAATAAAAATTGCTCTCTCTAAATATAGAATGAAGTAAAATTAACTATGATTTCTATTTAAAAAAATATAAATTTCTAACATAATTCATAAATACGAATAACTCTAGATAATTTAATAAAACAAATGATAGTCACATTGAAATGCACTTACATAAAAACATTTGATAATAAAAAAATTTATCGCTATCACTTAAAAAACTATTAACGATATGTTTCTATGGGTAGTTATCTATCAAAATTGTTCACAAAACAGCTAAATCAGTTTTGTACTATTATTTCAAATATAGTAGGTTTACTTAAGGTAAAGACGAAAAATAGAGTATTATGTATAGTGCCCTAAAAAAATACAGATTGTAAGACTAACAATCGATATACTTGGTGTCTTAAAATTTAAAAAATTTAGGATTAAGTTCTGTATATATTTTACTTAAAAATCGATGTTTCGATATACTCTACGTATATTATCATCAGGAAAAATATGTAAATGACATAAATAATAAACAAGCAAAATATAGAAACAAATTACAAGATAACGAATTAACTAGATTTTAAAAAAAAATTCTGATATACGTAGAATATATCGAAACATCGATTTTTAAATAAAATATGTACAGAACTTAATCCTAAAGCTTTTTTTTCTATTTTCTATCTCTTTTTAACAAGCAGTAGATTGTTAATCGTAAAATAATTTTCCAGTTTACGGACTTCTTAAGAATACTGTACAATAAAACCTGAAACATACTTTATTTTCAACAATTTTCTGCCGTATAAATAGTTAAAAGATATTGGGTAATGTCCATTTAACAAGCAACCGATTGTATTGTAACTTCAATTTTTTTTTTCTGACCAAAAGATTTATTTACAGGATTATCTTGTTGCAGAGCTAAGTGGAAGGTAACCAAAGTTTTGACTTGTGTCAAACAATGTACATAATATATTACCGTGTTTGACAATGACAAGTATTTTGGTTGTTGTACGTCGTCTTAAAAAATATTTCAAGTACTTCTTAGTATGATACCTGTAATGTAATGGAGTGGGCATAATTTAAGTTTTACTCAATGAATATTTTTGGCTATTTTACTATCTGGTAAATCTAAGGTTTTCTACAGAGATGAATGGATTTAAGTATAAAATATGACATACTTTTTCTCAAAGAACAATCTTTTTCTTTTTTTTTCTTTGTATTTCTGTTGATTATATTACTTCCAATATAATAATTATTAAAAAAAAAAACATAAAATAGAAAGCTCTTTCTGTAAACTATATTGACTGTATTTTTATGAAGTAAATGTATGTTACATTAATATAGAAATTATAAAAATATTTTAATTTAATAAAGATATCATATATTTATTTATAATCCTTGAAAAGAGAAAATTTTTAATATCTAAATTAGTTTAATATTTGGTAGTAACATCTCATTATATTTGTCAAAATTTGGAAAGATAATTACATAATTATTATGGTATTTTTAAATTATATGGATTTTATTTTAATTTTGATATATCAATACAATTTAATAAATATTTCGAAAAAAAAATTATAAATATATTTATTATAATGATTTTTATATATTATTAACTTATCGCCGATTTCATAATAATCACTTTAGCTAAAGTCAACTTTAACAAATGTATTAGAAAAGTATTTTAATGATTACTTATATCTATTTTCTTGTAATTTAAAATTTGGTATTGGCTATTTTCACAGAAAAATTTACAATGAAAGTAGAATAAACGCACATCACAAAATTTCAAATTTAACGTGTAATTTAAATATGTACAAATATTTTAAAATGTTTCATTTCAAAATAAAAATTGGTATTATGTTCGGTAAAATTGGAAACAATATTTTTGCAAAATTTATGTTATTTCATGTTTTACTGTAGACCTAATTCCACGAACACCCGGTATAAAGAATGAAATTAATAAAACTGTAAAAAATGATTTAAACTAACATTAAATTAATTTAAGTAACATTAAATTAACTTGTCAAGTAAATTATCATAGTTATTACAGCGGTAAAAATATTATTTCTATGTCTTCATTGTTTACCACTAATAACAATAATAAATAAAAAATTTGTTTAACGTTGACGATACTTTCACATACATTAATAATAATTCTTGTTTGTCATAATGTCGAATAATCAACATACTTATTGTTTATTCTATTAATTAATCAAACATAAAACAAATATCATATAATCAAGATAATAGAAATTGATTAAAGATTTGAAAAATTACTGTTTGTTTATTTCTTGTGTGTCTTCAAACAATTGCTCATCATGGAAAAGAAAGTTATTGTTTGCTAACGAATCTAAAAACATATTTATTGTTGTGTTCAATAGAAATATTCAATAAAATATAAACTTAATTATTAATAATTAGGTTATATTATTCAATATATGAATTTTTAATAATATAAAATTATTTCTATTTTTGAATTACTTAAGAGTTTTCTAAAAAAATTTACGTACAATAATGTTTTTATATGACAGGCCAGAAATAGAAAACTAGTGATAGATATATTATTAACGCCTTCTCTATTAATTCTTCCTAGATGGCACTATTGTATACTAAACAAATTATATTGCCTTAGTATTACTGTTGCAACTTTTAATTACAAATCTAAATATACCATTAAAATGTGGCAATATCTGAAAATGTTATTTTATATTTTCTTAATTCTAACATACTAGTAATTAATAAATATACCTATTTTTTTTTCTAACATGTAATATTAAAGCATTGCCATTCTATATTTTGTTTGGTTATAATTCGACAATGATAACAACACTCAAAACCATTAAACCAGAAATATGTAATATAGAAATCAACCGTCACCATAAAGTACTTAAATAAAATATTTTATAACAGAAAAATTATCATCATTGTTACTTTAACAATTTTGTTATACGTATTTATAAATTATCGTAATCATTGAATCTATATCGATATACATTAAATGTGGCAAAACCATGAAAAATTATAAAAATTATTAAATCGTACATACATACATACATACACAATCACGCCATGTACCCAAAAGGGTGTGGCACAAACTCTTTTATTAAATCGTATAAGAAAAATTCTCAAATAACTGTATAGCGACTTTTGTTGAAATTTTTTTTTTTTTTTGAAATAATTTTCTGTTGCAAAATATTCGCAGAATACATAAAAGTGACATCAGTAAACTTCCATTACCGGAGGATAGATCTGCATCAAAAATTGATCGTTGAGATATTCACGTCTGAAGCTTAAATATGATATTTCTTAAAAATCCATTGAAGCGAATTTGCTTAGATGTACCCACCCATAGACAGACAGACATCGTACTAAAAACAGTTGAAATTGATATAATTATAATACCACTTTCATACATATATGTGACGATCGCTAAAAAGAAAACAGCCAAAATTATTTGCTTGGCTATTTAGTGTTAAAATAAAGTGTAAATAAATAAATAATTCGTAAATACAAAATAGAAATTAAAAAGAATTCAGTTTTGAATTATGTTATCCGAGTATTTGCTTAATTCCATAATTAAATATAAAAATGCATGCGGAATTTTCATCTCAATATCATTTCTCATTTCTTAAAATATATATCAAATTTAATTTAGAATACTTGAATGTAAAATGTAATTTTGTTAACAGCCAATATCAAGTGATTTGCAAATACAAACTCGGAGACGTCAAACGGACAATTCCGATAAAATAAAGCATATACTTACGAAGAAGCAAATGGCGTTTTACAGATACAATCTTAATAACATCTGGTGTATTTTATATCGACTATTAAAAACATAGGACGATGTATAGTTTCCAAAGCAATCAGTATATTATTTCGCTTCGCTTTCTCTTTGAATTTCAATTTTTTTCATCTTCCTGTATCAATCATCTCCGATAAAATTGGAAAACGTTTTCTATAACTAATTCGAGCTAGCACATTAGCTAACTTATTAACTTCATATGAAAGAGAAATTATTAGTTTTTTTAGTTGTTCGATAAAAATTCCGAATGTATCTTGACGTATTTAGGCTTCTAGGTCTAGTTAGATTTTACTTATATCTGTAATCAATTATTTATTATTTTAAATAAGTTTTATTTCTCAGTTTTAGAAAAAAATCTTTAATATTATGGTTTTCTGACGTTCTGTTGGAGAAAGGTTATTTATTACATTATCATCTCGGAAAAATAAAATAAGTATTAGCAATAATAGTTCAGTTTGTAAAGTAACATTTTATTGAAAATATTTTATCAAATGTCTTTACTTTAAATATAATATTTTTAATGAAATCCAATGGAGAAGTTATACATATACAGAAAAATTGCTCTTATATTTAATTTGAATTAGTTGGATAAATTTTAAATGATTTGTGTATTAAATAGACAGTCGTAGGACAGGCCAGTAGTATAGCGTGTCGGATTCGGACTCCACAAGTTTTCAGATTCGCACCGCGTTGACAGTAGAATTTAAGTAAAATATTATTTCTGATATCAAGACCGTGTACCACTCTACTGATATCGATTGATCTGAGTGCTTTAGAATCCACTATAAGCTATAGATCTTCTGTTTGGCTGTAGACTAACGATTGAATCATTGAAAATGCAAGTGAAAATGATTAATAAAACTATAGGAATTGCGGGAACTTATTATTGTCTATTTAGAACATTCGTTTAATCATATACATAAAAATCAGTTTATATTAAATTGTTTTTTCAATTCAAATTTAGATAAATAATCGAAAAATCATTGTACAAGAATATTGAAATGTACAATAAACTATACATTAGTCAATATGCCAAATGTATTTTGCATTAGATTTTTCATCTAATATGATTAGAAGAAGGCTTTATTTTTTAGACAAAACAACTAAATTATTAAAATTTAGAATAATTATCTAAAGATTTTTTTGTTTATAATAAAACTAGTATTAAATAATTACTTTTTTTAAATAAAAAATACAAGAAACAAATCTAAAATAAATTCTAAAATTATGAAATATACTAAAACATGTAAGAAAATACTGAAACCAGATTTAGTTTCATTTTATTATCAAATTTACGAAGCGAACATCTTTTTAGTTTTAATAATTATAATTTGAACCAATTAACTACAAAAAAACAAAACATATTCCATAAAATATTCTAAAATTTTACCTCCAAAATCAAAACTAATCTAACCACATTTGTTTGAACTGAAAACATCGAAGATACAAAACAATGAATGATCAGAAAATAATTACACCTACACAATCATCCCAGTGCACTTGCACTCCAAACAAGATCAGAGTTCAATCGTGACTTCTTCGAGCGCAGTGCTAAGGTAAAGGTCAGTGTCACTCTGGGCGTCGTCTACGGCCCGCAGGCGAAGCTTTCACCTGCCGAAGTGAAAACAGAAAATACACTGTGCGCTGCTGTGATGGTCAATTGTCCAAATGCACTTGAAAATCGAATCTCAATTGGAACGCAAATGTCTGCCGACCTCTATGGGATACCGTGTGCCCTAGGTGCTCCTATAATGGGTGTGTGTGTGAGAATTAGTTTTTGGCGCCTTAGCGCGACTGGTAATGTGAATGAAGAGATTACAAATTGGAAGTTGTTATCCAAGCATGGTGTGTTCAGATAAATGAGTTTATTATGTACTTTCTTGTACGCAGCGTGACATTACAAAAGAAAGTTTATTCATGGTGAAAATTCAATTTTTAACTCATGGTTATTTTCTTTATTGGTATCTATACTTACGTTTATTTCTTTAATTGTATGCATCATGAAAGTTCTCACGATAAATTTAACGTTTGACTAGTATTTTAGAAATTCTGTATAATTGGAAGCATTTTATTTATTAGGTGTAATTTTCCGAAAAATTTTACTAACCGCTAAAATTTTATATTCCACGAAAATTTTGAGCTACAATACAGTTTTTGATATTAAAACCATTTAAATTTTTAAACGTATATACTTACAATAATTATATCATTAAATAGCAGAATTCAAAACTGAAATACAAAACTCAATAAATAATTGTTCATTGTTAAATATAGTATTATATAAATGTAATTAATTTATTTATTTCAATATATTGTAATTCTTAAAAATTAATTTTCTAAATAATTAGGTTATATTTTTTAATAGTTTAAGACTTGGTTTCATAAACGATAAAGTAACTACTGTACAAGTAAATTTATTAAAACAACTAAATTTACTTTCAGTATATTTAATAATATTTTTAAATTTTAAATAGCTCTTGAAAATAGATAAGAATCGTGAAAGAGACAAAAACTACACTAGATCTAACAAACAGAATTGGTTAAAAATAGATAATATGCTAGACATAATACTGAAATAAAATTTATAATTTATGAACTTATTTACTTCTAGAGTAAAATTTACTGCCATAATATTTGACTAAATAATTTACTCGGTTAATTTGTTCATCGAATAAATTGAATAAGCATTTATAAGTACAGTTACTATAGAAATAGACATATTTACTTCCCAATTTTTCTCTATTATTTATAAGTCTCTACTAAGGTACTTAATGTGATCATATCGCTACTCAAAATTTTTGATAACAATAACCGATTGATAATAATATTAAAAAAAAAAACATTAATACAAAACATTATTGATTAGAAATTTGTAACAATAAATATTAAATTAATTATGCAATAAAGTAAAAAGATCTAAAAACAAACATAACTTTCTTTCAATGATAATAAATATATAATTATTCCACATATATACATTTGTATTTATGAATAAAAATTAAGCTGCTACCAACCAACCTGCAGACTGTTTACAGAGACAGAAATCTAATACCCATTGAGCTTGAAAATACAAATAAACAAAAGCGCATGCAAATACTTATTTCTCATGGACAAAATGACGATTATTATGGACGATATTTTTCCTATATAGTCTTATATGTCCAGCCTATTTTTCACGAAAGCGATAACAACATCCGAATGGTAAAATTATCCATGTTTTCAATAATCGGGGCGTGCCATTGTATTTAAGAATCTAGAAGCATGATACTTTAAGAAAGTATTGGTAATAATTTATAAGTATATAATTTAATAAATTATAAAATTAATTCATAAAGTCATACAATAGTATGAAACAATAATATTATAACTTAATGTGTTTGCTTTTCACCATAAACTATTCATTTGTTTTCCGCGCTATTATTTATCGAAACAATAGTGATTGGCAGCTTCATATATCCTTTAATTAGCGTAGAAGAATATTTGAAAATTATTATTAACATTTCGTATTAAGTTAATAGACATATTTTGGAATATATACATCGATAGTAAGGCTTCATTTTAGTCATTTATTTGTTTAAATGTTAATTTAATATTTACTGCCCACAATGTTAGGTTAGGTTTAACATTTTTCTCTTTGTTATAATTCGCATAATAATGAATAAATTACTGAAATTATTTGTCTTTAACAATTGAATAATTTTCTTTATGTGCACATTTCATTTTTGCACATTTAAATTGAGAAGTATTTAACAGAGTTATGCCAATTTTTATGACCTTTAACAGAAGTTCATATTTTTTCTTAATTTAATTATTTTTAACGCGTTAAGTTTTTATATGGATAGGACATAAAACGTTTCAAATTGTTTCCTTATTAGTTTTATTTAATGTACATACGGTATTTATTTGCATATACATACATACATTACACAGACCTATTAAAAAATATATTTTACTATTTTAAAAAATGATTGAATGTATGTCATAGATTAGAATATTTTATCTTTTAATAGTAATTGTTTTACCTTGATCCAAATTTGTTTAAATACCTAGTTTTGTTACAGATAAATTTTATGTAATACTTAACGATAAAATTATAGGTTTACTTATATTTTTAAGAAAGGTTTACTTTTTTAAATATATGAAAATTGTCTTACAGTTAAATTAAAAAAATTAAAATATTTTACATGTGAAATTAGATTTTGTTTTACATATAATTTATCTAATTATTCTAAAAAAAATGGTGCGGGTTGTTAGCCCACAGCCAAGTAAGAAACTTACAGCTTATAGTGAGTTCCAAACCACGCAGACCCAGCCGATATCAGTTTAGTGATACAAGGTTTTAATACCAGAAATAATATTTAATTTAATTTCTGGTATAAGCGCGAACCAGATACCTTTAAGGTCCGAGTCTAACACGCTTCCACTAGCCTACGGCTACCTGTATCTGTATTTCTGTATTTTGATACTATAAAATATTACACTTTTTAAGTCTATTACCGAATAAAAGTTTTCGGTACAAAGATCGAAAAAATAGAATTTTTATTTTTATTTTGGTTACCATAAAATCAACATTTTGGGACGACTTAATAAAAAATATATTTTAAGAGGTAAATTCTAAATTTTAATTTACAAAAATATCATTGCACTTAAATTCTAATGTGGACACACGACTTGAACCTTCAACTTTAAGGTTGACATTCAGACACCCTGCTGTAAATTTACAATTATGCACTTCTACAAAATTATTAATATCATATTTTATATTTAAAAAGAAACCGTTTTTATGAATTATTAGTTAATTTTGCATATATTTGACTATCCAAAGTCAAAGTTGTTAATCAAATTAATCAGCATTCAATTAGTAATTTTGAAAACCTTTTATGCATATAAACACAATTAAGTAATTTTAATAAAAATTAATTAATAGTAAATCCTGTTTCAATCTTAGAGATAAACAATTAGTTCTGAAATTTGAAAAGGTTTTAAACGTTCAAGTCAATCTTTAAAAACGCGGGACTGACTTATGAAGCCGCTTTAGTTTATTCACGATAAACACATCGGATTTCAATTTCAAGCAATTTTAAATACCGAAATAAACGTAGTCAATGTTCTATAGTTAGTATGTTATCCTGTTAGGATGTTATCATATACCATCGTGTATGTTTATTTTTATAAATAAAACTGTATTTATATAATTCGAACAGTTACAATGTAAATAAAACAATGAATTTGTTTTGTTATTACAGGCGGAACGTTTGGCGGACTATTCACGTTTATTAGGTGGTTCACAACCTGTTTTAAACGATGGCCGACGTAAAGATTTGGACAGAATTCAAGATTTGTTTCCTCAAGATTTTTTGGGATTACATGATCCTGATGCTGCCACTACGCAACCAGCAGTAAGATTTTTGTTTTGTTTTTTAAATTTCATTCTGAAACTAATGCTGCATTTCTTTTCACATCTCGTAAAAGTCATAGCGTTACGAGTATTTTGCCTTTTTCTAATAAATCGAATTCTTTTTTTGATAGTAAAAATGTGAACAGAACTGTAGCATAAATTAGCTAGTTTTCAAGATCTATTAATACCTAATTTACTTTTATAAAAACAAAATTAATTAATTATATTGTAACTTAATTTGAATTTACTGTATATAAAATTGTGAATAGAACACTACAATAAATTTTGGTTACTAAATAATATTGTTGGCTGGTTCTACAAGCTCAATTTAAAAATCAGTGTTAATTAACTAATACCGATTTTAAGACAACGAAACTGTTATAAGATCAGATCAGTAATAAACATCTAAAACTGAGCTCATAGTACCAGGCGTTGTGTTATAATAATAATTAGTGATATTATTTAAATTTTTAATCATATTTTTCTTTAACAGAAAAGTAAATCGGTACGAAAAAGATCATTCAGCAGCAGTGAAAATAGTGATAGAGTATTTATAATGGAAGCTCCATGTGCCATGGCATGCCCCAGGACACCACATACAGTTCGGCCAAGACATCTATTCTTATTCTCCGATTTACTTCTTGTTGCGAAACCCAGATCTGGAGGAATGTTCAAGTTAAAGGTAAGTACTAAAGTTATCAAAACATATACAGAAAAAAAGGAGTTAGAAATGCTCTTAAATTAAGCAAAAGTAATTAAAATTTAAATTTCACATATAATAAAAATTTTTAGTAGGTAGTTAATACATATATTAATATTTCGAATTAATTTAGCAAATATGAAGAGAAGTTTCTCAATAAATTATGATAGAAAAAATAAAATACGAATATGTTTTAAATTATTGAAATGGATATTTGTTATCTTTTTTAATTTATTATTTTTAAAAAATGGTAATATCCACTGAAATTGATGTAAAATTTGTATTTTAATTAAATTTAACTAATATTTAACTCCGTAATATTTTTTCGATGTATGTGTTAGGTACTATTTTGACATGTTTAATTCATTCATTATAGGAAAGTGTTCGAGTATCCGAACTTTGGCTGGCATCGTGTCCTGAATCCGAAACAGGATTTTTGTTAGGATGGCCAGCTCCAGCTAGAACGTTATTAGTGAATTTCTGCACACAAGCCGCCAGAGATACTTGGTGGCGAGAGCTTCAAAACGCTTTAACAACGCAGTTACAAAACGAACCGCCTACCACTAATATTAAAGTTGTTTATAGAGATCCATTATCAGGAACAGAATGCGTAAGTTATATCAACAGAGATGAAAATTTACTTGTAAACTTTAATCATCTACTTACACGTGTATACAATATATCAATAATATCGATAAACGTAAACAAATGAAATAAATAGCCAAAAGTTTTGAAATGATAAAATGTAAAAAATATACTCCTAGTAGTATATATTAATAAAACTTTATTAAAATGATTTAGTTCTGAACTGATCAATAAGTAAGACACTTCAAAGACAGTTGGTAATCTAATTGCTTAATACCATAAGGAGCGATTGTACGAAAGATTATTAAAGATAATATATTGTATGTTAATGATTTTGTTAATTTGTCAACTGATCAATTAATGAGGCGCTTTGAAGACAATTGGCAATCAAAGTGTGTAGTTTAGCATTTTTAATGTTAACTTTTTTTTTTCCTTTTTTTTTAGTTTCTTTACATATTTGATTTCGTAAGTTGATGAATTGGGGTTTTTCATGTAAAATAAAAATGAACAATTTAATTTTTATCTGGTTTATTGTTATAATATTTTGTTCTGCTTCATAAAATATAATAGCCGAACATAACTTAAAGCATATTGAAAATCTAATGTAAATATATAGGAATTAAATGATATTATGAAATTTAATTTAAACATAACTTTGACAATATATATTTTTAATTTTTTTTTAATTTTACGTAATTATACTTTTTTAATTTAATTTAAATATAATTTCTATTGTTTACATTGTGTAAATTTACGTCACTGATTATCAACAATTAATTAATTAACCTGGGCTTTTTTCTTCTAATAAATTGTCCATTTGTTTTCAGTCAAAAACACTAGGAGTCGGTCCCGAAATGAGTACAACTGAAATAGCACGTTTAGCACTCGATGACAGTATAAATCAAGAATATGGCGGTTACACACTATGGGCACGAGATCGTGACAGCGCACCATGTCCATTGTTGGGTTGCGAACGGCCTCATTCAATACAATTAGCACGACTCAGACAATCACTGTGCGCAGAAGAAGGCTTTGATTTGGCACATTGCAATAATAGTCGATCGCCCTGCGGGATTGTTTTCGAACTGAAACCGAACAGTAAACCTACACCAAGAAACAGAACACCTCTGAAGCTATTTAGAAAATCAAGTTGTCGTTTCTTTGGTATACCTTTAAGTCGATTATTTACCGGCGGCGGTGGCAACTTACCTCCGGTGTTAAGCACAATTCTTCGCGGTTTATTTCAACGCGGCCCGCACACCCAAGGCATCTTTCGACGGTGCGCAAGTGCAAAAGCACTTCGTGAACTCCGCGAACGTATCGACTCAGTTGGTACAGCTGCTTGCGAAGAATTATTAACAACGCCGGCTCTTGTACTTGCAGCGCTTTTAAAGGACTTTCTGAGAAGTCTTCCGGAGCCATTGCTAAGCAGTACCGGGGCTGGCGTTAACGAGTGGATTTCGGCTGGAGATGGCGGTGGACGAATTGAACAAGTACGAAGGTTGATAGCCCGATTACCGAGGGAAAATCATGTACTTTTAGCGCACGTTGTTTGTGTTCTTTATCATATTGCAAGAAGGGCGAGATACAATCTTATGTCGCCTGGTAATTTAGGTGTCTGTGTGGGACCAAGTTTGCTATGGGAAAATGGACAGAACGGTTTATTACGTACACTACCTCAATTAATAGAATTGTTAATAGCGCAATGTCAAACCATATTTGGTCCTCAAGTTACCTCTCTGTTTGGAGAACCAGCTAGTGATAGTGGTGCCGAAGAATCTGACAGTCTACACTGTAAGTTTTAGAATTTTATCATTTGTAAATAATTTAAAATTTCTGATTAATTTCAAAATAAAAGTGTAATAAGTAGTTTTTAATATAAAAACTCATATATTAAAAGTTAATTTAATATTTATATTTTTCTAGCAAAAAAATTTAATGAAAATAAAAACTAGATAAATAATAAATTTATATTCGCATAAGGTTTGTTCCAGTGTACCATCAAATCAGTTTTGAATTAGTTCAGAATTGTTCGAAGCAGTCGCAATGTGAATTTAGCTTATAATTTAGTATACTGCGTATGCTTCGTATTATTCCGAACTAGTTTAGAATTTAATTGGAATAAACCTATAAACTATTCATTTAGTATTACAATAAAAATATATACAAAGATATATTTTAAAATAAAATAACAAATTAAATATAATAATAATATAATAATAAATATTTCTGTTTCAGCACTAGGTCTATCTCTAGATAGCATGGAGCTGAGTAAAGATCAAAAGTCGCTCAGCCGCGATTCGGGTCTAACATTATCGGAAGATGATCGCGAAAGCCCGGGCCTTAGTTGGAGTGTACCGTTTCATCGCAGCGATTGGTCGCGGCAAGCTGCCCGTGTTCGATCCCTCGATTGCTCGTGGGCAAATGAAGAGGACGAGGCATTTTGCGCGTCAAATGAATCATTGTGCGGCCCGCCAGTACCTCCAAGACGACCACCACCTCTCAGACATTTACCCCCTGTTCATCTACCGCCGGTATACAGGCCACCACCCCCACCGCCCCCAACATACGCAGCAAGATTATTGCTTGTGACTGATGCCGAATCGGAGAGTTATGTATGATAGTGGTGGATTTTTCATTATGTGCGCATGAATGCTGTTTCATTTTATTCGCATTAATTGGATTTTATTAAAATTTGCTCTAATATTAAATATTTCCAAAGCGAAAATATATTGAATTTTTTAATTAGCAAGTGTTGTGGTGCCATCCATTCGTTTTTGAAAATATTTCTAGATTTCTGATATTTCAATTAAGTATTTAAATAGTTTTTTTTATGATTATTTTAAGTAGATTTTTTTGGCGCGATATATTTTATTGTTCATATTAAATAAATAATTTTGCAAATTTTCGCCATTAGCAGTTGATAAGCAAATATATCCAAAATTGAGGTGTATTTGCAAACTTAATAAAATAAAACTTAACTAAAATATTAGAGCTAATTTTAGTATAAATATATATCGTAATATATTAAAATTACAATATTTGTGTCATGTATAATCGCCATGCTAAGCGTTTTTTTTTTTTTACATCTGTAGAATTATTTTTTTTTTCTAGTTTTGGAAAAAAATATCTAGAGTTAATATCGTACAGTTATACATATATATATATATATATATATATATATATATATATATATATATATATATATATATATATATATATATACGACAAAGTAATATTTGAATGTACATAGTAAAAAGTAATATAAATAAATAATATTGTTTATTTTTTTGAAATTGTAATTTGTACGAAATATATTTTATAAGTTTTTAAATTTACGTAATGACAAGAGTTTTATCTTCTATTGATTTATATACTGTATTTTGTAATATAATGATGTATATATTTATTATTTTAAATATGAAAATATATTTTTAAATAAATAAGCGATACATATTATATACAGTTATAATTATTTTCCTCTGTTAATTTGTGATAACATTGCTACTTTTTTATGATATGTATTGTCGTCTCCAACATTATAATACAACGCCCGGAAACAAGTGGTGTTTAATCCTAATTTAGATTCAAATTTTCTCAAATGGTCACCTGTTTTTTCGAAAAAACTAGACATGTCGCAACCGTACCATTGGTACAACGTAGAACAGTCAATTCACAACCATTTGTTTGCCAGAAATTTTCGGAGATATAAATATTTCACGTATCTATGATAATTTTGCAAATGTTTAAATTGAATCTTATAGATTTGGATGCACTGAATGCAATGGTACAAATTTAAACTATCTATCTCTTATAGTTCAGTCAGAAATTGCATTTTTGCAAAAAAATCTTTAATTGCAAATATCTCGGAAACGGCTGAGAATTTCGCAAAAATAACAAAATTTTCCGCGTTTTACAAATACTATTCAAGATTTGCTATACTACAACATATCCAAAAATCAGCCCCCTAGGTCACCCCCTTATTAATTAAGTCCAAAACTGTAATAAAAATATATAAAGTAAACAAATTTGTATGCAAAAATTTAATGTCAAATATTTCACGTATCAATGATAATTTTGCAAATGTTTATATTGAATCTTATAGATTTGGGTGCACTAAATGCAATGGTAGAAATTTAAACTATCTATCTCTTATAGTTCAGTCAGAAATTGCATTTTTGCAAAATAATCTTTAATTGCAAATATCTCGCAAACGGCTGCAAATTTCGCAAAAATAACGAAACCATTCCGCAACACCCAGTGTTGCTATAACATATTTCAATCCCAACCCCGTACGACCCCACGCTATTAATTATTAATGTTTGCAAAAAAAATAATTTTAATCGCAAATATCTCGAAAACGGCTGGGAATTTCGCAAAAGTAACAAAATTTTTCGCGTTTTACAAGTACTAATCAATTATGGTCGTACTACACATATCCAAAAATCAAAGCCCTACAACACCCCCTTATTAATTAAGTCAACTTCCAAAACCATGATATATATCAAAAATCTCAATTTTTTCTTGTTTTCTTGATAAAATTTCGTTACAATGTTTCATTTCTCGCTTTCCTGATACAAATCTTGCATTTCTCGCTTTCCTGATACAAATTTCGTTAAAACTTCTTAGCTTATACATTTCCGCAATGCATAGATGTTAAACTGGTTGCTTATAGGTTTTCCCAGCAAAGGGTCACTGTATTTTTTTGTGCTTTATTTAGGAAGAAAATTCAACTATAAATGATTTATTTAATAACAAATTTGCTTTTCTAACAATTTTTTAAAGAATATTCAAGAATTTTGACAATTTTGAAAGATTTACTTAAATTTAAGAAAGTGGCTATTTATACATACGGTATGTATACGCAATTGGCTATTTATACATATGGTATGTATACGCAATTGGCTATTTATACATACAGTATGTATACGCATTTGGCTATTTATACATACAGCCAGGGCCGTTCCTGGCGGGGGTGCAAAAGGTGCATCCGCACTAGGGCGGCCAGCCGAAAGGGCGGCCGTGGTCCACTTTTAGCCTCAAGTAGCCGCTTTTGGATTTTGCTTGTAAATAATCGCTTTTGTGTTTAAAATTGTTTAATCAGCATACGTGCTTTCGGAGGTTACGATGTATATAATTTTTCATACAGCGCCAGCAGAGTGGTTTGCTGTGTTTGTGCTGTACTCGGGGATTCCCAAAAAAATGTTTGTGACCAGAGCGCACCGGTTCACACTTGCGCCCTACACTAAATACAGTCGCACAATTAGACGTTTTTTATTCAGCTTACGACGTGGTCGTTAAAAAAATTGAGACTTTTCTCAGCAAATTAAAACTGATTTAAGAATCATCGAATTTATGAAAAATCGTGATTCTGTGATTGTGATTTTACTGATTAGACAAAATAAAACTGAGTTAATAATCATCGACATTTGTATAAAATCGTGAATTTGTGATTGTGATTTAAATGATAAATTAATTTAAAGTATATCATATTATTACTTGAGGTAAGTTAATTTATAATCTACTCAAGAATATTGCGGAAATTGAGTTTGGGTACATATTGGTTCCCTTTTAGGGTTAGGTTTTTTTTTATTAATAATTCAATAAAAGAAATAAAATTAATAGTAAAATAAATCATGTTAATTTTTAAGGGCGGCTATTTCTTTTTTGCACCTGGGCGGCTATCATTCCAGGAATAGCCCTGCATACAGCATGTGTACATGTTAGCATCGCCACCGTCAAAACCACGCATTCAGCTAAACTTAACACCCCTGTAATACAGGGGCGGATTTAGAAAACTGTCAAGGGGGGGCCATTTTGCTTTTTTTTTAGGATAAAGGTAAATAATTATTAAGAAGTTTTAAGCCTAGAAAAAAATT
Source organism: Clivina fossor (assembly GCA_963966155.1). Classification (NCBI taxonomy): domain Eukaryota; kingdom Metazoa; phylum Arthropoda; class Insecta; order Coleoptera; family Carabidae; genus Clivina; species Clivina fossor. Next base: position 5,851,683 of record OZ014553.1, on the reverse strand, counting down.
ATTATCCCACCTTATATGCATAGCTGTATGCAAGGTGGGATAATAATAATTATTTTGTGGAATATATATTTGTATATATTTTGTATTATGTTCTTAGGCCCAGGGGGGGGGCATGACCCCCCATGACCCCCCCCCGTGGATCCGCCACTGCTGTAATAATGTATTAAAATGAACTTTTCGGCTGGGGAACAGTAACGAGCTACGAGGGAATCGTTTATTTTGAGGATATAGTTGTTTGTTTGTGTCAATTGAGTGAATTTTAATTTATATAACATAATATAATATAATTATATTTTAAATATTATAACCTTAATTTCAGATGACAGAACAAATATCCGATAATAATGAAAATAACGATAATAATGAATCTATATCCTATATCTAATATTACAATCTATTATAAACGTGCATATATCAAAAACTTAACTATTTCTAACTTGCTGTAAATAGTATACCTTTCATTCTTTGTTAAATTTTGTATAATTCAAAGTTTTAATTTCTATTATTATATATTATATTTTATGATTGCTTTGAAAAATATTACATTTTGCGCATGTTTCGTATTTGTGTGTCATACAGAATAAAAAATAAATATTTAATTTACTTTATTTTTATTTATATTTACTGTACTTTATATTGCTTTATATTTCTTTATTGAACAATATTGTAAATAAATTTTAATAAATAAAACTATAATTATTTATAATTGTGTAGTTAATAATAGCACATACAATCAGTTATGTAAATCTGTAAATAGCCAATTACATAAAGTATGTATAAATAGCCAGTTGTATACACATACTGTATGTATAAATAGCCAATTGCGTATATGTACTATATGTATAAATAGCCAATTTCGTATACATACTGTATGTATAAATAGCCAATTTCGTATACATACTGTATGTATAAATAGCCAATTGCGTATACGTATACATACTGTATGTATAAATAGCCTCATCCTAAATATAAAGAATTGAAAGTATAAAGGTCAGTACTTAGTTTAAACAATAAAATATAATTTGTCGTAAAAAAGGGCCGAGATAGATTTTTATTTAAAAGAAAATAGAATAAAACAGAAAAATTTTCGAACAGTTAGTAAAAAATAAAAGAAAAAATTCGTATGTGATAAGTTATAAAATATTATAATAGTTTATAATTATTTTTGTATTATAATAATAACTCTTTAAATATTACTGTCAAAAAAAATGTCAAGTTTTGCTCCTGCGTTGTTCTTTTTAACAATGACGCGCGTTTTGATTTTGCGTCTAGCTTTTATACTGTTTCGTGGAACTGTGCTTGATTCTGATTGGCTGTTATTGAATACAAATAACCAGCCAATCAGAATCAAGCATGTTCCAAGGAATAGTATAAAAGCGGAACACAAAATTGAAACCATGGTCATTGTTAAAGATAATATCGAACAAGACACAGGGAATTTAAATAATATTAAAATTAATCGTAACTTTATTTAAGTATTTCAAAACATGTTTATTGATGGCGTAAGTCTCGAAACGCGTTAATGTAACCGACAAAATTAATTTAACAAAGAGGGAAATATAATCGCAAAACAAATATGATGTAAAAAATCAACGTATTTTTTGATAAATAAAAATTATTATAATAAAAATTGTACAAGAAAAAATTTATAATAAATAATTATAACCAAAATAACTTCCTTTTCTGGCCTAAAAAATATCGGACTAACTTTATCAATTTTATTTATTTATCACTTTTGTTGTAAATCGTCCCCGAATTCTAACCCATTTCTTCGGAAGCTCTGCGAAAACCTGGATGGCTGTGCGGTAACAATGATAACTCTTTCGCCTGTTTCATCTGAAACAAAAATTAAAACCCTTTGAAGAATGAATCTGGTTTTTGATCCATTTTTCCCATTTGAAAAAGACACTTGTTTTCCACAGGCCTCCATTTTGTTTCCAAATGAATATTTGTGGGAAAAAAATCAATCAAAAACCAGATAATTTATCATACTTCTTTTTATACATGTCTTTCATAGGCTTTCAAACATGTATAAATAGTGTATTATATAACAGTGTATAACAGTGTATTATATAATCACTCATTATACTATTTTTAGCTATCTTATTTATAGCTTATGATAAATTTTTCATTTACATTTTATTTTATTTATCATATTTTTTTCACTTTTACTTTATTGTTGTATAAAATATCATAATTTATTTGAGGAAAAACAATAAGAACAGCATAACACAAAACACAAGTCGCTACGTTGTTGAATTAATTTTTAAATAAAATTTGTAGCAAAAGTTTGTTGCTTAGGAAAATATGTTATCTTCACATCGTCTGCCAGTTGTTTTAAATCATTTAAAAAGACATTTTTCTACATCAGTTAAATTGTATGTATAAAACATTTTTATATTTTAAAAATTCAATTGAAAAAATTAATATTATTGCAGAACGTCTACACTGAAATATAAATATACGTTAAATAATAATTTATTAACAGAGGAACAGCGACAATTTTACGAAGATAATGGATATATTATAATTCGTAATTTAGTTGATCATAAACTACTCGATGAATGCATGTAAGAAAAACTACAATTATCACTAAAATTGAGTTAATTTTTGAGATAATTTTTAGAGAACGATTTATTGATGTGTGTAATGGTAAAATTGCTTCTGGTCCCATTATGCTTTTGCGAGAAAAATCTTTGATAAATACTTCGGCTAATGGGGAAACTTTAATTAATAAAGTAAGTTATTCATTTATAGTTTAGGCAATAAGTAGTAACAATTTTTAATGCTGAGATTCTAATTTTTTTTTTATCGGTTTTCAAACTTTTCATAGATGTCTAAATTATCTGGCACACCATAAATATCTCGAGAATGTAAGAAATATAAAGTCGGTTAAATTAGACAAAATTTGTTGCAACTATAGAGAAATTTAATTATGTTTTGTTTTCCAAACTAATGCATAGGTTATTATAGATATCAATGAAAATGTAAATGTAAATCTATTTCTCTTATGTAACTATAAATTTTCAAAAAAACAAATATGATTAGGCACAGAACTTAATGAGGGACAAAGTATTTTCAAAATACAGTACAAATTCTCTAATTTTGGATTATGTTGAGTGTTTTACTGGTCCAAACATGTGTGTTCTAAATTCAATGTTTATTAATAAACCTCCTGGAGTTGATAAATTAACAGGCACGCATCCGATTCATCAGGTAAGTGTTATTGTTCTCAAATGACAAGTAAGCAATTGTTTGAAACAAGAATATTTTAATTTTATAGGACTTAAATTATGGGCCTGTTCGTCCAGCTGAACGTATTGTTGCTATTTGGACAGCTATGGAAAAAGTAAATATCGAAAATGGTTGCTTATTTGTTTTGCCTGGAACTCATAAAAGCGTTTTACAACCTCATCAATATCCAGAGGTACTTTTTATGTATTAATTTTACTTTACATAAATAATAATTTTCTTATATTTTTTTTCAATAATTTATAAAATATAACTATGAAAATTTTTTTTATATATATATATATATATATATATATATATATAAGATAGCAACCAAATAAACAATAAGCACTACATTTGCTGATGAAATTTTTTGGATATTTTCAAAGTATTTTGCACTGAAGTTTAATAGTTTATTATTTACCTGGTTGTGTGTCAATTTTTACATACAGCCAAGTGTTATCATTAGTTATTCTAATTTATTTATGTATTTTAAGGTTTTTTATTATTATCGTTTGTCTGTTTTTATCAGCTTATAATTTTATTTGTTTATTGAGTAACTAGGAAACAAAATTTGTATACGTGATATCTGTCAATTTATGTTTGCGTAAATTAAATTTTTAATTATTTTATTTTTATTTTATTTTTTTGCTATTCTTCTTCTTTAACCTTTTTATCTTTTCTCTTTTGTTTTGTTGTGGACTAGTCAACTCTCCTATTTACCAAGGAAACTCTTTCCATCTTGAAAGGTTTGAAAAAATGACAGGATGAATGTAGATTTGCTACTTGGAATGTAAGAGGAATAAATGGAAAAGAGGATGAATTGAATGATTTAATGCATTGATGTGTTATACATAAATGAGATTAAAAGGAAAGGTTTTTGTGAGGAAGAAAAAAATGGCATTTTTTTGTTTGTGGTCGGGTGTCAGTATGAGTGTAAGAGCATGTCAGGGTGTTGATGTAATTGTAAGCGAAAGAATAAAACCGTTTATAAGAAATTATGGTTGTATTTCTTCGAGAATTCTTTGGTTACGAATGAAGGTAGGTTTGCATAGGGTTTTGGTTGTTTTTTGTTTATGAGCCAACTGATTCTGCTTCTGATGTTGACAAATATCAGTTTTGGAATGAATTGAATTGTGTGGTTGACTCTGTTGATCCTGGAGAGATATTGAATGTATGTGGTGATTTAAATGGTTGGGTTGGTATAAAACGTAGTATAACTGGAAATGTCTTGGGTACTGTTGGAGATAGTAGAGTAAAGAGTAATGATGAGAAAGTAAAATCCCATCTCCGAGCTTCCATAACACTCGCTGCTGTGACTCTTGTTAGATAAATGTGATATAGTGATATATTAATAAATGTGTTCAGATGTAAATATTGTTATATGTGATTGTTATTTTGTATCCGTACGCATGAGTAATGTTTCTACTCAACTCATGGTCGAACTGCGGCTCATTACAGTATATATATATATATTAAATAATTAACAATATGTGCATTAACAGCATGAAGTTAATAGCATGTTCCATACAATTTCTGGCTTTGATTTGATTCCAAAACATTATCTCGAAATGGAGAAAGGTGACACAGTTTTCTTTCATCCTTTATTAATGCATGGCTCAGGACCTAATACTACAAAAGTTTGTATAAGTACCTATATAAATATGTCTAACATCAAAAATAATTTTATCAAAAAAAAATATTCTAGAATTTCCGGAAAGCAATTACGTGTTTTTATGCATCAAATGATTGTCACTACATTGATGTAACTGGCACAATTCAAGAAAATACAGGAAAAGAATATGTTGAAATAGTTAAGAAAATATCAGGAAAGACAATAACATTTCAGGTACATACATATAAGGACATTAAAGGAAAAACGAATCGACTGTTTTATCGAAATTAATATTTTGTGTTTTTCACTGGGAAATACAATGTTCAATCAAATATTGCATTCAATTTGAATATTTGTCAAATATTATATATATATATATATATATATATATATATATATATATATATTATATATGTATGTATATTATATATATATATATATATATATATATATTATATATGTATGTATATTATATATATATATATATATATATATTATATATGTATGTATATTATATATATATATACTGGGTGTCCCATTTTAATCCGCCACCTGCAATAACTTTAAAATCGTGCATCGGACAAAAAAATGTTTCGGATAAAAAGTAAATGGTTTCGAGGGGGACATCTGATGCAGAGACCCTTGCCCCCTCCGGACCCCCTGGTTGGCGGGAAAGGGGGGCAACTTTAAAATCTTAAATGGAACACCCTATTTTTTATTGTAGATTCTGATAGGCCATTAAAAAGTATGTAAATTTTATTTTAAGACTTTTTGTTTATCTTTGATAGATGGCGCTGCAAACAGCATTTTTTTTATCAGTTTATCAGTTTTCAATTTGAAAAAAAAGGTGTAACTAAGTACGATATTCAAGTTCTTTTCAGTTCTTTGGGTAGAGGGGGGGGCAAGGGTCACTGAATCAGATATCCCCTCAAAGTCATTAACTTAAAGTTATACCCCTCTAAACCATTAACTTAAAGTTAATGGTTTCGAGGAAGATGTTTGATGCAGTGACCCTTGCCCCCATTCTTCCCAAAAAACTGAAAAAATCTTGAATATCGTACTTAGTTACACCTTTTATTCAAATTGAAGATTGATAAACTGAGAAAAAAAATGCTGTTTGCAGCGCCATCTATCAAAGATAAAAAAAAAGTCTATAAATAAAATTTACATACGTTTTAATGGCCTATCAGAATCTACAATAAAAAATAGGGTGTTCCATTTAAGATTTCAAAGTTGCCCTCCTTTCCTGACCCTCAGGGGGTCCTGAGGGGGCAAGGGTCTCTGCATCAGATGTCCCTTTCGAAACCATTTACTTTTTATCCGAAACATTTTTTTGTCCGATGCACGATTTTAAAGTTATTGCAGGTGGCGGATTAAAATGGGACACCCAGTATATATATATATATATATATATATATATATATATATATATATATATATATATATATATATATATATATAGCTAGTCCCATTTGAAAACATTGAACGCTTATTCTCTTACTGGTTATTTCTAATCTTTAATCACACACATTATCTCGAAATTTACAGTATAAGTTCGCCGCTTTGCCACTGAAGTCTTTATATTAAGTTGTAAATGAAATATGCATATTATTTATTTTTTATTTTACAGGATTTTATAAGAATTCGTCAAAAAATTGTTCGAGGCAAACCGGGTAGAATGCAACTCTCCGATTAAAATATTAATCATTTAGAAAATTTGTAAAATGTTTATTGTGTTTGTTACAATACAAAATTAGGTATTAATAATAATACAAAAACAAATTTATTATTACATAATAATATTTTTAATTTTATCTCGGTAATAAAATAAATGTAACCATAAATAATAATCACAATAAAATTATATTCTAAATGGAGAATGCTCTTGAAACTAAAAATACATTAATTTAATCCACATATTTATATAAATCTTAGAAATAGTAATTTTTTAAGATTTTTTTTTAATGAAAATCAAATTAAATCAAAAGCAGTAAAAATCATAAATATTAACATGAATAACGTGATTAAAAATTTTCTTTTAACGATACACGTGTATATTATTAAAAAAATAACATTTTCATAAAAACAATGAAATTATGTCAGTACTAGAAATAAAATAAATTTATTTAATATGCTACATTAAAAAAGTATGTTCTAGAATAAAATGTATTAATTATAATACATATTTAAGTTTAAATTCTTTCATTTTTATAACACAATTTATTATTTGTTTCAAAATATATGTAACTCAGCATGAATTTGCCATTTTTAGTAATTGTTGCTGCAGCAGGTAAGTGTGTATATTTTAAATATTGAATACCGTGTAAAATGAATTTTATCGCATTAAAAAAAAATGTTTTAGAAGATTCATATAATATTTTAGTTGTTGTATCCAAACAAAATAGATAACTTTTTACCTAATCATATCAGATAAAACATCTAATTAAATAGTAGATGATATATCTATTCACACATACATACCCAATACCCACAAGCTATATACCCAAAAAAGTGTTGCACTATCCCGAAATAAATTTTCTCCATTCCTATCCAGATAATCAACTCTAGCTTCGTTCACATTTATGATACCTCTCATATATGCTCTTCTATTCCTACTATTTGGAAATTTTCGCTCACGCAAAACACTTTTAGTCATACCACCACTCTATCTATTCATCGGACATCCACGCGAACGTATACTTTCAAAATCATTCATATAATTTTTTTTAACGTTCATTAGACATTCGCTCAAAATGTCCAAATCATCTTAACTGACTAATACTAACTTTTGTTACATTTTTCTAATGTAATGAAACACACAAATTAGTCATAACATTTAGTCACAATTAAACATGTCTGCATTCGAAAATATTTGTTAGTTCGTAACTAAATATGTCACGTATTTTTCGTCTAATTGTGACTAACCAAAGTAGGCAACACATTATTAGACACATCTAGTCACAAAATAATACATATTTTTTGTTAAAGATTATTATTAATTAGCGTGTTTTATTGCATAAAAAAATATATTTTATTGTGTAACTAAATATATCTAATATTTTTTTTATAAAATTCTGACTAACCGGCTTTACATTTAATGAAAACAGCATTTTTTCGTTCTGATTACAACCAATTATGTTTGAAATTTTAGTGTTAGCACCGATCTCTGGTCAATTTTTCGGTATTCCGAATTATATGCCTGCAGCATCGCCGTTTAGAATTCTCCAAAATCCATACACTTGGACCCACATTATCCATAAGAGATTTGTACCAGAAAACGGATACTATAATGTGGATGACTATGCAGTACCATTGTATGGAAAACTAACTTATCAACGTGCTGCGTATATGCCAGATAATTACCAATCGAACAATTAATGTTTGATTTGTTTCGAAAGAAAAGATAATTCAGAAGCATTGCCTAGATACATAGCTATAGTAAAATACATCATTTATGTAGTTTTATTTTTTTTATTTTGTTTATTTTTTTGTTGAAAACTTGAGTTTGTATCACATTATTATTATTTGATTGAATTCTGTTGTTATTATTGAATTCAATAATATATGTTAAACGCTGATAACATAAATTTATTAAAACTACACATATTTTTGATATGTTTCTCTAGTATCTTTTCTTATTTAATTCGACTATGTAATTTAATAATTTTATGATCATATCTAATTAAAATAAACACGATATTAATTAATTAATCTTTTTAATTATCTAGTAGAAACTAGAAAGTGGCTATTTATACATACGTTATGTATACGCAATTGGTTATTTATACATACAGTATTTTTACGTAATTGGTTATTAGATTAGGTTAGGTTTAGGTTTTTTTTTTTTAGTAACCTAACCTAACCTAGCCAATTGCGTATACATACCGTATGTATAAATAGCCTCATCCAAAAACTAAATCTATATGTTTTTTAAAAATAAATATATTCTATCTGCGATCGCCTCTGAAGTTTACACCATACACACTATAGACACTGAAAAATTGACGTTGATACCAAACAATAGTATAATGAAATGTGGTAAAAAAAACAGCATTGCCAATGTCAATCATGTAGTTTAAATTAAGGTTTCAATTTTAATTTCTACAAGATGATTAGGTTATGTCATTTTATTTTACTATTATTTAGATAAATGTAAATTAATTTTTGCCGACCTGTATGGTTGAACGTTTTAAGGCGTGGATCTTTTGATGCGTGGATGTTTGAAAATGTCTTAATGGTGTCTAAACCAAATTTGAAAATTGCCAAACATTGTTTTCGTCTAAAAGTCTCCGTAGCTATAGTTAATATATGTGTAAAAGATAACAATAATTTTTATTTAATTTTTTTAAATAATAATATTAAAATTGTTTGATCATGCTTAAAATTATGTATGTACATAAATAACTGTTTATTAATATGCCGTTATTATGAATTTTAAAAGTAGTTTTATTTATTTTTTATATGTTAAATAAATAATTAATACAACTGGTTAGGTTCGGTTAGCTAAATAATTATTTTCTAGATGATTTCCAATAAAGTATTTATAATTCAGTTAATTCATACATAATAAAATATAAAAAATTTACTTATTTTCATTTACGTTATTGTTCTCACAGAGTCAGATCTAATTTTACAAATTAAGAAATAATTGCATTATTATTCTTTAATATTATAATGATGTGTTTGTGAATTATCTTGTTTTAAATAAGTTATGTAGTTATGAATATTGAAGAAACTTAACTTATTATAAATTACATTTAATAAACCTAATTTCTTGCATTAATAAAATTTTAATTAAATACTCTGAATATTTCTTAGATATGCAATTACAATTAATTTAGTTTAAAATTTTTATTCTATTCGTAATTTTACAACAAAATATTTTTACAAAGAAAGTTTATGGTTAGAAAAAATGGATGCAATAAAATTACCTTTAAAGTTAATAGAATTCTATGGAAATAACATTTTTAAAAACATATATGTACAATTCATCATTATAAATTTGCAAGCTTTATTTTGTATATTTTATGCTATATTTAATGACTGTGATAATAAATTTATAGCATGGGGAGAAGTATTTGAACCATTACTTGGTACTATAGAGGTAAGTAAAATTTAAAAAAAAAAATTCTACGACTCTTAGAAAAATACTTTATTTCATTTATTATTTGTGCAAAAAATATTTGTTTATGGTAATAGCGTAAAAAAATATACGCTGCTGAATAAGCTGCAATGCGTAATATACAAATGAATTTAATTATTTTCAGTGGATGTCCAGAGCATTTTGCTACAAATATCATAAGAAATCACTTGAAAATTTATTATTTAATATGAAACGATTTTGGCTATTTGATTATTTTGGTGAAGAAATGGAAGCTAAATTAAATAATTTTAATAAAACGTATAACAATATATATAAAATATATGTATCATTACCAGGATTAATATTGATTATATTAATAATTAAGTCATTTATACTTCAAGAAACTGCAGTTCCAGTTTATGTGTTTGTGGATTATACAAAAGGATATTTTATATTATTTTTATTACAAATTCTTTTCATATTGTACGCCATTGTGGCCGTATTCTTTGTAATGGGTTTTGATGGATTATTTGTTGCCTTTATAATTAGTATAATTTATCAATTAAAATTATTAAAATATGGTTTACGAAATATTAATGTTACAAATAATTATCAAAACAATATATATCACAATGAAATAAAATTGTATGTCAATCATCATAATTTAATACTTCAGTAAGTATGATACTAACGCTTTTTTGTAAAAATGGCTGGAAACATTTGCACTATTTTTCTATAGTCTTATTCCATTCAATGACATGGTGCACGTTTATCTGGAAAATTTGACACGGTGCACAGTGATTATCTGGCAAACTTGGTACGGTGCTCATATTTTCTCCAAATATACCTCCATTTTGATATCATCTCAAGTTGTACTGCCAACTACCTTACTGAAGTTGGCATATTATAAATGATAAAGTATTAAAATAAAATTTTGTTTTCAATTATTGGTTAATTAATAGTAGTATTAAAATATGTAAGTTTTATTAATGAATACATCATCATATTTTATTGTAACTGAAAATTTCCCAAACTTATATGGATCGAGACCCATTTCCAAATTGATAATTTTTTGCTTATAAAGGGAATTATATGAATACTTTATACGGGGTCTTCATAACTCAGGTGACCAAATTTTAAATTAGTAACTCAAATTTATCGTTGTTAGAACAAAAAAAATTAAGGATTAAGTTCTGTATATATCTTATTTAAAAACCGACGTTTCGATATACTCTACGTATGTCTTCATCAGAAAATTTATATACATATATATATATATATATATATATATATATATATATATATTTATGTATATATTTATTTATTTATTTATTTATGATGAAGATATACGTAGAGTATATCGAAGCGTCGAGTTTTAAATAAAACATATACAGAACTTAATTCTAAAGCTATTTTATTTTAATATGATGAGTTCTGAAAGTTTTTTTTATTGTGTTTATTTATTTTTTTATTTGTGTTAATTTACATAGGCGTCAGTTTAACATAGATTGCATAGCGTCTTGGCCGTTATTATATTATTAATAAATTTATGAAAATAGTTCTATAAAAGAAATCTGAAAGTGTTTAGCGATTTAAGTTAAGCCAAAAGATACTGCTTAAATTAAAGTTATTTATTTTTGTTTACTATGTAGACTAATTTAAGGTTAGATTGTTGTCACCCCACTGCAATTTACTATTTTTATGTTAGGCATAATTTATTTTAATCATTAGCGAAGAGTATATAGTTTACAATCGTCAAAAAAACAAAAAACGCGCTACTCGAAAAATCAGAAAAATTACCGATTCTTCAAATCGGTATAACTCGGCTGATTTTAAACAAAATTGAAAAAAAAATTGATATCTCATCTTTACAATATTCTCTTTGTCATTAGTCATTACCATACGTGCAAGCTTAGCTGCCTAATGTTTCCAGTCACGTGGGTTACGAGAATTTATAAAGATTCTGTATTGCAGATAGAAAAAATTTCATTAATAGAGCAAATCCATAATTTTTAATCTTCAAAATATTTTTGTCTTTTTCAGGTGTGTTAAACAAATAAGAATTATTTATTCTGAGTTTTTATTAATTCATATGTTTTGCAGTATGATTACTCAATTGATGCCTATATATTTATATTATAATCTTGGGTAAATAATTGTATACAGAACTATATAATTTGCAGAATTTCAAAATTTATTTATTGTTTATTTATTTACTGTTATCTTTTTTACTTTATTTTTTTTTATTAATGTTGTATGTAATAACAATATCGTTAAAATTCAGTAAAATTTACAAATTTTAGTTAAGATTTGCAAAATTGAAATTTTAGTTAAACATGTATTTTTGAAGTATTTCAGATGTATTTTTCTTATTCAAATGTTTTATGGTACTTATAATTCTTTCCGCACAAGTTTTTGTATATTGTGCTGCAGGACATCAATTAGGCATTGAGGTAATGTATATTATATTTGATTTAATAATATTTGTTGATGTATCTCGTTGCTAATATTGTTAATTAATTATAAACGAAAATATTAGAAGAATTGAACAATATCAAAATTTTTACGAGCTGCAGTGAGCTTTAAATGTTTATTATCAAATTTTCGATCTATATTGTATAAATAAAATAAAAAAACTTGATCAAATAACAATAATAACAAAATAAAACTGCTTTAGGTTAAACTTCTTTATTGATATTTATTTACAATCGACGTTTCGATGAACTCAAAGTCCGTCTTCATCAATTTTGATTATAAATATATTATTAATAAATATCAATACAGAACTTCAACCTAAAACAGTTTTGTTTTAATATAATGAGTTCTGATGTATTTTTTCTATGTTAATAATAACAAGAACAACAGAAACGAAAATTATAATAGCAATAAACAACGACAACAAAACATTTTTTTTCGGCAAAAGAATATCGTACGAACATAAATGAAAATACGGGCAAATAATTTGTAAAGTTTACAAAATAATCCCTGCCCATTTCAATTACTACATAATTTGAATATCTGATCCCCTCTTATAGCCGACCCGTCCTGCAAACGTTGGCGTGTGAAAAAAATAATTACCAAAGCTGATCTTTTCAGATGGAGGAAATATCAACCGCAATTTATGAATCAGATTGGTGGAAAATAGAATCTTCAGATATGAGACGTGCCACTATTTTAATAATTCAGCGTTCGCAACAAGTAGAACCTCTAAAAATTGGTGGCATGAGTCAATTAAATCTACAAAGTTTTATTATGGTATATCTATTCTTATTATAAGTATATATGTAAATACATTATTATTTATTTTTCTATTTTCAGATATTCCGGATGTCCTTTTCAGTTCTTACATTTATAAAAGAATCATATGATTCAAAATAAATAGAATAAAACGATATTTATATTTATATTAGTTGATATAGTTATAAAAGTGATATTTAAGACACTATGTTTGTAGTAAAATTTAATTTGTTTTATAATCAAATAGTATATATTTTTTCTAAAAAGAACACCATTTTGATACTTTAAAAAAATTTTTTTTTTTACTGTGAAAACTAATAGTGTATAGAGTAATGTGTTAAAATGGTTCTCCGAAATTCTAACTTTGGTGGAGTTACAGAGACTTTGCATATTTTTAGAGCACTCAGATTAAAGTCACTCTTAATTTAAAAAAATGTAAATCAGTAAATCATTATAATATAAAATATGTGTAATTAATTTAAGCCTAGTTAACTTAAAGCAGAAAAAACTGAAACATTATAAACAAAACTTTCTCATCATTTCTGTACGAATTCAATTTGAATTATATATAAATAATCTATAATAAAATATTATTAAATAGTATAAGAGTCATGGATATTTGATACTTAACATTTTCGGAAATTAGTACGTTGACGTATCTATGATTGCCATGACTGTCAGTTTGATTACACATTTTTAAATAGCGGGTAGGGTTTACATATACAGTATCTATTTTTTTATTTAATTAACACGCCCATTAAATTAATAGAGTGTATTTCTGTAAAGTAATTTACAAATTATTGTAATATATCGATTTGTTACCATTTAATATATTGATTCAAGTAGATACCACTGAAGTATTTATTTTCATTTATATAGATTTTATAGTATACATTATTTTCTTCGCACAATAGCTCCGTCAATACATACACTACCAATTAACTTGTTATAATCATATCCAAATGTTTTTATTTTCCAATAATAACTTTTAACACTGTCAAATAAAGCAGGATAAAATTTTCTTGCCAAATTTGGATCAAGTGATACATCTTTCGCTATATATATTCCCTGTAATTATTTTCTGTATGTATTTAAATTTATAAATTTACTAATAAACAAACACAAAAGTTGAGAAAGTAAGTATTCATTGTAAAAGGGCAAAAGCAAATTTTATTATAAATTACAAAACATATAAATTTTATTTTTAATTAATAATTATTTATTAAAAATACGCTGCTCAATTCACTTAAATAACGCGTATAATATAAGTGATGATGATGTAACCAGCCAATAGTTTACTTCTATTTTATAACTAATTTATAAAGTTTTGGTAACAACATATTAGATATTAGCAAATTTTATTAGATTTCAACAAAATTTTAAAAACTATTGTGTTAGATTTAAAATAAGCCATATCAAAAATTTGATTTATATTATGTATAATAATAATTGTAAAACAACTATTCTGGTTTCAATCACGGAATTAATTTTATATATTCATATTAAATTTGTTCAATATTTTAGCATTTTAAATATTTTAAATCATTCCTATACGATTTACTTATTTGTATTATCAAAGTTTTTCTCAGTTATAGTACAGCGTATTCAAAATTAAAATATTAATAATTAAAGATAATGAAGAATAGTGAAAAATCTTTCGGAAGTCATATTATAATAAAATATAAACTTTTAGTTAAAAAAAAATAATATTTCCTTTTTTTTTATATATATATTTTTTTAATATTATTTTAATTTAAATAAATAAACTAAAAATAATATTAAATGCAATGAGTATTGTGCTTACCACATTGTGTTTATATTTTAAATCACTGATGTGTTCTAAAATATGTAGCCAAATATATTTCTTTTAAATTATTACAACATAGGCAAAATTTAACATAATTAATAAGTATTTTTTTTTGTTAAGTAACGATGCGATACTTATTTAGTTTTTATTAAAAAAAAAATTCCGTAATTATTACTAATAAAAATTAAAATAATAAAACTTAATAAAGCCGTTCAATTTTACAATAATTATTTTATCTTCAAACGATAAAATTATTGTATATAATTATAGTACAGTTACTATAATTACAGTATAGTTGATAGAATACTTTCTTTCTAAACGGCATACCAATAACATAACAATACTTTTTTTAGTGGACATCTTATTCGCGGAGTTATTTTATAATAAGCACTAAATACACGCAAAAATGGCAATTCTAACCATTCGCATGGTTTCATAGTCCCAGGTGGCTTAAAACTTCTATAAAATTCGCAAGAATCTAAATTTTCCTTGCTGCGACATTTAGTTAAACTTACATTTAGCTGTAAAAAAAGTTACTTGCATTAGTGCATATAACTGCGTTACACTCAGGCCCTGTTGCAAAAAGCATTTGTTAAACGTTTTGTAAGTTAATCAATTAAGAAGTTCGAAGAAAATTGATAATCTAGTTGCTTAATTAAATTTCTTATTTTTTTTTATATAAGACCATAATTACATACCCACAACGTGTCTGAATCTAGATCACGATGATATTCCCAAACAGCATTCAAAATTTGACCAAGTTTTGGAGAAAAATCTATTGTAAAGTTATGAACTTGAACAGGAATTGGTCCTTCTCCTATGCCGCATATGTCAAGCTTGTCTACTTTTAAAATATATTCAAAGTTTACCTAAAATTGCATATAATAGATTCAGGAATGTTTTAACTTTACTTGTTTTTAATCAAGGTTGTACACCGTTAAAATATTAGATATACTTAATAAAATTTTAACATAAAATGAAACTGGAATGGTTTTCGAACCGGTTAATAATTCCACTTCGGTTCGGTTCAACCAATTCAGATTTTCTTTTACATAAAAAATAAAATTATTACTTATAATAAAAATATCTAATTGGATTTTAGGCTCAATTCATTTTAAAAAGCTTATTAAAAAGAAAATTGCAAATTAGAAAAAAAATTCTAAATTCTATTATACTAATATTTTTTTATTATAAAAAATGTTTATTTCAATTAGAAAGATTTAATTCGATTGTTGTATCAATATTTTTATAATTTTTTATAGTTAAAATTAAATAAATAGTATTTATTTGGATTTTTTGTTTACAAATATAATTATATTTATTATAATTTAATATGGCACTGTAAATCGGCAGGTACTATATCTATAGATAAACTCAACTGACCAATGATCAGTGAGAAATCTACAATTGTGCATACAAGATACATTTACAGCGCAAACGCATTACAGTCATGGAAAAGTATCGGTTCAGTTTCGTTTCAAGTTTTGTTTCTATTTGCAACCTTGTTTTTAATTAATATAATTTTGTTTAGAATAAAAAGTAATGCACACAACAAAATTATAGCTATATTATAGCATTGTTTATTTTTATTTTTTTGAATCCTTTAAACTTTTAACAATCTATTCACTGTAAGACAATAATTAAATTTATATTAGCATCAGCAAATTTAATTAATACTGTAACTTAATTAATAATACGTTAATTGAATTTAAATGGTAGATTCAGTGGCTGAAATTTGTTAGTCTCCTAGTAAACTCTTGTCTAATAAATTAACTATGAATGGGCTTCTAATCTATTTAGATATTCGTTTCTAAATTTTTTTAATCACTTCTTTTACGTAACTCATTTTAAGATTCTTATAATTTGTAAGTTTGTTCACATTAGCTAATAAATAAAATAAATTTTAGCTTACAAATTGCAAGTTTGTCCACATTATCTAATAAACAAAATAAATTTTTTCGTGCAAATTGTTTTGAAATAAAAAGCGAGGTTTTTAAAGTGAGTTGCAAGTTATGAAAAATATGTATACCTTGTTAAATTTAGTACTACATATTTCTTTGTTTAATTTTGTAATAGCTTAACAAATTTATGTTAATTATATTGTTTAATTGTTAATAACTTTGCCTCTATTGACGGACTGACAAATTGGAGAACTTGGTGCTAAAAATTCTATTGGGCCCTTTGCTACTTTGATAGAAATATTTGTGCAAATAATCATTTTGGCTAGCATAGTTTTTTACATTATAAATCGGTGCCATTTTTTGAAACATTTTATTGCTTATAGTATAATAGATAATTTAGATTATTTAAAAATTTATACGTATATATCAATTATTGCTACTAATTTTCATGTTTTAATGGAATATTATAAATAAATAAATAAAATTAAATAATAGGTTATCAATCAAAATTCGAATTAATTAAAAATCTTAATTTTTGCCGATTGTAGTCTGAAATAATGTACAAATATAATTCAAATATAATATAATATTGAATCCTCACATATTTTTTTTTCAATTTCTCAGAACGTAAGACAAGCACTAATTCTATTTTTTTACATATAATATTGACTTCTATAAAATGTACTATTATAAAAGATACAATAAATGTAGACGAAATAACATTTCTGAAATAACTGATGATGTATTGTATTTACATGCTTGTACTTACATTGGCTTCCAATAATAACACTATATTTAAAAAAATAAATGTAATTGAAAAATATGACATGTTGATATTTCTCAAAGTATATTTTTTAATATATTTTATTTTATTATTGTATAGATATATTAATTTTGGAAGAGCTTATGAGGAACGTGTGTTGGGTTCCAATAAATTTATAACATCATGGTGTTGATTCATTTATTGTAAACATTATAATAATACGTTTCGATTTTATCATCTTCATCTAATAAACAATAATAACATTACAATCATTTCACCATAAATCAGTACAATGATAGATATAGATATATTACTAAAAATTGTTATTATTTATACATTATTGAAAGTAATGACAATGTAATACGAGTATAGCAGAATATTATGTGATATCTAATTAAAATCAAACTAGTATTTGCAATTAATTTTCAATTATTTTAAAAAAAGTTAATAGAATTGTTATTATTATAACAAGTTAGGTGAAATTATTATATACTAAAAAATAAATATGTAGATAACTAAAACTATAACAATAATATTCCTGTAACAAAATGTGAAATTGGATTTCATGACATTTTTTTCGAAAATTTCGAGGTATAAAATCATTCAATTCAAAAAGCTGAATTTAATATTGAACTTATTCATTTAATACAACAATAACAATTTTTGTGTAATTACATATAATAAAAATTAACTATGATATTTAATTTTCCATATTTTCTTTTCATGAGATTATTTCGGTTTAAAAAATATACGTGTTGTTTGTTATTATAAAAATTGTTCTTTTTTTTTTTCAAATAATCAATATATAAAAAATAGCAAAAAATTACATTTTATATCATATATAAGTATCTTAGTTGGCCACGGAAATGTGTAGAAAACTTTGAATTTGTAATTTAATTAGAGCATAAATTCTCAAACTTATTTGAACTATTGCCAAATTATGAATAAAATAAATTTCCAATGCCTCCCCCCCCCCCCCCACTGTTATATAGAGATAATGTTTGCGAGTTAAGCGTTATTTTTATTTTGCGCCCGGCATTTTCATAGCTTCCATATTATCAGCCCACCATTGCCCACCACGGTTCTTAAATTGCCCACAAGCGGGTTGATATTGCCCACTTTGAGGATCACGGAGTTAGAGTGTTCAAGATCGTAGGGAAGACGGTGGGTAAAATTGAAACAAACATTTAAATTATTTCTTACATACAAATTTTCTTCTATTTTCTCCTAAAGATATAGTAACAATTAGCTGTTTTTGTGCAATTGTCTATTTTAAAATGTATCTTTTTGCTAGCGGGAAAAACTTCTTAGGTCTTGTATGGTAAACAGGAATAAAATTTATTAAATAAAAACATTTAGTAGAAAATATATTTAACAAAAATCAATGACTAAATTGTTATGAATTTCTAACATTAAGATATAAATCTAAAATTTAGTGGATAAAGCAGAGAATATTTAAAAGTGATCATAAGAATAATGCAAAGTTTTTGAATAAATTTTATACTGTTATTACAATAATATTTACTAATAGCAAAAACACGTTACAATTTGATGTAAAATTCAAAAAACTTAAAGCAATGTTTTAAATTTTGAATTTCTGCACTTTAATTATTATTTATATATATATATATATATATATATATATATATATATATATATATATATATATTGGATAAATGCAAAATATATATATTTTAGTGCCAACTTATCTAACTTTCTTAACTAAAAAAATTATTATCAGTGATATACTACGCTTATGTTGAAATATTAATCTTTGTAAACTTCTTTCAAAACTGTAAAAAATGAATACGAAGTACGTACAATCTAAAATAAAAATCAATTGTTATTAAAGTTTTTACTTTTATACTATTTCATTATTTATCCAAACCGCAGTTAATGTTTGTATGGATAGTACAAAATAATTTCCGGCTGTCATTTCGACAGGTCTTTTACATCTCTCCATTATTATGAAAATTGATCTTCGGACTTCAGTACTGCAGCGATACCAACACATATTATAGCAACTATCTCTTACAGTTGAACTCTGTCAAAGAGATAAAAATTGTATTAAAATACGTTAGTACTATATGCTATATATATATATATATATATATATATATATATATATATATATATATATATATATATATATATATTTAAATATAAATCAGGACTAGAATGTAATGAAATAGATCAAATTTAATCGGAAAATAGTCAAAAAAGTTAGATGTTTGAATCAAACTCGTATTTAAGATTCTATGGTATTCTATGGCTTCGGTGGTATTTTCCACCTTCTTCAGGACCTAAAAATTTTTATTAAGCAAAAAATTAACAGTGTTGCAATGTTAATAAAACTAATTTAGAAATCTCGAAAGTAAATAGAAATTTTCATTCAAAAACCTTTTCATTCAAACAGATACTATTTTCCATCAGACATTCCTATCCAAGCATGCATCCACATTTGTAATATCTCTATACAAGTTCTTTTATTCTTACCGCCTAATAGTAATATAATACATAAAAGCTATTTGTTACGAAATCACAATCATACTTATGTATAACTTACTTTTTCAATAACTAAATTTCCATTCCAACAAAAAATGGATATTTCAGTAGATACTGCAATAAAATATGATATTATAACGGCAGTTGTAGACATAGGGTTGTCAACCTAAAAAGATATTAATATTTAAATTAATATTCCTCAAAATTTGTTATAGTTTTTTTTTTTTTAAATGCATTTTAAGTGACTGCAGTCACTGCAAACATATGATAGTTAGATTTAATAACAGAAATTTATAATATTAATTTAATTTAAATTTAATTAATTAATTAATTAAAATTAATAATACAGTAAAAATCGTAAAATTAGGAAAACATATGGTAGATCATAACACGTAGATTGTAAAATTTAATAAATCGTAGCAGTTTTATAATGTAAATGAAATATCCAACTGCACCGAAATTGTTGTTAAATTATAAACTATAACATTTCAGTAAAAAATCTAGTATCTTTTAATTGAAAGTAATTTATTTACTACTGACTAAGGAGAAATTAAATTAAAAAGATTATATAGTAAAATAATCTTTGTTAAACTTGAAGACACAAAGCACAATTAGTAGTTGTTTGCTACTGCAACTTACTTACTTACCACCATCAGTTCAAATTCAGTAATACACAAAATTATTACGCTAGCCAGAAACTGAGCAAATATTAGATAAGAAAACGTCTTTTGTGAACCATCTAATAACCTAGAAAATTAATTTGTTTTTTGTTTTCAGAATGATATTTTAACAAGAATATTTACTCTAATATAGCCAAATGATGTTCAGTACATTTCTTCAATATATTCTGCACACACATGTCGGATTTTTTACTTAACATTTGCATATACGAATCTTTTAAATTCTTTTTCAATTGTATAGTTTCCTTATCTTCCGCTTGAAAGTCTTGTGTCTCATTTTCTGCATTTTCTGTAGCACTTTGCAAATTATCATTCAACACATCCATTTGAGAGCAAGCAATGTTCATAAAAAAAGTCGGTAATGAATCAAGATGAGAATTTGTCAAAAGAATACAAACCAGTCCCAAAACTTGGAAAATATATGCTAAATTGTAATTTAAACTGGAATGTGATTTGGTTATTTCAAAGGGAAACCAACCTCGTAGTGGTAAGAGAATTCTACTATCAAATAAAGGACATGCAGCAAAGAAACAAGTACATATAATGCATACACCGAAATAACATTTGATATAAGCTGTTACATAATTTGACCAATTCTTTATAAGCTTTTCTTGTTGTGGGGTATAAGAATGAAACATGGGATTATATAATTGATGAAGAAGATTCACAAATCGAGAATGATTATAATTGAAAATATGTAGTTTTATAACAAATAATGTATACGATATGTAAATTAACGAAGCTTCAGCAAGGATTAAATAGTTTTTACGATTTTGGAAAATTGCAATTGTCATGGAAATTAAACATAAATGTGAAACACCGAAAACAAAACAATATTTGTATAAATTATATAACCAAGAAATTTTGGATTTTTTAATTGGCCATAAACCAATTAAAAATAAACTTGCTTTCGAAATCTTTAAAAATGGTTTCATACAACCAATTTGATCAATAGTTTCAAACAACATTTTTGATTCGCTTATTTGCTGCAAGCGTGAAAAATATTATTTTGTGAATTCGAACTATATATATATATACACACACACACACACATATATATACCTATATATACTCTTAAAAATCATAATGTAAATAAATAATGAAAGAGCCATTATGAAATAATAATTTATATAATTTAATTCAGTAATATAGTAAAACTTATAGCGAATAAGACAGGATTAAGCATATTTTTTTAATAAAATATCTCAAAAGATAATCTAGAATCTGTAATTGTGTATACAAAGTTTTTTAATGCACTTGTTCCAACTACCTACAGAAACACTAATATGTTTACATAATTTTGGTCATACTATTTTAAACAACACATACAGAAAAATAACGTGTGTTTCACAATTTAATTTATTTCTATAAAGTAAAATTCGGCTTCCTTTAATTAAAAATTATAAAATGTGTATGATCTAGTTACTTATTTTATAATCTTTGTTTTTATGTTCTATTTATTTACTCTAAATGTCATTTGTATCTTTTTTCCTGACGAAGACGAATGTTGAGTTGGTCAAAAATCGATTATTAATAAATATTAATACAGAACTATAATCTAAAGCTGTTTTATTTTAAACAAAATAATTTCAACAAATATTAGTATTTTTAATATAATTCTTACAAACTCTTACTTCTAACTCTTTGTCAATTATCCTGCAAAAGTTTGCAAATATTTTCTATATATGAAGTAATAAAAAAATCTCATGCAACATAATTTGCTTATTTTATTATTTATGAATTGATTCAGATCATGAAACCAACATGAAATAATCGAAAAATAATAATATGTTAAAATTGTTTAACAATTAGATAAAATCTGATACAAGCCGGAAATCAGTGTTAATTATCACGTAAAATTTATTTTATATATATTATACTCGTATTGTAAAATGCCGAGAGGAAATAATTTTACAATCTGAGTCTGGTATACAAATTAATTAAAATCTTAAAAATCAACTCAAGATTTTCGAAAAATCAACTAAAATGTTGAATAAAATTCTTACAATGAGTCGGCGCCGATGGCCATTTTTCAAAATAAATATTAATTTTGAAAATGTTATGGTTACAGTACTGATATATCAAAGAATTTTATATGTCATATTCATTTGACAGCCTTTAATTTTGTTATACTACGTTTTACATTATAATCATAACGTGGATTTATAAGCAAGTATGTCATAAAAGATTATTTCCTTATTTTATTAAATTTCATATAACATAATTCTATTTTATTACAACTTTTTAAGTAAAAAAAACTTACGTTATTCTTATCATATAAATCAGCATTTTATATAACTAAGAAATATCAATTTTTAATCTTGTAATGCGTGTTATAATATACTATTTATTCTAGACAGACGTCTGTCTGTTAAATTGATAATACTATAATACTCAGATAATTTCACATAAGTATAACTTTCTTATAAACCTACCCAGTACTTTTGGAAAAAATTATATTATATATATATATATATATATATATATATATATATATATATATAAAGAGGAAAATTAATGATGGGTTTGGCAGCCGAAATGTTAATAAAAAATCAACAACTCATTTGATATTCACCAAGCTTCCGGCACCAATTTGTGCTTTCTTCAAGGGTTGTCTGTAACAACCAAGTACTTTATTGAACAATTGATGTGTACAAATTATTATTATTTTAGCAATAGTACAACGAATAAATAAAAATTACGGTTTACATTTGTTAACATTAAATTAAATGTATTTTAAAAAAGTGCCTACAGCCGTGTCCATCCAAATTATATTTTAAACATTACCAATAACGATAAAAAAACATAATAATAAATAAAAACTTACGATATCACAGAGTAACACTGATAATGTAAAATTGTTTATATATATATATATATATATATATATATATATATAAATTTATTCTTTTTAACTTGGTAAATTTTTTTGATAAAATTATTTAAAAAATATATGAAATAATTGTAAAGAATCAATAATAATCAGCGCCTCATCCCTTAGCCCTTTCTAAATTAGACATTATGTCAAAAGATTGTTGCAACGAAAAACAATCTTAATTCATAATATCTTTTTTATTAACTATTTGCTATTGTATCCACAATCCATTGATTAATACATGCCACGTAAAATCAATTTTATTTTAAATTATATATTTTGTTTATGTCACTTGACCTTTGTATAAATTTCGGAATAATTTTATTTAGCAAAGTCTACTCCTCAGCTATCAATTTCGCATTTGTATATGTAGAAGGTGAATTAAAAAATATTCAGACATTATAAAAATATTAAAAATTAATTATAAATGATCCGCGATGGCTAATTAAACGAAAATTAAAGAAAAAACAACTTTAGTTATTTTTTTTTCCATTTTAGTTATTTTGTTTAAAACTAAATGTATATTTTTAATTGAATTCTATTGATTTGATGCTTTGAATTCGTTTGCGCAATCGACAATTTGCAACTATAAATTTAGACACAAAAATCGTTCTTGAAGATTTTTAATTTTTTCGAAAATAACAAAAATTCACTAAATGCATATTTTTTTAATTGGTAAAGTTATTTTTATATTATTGTATTGATCTTCTCTTGAATGTTAAAATTTTCAAGAGAATTTCTTAATTTTTGGTGAAAACTAATTGTTGGATATTATCAAACAGAAAATTTGTTCAATATTATTTTTTGTTAATTAGCATTATAATTCAATGACAGTTAGTTTAGCTATAATTAAATAAATAATAAACTAATCTGACAGCTATCTTTTTTTTCTTCAAATAACGTACAAATATTTGCATTTATATAAAAGTAACCGGTAAATTGTGCATATGTCTAAACTTGGCTTAAAATGTATCCTTTAGCTAGTGGGATAAACTTCTTGGTTATTAAATAATGGGGTCGTTGCGCTCAATCAAATTTACTATTTTCAATAATAAATATTAAAAGATTATATAAAAACAAGGTCAAAACACATTTTTTTAATTCAAAAACAATTACAGTATTTTTTAAAAAAATTAGGAAAAATAGCGTTTTTTACGCGCCACAGAACCTCCACAACGCTTATGACGTCAACCTTTTTCAGATTAGACAAGGACAACCTATTGTCAGATATCTGTATTTATCTCTTTCTATCGCACACAACTTATTAGAAATGTCAAATGACAGCTACTGGTAGAGTGTTGCTTTTGTTAAAAGTGCACTTGATATTAATAATGTAATAGTGAACATTGTATATATTTTATTATTATTATTATATATTTTATTATTATTATACATTTTATTATTATTATTATAATTACATATTTTTTTATTATTATATGTATTATTATTATTGGTATCGGAGGCGTTAGCCTACGTATATGTTTTTGACATTGCTAATAGAATCGACTAGTTTTTGATTTAGCCACAAGATGGTACTGTAGAATGGTTGACGTCACAAATTTCAAAATTTGAATTTGACCTTCGACTTCAATAATTTTTTTCTAATTAAATACAAATAATTTAACATTAATATCTATATATATATGTAATTGTCTAAATATATATTTTTCATTAAAAAAATAAAAAAAATGAGCGCAACGACCCCATTACAATTACAAATGGTAAACAGGAATAGAATTTATTAAATGAAAATATTTACTACAAAATTATTTAAAAAACACGAACAACTCAATGACTACAACATGAACATAAATATAACGTTTGTTATGAATTTCTAACACAAAAATATAAATCTAAAATTTAGTGGACAAAACAGAAAATATTTAAAAGTGTTCATGCGAATAATGCAAAGTTCGTTGAATAAATTTAATACTGTTATTACATTAATATTTACTAATAGTTAAAACACGTCACAGTTTGATGTAAAATTCAAAAAACTAAAAGCAATGTTTTAAATTTTGAATGTCTGCATTATTATTTTTTTGAATTATTATTATTATATATATATATATATATATATATATATATATATATATATATAGATATAGTACATTTCAAACTAACAGTGTTTTTGTTTTTTTTTTTATTTGCAGTTTTAACCAACCATCTAATAACCTAAAAAATTAATTTTTTGTTTGTTTTCAGTATGATATTTTAATAAGAATATTTACTCTAATATAACCAAATGATGTTCAATACATTTCTTCAATATATTCTGCACACATTTGTCGGATTTTTTACTTAACATTTGCATATACGAATCTTTCAAATTCTTTTTCAATTGTATAGTTTCCTTATCTTCCGCTTGAAAGTCTTGTGTCTCATTTTCTGCATTTTCTATAGCATTTTGCAAATTATCATTCAGCACATCCATTTGAGAGCAAGCAATGTTCATAAAAAAAGTCGGTAATGAGTCAAAATGACAATTCGGCATTGTTATACAAATCAGTCCCAAAATTTGGAAAATGTATGCTAAATTGTAAGTTAAACTGGAATATGATTTGGTTATTTCAAAGGGAAACCAACCTAGTACTGGTAACAGAATTCTACTATCAATTAAAGGACCTGCAGCACAGAAGGCTGTACATATAATGCAAATACCGAAAAAATATTTGATATAAGTTGTTACATAATTTGACCAGTTTCTTATAAGCTTTTCTTGTTGTGGGGTATAAGAATGAAACAATGGATTATATAATTGATAAAGAAGATTCACAAATTGAGAATGGTTATAATTGAAAATATGTAGTTTTATAACAAATAATATATACGATATGAAAATTAACGAAGCTTCAGCAATGATTAAATAGTTTTTACGATTTTGGAACATTGCAATTGTCATGGAAATTAAAAATAAATGTGAAATAGCGAAAACAAAACAATATGTATATAAATAATATAACCAAGAAATTTTGGGTTTTTTAATTGGCCATAAACCCATTAAAAATAAAGTTGTTTTCGAAATCTTTAAAAATGGTTTCATACAACCGATTTGATCAATAGTTTCAAACAACATTTTTGATTCACTTATTTGCTGCAAGCGTGAGAAATATTATTTTGTAAATTTGAACTGTATATATATTTATATACACACACACATACACACACACACACACACATATATATATATATATATATATATACTCTTAAAAATCATAATGTAAATAAATAATGAAAGAGCCATTATGAAATAATAATTTATATAATTTAATTCAATTATAGCGAACAAGACAGGATTAAGAATATTTTTTTAATAAAATATCTCAGAAAATAATCCAGAAAATGTATCTGTAATTGTGTATAGAATGTTTTTTAATACTTGTTCCACCTACCTACAGAAAAACTAATATGTGTAAATTTTGGTCATACTATTTTAAACAACACATACAAAAGAAAATAGCTTCACAATTTAATTTATTTTGAAGCTGTTTTATTTTAAACAAAATAATTTCAACACATATTAATATTTTTAATATAAGTTTTATTAAGAGATGCTAACAGTATTTTCTCTCTGTCAACTATCCCGCAAAAATTTGAAAATATTTTCTATATTTGATATAATAAAAAAATAATAATAAAATATAATTGGCTTAGTTTATTATTTATAAACATTAATATTCCAATTTATTATTTAACATGTTAAAAAAACTTGCATTGAAATTTGTAAAGTAAAATATATTTATTTGCAAAAAATATTCAAAAGTTTCTATTTATTTTTAACGGTAAAATGACATCCAGGTACAAGTATATGCTTTTACTTATACTAAAAAATAATCACTGTTTAGAAAATTTTATATAAAAAATAAAATTACATCAATTAATTTATGTTCTCTTACCGCTTGGAAACATTTGCTCATTACTTAATCTTGCGAACACATAAACTGATTGGTAAAAGTTTTCTAAAGTTTAAAAATCAGAGAAATTTTTTATTTGTCATATTTTTGTGTAAATTATAGCCGATTGGAAAATTATAAAATTATAAAATTTTATTTCCATAACCAGGGACGGATCTACATATGGGCTAATAGGGCTATAGCCCTGGGCCCCAGATCCGCAAGGGGCCCCCAACCTCTCGGACATATACCTATTATATTATACTATACCAAGCACGGCTTATAAGAGAAAAGATCGAAACACAAAAAATTTAAAACACAAATTTACTAATATTTATTGTATTTAATTTCATTGAGATTGTACATTATATATGTTTAATGAAAATGCAATAAATAATTGTGATTGTACTTTAATATCCTTGTGTGTACTTCTTAATACATATACGAGTATTTAATAAAAATGTAATAAATAATAATTATAACCTTTAATAATGTCTTTTATTTTTTTAAATTTTTTTATAGTCAATGGCGAAGGCGTGTGTCAAAGCCAATAAAGAAAAAGAAAACAATTTTTTTTTGAAACGTGTAGGGCCCCTTGGTATTTTTAAGCCCTGGGCCCCCAAAAAGCTAGATCCGTCCCTGTCCATAACGCAAACTCATAGTTCGTGTTACGTTCCAAAATATCTTGTTGTAGCAGCATTTGTGTATGTACATAAATATTTATAAATAATAATATTTACAAAAAAAAGTGAGTGTAGATAAGTACGGGCTGGAAAGTATCTACGTCTTATCACTTGCAGCAATTTTCAAATTTCCTGCATAAATTTTTACATCTCGTACAAAAAGTGTGTTTTCAGCCCTAGTCATAAGCGCCGATTACGAGAAGACAAAGGAAGCATTGTACGCAAACTATCATTTTGTCCTCTCATTAAAATTTTACTTAAAACATTTAAAGAAAACACCAATAAAAAATAAAATTTAATTATTTACTGATAAATTAGTTATTTTGTAAAATGCCGAAGGGAAATAATTTTACAATCTGGTATACAAATTTATTAAAATCTTAAAAATCAAATAAAAACTTGAGTAAAATCGGTGCCGATAGCTTTTGTACAATACTGATATATCAAAGAATGTTATATGTCATATTTATTTGGCAGCCTATAATTTTGTTTTACTACGTTTTATATTATAATCGTAACATGAACATATAAGTAGAAAGTAGGTATGTCATAAAAGATTATTTCCTTATTTTATTTAATTTTACATAACATAATTCTATCTTATTACAACTTTAAAAGTTAAAAAAACTTAAAATTATTCTTATTATATAAATCAGCATTCTAGATAACTAAGAAATGCCACTTTTTAACCTCGTAATGCGTTATAATATATTATCTAGATCAACGGTGGGCAACCTCCGGCCCGCGGGCCAACTACGGCCCGCGAAAAGTTTCTATCCGGCCCGCGAGATTTTCAGAAAAAATTATAAATAAAGATTTTTTTGATGTAATTCGTCTAGTTTATGCTAACAAAATCTTTGCAGCACCAGTTGTCACATTAAATAAATACTTTTTTCATTTATACATGTATATTTATTGTTTTATGATTAATAAGTTATTTTTTTTTAATTCTTTGTAATTTTTCGAAGACGATAATAAAAATAAATGTAGTAATTAATTTCTTTTCTGCAAACTAAAAAATTACAGGTCACAAGAAGGTGTCAATTAACTACTACGGCCCGCGGAAAAAACGTAAAATTTATTCTGGCCCGTGTTATAAAAAAGGTTGCCCACCCTTGATCTAGACAGACGTCTGTCTGTTAAATTGATAATACTAATGTCCGTATGCATAAACGTTCATTAAATGTATAACGCTTCGTTAAACTGAAAATTCTTGGATTTCGTTAAAAATTTCGTTGCAATATACATAGAAAGATTTTTTACGGAATCTAAGAATAACGGACAGTTATTTTTAACGAACGTTTATGCATACGGGGGTTAGACTTAGATAATTTCACATAAGTATAACTTTCTTTCATGTCTATATTACATCAGAAATGTAAAGAAGAGCTTGATTTCAATGGTAGTCATTTCTTACGTGATACGTAAAGACACAAAAAAAATATTCGCGTTTTTTGCAGTAGATTGCAGTAAATTGCAAATTAAAAAAAATTATGTATCTATGTAGACGCAGGTTAAAATAAAACAACATTAACCTGAAATATTCTACATGAATTTATTGAAGAAAATAAAATCTTAATTTATTATATCTTTTTTATTAATTATTTGCTATAGTATCCACAATCCATTGATTAATACAAGCCACCTAGAAAGAAATCAATTTCATTTTAGATTATATATATTTTGTGTTTTTGTCACCTGACCTTTGTGTAAACTCCGGGATATTTTAAATTAGCACAACCCACTCCCCAGCTAACAATTCCGCATTCGTATATTCTGTGTGAATTGTCATCAATACACATTAATGGTCCACCTGAATCTCCCTAAAATAATTATATATTTAAATTTACAGAAAATATTAGTAAACAATAAATTATATTGTAATTCTACAAATTTGGGAGTTTTCCCAAATAATAAATAGGTATATAAGGTAAATTAAAAATTATTCAGACATTTAAAAACATAATAAACTAATTATAAATGATCAGTGACCTCTCATTAAACAAAAATTGAAAGAAAAACAAGTTTAGTTAATTTTCTCTATCTCAGTTAATATATTTTGTTTAAGACTTAAATTAATTTAAAAATGTTATTAATTTTTTAATTAGGTATATTAATGTTTTTGCAAAAACAAATTATAAATTTGCTCTGTTTTTCTTTTGTCAAAAAAATCGAAAAATTTATAAGATTTTTTCGGAGAAAACAAAAATTCCCTAAACGCATATTTTTTAATTAAAGTCTATAAATCTTGATGCACTGATTTCGGTGGTGCAATCAGCGTTCTATAAACTATAAATTTCAACAAAAAAATCGTTTTCGAAGATTATGTCAAAAACAAATTCGAAAAATTCATAATTTTTTAGCAAAAAACAAAAATTCACTAAACGTATATTTTTAATTGAATTCTATTGATTTTTGATGCGTTGAATTTGTTTGTGCAATCGGCAATTTGAAAACTATAAGTTTTGACACAAAAATAGTTTTTGAAAATTTTGTCAAAGAATCGAGAAATTTATAAGACTGAATTCATAGTTGACTGTTTTTTTTTCGAAAAAAAACACAAAAATTCAATAAATGTATATTTTTTTAATTGTCAAAGCTATTTTTCTATTATTGTATTGATCTTCTCTTGAATGTTATAATTTTTAAGAAAATTTCTTAATTTTTGCTTAAACACTAATTGTAAGTACGAGACAAACGAATTCACACGATCATTTTGGAATTGTTATTGTTTTTTTTTGTTAATCAACATTATAATTCAATGAAAGTTAGTGAAAAACGCTATAGTTAAAAAAATATTTTAACTAACCTGACATCCATCTTTTCCTTCTTCAGATAACGTACAAATATCGCATTTATATAAAAGTGACCGGTAAATTGTATATCTAAACTTGGCTGTACAGTTCTCATAAGATAATAAAGGTAGTGTAACAGCATGTAATTGATTTGGCAAAAGACCATTATCCGAAAGTCTTCCCCATCCGGCAAGAAGAGCGTTATCTGAAGTTACCGAATTAACTACATTCGATTATTTTTTTAATATTATATTAATTACAATTTACAAACCTTCAAAATTTTCATTTCCATGCGGAATACAAATTGGAGTAATATCGTTAAATGCTTTATCCATTTTTAATAGAGCAAAATCATTTCTAAAATTCATACTATTCCATTCGTTTATAAATATTTGTACAGGATATCTATATTGTTGCAAAGCTAAAATAATATTGTCTTATTATTAAAAATATTTTGCATTTGTAGTACATACGTTCCGTTTCGAGAAGATTCGTTTTCATTGCAGCAACTCTGAGTATTTTAATATTTATTTTATCAACACAATGTGCAGCAGTTAAAACATAGTATTTATGAACAATTGTTCCACCACAATTGTGACGAAATTTGTTTCCAATTTTTACTTGAAGAGAAATTAACCAAGGATATTCCTCTGAAATTATAGTTTAGTTCAAGTATTATTTACATCTTATTTTTAATTTAATATTCAGTACGATGTAATGATTTTAAAATATTAATTTAGTAAGAAAATCTTTCTTTATTGTATATATCATTTGTGTCATTTTTCCTGTTGATGATGTACGTAGAATCATTGATTAAAGGAGTATATATACTCCTTTAATCAATGGTAGAATACATCGATTTATAATTATAATCATAAAGCCTTTTAATTTTTATAGTATTATTTTACTTTATTCAATAAATAAAAAACAAACGTGATAAAATTATAGGAATACTTTTTGTTTTTAATCCGAGAAATTAATTCTTCATACCTATAAAAATCGGACAATATTCGGGCAGAAAAAGCGTTTTTTAAGATTTTTTGACGTTTACTTAAAATTATTTATTAAATAACTTATAATAGTTCGTCTAAATTTTATAATACGAAATATAATAAAAATTATCAAAAATAAAAAACTATTTATTTTTGACGAAAAACAAAAGTATAAAGTTATTTTGAAATTAATGATAAAAGCACTTTTTCACGAAAAAGTAAGGTGAGAATACGGGCCAATGTATCTACTATTTTATATTATGGTAATTTTACACCTTTCGTCACGCAATTATATATTTTATTTTACTTACCAATATTTGCTTTTTGCCCACCGACAATACGATTATCACTCTGTGTATTATTTGCAATACCACAAAAAGATGGTAAAACATTTTCATTCAACAATAATTGACTAGGTTCTATAATTTAAAAAACTATTAACTATTGTACATACAGTGAAATTATCTAAAGATATTTTTAATAATATATTTTAGCGCTCAACATAATCGAATTTTCAACAGAAAAATTGTACCTAAGTATAGCAAGTAATAAATACTTACATAAAATATATACTAACATAATTCATTACTAACATCGAAAGTACAATACATAGTTTTATTAAAAATTATGTACCTACTATGTTGATGTTTTTTTTTTTTTAAAAAAAATGCTTCTTACGAACATTGTATATTTAAGGCTGGGCACATATTAAAATTTTATCGGGGGAGGGGGCAAACTTTGCAGATACGTCACTGGTTTAATTCTAATTTACATTTCACATTCTGATTTTGGTTACAGGTTAGATTTTATACTATTAGTTTTTTCTACATACCCTGTTTCTTAAAAAGCAATCGAAAATCTTCTAATAAATTATAAAAATAAGTTTGATAATTACTAAAAACTGATCCTAGAAATAATAAAATTTAATTTACTTATTTAAAGAACTGAAAAATTCAATTTACACACCTGCAGACTGCTGAAAAATTAATATAACGAAAACTAATTTTAGTACATTCATGTTAAATGTTTATTTTGAAGTATCTAATAGAAAATTGCTATGCTGTGTAGTTATTAAAATTGCACAAGTAGGTATATTAATATCAGTTATC
This sequence comes from Clivina fossor, assembly GCA_963966155.1. NCBI lineage: Eukaryota > Metazoa > Arthropoda > Insecta > Coleoptera > Carabidae > Clivina > Clivina fossor. The sequence goes on along the minus strand of OZ014553.1, from coordinate 5,818,514 downwards.
ACAAAGTACGGCTCATTAAATAATTATTTTTAAAAAATTTTTAAAATAATTTGTAATAAGAATAATTAAGATAATATGCGTGCGTATGTAAAACATAATTTATTTGAAACATGCAATTTAAAATTACTTGTTTGAATATGTACACGTTATCAAAATTTCAGTGAAATATTAGACAAAAATAATATAAATAAAGTAAAAAATAATTATACAAATGATAAATACGGATCAACAAGAAAAATATCAAATAAACCTATATTTTTACATAACGTAAAATGAATTAAAAATGTAGCATTGTTTAAAAAAGAAATTTGGAATGAATTCAAATTTACAAAATAAATATTGTTTTCATTTTCAGTAGTTTTAAGCTCTTAAATTTTAATGCTCAACTAAAAAAATTATCAAATAAATATGTATACAAGGTGAGTTATTAATACGTTCTCTTTCAGTTATTTAATATTTATTAGAAATTGAGAAAAATATTTTACACAAAAGTTTCTTATTCCCTGTTCACACCATAAGTTTATCATGCACTAAATGTGTAAATCTGGTTTAACATATTTTTTAGCATATACAAATGCATAAAACAATACATTTTCCAAAAACTTTTTTGTTAAAAAAGTTATAGAACCACAATATTGAAATTAAATTTGCACATTTATGACAATAGAATATGTGTACCTATATTTTCAAAAATCCTTTAAAATATTTTATGTTTACACTGTACTCATCATCATCGTTCCATATGGCCCTGATTCTCATTGCAAGTAATTCGCAAAAGTTTGGGAAAATTCGTGTGTTAATAAGATTATAATTTTAAAAATTAATTTTTTAATCTACTATTTAAAATATACGTAAAAATTTTGTACATTAAGATAAATCCATAATATAAAAAAAACTGCATGCAAAATTTCAGTGAGATCAGATGACAGGAAGTGGTCTAAAAATTGGTTACAAGATATGACTTGACTGACCGTGACAACAACAGTGTGAGCTAATATAGGCGTGGTAATAAAAAAGCGATTTTTAAGACAAGGTTTATTTATTTAAAAACAAAATTTTTTATTTTAAAAATAATAACTGTTATTGTACATTGATATTTATCAATTCTATAAACTCTTTTGTTAATCCCTGAAATATTTATTTTATAAAATAAATAATTAGTAATTGACGGAATTCAGTCTTTTATATATTTACTATGCCAACGTTTCGGTAATTACTATTGCCTTCTATTTCTTTATATATTTTATGTTTAATAATTACATTCATATATTATCTCCACGTATACATTTTTTTAATTAAAAGATGTTCTTTGTTTTGTTTTGCATTTGACATTTATTATTATTTTATTTTTTTTAATTTTAATGTCATTATTTAAAATTCAGAAATAAAACTTATTACGTTACATGTAGGTTTTTTTCGTTATTCTATATTTTGATAATTTAAAAATATGCTGGACTTTCAAATATATATTCAAATTTTTTTGAAATAAAACACAAAAAACATATCACAGTAATTTCTTTATTACGATCAAAACATACCAGATTCAGTCAAATAATGATAAATATTATCACAGAATGATTTAATATAATTGTATTTTTCTTTCTTGTGCCTTTCTGAAGCATCAGCACGATATTTTTTTAATGTCAGTAAAATAATGTATAGGCCCCGATTTAAATTTCATTAGCTGGTGTGGAGGAATCTCGTGCCGATGAATCTTCTGCGCTATCGACTACAGCGACTGGATCTTGTACAGCTGTGGCGCTACGATTTCTACCTCCACGTCCACCACGTTTACCACGTCCACCGCGACCTCTTCTGCTATTCTGGTTATTACTCCAATTGGAATTATTGTTGTTATTTGCATTTGAAGAACTCCAGTTGCTATTCTGATTCGAGTTCTGGTTTTGGTCCTGCTTGCGATTATTGTTCCAATTCGAATTATTCGCATTTGAATTATTGTTGGAATTGGAATCTCGTGCGAATGAATCTTCTGCTGTGCCGCTACGATTTCTACCTCCACGTCCACCTCGTTTACCACGTCCACCGCGACCTCTTCTGCTATTCTGGTTATTACTCCAATTGGAATTATTGTTGTTATTTGCATTTGAAGAACTCCAGTTGCTATTCTGATTCGAGTTCTGGTTTTGGTCCTGGTTGCGATTATTGTTCCTATTCGAATTATTCGCATTTGAATTATTGTTGGAATTGCAACTGTTCGAGTTATTGCTGTTCCAGTTCGGATTAGAGTTATTATTACTCCAATTGGAGTTGGAGCTGTTGTTGTTTGCGTCATTGCTGTTGCTGTTGTTCCAGTTAGAACTGTTCGCGTTATTGTTCCAGTTCGGATTCGAGTTATTATTACTCAAATTGGAGCTGTTGTTCCAGTTGGAACTGTTCGCATTACTATTGTTGTTGTTGCTGTTGTTCCAGTTGGAATTGTCGTCCGAATTAGAATTATTATTATTATTCGCGTTATTCCAATTGGAAGAATTTTGATTATTCCAGTTAGAAGAATTGTTACTATTTCTGTTATTGCTTCTTTGGTTCGAACGATGCGATTTCATCAAACCCATAAAATCAGTCAGCGAATACAATCCATTTCTCTTCTTTGCTATTAGACCAAATCGTACTCCACGCCGAAGTGATTGTGCAACAGCTTTTTTTGCATCTTCTGCGGGCACATTACATTCGGTAATAACATAATCGGTTATTGCCTCAATATTTGAACCTTGACCATCTTGCAAATTCTCGATAGCGCCAACAACCAAAGCAGCTTGTTTTCTTTTTGGTACCAACATTTTGATTCTTCAATCAAACGATTTTAGCAGAGAAAGAAAAATACGAAAAAAAAATTGTACAATAATTTACTGCTTACAAACTCATCGCCAAAACAAAACTGATACGTAATTTGTTTTTTCTGCCTTTTTATTGACTTAGACAACAATAGTACAAAGCAGTCTGGATTCATGAAAATTTAAATACGGTTGTTTGTTTTACATAGCTAGCTTCTTAGAAGTTAATGGCTTTTTCTAATAGTTTAAAAAAAAAACGATTTGAATTCATTTATATTAAAAATTGTATTATTGTTATTCAAAAGAGCTAATATTGTTATGTGTTTACCAAACTATTCTTTAAATTTTAGTAAAAAAAATAATTTAATCTATTCTGTAGAAAAGGGATGTAGGGATATTTGGTAACAGTTATATTATTATACATTAAAATGACTAGGCTGGCAACATTGATATATGAATTTAAATTTTGAGTTGTCAAATATATAAAAATACGTTATAAAATAAAGTATCTATGTATCAAGAATTTAATAATCATTATATTCACGAAACCTACAAATAAAAGATTAAAGAAAGTACGTATTTATATTTTGTAATATCGTATATAATAAAAAGTATCAAATGTTTATTTGTAAATAATGAACTTTTAAGACAGTGTTTCATTTTACTTTCGAGCCCTGAAACTCATATTTTTTTCACTCGAAAATATTTGGGCCCGTATTAAATGAATATAATTAATAAATGTTATAAATGTGTTACAGCCACCGTTATCAGAATCCCACCGAAAAACAATAGAAGCGGCATTTAAAAAATAAAACCGAACTGGTGATAGAGAAATTATGGATAAATTACCATCAAGGATTTGAAAAATGTTTATGACGTAAAAATCATCTTAGTTCTATAATGACATTGTATGCAGGGCCATTCTCATCCGGTGTGCTAGGCGTGCGGTGCACACGGACATTTTGATTCTTCAATCAATTGAATTTAGCAAGCAAAGTACAACAATAATTTACTGTTTATAAACAGTAAATTATTGTAGATTTTTTTACTTTGCTTGCTAAATTCAATTGATTGAAGAATCAAAACGCATCGCTAAAACAAAACTGATATGTTATTTGTTTTTTCTACTCTTATATAAACTTAGACAACAATGGTACAAAGCACACGGGCACCAATCCAAAGGGGCAACAATAACTGGCCGGTTACTTTAAATTTATGTTTTTATGATAAATAAAATGTAAAATATATATTTTTCATATTTGTTCTTTTAAAGTGAACTTAAATTATATAACAAACATTATAATTTTATTTTATAGTCAACTTTCATCAAAGTCGTGCCTTAATTATGTTTTGTCAATAAAAATTTTGTACTAACAACTAAATACAATTATTATTGATAATTTTATATTCATAAAATAGTTCAATTAAATATTTTATTTTTATTTGAAAAGTTTTGCTTATATGCTTGAATGGTTACCAATTAATAAATTTATAATAGTGTTATCATTAATATTTATACATAAGTACAAACTAGGATTATTACCTCAGTATTTTGATGGGATTATATCGAGTTTTTCACAAACACATAATTATGAAACGAGGAATAAAGATAACTTCAAATTAGATCATAAAAACAGTGCGCAAGCGCAAAATACCATATTTTTTAAGGCTGTAATAGAATATAATAAGCTACCAAATAATTATAAGAATTTTAATATTAAGAATTTAAAAAAAATGTTAAGACTTATTTTTTAGGGAGGACAGAGGTTGATACCACTTTAGAAATATTAGTATAAATCAGTATTTTTTAATTTTTAATTTTAAGTGATTTGTTTCAAATTTATATGTAAAATAAATGTTTATAATTTCGTTCTTTTATATAGCGAGGAGCTAAAATAAAGTTTTATTATTATTATTATTATTATTATTATGTTTTTCTGTTGTAAATATGCAAAAGAATGATAAAACATATTAATATATTATTAAAATACACAAATTCGGAACAAATTAACGTCCCAAGAGACAATCTCGAGACACCGGAACTTACACCTCAAAGCCGTGATAATCCCGGTTTTCGAGGATGTATGAGAATCCTAATTATTCCAAAAATTTAAGTAGGTAATAGTAAAATAGTTTGTACCACACTCTTCTTGGATATATGGCGTGATTGTGTATGTATGTATTAATTAAAAAAGAAAAATATAAGATAAATAATTTATATATTGATATATGTGTAAGAAAATTAGAATTAATATAATTAATAAATATCAAATGTAAAACAAAAAACATTTTTTAATCGAAAAAATCGATAAATTAAATTTGCAACTTAAAATACACTATATGTAGAGATAATATATGAATATAATTATTAAATATAAAATGTAAAATGAATTAACACGAGAATTTACAGAAGTGAAAAATCTTAACGTACCTACAATAAAAATTGTCATTAAAATTAAAAATTTTGTTTTTAAATACATAAACCATGGCTTAAAAATCACCCTTTGATTTTAGATTTATTTGAATGTACTAAATTTTCACGAATATTTTAAATAGTAGAATTAACAAAATTTATTTAAAAAATATTTTAAAATTATAATTTTATAAGTATTATATTTATATCAAATATAACTTTTAATTTTATTACCACAAGAATTTGCTGCTCTCATATATAATTTAACGCCAAACTTTTATAAACTACAATGAAAATTGCAATGAGAATCAGGGTCGTATCTAAAAATGATGGGATGAAGCGACTGCGCCCAATTTAAAGGGTGCCAGAAATTATTTACGTATAGTGTAAAAATAAAATATTTTCAAGAATCTACTATAACTTTTCCATTTAAATATTGTGGTTCCATAACATTTTCTTTTTACAAAAATGTTTCCAGAAAACACATTTCTGTGTCAATTTGATTATTTTTTTTAAGTTTATATTTTAATTTAAATTTACAAGCGTCATGTTTATAATCTGCTTCAGGAGCAAGAAACAAAATGTAAATAAAATAATATAACCTGCAACTGCATCCTGTTTCATCTCGCTACTTCTGATTGGTATTTTTGTGCTCGCAGAAACAGTGTAATAAGAAAAAAAAGAAGAACACTGCACCAACAATAACTCACTGTGTTTATTTAATATTAAAATTTTGATTTTTTTATTTCGTTAACTCACAATTACTTTTAAATTAAATCGTTCCAACACATGCGACATTTCATGCACAACTAAATAATGTACAAATTTTATCTATTACAGACAATGAAATGATTTCTAAAATATTAATTGACTATAATTGAGTTACGTAAAACGGTCATATAGTATATTTTTAAATACCTATTTAATTATTTGCTTAAACAAATTAATACTTGTTAACGAAAAACTTAATAATAATAAGAATTTTCACTTAATTGAATTCTAGACTGACTTGGTAAACTAAAAAATATTTGCAAACAAAATGATTTGTTAAAAGCAGTTAAATTCAACAAAAAGTATTCAAAATTCAACGTTTAATAACTTTGCAAATGTTATGCTATTTGATATGAAACCAAATACGTTAAACCAAAAGAATTTATATTATTTTACTAATAAAATAATATATTTATTTCTATTGTTATTTATATGTCGATTATATTAATTTATAGATAATTATTTTTATTATTAATAAAATATGAATATTAATAATTGTGATATAAAAAATTCGAATTCTCCTTCTCCATTGATCATACTGCCCCGATTTATTCTCTACAATCTGAAAATTCTACAAATAATTCTAATTTCGTAAATTTACATTTTTTACAAATTCTGTTTAAAGAACATTATATTGCTTAGTTTGTATTCTTTATTTTTATACGGTTTTTGTTCAATATTACACTTAAATAATAAGATAGTAGATAATCAAAACAAGTAATTGTAAAATATAAATTATATGTTACATTTTAAGTGTTGATATTATTTATCAGTAATTTAATTTTTATTTTGTATAATTTTTGAAAATCAATTTCAAACATTTAAAATTTATTTGAAAGGATTATAGAATTATTGATTTTCAGTTTTCTGAAACACATCGGATACAAAAAATTACATGTTTGGTGTTAAAAATATCAAAAATAATTTTTATGACCTTAACAGTTTGATGTTGATTTTTTTTAATTAGACTTTCAAAAAAAAAATATAAATAAAATACTAAAAACATATATGTATCACAGTAATTTCTTTATTATGATTAAAACATACCAGATTTCAGCCAAATATAATGATTAAATATTATCACAAAATAATTTATTTTATTTAATGTATTTTTATTTCTTGTGCCTCCCGATTTAAATTTTGTTAGCTGGAGTGGAGCTGGATCTTGTATTGTAGCGGCGACTGGATCTTGTATCGTAGCGCCGCAGCTGTACAGCTGCGACGCTACGATTTTTACCTCCACGTCCAGCACGTCCACCGCGACCTCTTCTGCTATTCTGGTTATTACTCCAATTGGAATTATTGTTGTTATTTGCATTTGAAGAACTCCAGTTGCTATTCTGATTCAAGTTTTGGTTCTGGTTGCGATTATTGTTCCAATTCGAATTATTCGCATTTGAATTATTGTTGGAATTGGAATCTCGTGCGAATGAATTTTCTGCTATGCCGCTACGATTTCTACCTCCACGTCCACCACGTTTACCACGTCCACCGCGACCTCTTCTGCTATTCTGGTTATTACTCCAATTGGAATTATTGTTGTTATTTGCATTTGAAGAACTCCAGTTGCTATTCTGATTCGAGTTCTGGTTTTGGTTCTGGTTGCGATTATTGTTCCGATTCGAATTATTCGCATTTGAATTATTGTTGGAATTGCAACTGTTCGAGTTATTGCTGTTCCAGTTCGGATTAGAGTTATTATTACTCCAATTGGAGTTGGAGCTGTTGTTGTTTGCGTCATTGCTGTTGCTGTTGTTCCAGTTGGAACTGTTCGCATTACTATTGTTGTTGTTGCTATTGTTCCAGTTGGAATTGTCGTCCGAATTAAAATTATTATTATTATTCGCGTTATTCCAATTGGAAGAATTTTGATTATTCCAGTTAGAAGAATTGTTACTATTTCTGTTATTGCTTCTTTGGTTCGAACGATGCGATTTCATCAAACCCATAAAATCAGTCAGCGAATACAATCCATTTCTTTTTGCTATTAGACCAAATCGTACTCCACGCCGAAGTGATTGTGCAACAGCTTTTTTTGCATCTTCGGCGGGCACATTACATTCGGTAATAACATAATCGGTTATTGCCTCAATATTTGAACCTTGACCATCTTGCAAATTCTCGATAGCGCCAACAACCAAAGCAGCTTGTTTACTTTTTGGTACCAACATTTTGATTCTTCAATCAAACGATTTTAGCAGAGAAAAAAAAATAAAAAAAAAATTGTAGAATAATTTACTGCTTACAAACTCATCGCTAAAACAAAACTGATACGTAATTTGTTTTTTCTGCCCTTTTATTGACTTAGACAACAATGGTACAAAGCACTCTGGATTCATCAAAATTTAAATACGGTTGTTTGTTTTACATAGCTAGCTTCTTAGAAGTTAATGGCTTTTTCTAATAGTTTAATAAAAAAAACGATTTGAATTCATTTATATTAAAAATTGTATTATTGTTATTCAAAAGGGCTAATATTGTTATGTGTTTACCAAATTATTATTTAAATTTTAGTAAAAAAAATAATTTAATCTATTCTTTAGAAAAAGGATGTAGGGATATTTGATAAAAGTTATGTTGTTATACATTAAAATGACTAGACTGGCAACATTGATATATGAATTTATTTTTTGAGTTGTCAATAATATAAAAATACATTGTAAATGGTGATAGTAAAATTATGGATAAATTGTGTTTGGTGGATGCGAAGGCAGTGCAAAGGGCGTGTGCTTGCCGCGCTTGCCGTGTGCTTAGATCATATACCTTTCAGACAAGGATGTCCTTGCTTTCAGATTTATGATCGATATGATCACTGTATGATCATGATCCAAGGATGTTGTTGTTGTTGCTTTCTTTGTTGTTGTTACAACATCCTTGGTATGATCCATATGATCTAAGTGGATCTGCCGTGAGGAGCACACGGTGACATTCTAAAGGGGCAAAGGGGCAAACAATAGCTTGCCGGTTATTTATGTTTTTATTAAAAAAAATCTAAAATATATATTTTTTATATTTGTGCATTTTATTTAAGAAAAAAATATTTCAGAGGAATTTCAAATAATAAATACGATGTACGGCGACATATACCCTATATAGGAACGGCCCTGATTGTATTTTAAATTTTTCGCAACAATGCTATTACTTATAAATTGTATTATTATTTTTAATAAATTTTAAAGTATCCGAGAAAGAATTATAAAACTATTTTACAGTCAAAAGATAATACTCTAATTTCACTTATTACTTAGGCTACAAATTATTTGTTTTGTATAGGTTGGTAAAACTAAAAACCACGACATTCACGTCTGTAAAACAAGGGGAGTTGCACGTATCTGTCAGTTTTGACATTTATTAGTTTAGGAAAAATGGTATATTACTAATAAATATATATTATTAATTATATTTTTTAGTATTTTTTTTTAATAACATTTTTATATATTAATTATCATTTTGTTTTATGTTTTAGATACGATTTATATTAATTCAAAACCGTGCTGGTAAAACAAGGCTTGCTAAATGGTACATGAATTTTGATGATGATGAAAAGCAAAAATTAATCGAAGAAGTACATGCAGTAGTTACAGTACGTGATGCTAAGCACACGAACTTTGTAGAGGTAATATTTCCATATCTTGTTTTCAATAAATAGTGTTTGTATTGTATTTTTACAGTTCAGAAATTTTAAAATTGTTTATCGAAGATACGCAGGCTTATATTTTTGTATTTGCGTCGATGTAAATGACAATAATCTCTGTTATCTTGAAGCAATACATAACTTCGTAGAAGTACTAAATGAATACTTTCACAATGTTTGTGAGCTTGATTTAGTTTTTAATTTTTATAAAGTGTATACGGTCGTAGATGAAATGTTTCTGGCTGGTGAAATTCGAGAAACGTCACAGACCAAAGTTTTAAAACAATTATTAATGTTAAATTCATTAGAATAAGTTCATGTTAAATAGACTCGTTTTTTTTTATGTATCGAATTTATAGCGTTTTTCTTTACAAATAGAATATACTTATGAAATACTCAAATTAAAAAAAAAACAAAAGTATATTAATTTTACACATTCCCTGTTACAATGTGTTCAGAAATATAGAATTGAATGTAAAAACTATGTAATAAATAATATATAAATAAAAATCTTTTTCTTTGTCAAAAATTATCTTTTTTTCAGAAAAGCAAGTAGTTAAATTATTTAAAATAAGAATTGTTAATTTTTGAAAATATATAGGTAAATATATTTATAACGTAATCTTAATTATACTACAAACGAAAAAGTTCAAAACAGTTTTAATAGTTTCTTGTTTTATTCGATATATAAATTATTTGTTGAAGTTATGCACAATTAGAAAATATGTAAAAATTTATTTAGATTTCTATAATTTAGTATATTTATTGATTGACGAAATCGAGAACAAATTCCAACTGGAATATTTTATAATACATATTCAGTTTAAAAATAAAGTACTAATAAAATCAAAAGAATCACGTAATTTTTTATATGTATTATCATTAATATAAACATATTTGTAATACTAAAAGTTATGCTGATTTCAAAACTGGAATTGCCGTAAGACCATGACTAAACAATTGAATTAAAACACCCAAAAACTAAGCTCGTAGTACCCAGTTCTCCAAGTTTTAAGAATTTGTGTAAAGGAAATTATGTATAATGTTTAACAGGTTAAAAAGAATTTCAAATAAGAATAAAAAATATATTGTACATAAAGAACTTACCAAAGATATTTTTTTGTTTGTATTATACATACATTATTTCTTTCATTGTATCATTTATTGCAAAGGTTTTCATAATAATTACAATATATAAAAAAATAAAATGAATGAAGACTATATATCATGATATTAGTTTGAAGTGAAAAACAATTGAAAAGAAAAAAATATATTTATAATAAATTAGTTTCAAAGAAATCACTAGTAATAATACAATTAAAATTGAAATTAAAAAAATAGTATTTTCTTTGTTTCGTTTATCGTGCGTACAATATATATATATATAATATATAAACGGGGGGATTTATTTAAAAAGAAACAGTCATTTTATTTTATTTTTAAAAAAATTGACATCATTCATTCATAACACCAAAAATTAATTCACACATTTATTTAAAAGCATCAGTATCACTTTTCCCGGAATATGATAATACTTTTCATTAGATATTAGAATTAATATGTCGTCAATAGTCGTTAATTATAAAGATTATCGTCTTCGTCGCGGTAGTCGTTAAGTGCAAGATCACAACAAGATTTACACAAAATTCAAGTTCTCAACAAGCCGGGAACTATTGCAATGCCAAAATATACAAAACAGGAAGATAAGGCACCGAGATTTTTTCTTTACACATGTAAATTGTGGGAAAAATGATACTGACTTACTTTTTAAATTAATTTTTTTTTTTTCATAAATTTAAATTTATGGTGGCACTGATGTATATAGGATGAATCTGAAACAAAACAAAATACGTATGTATCAATACTCATTTTATGTTGAAATGTATTCAAATAAAAATGACAAATAGCGTTTATTCTTTATGCCAAGCTAAAAAATCTGATAAAATAGTTGAATACGGTCAAATTTTAATTTGTCGCCATAACTTAAAAATAAATGTTGCTTTTATTTGTCATTTCAAATAATATACATTTACTTAATGCAGCATTTAATTGGTAACACGTAAATAAATAATAAATTTAGAATGTTCTAGAAAAAAATTATTCATATTAGATGATTCTTCACAAGTTTAAAATAAGCAAACTATAATGAAATTACTTGACAGTAATTTATAGAAAATTTGTTAACTGATATTTTATTATTTAAATTGAGTGTTGCATATTTCGGTAACATGTGGCTAAAAACACACCAAATGCCAGTACGAATGCATATATTTTTCATATTTCCAGAACCATTTAAAACGTTACAATTAACGTTATAACGTTTTTCAAAATAATTGTGGATATCTAAAAATTAAATTACAATAAGGTCATTCCGCAATTTCAATTTTTTATATATATTATTCTACTTGAATTACTTAAATTTATCAAACATACAATCACTATTTATTCTTGTCTATGTGCTCAGCTTGTATGGTTGACGCTTCTAACGGATAAAAATGTATAAACTACGCAGCTTCTTGGATGTCACTTCTTAGCGGTAAAATTGAGCATTTCATTTGAACATGCCTCTATTACTTTCGACACACGACGAAATTTAATGATCATTCAACTCTGCGGCCTTAACAATAGCAGCATATTTACTAGTGCATCTCCATTCTACTGCTAAAATTGCAGTCTAAAAGTCGCTTAATGACCATTAAATTTTCTAACTAAATTCACATTGCGGTTTTAGCAGTATTATTTACTAGTACACTCTCACTTTACTACTAAAATCAGTCAAATCAAGCTTAATGATCATTAAATTTTGTTGTGTATCAAAGATATAAGGTTTCAAAGTTGTATAATTATTTTATATAAGCATAATTTTAAAAATAAAATTGTGTTTATAATTTAACCGTTTGAATGCCACGGGTCTTTGCTGTTTTCCCAACCAAAGGTGTCAAGTAGCGCTTTTGCGCTTGTCTTATTCCCTATTCTACATTATTTAGTTCATTATATTATTATAGTAATCGTTTTATGTAAGAATAAAAACTGTGTACACCTAAAAAGTGTAATATTACTTCAATTTCATTTTTACCTAAAACGGAACGGTAGCCGTAAAGTTGTGCATCGACAGAAACCGTGTTTGTCGCGATTGTCGGTTTCGCAGCCTAGAGCAAAACAGAAGCGGAATATAGCTGCTTGGCACTCAAACGGTTAATAATAAACTTTCTGTATTTATAATCAAAATACGAATTTAAATTTTATGGAATGACCACGTAAAGCATGCCTCGAGCAATTCTAAACTGATTTGATGATAAGCCAGAACAAACTTATACAAATCAGTTATTAAAAGTAAAAAGTATAAAAAACATGAAACAAACTGTCAATTCAGTAGAAACAAACCTACATAATATATATATATATATATATATATATATATATATATATATACTATTACAAGTTAAAACATTTTATTAAAGAAAACAAATCCATTTTTTTGTAAATAAGTATCAAGAATTACATTGCATTTAAGTATTTTACAAAATATATTACATGTGATTTTGTTAATATTTTAATGTATATTATCAGTATCTACACGTCAGAAAGTGGAAAAAGTTGTTTTCGTAAAACCCATTTGGCGACCAAATCTTTTTGTTAATTTTGGCTATAATGCAAAAAAAAAAAAATGTTACATACAGTCTGTCAAAAGTATTTTTTAAACAATGTGTAATCACCCTATTATGTAATGTAGAATTGTAATTTTATTTGAAAATGTTAAAATAGGATGTAAAGTTAAAATTAAAATAAAAAAAAATAACAATATAGATTAACTGAAATATGAACATGATTTCATTTAGAAAACTTTAAACATCTATTACATAAAAGTTACTTCTGCTATAAAATTTTTTAAAAATAAACCATCAAATACGTCAAATTCAATATTCCACTTACTTTATAGTATTGCTACAAGATTTTAGACAAAACCGGAACAAAAATATTAACTTATACCACTGACATTTGTGTGGGTCACGATTAGATCACAGTATTACAGTATATTTCTTATACTATATGTTTACAACACCCCAATCGTAAAATTGCAAAACAGAAAAACAGAAATCACCTTACATCATATATGTTTAGTTAATTTCATAAATTACACACCGACCAATGATCTATTCAGACGGTAAGTCGTCACTCACAAAAACAAAATGTACATGAAATAGAGATAGGTTATTGTATTTCTTAAGTGACGACTTACATTATCAGAGAGTGTTATTGTTGAATTCACGATTTAATTAAAGTTATCGAAATTATATATAGGTATAACTTACATTTAATCACTGGAGCCACTAGAATCAGACTCCTCTTCAGCATTTTGCAGCCAATCTATAAACTTTTTCATTTGTTCAACAAACATCACTTTCCCCTTAACATTGTAGTCTTGCTTGTACCACTTTAAGATGACTTGTTCAGAAATTACATCAGCTGAAAAGTAAACAAAAATAAATTTTAATATTTTTATTATGTATTATTATTTCATTTTGTTTGTAGAGGACTTACTTTTATAGAACAAAATGACGATTTTATTGAAGGTACGCATAAATACCATATTTGAATAACAGAATTCTTGTATCTTGAGCAAAAGACTAAGCTCACTACGAGCTTGAGTTGTAAACGCTGAGAAGAGTCCGGTGTAGGATTTCAGATGTCGCAGAGCTTGTTCAGTTACTAGTTCCTTTAAAATGCATACAGAAATAAGGCTAGTTTTCGCCAATTTTTGATATTTTTTTCTTTTAGATATTTAGATAAATAGATATTATGCGTATTTTTCTAAATTTTATAGAGAAGATTCGAAATTGATAATAAAAAAAGTGGACAGGCCCATTTGAATAGTACATTAATTTAAATAAAAAAAAAAGAAATAATATTAAGTAGTAAATAAAGTCCAAGTAATTGTTTTTACTTTACCATTCTAATAATTGCATTTATTCATGGTAAGTTAATAAATTGGCTAGTGAAATAATTAGGTTTATCAACAGAGAAAAATGTCACTTACCTCTTTTTTGTTCCACTCGGGTTGGCTCATGACGGTGGACCAGATAATGCAGACGATTTCATGCTCAAGAATATTCTCCTTCTGCGAGAATTCTTTGAGTTCGACGATAATTTCCTTGGTGGGCTTATTATCAGCGAGACTATCGAGAAACAGTTGTTGCAGTTGTTTCTTGACGACCTGCTGATGCTGATCGTTGCATAATTTGAGGATTTCCTCAAGACCGGATTCCTGAAAAGCGTTCCGAAAATACTGTTGACTTTGTTTGTTGTCGGGTATGAAAGACTGCAAATGAGACTCAATATTGGATTTTTTAATGGCCGAATAAAGACTCGAGACGCCTTTATCTTCACGCCACCATTTAAAAATGTCTATAAGGAAATCGAGCGCTAGATTATCCTTGACGAGATGCGAATTATTCAATACGAATACACAGGTAAATGGTATCGATCCGTTTGATATCCACAAACTGATCATAACGGATAGCTTGCGTCGATCGTCCGGCGAAAAGTACTTTACAAACATCAAAATCTTTTTGATTTCGTCTTGGAATATTTTCTCCAAGTACTTGTATCTACGCATTAGTTTCACGAACACTTGCTCCCAGCTCTTCATGAGTTCCATATTGATCTCGTTCGGTGAGGCGAATATGCACGCGTCCGTCTTAAACGGGCCCTCGCCGTCCGGAGAGAGCGTACCGCCGGGCACCAAGAGGCCGCCGGCGATAAGGATGTCGAACAGGCATTCGCCATAACGTCGGTAGTCTAATTTGTTACCAGCTGCGTCCAAGAACTTTGATATCGCATCTAGATCATTTGAACATTTATCAAGTCCCAAAATTATTGCATCTCTAAAGCCAGTTGGATCGTACTTTTCCTTTTCATCTATATTCGAAATAGATATATATTAAAATATTTCATCAAAAATATTGTTTAAATATATTATTAATAATAGAAATTATAAAAACTTAAGATATTTAACAAAATATACAAGTGGAATAACAATATATTTAATATACAAAAATAAACAATATGAATGCGTTTTCAGAAATTATTTTTTAAATAATATTTTTAATATAAATATACATACCTCTTTTTCTGGTCTTGATGCGTTGACCGGATAAAACTGGTTTTTCTGCTTTTTGACTCATACAAAAATTTCTATAACATGTAATATATACCAAAATTATTACATAAATTTGAATAAAAATATTATACTTTTAAAGTAAATAACACATAAACAAATTTGTATACATTAAACGTTATTTAAGTTAAAAAATATAAAAAGTAATATTTTTAGGTCAATGACATGTATACGTTAGAAAGGATGACTAACGGATAGCGAAATAACTGATTTAAATAAATTTAATAAATCTATAAAAAATAATCAAGAAAAGTTCTATAAAATACATCAAAGAGTATAAATATATTTTTGACACTAAAGTCTTTTCTAAAGTTCAAGAACAAATTTGAACATCACCATTGTTCACGTTTTCATGTGACATTCAAAACACGTTTTAATTTCACAATATTATATCTAAAAATCATAAATTTTAGAATTAAAATGAAAATTTAGGAGAAACTGCGTTAAACTGTCATGAAATTAAAAATATATATCAATAGATACTTACGTGATAACTTTTTTAAAGAAAGCACCTTACGCGACACCCGGAGAAAGACGATTTGAGTCAAATCTGAAAGGAAGTCTGCAAAGCAATGGCGAGATCGAAATCAATACTTGCAAACCACGTTATAGACGCGCCAAATATAAAATACAGTAAAATTTATTGTAATCTTTTATTATTAAATATTTAAATTCTGTAAGGGATAAATTACACTCAAATAATTTTTAAAAATCCTATTATATGTCAAAATACATGTGAAGAGTTGTAAGTATCAAATAAAACGGTTTATAAACAAAATAAAAAGTAAAAATGAAGTTTTGTTTCCATGGTTTGGTAATTCAACTAGTGTGACGGGTGCTGCCACGATAAAATTAGGAAAATTATAACAATAAGCGTAATAATATATTTAAAATATTATTATTCAAATAAATAATTAAAAATGTTTCAATTGTATCGAATAAACATAGAATTGTAATTATTATATGAATTTTACTTATTGCACAATATTTTCTCAATCTAGTGAAATTTTCTTCAGGGAAAACCAAAAATAACTAGTATGACTCATTTTATCTGAACACTACCCATTGACATGTATAAAGAACGCACACTCTTGTCACTTTCTACAATTTTTTAGCTGTTGTGCAAATATATTGTATAATAATTAAATTATGTTTATTTTTTAGTGTCAAGTGTCAGCTGCTTTTTGTTATAATAATATAGGTAATTTTTTTACTTTTAACCTATTTTACTTTTACTTATTACCTATCCATATTTATAACAAATACATTGTTTAATTATCAGCAATATATTTTAGAATCAAAATGGACATTGTAATTCCAGTCGTTCTTTTTATAATATTTTTTATTATGTTTTCTATTTGCGGATATTGTTGTAAACGTAATAAACAAGGGATTGTATATGGCAGTAAGTAGATTTAAATTATGTAATACTAAATTTTTCGTTCTGTTATAACCTTATTTTTTCTTTTGTCTTGTAGCTGCTCCGAACGCACAAGTAGTTACTGCAACAACAACTACATCATACAATACTTCCAATGCACCGTACCCAATTGACACATCTATGCCGCAACCTGTATCAATGCCAGCAGCACCTCCAGCAGGTTTCGCTGCACATGCAGCGTATCCTCCAACCACGCCATATCCACCTGCGCCAGGTGGTCGTAAGTTAATTTTTATTTATTTCATTTCTGTCTAAATAAAATAAAATCTTTGTTCAAAAGTGCCACCTGGATTTCATCCAATGCCTATGCCTATGATGGGTATGTCCGATTAGAGTACATTTGATAACAATTAGTGTTTGTTTTAGTTTGAATGTTTAATGCTAACAAATATGCATGTTAGGTTAAGGTTCTTAGATTATCTTCCTTATTAAATTGCGTACTAACGTGTTGATTTTTATATAAATTACTTTTTTGTTTGACATCATAATGTCTTCTCCAATTATAATTTTATCATCATTTAGATTACATATAGATAAGCAACATGTTGTTAGTGAAAAACATTTTGCAGTTAGTAAAGTTTTGTTTATAATATATTTTGTATTTTACGAGAATTTTATTGCTATATAAATTAAAAATAATATATTTTAAGTTATTAGTAACGCGACATGCACATGCTTTTTGTGTAATTTTTTTAAACCGTATTAGTACTGTGATAAGAATTTTAATGAATGAATATTTAACTTTGAAATTAATATTCATATGTTAAATAATAATGTATTTATAAATAACAACTGAATGCGAAATTATTTGTACATCTTAATTTGTATCGTGTTCTATTTAATCACATTAGTTTTCCGACTAGAATCAGAGTGAATAATCTGTTTTAAATGTTAACTTTTTTTTCCAAACCAGCTTTGTCATTTCTTTTTATGATAAATTTGTTTTCTTTTCTACATACATATATTTATTTTGTATGTTTATATATGCTTATATTTTTTACCTAGGATAAAAATTTTATAAATCAAATTATATATAAATAACTATTTTCTAAAGCTTTAATAAATATTATTACTATATTAATTTTTAAATTTAAATAAAAAAATTAAAAGGACTGAAATAAGTTAATGACAAAGACAAAAAGAATGTTATTGCTTTAATAACAGATTAGATAAAAGATATGTGTTGATAAGAGAAAAAACACTAATAATGATACTTAATTTGAATAAATTGTTGAACTAATTTATTTTAAATTCTTTTCAAAATGGTTAAATTCATAATAAAAGAAAATTTGTTCAAAAATGTTGGTGTAAGATTTAAAAAACATTCATATTTCTAAGGTGACCAATCGTCCTCCTTTAGGAAGGACAATCCTTCTTTTGTAGGTTCTGTCCTTCCTCGAAAAGTGTCCTCCTACCTGTCCTCCTTTTCGATATTTTAAAACTAATCTGTTAATATATATATATCTGTATTCAGAGATGCCGCTTATCGTAAAATTTAATATGAAGGATATTTCTTGCTCCGAAATTTCCAATATATTATTATAGAAAATGATATATTAACCAAGAATATTCATTCAATGGAAATATACTCGTTTAATTAAATAATAATTAAAAGGGATGTAAGCATAATTAATGTATTTTTGTTTGAATTAACAAAATGTTTCATTTATTTACGTTGTATTTTTTCTTAAATTTTTTCGTCCTCCTTTTTATTGTAAAAAAATTGGTCACCTTAATATTTCTATAGATAGAATTATTGAAATATTTTTTTCTAATATAAACATTATGATTATCTATAAGTTTTTAATTGAAATTTCAAAATAATTATTTAAATATGTACAAAGGTATCATATAAAAATCGTACTAAAGTAGCTGGCTAATGAATTAGCATTCAAAGCCAATAAACTCAATTTTTTTTTATCATAAATATAAATCTAATAACAGAAAAATGTTTACGCAATAAAATATACGTTGTTTATAAATGGCATAATATTTATGTGTTCACATATACTAGTTTATGTTAAATAGTATACACTTGCCAATTTTTTCTTATTACAGTACACCACAGTAAATAAATTATGAATAAATAAAAAAAAAATCCAAAAATTCAATAATATTCTTTCAATTAAATTTGAAAATAAATATGTAATTATTTTGCATATACATATATGTATTTATGAATAAGCAGCGTGTAGGTTGCGAGACGGAGAGGTCAGGTACATTTTGAGCTTGAAAATATAAATAAGCTGGTCGATGAAGATAAAGAAAACAAAAATGATAAACATAAACCGAAATCATGATTAAACCGAGCTATAAATAATGTTTTTCCAATGTAGTTGTATGCGTTTGGCCCGTTTTTTTTTTTTTTTGCAAAAGACAACAATATTTGAATAATATCTTCCATGATTCTAATTAAGCGGCGTGCACTCTATACAGAATTTAAAAATTGAATTTTACACGCAATTTTTTGTTTACAGAGAAATTTAATAATAAGTACAGTATTATTAATTATCTATCAAAGTTAATGGTTCATATTCATAGCCCCTTTTAGAATACTTTTAGATAAAAATGCAAAGATCTGAAAGTATTTATTTAAAACATATTAGAACTGTCTTTAGCATTATTTATATTTTAAAATGTTAAATATAATAAAAAGTATTAAATTTATAAAACTAGTTTATATTTGATATATAATAAAAGTAAAAATTAATATTGAAATCTTGACTGCTTTTAACTAAAAGTGCTCTCAATACGAGCCTATATCTTTTAACATCAAACATTATTTTTACAAAAAAAAAATTATAATATATTTTTAATAGTAGATAACGCCATTTTATTGTTATTTTATTCATGTGTAGCTTTCGAATTTGAGTATATTTTAATGTATTATTTATTAAAGTGTTTAATTACTTATTATAAAGCGAATTATAAATATTTTTGTTTCTGGAATTGTTTGATATTTTATTATCACGCATTATAAAAATTAAAATATAAGATAATTAAAAGAATTAGAATTATTTGTGTTTATAATAAAGCCTTATGAAACATTTATGATTCAGATTTACATAATTTAATAAATGCTTACATATTTTTTTAATTTTCTACATATTTTATATAGTAGCATGTTCACAATACTTTTGTTAGAATTGGAAATTATATAATTTTATTATTTATGTGTGTAGTTTATGTGGAATTGAACATTTACTGCAAAATAATAATGAAACCATCCATATAAGTTTTAATATTATTTTTTGGTTTTTAACTTGTTACAAAATTGTATTATGCTAATGTGGCACATAACCGGTTACTTGGTTTTTGATTAACATAATATCATAATATCTTATCATCCTTTTTGAATTGAACTCTCTCTAAATTTTACTCTCATAACTAATATATCTGTTTTTATTTATATTACATCACATACTTCAAAATATTAAATTTAACATTTTTATTATATTATTATATTAATGTAATTTAATTCCAGCAAATGGTCATTGGCCATTAGTGTTGTGATTGACGTCATATCAACCGAAAGTGGTTTTTGGTCGATCGGTTATCTACCAAATATTTCTTAAAATTAAATTACTAGGGTAATGCGGGAAGTACTGACGTTTTGGATAAAGTTGTATACCCATATTTAACACTACCCATAGCTTTTTATAGCAAGCAATTTTAACAAATTTAAGCAGTTGTCAAACTAATGACTAGGTTAAAATCGCCTTTAAAATATCGAAAAGATTTATTATGATATTCAACAAATAAGAGCAGAATTCATAGAAGAAAATGTCTAAAAGATATATAGATAACATTTTCATTTTTTATATATATATATATATATATATATATATATATATATATATATACCGGGTGTCTACTTTTTTTTTGTTACATAGGGAATACAATGCTAAAATTTTCATTTGGTGATAAATTTTCCCCTAATTATTATAGAACAAAAGTACAAATACAAAAGTTGTTTAGAATTCAAAAATGCATCAAATGATGCCAAATTTATCAATATAGGATGTTCCGATCAAGAATTAGAAGCAAATTAAAATTTCCATTTTTGCGCTCTTTACATCAAAGTGCCATGGAAATTAAACAAATAATTTCATTTCTTCTGGAGTTTGAGTTTGACAGATCGTATTTATTTTATTGTTACGTTCTGTATTATTATCATTATTATTGAAAATAATGAATAAACTTAAGGTAAATGAAAAAGTTCAGTGCGTAAAATGGTATTTTACTGGAAATTCGATACGACGAGTAAGAGATTTATTCAGCGCTTTCTTTGAAAACCGTCCCATACCTTTCGCTATGACTATTCGTAGGATAATTAAACAATTCGAAGAAACTGGAAGTGTGTTAAAACGTTGTAAAAATTGTAGAAAAATCAACGCAGAAGATCAGGAGGAGAATTTAAATCAAAATGCAATTAAAGAAAATACATTGAATATACTTTTGTGTGTAACGGAAAACCCAAATGTTAGTGTGCGTCAACTTGGTGCTGAATTAAATTTGCATCCTTCAACAATACATAAGGTACTAAAAAATGAAAAATATCATTCTTATAAATATTCCACGCACCAAGAGATATTTGAAGCGGATAAAATGGCTAGAAGCGAATTTAGTAACATTATTATGGAAAAATCCAATTTAGACAGAAACTTCTTGAAATCTATTTGTTTTACTGACGAGTCTACGTTTACTTTACACGGCGAACCTAATACACAAAACTTTAGAATATGGAGCCAAACAAATCCTCATTTAATGGTAGCAACACGTACCCAATATCCAGAAAAAGTTAATGTATGGGCTGGAATTTTTGGCAGGTGTATAATTGGGCCATTTTTTATTGAAAATAATTTAAACAACGAAAAATATTTGGATATGTTGCAAAATCATATTGGTGCGCAGTTAGAAGAGTGTGCAACTCAAGATAATGTTGTCTGGTATCAACAAGACGGATGTCCGGCACATTACAGCTGCAACATTAAATTATATTTGGATCAATGTTTTCCAAATTCATGGATTGGTAGAGGTGGTCCAATTAATTGGCCAGCTAGATCGCCCGATTTAGCACCGTGCGATTTCTTTTTATGGCCATATTTGAAGGAGAAAATTTATAAACGACATATCAAAAATCTTGTTGATTTGAAAAATGCCATTGTTGAAGAGTGCAATAATATAACACAAACACAATTAAGCTCTGTACGTCACGAATTTTATAACAGATTAGGTTATTGTTTGGCAGTTAATGGCGATTTATTTGAACATTTAATTTAAATTGTTAGTTTCGTTTTTGTTCTCCTATATCTTGTATTCATGAATTTTTCTGTTTTATAGGTATATTGAATATTGTAATAAATAAAGAAAGTTTTACGGAGTTCAGCTATTTACTATTTATTAAACTCTTATCCGACGTTTCACTGCACAACTTACAGCATCCTCAGGGATAAGTTTAAATTATTATAATAAATATATTAGGCATAATGCCAGTCATCTAATTCAAATGTATTGTTTTTATAACTTGAAGTTAATAAATAAATTAAACAATTACTTAAAATTATAATGGAGACATTCACAATTTAAAACCACAGCTAGTACGTAGTGTACAGCCGAGTAAAATACCCTTTCATTGTAATAAATAATAAATACTTAATACTTTTTATACTTAATAGCTTTTCATTTACATTAAGTTTATTCATTATTTTCAATAATAATAATAATAATAATAATAATAATAATAATAATAATAATAATACAGAACGTAACAATAAAATAAATACGATCTGTCAAACTCAAACTCCAGAAGAAATGAAATTATTTGTTTAATTTCCGTGGCACTTTGATGTAAAGAGCGCAAAAATGGAAATTTTAATTTGCTTCTAATTCTTGATCAGAACATCCTATATTGATAAATTTGGCATCATTTGATGCATTTTTGAATTCTAAACAACTTTTGTATTTGTACTTTTGTTCTATAATAATTAGGGGAAAATTTATCACCAAATGAAAATTTTAGCATTTTATTCCCTATGAAAAAAAGTAGACACCCGGTATATATATATATATAATTCACAGAGTTATAATATAAAATGAAAATCGGTCAATGTTTAGATTTATCGATTTACTTGAAAATAGTTGAAACATATGTAGACTACTTTTACTTTTTAAAATTGTTTTTATATATCAATACTTTACAATAAGCATATTTATGTTAATTATGAAATTGCATTTCCTATTTTGTTGATAAAACTGGACATTTTGCAGTGGTTTTGCAAGCGCAATTATGTGTAGATGTCTTATTTTTTTTATTATTTATATAGAAATATAATAATAAATTACTTCTATTTAAATTACGATGAAATATGAATTGATTATGTGAATGATATGATATATACACACAGTGTCATATGAACACTTAAGAGGGTCATTTAACATTTTTAAATATGAATATATATATATATATATATATATATATATATATATATATATATATATATATATATATATTAATGTAATTATATATGCATGTTTTATCGCGAAATTATTTATAATTACTGTATTAGCCCGAATATAACGCGACACCTAAATTTTTCATAAAGATATTTAGAAAAAAAAAAAATCTGAACTTAACGCGATCCATTCATTTTTCATAAAAGAATTCAAGGAAAATAAAATTCAATCAGATAAGCATTTATTTAATAATAGACAATAACACAGGTTATACATTCAAATCAGTAATGTAAAACAAAATTAATATTAGATAAGTAACAAGATACTTAAGTGAAAAAAGAAGAAAACTTATTACATTTCATTATCTTATACCTCGAACTTAGCGCGAATCAATTTTTTAACGGGAAATATAATCAAAAAATATTGCATTATATTCGGGCTAATATGGTAATAGGAAATAAATATTTAAAATTTAAAGTAAGATTTGAATATACTTGTGACGTAATAATTATCGTATCTTGCGTCAAAATTGGAACAGTATAGCGACGTGTAGCAATAGATGACAGTAGGTTATCTTTGTTCCAGACATATGTGTACGTATTACTCAATGACGTATTATTCTATAATATGGCATTGGTATTACCAACAATGTTTTGATGTCACACTTGTGTAATTAATAATTACACAAGTATGACTTCAACTATAATAAATTACTAATTATAATTGTGGCGCGCAAAAATGTTGATTTATCCGAATTTTTAATAAGAATACTATTAAATATTGTTTGAATGCAACGAGCCATTATATTGTTCAATTGATCTCAAATAGTCAGAATACAAAGACCTACTTGGTTTTCACATATGATCTCGTTGAAAAACAGATACTTTCTACCCTTTTATTTTCTTTTGAAGTAGCTGGCATTTTTTTTATTTTTTTTTGTTATATATACTTAATAGAATTTATATAAATTTGGTTTTTCTTCAGGAGGCTATACGGGCAATACACCATATCCACCAATGCCTGTGCCAGGTAGTGGAGCATACACAGCGCCCGTACCACCATATCCAGTTACTCAACAGCAGCCGCCATCATATGCGGAAGCAACGCAACAACCTCCACGAACAGTCAACGAAGGTTACGTTAAACAATCACCCTACAATCCAAGTTATAACTGAATCTTATATCAAGTTGTGCAAAAGTTTTAAGTTTACTTAACTCTGCAATGTGAGTGCTTTATCTTCACACATACACAAAACGTATATACTTTACAATGGTTTTTTTTAAAGTTTGTATATTTTAAATTATAATCAATAAGATATAGTATAAATGGCCTCTGTAGTTTAAGTATTAGGCCTGACGGTTAAGTGTTTGTTGTTCTTTATTAACTTGTAATTTAGACCTGCAAGTCTAATTCTGAAACGAACATTATGTTGATAAATTTGTTACGTGATAATTAATAAGATTTTGCAGACCGGTAATTCGAAAAAAAAAAAAACGTGCATGTATAGTAGAATATTTATTGAATAAGGAGGTTTTCGAAAAATGTTATGAAGAATAAAACTGTTCATAAATAAATAAATTAAAACTAATTTTCTTACATGGCATTAATACATAAAAATACTTACCTATTATGTTGCGGTAAATTTTATCTGTATATTTAATAGTTTTAAAAAATTAACAAAGTAAAGATTTCGTTTCTGTAAAACATGTCCGTGAGCAATAGTCTGTTAACTATTTGTTTTTATACAGTACCTCATATCAGAGCTAGTATTTTTATTATTTAGCTATAGGGTTTACTGACTGAATACTGTAATTGAATTTGAATTTATTATTTCCTTTTCCATAAACGGGATAATATACTTAAAGTACTTGATATTATTAACTTAACTTACTGTAACTCGGAGTGCTCAATTGCCGATCGGTAACCAATCTGGCGATCTTCACGGCAAATGGGCTCGACTTTTGTATAGCTACCGGTCTAACTACTAAACATTTATTCTTAAAAAAGAAATTAATTTGAATCTCCAATAAGCTTAGAAACTAAATTACAAAAAAGCCAATTCTGCCATTATATGCGATCGCAATTTTTATTGGTGATCTTAGCTATAAAAAGATTATAATTTTATTACAATGATTTGCATCTATTTATATAGCATTACGGCAAGTTAAGTCAAATATCAATTTCTGAATACACGTTTTTTTTTTATATAAATAATATAAAATTGATAAGAGTAAAGATTAGATGAATTCGGATTGGTATGTGAAAAAAAAAGTGATATGCTAAGATTTGTTGTAGAAAGAAAAAATAAAATGATGACATCACATAATGAATTTCTTCATGTAAAATAGTCAAGCGTTTCAATTAGATTTGCAAGTCAGGCTTGTAAACTATGAATAATCGTTATAAATTTTAAAAATTATTTATTAATTTAACGTTATTTCGTATAGTTTACAATATTCATGAATTTTTTTGTTGTATGTTTATATTAATTAATTTTAGTAATATTACTTTTTCAACGTGATCTTCCTCTATACTTATAAATTAATTATTTACTTATAATTATTTGTGTAATTTATGTTTGTTTACGAAACAGAGATAACGCATAATAAAATTAAAAATTTTGAGAATCCTTATAAGTATTTTATAATGTAAAACTACCGAGGAATAATACTGTAAAAGAAAACATTTTATGAAAACTAGACATAAACATATTAAGTTCTACTATTTTAAATTGTAAATAATTTTTATATATTTCGTATGTTATAGTAGTTCTCGAGATACTTGTGCATAGCAACTTAAGTGAAACACTTGCTATATGATTTATGATAATATTTTTTTATATAAGTTTCGCAGTGAGAGTAAATGATAAAATATATGAAAAATATTTCAGGTAATTTAAAATAAAAGGAAATTAAAATATTTCTTAATTTTTTTCAAGCTGTCGCCATAATTATCTCGTCATGTAATAATTATTTTCTTAAATTTATTGTTTAAGTGTATAATTCGCAATTTAATCTATTTAGTTTTTTATCTTATAAATTTTATTTTAATACAATTATTTAAAATTTAAACAAACAAAGAGTAAATTTGTTATAAACGTAATGTTTTTAATTTATTTTAATTTCTGTAAACATTCCATTGTCTACAAGGTATAAAAACTATTTTCTTATGTCGTATCTTACTTTTCATAGAAACCCGAACTTAAATATTAATGTATACAGTGTTAAGTTTTTAATTATATATAAATGAAGATAATTACTATTGTTATCTAAATGAGATATTGTTTGTTAATAAACAGTAAAAGTGTTTGTGAAATCGATATAAAAATTATTTTGTAAGAATAGAAATTTTATAAATACATTTTTAAACAAACAATACATAATCAGTTTTTATTCGAGTTACATATGAATTTGGTACATAAATGACTGATAAATTTACTCTTTGTGAATTATAGACTTATTGCGTGAAAAGCGAGGAACGATGACCGATAGTTTTTTTTAGGGTTAACATAATTAGATTTCAGCATACATTTATATTTTAAAAACGTCTTAATCCATGTTTCTTTTTTATCGTACTTTTTAGCATATGTAAATGCATGCAAAAAAAGTATGATAAAGAAGAATCACACGTCGAGCATATGAAAAACAGTAATTTATTGTAGAACGATCAAAATTTCTGAAGTTTAATTATATAGTGTATAATACTATTTTAAAGATAACAAAATTTAATACGTTACTGTAGCCATTCTTCTAACTGCATCATATTATTTTTAGAGAATTTAAATACTAATTCATCGTTTGATGAAACTTGCCATTGAAAATCTAAATTCTGTTTAATTTGCAATTTATTCATAATACTGATAATTTCGGTTTTTAATTTTAGAAAAACTTCTTCACGTTGGAATTTTATATCGGATAGTTTTTCCTAATGTTGTTCGAAATTATTTAGTTCGTTTGCGGCAGGTAATGGCGATGTATGTAGTATTAAAGATTTTTCATCCAATTCAAGACATAACGCTTTTTGTTGTGATAACATTTGTCGATTTTTGCTTTCTCAGAAAGCAAAAATCGACTAACTATAATGATACAATGATCAGAAAGTCTTTCTGATCATTGTATAATCTTTGATATCTATACAAAATGATATGTTAATCTTATTGGATATTGCATATAATTACAGAAGTCAAATTGTTAAATTGAAAATGAAACAGCGATTATCATGAGAAATCTGTAATCATTATTAATTTAGTTTTAGTAAATTATATATCATTACTTATTTTACATAACAAATTTAGAAAATGCATTTAATAGATGATTTCATTGCATTTTATTTTTAAATTATTTTAAAATACTATCGTGTAAAATTGGCCTAATGCTATATCAGTTTTAATTAACTTTTAAATCATTATTATTTAAAGTTGCTTTGCATTATAGTAATTTCTTTTTTACTATGATATTGTGAATTGTAGTGCGCAATAGTTAATTTTATAACTAAAACTACTTCATTAATTCATATTTTGTTCGTTTCACAAATAGCATACATATCGCATAAGTAATATACAGGTTTATAATATTATAACTTAATTGTGTTCACTTCACAAATGTTTGTGGTATCTTTTTTCATGTAATAAGTCTATTATAGAAATTGTATAATATTTTTAAAGGTTACCAATACCATAAAGTTGTTCTATTAAATCAATTTAATGTCGACAATACTAACTACAAATTTAATTTCGGTATTACTAAGAAAACTAAAGTTAATCACTCTATTTAATTTCAGTCACACAAGTTTGAACTTTTTCTTTTTTTTTCCAAGCCATGTAAACAAATGCTGATAATAATAGATTTTTTAATTTTTCAATAGTTACTCTCGAAACAATTCTATTCTGTTAACATTGATGGATTTACTTAACCTGAATTTATTTGTGAATTAGTTATTATCAGAGAAAGTATTTTAATGGTCACTGAATATTATTTTTTATTTTTAATATATAAAAATTATATATATATTTGTGATAACTGTATATAATAATATACATTATTTAATATATACATATTTTCCTGATTAATATTGTAAATATTGAATTCTATGAACTATATAAATAGATTCTAAGAAATATTAAATCATTAACGGAAATATATAAATATGTAGTAAAATAATGGACGTGATATTTTACAATAAATACAGATTTTAAAAGAAATAGAATGATAATATTTCAATTTATGTAATATGCTTTAGTTGGTATGAATATATTTTTATATTAAATAAATAATTAAAAGAATGTAAATCGAATTATTTATTGTCAATAAATAATTTCTAGTTGAATTATTTTCGTTGTTTATTTTTATTTTTAGGTAAGTCATTGAGTACTAACTCTTTTGTGCGATTTGGATAAATTTATAATTTGAAGCTATAATTTAAAAAGAATAAAATATATTTATGATTAATAATTCAATATAAATTCTTATATAATTACTGAAATTATCTAAATCAAAATTATTTTTCCTTATCATTTCCCGGCTAATCGAGAATCTGCTGTAATTTGTTTATGTAAAATCATTCAGTCATAAATAAATAAAAAATGATTTAGTATTAGTTTACATCATTCCGTATAATAAATTATCCAATTTTAAAAAAAAAGTTTGCCTTATAAATATATTTAAACTTTAAAGTTCAGCGCAGCCATTGCAAAAATATACCATGTAGGATAAGCCTCTAATTTAAAATATAGAAAATAATATGCTACTCTTGTATGCGTAAGGTGACCACCTCTCCGGTTTTCACCCGGAGTCTCCTGTTTTTTCACTGAATCTCCGATTTCCGGGTTATTTGTTATAATCTTCGGATTAAACTGAATTTAGATGTAATCATATAGTTTTAAGTTAAAAAAATAAGTAAGTTATTACTATGGTCAGTGATAAATTTATAGGCAAATCAAAATATTATTTAGTTTAATTTATAAGCGTTAAAACGAATTTCAAAATTTTGTGATTGTATTCAAATAAAAATGTTTTTATAATTGTCGGTCTTCAAAATCTCCGGGTCAGTTGTAGTAAAAAGGTGGTCACCCTATGTATGCGACATTTGATTTTTGAGCTGAAAATTTAGGAAAAATTGTATTATTTAATTGTTTTATATAAATAAAAGAAAAATTTTAATATTCTGTTATATACATACATACACAACCATGCCATATACCCAGAAGGGTTTGTGATAAATTCTTTCCACTATGCCGAAATAAGTTTCCTCCAAACATTCCTATCTAGACAAGTAATTTTTGCTTTATCCACATTCATGATACTTACAGTGACCGAATAAATTAAATAATACTCTTATATCATTTTCATCATTTGAGAAATATTGTTGCAATATGTACTATTCATTCGAATAACTTTTAAGTAAACCATATAAAGCATTTATTGTTCTAAATTAATTATAAAATTCTTTTGTATATAGTAAAATAAAATTAAATATATTCGAAATAAAAACAAAATTAAGTCATTGTAAAATGTTATCAGAACGTGCACCTTATAATGCAACATTGAAAAAAATTCTATTATCAATAAATTTTATCAAAACGTAAAACACACAAATTTCTCGTAGCTTTTCGCAAAATATGTGGGTTGCAGAAAAATGATTGTATTTAAAAATTTTACAAACCAATATGTGGCTTAACGAAACGCAAAACAGAAAAATTATATTAATTACGACAAGTGTTGCTGTTGCTGTTTTATTAGTAATTATTTTTGTCCTGATTCGTAAGCGTGTATTAAATAAGAGAAGTAAGTTATTTATTAACGATTAATACCGAATAAATAACATACGTCATTTGTTTTGATTTAGGAAATCGTAGACATATTGATGACTATACTGTGTACGTGTTACCTTTTCCTAATTTTGAAGGCAACAATTATATTGAAAGTTATTCCGAAAGTGATTATTATAGTTCTTCAAGTAAGTATATTTTTTGAAATTTTCAATATCTATTCATTTTATATATATATAATAGATAATAAAGATATATATAAAACTTCAAATTGATTAAGTTTTGTTATCTTGGGAAATAAATATGTTTATCATGTTAGTTACTGATTCAGTTTTTTGATTTAATTTTCTTAAAGTTTACATCAGAAACATTTTCATAATTTTATCTACCGGTATTTTTATTTTTTAAAGTAAAAATTAATACTGACCTTTCGCTAATTGAAAATGTAATATATAATTTATCATAATATTCATTGCTTTTTATTATAAAAATACGAGTAAAATTCTATTCAAAATATTTATTATCATTTTTACTGCTGACTTATAAGTTCTGAAAGATTTTTACTATGTATTATAAATATTATAAATGCCAGTGAAACAAAAATTGAATGCCTAGATAGAATGCTTAAATGAAAAGAGTTTGTGCCACATCCGTATAGGTACAAAAGTATATATATATATATATATATATATATATATATATATATATATATATTTTGCAATTACTTTTTTAAGTGTCTATTTAGACATAAGGCAATCCATATCTGAAAAATCCCTGATGCTTTATTCACATGATGACACGTCGTGCACTTGATAGAGATAAATACTGTTTTCCAGTAAATATCGACTTTATTTGAATGCATCATTACGGATCACCCAGAGACACTGAACGCCTCATGTATAAATAAGCCTTAATTCTGCAGTTATTTATGTTTTATTGCAGTATTTAAAAAGTTTACGGACACCTGTTTAAATATTATTAATATTGGTAAAATGAAGTTAAAAAGATATTTTATTAATGGAAAAATTTGAAAACTTATTTGTTTTTATTTCGTGGAAAAAATTTAATTCAATTCTACTAATTTATAAATCACTCACAAAAACAATATAATTATGAATCATAAAATAAACTAATTATCAATAAATAGTTTGTATCTTATTTTATTTGACAACTCTATAATAAATATGATGTTTACGATTTAAATAATCATACGCAAACTATAGGTATAATATAAAAAATGGTTTTAAAGATTTTGAAAAATTAAAATAAAAAAAACTTTTTCGTTTAAAATATATAAAATAAATATTTTTTATAATTACATATTTTGGCATTTACTGGTAATTTATGAATTTTTTTGACACTAATAAAATACTATTATTATTATTTTAATAATATAGAAAGTTTTGTATAACTTTTACCAAAATCAGATTCTTAAGACATACGATATAAAATAATTATCAGCTATGCATATTAGATTTTTATCATAATTATTATAAAATTCCTGTTTATATCTGACTTATTATAGTGATACTGAGATAACAAAAATGGATTTTTTTCAAACAATAATGATACTGTAATAATAATGAATAAACTTTATTTAAAAATTTACTATTGCAAAAATACAATTCTTAAAATGCTATCAACCTTTGATTTTATATTTACTGAATGTTTATTTGTTAAAAAAACTGAATTTGTATGTTTGTTAAGGAACTGAAAAATTATTGCAGATATCTTATCAAATTTTCATGATAAATGTCTATAAATATCTTTATTATGTGGGATTTTATTAGAAAAATTAACAAATAATTTATTTTTAGATGAAATCAGAAAAGAAGAATATACCAAACAATTTCCTTATAATCCATCATTTTAACACAGAAAAATAAGTAAAATTTGTAATAGACCATGTAGATGATATTGTGTATTGTGAATTATTTATATTAATGTAAAAATAATTGTTAAAAAATAAAGTTGAAAATTAGCAAATATACTTGAAAGTGTCCAATCATGGTTCAATATGATGATTTTTAGCAAAAAGATTAATTGTTCCAAATGTTACTAGATTAGATAAGCTATCAAAAAAATACTTTGACGCAGTACTTAATTGTATTGCAAATAAGTCAATGTATTTTATATATAATTTTGTATCGTAATGCTACATTAAAAAAATGTGCACGGTATATGTCAAAAGGTAATCAACTATGGATGAACCGGGCGTTGTATCTATGGAAAGTGTCATTTTATTTTTCGGCATATTATTCTTAGTATTTTGTTGCGGTACTGTACGTGCGATACGCCAACATTTCAGAAAACCATTAGGTTAGTACTTAATTTTATATATTTTTTGTATTTTAAATAGGTTTTACATGTTTCTTCAATTTTCACATCTTTTGGGGTACATGGTGTGATTGTGAATGTAGGTATGTACCTACATATGTATCTTGTTTCCGTTCGACAATCAGAAGTGAGAGTACTAAAATTGTTCTAAAAATTGAGTTACGAAAATTGTTTGTAATTAAGAATAATTTATGTTTGTATCAAAAAATATTTTATATTTCTTAGCAATTCCGAATTTTTTATATAAATATGTGTCTATACTTGATTGTACGCCGAGACAAAATGCTTTACCGGAACAGAATATTTATTGGAGATTTTTTATTCAGAATTTTTTTAATTTTAAATTAACTTTTAAAACTGAACATTTGAATTTTAAAGCTGTACAAATACGTTAAAACTGCACACAAAAAAAAAAAAACCCTAATGGCCACATCAGCCAGCATATTTTATATTTATTTAATTTTTAGTATAGTAATATAAAATATATGTGAGTATTTATAAAACAATTTTTGCTTTATCAATATTTACCTATAATATAAATATAAACAATTTTTCTTTTATTGTAATTTAATGAACAATTTTTATTTTCAAAACAGATATTCATATAGTGTGATTAATTTTATTGGAATCATACAGAAAACTTATGTTATTATTAGTCGAATATTAGAAAATTTTCTGGCACAATTAAAGACAAAATTTATCTATTTTACATAGATTAATCAGAAATTATTAGTTTTCATTTTGTCTTTAATACAAAGTACCTTAAAAACAGAAAATATTGAAACAGTATATTCAGAAATGTTCTTTTTAATATTATAAAGTTCATGTATATGAGTAATATTGGTTATACGTCTGCCTGAATGGCTGATGAGTAGATGGGAAAATATGATTGAGATTGTTTTACGTGAGCTAATATTTCTAAGCGGTAAAAATAAAAGAGCATTATATGAGAGATAGGAATGATTGTAGAAATTATTTTTTTGCACGAATAAAAAGAGTTTGTGCCCCATCATAATGAGTACATCGTGTGATTGTATGTATGTATGTTTGTATGACATATCAAGACAATTGTTAAATGTTTTTTTTCCTGAATAAATTGATTTGCAATTATTTCCATTTTTTGTTTGGTAATTTAATTTTTTCTTATCAAGTATTTTTTCTATTTTGTTTTTTAAATATCATTGTTAAAAATAGCACTTTATTTCAAAATCAATATAAAAAAACTATTGATAAACATTTTTATATTGGTGTATTACATTAACTTACAATTTATATCAAATTTGTTAAATAGAATTATTTAATAGGATTTATTTATGATACTTTACTTAAAATAAATAATATAAATCTTTAATTTTTATTATTCTCTATAGTCTATAAGATAGACAGAGTTTGTCAACTTTAATAATATTGGAAACAAAATAAGAAATCTTTTCTAAAATAGTTTTTTTTTGTTCGATTAATAATAAAAAAGTTTTCCATATGGTTTCATTATAATCAGTCACCATGTAGATAAAAAGTATATTAAATTGAAGGTAAATAAAAAACAATAATCATTATTATTTGTTTAACCTTTGTTCAGGGATTTAGCAAAATGAAATTTAAATTTGGAATTAATCTTGTTTTAAAATTAATATAATATAAAAAAATATATTTCGATTAATATTTTTTTACAAAATAATAATGTGACATAGCTGTAACTTGTATTTTTTTTATTAATAATGACAATGTTAAAAAAAAGACAAGGACGATATTTTGCAATGATTCTGAAATAAAAATATTTTCCAGTACCAAGGGTGCCTCCACGCAATATTCTTGTAACACATATTAGACTACCAAGTCAAATGGAAGACCGGAACGAAGGAGATTTATCTGGTGTATACCCAGCCGAGGAACAGATAAGCCCACCTCCATATTCAGGTATGACATTGTTCTATATATTTAATAACATTGCAAAAATTATTAACTATTCTTATCGTACATATACGGTCGGCCGTCATAAATCTAATCTATACTACCTGTTTACTTATTTACAGAGAGAGATTGATTTTAATGAATGATTTTATTGATTGAACAAAAATATAGGCCCGTATTCTCACCTCGTTTTTTTTGTGAAAAAGTGTTTTTATCATTAATTTGAAAATAAGTTTTTGCTTCTGTTTTTCGTCAAATATAAATAGCTTTTTTATTTTTGATAACTTTTATTATATTTGAATTATAAAATTTAAATAAACTATCTTAAAGTAATTTTAAGTAAACGTCCAAAGTACTTCTGTGGCAAAAATCACTTTTATAAATGAGGTGAGAATAAGGGCCATAGTTGTTTGTGTATTTAGAGCGCAAAGTTAATAAAGTTTTAAGAGCTGCATAATTAATTATTATGTGTACGCTGAGAAAAAATGCTTTATTGAAATAGACTAATTGTTAGAAATTTTTTATTCATAATTAAAAAAAAATTATCACAAAAATATATAATGTTCGACAAAAAGTGAACATCATTTGGAAAAAAATATTTGTTTTTTGAAAATTATTATGTATTACGGGACTTTTTGGTGCTTGTCTAATAAATAGAAATGCACTAGCTGAAAGTACTGATATCACTTTCGGTATAGAATAAATTAAACTATTATGAATTTATTTTTAGCTAAACTTACTTTATACACTAGCCTAACAGAGGGATAAATATAGGGTAAGATTGATGGCCCACCGGGGAAGGCCCGGTGTTCCGGTGAGCCATCATCATTGTGGGCTGTGACCGGCGATAGTCAAAAAATTAAAACTGATTTCTGAGTTTTGCAAAAATTTAAGAATTGATATCAATTTGTAAAAAAAGTCATTTATTAAATCGTCTTTTAACTTAGATTTAAATAAAGAATTATATTTAATTTTATGTGTAATTTTTACAAATCATCTTTATGTTTCTGTAATTTTATTTCCATATTAGAATCTATGTAAAAACATAACTTATTTGAACATTTTTGGGATATAAGGTGGGCCTATATCTTGCATCTTTCCCCGAGCCTAATTTTTTATCCAGTCCAACTCTAGTTAAATATAAAACAAAGTGAATCAACTCTTAGATTTTTCTTTCTTTAAAAAATATATTACTTTAGATTGTATTTAACAACAGAAATTTAACATTAAAAATAACTATAGCTTTCATAATACCATTACTAAAAAATTGTTCAGAACTAATAAAAATATTTTTTGTATTTTAGCGTTACCGAATGTTTTACCGCCAAGTTATGATGAAGCAGTGAGACAAAATACTAATAGTGATAGTAATAGCAGTAATCAAAGATCGAGTGTACAAAAAGTGTAATTAAATTAAAAAATACCTTAGTTGTATTTTAATTAATTTTTCAATAAATAGGTAAATGAGAAAACCCATGATATTTCCACTGAGAAATCAATTTGTGATATTAATATTTGTTATTGTAAAATGTGAAATAGTATTGTATTAGTGTTGTCCATTATTCTCATGATATTTATATCATAAAATTTAATCTTTAGATTTTATTATAAGTACGTAACTGTGTATACACATTTTTAAGCTATGAATAATTTTTATAGAATTTTAATGTGTACAAAAAAAGGATTGTATAGATTTATAAAAATGTATTAATGTTTTGCTATTGTTATTATTTAATACAATAATGCATTTAGACATTTAGAGTTAATATTACTCTTAACTTGAAAAATTATTACAAGATATATATGTAATTAAACTTTTAAAACTATAAGTTAAGTTAAAGTCTTTTGCATAGATATACATGGATTTGTTGGTTTTCTATGAAATAATATGTGTGTTGTAGAATAAAAAATGAAATTATATTTTTTCGCTTTTTTTTTGTATTTATGGTTATTTTATGGTTAACTGTTTCACAACCTATTCGAAGTTTGAAATACCGGCTTTTATGTATTCACATAAAGCCTAAATATAGCTGTATGAAAAGGATTGTAAAATTACAATGTATAAAATACCTAAGTGTATATTAATGTATATATTACGGTGTAGATACATAGTAAGATGATGTGTACATTACCCGAAAAATGTATAGATGTGCTTATAACTGAAGTGAAAGTAGATTATAAATAATGAAATATAAACTATATCCAGATTATCCGGAAAATATACATCGTAACTTCACTGCTTTGGAGAATGTAACACAATCGCCAACTAGCTACGTTCAAAGTGAGTACAATATACTTTTTCCTAATTTCCAGAGACAAATGCGTATTGAATGTACACAGGGTTGGACTGACCCACCGGGGACCGGGCTTTCTCCAGTGGGCCATCATTATTATGGGCGGTGACCGGCGATTGTTAAAAAAATTAAAACCAATCTCTCAGTTTCAGAAAAATTTAAGAACAGATTATCCCAAAAACATCTATGTATTGTATGACGGTATATATAATGACGTTTATTTCTCAAAAGTAATATTTCCGATAAAACTTTTGAATTAATGATAAATTAATTTGAATTAATAGAAAATTAAACATAAATATTAAAAGAACAATTTAAAATCTAAGTTATTAGATTTTTTAAAAAAATGGGACACATTTATTAACATCTTAAATGATGAAAATGAATATTTTATTTATAAAAAATCCGATGACAAAGAAACTGAAACCGGAGAAGAAAATGAAATCAATGTAACAAACTGTAGTAATACTTGTAAAAATTGCATTACCTGTTGTTTTTCAGTTTTACAAAAATGTAATCTCCGGACATTAACATTTATTCATTGCTTATAAATTAGTGCAAACATTATCTTCAACTCAATTATCATGCGAACGAACATTTTCAAAATTAAAGAACATTTTAAACAGATTGCGAAATTGTTTAAGTCAGGATAATTTCGAGGCTTTCATGCTTATGTCGTGTGAGAAGGATATTTTGGAAAAATTAACTTTAAAAAAATCCGAAAAGAGTCATTTATTAAATCGTTTTTTAACTTAGATATAAATAAAGAATTATATTTAATTTTATATGTTATTTTTACAATTTATCTTTATTTTTCTGTAATGTCATTTCTATGTTTATTAAAATAAAAAAAAAATAAAAACATAATATATTTGAACAATTTTGGGGTGTAAGGTGGGCCTATCCTATCCCGGGCCCATCCTGAATGCACACACAATGTTCATTTGCTAAATGCTGTGATAAAGGTACACAT
This sequence comes from Clivina fossor, assembly GCA_963966155.1. Lineage (NCBI taxonomy): Eukaryota > Metazoa > Arthropoda > Insecta > Coleoptera > Carabidae > Clivina > Clivina fossor. The sequence continues at coordinate 5,780,547 of OZ014553.1, read as the reverse complement.
TTGTCAAAAAATGTATACATTATTCTGAATATACACTTATATCTTATCATATATGTATACAAAATACAATATATGTGCAGGTAATTTAAATTTAAATTAAATTTTAAAAAAATTTGTGCAGATACCGCGTAAAAGAGGAATTACAGATGTATTATATTTATCTTAATCATTTGCAAAGTACATATTTATTTAAACGTATTTTAATGCAGTAATATAAAACACTTTAAGCTAGATTTTCTGCTGCTTTCTCAATAGATTTTAAAATTTTAATGTAAACAATTGACAACCCTAATATCACGTAAAATTTTCATACTCATAGATAATTTTATTCAAATATGTTATTAAAAAATTAAATGTTATTAAGTATTTTAAAGTAGTTTGTGATAAAGAAAAAAAAACAAAGCAAATAAAATATTTTAAAACTGATATCTTTACTACAAGATCAGAATTATGATTTATGGTACCAAATCATAAACGGACAATGATTTAATATAAATACAATGGTAAAATTTGCTGTATAATAGTACTAGATAACAATACTTAATTTTCTTCATCAAATTTGTTATTCTTTATCCTTTTTGTACAATGTGATATAAAAATATATATTTTTTTTACTTCTATTAAATTCTGATGATTAAAAAAAGGTCAACTATCTGATGTAAAGGAAAGAAAAAGGAAAAAAGTTTATGAAATTTTATTATTATATATTTAAAGGAAAAACAAATTCTAATAATAAAATTACAAAATAATATTCTTTTTACTTTTAACAAATAATAAACATAAATACAGTTCTACCACACTTCCACATAAAAAAATATATAGCTCTTGTTATTTAGTTTCTTGTGCCCACTTATACTTTTTTTGAAGATTGTATTTATTTTACCAATATTTTACTAATTTTTAAATAAGTAATTAATTTTAGTATGCAAAATTCTAATAAAAGAGCGGAAAGTAAAAAACGGAATATTTTTACTCGTATAACCATGCATTGAAAAAATACTACATTTCCTATATATGCGTTTCTTGGAAAGTAATTAAGTAATTATTAATGTTTTGTCAATATATAGCTATATTTATGTTTACTTTAAAAACTCTCAACGCTGATAATTCGAAATCTAAAACAATATTAAAATTATGTAAAAATCAGAAAATAGATGAAAATTTTTTCTCAGCTATTAATAATTTATATTTGTTATCACTTTGCATATTCATTAATTAGAATCGAATATTTAAAAAATAAATATTGCTTACATATTTCAAAAAATTTATATAAATTATAATATTTTGAAATTTTGAATATTAAACCAAAATGTGCAAATTTTCTATTGTACAATCGTAAAAAAGGTATTGTACTCGTATTCTACTCGCTTGTAAAGATTATTACTCATTTGCATGAATTAGTTTATTTTCATAAATAATAACCATCATGTTCGTTGAATAATATACTATTATTTAAGTTATTAATTCATATGTTACTATTTGCAAAAGATATATTTAACGAATATGTGATATTTTCTCAAAACATAATTATTTTTATAAAAACTATCAGTAATAAACAAACTTTACACTACGGTAATAATCTTTTTATAAAATTTAAACATAATTATTGTTTTATTTTTCATCATATTAAAGTCACGTAGTTACATTTAAAAAAACCATAAATTTATCATACATTTACTAAATCAATTTTAAATTAATTTATATATTTCAATATGTTTTATAACAAGTGAAGAATTAATCGTCTCTAAACTTCTCAATTTTTCATTGTGTGACATTGACATTATACTAAAAAAAAGACAAAAGGTTACAAGCCAGAACATTAGCATAAAATGTATTTAGCGTTAGGTGATATTTTTATATTTTATTAAGCGGAAATATATTATTCAACTCAACATTTTCTTAAATCATATACAATGACGACAATGTTTATTTAAGCCACTTCCGGTAAAATATAATCTATGTTTGATTAGAAATTTAGAATCAGATATTAAATTTAAGGTTATTACGACTTCAAATTAATTGTTTTAGTACTTTCTAAGAAAAATTACGTAGTTTCTTCAAATATCAAAAACCAGAAATAAACAAAAACAGTTTAGAACAAAGATAATTAATATTTTGATAATTAAATTTCAAAATGTGATTTATGTAATTTTTTTTATATATTTACATTAATTCTTAAAATTAATGAATAGGTAATTTAAAAATTAAAAGTATGTCAAACTGAAAATTCTTTTTTAAAAAGAACTGTAAATATGCAATATGCTCCAATTAGATTTGATATTTTTTAAAATCATACAGTTTATAAATTGTTTATAATGACATTAGAACCAATTATACAATCACAACTTAAAAATCTATTTAGTAATCAGACGTTCAATAGTAATAAAAACGTAATCAATTTATATGCCTTAAATAGACAAATATATTACATTGTTAAAAAATCGATATTTGTTATTATTTTTCTCTAAAGTTACTAAACATAAGATATACCTAAAAAAGTAATAGACATTAAAAGTTAAAAAGTCTACTCCTGATTAAAAAAAATATTTTTTTTAAAATTAATGAACATACAAGTTTTTATAATGTTACTGAAAAGATCGTTATCTAAAAAAAATAAACGACATTAAAACTAAAAGAGTTTATTTTTGAATTGAAAATGAATATTTTACTTTAAAATTAACGAAAATACAGGTTTGTATAATTTTAAATATATATATTCATACTTACATAATCTTATTTCACTTTTATCTGTGGATGTATATTTTCAAACTTAAAACTTGTAGCATTCTAATAACTCTGAACAATTTAGCTAGTATATTATAATGTTTAAAAAATAGAGCTACTTTCCAAAAGTATGTTTGTTTATTAAATTATAAAACATTTTTGAAGGTCAATTAGGTTGATTGATCCCGATAAAAAATTATGTCCAAGTGCAGTTTTGATTACCAATAAATAAATTTTCATTGATCTTTCAATTACATATATGGCATACGTATATATAAATTTCACATTATTAATTAAAAATCAAAATAATTAAAATATTGTTATTGAACAAGTAGGGTAATCACAATCTTTATTTGCTTTGCAATAAATCTACATGATTCATCGTGCATTACAATAACTAAACTTTAATAACTCGTCTATTAATTATTAAAAAATTTCATTAATAAAGAATAATTGAAATATAATTTATTAATATAGGCCACATATGATTTTGCGTCATATGATTGAATAAAGTAATTGATAGTTAATTGGTTTATGCTAATTACTTCCGATGAATTTTTTTAGTCTAGTATTAAAAGATGGTTTCGTATATGTCATGTCAAGGAATTGTATGTACTGTACGGTGGTACCTTGAGCCAATAGTGTCTTTGATTTTTACATACGAGTACCTAAAGTGAAAGCAATGCCAAGTCAATGTCGCTATATATTTAAATTTTTAAATGTTTAGAAATTTAGCACAGCGCGCAAAACAAAACTAGTGTATTAAACGCATGTGTTCATTTGAAAATGACTTTTGTAAAATGGTTCTTATCATGTTTATTTATTCTGCCATTAAAGAAATTATCTAGGTAAGTAAAAAAATAATTGGAAAACAAAATACTACCTTTATCAGATATACGTACCAAAGCTTTTTACGATAAACAAAAACAATATATTGTGTCAAATTTAAATCTTACATATCGGACATCACAAGGATAGTGAAAATTTCAAGAGAGCAAACAAATCAAAATTATAACAAGTTTTTAATCTAAGTAGAGTATATAAATTAAGAAATAATTTCAAATTGAATATGTAATATTTTTTCATAGTGAAGACAAACTTTTCGTTTTTTGTTGTTATTGTGATTAACTCAGTCATAGAATTTTTAGTTGTCACTATTTTTTGTAACATGCGATAAATTTATATTCAAAATTAAAATTATATTTGACACTACGGATATAATTTTACAAAAACATATAATATATTTGGTAGAATAAAAATTTGTAAAAAAATATAGTTTTAATAATGCTTTCAAAATCATAATTACCTATTTTTCCGAGGCATTAAGAAGACATTATTTTTGAATGAGCAATGCGATAAATAAAATGTAAACATTTAGAGTGAGTCACATATTTGAACATTCTCTTAATATATTTTTTTTAATATAACAAACAATACATATTTTTAAACAAAACATTTACCTTTAATTTTACAACATAATATTATTATTATTATTATATATTACTATATTCTACTACATAATTTTCAAATTATTTTTTTATTTAAATAAATTCATATTATCATGGCTATTTTTACAATATTGTGTTATTAAACTTAATAATTTTTTAATGTTAATTTTAAATAAAATTCGGTTATTTATTCTCAAAATTGTGTTTATATATTTTTTCATTCTTTTAGACATACTGTTATCTTTTTAATATTTTTTTAAATTTTCGAATGCAATTTAAAATTTATTTAGTAACATGTTTCTGCAGTCAATGCGAGTAAAATATATCTATGTACTTTAAATAGCTATAATTTTAATATTTCAAGCTAAACATCAATTATTATAAATAATTGTAAATCATTCATAAATAAAAAACTTGATGCAATAGTTTTATCAAAAACATTAAAAAAAAGCATAATCTAAAAACATAATTTATACAACCTTATTATTTTAACAGGTATACAAAATAAACAATAAATTTTTTATATTTAAATATTTCAGAAAATTGTATCGGGAAAGGTAAGTTTAATAAATTATATCTCGATTATAACAATACAATGTATAATGGGAGACAAAATTTTCTTGAGATAGCCGAAAAGTATTTCGGCAGGTGATTAAATGTGTTATTAAAATTCCTGTTTGGCGGTCACACACACAGATACGTAGCGTGGAAAAACCGTCTGTCCGTTGAACACTTTTGTTTGTATGATCACCGTCATCACTCTTGCACGCTTGACTTCCTTACTTCGTTACCAATCTGATGTATAATCTTTTTTCTAAATTACAATTTATTATTTTCCACAGCTACAAGCAGCTAGTGTGTTATCAGTCGAAGGTCATACATCTACCGATATATGTGTATTTAAAATAAATTTATATATATATTAGAAATAATAATTCGAGTTTTTCGTATTTGCCAAGATGATTTGTTCGAAGGTTTTTGTTCAAGTTACACGAGGTGCTTATTGTGAAGGAATTAGAAATTGTTATCTTATCATATCGACCGAATATTAACCTGCAGATTGTTGTTTCATATCAACAGTGATTTTGATTTTTTATCGTAGAGAAAACTGTAACGGACACAAAATGTGTAAGTGCTGTCAACAGTAAGTATTATATTTATTAGTTTTATTTTTTCGTTATTTTTTTCATTTGCATTTCGTTTAGAACATTACGTTATTTAAAACTGTTCAAAATTAGATTTTAAATTGAAAACATTAGTTACTAACTTACAAACTAATTTTCTTTTATTAATTATAGAAAAGTGACATAGATTACAATAATACTGATTAATAAATAAAGATATTAAATTATTTTTTTTGTGTTGGAAGTATATTTTTTGTAGAAATAATAAGTATATAGTTATTTGTTTGATAACTTAATGACCCACAATTAGTCACAATTTTAATTTTATATCAAATGAGTAATTATTTTATCCGTTAAACATAGCAATAAAAAGATTTTTTTTCTGTTTTATTTATTGTACATGGGAAAATTTTATTGTTCATATTGTAAAAAACATTTCAATTTGCTGTAATTTATAACTTACTTAAAAGTAAAAACGATTTATTTTTGTTAGATCAAGCTTGTTTACATAAAAAAAAATTGAAAACACAATTATCTAATAAAGTTGTTAATGCCGTGAAAAGCAAATGATATTTGTATTGCTTAAGAAACATCAACAAATCGTAAATGTATGGATATAAATACTTTTTATAGGTTTATTGTTTTTCATATTGATAGAAGAGTATATTGGGAAAAATAATAACCATATGCATTTCTACTGTTTAAAAGTATATTTTCTATTATATTTACACACATTTCAAATATGAATATACATACATATAAGCATTTATAAAAAAGATAAGTGATATATTTCATGTTAATTAACATATTGGTAAACGTATTTCAGTTGTTTTGAATCATGCTATTGGCATTGCATTGAAAAGTGGTGGTGTTATGATGACAATATCGCACTATATGAAGAACCTGCATCGCAAGAAAAAAGCCAACGAAATTTCGATAATCTCGCATTTTGGGACAGCGTATCTGTTATTGCTAACAGATCAGTTGTTACCATTCAACCATTGCCAAACAACAACAACAATAATAAAATTGCCGATATAGATTCCGATAAAAGCAATTTAGTTTTAGAAGATAGGCTCGATGATCAAAAAGCAACCGAAAAGAAACTTCAAGATGAAAAGCAAACAAATACGCAAACGTGTTGTACAGAAAAACGAACAAATACAGAACAAATAAATGCAGAAAAAGATTCGAACAATGTTAAAAATAAAGATAAAGTTGATAGTTCTATTTTAGACAAATTAAAAATAAGGAAGAAATCAGCAGTGGAAGAAAGGATTGATAAATGTAGTGGTACTAAAGCTGAAGCAAAATTACGAAAGAAGTCACTAAAAGAAAGAAGAAAATCAGCAGCAGGCTTAACCTTAAAATTAGACAACGATTTCCATGAAATTCCTGTAATAAGACAGAGTAGTATGCCAAGATTTTTCCTTGACACTCCGGAAATTGATTTACATGGAAATTATGGCAGTGAACGGAGTAGCGTTTTAGTGAGTCCAGTATTAGGTAATTCACCAACATTCGACTTAAAATCAATCGTACAGATTGAAAAAGAACTAGCCTGTCAATCGAAACCAACAACACCAAAACCGAATAGACTGAATCAAGTAAAGAAGAAATTTATACCAATGATGAGTAAAAAACCATCTTCGAAAAGTCTACCAGACAGTATAAATCATATGTAAAATTATTTCTAAAATAATTATATTAAACAAATTATAACAGATAGAATATTTAAGAACCAAACAAAAACTGTGACTTATATAATGATAATTATTCAAATTTAGTTTTTAATACTAATAGTTACTTAGGACATTTCTTAAAAATTTGACATTTGATTAATGTTAATTATTTATTGCATATTACATTATTTATAATTTAAAAATATTAATCTCCATATAAATATTTATGACAATTTTTATAATTATGCTACAAATATATTGTAAATTAAATTTCTGTAAATCTTATGTTAACAATAATAAAAATAAACGACCATAAATTACTTTCAAACTGATGACACTCCAATCAAATATTACTATTTTTTTTTTCAAAATATTGACGAAAATAAAAAAGAAACTATACATAATTTGTAGTTAAGTAATTTACGGACAGAATCTAGTTCTGTGAAAATTGACAATGGTCAAGAATTTTTTTTATTGAATCAAAAAAAATAATTTTGGTTTTATATATGTATTTGTCCGAATATAACGCGATATTTTTTGACTAATTATTTCCCGTTAAAAAATTAACTCGTGCTAAATTCGAGATCTAGGTAATGGAATGTAACAACTCTTGAATTTTATTTTCTTTGAATTCTTTTATGAAAAATGAATGGATCGCGTTAAATTCAGATTATTTTTTTTAAACTAGTACAATTTTTTATGCAACTTTAATATGACAAACAATTTTTTTTATATATTTGTAACCGCCCAAATAAATCTAAAGCTATCATTATTATTATTATTATGTTAAATTATTATACAAGTACTTATTTATATGAAATGAATTAGAAAAATATGAGAGTACTTTTGATCTTCATTCCTATGACCTTAACTCATTGATGTAAATCTAGTAACTGCATCTTTCACGGAAACCATAATCCGTTTCAATATTTCTAGTTATTCTGTATGTGATATTTCTGTGATATTGCAAATTTTTTCAAATAATATTTGAGTATCGGAAAGAAATATAAATAAATTATTTTGTTTATAAAGTGACAGAACAAAAGAAAAATTTGTGTAACATAATTATATTACGGATTGTGGATTAAAAAAATTCCAAAATAGAAGACACTTTGAGAATCGGCTGTAATTTCTTCATACCTGTGAAATCTAAGTAAAGATATGAAAAAACATACAGTGTTTGTTTTTTACCGTACTAATTAGTACTACTCATTGCTGTAAATCTAGTATCTGCATCTTTCACAGATATCATAATCCGTTTCAATATTTCTAGTTTTTCTGTATGTGATATTTCTGTGTCGTTGCAAATTTTTTCAAATAATATTTGAGTATCGGAAACAAATATATCATCTAAAAAAAATATATATAAATATTAATATTTGCTAAGAAAAAAGAAAAGTTAAAACAAAACTAGTTATACTTTCAAACTTATCAAAGTATAGTAAATTTAATTTACATGATCTATCAACAATGGCTGTAAGTAATGGCTCTCTAAAATATATAATTCATGAAAACTCATATGTTTTTATCTATTAATAATGAAAAAAAATAGATAATAAAAAATAATCAATTATGATCATAATGATAATCCATCCATTTCCGAAAAGTCGGATTTGGAAAAACATGACCGAAATTTAAGTTTATACAATAATTTTAAGTATAGTGTTTATAATTATTTGTTATTTTGTTGCAATAAATCAAATCATAAATACGGTATGAACAAGATATTTCATTCAGATTTATAAAATGTTAATTTGAAATATTATATCGAAGATTCTGAATCAATTAAGGACGAAAAATCATTGAAATACATTTCAAAATAATTCATATGATATGAAAACCAAAAAAAAATAAAAAACAATCAAATTTAAAATACATATTTTAATTTTTAAAAATATGAAATATATGTATAAGAACTAAATTTATATTATGAACAAAACAATGCCTTTTGAAATTGAAACAGGTACAATTATAAGCGGTAAAACTGTTTATATATGTCGGTGGTTATACAAAGGAACAATTTAAAAGTGAATTGATGTAATTGACATTATGATTAATATATATTACTTATATGCTTAAACATTATTAAATCATGTACTAAATAAATAAATACATGCCTGATTTACCAACTTCAACTACGATGTCATCGAAGGGTGTAATAGTTTCCGGATTTCGTGCGATCATCCATTTTAAATGAAATATATCGGAAGAGTAATATTGGCCATGGCAACTAATTACGTAACTACCATTTGTTTCTGATCGTGCTATCGTTAGATAAGGTTTAAATTCTATAATCAATTGTTTTATAACAGAATGTCGTAAGTTATATAAATCGTAATATTTTTTTAAGTAAATAAATAAACTTCCAAAATAAGATGGATGTTCCGAAAAATATGTTGTTATTTCATTCAGCTCAGCTTTATGCTCAGAACTTGTGATTTGTATTTCAAGTTTATAAATTAATGCAGTAACAAAGTCAGAATTCATAAGTGTATCAGGTTCTTGATTTGAGAGATATTTAAGATTAAATGTTAATTTTTCTATATTTGCATTTACTTCATATAAATACATTTGTCTGTTTACAATTTCAGGTTCTTCGTCAATTGTTGGACATCTAATGGAAATGTCGATAATTCTTATGCCGGTAATAATTCCATATAAATTTTTTTTTATTTTCTGAACGAGTAAAGTGTTTTTGTTTTGCTTATTTTTAGTTTTCTTGAATTTAAAGTCGGTTTCCTCATCAGATGAATCCGCTAAAATATTAGTTTTATTTGATTTAATTACTGTTGCTTTAGCAATTTTATATTCTTCGTTAAGCTCAAATAACTCTTGTGTGTATTTTTTTTCCAATGATTCCAATTCTTCAATTGAATACTTAGATAAATCCATTTTCACTAATGAGATTATGGTACAGCTAAATAGTAAACAGTATTTTTTATAAGTACAATTCTCTACTGTCAAAATTTGTCATGTATTTATTACAAACTTTTTCAAACATAACCTAAAAATGAAAAAAAGTAAGATAAAAATATAATATAATATAAAAAGTGTAGTAATAAATTTATGCTATTATATTATTTGCTTATTTACATTAACTGAATTTGTGTTATTTGATTATAGTTTGAGATAAAACAAAAAAAGGCGCCAAACACTACATTTGACTACAGTTTTCTATTTGTTGTCATTGAAAGCCTAAGTTACATAATTAAAACTGTTAAATCGTTAAAATTTGGGTTATCATCTTAATATATTTTTGTTTTATTTAGAACGGGAACAAATTTAAATATACATACAAATAATAATATAAATATAGATTTTTTTATTGAAAATTACATTATTTAAAATATTTTGAGTGTGTAAATTAAGTTTTATAATAATTTCATTGAAATAACGTATTTTTAATTCGACAAAATATATTAATATTAAAATATATTTTTTAAAATATAAATAATGAAAATTAATTTTTAAACTTTTTAATTGACATATCTGCCATCTGTTAACTATTAACATTACTAATATGCTCCATGTGTCATTTTGTTCACGTCTGTAGAAGTCTACAAGAATCTTTCAAAAATGAATTGTTAATTTGCGTCACATGATTTTCGTAGTATAGTGATTATATAACAATGTGATTTATATATGGATATAGTGAATATAGAAAATAAAAATTTATTCGTTAAATAAAGCGAAAACATCGTTTATAAAGGTTGTACTATATTGTATATGTGGTTGGTAGTACTATTTGCAAATCCACAAGTGGAATCGAAGAAATGGTTAAGTAGGACGTGTTTAGTGTAGAGTGTTTAGAAATGCTTGATTGTGTAATGATGTGCAGCTGAAAAGAATTGACAATGACTGATAATAAGACTTCACTTGTAAGCAAAATGGCTTACAATATAGATTGGATAATTCCCACTTTACGGCAACCAACCAAGTTGTGGCGGTTTGCAAGCATTTTCACAGTTGCTGCTGTTGGACTTTTTACAAAAATTATTATAGGTTAGTTTTATGGTGGTTATTTGTTAAATTTTAATCATATATGTTCTCATTTATAGGATGGTTCAACAAACCTATAGTATACAACAGAAATGTTATGTTAAATGCTTTGGATGACAGACCAAAAAATGTTCCTCTTATAACGGTTTCTAATCATCATTCTTGTTTTGATGATCCAGGTATATGGGGTGAGTGTAATAGATTTAAATGATTATTTTTCATAATAATGACATAATGGTTATTTTTACTTTCATTGTTAATTGGAATAATAATAGCATTATTATTATTAGAATTAGTAGGTGGATATTAGTCTGCATTTTCCTTGTATTGTATTATTTGCAATATACTTTCTCTGTTTGTTATAAAATATTGTTGAATCATTTAATTATCGAAAATATTGAGGTTTTTATTATATTAATGTTAAAAAATTGATTTATAAATTTTGATAAATATAGCAGAATCAAAATTGTAATTAAAATTACATTATAACTTTTGCAAGTCACTCGTTTTCAAAATTTTAGTATATAATTTAAATTAAGAAATATTGATAAAAATATGTGTACATATTTGGCTAATGTTTTAATCATGTTTCAATTTTTTTAAAATCACCTTGAAATTTAGCTAGAAACTATACTAAGTAATATATTATTTTTGTTTCAATAAAATGCGTATAATTTTTGATTTGTAGTTTTTATTAATAGATATTAGATATTAGTTGTAAAATATGAAAAACCTTGAATTTTTTCTTACTCTACATTGATAAACATATATTTAGATTTTAGTTTAAATGAATTATGTTTTATATTAATGTAATATAAATTTATGAAAAAACTAAATTAGTTTCACTTATTAATTAGGTAGAAATATAGAGTAGAAGCTTTTTTTTCGTTATTATATTAAGCAGCACGTTCTAAGAATCGAAAATTTTTAAAACGGTTTATATAAATAAAATAAAAATTTGCATACATTATATTCTATCTTTTTGCAAAAACGCCGAGCAAACCGATATTTGTCATTATTTTTTAACCTCAGCAAGCAAATAGATTTTGTTTATTTTTTATTATATATTTCTGGTTAGTTTTTTAACCTTGTAATTGTAATTTTAATCATATTAAATAATATTAAAACCTAAACTGTGCTTTTTATTGAACCGTGCCGGTTTTGTGCGTGCCGGATATCAAAGCTTTTACTTTATTATCTAATAATATCAAGAAAATCGATCTTCCCTAATTTAAGAAGAATTGAATCTCGTAAATAGTTAAGAATGGACCATTAAAAAAGTATAGAAAAAGTATTTTGACCTATATCATTTACGTTTACTGTTTGTGATTCGTTTAATTTGATCTCGAATTTAAACTCATATTTAAATTTAATTTGTTCAGCTTTTATTTTGTGTTACATTATAAATAATTTAAATAAAAACAAACAATTACTTTGTAAATATCACAATTTAATAAAACAATTTTTGTTACTGCAGTTTCGACCGCGATGTTATCATCAGACTAAATTTAAAATTTACAAAGTAATTGTTCGTTTTTATCATATTTAAATAATTCTGTTATTGTTTTACCAAAGAATTAAAAAAATAAAATAACAGAAAACAGACACAAAATAAATTACCGTTTGTTCTACAAATAACACATAACAAATGTATTATATTGCCATGAATATAAATTTGGTAACATTTCCATGCTGATCATATATCAGTAATTTGTCAAAATATTCATTGTGTCGAAAACGAATTTCAAAATTAATTTTCTAGCTAAATCGCTTTCCCTCACCCGAATCGTAGATTTACCAAAATTTCATTTAAATCGTTAGCACCGTTTTCAAGATATAGTTTAGTTCACCCGCATAAACAAATAAATATATAATTTTAGTTTGTTTAATAATATATCAGGAGGACCAAGCTTCGCTCGTTCAAGAGGGAGTGAATCTCTTAAATAGTTAAGAATGGGGTTGTCCCGTTTTTTTTAAGTATACAATGTAATTGCAGAAAACGATTATTTATGTTTAAATATACTATAGAAAAAAAATTATTATATAATACCTTCTAATTTCGTAGATATTAATTATTAAAATATTGAGTTTTTACCCGCCATCAGCATTATGACGTCACATACCTCACTGACAGTTGCTAACTGTTTACATTCTTTGCATGTAACAGCGTTGCCACATGTGTAATTATGCATACTGTTAAAGAAAACAATTTCAATTTTTACAAGAAACTGATGCATAATTATTTTATACTTCATTTTTATTAAACTATTATAAATAGTTTTTGTTGTATTTTTACTTAAATACATTATTTAAATGAAATAATTATAATTGAAAATTGTCATTAACGGCAACATCCAGCAGGCAGCGCTAGTGTTTTGCTTCAAAGTACTGTACGTCATACAGAAACAATTTGAATTTGTGAATATTTTTTAATATTTTTTTTCTCTGTAATGAAACAAAATTAAAAAACATGTATGATATATTTTGATTACTTGAGCCTTCAACTTTCAGAAAAAAAATAAAAATAATGGTGTTAGAAAAAACGGAACAACCCCATTGCTCATTTAGTAATATTAAAAGGATATTATAATCTATGCCGTTTATATGTTTACTATTTCTCACATCATTCGTTTGATTTGGTTTCGAATTTAAACTAACTCCTCCTGCTTTCATTTACTTTTAACGAGTGACACTTAATTTTTGTTTTATTTTAACATTTTGTACTTTACTCGCTACATAATAATTGCAAGTACCAAATAATTGCTACCACCAAAAATGTCGTATTTCCCTATTTGTTTTTTTTTTTATTATTGGATTAAATACAGGAACTATAGAAATCGTTCGGGTTTAACAGCGAGTAAATTAATATTCTAATGACAAATTTAACAATTATTTCACTCACTAATAATATTTTTTAAGGACAAGAAAAATGTATCATTCTGTATATAACATACTTATTTAAAATATATTTTTTTTTGTGTAATTACTCGTATCATATTATAAAAAAACATACAAACAACAATTATTTTTAATTCTGGGAATCTTTTTTTTTGTTTTAGTTCTATGACAGTAATTAATCAAATAATGTTAGGTTTAAAAAAGTTGTACTGATTTAACACTTCTTTGAAAAATTATAATATAAACTCTCACATTATTTAGTTAATATTATTTAGAATAATAAAATGATTTTAATTTGTTTCATTTTTACAGTATTTGAACTTATCCAGTTTTAGGGTAGTGAGAATAATCTTCAATTATTCCAAAAGTCTCGTGGTACGATAAATTTAAATGAATTATTTATGCTAAGCTAAAATATTATTTACTCCGAATTTCAATTGTCGAATTTTTTGTATACGGACGTACCACGATTAGTGTATTAAATTTAAATCAATATTTGTCAATAAATTATAAAGTTTATATTTAGGAATATGGACAATAGTAGCACGTGCAAGTTTTCGGTTAAATATAAAAAAAAAACTGTCTTCACAATAGTGTATATTGTTTGTCAGTTTTTAAGTACACTTTTATATCTACGGTAAAACAATAATTTTCGGTTTTATCTACATAAAAATTTATACAGTTTTGCCCACATACATAAAACGTCAATTTTTTTTACACCTATCAACATTATAAGCAACAAAAATACATATACTACAATCTTAATCACTATTATCGTATCCATATTGTTGTTATGCACATTAAAAGTACAAATTGATCATTGTATAAAATTCTTATTAAAAATAATTAATTTTTAAAATTATTATATATTTTTTTTTTAATATTTCTTTAATTTATTATCATTTTAAAATGTTTCGTTCTGAACATATAGGCCCCATATTCATAGCTCCTTTTAGATTACTTTAAACAGAAAAATGCGTATATTTTTTGGCATTATTTGTAATTTAAAATGTTAAATATAATAAAAAAATTTAATTTATAAAAATAGTTTATATTTGATACATAATAAAAGCAAAAATTAATATTGAAATCTTGACTGTTTTTAAATAAAAGTGCTCTAAAAGGGGCTATGAATACGGGCCGTAGTTTTTAGTTCAAAATGTTGACATCATCTATTAATAGATTATAAAATTAATTATCATAATAATAAATTTGGTCGATTATTATTTCTGGTGGCAAGTATCCTGACACATACACACATGTATGTATATTAAGTACATGTTGGCACAAACTTTTTTCATTTAAGCAGAAATTTATTTCTGCCAAAAATTTCTATCCAGACAAGTAACTTTCGCTTTATTCACTTTTAAGATATCTTTCATACATGTTTTTTTATTTTTATCATTTGGAAACATTGCCTCACGAAAAATTTCGCAACAACAATTTTTATACTCTTCCTATACGAAATTATTTCGCACTAAATCCTTTTTAGTTTTTTATCCATATACATCTCACGCCAAAATCTCATTTCCACAATAGTCATTTTTAGTTTATGCTTCTGCAGCCAAACCCAACGTAGGAACCTAGAACAACATTGCATACACTCCAACGGGCTTCTCTTTTCCTAACACATAACTTTCGTTTTTTTACTTTTTCTAAATTCTTCTAAAATGAATTTGTGTATTTGTGTGTTGCAGGAACGTTACGGTGGCGGCATATATTTCGGAAATCAATAATGCGATGGTCGCTGGCGGCGCACGACATTTGTTTCACAACATCGTCCCATTCGTATTTCTTCGCATTGGGCAAATGCGTTCCGATAATACGCGGTAATGGTGTGTATCAAGCGGCGATCGACTTCTGCATAGAACGTCTAAGACGCGGCCAATGGGTGCACATTTTCCCCGAGGGTAAAGTCAATATGACCAAGGAGGTGATGCGATTGAAATGGGGTATCGGTCGTATGATCTTCGAATCGCCAGTAACGCCAATTGTTATACCTATTTGGCATATTGGTATGGACGAGGTGTTGCCCAATTCACCGCCTTATATACTAAGGTTGCAGAAAAAAATGACGTTTAATTTCGGTAAACCGATTGATTTTACTGAAATTGTAAATAATCTTAAAGAGAAACGTGCGACTGATATGGAAGCGCGCAAAGTTATCACAGACTATATTCAAGATGTGCTATATAAACTCAAAACGGAAACGGAACAATTACATGCGCTTTCACTGCGTTCATGATTAAAATTTGGCCGATTTCTATAAGTTTATGATCGGCCGTGATAGGTTTAATTATTAATTTTCATTCAAAATCAGTGGTAATTCAAATTATTATATATACATAAAACATATACGGTGGACACAAACTTTTTTACTTGTAAATTTTCAACGTTTTTTGACGTAAAACCGTGACTAGAAATTATGATAATAACTATATGAGGAAGTTGCTATATATTTGCATTTGTTTAGTTTTTTCAAGTTGAAAATTACAATGTAATTTATATTTTTATTGTTTTTTTTTTGTAAATTCTGTATAGTATATACATATTTTTCAAAAATGTATTTAAATAGTCATTGCTGAATGAATCAGATTTAATCTGCTTAACTTTGTGTGTTGATCATTGTAATCTAGGTTGCAAACCGTTAAAAATATATTCCAACTGGTTTGGTTTGTGATTATTTCATTGTTTAGTTTTCGATTTAATTTAGCATAAATAAAAATTGAAATGGTTTGCTAAATATTGGAAGTGGTTGCCAACGATTTAAGTTTAGATTCCGAGGTATATTTTTTTTTATTTAAAAACTTATTTATTATTTTTAACATTTTTACATACTGTATAGTTAACAGTGTATAAGTCAGAATCAGATTTTAAATCGGAATCGAAATTGAAGGAGACCAGATAACAATACTACGAGAATATATATAAAACAGTCGTCCGGGTAAAATATAGAAAACTTACACATACAAATATTGTTTTTTTGTAATTTTCCTAATTATTATGTATTGCAATTACTGGTGAGATCTCGTTTAATTCGGGAGGGTTGGCAATCTTAGTTGTAAGTTAACTTAAGTTGCAAACGGCTACAAAAATTTCCACATTTATTTATTTATTTTTAAATAAAATTTCTATATCTTAGTACATCATTTGGTTTATCTTTTACAAATATTAATAATCATTTCATTTAATTTACAGTTGAAAATATAGCAAAAGAAATTGTTTGACTTGCACATATCTACATCAGCTTTTACTTAGATGTGAGTACACTTTTATTTACGGCAGCTCGTTTTGAAGTTAAACGCAAAAATATTTTTGTAGCAATATTTTATGTTGATTGAGAAGAGATATTTAAATTTTTATAAAAAAATTAACAAGCTTTAATTTTTATGTAGATATTATACAGTACTTTTTAAAAGTATTTATTTTGTTTTTAATATGTCAATTTTACATATTTATTAAAAAAAATTATTATGATGAAAGTGTTAAAATTGTGCTAATAATTATAAATTGTCACTAAGTGACTTCCTCATTATTACTTTAAATGTTAAATAAATAAAAGCCAAAAAATAAAGAATGTATTTTATAAATACTGAAAAATGACAACTTTATTTTAATATGAAAATTAGTTTGTTTTTACTGTTAGTAATTTAGTGTAATTATTTATTAATTTTTTTATTCAATAATTTAAGAGTTACGGTTATTCGAAAAACACTGGAATTGGTTCACCGTTTCAAAAATACGTTTTTAATAACGATTTTTATATAAAGATAAATTTGGTACAATTATTCAGAAATTGAAATATGTAAATTATTGGTAAGAATGAATGAATTAATGGTGATAGTGTTTAATAATAATAATAATTAAAAAAAATATACATATTTTTTGATGAATATAGTCTAATATATAAATAATAAAATAAAATGGATCAAAGTGTTAAAAAAAGAAAATTTTTAAACAATGTTTTAAATAAAATAGCAACTAACTAAAATTTATATAATATATCGCACAATTTTTCTGTTAAATGTCGCACAAAGACATTTTATTTATTTGATGTTTTCAACTCTTCCATTTTTGAATGCGATCAACGATTTTTGATATAATAATTTTTACTCAGGTCTTCGTGTTTTCCATGTAAATGATTTTTGCATATTATAGCAATAATGCGAATTTATGATATATAAATATATTGCGCAACTTTTTTATGTATTATTTTTTATTTTTCGTGATTTAAGTTTTACATTTTTGAAGTGAAATAATAACATGACGCATTTATTAAAAAAAAAAAACAACTTCATTTTTGTCTAGTCACGAATTTAATATACTGTCTTATTGTAAACGGATAGTTCTAATTTGTTTTTTTTTTATTTTTTAATGTAAAGATATATAGACGACGGCATCTTGATAACTATAATTTTTTACAGATCTAGAAATAACTATATATTTCGATCTATTGATACTTTTAAAGTCAATGAATTTATTTACACTTATACATTAAAATTGTGTTCACTTTGCAAAATTGATATACACAAAAATAGCTTTAAATAATGTATCATTTTTAGCTGAATAATATTTCTGCTCATTTACAATAAAATACTAAAATCTTAGACTTTATTTTTACAAAAATTCTGTTACATATTTATTTTAATAACTAGTGATGTTAAATTTATTAGTAATATTACCGCAATTTATCTAAAAATAAACATGAAAATTTATCACAATTTTTTGATATATAAAAAATAAGTAACACGTATTCTTACTTTTTTTCGAAATGTGTCACATTAGCTTCTAAAAAAGTTTTCAAATTTGAATTACCGGACGGATATTTATGTCATCCCTATTGATGAACTTTAGACCAATATATGAACAAGTATGAGTATGCGGTACGTGCACAACATAACCTTAAAATTGCTAAATAACAAAAAAAAGATGATAGACACGTATATTTAATTTAGTACTCAAATGTAAACGCTTCAAAGTACAATCGTGTTGGAAGTTTTTACTGTTAAGTATTCGCTAGAGGCTAAACTATTATAATAACTAATACTTTTAATGAGAATGTACCACTATTTTATTGTTACTGCCGATAATATTTAAAATATGAGGTTTGGCCTACAAAACGTCAGTCACATCATGTAAAAACGTTTATTTTGACAATAAATAAATGCATTTTTTTTTCGTGCAAATATCTCTTTTGTAAGTAAATAAATCAGGTAGTAATATTTTACATGAATCAATCATGAATCTCCATTGAATCAAGTACAAAACATTTAAAAAATTTATTTAATTTTCGTAGCATTTTTCTGCTATATTCTGAGAATATTCAGTCATTAATATACCATATATAACATCTTACTGAAATTATGTGAAAGAATTTCTATAATATATAATTTATAAAATAATTTTAAGAATATTTTGAGAATTTTACATCACTAGTGTCTTCGATTAAGAATTTGTAAATTGATATTCAAAAAGTGTAAGATTTGATGTATTTCAGAACTGTGAGTGAATCAATACTCAGTAATATTTAATTGGAAAATTTGTGATAAAGTAGCTTCCTATTGACTACTTGTATTTTTGTGTATAATAGAGATTTCCATGTCAAATATTCTAGAGTCGTCGTCTTTCTGATTTTTCTTGTTTTTGAATCATTTTAATTCTAACTCAATTAAAGAATCTGGTATAATTGCAATTGTAATATCATTTTATGTGTAAAATTAAATTACGATTTGTTATTTGTTGATATAATTGTGAATTTTGACATTTACAAAATGTTATAAAAATTATTTTGCATTATATATGTGTATGTTTTTTTTACAAAAAAATATTTGTTAAGTGTCATATTACAGATATACAAAATTGTATATTGAAATATTTATTGATGTATTATATGAAACTTCAACCATATAATTTTCAGTGTATATCAGTGTAACATGGCATATCTGTTGTTATATAATAAATAATCATTTTTGTGTTTTTAACTCATTGTTTTATTTATTACATTATATGATGATCCCATATTAATTGTTGAAAGTGGGTGACATTAGCACCAAGGAATACGCCTCTCCATGTTGTGGAAGATATTTCACCAACACATCCGAAGTCACAGCCTCAATTTTCCGAACACACGCAATTGACTTTCACTAGCCATGTTTCTCATAAGATATCTTCGTGTTAAATTTCACTGAATTACGTCTTTTAGTTTAAAAGTAATAAAGAAAAATTGTGGTTTAAAAGCGAATAAAACATATTCTATACATTATGTTATTTTTGTTTTTATTGTAATGAGATTATTTCAATAATTTGCGTAAATTATTATTATATCGTAGGTCATTGACTATATTTGTGCATAAATATTACAAATTACCTACTTGGTATTCAAATTGTGGTAGGTACAAACGAGCTATGTCCATTTATGCACTTACTAAAATTACTATGTAAATAATTTGATTGTTTTAGTTTTATGCTAAATTTATATAACAGCAAATTATAGTGTTAAGTTTATGATATAGGATGCAATGAATGAAAAATTCACTTACATAATTTGACATAATGTTTTCTTTTCTATTTTTTTTTCTTCACCAATATTCTTAACGCAGGGCTGACTTTAATTTTATAAGGTTGACTGCTTCTTGCGCATCACTTGTTTTTGACAACTGATCGTAATCTTGATTTTATTTAAAGAAACAGCGGAATATCTAAACTCTACATCTTTATTCGTCGCCGGTATCATATTTCAAAAATATAATATTACTTTACAGATTATAATAATAAGCAACACTTAGTATTTACAATTATTGTATGCTCTTTGAGTAATATATAAAATATAACTATATTTTGAAAATATTTATAATTTGGACAACTTTTTCATAATTACAAGCATTATGTTTTATTATAATTACTTCTTTGAATATACGACGAATTGTTAAAATAAAAATTATAGGTTTTCTATGTAACAGTATAGTTATATTTAATAATGTTAATAGAATATAGCAAATTTTTGATTATCCGATGTTGCACTAATCAGGTAGCGGATTAACCGAAGTATAGTTAAATAATTAAAAAATATTAGTGTATAAAAAAGTATTTGTTTTTTTATCAAACTTCATAATTTATATTAGGTAAATACTACAAGTGACGAAATTGTGAATTCGTATTTTTTTTGTTCAATGTTTGTATCTGAGTCTTCTACGTAAGGTAAAGGAGGCTAACATTGACAGTAGGGTAACATTGACACATCTTTGAAAAAGGCTTATAAAATTTTCATAATGAGTCACAGAACCCTGTTGATTAGCTCTAAAAATAATGTATATGACTACTGTAGATAATATCACCATCCATCGCTCGTTACTCGAAGCTTAGGGCTTATGGCGTATGGATACCGAGGTGTTGTTTTTTATATGGTGACAATTCGTGTTTGAAACTTCCATTCTAAGAGGTTTTTACCTGCAATTCGCGTACCATTTCATGCACAATTCGTTTTTTTTTAAGAAAGCGAGGAGGTCATTTTACTTTTCCGGACATTACAGACAAAAGTTACGTTCTTGCTACAGATATAGTACGCGTGCTGCCTCAACCACGAATTCGTCGTGACATGTATTTTTTTCAAACAAATTTTTTCGATGCGGAGTAAAATTCTTTAATTGTTAATTAATTGCATGTATATTATAAATTTTCTTAAAATTACAATAAAGTTCACTCTTATGTTATTATTCCTTTATTTACTACCTAGTATTTACTTATAATAAGAATAGAAGTATTATTTATCACTAAGGAAATAATTGGTTTCATAAAAATGCACTGTTGACCAATTTTTTTAAATAAATTTAAAATTGTCAAATTATAAAAAGAAAGTTCTATGTCAAAATTAAATTCCTATATTGTAACATTGCCATTTCAATGCATAAAGCAAGAAAAAACAAGGCATGTCAATGTTACCCACATGTAGGGTAACATTGACTAATTATGGTATATACATATATATTAAATATTTTCAATATCGTTTATGATAATCAATAAATTACTTTACATTTTAGAAACTAATATATGAAGCTAATTTTTCTGCTAAGAAAAAAAAAATTATATATCTTAATAAAATTTAAAAAAAATAATAACTAAAGATGTGTCAATGTTTGACGGTTTTACCTTATACTATACTTTTTGTATGATTATACAACAGGAAACTGTACTTTTTGGTTCAATATGAAAACAATTTCAGAATAATTATAATATAAAAGCTATATTATGGCAAGCTGTAATTTAAATTGAAATGCAATTTTTTAAATTAGTTACAAACTATTAAGTAATAAACTTATAAAATTTTGATTTGTCAAACATGTTGAGTTATAATTAAAAAAAACCATAGTTGTGATTAATGAATAATATTAATTATCAAAAAATGCATATAGGTATAATAAATATATCATTTTAGGATTGGAAAAATGCGTAAATATCCAGAAAAAAGTAGTTACTTTTTAATTGTAGAAATTTTGGATTTTAAATTTTTTTGAATACATCCACTCTAATATTAGCGATACGCAGATATGTCGTTCAAGTTGAGGTAGATCAGGCGCAAAATATTAAAAAAATGAAGTTAGGTAAGAAAATGATTACCACTCAATTTGCATATTACGAACAAACATTTATGATTAGTATCTCATTTTAGTGAGTTTCTCGCGTACGTTGTGGTATTTTGTTTGAGGATATGGCAGCGGCAAAAAACTGCGTAAGATATATAATTTAATCGTTTATACTGCCTATGGGGGACAGAATCTGTCACATCGTTTATTTATGTGCTGTAATAACTATGTTCTGCTCTGTTTGAGTCAAATTGCGATAATGATTCCTCACACGCATTATTCTAAATACGGGCACAATTAATAGACGTACGTGAATTAGGTACACTTACACATACTATTATTATACATATGTGTTTGAATATTATTTTTTAAAAAAAGTTAAACAAGTATTTTCCAAAACTGTAGTGTTATTGTAAATGTATATAAATATTATTTATTGTTTTATAACATTTATTGCTATATATAAATAAAAAATACAGGTACGACGAAGTAACCTAAGGATTTTTAAATTAAAATAAAATAAAAATTACTTACAACAATAATTATTATTGTATTAAAAGTTCAAAATTGATTGGTCTCAAAAATTTGTTTGTGAAATTATATATGCTGCAGGAATACTGTATTATCTATGTCTTTAATTTTTTTCTATAACTATAACAAAAGTACAAACTAACCATTGAATCATGCATTGAATTCGACTGAAATCTTCAAAAAATGCTAGTCATTTTGCAAAAAAAAAGAAATTATTCAATGTTTTATACTCATAATAGTACTGCATATTTATATTTTTACGGATATTTAATACTACAAAACGTGTATACAAAAAAAACAAAACAGTACAGTTTAATTGAAATTCAGATACCAATAAAAGTTTTATGAAAATATCTATAACATGCATTGAATTTAAAATCTCAATTTGCATAATCAATTATTATTAATTAATATTCATATATGTGCATATTAGATTATTAACATTAACGAATTTAAAATTGCAAAATAATTTTAATTTTTCCTGATCAAAGTAATCATTTGCGATTCTCATTTGTCATTGACTAAAGAAATGGTTGCTTGTATAAATAATTACAAATAATCAGCGTACATGGGTACAAATTACGAACAAGTAACTTATAATTACTCGATTATTTTTCACTTATTTACAATTGCACCAATTTCCAGCTTGTACTTATATTTTTTTAAAACTACATTTTTAAATATATTTTCAATAAGTTGTTTCTCTACTTTGTTAATGATATTTCAAACCGGTTTCGGTACATGTGTCCTTAAAATATGATTTCCACAAGTATTCGTTTTAAATCGCACAATTGTGCTAGGCTGTGAAATATTCTTCAGTTTTTATTAATTATACACATATACATTCTTGTGTGATTGCTGTAATTAGGAATTAAATTAGTTTTATTAACCAATTTAAATCATTTGTTTAATTGGTTTATTTTGATTTCAAAGGTTTTACGGTATTTATGGTATAGGTATAGGCGTACGTATATGTATAATGTAATAGAAAATTAATTTAATTTAAACATGAAACTCTAGAATTAATTAAATTAATTTGTATTTATTTTTTAGTTCAGATGTTTGTGCATTTATTACTAGTTGATATATTTTACTAATTATTAAAATATTTAATATAAAAATGCAGAAAAATGATTATAAAATTGAAAACAATATATTGTATTTTAACTTATATTTAATAAAATCATCCAGTAATATTTTTAATGTAAAATAAATAGAAATTTATTACCACTTTGACAGGAAAATGTGGTACAAAGATCGGTACGGTGTCTGTAACATTTTAAAAAAAAAAAAAAAAAATTATAAAGAAAATTTTTATATAGTCTCTAGATGACGAATCTGCACTTAGTTTATTATAATTATAATAAAAATAATATTTTTTATTATAATAATAATAAAAATAATATTTTTTTAAATTTTTTATTAATTTCATATTAGTTATCTTATGTGTTGTGACGTACTTTGCTGGTAAGGCACAAAGTTTGGCGTGAAAATGCTCGGGCGCCAAACGGTCGGATAGCTGGTTTGGAGATCGTAGGGTTTTCAAAGAAAATAACAATTATTGGGTGAATTTCTTTTATTTAATCCAGAAAATATGTTAGCTGTAGTATGGTAATCGGTTTTAGCGGCTATCAAAGAATTGTACACAGTAATACGGTAATCGGTAGTACGGCAGTCGGTAAACGGTATTCAGTAAATAATAGGACGGTAATCGGTGTGACGGTAAACGGTAGAACGGTAGTCGGTAGTACGGCAAACGGTAGAACGGCAATCGGTGTAACGGTAAACGGTAGAACGGTAACCGGTGTAACGGTAAACGGTAGAACGGTAATCGGTAGTACGGCAAACGGTAGAACGGCAATCGGTGTAACGGTAAACGGTGAAACGGTAATCGGTGTAACGGTGAACGGTGGAACGGTAACCGGTGTAACGGTGAAACGGTAACCGGTGTAACGGTAAACGGTAGAACGGCAATCGGTGTAACGGTGAACGGTGAACGATTGAATTTGTCGTAAGCGAAACCGTGCAGCTGGAATACTCGCTGGCTGCACCGCGGATGTATACAGCTGGGAAAACTCGCTGGCTGTATCGCGGACGCGAATGTGTGCAGTTGGAAAACTCACTGACTGCACCGCGGATATATACAGCCGGAAAGACTCGCTGGCTGTATCGCGGACTCGAGTGTGTGCAACTGGAAAACTCGCTGGTTGCACCGCGGACGTATACAGCTGGGAAAACTCGCTGGCTGTATCGCGGGCGCGGGTGTGTGCAGTCGGACAACTCGCTGACTGCACCGCGGAGGTATACAGCTGGAAAGCTCGCTGGCTGTATCGCGGACGCGAGCGGTGTGCAGTTGGAAAACTCGCTGACTGCACCGCGGACGTATACAGCTGGAAAACTCGCGGCTGTATCGCGGACGCGAACGGTGTGCAGTTGGACAACTCGCTGACTGCACCGCGGACGTATACAGCTGGAAATCTCGCTACTGTATCGCGGACACGGACGGTGTGCAATTGGACAACTCGCTGATTGCACCACGGACGTATACAGTTGGAAATCTCGCTACTGTATCGCGGACACGGACGGTGTGCAATTGGACAACTCGCTGATTGCACCACGGACGTATACAGCTGGAAATCTCGCTACTGTATCGCGGACACGAGTGTGTGCAACTGGACAACTCGCTGGTTGCACCCGGAGAACGGTTTTCGACCCAGAGGGCTCACGGTCGGTATATTAACGGCAGAGTCGCTTACCTGGTGAATCGGTTTAGTGGAGAACTCGCACTAATATTGTTGTTCTGAGTTGTGTCAGAAAACAACTGATTTTTTGCTTGCAAACGGCCGGCTTTTATAGTCAGATTCCAAACTGTGCAAGTTTGATTTCGGTTTTCGTTGGTCGGCGTCAGTATTTTACATTGTAAACTATATATAAATTTGGTTTAATTTGGAAATTATGATTCCTGATGGAAAGTTTTGCTCATACTATTTTTATTCGATGTAAAAATATTTATTATTCTTATAAAAAAAATCTTTTCGCGATATGATTCCGCGTAGCCGAGTTATTAGCCGCTAAAGTTAAAGCACGTGTTTTTCGCGATTTACTTGTGCGAATTTACTTCGTCACAGTGTGTACCAGAGAATTTCATTAACATTATGTTGCTTTTTATCTTAAACTTAAATACAGATCAATGAATTTCTATAGTCAAAACATTATATAATTATATTTAAATCCAATGTTAAAAATTCTGGTAAATATGTAATATCTACCCAGAATTCTTCTGCTAATGTTTCTACAAATATTTAGTCTCTACAATTACAAATGCTTCATTTTTCTGCATTTTGCTGCTACGTATTTCAATTTTTAGTAATTTTTAAAAGTTTTAGATACATATTTTATATCAATTTTTTTACTATTATTTAACTGCGGAATTGAAAAATTAGTAATTATAAAAGAATTTTGTTGTCATCCGGTGAAGTTCACACTATTCAAACCCTACTAATTACGCCAATGATATCATGAGAAATAAAAAATATATGCTTATATGTTGACATATCGAGTTATGTACATGAATATCTGAGTAAAAATGCTTTAAATAATTTATAGCGTGTAAGACCAAATAATTGGTTTCTTATCAGAGAAAAATCTAGTATGTTCAGAGCCGTATTTATGCACAGGCGCATGAGGCGCAAGCTGGGGCCTCGTAGCTAAGGGGCCTCAGATTTTAAATCAGAAATCAGTCACTGAGATCAATTTGAAAATTATATTTTAATTTCTAGTTTCTAGTTTTAATTTACGAGTAAATTATATTTCAATACGTTTCTAATGTTGAAGTACTGGTGTTGTCATTGTCAATATGATAATAAAAACCTACATATTAAGTAGGGTGGCTATTTGGCTATTGTAACAAAAAGGACTATTTTCTGTCTACCCGCTAGTTACTATTGCTACTTGTTTTCCAAGAATTTATGCAATGTTAAAAATTTGCGCAACAAGAAAATCGTACGAATCCTCTCGAAATGTACAAATTTATAAACCAGTGACGAATGCATCTGGAGAACGTTCGTTTTCAGTTTTAAAATGAGTGAAAAATTATTTGAGAAATAGTTTACATCAAAATTGTGTAATTTAAGCTTATTGTTTATTGAAACAGAGTTACAAAAATCCATCAATTATGATGATATTGTTGATACATTTGCTAAGGTAAAAGCGCGTAAAAAGTTTATTTAAGATTATTAATATATTTATAGCATTATTTTGTTTTGATTTTGCTGATTTTTTTGATCTAATACCAATGTATAAACAATTTAAACAAATTAAAAACATTTTCATATAATAATAATAGGACTAAAACTAATTTTTTTCCACTGACAATTCCTTTTCAGTTGAAGAATATCTGCAGGGGGGCCTCATATTTCAATTGCGCCTGTTTGTCTCGAAAGAGGTAAATACGGCTCTGATTATGTTCAGCGTTTACTTACTGCTACACCCTGATTGTGACTACTTATCTTATTTTGTACCTGACGATGAGGATAATTAGAGTTCGTCAGATTTTACATAAGGTGATGGGTATTGCCTCTAGCTCGTAAATCATATTTTTCTATTTTGCAATTTATATTGATTTATTAAAATTGATTTAAATCTAATAAGAAGTCAAATATTATTTATTGCATTGTCTCAAGTTTGTTCAAGATTTTTTTTTGAGTGTTGAAAAATAAAAATATCAAAAACTAAAATAAATGTATGTTGTAAGCGCATTGTTTTAAATTTTAATTAATTGAGTATACATATAATTAGTATAATTAAGCTATTTGTATGAATAGTGAGTATATGGTAAATATACGCGTGAAATATATTAGTGACTACAGCTAATGTGACCAGCGTTGTTCGGGTGAAATATGTATTTTAACAAAAAACAATCAGTACTTCGACACATTTTGTATTTATTATTTTCTCGGATTTGTTTTTTCTCATATTTATTATTATTATATAAATGATACCATTTTTTCCGTTTTTATTTTTAGTTAACCTAAATGAAATTATTTGTATATATAAAAAATAGTTTTAAAACTAAAGCGGGCCTTACACGGTCAATCAGGAATGATAGTTTAACTGAAAAATTAGACTGTCATTCCTGACTTCAATCACGAAGCCCCTACACTTATCAGTCTAACTGACAGTCTGAAATCAAATGAGACGTTGATCAAAATGATGACACCATATTTATCCAGAATAAACACAGTTATGAAAGATTCAATATCAGTTCGTGAAAGATTAGCGGCTCCTTGTGACTGGGAGAAGCATTCAGACTGTCAGTCTCCTCTCCACTTCACGTGGATTGAAGCTAAGATTTTAAAATATTTGGAAATCTGTCAATCGATTTATCAGTCCTTCAGTCTTGACTTTACATCTTGAATCAGAATGTCAATCTTCAGTCTGAATGTTATTTCGAATGATCGTGTAAGGTCCGCTTAACAACAAGATTGTGCACATTTAGAAAATTATTATTGGATGAGGCTATTTATACATATGGTATGTATACGCAATTGGCTATTTATACATACAATAAAATTTAAAAAAACTTAAACCAACCTACTAACCTAACCTACCCTAAATAGCCAATTACGTAAAAATACTGTATGTATAAATAGCCAATTGCGTATACATACCGTATGTATAAATAGCCACTTTCATTATTATTACCTACCTGCGTAGTAACACGTACAACAGTGGTCAGTAAAATAATTGTAAGTTACAAATAACATGTACGATTAGTACTAATAATAATATTGCAAAAATTACCAATAATGTTGTTTATGCATTTTTCTCACATAACTTCTTTGTTGTTAAACCGCAAATTTATTGTACGAGTATTATCTATAAATAATTTCATTTGAATTATAATATTATTGTATAAAATATTAGTAGAATTTAAATTTTTTTGCTTGATTTAATACGTGATCTGGACACGCTACACTGAATTAATCAATTTGAAATTTCAAAATTATTTATAAAATAAATTGTAACCGCAGCAGTAAGAACTAAAATTTAATGTATATTTTCATTTAGAATGTGTCTATAATGTATAGTAATATCGCCCTGTGATACAAGCACAAACAACTAATTTACAAATACTCTAGAGCTTTTAGGTTTTTTATTTGCAGAGTTAAATAATTTTCATTATCTGCAATCTGTCTCTAATATCAAGAGAAGATAAGACATCATTATCATAATTATAACTTATATTTTTTTTTGTTTTAGTTAACTTTAAATAAAATATCACCAATTAATAAATGCAAAACAACTTTTTAAATTTTTTATTTAACGGTTGATATTTACTGTAATTTTTGATTACAGATTGCACAAAGCATTGTTAACTTAAGGTTAATAAGTTAAGTAGGCAACTAGCTTGTCAATTGTCTTCAAATTGATTGATCAGTTGGCAAGTTAACAAATTGATTAAACTTACAAAGCATTTAACAATTAGTGACCTATAATCAAAATGGACTGCAAACTTGCCGCTAAATTTTTTTATGCAAACTGTACATTTTGATGTACTTGTATCTCTAACCAGTTCTCAAAATTTATGTCAGTATGTATTTTTCACAGTGTTTGAGATGACTTGCATAATGATAATGAATGGATACCACGTAAATATGACAAAGATATAACTATTTGAGAATCACTGCTAATTATATTGGCACTTGTGCAACTAGAGAGAAAAAATCTCTCTCAAAAACAAAGATACCTTCTCCCAAATGAAAGTTTTTGATGAAAGTTCTACAATGCTATCTATTAAGATAAAAGTTTTCAGTTAATTTTGGTTATAGGATACTGTTAACAATGTTTTGTACAACTTGGACTAATCGTAAGTCTAATTTGTTTTGACAACTATAAATTTAATAAAGTAAAAAGAAATCTCTCACAACTTATAATTTAAAAAAAATGCTTTAGGTTTAAGTTCTGTTTAGTTTTATTAAAAACAACGTTTCGATTTACTCTTCTTCTTGCCTGAAGAAGAAGAAGCAGAAGGTAGAATATATTTTTATTTTAATAAATAAGTTTTGTGACACATTTGTCACCTGATGATGGCCTAAGAAGTCGAAATGTACGTTGTATGTTAAATAAAACAAATTTTAAACTTACAATTTTTATTAATATTAAAATTGCTTAATCGTATAAGAATTTTGTTATGTATTATGGTCGTAACCAACATTTATGTTCCTCTGTATTTGTTCTTAAAAAAAATTCCGTTGTTAATTAGTTGTATTTAATTGTCTCTCTGCAAATTTATCAAAAACTAATAAACTGATAATCTTGGTAGAAATATGTAATTGTTTTTTTAAAGGTTTGAATGCGTGAAAATTGTATAATAACAGAGTAATGGTCTATTGCGTACGTAAAATAATTAAGAAAAGAACCATCCAAAAGTTAGAGTCGTTACGGTTACACTGGCTGCATTTACAAATCAGCGTAGGCTTTTGTGCAGCAGACTGCATAAAGTGTTTAGTGTTTTTTAAATACGTAAGACCCAGTTATGAGAGAAATCATTTACCGGCAAAAACGATGTCGGAGCGATGTTTGAATAATGTAATTAAGGCAATTCCTTTTCCCACGGTATATATATAAGTAAGTATGGATGTTCGGCACTGCCAGTCTAGTTTAGCTGCAGCTTACGTTAGCAGTTGTGCTTCGGCCTGATACGCATCAATATGGCTTTATGTTAATGCGAGCCACCGTGTCGGTTCTTAACTGGCCGTGAATGTGAACACAGCGAGCTGACGATTTTCTAACAATGGATTATTTACATTTTCTAGTTTTCTGGATTTTTTAAATATTGAATTTGATGCTTGATTTTTAGTAATTTGGTATGACGAAAAGATTAAAATTGAACATATGATTTTTTTTTAAATTTTGTTATATTTTAAATTTCCATGTAAATTTTAATATTACAAAATTTAATTCTAGCTTAAACCGAAATTAATCAAAATTTTCTATTGACTGATGAATGCAGCGAACTTTGTCAGTTTGTCACCATTTTTAGTCGTCGTACAAAGTTCAATTGCATTCGATTTTTATTTAAGCTGCATTTTTACGAATCCAGTTTAGTCGGAAACTAAATTAATTTAATTTAGTTACGGATAGATATTCAGAAGAACAAAATTAAATTGTAAGTTACCGATCGACGTTCAAAAGAATAATATCTAATTTAATTTACGTCGGTTATTATTAGCATTAGTCAATATATTGTTTAATTTTAGTTAATTAGTTTTATTTCATATTTTTATAATAAAATCTATTTAAAAACCGTATAGATTTTTGTTACAATCTTCAAGTAAACAACAACGATTGTGATAAACTATATTCCGCTCTCGAATATTCTTGAAATCCCTTCAGAAAAACCATAGGTTGTTACACATGAAGCATTTTTAAGTATTTTCTATAATAAAAGTTTTTTTCCATGTGTTGAATATAGATATATGTAGAATATAGATATATTCTACATATATAGAAGAATATAGATGTGTGTAGAATATAGATATATTAATAATAACAAAAAAATATTTTTGAGACATCCAGTTTTCTGTCGAGACCATATCTAGACTTTTGATAAGATTCGATAAGATACGAACCTAGATCTACGATACTAATATGTTTTTTTTTTGGCAAGCTGAACTAAGCTTGAGAATGTATTACATGCAAGTGTATATACATATATTTTGTATATCACTACCAAGTACCAATCTTCTCATAAATCCTTTTTTAAATTTACCGTACTGGGGTTATAATATATTTTGATATTAAAAATAATATTAATTATATATGAATTTATGATAGTAATTTTTAAATTTATTAATGCAAGACAACTTTAAAATATGCAATTAAAACTATCCTAACACGTATTATATATTACGGATTATGCATGTATGTTAGACTAATTAAACATAATATTTTAATATACTTATTTTTCTTTGAATTCTGATGGTAGCACGGAACGTTAAAAATCTTCCTGAAACCGGTCGGGTAAAATGCACGTAATCATGAAAAAGTTGCGCGATAAGCCGGTTTTAGAAACCAGCGCAGAAATGACTGGAAACGCACACTGCACACTCAAGACGAAATAGATGGTGCAATCAAAAAGTTCCGAGACTAGATTAATAAAGCAATAATGTTAGGGTAATCAGATGTTAAAAAAAAAAATCAGCGAGGACATAAGATTGCGTAAATGGAAATGGTTAGACCATATCATCAGACGAACAGACAACAACGTTGCGAAAGTGGCGTTAAACTGAAATCCAAAAGGCTCTAGGAGAAAAGGACTTCCAGTCATAACATGGAGAAGGTCTTAAATAAAACTAAAGAGGCAGTGAAAACTTTGTTGGAAATAAAGCTCTTAGCAACCAACAAGATAAGGTGGAAAGATTTTGTAGAAGTTCTATGTTCCACACATGAATAAAAGAACATTATATATATATATATATATATATATATATATATATACATATATATATATATATATATATATATATATATATATATATATATATATATATATCGTTCGCCAGGTTGATATAGGGCATTAACATGGGATACCGATAATATGCAGAATACTTCTTTCTGAAGTAAAATTATTCGGAGAAATACTTAGAATACTTTTCGATAGGGCATAAAAAGTTCTATAATTTGGTTTTAGTTTTAATTTGCTAGCATCCGTCGTTTGGGCGCTAGAAATTTTTTTTTAAATTTTTTGGTTGCTATTTTTTTTCTCAAAAACTGTAAGGTGTAGAAAATAAGCATGATAAAGAAAAATGCGGAATAATGAGTACTATAATTGAGTGAAGAAACCATTATTATAGAATGAATCGTTTAGTAGAAAAAAAAAAAAAATAATAAAAACTAAATTTTTAAAAATTTTTCTAGGGAATTTTTTTCAAAATAAAACTTTTTTCAAAATTTGCTCAAACAAATCTGAAAAAATTCACTAAAATAGAAAAAAAAATTTGGCACATAATAGCTAAGTAACTTTAAGTAATCGTTTAACTTTTTTCTATATCTCATCTGGTTTGGCAGGAAAAATTATTGAAAATTCTAAAATGTTTTTTTAGAATTTTCAATAACAAACGAACACCCTGTATATAAACTAGTTAGGTTGTGATTTGAAGAAATCTAATAAATCAAGAGTGAAAGAATATTGGTGACAACATTTGACGAGTTGTGCGAAAAGGATTGACTTTCAAGAGCATATAAAATATGTTTACTACAGATGTTTCTTAAGGAAGATAATAAATATATTTTTACTTATAACTTAATAGTTATTATACCATTTTCAATTTTTTTTAATTTTTATTTAAACATTTTCATAATACAAAAACATATTTTTCGATTATATTATATACAGAACTGGTAACATAAAATAAATTAAGCAATTGACAATGTAGTTGCCTTCTCAACAATATTTTACGCAATTGGACTTTAGTTAATTATTCTCTATTTTCACTGAACGTAATTTATGCTAAATATTTGTTTAATAACTTCATGCAAATCACATCGGATACATATTTATAGATTTACAAATACAATATTTTGGTTAATATTAGCTTGAGATTACTAAACACTATACAGGTTAGTAATTTGAGTAAGCGTAAAGTGAATATTTGAATTTGAATTAAATCAGTTCAAGAACTATATAGTCGTACCCCGAAAAGGTTAGTTCGTGATGCAATGCAATGCGATGCAAGTCGGAATACGTTGGCAAACTTCGGACCATCGAAGTCTTCAATTCAATGAAAAACTTTATGCATCATTGAAATGGCCAGGTCGCCAGATGACAAAATGTTTTTTCGCGCTCCCATGCCTGTTGCGATGACGAGAATTTTTGTTTTGTTTTTTATTTATTTCGATGTTTTGTTCGTTTGTTTTTTTTTTGTGGATGTTCGATTGTTTGTAATGTCGTACGAATTTATATTATACGTTGAATTAATGTTGAATTTAATTAAGGAATAATGAAATATTTTTGACGTACCTTAAGCAAAGTTTTTGTCGATATTTTTTTATTAAGTTTGAAAACATAATAAGTTTGTATGTTTTTTTTAATACTATGTTTTAAATTTACAAGAAATATACTATTTTGTTAAGCGTTTTACATTTATACCGGTTGTTGTACAATAGAAAAACTACAAGAAAGGAATATGTTTGTTGTCAGTCATCTTTAGTATATAGTGTTCTGTCATTCAGAATTTTTTACTTAGAATAAAACAAAATGTTTATAGAAAATAACTTTTGTCTATATAAAATAATTCTTCAAATTCAAAAGAAAAAAAAATATATATGTATATATATATATATATATATATACATATATTCAAATAGATAAAAGTTTAGCATTTTATGTTTGCACTTATAAAATAAATTAATTAAATGGTTTTAGAATAGTAATTTATACATAAAGTACGACTTTTTTCACAAATGGAAAGTTTGATCGTAGAAGCCGTAGGTGATTCCGGCAATTCCATGTGTTAGAATTAACTTACATAAACATCAAAACAAATCTAAATTTGACGTTTTTAACACCAAAATTATAAAACAACTTCAATTGTTTTTAATGCACTCTTATTATTTGGCTATTTTGGTACATATATTTCCATCAAGATAGAGTGAAACAATGATAATTTTTTTAACGCTTTTTACTTTTTTTTATTACTATTATAAACAGATATTTTATGCATAAAAATATTGAAATAAAGTACAGTTTTTTATCACTCGTAAAAATTATAAATTAAAATTTACAAATGGTTAAAGTAAAACGGCTTTCGGCTTAAGTTTTGTATTAATATTTATTCTTATATATATATCGACGTTTCGACGAACTCAACGTTTGTTTTCATCAGGAAAACTGATACAAATATCAAGCAACCGCATATTCGAGTTACCTTTAAAACGATTGCATCAAAATATTTTATATCAGTTTTCCTGATAGAAGACGGACGTTGAGTTTGTCGAAACGTTGATTATTAATATATATTAATTAAGTCTAGAGCCGTTTTATTTTATATGAGTTTTGAAAGATTTTTTACTATGTTTAAAAATGGTTATTCGAGTAATAAATTAGTATTAGTAATAAATAATCTAATATTGTTGACAAAAATAAATGAAATTAGCTTTCTTCATCGATTTTGAATGTACTCTGTAAACCAAATTAAATTCATTTAATTGTTTTTGTTTCGCGAATTATTTGCAATGTAAAGCACACGAGTAATGGAGCGGCAATAATTTTTTTATTCGCACATTTTCACTTGGTACTTTGGGGCCAATCCTCGCTTTAATCCCGGGTCCTGTTAATTTGCATATACATTTCTCAATCAGGCTCAGAGACACAACACCGGGCACCGTATCCGGGCGAAAGCCATTGCACATCCGGTTTGGGGAGGGGGACGCACGACTGCTCTTCCTTTCCTGCCACATGAAAGAGAGACGCCAAACAAAGCGTCTCGGGGATGAGCCGATGTGTCGTATCCTCTTGATTTACGTCCAGCGAAACTATTGTTTCCGTACAATAGCATGTAAAATCTACTAAACCTTGGCGACGCGTCGGGCAAAATGCAGAGTATACCATTGTTTCGTCTGCCGGGGCCCCGTTGATGATGGTATTCGCGCGGGAATTCGATGTGTAATGTTGAAATTGTTGCAGTGTTTGCATGAAAGACGGGATTTATTTATTAGTTCGATGCAATTGTTTTACAGGTAACTCTCGAATATGCGGTTGCTTGATATTTTGTTTTAAAAATCTAAACAAATGAATGTTTCTTTAGAATTATAGCTTGTTTATTTATGGCTATTGTTTGTTTTATATGTACAATGTAAGTAAATAAAAGAATAATAAATAATAACATTTTTATAATTACTGAATGAAATAAAATGTGAGATATAATGAGTTAGTTGCAGCAATAAATACTAAAATATTCAATGTTTTATAGTTATTAATGTGTAAACTGTAAAGTATACAAGTGTAAGTAATAATACAGTCATACATCGGCTAATGAATGACTTTGTTATCGAATATTTGTGCAAGATTTTTTCTTCGACTAACAAAATGAAAGTCAGCTAACAAATTTACACGGTATACACACTCTGCCTCTTGGGAATATCAACGAAAAAACACACATTCGATTCATACATATTGATATTTGACGCCCTGAGATCAAAAATGAACGAAATATTTAGTATGAGGAAAAACGGCATAGAAATTCACGAGAGCAAAAACGAATTAAAAAAAGCTAAGAAGAAAAATGCGACAATAAAAGTTCCGCGTAAAAATAAAATAAACGTCTAATTCGTTTTTACTCTGAACTTTTTTTGTATCTTTCTATAGTTGCAGTTGTAATGTCATAGCAACTTGTAGTTTGTTGTAGTAGAGAGATAGGGACAAAAATGTAAGTTCCGGGTAAAAACGAAATAGATGCATAATTTGTTTTTGTCTGGACCTTTTTGGTTGTTGCATTCTTGCGCGGAACTTCAGGTGTTTCATTTTTACTCAAATAATACTACTAAAATCAGTTTTGCCCTCATAAAAATTTTAACTTCTTCTTGCTCAGCAAGGTTTTTTACATCGATTTTGTTCTGGGCGCGTCATTTTATAGTAAAAATCTTAACGCGAGAAGCAAAATTTTTACAAGGACAACTAAACTTTCTAGAAAGATAATCTAAAGACGATTCTCTTACAAACTGAAAAATATAGTCTTTATGGACTGTAAATTGTATAAAGTGTAAATAGTAAGATTTTGCCTCCTCAGTTTTCTTTTTGGAAACGGGGTAGATCGGTGAAACGGATTAAAAAGATTTTGTCTTGAAAAATTAAAAAAAATAATAATTTGGCAAATAAATAATTTTTACTATAAATTACTGTTTGGAATGAATTAAATTCATTAACTGAGGTAAACTGTACTGGAAAAATACTTTATGTACCAAATACATATATTTTTTAAAATCATACTACAATATCATACCGTTACCAAAAAAAAACACAGTTCAGTTCTATGTGTAACAAACAATATATGTATTTATATATGTATTTATCAGATATATTTCTTAAATTATTTTTTAATGATTGAAAGAAAAATAAATTATTGATAAAATTTATATTTTATATAAACTTGAAAAACAAAACTCCATTGGCAATAATGCACTTCTTGATTTGTCTCCAAAAGTTAGTGCTAATAATTTTGAAAGTGACTATTTATACATACGGTATGTATACGCAATTGGCTATTTATACATACAGTACTTTTACGCAATTGGCTATTTAGGGTAGGTTAGGTTAGTAGGTTGGTTTAGGTTTTTTTTTTAAGTATGTATAAAAAGCCAATTCCGTATACATACCGTATGTATAAATAGCCTCATCCAATAATTTTTTCATGTTGATGCATGTAGCATAAACCTTTATGAACGTACTGTTTTAACAATGCAAATACGAATAGTTGGTAGGATTTTGTAGAACGTAATTAAATTTTCGAATAAGAATAGTATTCTATTAGTCGAGTATTTGAGACTGCGTTATAAAATTAATCCATGAGCTTTTAGTTTGTTTCCGTAAAACACTTAACTTACAACGATGAAACTAAATAATCCCTTTTGTTTCTATGGCATTAAAGTGTAGGGCTCCTGGCTCGGCTCCGTTTACTCTTTCTCTTTAGAACAACCCTTTATATTTTACTTAATCGTGGAAACATGATACCGACTAACTATGTATATACGTTGTATTAATCTTTAAAGAACCTAACCAACATTCAATGATCTGTCGATGTAATCTTTCTTAAGCAGTGTCTAGGCTAGGGTAATAGCTGTAGTTTTTGTTTTGTTTAGTTACTATGTTTAATTAACAACATTGAGTAATATTTATTAAGTGTATATAATATTTTTTTAAAAACAAGTGTAAAGCAAGTCTATAAGACTTTAAACTGATTAAATCTAAAGAATACGTATTCCTGTTGTGTGTGTGCGTGTGAGTGTGTGTGTGTCTATCTATATTGCTATGTTTTTTATTTTTTTTTATTTATTACAATTCATTCGATAAGCTCTATAGTAAATTTTGAGTGATAAAGTTAAATAATTTGTAATATTTTAAGATGACTTTTTTCGGTTGACTTAAAAATACTTTTTTTTTATTAACAATTTAAATTTACCTTTTTTTAGTTTGATGTTAAATTCTTTGACACTTTTTTTGATAGTTAACTCTAATCGTTGTCTTATAGACAATTCTTTATTTTGCAAATCTAAAAGTGCTTCAACATTTTGCAAAAACATTATCGCTATTATTACAATTTTATATTTTTCGCAGTTTTGTTCATTTGATAAAAACTTATATAACTTTTTTCGAGAAAGTATTCTCGAAAATGGCAAAGCAAAAAAAAAAAACCATTTAAAACTTGAAAAATACTTAAATATTTTTGTACTTTATTTATATTTATTGTCTAGTATTCAGTACTTATTAATTGCTCAGCTTTGCTTAAATATAATAAATATTGATTAGTTTATGTAAATTAGATATATTTAATTGTTATTTATTAACTAACACATAAAATTAATGATAAATAAATGATTTATTAAAAAAACCAATGTAATTTACCGATTAATTTGATGCACAACGTGGTCAAACAGGCTGTTTTGTCTCCATGGTAAGGCAATGTAGGTAATAATAAACTAGAAGTGATCGTGCATTGAGCAGAGTTAGCAATTAAGGAGGTACCGGTAATAACACCGACGGCGAACAACTAAAAGAAAACGATAATTTTCCGGTTATTACCGCTTGCCAATGTGGTAATGCGTGGTCACAATCAGTCTCTTGTAGTCTTTAATAGATGGCGTTCATCACCCACTACTCTTTCATTCAATGAACGATTTTTTAAATTTTTTTATTTATTTTTTTTTTATACAGTTATGTAATTTAAAAATTAATTAATTTCTGTATTATGTTTGTTCGTATTTCATATATTAATCGCAAAAAGAAGATAATTTGTAATAATATGGTATTACAAGCTTAGTTTTGAGGCATTTTAATTTAATTGCTTCGTTTTTTTGACAGCATTGTCCTGAAATCGAAATTGGTTAAACTAATCTTAAAATCGACATTGTAATAGTAGCTTCAAATCTTTTCATCTTAATATATTGAGATATAACTATTTGAGGTTATTTATTATTTAACTCGAGTTAATAGAACAAAAGTAGAAATATCATTTTAACTCAAGTTTAAATTTAAACTACATCTTTAAAGACGTGTTATATAACTCCGTATTTAACTCGGAAATTAATTAAATTTTTTGTGAAACATATTTTCAAATTATTTTCAAGTTAATTACATTAACTCGAATTAAATTTTAAAACGCGTTTATAAAATCGAACATAAGGTACCAGCTATGAAAATCAGGAACGGATCTATTTTGTTTAATCACAGGATGGCTTTCATTTTTGATTATTATGGTAAAATTATATGTTACGTCTTTTGATCAAATATATATTGTTATCAATAATTTTGATGTATTTTTACTATTATTACCAACAGTAAATAAACGATCTTTGCTCTTTATTTGAACAAAGTATTATTTTATTTAAATTATACAATTCTATTCTTAGATTATAGAAAATTTATAAATTTGAGTCACATCATTAAAAAAAAATCTCAAAACATCTTACGATAAACCGTACTTCTTATTAATTCGCAATAAATAAAAATATTTTTAAAACTAAATATATGTGCAAGTAATGCAAAATTTTTAATTTGTTTTAATTGAACAGCTGTGTATAGAAAGATCAATATATTATTATTTTTTAAATTATGTGAGATGTAGTGTAAATCGTTCTTTTTTTATAATTGTAAATGT
Source organism: Clivina fossor (assembly GCA_963966155.1). Classification (NCBI taxonomy): domain Eukaryota; kingdom Metazoa; phylum Arthropoda; class Insecta; order Coleoptera; family Carabidae; genus Clivina; species Clivina fossor. The sequence goes on along the minus strand of OZ014553.1, from coordinate 5,740,688 downwards.
AATAACAACTACAGAAATGTTATTATGAAAAATACATCTGTCAAGTTAAAATATACCTGTGTACTTTTATAACTGTAGTATCTGACGGCATATAATATGTGACAGGATATATAGATATTAAATTTCAAATGTGTACTTTGTGTCATTTTTTAATTATCATAATTTGATACACATACTTACATGGTTTTAAAGTAGATGTATTAGTAATTATGTAATAAATTGATTTATTAAATCAATCTGTAATTTATTTTATAATATAATGTTTTTATAACAAAATTACTTTTATTAATATTCACAGCGTTGCCCAAAAATTTTGGTACTTCTGGTAGAATAGTTACTAATAACCTAAATTGATAATTTTATATTTCTAGAATATAGTAGAGCTCTGATTATCTGTATTTTCGATGATCAAAATTGCACAATACAAATAATTTTAACAAATAATAAATTTGTATAATACGTGACACACGAGTTCATCTATTGAAAATTAAAAATTAATTTTTCTGTAGGTTCAAAATATTACCAATAATGAACACAATGCAATAACTTTCTTTAGGTACGTATTTACATATATTATATATTTCAGTTAAAATTATTCATATTGATATTTTTTTCGAATTAATTCGTTATCTGAATCATCCTAGTACTCATTTAGTTTGGATAAGTTAAAAGTTTATGTATTTTATAAATCTTTAACATATTTGAGTGAAAAAGATAATAACAAATACATCAATATTTTAAAGAAAATAGAAAAACATTTTTTTATTTAAATTTAGATTACATCCAGTGGGAAACCGACATGTTTGAGAGCTTGATACCGAAAATATACTGGGGGCTCCTACAGAGCCGTCTTAACAGCATTATGGACCCCTGGACAAACTAGTGTGCTGGGGCGCCTACGATAACCACTCACAGAAATCAGGAACGGATCTAGAAAACTGTCAAGGGGGAGGGGCATTTTGCTTTTTTTTTTTAGGATAAAGGTAAATAATTATTAAGAAGTTCTAAGCCTACAAAAAAATTATTATCCTACCTTATATGCATAGCTGTATGCAAGGTGGGTTAATAATAGTTGTTGTGTGAAATATATATTTGTATGTATTTTGTATTATGTTTTTAGGTCTAGGGCATGGCCCCCTTGCCCCCCCCCGTGGATCTGCTACTGACAGAAATGTAATGTAAAGGACTTTATATTACTATATATTATTACAGAATTAATTTAAATGTCAAATATATTTTTATTAATGGCAAGTTAATTTTGATACACAGATTAGCATGGGGCTCCTATGCTCGTGGGGTCCCCGGGCAAGTGTCTAGCAGGCTCATGCGTTAAAACGGCACTGGGCCTTTAAGTGCATGCTTCAGTTTAAATGCAAACTTAGCTCAAACTTATTTGATGATAGTCTAAAACAAATATATCATTACCTTCTAAATAAAAAAAAATTAATTTTAAACATAGTTTATTTCAAACAAATTACAAAAATAATTTATAGAAAAAAGTCAAAGTAATTGAAAAACAGTTAATATTACATTTTTACAACAGAAATTTTTATAAAAATTACAAAAAAAAAATTCTACGTACATAAACACACTCACAGACATATTGGTGTTGTAATAACGTGGTGATTTAAAAAGCAATTTGTCTTGTAATAAAAGCTTTGCGGTTTCTTGCCAATTCGTGGTCGTTTCTGCTAAAAAATTATAGTCCACTTGAAAAAATAAGAAAAAATAAAAGTCGAAAACGGCTTCAAAAATACGGTGAGACTAAATGAAAAGGTTGAGGCACGTAAACGCTATCCGACGATTAAATTTTTGGTTAACCAATAATCTTTGACCATATAGTTCCCAGATAACTGATAGACAGGATAGTATTCAGTAAATTTTATGTTTATTATAAGATTTTTGATTGATAAAAAATAATGAAATATTTTTGAACATTAATTAAGATAACTTAACAATTTTGCAAAATATAACATTTAAAATTCGATGTTTATTTAACAAAAATAATATGTACAGATCTACACAAACCAATGATGACTTGCACTGTTACTGCAGTTTGCACTTTAATATCATATTTACAAAAATATTATTTTGCCACAACTGTACTGTGAATCTCTTATGGGTGCTGTATTCGAAAATTATATGTCTAGGCGTCCTTTTGTCTGGTGTCCCGCCCTTTAGGCACTGGTAGTTTTTTTTTAAAATACAATTTTGTACGTTGGAAATAAGTTACTCCTATAATATATCTTTGGCTAGCCGGTATTAGTAACATACATTCAATAAAAAATAAATATATATTTTTTTATCATAATTTAATTATCAGATTATATAATAAATATTTAATTTTTAATATAGTAAAAATTAAATATTAGCAGTAGATTGATAAAAGAAGCAATAGAAATTTATAAAGAAAACATCAATTAGTGATTTAAATGAAATTTTGTTTTTTTTAATTAAACATTTATACATTTTATAATTTAGTTACTTATTTTGTTACCTAGTTTCTATGTTCTGTCATTTGTATATGCCATTTGTATCATTTTTCCTGCGGAGCAGGTAAATTGCACACAGATGTCATAAATCCCAAATTTGAGTAATCGAATTGCACACCGGTCAACCGCTGAATGACACAAACGGATTATCGGTTTATAAAGGTCTTGAACACTTACGCAGGTAGTTTTTTTCAGTGAGCGTTCGATTATTCTATAGCATATTTTTACGCCACTGTTGGCTGTTGTTATAGGTTTTGGAAAATTTGCGTGAAAAGATTCGCAGGCATTTGTGGTACGTTCTAGAGACGAACTATTTTCGATTCTATCTGTTTTTAAGTTGAAATCTTAATCCTTTAATCTGTTTATGACCGGTGTGCAATTTGGCTATGCAAAATTTCGATAAGGGATTAAAACCCAAACACCGTGTGCAATTGGTATGCATCCTTTACCTGATGATATAAGTAGGTATGTCAAAACGTAGATTTTTAATTAAAATTAATACAGAACTAAATTCTAAAGACTTTTTATTTTATTTTAATTATGTAATTTGTAAGTATAAAAATTTATAAATTTAATGTATTTGTTAAAATTGATATTTAATGAAACGAATTTAATAATTTAGAATAAGTAATGTAAAAGTGATGTGAAAGAAAATTATTATATATTTCTTAAAATTTGTATTATTTTAGAAAGTTTAAGAATTTCTGATTTAATACATGTAGATGACCACATCATATGTTTATCATATTAATAACAAATATGAAAAAGGAAAAAAATTAAAAGCTACAACCAAAGTGTTTATGTTAATATTTTGAATTCTATACAGTTATTCAATTTGTCACAATCACGGCATCTATAATTATAACCAACAAATTTGTACAGTGGCGTTCGTCAGAGGCGGACACACACGTCTTTTCTAATGTATGATCGTGTGATGTACAATGTACCTGATCATTCTTTCTAGTACATTAGCGTTATTAAAAATATCTTTAGTAGTCAACAAATGAGATATTAATGATTATCACTAGTTCATTTGCAATTTAAATATGTTGATTGAAAGATGATTTTATTTTTTTTTTCTTTTAGTATATAATCAATACAGAGACGGCTTAGATTTTTCAATACTTAAAATTTTGTTAATTAGCTATTAATTAAATTTTGCATAAATTAAAATAGAATTGAAATAAATGTTTTATATATGAATGTAGTAATAATACAAAAATAAATTTTTAATTTATTTTGTTCATATTTTATTAATAAATATTTTTTATCTATACGATAAATTGTCAGAATATAATTAATACCTTGATTAGTATAAATAATTATCAGCATAATAATTTTTTAGTTAGTATAATATTGGTTTTTGGCAGTATAAATAATACAATTATAATATTATTGGTATTAGGTTAAGTAATAAATTATTTGTGCGATCCCGAGTTCGAATCCCGCTCAGAGTATGGATATTTGTGATGTCTTTGAATCGTCCAAATACGCTTTGAAAAGTGATATCAAACGTTGTTTCTGGCGAAATAGTCTTAAAATGTGTTAAAAAAAGTAATAAATAAAATTTTCTTCTTCTAAATATGTTAAAAAAAAATATTAAAAAAAATTTTATGTCTATACTTGTCTGACATGTTATGTTTTTATTTTATTTTAAAGAAACATTTTCATACATATCTTAATTAATTGGAGCAGGTAAATTGCACACCGCGGTCATAAATCCCAAATTTGAGTAACCGAATTGCACACCGGTCAGCCGCTGAATGACCCAAACGGTTAGGGTAGGTTAGGTTATTGGTTTTAGGAAAATTTGCGTGAAAAGATTCGCAGGCGTTTGTGGTACGTTCTAGAGACGAACTATTTTCGATTCTACCTGGCTTTAGGTTGAAATCTTAATCTCTTAATCTGTTTATAACCGGTGTGCAATTTGGCTATGCAAAATTTCGGAAAGAGATTAAAACCTAACCGCCGTGTGCAATTGGTATGTATCCTAATTAATATGGGTAATCTTGTTAAATTTTGTTTCTATAAATAGAACAATATTTATAATATATTAATACCTGTTGACAAAGAAGTATTATTCTATCACTTTTTAACTCATTTATATTTATGAGCATTAACAAGAATTTCAAACAATTGAAATATTAGCCAATCAGAGATGAGAGCGTATTTATACAAGTAATTTTTGTCTTACAAAATTTAGTTGTGAAAAATGAGTGTTTTCTGTAGCAGTTAGTGACAATTTTGTGCGGTTTTAATAAAAATATTGTGTAAAATTTAGTGTATCCGTGTTTTTTGACTATGTTTAATAAATATAAGTGTATTTTGTTCATAATAAGTGAAACAAATTTGTACTGTTACACAATTAACATTATGGAATTTATATGATAAAAGTTGACAGACAGTATTGAATTAGGCAATTTTGTGTATGTATATATTTTATATTCTAACACATTAACTGGTCTATAATTTTCAGTCAGAAGATTTAAAACTGAAGTTGTAATTTTGCAATTAAAGGTAAATAATAATTTTATAATATTAATTTATTCAAAATATATTTGATATACAGTGGAAAATTATTTTAGGGGCCTTTAAATTATGCAATTAAAACTATACTACAATTAAAAAGTAAAAGTTTGCATATTTTTTATTCTTGTCATTTCGGATATTGAATAGAACATTTGTAAAATAACGTAAAATTTATTTAAAAACAATTTAATATTTTAAATTTATAGCTTGGTTATTTTATAAAGTAGATATAGATATAAATAATAAATAAAACAAATGAGTAAATATAAATGAGTAAATATAAGTATTAAGCAAAATAAAAAAGCATTTAAAATTATACGAAGTTCGTATTAATTTTAATAATTTTCACGAAACAATTAGGTGTTTCACGAACATAGTTTTGAAAACGTTGATCTATAATATAAAATTATATTTGGTTTACTATATTCGCATACTAGTTACTAATATAATACTTTTTCATATGTAAAAAGTTTAGCTGTGACTTTTTCATAAAAAATCAATACATCCAAATTGATATTTTTGGTACAGACCAGTGTAATATTGATATTTTATTACTTTTATACTGATATTATAAATATTGGTCAACTATTTAAAATACTGACTTTTTGTGATAAGTATAATACGGATTAGTTATATTATTTACCAGTGGCGCAGCCAGGATTTTGTCTTGGGGGAGGGGGCCCAAGGATTTTATCTTGGAGAAGCAAAAAAAAGCAAATACTAACCAGATTTTCACTTTATCTTACATGAATCGAATAATTAATTGTTTAAAATAATGAATGTTGGTTCAATATTTTGGGGTAAATAATTGTAGCGTTAGAAGTGACTGCTGAATATATGACTAAACTAAACGAATAAAAATTGTGCTAATTCTAATAGCCTTGGGAGCCCCCCCCCCCCCTTGGTTGCGCCACTGTTATTTACCTATATTTTATTATATATACTGACCATTTATTTAAAGTACTAACTAAAAATGTTTAGAAATACTGATCAAATAAATAATTAACTAATTTAAAAAGTGGATAATGTAAATATTTTGTTATGTGTACAAAATATGCTTCAATTAAGTAATATTAATAACATTTATGATGAAATACTTGGAATAATTAAAAAACATTTAGTTTTAAATTTTGTGTATCATTCGTATTGTTACATTTAAAAACACACTCTATGTGGGTTAAAATAAAATTTTATCTTTCTCTAGTATTGCAGAAGTTATATCTGTTTATCTTTATCTTAAGCTTGAATCCAAATTTGGTGACAAGTTTTAGTGCATATTTTACTACCAAATTGAAATATTTAAATGATACAGTTTACTGTTATCTGATCGTATATAGAACGTGCATAATATTAAAAAGAAATTCTTTAACAAAGCTAACTGCTCTCCAACTTGAATTTGTTCGAAAAACTAGCACTGTGTTTGTTATATTTCTTAGTGGTTTGGACAAGTTACCAACTGCTTGAATATAAAATGTCGCCAGATCACGATGTAGCCGTACAAATTGTTACACATGCTAATTTAAATACAATGTTGGTACGTACTAGTGGCTGCGTTGCTGACGGAAACGTATACCAGTTGTATGTTATGATAATTTATATTTTTAATACGGGCACTGGATAACAGAACCGGATTTGGAAAGGTTTTCTGTTGAAATATTTTCAATTTTATACTATTTAGTTTATCAAAAATTAACTAATTTTAACATAGTAAAAAAATTCAGAACTTATTATATTAAAATAAAAATGCGTTAGGTTATAGTTCTGTATTAATATTTATTAATAATCGACGTTTCGACGATCTCAACATACGTTTTCTTCTTTTTTTTTGGTATCTTGTTTCTTGACGAAAAGACGTATATTGAGTTCGTTGAAACGTCGATTATTAATAAATATTAATACAGAACTATAACCTAAAGCCCTTTTATTTTAGTTAATTTTATTTACTAGGCGGTTAAATAGTTCTAGAATTTGACAATACACATATTTAAAAAAAAAACAATACATATTTAACCGTAGGAAAATAAAAAATTTAATGAATTTGCTTGGTTGCACCACTCTCAAAAAAAAATTCTATGTGCGCTCTTGCAAATGATGTAAATACCAGAAATAATAAAAATTAATTATATTATTCTAAAGTTGAGACATTTTCTCAAAATTTCACAAGTTACAAGTGTCTTTGGTTAATCTGGCCAGTCATTGATGCATAGCTTAACAGCCGATTCAATGACTGAGTAACTTGTGAAATTTTGAGAAAATGTCTCAACTTTAGAATATTATTATTATATATTAATTTCACCAAGTGAACAATTTCATGAACAATTTTGTTCGATGTTAAAAATTACTTAAATAATATGCATTAGAATTTATATCAGGCTTGTTGTAAAGAGGTCTACCTTCAGATACGTAAAACTAAACCTGTACCACATAAACACAACTAAAGCATCTTTTGACAGAAATAACTGAGCGAGTTAATTTATTAATTTTAATAGAAAATAAAGTACGTTATTTCGGTTCCGAAAAATGTAATCGCTTGCTCTTTTCGTACAATCTATAATCTATCTCAAGAAATATATTTTCCACCACTTTACAGCTTCCAAATTTGACAATGAACTTCTGTGCAAATTTTAGTGTACTAAAAAAACAGTTCAAATTAAGTTTTTTGATATTCTCCAAAAATGTCCAAGATGGCGTTTACATCGTTGGATAATATATAAGACTTATTTATATAATTATGTAGTTATATGATATGCAAACTAAATAAATAATTAATTTTCTTTAAATGTGTTTCATCTAAAAATAAGTAATTTTCTAAGAATATTTCATTAATTTTCTACATAAACACAATTTTTTGCATGTAATTGTTAGTAATTAATAAACATTATATATTTACTAACATTTCAATTTCTTGAGTTGTAAATATTGAATTTCTAAATTGAAGAAACTTATGAATTAAAAAAATCTGCAATTTTTAATTACAAAAAAGTTTTCTGAAATGGTGTTTATAATAATTCAAATTAAACTAATAAAATAAATTAAATATTGATAACTAAAGTTTTATTATTGTTTCTTGATGTTATTTCATTATTAACTTTTGATAAATATGTTTGAACATAGTAAAAAATCTTTCAGAACTTATTATATGTCATTTGTATCATTTTTCCTGATGAAGATGTACGTAGAGTACGTCAACATAGCGATTTTTTTTAATTAAAATTAATACAGAATTATATTCTAAAGCCTTTTTATTTCAAATATATTTGATTTTATATCGTTCACATCAATATGTTTATTTCTCTTATTTTTGTACAGAATTTTTTTTAATTTCAATATTTTATGAATTTTAATATAACAGTTGCATTTAATTAACATTGTATTATTTAATTATTATTAATAGGAAAGTCTGAGTCATTACACCCGCAATTCCAATCAATAACGCGTGACTGAATAAATTGTGAATAACATATTGCTGAGCATTTTGGAGTTCTTGGTCTGGCTGGATCGCTAAAATTCACAAAATTTATACCGAATTTCAACCTAGAAAATAAATAATTTATTACCTATATGTTAGTATTTTATAAGTAAGTTTTAAAAATAAATGTAATAATTATTTTCTAAATTCAATATTTTTAAGCTGTGTTCCGCGAAACTTTAGGATTTGCACGTTGTTTTTGAGATAACGTAAAACAAATTAACGTTTTTGCGTACGTAATAATTTAGGTTAGATTGCACAAAGCATTGTTAAATGCTTTGTAAGAAAACTAATTCGTTAACTTGCCAACTGATCAATTAATGAGGCGATTCAAAGACAGTTACCTAACAAATTACTTGTCTAGTTAATTCATTGATTAAGTTAACAATGCTTTTTGCAATTGGGTTTTATTGTTTTATCAATTTGTTATTAATATTTTTAATATTATTTATTGTAAACAACAAAATGATAAAATTTAATTATTATTTAAAATAATATAATCATTACCGATATTTATAAATGTAAATTATAAGACACTTATTTTGCCTTATAAATAAATAAATTTTATATTAAATTTATGTAAAATTATATAGTATAATTTATAATAATTTTTTGGCACGTTATTATTAACAATAAGTAAGAAGCATCAGTTTTTTTAGAGAATTTTTTAATTTTTATTTTATTAGAATTTATTATCTACGTAAAGTGTCAAAATAAAATTATGTGATATGTAAAATAAGAAGAGAAACATATATAACTCACGAATATCCTGAAGACCATTCAAAATTGTCTAAAAGACTCCAAGCCGTATAACCTTTGATTTGAACATTATCTTCTGTCATTGCTTGGTAAATGGCATTCATGTACGTCTGAAAACATATATAATATATATATATATATATATATATATATATATATATATATATATATATATATATATATATTGGAGTTAGATGACTAATATTTATGGTTAAATTTTATCGTTATTGAATGTAAATTATTGCCAAATTTCTTTATTTTGATGTCACACTTACTTTATAGTAGAGAACACGACCAACATCGTTCAATTGACCATCATCTGCATAACCATTTTCAGTTATAATTATTGGAAAGTCGCCATAATAATTTTTTATAAATCTTAACAAACTTCTCATTCCCCATGGCGTTATCTTACAATATTCAAAATATTAATTATATTAATCTATTGTATAAATTAAACAAAGATTTTCAAACCATTTTTAGAATTTATAATTCATGTATTATTTTTCCGTAAAGCAATATATAAGTACTTAAAAAATATGAAAATAAAACATACTGTAGAACTATTGTCTATTTTCAGGTTGCAAATGAGAAATAGACCTTTTGAAATTATACCTATCATTAATATCAAATTGTATATACATACACAATCATGCCATGTAACCATAAGGGTGAGGCACAAACTCTTTCTACTATGTTAAAATTATTTTCTGCCAATTATTTCCAGCCAGTCAAGTAATTTTTGCTTTTTCTACATCTATGATACCTCTTATACATGCTCCTCTATTCTTATCACTTGCAAACATTCGCTCACGTAAAACACCCTTAATCATGCCACCCCCATCTACTTAACGAACATCTACGTAAACGTATACTTTCAATATCACTAACATATACACTTTATTAAATTGTAAGAAAAGAAAAAGAGTAAACATTGGACGAAACAAACATAAAAATAATTTTATAGGCTGCAAGCGCTTGTCGAAACATTTTATGTTTTAAAAATATTTGTCAATTTCAATTGTTAATTACACGATATCCGTTTTCAGCTTATTAGTGAAGAAAACGTATTTTATTTCTGTTGAAATTATCAAGGACGAATTTAGAAATTTTTCAAGGGGGAGGGGCATTTAGCTTTTTTTGTTGTGTGGAATATATATTTGTATGTATTTTTAAATTTTAAACAGTCTGAAAAACTCGGAAAATGTCTGACAATTCACATTTTTAAAGCTTTTCAGAAGTGTGACAGAGTATTACAAAGTTTTTCAGCAATTTTATTTTTATAAGGGTTATCAAACTCAAATAAAAATAAAATTAAAAAAAAATAAAAAATAATTAAACCCAAGAGGAGACATGGCCTCCATGTCTCTCTCCGTAGATCCACCCTGGTAAATTATTCGATTACAGATTGAAAATCTTTAATTTAACATTTAAAAAAACTTAGATCCAGTTGCACAAACCATTGTTAAATGCTATGTTAAGTTAACCAAATCGTTAACTTGCCAACTGACCAATCAATGAGGCGGTCTGAAGATAGTTAACAATCTAGATGTCTAATTAACGAATTGATTAAGCTAACAATGCCTTGTGCAATTGGACTTTAGTTTACTTTTAAAGTTGGAGCAGAAGAATTTATCCAACTAGCTGGTTGCCAACTATTAACATTAATATCATTTACAAATGATACATCATTAAGTGGTGCTTCTTCAAGTTGTGCTGCTGTTAAATTGCTTGTGTAAAAATTCAAACCAAGAAAATCGTAAGATCCTCTGATATATTCAATTTCCTCTTGACTGAAAACGGGAAGTCTAGAACGGGGAAATCCTTGTAAAGCACTTAGATTTCCAATACGTTCGATCATAACATCGGGATAATTACCATCTTGGTTGAATATTGGATTAATAAACCAACCAGACTACAAACAAAACAAAAATATTATGCTTGACAGATAGCAAGAGAAAGCAAAAATTCGTGATTTATATAAAAAATCTGATAAAAAATTTAATTATATACAAGTTTTTTTTAAGAAAGTTTGTAATATTGTATGAAACTCAAATTATATAAATCTATTCTAAAAATCTATTTAAAGAATTTGATTAAATTTAGATATATATTGTACCCAAAATATTTCTAAAAATATTTTATTTCTTTGAAAGTTGGCAATATTGTGTGAAACTAAAATCATGCAATTATTTTGAATAGCGAAAGTGGTAAAAAGTGTGGATGAATTTTAAAGTAATAAGTATTTAGTATTCTTACAGTAAACATAAGTTTTCGAAATGCGGAATCTTGATCTGCCTGGCTTGTGGTATTTGGATCAAACCAGTTGCTATCAACTGTTATACCAACTATACCTATTAGAACATTTAAAATATACGTGTAAATATGTGAAAAAATATATTGCATTTTCAATAGAAAACTGATTTTAATTAAAAATCGACGTACATTATTATCAGGAAAAATTATACAAATTTAAAAATTAAAATAAAGATTTTTTATTTTAATATAATGAGTTCTGAAATTTTGTTAAACATATTTTTTAGTAGTATAGTATTTTCATTATAATTTTTATGGTAGTGAATGTTGGGTTTGGTTGCAAAAGCATAAACGGAAAATGACTGCTGTGGAAATGAGATTTTTACGTGGGTATGTGGTGTAAATAGGACAGATCGGGTACGAAATAGATTAGTAGTGTATGATGAGTGTAAAATTGAAAATGTTGTAGCAAAAGTTGGTGTTAGTCAGTTAAGATGGTTCGGACATGTTGAGCGAATGTCTAATGAACGTTTGGTTAAAATGATTTATTTGAATGGTTTTGTTGGTATACGTTTGCGTGGACGTCCGATGAGTAGTTGGAGTGGTATGATTGAGAGGGTTTTGCGCGAGCGAAAGTTTCCAAGTAGTAGGAATAAAAGAGCATGTATGAAAAGGAGGAATTATGAATGTGTATGAAGCGAAACTTGCTTGTTTGGATAGGAATGTTTGGAGGCGACTGATTTTGGAATGATAAAAAGAGTTTATGCCACACCCTTTTGGGTACATGGCGTGATTGTGTATGTATGTATATTAAAATAAAAAGGCTTTAGATTGAAATTATGTTTAATTTTGTATTTATAATTTGAAGATAGTAAAATAATTACAAGACCCAACAATATAACAGTAGATTAATAAGAGAAGCAATCGATATTTACAAAGAAAAAGATAACATCAATCACTGATTTAAATAAAATCTGACTTTCTTTAATTAATATATTATAAAATTTTGTAATCTAGTTACTTGTATTTTGTTACATAGTAACGTGTTTTTATGTTTTATTTGTTTATTATTTATGTCATTTAAATATATTTTTCCTAATGATGATATACTTTTAGTATATAAAAACATAGAATACCTTTTTATTTTATTATTATAATTTTATCAATATTATCATAATGTGTTAAAATCACTTTTTTAAAACAAAGATTTTATTTAAGATTAGTGAAATTGTGTTGAAGGTGCAATATGTATCTATATATTAATTTTCTATATTAATAGAAATTACCATTTTGTATGTCTTTGTACTGATTATTGTAGAGATTATAAGCCCTTGCATGAGCTCTAATTACAGTATGACCACATAGGTAATCAGCAATTCCCGATTGATTAACAAATCCCGGTGCTAACATTATAGTTCCATACCCAATAGCACATATTTGTTTTGGTTCGTTAAAAGTAATCCAAGTTTTTACACGATCTCCGTATGTGTCAAAGAGAAATCTGGCATAATCTTCAAAATAATCTATTAGCAAAGGATTCGGCCAGCCTCCAATATCTTGTAATGTCTTTTAACATAATAATGTTTTTTTTAATATATTTAAAATGTAACGAAAATATGTGTTAAAATATTTGTAAGTTATATTTGAATTGTAAACGATTCGAAAGATAGGTTATACTTGTAAGTGAATGGATTTTTGTAAGCAAAGGTTTTCAAATTTTACTGGTAAAACTGTAAATATAGACACATCCAGATCTACTCAAGTAAATTGTAAAATGACCATTATAGATTGAGAAGGTTTATTAAATCGTTTTTTGATTAAAAAAATTGATTTACAATTTATAAATCTATAAATATGTAAAACTGATTAATAACACAAAAATATTTAAAGTTAATGTACAGTATTTTACATTTTATTATTTTTAAGTTAAATTGATTTCTTAATAAAATTAATGTTTTTTTACCAACAATGTATTATTCTTAAATATATTGTTTGGATGGTTGAAAAACAACGGGTTATTATCGTTTAACATTTTGTTGTGATATTTCATCGTTCCAAAAAACTGGTTAATTTAAATAAATTTTACAATATAAAAATTACTTTTTATTAATTAAAATTAGTAATTTATAAACATACCTGTGGGAGATCCCAGTGGTAAATTGTAACTAATGGTGTAATGTTATAAGAAATTAAATCATTGATTAAATTATTATAGTACGCGACACCTGCACGATTTACATAATTTGTATATCCATTGGGAAAAATTCTAGGCCAAGATATGGAGAATCTGTAAAAATTTAATTCCATATTGACAGCCAGTTGAATATCTTCTCTATATCTATGATAGGAATCACATGCTATATCTCCATTAGCACGGTCTGGTATAAAATTTGGATATAAATGGGTATATGTATCCCAAATACTTATTCCTTTACCTAAAAAAAATATAATTGATATAAGTATATTTACTATATTTTACTTGTCAGTGTAAGTATTTATTTGAAGTATTTTTAATGAGTAAATAGTTATATTAATTTGTTTAAGACTTAGTTACTTTTGACCGCATTTAAGTTAAAAATTAGCAATAGTTAAAAGTTAGAAACAGACTTTATTGTAACGTGCAGTTGGACACAAAATTGTGCGGTAGGAATTTTAAATTTTTCTGTGGAATCTACATATTTGTGCTGTTAAAATTTTACTTTATAATGATATTTGATAATCTTTTTACAAAAGTCCTTGAATATTGAATATACATTTATTAACTTTTTTCTATATTATGCTTTTTAAGTTAGTTATTTTATATAGGTTTATAGTTATACAAGTATATATATATATATATATATATATATATATATATATATATATAAATATATATATATATATATAAATATATATATATATATATATATATATATATATATATATAAATATATAAATATATATATATATATATATATATATATATATATATATATATATATATATATATCATTTAGTTTCCAAAAGGACATTTTTAAACAAAACTGCTTAAATTTAATATTTGTGTATTGCGTATTGGAAAAAAAAGCTGAGAATAAAATTTGGCTTGAAACTATCAAGAATAATAATTGTTTTCTACACGGATGAATCAGACAAACAAACACATGCAAATTTTACTTTTTATATCAAGATAAATAAATCGATATTAAATAAAACATATTTTAGTTTTAGCATTTATGAAAAATAAACAAACGTTTTGGAATAATTTGCATATTATATAGATTTCATGTATTTTTAAAATAACTATGTTTGTGAAAATATCGATATAAAATTTGTAACACATTTTGAAACTTACCATCTTCATTCCAACCACCTTCAATTTGGTAAGAAGATGTGGCTGCACCAAATAAAAACCATGATGGAAAAGTATCATTTTGTGAGTCTGGTCTATTAAAAAAAATGTATATATGAAATTACTATATTATAAGTTTTAATATTTAAATATTGCAACTTACTCTGTTGTCTGAGATTGGGCAGACATAAAGAAATATAAAAGTAAAATAATTTTGAACATTTTTTTTGTGTGAATACTATCTTGGCCTAATGCAAACTAAAATTGAAAACTGTGAAAATACTATTTTTCACTGTCAATATCAAATCATATAATATATCAGGAAATGAAAAACTTTCTTTATTGGTAAATGATGTACACAATAGTCATGTTTGATAATTTAATTATATATTTGTTTTAAAAATAAGTATTACATTCTAGAAATAATTTATTATTTTTTAAATAATTTTTGAAATTTATCTATTCGATTCTACAGTTTTACATCATTTTAACTATAAACATGATTTATAACTGTTATGTCAAATAAATTTTTATTACACATAAATTTTTTCCTGACTGCAAATGTGAAATATAATCATTTATTCTCCGTTATCGTTCCAGTTAATTTTTTTAGTTTTTATTAGACGTTTGTACATTCTAGCTGAATTTTTCATTGTTCTGGGTCTTGATGGATCAGTGAAGTTTACGTGGTAAAGACCAAATTTATGACTTAAAAAATAAGAAAAAAAAAAACATAATTAAATATTTAACTAATGATGAAATTATTTTTATAAATTTTTAGGTTTATAAGTTAGACAGATATCGCATAGTTTTGTAAAATTAAATAATTATGGGAAACTCAAAACATTACCAATTTTTATTTGAAATTTGTTCCAAGATTTTGATTTTATCTGCAGATCCTATTAATATTATTTTTGTATGATAACTCGCATTAATATTTTAACATACAAATTATTAAAAAAATACAGTGTCTTTTAGTTTTGTAATTATCACTTTTAACAGTTAAAATTTTAGATATGCTATATTTGCATGTAACAAATGTTTCAGAATGGAAATCAGAGCTATTTTAAAACAAAGACTTTTAAAAATACTATTGTCTTTTTATAGCAATATTCTGCGTGCAAATAGAAATTACAAAAAAAATGTTTACGGTTTTTTCCTGTAAAAGTATAACTATCATTTATTTATTGCGTTTTTCTCTAATTTATTAATCCATAAATTTATTTAAAAAATTCTCAAATTTAATATAAATTAGTTTTAATGTGATGCTTACTTGTATCCATTTCGCCATTCAAAAGCATCTATAAAACTCCAAATAGTATATCCAATTACATTAACTTTGTCTTCATGCATTGCTTTTAAAACTTCTTGTAAATGCTCCTAAAATTAAAATAAATAGGTAAGGATATTTACATGTGTACATGTTTGAAGTTTAGAAGTTAAAAATTATGTGAGTGCCAAACAAAATTGGTGTAAGTATAAGGAGTGAAAAATAAAAAAAAATGTTGTTGCATATGTTAATAAAGAGAGTTTGTCTATCTTGAACGAATGTTTATTGAACGTTTAGTTACAGGATTAATGTGAAATTAAAGATAATCTTAACCAATTTTCAAATTTCGAATGGTACTGAACTGAATTTTAAATAAAATTATCTCAATGTGTACCTCGAATGGCGTAATGTTATTTAAGATTACAAAGTTAGTGGTTGTGGGTAGGAAAGGAATGGAAATATTATTTCCAGGTATTTATTTGTAAGTAACTCTCTTCGATCAAAAATTGACGTATCTATAATTTTTCAATTAGTTTTTGAGATATTTAGGCTGGAAACTTTTCAAATGAACACACTGTATATATCAATTAAATAAAATTGTTATTCTTTGCAAATGTTCTGCAATCTATAGTTACTACAATTTTTATTGTCAATTTTAAAACAAAACTAACATAATGAAATATTTATTTTTTCTATACATGTATTTTTTCTAAAATATTGTATTATTTGTTAGTTTTTCATTATAAGAGTTGTATGATACACCTATCTTAAATAGATTGTTAATAAAATAAAATTATATGTTTTAAATAATGTGATACATACTTTATGATATTGAATTCGATTGTAGTCTTTAATTTCTCCAGAACCAGCATAACCATTTTCTAGAATAAATATTTCTGGATCGTCGTATTGATTTTTAATCCAATTTAACATTTTTCGTAGACCCCACGGCGCTATCTATATTAAATAAATAAAATTACAAAAAAAAACAACAAACAAAATTGTATGGAATTTAAAAAAATATACTTTAAGCCACGCAGCGTAACTGCTACGCCATTTATCATCTATTTTATATTGTACATTAGTATCATGCCAGAATGAAGGTACTTCATAAGTATTATTGTTGTTACTAGTAACTAATCGCGCTGTATACATATTTAGTCCAAAGAAATCATACGTTCCTTGTATGTATTCTATTTCTTCTGGCGTAAATGTTGGTAATCGTGAGTGATTAAATCGTAATATTGAATCGTGTGTCGCAACTTGATCTTTTACAATTTTCGGATAATCACCATTTTTGTGATATATTGGATTGGCATATATTCCTAACTAAAAATTTTGAAATTCAATAGATTAGAAACAAATCTAAGACAATTTATTATACATATACTGATTACAATAAACTGTATCATTCTCTCCGAAGCATCCAAATCTTCTTGATTTTGGGATAAAGGTTCTTTCCATCTGAGATTTAAAGCCATACTTATTTTTCCTGAAATTAAATTTTTGTATTGCATATGTACATAAGTTATATTTACAATTCTAGTAAAATTTGTGTATATATTTTTTCTTTAGATATCAGATATTATTTCTGTATTTTGTTTTTCCGCACATTGTCAATTACTAATTTGATTATTTTAATACATACTTGTAATTTGGAAAATAGATACTGTTTTAGTAATTAGTAGCATGTTTTTCATCAATAAATACACTAATATACAAACATTTTGCAAAAATTTATTTATACTTATTAAACTTTCTTATATTCAACGCAATTTTTGTTTTTTCGGTGACTGCATGCATTTGAAAATGACAGCAACTTTTCATAGGACACTTTCTATGTTGTCAACCACGCGCTCATTTGGGCTTTTTGTTGTGCACATAAATAACATTCATTCTGTTGTTGCATGATATGTTAGACAAAATTAAAGAAACCACTTATCTAGACAACTTACCATTATATTTTGCTTTGTAATTGTTTTGGTACAAATGATATACTTTGGCGTGCGCTAAAATAACAGTATGTGCGCATAAATAATTTCCAATTCCTGATAAATTAATATTTTCACCGTAATCATAAAGACAGAACTGTTTCGGTTCATTGATCGTAATCCAATATTTTACTCGATCTCCAAAGTTATCAAATGCTACTTTAGCATAATCCACAAAATAATCAGCTATTTTTAGATTGGTCCAGCCTCCTAAAGCCTGATTCATATTAATTAATTGAGATTTTAAAATGTATTATACTTTTAAATTTTTATATATATATATATATATATATATATATATATAAAATTATAAATATTGATAAATTCATTGCATAACATATAAAACATTTAAATTAAAGCAAAAATATAGTAACTACGTATATGATAAAGTTGGTAATTGTAAAAATAACATTGCACAAAAAAAAATGAATAATTTTTCTTACTATTTTTGTTTCTTTTATATAAAAATATAAATGGTTTTTAGCTTTCTATACATATTAGATGAAATATTTAATTTGTTGTATATTTAAAAGCCTTTGTTGTCGAATCGAAAGTTTTTGGTTATATATATATATATATGTAGATGAGAGAACTAATATTATAGAAAATATTTAACTAAGTATATCTTTAGCTATTTTACTATTTCTGTGTGTGTTTGTAATTTATTGTAGAACTTAAAATTAGCATCTTAAAAAATAATCATTTTAAAAACAGCATCATACTTGTAATGATTGTGGTAAATCCCAATGATATAATGTAACCATAGGAGTAATATTATTTTTTAAAAGTTCGTCAATCAGATTATTGTAATATTGTATTCCTTCTTCGTTAATTTTATGAGGAAAACCTATTGGTAATATTCGAGACCACGATATTGAAAATCGATAAAAATGTACTCCTAAATCTGCCAATAATTGCACATCTTCCTTTGTTTTAAAATAAGTATTAGCAGTTATGTCAGCATTGTTTCCATCTGCTATTAATTCTGGATGATCATGAGTTAATCTGTCCCAATTATTCTCTCCTTTACCTTAAAAATTTATTTTGTCTCATCTAAACTGCTATATACGAAGAATTATACGGTAATTTCTGTATGATTTTGGTTAATCCGTAGATCACTAAAGATATTAACGTTAACTTAAAAATTATATAATTTAAATTTTCTTTATAATTCTTATATTTTTAATTGTAGATTATTAAACTTTGTTAGTACTCCGAAAGTGAACAACATTAAGCCCAATATTATCAAAAATTTTAATATATTTTTTTTTGTTTTTTTTTTTGGGTGTATACAGCGCGCTATGTTTAATTTCAAATAATAATATTATACACAGAATCGCTTTTTTGTAAAAGAGTGAAAATGAAACTTAGGACTTAGTGTTGTTTGCTTTTAAGATACTAACATTTAATTAATCCACAATTGAAAATCAAAGAATTGTAAACTAAATTAAATCATGTAATATTTGAATTCTTCTTCATATCTAGTAATTTATGGATTTTTTGAAAATAATAGAGTACCACTTTAATGTGCACCATATAATGGGAAATTTTTTGTTCAATTTAATCAAAGTTGTATTTTTTGTAAATATTTATTTTTAATAATTTTTTATACTTATGTAGGCTCGAGTTCATATTTCGCTTGTTGCATAGATATTTGTAATATCTAAATCAAATTTGAAAATTACCAAGTATTGTTTCTGACTAAAAAACCCTTTGTAGTTATAACTTTGTGTTTTAAAAAATAATATGTAATTTAGTATTATTTTCTTTTATATAAAAAAGTATTAACTACATATTGTGATAAATCAAATAATTATGGTGCATAAAAAATTATTAATTTTAATTAAAAAAATAAAAACATACCTTCTTCATTCCAAGCTCCTTCTACTTGATAAGCAGATGTTGATACACCAAATAGAAAATTATCCGGAAACGAATAACTACCATTTTCACTTGCACTTCTTAAATTAAATTACAAAATAATAACTAAATAATTTATTTGTTAATATATTTTATTTATTATTTACCTTACTACAACATTTATAATTATAAATAATAAAACAGATTTGTATTGTATCATTTTAAATTAATAATATATATATACATCTTTACAAAAATATCAGTTTTGTAATACTGATAGAAATTAAAAGATTTACTATATTATCAACTTGTAAATTTAATAACAAATGCAAAAAAATAAAAGGTTATCTTTAACTATGACGTTCTATGTATGAAAAGAAAAAAACTTCAGTGTTTACAAATATATGTATTTATTTAATTAATATAGTAATAATTGTTTTTAATTTTTAATTATACATCCAATAATTTTCTTGTTTTTATTAAATTTTTATAATAATACGCTGATTGCTTTATATATCGAGTTCTATCTGGACTGGAAAAATCTACAGAAAATAGTCCGTATTTTTCACTGAAATATAAAAATATTAATAAATATAAATAATAAATAAGAAATTTTTATTAGGTTTTTATGTCTTGGAAATTTTAATATTAGTTTCAATAATTTAAAGATAGTTTGTTTTACCTTAATTTGGCTAGAGTATTTTTTCAAAGTATATTTCCTAAGATTCTAAAATTTTAATCACATTTAAGTAATGTTTTAAGCCAAATGACAGATGAAATATATAAAAAGATTACTATTTATTTTGAACTTTACTTACTTACAATAAAAAGGCGTTAGGATTAAGTTCTGCATACATTTTAATAAAATATCGACGTTTTGACGTACTTTACATATATCATTATCAGAAAAAATTATGATGATGATAACGCACGTAAATTATGTCGAAAGATCGATTTTCTTATTAAAATCTATACAGAACTTGATCTTAAAGCCTTTTTATTTTAATGTAATGAGTTTTGAAAGATTTTTTTATTATTTTTACTTACTTACTTTACTACAATTTTAGGACTATATATCTATACAAATCTATGGTTTTTTAAGAAATTATTTATTATATGAAGCTAATTAATACTCCTATAAAACAACAAACTTTTGTTTGTCAGTGTATTTGCTCATACTAAAATTTAGAAAATTTTGTTAGTTATAATCTAGTTTAAATTCTTGGTTAAAAATTAGTAGGTAAGTGGTTAAATAACAAGAAATGTTTTATATATTTACAAAAATGTATAATATTTGTTTTAATTGACGAAAAAATATGACTGTAAAGATAATTCTTGTGTATAATTAATTAAGTTCAATTATTTAAGATAAAATCCATTTAAATTTTCTTACTCATATCCGGCATCCCATTCGAAAGTATCAACCAAACTCCAAACCGTGTATCCAACTACTTGAATGTTATCTGTATAAATTGCTTCTAGTACTTGATGTAAGTAATCCTAAAATAAATTATAAAATTAAAACAATTGCTTTTAAACACAATCATGTAGTATTTATTAACTTCAATAAATTCTATTCTGTTATAGTCGTCAACTAATCCATTATCAGCGAATCCATTTTCTGTTATTATTATCGGAACGTCTTTATAGTTGTTTTTAATCCAATTTAACAGTTTTCTAATGCTCTCTGGAACAATCTAGACGGTAAATGTAATTATTAAAATAATTTAAAGTTCAGAAACGATGGTTATAAAAATGGAAGTTGCCTAGAATTGTGTAATGTATATAATGTATCCTAAGTTCGTCTTAGATGGTCATAATTTGTGAACAATTATTTATTAATGGTACATTGTTACATACGAAAAAGAAGTTTGTTCACAAATTAATATTGTCTAAGAAATGCTTAGGCACGATTTTTACTTATTAGCAACTACAAACATAATATACTATTGTATTAAAATTGCACTAAAATTGCACTTTGAATTTTACAGTTATTTCAAAGAAATTTATTTTATGTTTTTTTTTTTATTATTATTATTGTTATAAGAGTTACCACTTTGAAGTAAAGTTGTTATATTTTTTTAACTACATCATATTCAATACAAAAATTATTTCAGATTGAAAGAAAACATTTATTTAAAAGAAAATAATGCATATTTGATGTTTTTTGAATAAAAATGCTACAAATTTCAAACATTAAATTTATCTACATGTATTTAAAAAAATGCTTTTCCAAGTTGGCCATGAACACTAAAATTTTGTATGATATTTTAAAACGATTTTTAAAAAACTTTTTCCAAAATTTTTACAAATAAAGTAAGTCTTCCTAATTTTTTTTATTATTATTTAATTTGCATAGTCTCGTAATAATAATTTTCAAAAAAATATTTAAAAAAAAAAATATTTTAAATGTATATTTAAGATGTTTAATTTTGTCAGTGTTTATATCTAATTGTTTTCTATTTGTATATTTGTATTTGTATATATTTAATATTTAAAAAAAACAGTAGTGAAAAAAGTTTTAATTGCTTTTTATTTAGTTATTTTATTATGCAGCATACGGCCATCATTGTTATAGCAAACTTTATTTCTACTGTTATGCCATATAGTAAAAATTATATTAAAAAATTTGTAAACATTAATAATAAATGAGATATTAATGTGAATATGTATGATATTTACGGGTAACAATATAAAAAAAAAAAACTATAATATAAAACAATTTGAAAAATAATTACCGCAAAATTATATTACAAAATTTGTAAACATTAATAATAAATGAAATATTAATGTGAATATGTATGTTATTTACGAATAACAATATAAAAAAAAAAACTATAATATAAAACAATTTAAAAAATAATTACCGCAAGCTGTTTGTTGTGAATAAATTTCCAATTAGGATTTTTCCAAACTTTTACACCAGTATCTTTATAGAAACTGGGAACACCAAGCTTATGATTATAGTTTGATACCATACTGGCTGTATAAAAATTGACACCTAGAAAATCGTATGTTCCTCTAATGTAGTTAATTTCGTAATATTTTAAATCTGGAAGTCTTGAATTTTTAAATCCTTCTTTTCTACTTCTGGCTAGAATTTGGTCTTTCATTATTTGCGGATAATTGCCATTTTTATGGTAAATTGGATTACAAAACCAGCCAAACTAAAATTTAAGAATTGCATAACTAACTATATTAGTATACGGTAATATATTTGTGACAGAATAAAATTTGCAAGTGAGACTATTTGGTTATTTTTAACTGTTAGATAAATAACAATCAGTCATAAAATTTAATAATTAGATGTAAAAGAATTTTAAAAGGTTTAATATTCAATTCAATTTTTTATTTAAAAAATTGTATGAGTCAATGTGGATTTATTTTCATATATTTTGCTTTTGCTGCAGACGATATAATAAAAACAATTTTTTGGTATATTTTTTTTTTTCATAAAACGTTATTAACCGAATCAAATATTTTCTAACCCATTGATTGGATTGACAAGTTAACGAGTGAGTTAACTTACCAAGGATTTAACAATAGTTTATGCAGCCGGTTCTTATAACATTAAAATAGAAACATTTGGCGTTTTACTTACATCAAAAGATAATTTTCTATTAGAAGCATCTTTGTCGTCAGTAGAATTACTATTTGGTTCAAACCATTCAGTATGTAAAGCAATTCCAATTTTACCTATTAAATTTTTTAAAAAGAATATAGTTATTCTAATAAAAATTATGTATTACATACCATGCTGCATTTTTTTATATTTATTATTATATAAATGATAAGCATTTGCGTGAGCTTTTAAAATAGTATAACCACATAAGTATTCACCGACTCCTGAAGCATTAACTCCTGGTGCTATTTCATCATCTCCATATCCGTAAACACACAATTCTTTCGGTTCGTCAAATGTAATCCACGTTTTCACTCTATTGCCAAAATTTTCAAACACAACATCTGCATATTCTTGATAATATTTCGCTAAAATCGGATTAGCCCAGCCGCCTAATTCTTGCAACGGTTGTGGTAAATCCCATTGATAAAGTGTAACAACAGGACGAATACCGTTAAACAATAGTTCGTTGATTAAATTATTGTAATAGTTTATTCCGTTTTTATTAATTATATTTGTCATTCCTGTTGGTAAGATTCTAGACCAAGACAGAGAAAACTTATAGAAATTTGCACCTAAAAATTTTAGAAGTTGAACGTCGTCTTTGTATTTGTAATATGAGTTGGCCGCAATGTCTCCGTTTGCATATTTTTTGATACGGTCGGGATAGGTATGACTGAATCTGTCCCATATATTTTCACCTTTACCTTAAAAAATTGAAAGAAATGTTGTAGCAAAAGTTGGTGTTAGTCAGTTAAGATGGTTTGTACATGTTGAGCAAATGTCTAATGAACGTTTGGTTAAAAAGATTTATTTGAATGATTTTGATGGTATACGTTTGCGTGGACGTCCGATGAGTAGTTGGAGTGATATGATTGAGAGTGTTTTGCGTGAGCGAAAGTTTCCAAGTAGTAGGAATAGAAGAGCATGTATGAGAGAATTTATGAATGTGAATGAAGCGAAAGTTGCTTGTTTGGATAGGAGTGTTTGGAAGCGACCGATTTCAAGATGATGAAAAGAGTTTGTGCCACACCCTTTTGGGTACATGGCGTGATTGTGTATGTATGTATGTATGAACATAAATTATTATAAAATCATTATAAAAAGCGAACAAACAATTTTTTTATCAGATTTCAACCAAATTTGTGAGACTAATTTCGCTTTTTTTAAATTTAAGCTACATCAAACAATAGTTTAATATTATATAGAACATACATATGCAATCTGCGGCCTGCTAGTTAATTTAATATAATTTTATGACATTCAAATGATGTAAAAAAACTAATAAAAATTGTGTTCTTTTTACACATTCTCTGTGAGCTCTAAAAAAGTTTGGTCTGCGGATATATTTCAAATTTAATATCTATTAGGTCCCAATATTGTCAAGTTGCACATGTGCGTTTAAAATTTAAAAATGTTTAAAAATAATAAACAATTTTGTTTTTATTTTAGTTTTTTATTTAAATTTTAATACATAATACGAGTAAATATATATGTAAAATATTTTGAAATAAATTTTACAATAATTACAAAATTGTGAAATGTATTTTTTGGACTAATATCTATTAGTTTTATCAGTTTCCTTCTATTTATATTTTCAAGCTACTTTAGCGCCACATATATGTTACCTCTCATATATGTTTCTCTATTCCTACTACTTGGAAACTTTTGTTCACGGAAAATACTCTCAACTTATATAAATTATAAAATGAACAAATATTGCTTTTATTTGATCGGAACTTATACTAACTTTGAAATATATAAATATTTGTTACAAAAATAAAATTATACTTTTTTGTTGATTATTATCCAAATATTAGCAAAAAACCTCTAAAATTGTAACTTTTAAACTTACCTTCTTCATTCCATGCGCCTTCAGTTTGATAGGCTGACGATGCCACACCAAAAAGAAAATATTTTGGAAAAGTGGTATTATCTAAACCAAAGCATCTAAAAAAATGTAGTATTTATTAAATTATTTTAAAGTATTTAGATTTAATATTACAAATATTTTATAATATAGAAATATATTATTAAATACTTCATCTATTAATTTTGAAGTAATTGTTCACTGGAGAAAAATACAATAAAAATTAATCTTATTTTTGTTTTCGGTCGCTTTAAATGCTCCGCTTTTGTTTATTTTTTATTTTATTTTACAAAATAATATCTTTTTTTTTGCAGTTTATTTACAATGAAATCAACAGTGAAGCATTTGTTAGTATTTATAAATACAAAGGTTAATTCATACATTTTAGTCATCCAAACGAAAATTATTTTTATAGTTTTTTAATTACATGAAAATATTTATAATTCTTTTCAAGGTTACCTATAAGATACATTTATGATATACAAAATATAATTATAAATACTTTTTTTAAACTAGTCTCTTATAGTAATCAGTTGATTAAATTGAAATATTTATAAGTGTTGTAATTTTTATATTGATTACAGATATGCATATGCTAAATCACTTAATTTAGAAAAAAACGCACTTTTCAAAAATATAAAATTTGACCTTTCGTGTCATTAAAACAAAATCAGGTCAGCCTTGTATTTTCAAAACAAATGACGACAGAAATTTGAAAAACATTTGAGACGATAGAATTTAAATTCTTTCAACAAATGCAATAATTTTCAAAATATTTAACTGTATCCATATTTTTTATATGAATATATAAAATATATTTTCGTGAAAATTACCAATTTGTTGTAAATATGTATAATAAGTATGGTAATTGTTTTGCTGCCACACAGTCAACTAGATTTATGTTTTTCTTAAATTTTTTTTATTTTATTTAGTGATGTGAAAAAAAAATATAGTCTTAACTTTTTGAGATACATGGAATGTTACAAACCAATATATATTTGGTTTCTTAACCATTTTTGTATAATGAAAATTATTAAGAAATAGCCAATTTTTATTTTGTGGTATAATTATCATTTAAGAGAAAACAGAAATTATTTATATTATTCATAAGTATTAACTTTAGTTTAAACATAATTGCTGGTACTATAAGTTCGGTTTTTAAATAGATTTTAACTAATATAAATAAACACTAAATAAATGAACTAAAACTTTCAAAAATTGAACTTATAGTAATGTTTTTGTTTGCAAGTTTTTTACAGAAAAATGTAAAGAAATAAATTAATGGTTACTTTTAATTTTACCATATTTTACATAAAAATTTTAAATTTAAATTTTATATTAATTGCATATATCTGTATTTACAATAGCTTTATTTATAAAAAATATAAAATTCGTAACTTAGAGGTAAAGGTAATGTAAATAAAAAACGATTAGATTATTACTAATCTATTTCAATTATTAATAAACGATAACTACAATTTTTTTATATTTGTTACTAAAAATTTTAATTATAAAATTAACAAATTTTTATATGTTAATAATTTTTAAATAAAATATAATAAAAATATTTGCAAATATAATTATTATATTTGATATTTTGTTCATATAAGAAAAATTTATTTGGTCAATTTGTATGTCAGATAATGTTCGAGTTTTTACTATATCTTTGTAGTAATGCGCTGATAATTTTGCTTGTCTTGTCCGATTTGGGTTTGAAAAATCTACGGCAAATAGTCCATATCTTTCCCTGAAATGCATGTAAAAAAAATTACATTGAATGTGAATGAAGCTAGAGTTGCTTGTCTGGATAGGAATGTATGGAGAAAACTAATTTCGGGATAGTAGAAAAAGTTTGTGCTTCACTCTTCTGGGTACATGACATGCTCGTGTATGTATGTATGTATATTGCAAAGTTTTGTAGTGAATAAACGATTAAGATACGGAGATCCAACATCATCTGTTTTATTAAATTTTGTTTTAAATAATGATACAAAAACTTACTGGTGTGTGTAATGAATAACATCAATTATCAAAGCTAAACAATCAGATAAAATACACTTGATGTTGTAGTTATGTGTGGTGCTGCCACCAGTGGTATATATATAGTAACTAACAGCTGTATAATAATATCATTATTGTACTAATAACATAATTACCTTTTTGTATATAGGCAATATGATAGCGTAATATTAATATTATGATACGTTTAAAGAAAAATATTATTACTTACTCATATCCTCCAAACCATTCGAAATTATCTACTAATGTCCAAACGGCATATCCCACAACTTTAATATTATCTTCGTATATTGCTTTCAGTAATTGACGTAAGTAATCCTAAAATAAATTATGTTTTAAAAGAAAAGAGTACTATTATTTACATTATATTAATTTGTATAAAAATGTATAACTTTAATGAATGATATTCTGTTGTAATCATTTATTCTTCCATCATCTGCATAGCCATTTTCTGTGATTAATATTGGTAAATCTCCATAATACTTTTTGATCCAATTTAATAATTTTCTGATACTGTATGGAACAACCTATAAATTAATATAATTAACGATTTAATTATATATCGCATCTTTAATAGAAAATTAACAAGATCTTTTAAATTTCTTTATGAAAACAAATCTAATTGATAAAAATTGTACCATGTTAAAATATGTTCTATAGGTTTTTAACAAGTTGACTGCCAACTATAAGATATCTCGTAGTTTGCGTTCTTGGCTAGGGCGCCAACTACGAATTATCTTGTAGTTGTTTGACTTGCCATATTCGTGCAGCTACGAGTTATCTCGTAGTATATAAGCGTAATTATGAATAGATGGCTTCTGGGAAAAGAATAAAAATCAAGCGTGGCTTAAACAAACATAAAATTATTAGTAAATGAACAGAAAATAATAATAATATGATATAATATATGATAATATAATATGATTAAATTAAATTGGCTTTTGATGTCAGAATTCTGAAAATTACTCTGGCAGTCAACGTGTCAAGTATCACAACAGTAAAAATATGTGGCTGTTTTGGCTACTATCGTAATAAACACTTCTGGGCGATTTAAGAGTAAAATATATTTGGTCATACCATAAGTCGTTTAGCAGGGGTCGTAGGCCATTTAGAATTCTTCCACACTTTGACACCTATGTCATTATAATAACTTGAAATATTTGTATCACTTTCGATATTTTGATGAGCTACCATACTGGCTGTATATATATTTACTCCCAAAAAATCATAAGTTCCTTTAACATAATTTATTTCGTGTTGATTTAAAGCTGGTAATCTTGATAACGTATACTTTTCCAATTTACTTCTTAATGTAATTCTTGCTTTCATTATTTTAGGATAGTCTCCATTTTTATGAAAAATAGGATTGCAAAACCAACCAAACTAAAAGAATTATTGAAAATAATTAAAATTAGATAAAAGTTTACATTAATATTTTATAGTATTTTTTTTTATCAATTCTAATTACATCAAAAAACATTTTTCTGTCAGATGCGACCAGATCTTCTTCTGAATCAGAATTTGGTTCAAACCATTCACTGTGCAAAGCGATTCCAATTTCACCTACATAATTAATATTATGTTATACAGAAGTTATAAAACTCAATTGTTTCATTTTTTGATAAGTTTAGATAATATATGTTATAAGATAAAAAAAAATAAATTTTAATTTAAATAATGATTTTGAAAACAATAAAAGATATGATTTTGGTTATATTAGACAAAAAAAATCAGTACTAAATCATTTATAGGTTATTAGATTTATAAAAAAAGACAAGTATTTAGTTTTTAATTTAATCACTATTTCATCACGCTGAAAATGCCATCTACGATGTATGGTGAAATATCTGTGACGGAAATAGATCTACCACAGCATACAACCAAGAAAATTAATATAATAATTTTGCATAATTTTTTTTATGTTGCATTATGATATTTGTTTTTTCGTATTAATTGTTAAAGTTGCAATCAATTTATTTTTGTTTTAAAATATTTGGAAAAGTTACCATTGATAATATGTCAATGCTAATTTTCTTTTCAAATCGATAAATAAATTTTGAAAAGTTACTTATTTGTAATTAGAAATTTATTATTTTATCAAAAATTTGAAGCAACTGGGCCTATTGTTACGTATATATCTTACCATTTTGCTTTTTTTTATATTTAATATTATATAAATGATAAACATTAGCATGAGCCATCAAAACAGTATGTCCACATAAATATTCGCCAATGCCTGACGCATTAATTCCAGGAGCCATTTTAATATCTCCATAACCATAAACACACATCACCTTTGGTTCATTGAAAGTTATCCATTGTTTAATTCGATCGCCAAAATTTTCGAATACAATATTTGCATATTGTTCAAAATAATTTGCCAGTATTGGATTGGTCCATCCTCCTAAATCTTGTAATAGTTGTGGCAAATCCCAATGATACAAAGTAACAATCGGTTGTATGTTATGTGCAATTAGTTCATTAATTAAATTATTGTAATAGTTAATTCCCATTTTATTGATTTTGTTTGTCATTCCCGTTGGTAAGATTCTGGACCAAGAGATGGAAAATCGATAGAAATCTACACCCAGATATTTTAAAAGTTGAACGTCTTCTTTATAGTTGTGATATGAATCGGAAGAAATATCTCCATTTGCTTGGTCCTTGATTCTTTCTGGATGAGTGTGGGTGAATCTATCCCATATATTTTCACCTTTGCCTAAAAAGTGCACATTTTTATTTGTATTTTAATACGGTTATATATTTAAGATAACCAAATCAAATAGTTTTTATTAACAATTTCTATTTGTATTATTAATACATTAAAATTTATGTACATTTTACGTAAATTACGTAAATTTATCATTTGATTTTTGTAATTTATAAATTTAAATTTGTATTTAATTATTAGTGTTGTCAATATTTCTATATCTATATTTGCATATCTTTCCAAAATTTGAGTTTATTATTCGTGACTATATATATATCATAAATAAAGAAAGTATATCAGAAAAATAAAAATACAAAATTATGAAATTTATTAAATCTTGTCTCATTCTTCTAAAGCATGTATATTTAAAACTAAACTCCTTTGTAATAAAAAATTGGTTTTTATCTTTAATATAGAATATATATTATTTTTTGTTGAAATAAATAGCAGTGTACTCATTGTCTAAGCGTAAATTTTATTTCATTATTTTTCAAACATGCTCTATTTACTCCTCTATTTAATATTTAATAAAATGCATGTAAAAAGATATTAAAAATTTAACGTACCATCTTCATTCCATGCTCCTTCTGATTGATAAGCGGATGATGAAACTCCAAAAATAAAATTCTGTGGAAATGTAATAACTTCTGCAACACATCTGCAAAATAATTGTTTTTAGTATTTATGTAATTGTTCGAAAAATTAATTTCATTACAATTGTAACAAAAGTGTTAGACATATAATTATACACTTCATTGATTCACGTGTATTCAATATGTTCAATGTATATTGAAATAAATTTCTCATATAATATTTTACTAATGTATATGCAATATTGTTTATTTTATTAAATCAGCGATTTCAAACATTTGAGTATATAATTGTAAAGAAAATTATTCAATTCGTTATTAAGTTTATTCATTTCCTAAATAAAGTTAAAGTTTTATACGTAATATTTAGTTTTATTCCAAGCTACCATCAAATAAGTTTAGCATAAGTTTGTAGCTGTCCGAGGCATGCACAATTCGGATTTAGTTTATAATTTACCAGGAATGTGAAGTTGACTAAAAAAATCAATCAACTCCTACACTTTATATTTTATCGTATTAACTACAGAATATACCTACTATTGTACAGAAAACTAAAATAAGAGATTAACAAAATAATGTTATTAATTATTTTAAATATTGCAATGTAATGAATATATTTAGCAAAAACACATATTTATAATAAACTATCTCTCTTACATATGTGTGTATAGCATTACTATTACTATTTATTTATGATTTTTAAATTTAAAACAACAAAAATTAAATAATAAATTAATTTTTTGCTCTAACAAAAGTGTTACATATAAAATATTCATATTTATTTTACATAAAAATAATTTGTTAATATTTTGCTTTGACGTGAAAAAGTCGGACTCGGAGTCGGAGCAACAAAATTAAGACAAAATTATTTGACTCTGCGACTCTCTCCAATTTACCGTAATGCACATGCTTCGCATATTCAAAAACTTATTCCAAACTTGTTTGATGATAGTTTGTAATTAACTTTATATATTAACTATTATTATTATTATTCATATTTTTTTACATTGACTTCAATTTCACTCATTTCAACGACTAATTTTAATTTATATAATATTCTGTAGAATGTGTTTTTTCATAACATTTAACTATGAATTTCATTAATTTAATGATAAAAAATTACTATTGGTACAAAAAAAAGCCAAAAATAATGTTTTTGAATTCCCGACGTTGACTATACATTTATGGTTTATAGTAAATTTCGTTTTACGTTAGTGAAGTAATATATTTTATTATTTATTACGATTTAATGAAATATTCCAATAATAAATAATTTTTATAATAATTATAATATTTTTATATATGTGTTCTCAGAGAATAAGTTTGAGAACTAATGGATGAAATAAAGGTAGTTTCATGTTTCATTTATTTTCTATGAATTTAATTTATATTTATTGTTTCTAGTAAAATTGATAGAATATTATTCTTGTGAATGATACTGATACTTGTATAATAAAAAATATTGATTGCATGACTAATTCTAAATATTTTATTTTTAATATTTTTATTTTTATTATATTAATATGATACATAAAGAAATATTTTATGAAAAACTAGATATGTTTGTTTCAATACAAAACATTTTAAACATATTTCGTTAGTACTATATTTTTAAATATATATATCGGAATTTTAATAAAAACCTTTAGTAACTCAAAAAGTACTAAACTTTAGAGCTAGGGTACATTTCTCATGATTAATAAATGTAGAGTATACTATTTAAAATAAGAAAGTTACGCTAAATTAAAATTAAATAAACATTATTATATATAAATAAAAAGTACCAACTGCTTATAAAATAATTATATTGTTAAAATAAAATTTGTAAAACAATCGCATTAAAAAAATACATATTTATAAATTTTATAATCTAGTTACTTGTATTTTGATACTTTTGTAACTTGTTTCTATGTTTTTTTGTTTATTATTTGTCATTTGTATGTTTTTACCTGATTATATACATAGAGTATATCAAAACGTCGAATTTTAATTTAAAATTATACAGATCATAATCTTAAATCTATTTTATTTTAATATTTATTATTAATAATAGTAACAACAAAAAAGTTATAGTATTATCTCTAATACAGTCAGAAACATTTTATTTTAAATATTATTTCTCTTGAAAAATGCGAAAACGAATAGCACAATAAATTTACATATTGATCAGAGCAAGGTAAAAACACGCTAGTCGAAATGTATTCGATGGCAATCTTGTAAATTCAGCTTTGTGGTAGGCAGGGCAAATCCGTACTGGACACTATTTTCTCTGTGCCTAGGCTTTACTAGCGCCATGGCCCTACCATGCTCATGCTTAATCCCAGATACTGTGATCGTAACTCGAACCATTTGTCTGTTCTAATCTTTTCGTCGCATCTCCGAAACGGTTACGGTGCTTTGTACGTACGCCTGCAGGCTATAGGGGGCTGCTTTGCTTGGTCTCGGAAAGGATGCTGAGTTACCCAGACTAACTAGATGACTCTACCGTACGAGTATTATGCCACTACTGGCTGACGGCATCTGATAGGGAACATTTATGTAAGTCGCCGAACGATATTTTTCCACGCAGATTGTCCGACTTTAGGACGAACCGATGTCATGGTTTGGCATATACGACTTGATAAAGGAAAATTATTGCCCTCTGTTCCTGTCTCAAAAATGAAATTAAGTCAAAGTATCTAAGGTCCAGTATTTCCAAATGTTTGAGTAAATTTTAACAATTATTTCTCTTGAAAAATGCGAAAACGAATAGCGCAATAAATTTACATATTGATCAAAGCATGGAATAAATTTATTCTTAGAATAATTTTAAAATTAGCCAATCAAATATTGTCATCTATTCTAAGAATACATTTTTAACAAATCACAAATGATTTTTTATTTATCTTAAGAACAAATAAAATTAGAAATACTGGCTCTAAATAAAATAAAATCGTATATATTTGAGTCAATTCAGTATGTAGGTATTTTTTAATTATAAAAGTTATTGTAGTTGCTCAACAAATTTGAATATAAAAATTAGTTATATTTGTCACTTGCATATTTGATCCAGATGGTTGTTTTCTTTAAATTGAAGATATATTTTTTAAATAAAAATTTTAATGAAATTCGATACTATAATAATTGCAGACGCATCAATATTAACAGTAGATTGATAAGTAAATAAACATTATTTTTCCTGATGATTATGTACTTAGAGTACGTCGAAATGTCAATTTTTATAATTAAAATTAATACAGAACTAAATCCTAAAGCTTTGTTTTTAACTTTAATATAAATTTAGTCACTAAAATATATTTAAATTTTTGTTTATTTGTAAGTAAGTTTTTACATACACAATTATGTCAAGTATATGGCACAAACTCTTCCATTCAAGTAGAAGTTAGTTTCCATCAAACATTGTAATCCAGAAAAACAACCTTTGTTTTATTTGTAATAATGACACTTCTCATACATACTCTTTTATTCTTACCAGTTAGAAACATTTGATCTTGGAACATACTTTCAATCATGCCAACTCATATATTAATTGGATGTATTAGATTTTTTCTTCTCAAATTATTAAATATTTTATTTTATTTTACCAACTTTTTATCGTGTTTTTTGCTGTAATAAACAAACTATTTTTATTAATAAAATTAATTAACGTTGACTCAGCTTGTCTATACTAAATACATTTTTATAATATACAATTATATGTATAGTTAGAAAATTTAATATCTAAATATCTTAATTAAATTTTCAGCATTTGATTAACTGTAAAATAAATGTAACTATAGAATTTTTTAAACGTTTTATTTGATTTTTTTATATGTTTTGCATTGCATACAGCCATACAGGTTTGTGTACATAAAATTTATAGCTTTTGCTTTCTGTTGTAATACAAGCGTATTGCTTTATAAAACTATAAATAATAGTTACTTCTTTTAATTCCATTGTGCCAGTTTTATTTTTCGATTGCGTGTTTAAGGATAATTACAAATAAATCTTATTCTTTTACAGGTAAGAGGCGTTATTGGATACTCCTACTACCTGCGTTACAACGCTCCAAATTTTTTAAATATTTTGTAGTCTTTGTTCAGCTGTAAGCCTGTAAGTGAGATTTTATTTTTTAAAGTTTTATTAAGTTGACGTTCAGTGTTACATTTAAAATTCTGATAATTTCTTTGTTTTTACGTACGTAAAATACAATAAAAATGCGGGTATTTAATAAAATAATTTTTTTTTATTTTGGAGACATCTCTAAAGCCCATAGCCCTTGTATCTTGCATCTGCTACATTCTTTTTTTTTACCTTGTAGCTTGGCTTTATATAAATATTTAGAATTATATGTCTTTTTGCAATCAATCAATTAGATTTATAGAATTTTCTAGGCTGATATTCCATAGTCGATTTATTCTACTCGCAGACGTTTTGCTATATTTCGTAGATGACATCCCGAGTGCTTGGTGAATGAATAACAGTTTCTGTTCCACAATCTGGTATATATACTTGTACTTTCACCATTCTCTACCTACAACGGAAACTTAAGAAGAAACTGAAGGTACAATTCGAATGAAAAGGTTAGATCATACAGATCAGCCGGAATCGCCTAATGGCAAAAACTTCATTCAATCACCAAGCACTGAGGATGCCATCTACGATGTATGGCGAAACGTCTGCAACGAGGAAAGATCAACCACTACATATAAGCTCTGAAAATTGTATAAATTTAATGGACACTGGCCGTGGAAGCCTGAAGATTACAATACATTATATTTAGTAAATTTTCAATAAAAATAATCTATTAGTTTACTTTAATATATTTTGCTATTTAATTATTTTCTAACACGTTAGTTAAAAAACTATTTGAAATGAAATAGAATTTATACATTATACTAATCTCTCTCTCTCTCTCTCTCTCTATCGGTGAAATCGTATTTTTTATCTGGTTGATGTTATGAATGGTACGGCGGTCTCCAAAGATGTTGTTTTGAAACACTGATCCTTATCTAAAATACATACGAAGATAAAAGTAGATACAACTAATATTTCTTTTTTATTTGTGTCCACCAATCACTGAATGAAAATGACAAATGTGTTATGTTAGTGCTTTTTGGAAAAAGGTCCGATAAAAGATTTTTTTATGCGTTTGATAAACGAAAAGCAATATTACAAAATAATGGATTTTAAAAAATATGTCATTTGTAAAATATAGAATTGTTTTAAGTTACTCAATTATTTTAGAATTGGCAATAATTATTCTTATATAATAAATATATTTAATCCTATGAATGGTATTTTATTCCTCTTCTTTGTTTTTTATTTATTACAAAAAAATTAAAATAAACAAAAAAAATGGTAAGTATTAATGAAATAAGGCCCTATTGGGCACTTTGGCTCGTGGGCCCCTCTCGCTCATGGGCCCGTGTGCACCGCACTCCTTGCACCCCCGGTTGCTACGCCTCTGATTCTCGTGGTTGTTTTTTAAAACTTTTATCCTACTTATTTGAACTTAAAACTAATACATATTTTTTTTAGTCATATAAGTATTTCTATGAAAGCGAATATAAACTTATACACTTGTTATACAGAATGATCAAAATAACTGGTTTACTATGAAAATTTCAAGAATTGTAAAAATATCAAAGAGAAATTTATTGATTTCTTGATTTTCTAAAATTGTTTATTTGAGACGCAGAATATTTTAAAATGTATTTTTTTTTGAAGATTTTAAAGGTAGTCCAAAAAATTTTTATAATTCAAATACTTTTCAAAATATTTATATTATCTTTAAAATTTTGTTGTATTAACGGCAAAAACAATTGTACATAAAAATTTAAAATAAACAAAAAATGACAAAATTATTAATTTTATTCAATCAGGCTAAAAGTCGACGAACAAACAAAGGTAGATTTTTAGTAAAGTTAGCAAAATATCTATTTTTATTGAAATTAAAAAAGTTTATTTTAAATAAAATTATACATTTAATACAACAATGTTTATAATTTAAATTTTTTTGTAAGATGGCTGTAATAAATAAACAGAAAACCAATATAATTTGAATAAATTATGAAGATATTGATTAATTGTTCTTGAATATAAATTATACGTAATGAAATAAACAGTAATTATAATATAACGAAAGCAATTTGTATTCTAAATAAAACATCGAACATTAATTAAAAACAGCAACCATAAAGTTTAATAAGATTTAATTTAAGTAAATGTTAATAGTTCAATGTATTCTATGTTTTGTTATTTAAAATTTTTTTTTTGTTTTCTTATTTACAATTAGATTACAATTTTATACTTAATTAGTGGAAATTAGGTTAAATTAAAATATACGTATCGTCTGCGAAAAAATAATTGGGTGATCAATTATTTTTAATCAGACCACACTGGAAGAAAACATGTTTATGAATCTGATATAAACGACAATTTTTTTTATAAAATATAATGTGTTATTAAATTAATTTTTTGTGAAGAACTTATCTTATTAAATACATAATCAAATAAACTTTATTTTACAAATTGCTTTGCGACTCAAATTATGTTTCTGATTTCTACATATAAAAAGTATTTCATAATTTTTGATTCATA
This sequence comes from Clivina fossor, assembly GCA_963966155.1. Lineage (NCBI taxonomy): Eukaryota > Metazoa > Arthropoda > Insecta > Coleoptera > Carabidae > Clivina > Clivina fossor. The sequence continues at coordinate 5,703,338 of OZ014553.1, read as the reverse complement.
ATTTATTATAAAATATAATTTTATGACGTTCACTTTTAAGTAACATTTTTAATAATTTAAAATACAATCAAAGTATTAAGAGTAGGTTTTATACTAGCAAATTATTTTATTTTATAGATATAATAAAAGAAATCCGCAAAAAATACGGATAATTTATCGATTTTAAATTCATTAAAAATCTATTTTTATCGGATGTCTTTTGAAGTGAGCTGGGTTTAAACACCATGTAAAGTTTAAGTGAAAATTCTTGGATTATCTGAAATTACTGCTACAATTTCATTGGTGGTCTCCGTAAAAGTTCACCATGAAAAGAGGCACAAAAAAAATTACATACTTTAACACTGAGTCGCCGTACGATTTCTTAGCGAGTAAATTAATTTTATTTTATAATAAACAGGGTAATTTAAGTCTGCTAGAGGAATTAAATTCGGTATTTAGTGGTTACGCTGACATAATTTAAGATGCAAATGGCAGTATCAGGTAGACGTTTTATTTTCTTTGTACTCTTTATATTGAAGTAACTTGAACTTGATTCTTTTTCTACATGACTTGTATTTTAATAAGTGCGAAATTTTAAATTGGGTGTTTTACGATCTGTGGAGATTTTTGAAGATTTCTGCTGTATAAAACTTAATTTACTACCAGTTAAATAATTTTAAATATTCGTAACTTTAAAGTTTCTAAAAATAATTTGCAATTAAATTTTTTGCTGTAATATGCAAAAGATAATTAATACAGACCAGGCTTATAAATTTATATTCAAAATAAAAATATTTCCAATTATATTCAATTTTTTTTAGAAAAAAATAATTACCAAGTTACATAAAAATTTTGAATGATTTGTTTATTTGCATACAGAAACCTGTTAAAAATCAAATTGTTATTTTAAATTATTGTTTAAATAAATAATCAAAATTTTTGGATAAATCAATGAACAAAAATATATAAATAAACAATAAACTAGAAAAAAGATATCTAATTACATTAGTTCAATATATTCGTAATTATCTATTATAGTTATATCTAATACAGCAACATTTCGCAGTATAGACAGCAAAGAAAAATATAAAATAAATTTAAGTAGATTTGATATTATGCACAATTATTTTCAAAAATAGTTCTAAACATGACAATTTGTAATGAGATAATTTAATAGTGGAATAATTTATGATATATTCTTTATTTATTACAATACCTAAAAATTTTTTAATGTTGAAGTTATTTCTATTTACAGGTTGGTTGTTAACCTCCCTACCCCGCGTTTTGAGGTTTTGTATTTAGAACATACGCTACTGATTACCCCAATCAATAGCGTAAGTTTTTTCTTATAAAAAGATTTTAATAATTTTTTAAAAATTAATTAAAATTAATTTTATGTACGTATTTTAACATATATTTCGTTTGTTATATTAGATTTTTCTAGTTATTTGGATGTTCCGTTATGAATCAAATTGATATTTTTCTATGGAAGCTATATTTATTTTTTATTATTTATTATTATTAATAGAAATTTAATCAAACATTATACTTATATATAGTAAAATTTATAACTTAATATCAGATACAAGAAGTTTTTTTATTATATAATAGATTTAAAATCAATAACAAAAAAATGTATGTAATTTATTGCATTACTCATATTTAAATTGGAATTAATAATATCTTATAAATCAATTATTTATATTGAACATTTTATTGCTTAATTATGTGTAATAATATGAAATTTAAGTATATTTTTTTTCAAATTTAATTAATAGTAATAAAATTATATTAGCAGTTTCTAGTTATATAACTATAAAAATAATTTTAGTAAAATCGGTTTAAATAAATAAAATTTAAAATTATAGATAAAAAATCAATAATAATTTTACTAAAACTTAAACCTTTTTTTTGAATATAGTTAACATAAATTTACAATGATGCAGCTCAAAGTCATTAAAAAAGAAGTATTCATCAGCTGTTTCCAGAACAGCAGGCGTTATTTTAATGTGCAGTTTTGGCTTATTTGTGCAGATCCAAAATTCTAAAGTGTAGCTATAATTTTAATATTATGCAATATTAAATGTAAATAAAAATAAATTTTGATAATAATAAAAAAATCTATTAAAATTAATAACGGGCCACTTGACATTTGAGCATAATATATTATAATTTTTATGTTATTTCACTTTGTTGAATTATTATTACAAGCATAATTTTAATATTTAGAGTTGTCCGACACTAAATTTTAGAAAAGTAACCTTAGAAAAACAGTATATTGACAACTAAAATATTTACTAAACAGGAGGAACCATTAGTCAATAAGTGGCATTTTGTATTTTTTACAGACTCCGTCTTGGAACTTTATGGATAAAGTAGTTCCATTCAATGTTACACTTATAAATTTATAGTGATTTATCTATTTTTGCAATTCAGCACATATAATAAACTAAATAATATTTCAATTAGTGCAATTTTAGATAGCGCAGTATTTTTTGCAACAAATTAACCGCGTTATGCGAGATATTCCTGTAAGAATGTTTAATAACAAAATCTAGATTTCTTATTTGAATAAATGTAATTTATTACTCATATAATTTTATTTTCCTATATAATTAGCTATTACTAAATTTAAATTAATACATGACAAATTATTTAAACGATTAGAACATAAACGTTTCAGTACGTGACATGAACTATTGTTGTGCAAACTATTTATACATAGTTTAATCGGTGTTCGAGTATTTCTTAAGAATTATTGTCGTTCATATTACAAGCATACATTAAAATAATTATCATGTTATCGACATTTGATTAAATATTTCTTACCAATACTTATGTATATACCTACACATAATTAGAATGAATCAAACGTCCTTCTAACTATAACGTTCTTTGTTAATGTGTTTGTGTGTGTCTTTAAATTAATTCACTAACACACAAGTAAATTTATATAGTTTATAGTGTGTTCTGTTGTTGTCAACTTTTTAAATAAAATTAAAACAGTCAAAAAATACGGTATAAATGTTTACCACTTATATGGTTCGTATTCGGTGTTAAATTTTAATAATAATTTTTTTTAGTTTTCTGTTAGTTAGAATTTAGTTTAGTTTAGTTTTTGTTAGTTTATAAAAATTCACCACATTTGAAGAATTTGATAAGTTTGGATAAGTTTAATGAAATGTTAGTATTAATCATGTATAAAAATTTAATATATTAAAACAATTGATAGTTCTCTGTGCACGAATGTTATGTAGGTAAAAATTTACTTTATACACTGTTCGAAAAAAAAAAATCCTTATTAGTGCCTATATAAGTCCGTTCCCTAAAAAGGGTATACATGAATACCCTAAATAGGTAAATTCAAAAAGGGCACTTTATTATCCCAAAAAAGGGTAAAAAATATATACTCTTTTTAAGGCAATTAAATTAATTTTTTTTGTGTACCACTCGCATGTTGAACCATGCGAGGTAACAAGAAAATTTAAAAAATACTCAAAAAAGGTAAATTTTAATGTTTTACTCAAAAACAAAATGAGTGGGCAGTTATCTAACCTTATTTTTCGTATTTATTGCCCTTCCATAAAGGTAAAAAATCAAATATTTTAAAATACGCAAAAGCAGGGCAATTTTTTGCTCTAATAAGGCTACAAATTCAATTACCCTCAAAATTTTTTACTCATTTACCCTACTATTTTGAACAGTGTATATACGGAATCTAAGATACACTAATAATTGTACATCTTACTTATAAATGTTATAATCAATGCTAATTAAAAGTCGTATGCGTTATTTTAGGTAGTACTTTGAAGATAATAGATTTAATTTTTGAAATAAAATTTTTAAATGAATTATTCTCAAAACGTTATTGTCACACATTGTAGGTATAACCTCTTAAATATATGAAGAGGACAAACAAATTGGAATATTCTGTATATAGATGCAACGTGTCTATAGGTAATAATCGGATTATCGCCAGATAGTTTTCTGAAATTTCTTTCTTATTTACGAGATGCTTTCGAACGAGTTTCCAATCACAGAGCGGATGATTCATTGCGCGTATGTGATACATGTACGTGTGTGTGTGTGTGTGTGTGTGTGTGTGTGTGTCTGTGTGTGTGCGTGTGTATGTGTGTGTATGTACGCCTCAATGTCGATCGAAACCAATAAGAAGAGCACACAAAGCAGTCATGGGACTAGCCTTCTGGTCCTGCCCGCCAGAATCGTATTCACATCAGTATATGGTATTGTAATGATCTTGTCTTGTAACTATTATTCAAGTTTTTTTTTTCTACCTTTTTTGAGATTGTTCGACCAGTCAGTGATGATGTTGTTCAATTATTTATTGAAATGTATTTTTTTAAAAATTAAATGTAGAATTAAAGTTCTTACTAGGTCATTTTTATTATGAGTATTTTATGTTATAATACGTTAATTTGAATTTTGTTCATTTATGTTTTAATAAATTTGTTGAAAAATATGTATTTGAACACTATAATAATACATTGCTTGAATTATGAACGGTTGCAATGATAAACATATGTCAGCCATACCTTATAGTATATTTGTGCATTACTTTTCAGCTGATTCCTGTTGTGTTAATTTTGGTGACTATAAAGTATCTAAAAAATTTGATTTCTTACTCTATTAATAACATTTATTCAAATCAATAAAACAACAGCTAACACTTACACTGAAAAATACACCAAAAAATATCTACTCAAGAAAAATATTTACAGCAGAACCGGGTGAATGCTCACGTAGAATAATACATGTGAGCTTTTTTTAGTATGTTTGTTTATAAATCTGATTTGAGCTTACAATAGCTAACATACATATAAAAATTGTCACACGAAGAAATATCCACATATCTATAAAAGTATTTACTTACACTAAAATTTATCAAATAAAAAATATATATACAGAAAAAATTGTTACACAGAAAGTATAGAACGAATGTCCAAACAAAAAAATATACACGAGCTTTTTAGTGTGGTTGTTTTTCAGGTAACATTGTATGTGATTATAAGTTCTTTTCTAAATGAGTTTTGCTCTATTTGTACAATTATACCAAACCTCATTCTAAGGTTTCTTTCCAACTGCACATATATTAAACTATTCGGAAACAAAATTATTAATGTACTAGTAAAAAGAAATACCACTTTCCAGTACGTAATTTAAATAAGAGAAAATTCACCAATGTAATTAGAACTTTTTTATTAAATAATGTGTTCTACAATTTGAAAAAAAATCAAAGATTGTCAAGTTTTATTAAAACATTAAAAGTAAAATTTTAACTGCACAAGTTAAATGAAATTTCCACTTTAATCTTTTATTATCATTTGTTTAGCAATATACATTTTTAAATAGGACAATTTCATTATATATATATATATATATATATATATATATTATATATATATATATATATTATATATATATTTTAATTATTAGAATAAGTTTCTTTATTTGAATTTATAGAATTTTCTGACCTGGTATGCCGTGGTCGGTTTATCCTCGTCACAACGCGGATAGATCGATCACGGCATACCAACCCAGAAAATTCTATAAATTCAATAGATACCGGCTGTGAAAGCCTGAAGATTACTAAGTTTCTTTATGTACCTACTCGTATAGTTTAACAAATATTTATAATAATTGTAATACAACATGACACAAATAAGAAAATTATAAAATAAAAATACTATATAATCACAAATAGTAAAGAAAATTCTCGGAACATATCTTTAATATGATTTGATGATTAGTAGAAGCAAATGACCTATAATACTTTTTCATAATACGAGAGAGAAAGAGAGATTACAATGCATCAACAACATCCCACAACAGAAACTGAAAGAAACGTCAGTTTGAGTTAGCTTGCATTAACAAATGAACCACATCCTCGGATCTAGAACGGGCAACGAAAGAACGAAACCGATCGAGCGCGCTTAACCACACAAATACACACGCACGCACACACACCCAACATACTCATTCCGGGGCCCCGTGCACACGTAGCAAGATACACACATACACAGTGTGCTTTGAGTAAGCGAGTAAGCGAATGAGCGATCAGGCGAGCAACTCGCCGCGCCGAAGAACTGGAACCGTTGTCCGGCTCCGTCCCTGAGACGGGCCCCGACCTCACCATCATCCGCAAGTGTTCTGCGACGGCGATGGTTAACGTAGACCCGCGCGGTGCGAGAAAGCGAAACCGCGCAAAATCGACCACGAAGTTGAACCGTAGTCCGAAACGATGTGAGCAGTTCCAGCCATATAGACAGCAAAAAAACGAATTAAACTTTTCATAGTGTGCGTGTTTATTACGTTGGTGTTTTTATTTTTTCAGTTTGTTTTGTGTTGTAATCGGAAGACACTGTCTGTTAGATTTGATTGGTGATGAAGTGTCGATTTTTATTTTTGTTCGGGTGTGTTTTTAGTTAAAATATAAGTGTATAACCTAAAATTGATCTATAATATGACAGGTGCAATAAAAATATATAATATATCAAACGAGTGAAAAGAATAATACATAACAACGTATCAAATGTAATTAATGTGTTTGTTTCTAATTTTTTAAAAAAATAATTATAATTTGACAGGTGCATCGTGTTCTAACCTGACAAAAAATCTAAACTGTTTTAAAATATATTTTAATTTGTTGTATTTTAAAGTATCAAACATTTTTAACTTAAATTGATATAAATTTAAGCTAAATATTTTAAGCAGAATAAAATTGTCACTTGACAGTTGCATTTTCACATAAACTAACTAAAAATATGCTACATAAAATGCAAAATTACATATTTATATATATTTCAATTTGATTTATATTAAAGAAAAACAATTTTAATTATGATTTAGTTGTTGATAATTTAAAATAAAACAAAGAATATAAAATAAAAGTAATTAATTTATTTCAAACACGTAAAGTAAATAAAAAAGTTAACTTTAAATTGAGGATGTTGACAAATATGTAAGATGGCGTATTTTATTGATTAATTATAACGTTATTGCTTTAAGTATTTAAAATCTGCTGCTACTAATTATGCTAATATAATCTTAAACAAATTATTCAAATAACTGAATTATAATTTATTCATAAATTGTAAATTTAGATTATATTTTTTATAGTTTTTTTTTATTATGCATAATATTTTTTAATATATGTTTTTAAATTACTTTTGAAATTTATGTTAATGAATTAAAATACGTTTATACTTTTATGTCAATACCAGCTATTTCATAATGTAAATCATCGTATTACTAATTTTAGTTGGTAATACTTTCAACAAAGAGCCTTCAACTTTTCAAATTCCGCGTCAAATTATTATTAAAGATATAATTAACAATTATAAACACAATGCAAAATAAATCCGGTACATAAATAAAGCAGGATTAAAAATACTAAATTTAGTATGCGGCGTCGTATGTGTGTCTAAATAAATATTTATTCAATTGTCGAATAAAAGATGATTGTGTGTGTGATGGTGAACCTATTGGAATTCTTATTGGATGTCAATGTTTGAAACATCGGCCAGTTGGTTACGTGAATGCGCAACTCTATCAACAAAACGGCGGAGTGTTTCAAAGTATTTATTATAGTGTACGATGATTGTTCAGTGCAATAAATTTTAGTGTTATTTGAATATAATATAGGTGTGGTCTATACGCAAGTGTTGCTTTTACTTTAAGGTGAGTGTTTACTGTTATATTTAGCTCCTTTGTTTTAAATGATTTTCGAAAAAAAGAGAAACTGATAAGGTTTTCTTACTTGATCTATCGTTGTTGTCTTTATATGGATGCGATTGTGTTTTTTTATTTTATAAATAGTAAAATATTGATTAAAACATTTCGATGAAATGAAATTTAATATTTATGAAAATGTTATTTAATATTTTCCCAATATGTAAATGTAAATTTTTATTATTGAATACATTTTTAGATTATTATATGAACTCAATAAATAAACATATTATACGAGTAAATTTGTATTTATTTAAAAACTGACAACAAGTCGGTTTCGTTAGTATTGGCAAAGAAATATACCTACATAAAAAAATTAGATGTTTTTTTTAATATATTCATTGTTTTATGTAAAAAATTATTAATGATATTTCTGCTTTTTAATCATCTTAAATCTAATGCAAAGGTATGTTGATTTAATGTAATTCGATATTTTGTTGTTGTTTGTTGTATCAATATTTTTGTTTATTGATTTGTGCAAAGTTTTTGACGAGAGGGAAACCACTTCTTCAAATTTTGTACATCAGATTGTACAAATTTTAAAATTTTTCGTTAATTTTATAGATTTCTAAGATTGTACAGAATTTACTCACGATATTAAGTGAATTTTAGAAAATTTTAAATTGATTTTATCATGATTTTAAAAATTTTTACTGAGATTTTTAAGAGATTTTACTTAATTTGTACACCAGATTGTACAAGTGGTTTAGCAATGTGGTTTATTTGATAGCAATGCATAAATATCTAAAGCAGCCTTGCTTAGACCTGCTGAAATAATTTGCGAGAGACTGTCAAAGCTTTGGTTAAATTAATTATTATTTTGTAACTAGTAATGATTTTCTAAGACAATAATGTTTAACTTTTGACTTAGATTCTAAGTCAAAAGTTAATCATTATTGGTATTATACTTTAGTGGACCACGAGTTTGTAACAAAATTAAGTTAATCTTGAGTTTGAGTAATCTTAGTTTGCTTAACTATTGCATTGGAAATCGGGTACAAGTGACACATCGAAAGTAATATATTTTTTTAAATGGAATTTAAAATAAGAAGAAAATAATAAGATGCTTAGTCGGGATAATGGAAGTTATCACAAAATTAAAATTATATTTGTGTGATTTGAGTTGACGTTAATACTCTTAGCATGAAAAAGATATAAAGAAGATATTTGCCGATTTAAATAAGCGTGACTCAAGATACGGCCGTTTGTAATAAGTTGCTTACTGTTCAGATTATGAGCATAGATTGTTAAAACCTAAGAGAGAATTTAATAAAAACATTTTATTTTGCAATACAGGAACAGAAGAAATGTTTCTAGAAATTTAATATAATTTTAGAGTTTATAAGCAATAATTAACAATTATTTATGGACTATTAAATAATTTTTTACTTTGTTTGACATTAAACTTTTGTTTTTATTAAATAAATTTCTAAGAAGTAAAACTTCAATTTATGATTTAAATCAGTAATATTATTTTAATAGTTTCGTTTATTATTAATTGCAAAAGAGTTTTACAGGGTGGGGCAAAAGTTTATAATCGCTTTTATTCAATATAATAAAACGCTAATATATTTGTTACATGTGAAATCTTTTGACTGTTACGTTATTTTTTAAATAAGAAATACTAGATCGATTAATGAGTTAAATATGTAGATATAGTGTATTATTCAACGAGCATTTAATGATGGTTATTACTCATGAGAATTAAGCGACTAATAATCGAGATGAATAATCATTATATGCTAGTAAAATACTATACTTTTTCTATGCAATAGAGAATTCTGTGCAATAGAGAATTGCAGTTTTTGGTCTGAGATGAATAATATTTACTTATCTAAAAATTTTACTTTAAATTTTTAACTAGTATCATAATCTTTAGTAGAAATTAAAAATGATTCAAAATTTTAGAAAGTACACAAAGAACATTTGAGTACGTTTTGATATTTATTTTGCGCTAATACTTTAATTTTGTATAGGTACAAGTAATAGTACTTAATACATACAAAATTTCAGCAAAATCGGAGAATGCAGACATTTCTTGTAAATTATAAATTACAAAAAATATTCATTCTTCATTTATTGCTTTGTATTTTTCTTATTGAAATAATTTATTTCTATACATGATAATCTACTTTTTAAGTTTGAGATAATATATAAACATATAATATACAGTCCATTTACATGAGAAATCAGTAATTGAAATATGTCTTTCTCGAGTTAATTTTGACAATATATAAATCAGATAGAATATTGGATATTGAAATATAATTATTATTTTCAAAATATCTTGTCTTTAATTAAGTGAAAACAAGAAGAATTGTGAAACATTAATTTATATTGAAATAGATTATTTATTTAATGTGATTTAAATCGAATATTTTATGTCTATAATTTGAATACAGGTAGAGAATATATAGTAATGGGCAAGATGTTTAAGAATCAATATTTAAAATAAACATTTCGAATACTTTTTTTTTATAATAACAACATTGTTGATTTAATATAAAAATATAGATTATTAACGAACCACATCATCGGTGTTAACTCAAATAACACCTACATTTACTATTGGTCAACGTTCGTATACATTCTTCAGGACGCCTACTAGGATCTGTCGTTCGTTCTATGATGACGACTAGTAAAGCCGCGGCACAAATAAGAAAAGGACACCATAATGATGAAAGACGAGAAAAGAAGATACAGTTTGCTTTACTACTTCGTCCATGTTCGAACATAATCTATACGAACAATGCACATAATATTTTGTACAACAATTATACGCGAAAAATTTATGACATGAACATTCTAAACACGTACTCGTTCTTGGATTGTTGCTATATTTATGTAGTTAAATCAGACTACAGCTATTTGTTTGTTTATGTATTGTTGTATAAAATGAAAAGCATGTTGATTCATTAAAAATTGTTAGTAACAAACAAGGTTTCAAATTGATAAAATGATTGAACCGATTTGATTTACGATTTTCAATATTTTTTTGGTTTAATATTTGTTTTTGGTTCAATACAAAATAATATTGGAAATACTTAATAATGCAGAAAAAAAATTACTTACTATAAAATTTTTGATGAGAATAACATTTAATCGCAATATACGGAAGACTCTATGCATTCTAAATACTTCTAAATTTGAAAAGAAAATTTTTTAATGCAATCAAATTTCATATTTAGTATGAAATATATTTTCATTTTCAATAAAAATATAATATATTTTTATAATTGTACATACATACACAATCATACCATGTACCCAAAAAGGATGTGGCACAAACTCTTTCCACTATCCCGAAAATAGATTTCTGCAAACATTTCTATCCAGACAAGAAACTTTAGCATCATCTACATTTACGATACCCCTCATACATGCTTTTCTATTCCTACTACTTTTAAACACTCACGCAAAACACTCTCAATTATACCACAACAACTACTAAACGGACGTCCACACAAACGTATATCTTCAAAGTCATTTTTCTAACTTCTAATCAAACGATCATTAGAAATTCGCTCAAGATGACAGAACCATCTTAACTGATTAACACCAACTTTTGCAACAACATTTTTTCTAATCTATTTCGTACACGATTTCTCCAAGTTACATCACAAACCTCACGTAAAAATAGCAATAAATAGATTTAGATTTTGAACTGATTTAAAAGTTTTACTTATATTATTTTGTTTTCTTTTATTTATTCTCTAAAAATATTGATCTACAACTGCAGTAAAAAAATATTCACTTTTTTTTCTAAATTTACATGACATATTCCGAAAAGAAAAAAAAGTTATTAACATAGAATTACTCTTGTTTAATGGGTAACAGTCATGGATATTTGATATTTAACATTTTTGGAAGTACATTGACTTATAAATTGTTACAAGTGTATATCATGTGTACATACATGTGTACATGTGTACTACATACATATCAATTTCTAATCCTTAAATACAAAATTGGCTTGTTCACTTGACTGATGTCTTTTATTTTGCTTGGTTTTGTAAGTTTCTGTCAATGAGTATATGTTAAGTAAGATTAAAATAAAACTCTAACTCAGAACACCTTGTAACTTTTAAATTATATTTAAAATATATTTTGGAATTTCCAGTTTTGAGATTTTTATTCGTAATAAACCACCCTATATTAATAATAACATTGAACAAAAGTTCGTAAGTGTATCTGTGAAATTAATATAATAATATTAATTTTTCAAAAAAATTCACAAGTTACTCAACAAGTTACTTAGCAAGCCGATTCAATGATTGAGTAATAACTAAATTTTTGGGAAAAATCTCAATATTAGAACACTTTGTATTTGTTAAAAAAGCAAATATTTTCAATTATTATTAATCAAAATTATTTCTTAATAATGTAACTTACATTAGTACTAATATATCCAATTTTTCTAAACATTTTTAGTACTGCGACAAATGAGGCATTTGCATAGTTATGCATTTCAATGTTTGCATATTTCACGGCGATTTTTTTCAGCGTTTTAACATAACTGAATAACAATAACAGGCAATTAGAAATGCATTTACCACACATGACATATAAACATACATATACAATACACCCATGCACACACGTTGAAAGGATAGTTTAGAGTCATGCTGAGGCCAGGCCGTGCTCTCAAAGCTTAAACAAATAGTGTGAAAATATCTAAATAATACAATTAATTACATTTAATTAGTGTTATTATTCACTTCTCACGTAGATGTATCAATTACGTTTTGACAAAAGTTGTGTTCTTGTTTTCTATTTTAGCTAATTGGACTAACAAAGTAACGAAATAGATACTTCATTAAAAATGCAACGATGAGATGACTTGTTTGTAATTAATTAGATGTTTTCCCGTACCGTTATAATTATTAAATAGAGGTAGTCATAACCAAGTGTTTTTCTTACAATAATTATAATAGAATGATTAGCGGTTTTAGGTCGAAATTTAAATAAGTTGTATCATTTAACTAATGATGATTGTATTTTATAATGCAGTGCTTATTTGAATCACGGATAGGGATAATGTTATATTTGTCGCAAAGAATAATTCGGACATACGAATATATTTGTATATAAAATCAGATTTGTCATGACTGGATAAATTTTTTACTGATGTCACTTATATATTTGGCAACAGAAAAATATTTCGAAAAAACGTATTTAGCAAAAGTTGTTAAGTATTATAAGTTATAGTTAACAATTAGGTATCTATTTAGCAAATCTATTTTGACATATACACGTACGTTTTTATGATTACGGTAAATTATAAATACGTCTCTTTAAATTGTCAACGTAATATGTTACATTATTATAACTTTCAATAATAACTTCTATGTTTGAAAGTATTTTGGATCTGTTGTAGCTGCAGATTCTTGAAATTATAATTATACAATCAATATTATATCAAAACGTTAAATTTAATTTAATTTAAAATAAAAATTTACATGAACAAATAACATTTTTGTTATAATTAAATATTTATTGCTATTTTGTCTACATATATTTCAAATTAAAGCACATTTCAAATAGTCATTTAAAAATTATAATTAAACTAAAATTTTAATTAAAAAAAAATTGGAGTATTTTATTTCCATATTAAAAATATCCGACAAATTTTTAATTCGAATGAAACAAATTTTGTAATTAGTTTTGAAATAAAATTTAAAATAATGATGCTACAAATAGTTTAGAACATCACCAAATTTTTAATTATAACTAAAACGTGTTTTCTGTAACAAAAATGTGATAATAATTCGTTAATTAAAATTTCTCTATAAACTATTATATGTAAATGAGTATTTCATATTCATAATTATATATTTTTAGTTAATTATTTTTCTTTTTATAACCAGATGCATGTGATTTTATAGTTGAAACCGGTTATTCTAGACTCTGGAAGGTATCTGTATGTTGTCAAACATGTTATCTTTAAAATAAATTTATCTGGAAAAATAAAGAATACATTTTATTATTAATTTATTTGGAAAAAAGTATATACATATTTAACTTATAATAATATATTGCTAAGTATTATTTTAGTAGTATTTGTGTCAAATTATTATTTTTTAATTTAAATAATGTTATTATTTTTTTAATTTGAAATATTTTATTTTATTTTATTGGAATATATACCAAAAATGTGTTATTTTCAGTCAATTTCAATAGAAATTAAAGTACCCTTGTTGCAATCTCGATTACTAAACGGCCCACTTATTTCTGTTTAATTTAATACCGAGTCTCTATTTCTTCTTACAATTGAAAACCTGAAGAACTCAATTTTTCTCTTTTGCGATTGGACAACGGATCTTTATACAAATTCTACTATAGTTAGAAAAAAAAGTTACTGGTTTATTTATTTTTTATAGCCTTACATTTCCAACTACTATAACGGACTATTTACATATATATTCATATTTTCTAAATAAACATTAACTTATCCGCTATGTTCATTAAAATTTTGTTCCCGCATAATCTTGTAATAATATTTGCACAGACGTCGCTATACTGCGTAAAATTAACATACGGTAATGTCCTAGTATACATTCTTGTACGTGCTGGTTGCTGGTCGCCAGTCTAGTAAAGCAAGAGGTTCTTTAGCAAAACAAAAACAAAAAACCATCGGCCAAAGCTCACTATTCGGTATTTAACACCTCGGCAATGTCGAACTAAAAACGTTGAGAAAAAGCCAGATGCAATACTGTATAATACTATCAAGTGTTTAAGGTTATGTTTAGCAGAGGAAAAAGAATGCATCTGTCGTGTAAACATTGCTTTAGATTTTCACTTGCAGATTGGTCATGTAACGTAACACTTTGCAAATTTTAAAACTGGCAGAAAATTGTGTAAATGTTCAAACATTTGTTTTTCCCGTTCGTAAATTACTTGAAATTTTATACTGATTTAAATATATATTTATTTTAAATACATAATACGTATTTGTGTTCTTAACAACAATTTTTAAAATAACTCGTAATTTATTGAAAAAAAAATGTAAGTTTGTATTTACAAATAAATAAATTAGATAGATTTTTTCGAATGTTGGGCATTTGAGAATTGTATTTTCTATATATTACTTTGTGAAAATAATGCCCCAAAACATTTGTTTTAGTTAAAATTTTGAAATATATCGTTTTTAAGCTGATTTTATGTATTATATTACTGAAAAATGTTGTTGAATTTTATTAAATTTATTTCTAAACATTTAAAGAAAATACATACGATTTAAAAACACAAACATAACGATTGATAAAAATAAAATATTATGTATGAACTGCAAAAATATTTTCTGGTTAAAGCTGAGATATACCTACTTCATGTTATATACTAATTTGTCAGTTGATTATTAAAAAGAAATAGAGAATAGTTACGTATATCGTACGAAAACGTATACTTAATATTGTGCAATGCTACATTCTTGTGACGTAGACTATATTATAAGAAGTTTCTTATCAATTATAAGTTTTAGGATCAGTTGCATGAAACGTCATTAGATTATGTGTTAAATACGCTAATAAATTGTCAACTATTTTGAAACTTTCGATTGCTTGGTCTATTAAGGATTTAATTATGTTAATTGGTAGCTGACAATGTGTTTAATATTTTATGCAACTGACTTTCACTTTCTTCTTTACATTTACCAAAATTTTATTTTAAAATAAATTTTGTTATAAATGTAAAGTAAATAAATTTTCTAAAAAGAAAAATTTCTCATTATTATTTTATATCTATCGTAACCGCATCCAATATATCATAGAGATACCAACGCTGGATTAAGAAAGAAAATTAATATAAATTCCCTATAATTATTTTTTTCTTTTTGAATTATTGTAATAGTATGCTTGGCCTAATATGGGACATGCGTCAATGCATCACTTTATTTATGTTTTCTCATATAATATATAATTTTCACACGCCTTTGATCTTCATGCGTGCCTAATTTCACTTTAATTATAGTCAATTGATTAAAAAAAAGTGTAATAAAATTTTGTATTTTACAGGTTTAATTTCAATCTATATCCACATATGTTTACGGACAATCAGAGAGGAATAGAAAACTATAACATAAAATAAATTTTTATTATTTATGAAGATTATTACAGTTAACTTCTGTGCAATGTGAATGTATTTAAAATTTAGTGTTAGTGTTTCTGTGTTATTTTTTGTGTGTTTGTGATGATTATGTGCAAAGAATGAAGAGGGCGAAGTCGTTAAATTGGATACAACAATGCAAAGAATTTGTAAAGGGCGTTACGCCTTTGAGTCCTGGTGTTAGCAGAAAAGAAGACGGCAAGAAATGTGCTTCTCCGACAAGCCGTTTATGGTCTAGTGCTGATCAACTACATAAACACAGGTAACGAAACTTACATATTTATTAACATTTGATTGTACTAAATATATCTGCTGCGTATAAAAATTATAAATGAAATTTCAATATGAAGAAATTAAAGAGCAATTTTTACTTAAAATAATTATGACTTACGATACTGACATGTTTATTTTTATTTCAAGTAGAATAAACACGATTTGATTAATTAAAAATGATAATTTAGTCTCAGTATTTTCAAATGTTGGAATAAATTTATCCTTGGAAAAATTTTAAAATTAGCCAGTAAAATGTCATTTATTCTGAGAATACATTTTTAACCAATCACAAATGTTTTTTACTTATCTTCAGAATAAATAAAATTCGAAATACTGGCCCTTAGATATTTTAATAATTGGTTATAAGGAGAATGAAACCATTTTCTCAGATTTTGTACATCAGACTGTACTAATTTCTGACTATAGACTGTCGAATATTATACAATTTTCAAGAAATTTTATTAGTGTTCAAAAAATTATAATAAAACAATATATATATATATATATATATATGTCTGTTTTACTTTTAATTTTTTTTTTGAAAATTACTTATGTTGACTTTATTGTGTTTTACGTACTATAATTTTGCAATTATTTAAATAGATTTGATTTCAAGTTATTTGTGAACCAGATTGTAAAGTATGTCTGAATTTTAGAAAATAATCTGATAAAAAAATTTCTATTTAATAAAAAATGTAAATAAATAACAGTAATTGAATTTATAGAATTTTCTGGGCTGGTATACCGTGGTCGATCTATCCTCGTCGCAAACTTTTCAGTCACCAAGCACTGAGGATGCCATCTACGATGTATAGCGAAACGTTTACGACGAGGATAGATCGTCCACGGCATACTAACCGAGAAAATTTTATAAATTCAATAGATATCAGCCGTGAAAGCCTGAAGATTACTAAATAACAGTAATTTATAGAATTTGTTATTTTAGTAGTTCTGGTGCTAAACTAGAATTATATTTAGTATTTTTTAAAACTAACATGTACTCCTAACATCTGCGGAACTTACTCAACAGAATATGTAGATTTAGAGTTCAAATCTGATTAGAGTTTAATCTGATAATTTTGCATAACTGTATCATATTTTTATTGATTATAGAGATATCTTTAGTAATGTTATAATAACATTTAACGTAAAACAATGTATAAGTATAGTATTAAAATAATTGTTATTGAAAAACAAGAAATTTTTATATTAAACATTGATTTAATTTAATAACAACATTTGAAATATAAGATAAAAGGAAGTGTTACAATAATACATCAAAATATTGTTATATATAAAAATTTATGAATAGTAAATTATTAATCAACCATAAAACACAAAATTTATTTTTGAACTGTCGGCCTTATTAAGTTGTTCTATTTAGTTAAAAGAAAAGTGGGCAGCATAAATATCTTCGTCTTGTACAATTTAATATATCAAAATATTTAACAGTTAATGTTACATTTATATTTATGTGAAACTAAAGACAAGGTCATACATATGTAGAACCATAAAAATCATAGTGTACACAGTTGTTTACAATGTATACCTTGGCACAGAATCGGAATACAAATTAGATTACAGATCTCAAAGAAATAAAAAATATTTCTCATTGTTTTAAAACCGACGAAGACACGTTTTTATTATATGAAATATCACAACAGTCTTCACTGGAACCATATGGAATTTCCTTTTGTATTAATAGGAAAATATCATATAAAACAGTGGTTTTCAAAATGTTGAGTAAATATTTTAAAAATATTATCGTATAGCCAAATTTATTTGTGTTATTTTTCGATATGGTTTTTCATTCGGTTCATATTTATAAGAGCTGTAGTATCATAGTGTATTTTGCCTTTTTCTATCAATAGGATTTTTAATCTGATAGATTAAGATTCAAAAACAAATAAACTAAAAATTTTGTAACTTAGCAAACACATAGTTAAGACCTGGAATTAAGAAACAGTCTGTATAAACGATTGTTAAATATTGAAGTTTTTAGAATTCGGGTTTGGCTACTCTATTTAATCTTCAGCAAAAATTCTCTTAGTACATAATTTTATTTGTGCACAATGTTTAAATAAATTTGACAAAAACTGATTATGAAAAAGGTGTAATTTTTAAACAATAATAAGATATTTTATTAAAAAGATTAAAGTTGATAAACATTAGTTTAAAAATTTTTTCTTGTCAATTTTGTTGGGTAATTATTTTGTTAACTCACTGATGTCCAGTATAAAAATGGTTGAAAAATTGTTGATATTGCAATATAATTATTACCACGTTGTTGTTATTAATACGTTGTTAAATACATGTTAGTCTAACAATATGATTTAGTAAATATTCTATTTGCGTAGTTAAACACTGAATAAGTCAACAACGTCTTATGCAACAGGCTCTAAATATATAACACAGGAAATTTGCTACATGTTTATTTTATTTATATAGTTTATTTTAAAAAAGGTTAATTTGTAGAAATATTGAAAAAATATAATTAAGACTTATATCAAATGATATTTTGTACTGGTATGTAAGCTTTAGTGCGAAAATAAAACTAAAATGAGTAGAAATTTAAGAAATATACACTACCGATTCATGACAAAAAAGTAATCTTTTATTCTGAATAGTTAAAATAATTTTTTAGTTTGAGACACATTATCTGATCATAAAAAAAGCAAAATAATATTTACTTGTGTAATAATTTTCGCATAAAAAATGTTGATTCATAATAAAAATATGGTTGAAACAAAAGATGCTTATCAAGATTCGTGTAAAAATGTTTGAAGACTTTTTTGTAACAAATGAAAAACATCATAAACTATAAACGTGATTCTATGAAAAAGATGAACATCAGGGCAATCTATTTTTATTTTTTTGTTTTTTATTCTATCCTTTTTGATACTGTCGACTAGCCACCGTGTCTTTAGACTTCATGCTCGGTTTAATACAAACGGGGCACTGTGAAAACATTTTCTCAGGCTAATAAAAAAATAAAACTCTTTTTTATATAGTCTTGTCTTCTTTTAACTGTGAATAAGGTTTTTGCTTATGAGGAAATGGTGCAATGGAATTTTAATGTTTTACTCGGTCTGAGAACCATGAAACTGCATTTTTTTTTATCGGTTGTCTATTGACACAGTTTTTTTTAGATTTTAATTAATTTTTTATAGATGTTTTGTTTACTATGTTATAATTTTAATATAATGCAAATATATGGTTCATAGTTATGATTGTAGTCAATGGTTACATGTTATAACCAATAATTTCTCTCTACTTCAAGTGGTGATTCTACTCATTACAATATAAGCGAGTATTAAATATATTCTTAATAAGTATTTGTTGTTCAGATTAATAACTATTATAAGTACTAAAATATAAGTAATATTTTTTTTTAATTTTTGACCTAAACATTTGTTTTAAAATACATTTTAAAGACGTTATTCAAGGATCAATTTTTACCAATTTCAAAATAACTTTTTAAAATTGCTTTATGAAAAGTTTTTAAATTCGCTAATATATTTTTTTTAAGTAATAAAAAATCGCAATTATTGAATACAATATAATTTTTTTTTATATTTACGTTGTTTTTACACAAAAACACAGCATTCGTAAATAATTGATGATTTATAACTCTTTTTATTAAATTTAATAATTAAATTTATTTCAATGATTAAACAAAGATTAGGTTGACACAAATAACAGATCTCTAATAAATTATATTTGTAAAATTGTGTTTTAATACTTATCAAATGTCGTGATTGGTGATTTCACTTATTGTTAGAATGAAATCAATATCAATTTTATTCAGATATTCTAGTAAAATAGTAAAAAATCTTTCAGAACTCATTATATTAAAATACAAAGGCTTTAGGATATAGTTCTGTATTAATTTTTATTAATAATCGATGTTTTGACGTACTCTATGTACATTATCATCAGGAATTTTTTTTTTGTAAATATGAATTAATTTACAAGTAAAATACTTGTATAACATTTTTTCACTTTTTCACTATTAGGTTGGCATAAGGTAGGTTAGGTTAGGTTAGGTTAGTATTTGGTAATATTCATGACGCGTTTATTTAACATATTTTTTATGCGCTTGTGCAATATACAAAAAAAAGGCAATATGCGCTTCCTCAACACGCCCGTACTAAACACTAAGGCTGATATTACATGCTAGGATTTTGGGTGTTTTAATTCATTTGTTTAGTTCTGTTCTTATGACAGTTACGTTGTCTTAAAACCAATATTAGTTAAAACCGAGCTTGTAATACCAGTCTAAATGCTTACATTAAAATAGCCTAAAATTGTATGGTATTCATTTTTTAAATATTGACTGTTTAATTTATTTACTTCCGAATAAGTTTTTGAATAAAAATAAACATAAAAAATATTTATTTTAAATTTATTAATATTTGTTTATTCATTTAATGTCTATGTTTTGGAACTAAAGAGCTTTTTTTTTATAAAGATTTATATTTTATTATCTTACACACGTATACTATTTCTTTAGAAACTGTGTATATGAGCTTCATAAAGAATTTCGCTATACCTTTTCAATGATAATAATTTTCTTTTGTATAACGTGCAACAACAGTTTTAATTTAGAAACTTTATATTCCTGCTAGTCCCTAGGTATAGTTGACCATTTAGCTAATAAAACACCGTTAATCTCGTATACCATGAAAACACTGTTTTAAAGCACTACTAAACGTTAATCGTCCGATTAATTTGACATATTATCAACGGAAACGTTCCACTGCAATGTACAGCAAATTCTGCTTATATTACGCGTGGTGTGCTTTTCGCTAGCAACAGTTGGTAGCGCTCGAATGGCCAACAACCAACGGCTAGCCGCGTATGCAGGTATGCAATTCGCGGTGTGCACTGTTGCCAACCGCAAGAATTACACGCGCGAAACCGGTCCCTTTAACATAAATCAATTATAATGTCCTGTACTCTAGACGAGCGCTGTTTAAAACTAATACAGACATTAATCAGGCAACGTGTTGGGAACGTTTTTTTCTGTTAGGTTGGCTTTTCTGATTCTATATATTGTGCGTGATATGGGCATGTGTGCTGTGTAACGTATACGTATTATCGAAGCCCACCCATTTAAATATACTATTGGATTATAATTAATGTGGGGTTAGCTTACCTCTTTCATTTGAACTGAGTTGTAGGAGATGAGTACCAGAATGTCTAATGTTAGTTACATACCCACAGTCAACTAGCTTGTAGCTTGTGTGTGTAATATATTACAAAGTTATTTGCTTTTATAAAGTTTTATGCTTTGCTATATTACTTGATGCTATTTATATCGTAATAGTTTTGATATAAATCTTCGATTAAATATACATACTTACATATACATAAAAAATTAAAATAGATGTTAGAATTTTACATATTTGTTTATTTTAATTAGATAATGTATGTAAAACACTGCCATTTTAAATAAAGTTAATATAAATAATTCAAAATTTTAGATAAATTTAAGAACAAGGATATATATGAATATATGACAAATTAGAAAAATATCTGTTAGGATCTAGTAAAAGTTAAAATCAGTATTTTTTAATGGAAATCGAAACTTTATACTAAATAAATTAATTAGTAAATTAAAGTTAAGGAATAAATCCATTCAAATCGCAATTATAACGTGACGTCAGATGACCACTGACTGACGACGAATGACCAATGTCAAAATATAAATTTTTAGATAATTATTAGTTATTAATATATAATATTTATTATAAAAAGGAAGATCTCACATTATTATAAATAAATGAAGTCTGTTGTATTTTTTATCTTATATTAAGCTTGTATTACGAGTTTGGTTTTAAAATAGTTTCAATTAATACCGGTTTTAAGAATATGTAAGTGCTATAACAACAGGACTAAAATAATAAATTAAATAGTCAAAAATTGATCTTGTAATACAAACAATGTAGTTTTAAATTGAATTTTTTCTCTAAAGGATAAAAACACATTTCATTAACCGTTTGAGTGCCACGAGTTTTTGTTGTTTCCCTGTCCAAAAGTGCCAAGGAGCGCTTTTGCGCTTGTCTTATTTCCTATTCTGCATTATTTAGTTAATTTTATTATTATGGTAATTGTTGTTTATCAAAAATAAAAAGTTTACACCTACAAAGTGTAATATTACTCCAATTTAATTTTTACGGAACGATAGCCGTAAAGTCGGGCATCGACAAAAACAGAGCTTGCTAGAGCGCTGGCAAATTTCGATCGTAACAGAAGAGCGCAAAATCGCTTCTTGGCACTTAAACGATTAAACAAACGATGTTCTTTATAAAATTTCGATTGCGGTAATAGACAATTTTTGTTATCATATGTAATATCTTGAAATCTCGGCATTAAAAATATTAAAACAAATATTTTAAACATACAATCTCATGCGAAACATAATCTATAGTGAAATCACTTATTAGGAAACATGGCAAATAATAATTGCATATCCGTATAGAGAATTCTCGTGTAAGAAAATATAAATTGCTAGGTTTTGTATGCGGCAGTAGCAATATCTATCGCTTTATGAGAAAATTTTTGCTCTAGCCGTACAGTAGCAGCTAAGTTAAAATAGCCGAAGTACATTATTATTGTTTAGTAAGGTAGGAAGGTACGCTGCAGGATTCCAGAAACAAGTTAGTCGAGAAACAATCATCTGTTTTGTATCTATCTAATAGCGAAGAACTTCCATTATGAAAAAAGTCTTGTGTGTGAAAAGTAAAAGTAATTTAATACATTGTGAAACGTGCGTACATGAAGTTACAACAGCTTGAGTTTGTTGACTATCAAATTTACATTAAAAACTAATCATTATTTGTTAGCAATAATATTATATCTTCCTCGAAAATACTTTTAATATAGCAGGTTTTTATTTCAATGAAAATAATAGTTTTTGTTAAGAGGTTTGTTTTTAGATTGTTTTAAGATCAGAAAGGAAACTATTTTACAATTGGTGTAAAAATTGATTAGTCTATTAACTTCCTGAAAAAATAACAATTTGTAAAATTAATTAAGTAACTATAGATGATTTTAAAGAAAATATTAAAAATAAATAAGTTCGTATTGCTTTGTATTTTTTATTAAACTTTTATTTATTTAGTTGTGTATAATAATAGACTGTACAGGTTTGAAAAGGACTATATATTATGGACTATATATTATGGACTAGAAATCAATTTTTCAAATTATGACATGCTAGGGACATAATTCAAAAAATACTGTTATATACATTAGCGCTTGCAAATATCAAAATAGCAGTATTTTTAAAAAATACCGCTATTGAAATACTGAAAAAATTTGAAATCCTGGTATTTAGGAATTTTGGTATTACAGTTACTACTCTACATTTTTAGTTCTAAAGAGGTCATATTGTACAAAGTTTCAAGGAATTATTTATTTTTTGATTCTAACTAATACCAATTTTAAGATAATGCAGATGTTATAAGACTCAGAATCAAACAAATGAACTGAAACACCCTAAAAATATGAAAAAAAATAGGAATTTTAGTATGATGGACAAGTTATCTTTTAAATTAAAAAAAGTAGGGTTTTGAAATCAGTTCACTAAAATTTGTATAAAAAATATTTATTATTTATTAAAGTAATTGGATTATTTATTTATTATAACGATATTGGTACTGTAATTTACGTACTGCATTTTAAATGAAAGATTTTTATAATTCGCCACGATTACAAGATAAGCATACCAATTACAAACATACAAGATGAAAAAAATTCGTAGAAATAATGATACGCAATGCCCGCAATGATCGTTCAACACAATGTTAAATCAGCAGGACTTCCCGTTTATACAGTTCACATACTTAACATGCACAAATAACGAGGTGCATTCATGCCTACCTGATGCGTTTGTTGCTGGTATCACAACAAGGATACATAGCGTAACAACGGCCAGGCCATAATTTTACTGGGTTTACCGAGAAAAATAAGATTGTCACAGTTGCATACACTGTTGACTGTTACCTACATCAGCGTATGAAAATCCGAATGAAATAATGATAATAAAACGTCAATGGTATCATTTTATAGATATGGGTTGTGTTTAAAGAGTTTGCGGTAGGCAACTGTCAGCAGAATATTATATGTGAAGTTGATGAGCCTTGTACAGAAATTGTGATAGGATAAATGGGAAGTTAGTGGAAATTAGTGTTGAAAAAATATAATTTATTTGAAATAAATTCGGTTTAGGAATAAATACAAGTATTTTAAAAATATTTACAATGAAAGTTTTTACAATACGTAGATGTTTATGCTTTTTACAAAGGTCTTTCTCGACAAAGTATTTATATACTTACAATTATAGTGTATTTTGGATTGATTGATTTTTACGTAATGCAAAAAAAAAAATATATTTTAAAAGTATGTGTGTTTTTTGAAAAATAATTTATAGTAATATGTTGCAACATTTTTAAATATATTTTTCTCTTCAAATAAAGTTTAAATTTAAGTAATACTAAAATAAATAGCTTTAGGATTAAGTTCTGTATATATTTTATTTAAAAATCGATGTATCGATATACTCTTCCTATATCATCATCAGGAAAAAATATACGTAGAGTATATCGAAACGTCGATTTTTAAATAAAATATATACAGAACTTAATACTAAAGCTTTTTATTTTAATATAATGAGTTCTGAAAGATTTGTTACCATGTTAAATAATACTCTCATTAGAATTAGAATATTAGTAGAATTTTGAAATATACAATTTAATAAACTCATTAAAATTATTTATCTCTTTTTAGTTTTTCGTAATTTTCTATAAATGAATTTACATAGTTTTTTTAATCTGGTATGTTGGACTAGGACCATCTTTCTCTCTTAACATAACAAATTATTTTAGTTTTTAAAGTTCAATTCTGCTTATAACGACTGAATTGTGTGCAGCCGAGTGAATATTTGATTTTTACTAGAATTTTTATTTAATATTTTCAGGTAAAGAAATTGATGATTTTAAAGCCAAAATGTTGAATGCTATATTTCTAAAAATTTTGAATTAATTTTTTCAAAATGAAATTTTGTATAGATTTATATTATATATTTTTTATTATAAAAAATTTAAATATGTAATTTAAATTAGAGCGCTTATATTTATTTACGCGTAAACATTTTTTTTATTTTGACAATGAATCGCAATAAACAACTATAACGAAATTAGTATGTCGTTGAGAACAACCTTGGTCGAAAAAGAGAACAAAAAACTGAAAGGATACTGATTTGTTATTCGTAAGCGTAGAGTTATGATCCATAAAAGTCTATAGGGAAAAGATAGATAGTTCATAGCAAAACACACTATAATAGTTAGTCGTGGATTTTTACTGAAGCAGGTGTACGATCGTGCTGTATCCATTATAGTCTAACGACTTGTGCTCTGTCATTTTACTAGAGACGCTATAACCTTTGACACGTCTTTATCTTGTACTAACTAACAACTATAATCAAATACAAACATTAGTTTTACCCGTTAAATTTTATTCTAAAATTTGGAATAATTTGATATTTAAATTTGTTTTGGAATAATATTTAGCTATTACAAGCATAGAAAACTGCAACAATGCTAAAGCTTGAATTACATTATACTTTTTTCGTCTAGATTCATACTAGGTTTCTAGTTCAAGTTTCGTTCAAGTACAGATAGTCAGTTCTAGTATAATGTAAATCAGATTTTTGCATCCAAGTTTCTTTCAAGTTTCCTAGTATAGAAATATACAACATGCTCTATTTTCCTATTCAAGTTTCATACTAGATACATTATACGCATGCGCACGCAATTGTACCAACCTTATATGTATCCATTTTTGTTTAAATGTGTTTTTCAGTATCTGTCAAATTAAGTATATATTTATATTTTTAAGTTGGCGTACTGGTAATACATCGGAAAAAATCGAAGAAACTCGACAATACACGACCGATTGTGAAAAATGTATGAAAATTGAACAAAACTTGAACGAAAATTGAACTAGAAATCTAGTATGAATCTAGACGAAAAAAGTATAATGTAATTCAAGCTTTATAATAGGTTTGTTTCGGGTTACCATCAAACAAGTTTGGGATAATTTTGCAACTATCTGAGACATGTGTAATGAACTTGTGATTTATCATACTGCGTTATGCTTCGTATAGTTGCAGTTTTATCCAAAAGATGTTTGATAATATCCCGAAAAAAGCCTAAAGTTTTCTCTAACTATTATTATAAGTTTGATTTTCACATTCTTGACCAAATCTGACTTCTCACTATTATATTGTAAAAGCTAGTCAGATTTTTACACTTTTCTTCATGTAAACAAATTTTCACCAAGCGAGTAACTTTTTGTCTGAAACAATTATAGTAGTATTTATTTTTAAACATTTTTTTTTTTTAATTTTACCAAATATAAATAATTAAATGTAATAGGATAAAAGTTAATTTGTCTGTTTCCAATAGTTATACATGTCTTCAAAAATACTTTTAAGTGTATACATACACAATCACGCCATGTACCCTAAAGGGTGTGGCACAAACTCTTTTCATCATCCCGAAATCAGTATATGAACATGTTTTTTTTAAAACTAATTAAGTTTTATTTATTACAAAAAGTTTTCATAGAAAAATTCTGTTTTTGTAAAACAGTGTACTATTTTATAGATTCAAAATATTAAATGAATTTATGAAGAATAAACATATTTTAAACTAAATTATGCCATAGGTAGTTGTAACTTTGTAAATATTACATATTTAGCTTTTATATCAATTGCTAATGATCGGCAACTGAAATAACAAAACACCTGTTTCCGGTAGTCTGATTCTACTCATTAATATAATTATTTTATTATAATAATCAAGGTCAAAAAATATCTTATTTCGCACTTCATCACAAAAGAACGTAGAATTTAATCTAACATATGTAAATTTGATTGACAAGTAAAGCAAAAGATCATGTTATTGTATGACGCTAAAAATAACATACATACAATATATTTATGAGGTAGTATTAGAAGGTTTCCAGACTAATTAAAAAAAAAACTGGTTTAACTTATTTTATTCTGGCACATCTCTTTCAAAATAAATTCCTTGCGAAGTACACAGCGGTCTTTGCACCTGTTTGACTTTTCACAAACACCACAAAGTACAAAAGTTCTTTTTTGAAGGCTGTTGTGTAGCATTTACGATATTTTTAAATATTGAATAAGCTGAAGTTACAATGAGCTAGATCAAATAAGTTAGGTAAGTTAGGTTGTAGATTTTCAAGACATACATCACACGTTCGCTACTGCTTTCAATTATACTGTAACTGGTAAACAAAATTGCAGTATCAACGCGATTTATGTTTAATCGTTTTATCAGGATTTTCTGCAAAACTTAATAATTGATTTAAAACATATTAGAAAGCCCATGAATTGTTCGCCAGTATGGTTTTTATGAATTTTTTCGACATTTTCTGGGGTTTTATTGCTGTTTGGTTGTTCTGAATTCTCGTTATTTTAAACTGATAATTATACGATTTTGAAATGTTTTTACGATTAAAATTCTGTATTTAATTAGAAGAATCTTCACTAAAATTCTGACGGGAATTTGGGTTGCAGATATACCGAGTTTTACACAAAATTTTCTACAAGCATGTTCGCTCAAATTTGTTAGTTATCTCAGTAATATTGTGCGCAAAATCTATTGATTTAAATACAAATATTTAAATATTTTATAAAAATTCATGTACTGTCATTTTTAAATTTTTTACATAATATAACTTTTTTTAAAATATACATTTCATTTTTCTGAGGTCATCTGTAGATATTATTCAGTACGATATTAGTATAGAATAATTTTCATAATTCTCTAGCAACCATACTAAAATAAATAAAAAAAATAAGTAAAATAAAATAACCATACATAAAAAATGTTGTAACACGATTGTGATTTTAGGGGATTACATTTTTCTTTATAACAAGGAACTAGTAATGCCGGTAGGAATTTTTTTAGGTTCTAAGCATCGACGTAAAAATATTGAATCAAAGAAATATTATTCTTAAGCACTATATAAAGTATTAGTTTTTAATTTGGGAAGGTTTTTGGTCGTCATTTTTTTTCAAGATGGTGGATTAAAGTTTCACATTACTTATATTTAAAATAAAAACTGTTTTAGGATTAGACATTAAAATAAATAACAGTACTTAGCAACAAGTTACTAGGTAACATATACGTATTTAGATCATAAGAATTATAGATTTTTAATTAATGAAAGCCAAATTTTTATTAGTGTCTTCAGATTGATTCATGTTATTCTTTATTTTATAAATCTCTATTTCTAGTAATAGAAATTTATAAAGAAAAGAATAACATGAATCACAGTTTTTTATTTTTTATTTTAATACAATGAGTTCTGTAAAATATTTTACTATGTTACTTATATTTGTTTTTGGTATATTAATGAAGCAGGACTTGAAGCAATGACTCTCAGTATCAGTCCGAAAACTTTCCGATTCTACCTTGTATTTGTTAAAGTTTTTCTATAATACGTTTACAGTACTCATCAAAGGAATAAATATCTAACTTTGTAGTGAAGATAAACGAAAATGATTGGTCATCTATCATTTTTACGTTCGGAAATCATCATCATTACCACGTCATTGCGCTTGCTGAGCGCAATAGAAATGGGATGTGGGAATGATTATAGTAAAATATTGTAGAATTATATTCAATCGAAGGAAAAATCCTTTCGATGCTGTTATATCGGTACTTTCCTATTGTGTTGTTTTGATTGGGACTTTTTTTTCCTCTTTATTTCCGAACAGATAGCGAATAGAAATGTGAGTGTGTGTGTTGATCTAAAGACATACGGCGTTCAAATGATGCTCGTAAACACTTTACAACAAAAAGAAAAGAGATGTAAAATTTGAGAAAAATTTGATTTATGAGATATAATAACAGTTTCAACATGGTGACTATTAGAAAATAGTCGGTTTATGTTGGTTTATGAGGTTGATGCCATGATTGGAATTGATGATTTGTGCATAAAATTTCGTTTTTATTATGTAAGAAATGTTGTTTTTAAGTTTATATCCAATAAAATCAACAATACATAAAACACAAATTAAATTTTAATTAAAATTATTTAGATTTAATTCTAGGTTTTTAATATTCTGGTTTATTTTATTATGTGAGTATTGCGATATACCGTTTTTTTTTTTTTTATATTAAAGTTATTTATTTTAAGCATAAAGTTATGTACTATAGAAAGTTATATTTAATTTACAATATAGTGTTCTTTTGTTATAATAAAGCTTAATTTTTTTTTAAATTAAAATTGCAATAAAAGGTAATTATTAGTCAATTAAATAATATAAGGTTTTATTACAAATTAATTTCTTTGAAATTGTGTTTATTAAATTGAATCTTGGTTTGAAAATGAACATACATGTTTGTAATATTTTTTTACGAAATTTTTATTTTTGAATTAAAAGAAACAACTGTCAGTTTTATTAAGAAGAATAAAATTTATAAGTAAAATTGGAGATTATAATCTTTTTTTTATATATATATATATATATATATATATATATATATATATACATACATATATACAATATATTTATTTATATTTCTTATTGTTAATAACATAAAATTGCTAAGGAATGCTTGATATTATTTATCATATAATATTCCAAATAAAAGAAAATAAGTTAAGTGCATTCACATCGTTGAGATTATGAAAAAAAGAGAATAAAATGCAAATCCACTCTCATTACCAGTTCCGAAACACATTAATCCCTGAAAACAAACAACAATTCAGTTTTTTTTTCTTTCTTTTTGTTTTTATTTATTTTGCGATCGCGAACAAGGTGTAATTTAAATAAATTTGCATCGTTTTATTTTCGTTATAAACGTATAAAAAACACATTAAATGTTAATCGGAAGAGCTAGTTCGATAACAGGCTAAGACGAATTCAAGTTGTACTTTAATATAATTCAATTAGTGTGACGTTTTGCGCGATAGACGAACGGGTGGCGCCATGGCGGGCAAAAAGCGAATTAAATTGTAGGGCCGAGACAAACATTTATCATCATCAACCCTTAAACATTTTCTCTCGGGGACGAAGTGCACTGAGAAAATTAAACAAAGGTTTATACGAAAGAGTGGAAAGTTTTTTTGTTGTTGATATCTTGGAACGCTGAAAAAGGAGAACATTGATAAATGAAATTGTTTATCGGTATTGTCTACTCTTTTCTCGTTAACAAGCCAGAGGAAATGTCAGATTTTTTTTGTGGAAGTGAAGAGGTTGTAGAGTCTGATAAATAATGTACATTTAATATAAGATTTCTATTAAATATCCTGTGTGAACTGTACGTTCTGGCATTATTAATTTTGTTTTAGTATATGAAAGAGTTTTTTTTTTTTGATAGTTTATGAATATTATATATGCAATTTTGTGTTTTTTACTTAAATTACTTAAATATAAATAATAGGGATATGATATGTAAAATAAAAATGAATAATATTATTCTTATCTGATTTATTGATTAAAAAAACAAATATTTTAATAAATTGAAGTATTTTCAAATTTATTTATTGCCAAACTATTTTTTTATAGACCATTTTACATTATTCTTTTGATGGATATGAAATAGGGTGTGAATTTTCAGATAGAAAAAATATATGACCAAAATCAACATTTTTAACGGCAGGAATATATAATGCACTACAAATATTTTAAAATGTAAAAAATGTAAATAATAGTCAAAATATTTGTTCTAAGATCAGGTGTATCAATTATTGCTATAGTTCGTGTGACACGATGCATTAAAATGCAAAAAATCAAAGCGTTCAAATGCGCAGTAATTCAATTTTTGTAAAAAAAATTATGGAATATTTAACTACTGCGCATTTTAACGCATTTTAATTTTCTGCATTTTAATGCATCGTGTTACACGGGCTTTCAAAAAATCAAAATTAATCTTTTTAGTCGATCTAATGCTGTAATGAATCATATCAAAATTTGCAAGTGAACTTCTCTAAATATATCAAAATTTAACTTTTTACTCAACTTATATTCTACCAAGATCTTCAAATATGTTGACTATTTTGTTGTGTTATATATTAATTTTTTTTTCAAATTTTATCATTTTTATCGTACTACTATATTTGTCGTTTAATGTAATTATTTTTGTGTGTCATGAAACAATGAAAAGATCTTCGGCAGTGGTACAATCTGCTAAAAGTATTAATTTTTTAATAAGCTAGCAAGTAAATTTTAGTAAATTATTTATGTATGTAGAAATTTGTAACGCGATTGTACTTTTGGAGTGTTTTTTTTAGAGCATATGATATATTTTAATATAAAACAATAAATAAAATTATAGGAATTAAAATGAGAAGTAAATTATAAATAAAAAAATGTTTGATATGATTGTTTACAGATTTACAGTAAAATATAGATAACTATTAATATAAAATAAAATTGAAAACATAAAAAAAATATGAAATATAAATTGAAAAAGAATAACTGATATTGGAAATTTATATAGTTGTATGACAGCACAGTGGTTCTGCTTGTACAGCACTCGGCACCAGTGGCGTAGAATTTCACCCCTATTTTGTGCCAATAATCAATCAAGAACTGCGAGGGCTATTATCAGCACCCGCCAACAACGACACGTGTTCAAATTTATAGACGCCTGGCGCCGCTTGTTCGATGCTCTTTCATCACCCCCTCTATGTCCCTTATCATGAACCGTTTCTATACGCTTATAGCGTGGTCCAAAATTCGCCGCATGTGCGATAACAAAAAATATCGGTAACTTTTAATTGAAATCTTTTGAAATATTGCGACAATTTCGCTTGGATCATAGTTAGTAATGTTCCAATATTAGTTTTTTTTTTACTGGTCGCTAAATTACGGGAGATGAAGCAAAATTGAGTGATTATGACAGTTAAGTGAGATTTTGTTGGACGTTTAACGTTTTAAACAGTGGTGTATTTAGAGGAAGTTATTTTTAAAATTGATTTAAAAAATTTTTTTTTTACATGTTATTTTAGTCTTATTTGTTTTTTGAAAGATTGAGTTATATTTAAAATATTGACATATATATTTTATATTTAAAATCATTAGAGCTATTTAAAAAAAAAATATAATACAAACAAATAAATAATTATTGGTCGTGTAATGGTGAAATAAATAAATTCAGTGTTTGTAATTGTTCTAGATATTATCATTTATTTTAAATAAAATATGTTTTCATATAATAACTGTTAATTATTTCAAGGAATTGAGACTATAAATTTTATTTATTACATATAAAATGCTAAACAATGAAAAACAATCAAATATCTTCGACCTTTTTCTCAGACAGCAATATAAATTTTATTAAAATAACACTAATAAAATAATTATTAATTTGTATTCTCAATTTTCCCGTCTATATCCATGAAATCAAATATTATTCTTACGTTTATCGCGGTTAAATCATTGAAGTAAAACGAACGCACTGAAAGATTACATTTATATACGCTTGATATAAATTGACGGTTAATAATAATAGTTGATAAATTTAAAAAAACAACAACTTTGACTGAATATGAAATCAAACGGAACAAAATATTGTACAACATATCTAAGAACTTAAGGTCTAAGATAGGGTGTAGTCATATTTAACAAGGCATGCCAGCGCAGTCATTCAACTCCCGGATATTATTACTCGTTGCTATAGTTATGTTTATAAACGTCAATTAAATATGCTATTAGAATGTTTATTTGTATAGTGTATAGGTGAAATTTTGTTGGGCAATATACATCTGGCGGATTATATTAGAACTAACGGAGATTTTATTAGAATGAGCTATATGGGTCTAAAGATATTATGAGTATGCAGGAAAGATACATTTTATAATATTATTTACAATATGTTAAAATAAAGTTATAAACTTGAGAAATTCTTGTACTCGTAATACGCAATATAGTAGAAAATAACTAATTACATCAACATTCCAGAACTATATAAAATAAGATTTCGGTTTTATTAAACTAAAGTAATTTTTTCCATTTCCAATATTATGGATTGTTTTATTGTCTAAAAAACTGTGCAGATTAGTAAATATTGATATAAATATTGTTAATATTGTAAAATTTTTAATATAAAATTTGAGAAAGTGGTTTCCTTAGTGATAGTATATAAAAGTAAGAACTATATTTAAGAATTTTTTTTCACATGATATTATTTATTTAATTTAATCGTAATTATAACATTGAGATAATTTCAAATTAGCAATTTAATGATGTGAACATTTTTCACACAAATGGGTGCAAATATAAACTAATTAATACAAGGATGTAGGATGAGCAAAGTTCTAAAGTACATAAATTCTGACGTCGCACCGCTCCGAAAACAGCCATAAACTAATTAAACCGCGCTTAGTGGATACTAGATGCATCTGAAAGATAATTATATCAAAGTTTGCATGCGCACACCAACAATACTCTAATGTTGCTTATGACTATGCTCGTGGTTTATGCCAAATCTTACGGCTAACGTAAGTCTTAAAGTACGCGCACTACGTAATCGCAACGCTGTCGTATTCCGAAATTTGTGTTCTAAGGGAAGATCCAACAATAATGGAAAATGTTAAAAGAACATATTTTATTAAATTTTTTCAATTTAAAACTTTAGTTTCATTTAAAGTACTTACTCTATTTTTGACTCAACGCATATCTTAAAATTATTTTACTGCTAAGATTATCAGAAAAAATGTCATAAGAAATCAGAAGTATAAAAATTGGCAGAATGGCATAGTGTCAGTTAACAACAATTACAATTATTTTTAAAGTTCTTAATCGAGTTATTAGTTGAAAACTTAAACACGTTGTTAACTAACAGCGTTTTATGCTATCAGTTTTCAGACACACAATTTGCAATTATGTTCGGTTTACGAGCCTCATTCAAATGCCAGTTACTTTTGAATCTCACCTTGTGCGCCTTTCATATTAACTTGTGATATAATGAATGCCGTTACGAGATGTGACAACTACGTTGGGTTCACTGTAATTATGACGTGATAATGCATTTAAAGTGTATGTCAAACTGGTACTACACATCGTTGTCAGATTTTGCTAGAGAGATTTTCTTGTATGCGATTAAGTCATTTGCATCAGGAAGTTGGTGTAATGAAAAGAATTAGTATTAGGAAAATTTATATACGTATCTTAGGTTTAAACTTGTTAGAAAGATGTTTATATTTGATTTTTGAAGTAAACGTTCGGTAAATAATATTTTTCCAATTTTTAATGCAAATTAAATTTATAATCTTAAGGTATGTAAGTACGAATGTATGTTTGTAAAATATGTTAATAAATAACATTTAGCTACATAAATATTAGATATAAATTTTATAAAATAAATTTGTAAACATATAAAATCTATTAGCAAATTTTTTATAGCTTCTTCGAAAAGTACATATACAAAAAAGTACACTAAAAACTAAATATACTACTAAATAAACAAAGTTTTTACTATTGATACAAAAGTAAACATACTTTTAATTTCTAAAATTGGGTTTTTATAATAGCAATAAATGTTTTAATAAAAATAAATAACAAAAATTAAGTAAAAATTTTTGCAAGTTAAAAGTAGATGATATACTTTTGAATAAATAGTAAAAACGTTGGATTTTAAAGCAATATTTTTTTTCGGTGTGCATTTT
Source organism: Clivina fossor (assembly GCA_963966155.1). Lineage (NCBI taxonomy): Eukaryota > Metazoa > Arthropoda > Insecta > Coleoptera > Carabidae > Clivina > Clivina fossor. The sequence goes on along the minus strand of OZ014553.1, from coordinate 5,668,517 downwards.
TTCAAAACGTGTAAACACAACAAATTTACTTTTCTAAATTGCATTCCTTGTTTTGTCACATCATTCATTTGATTTGATTTCAGATTTAAAATTATTTAAAGTATTCATCCAGTAATATCCAGAAAATTTGAATATTTTATGGCATACATACAAAATTATCATTTGACAAATTCTCCATATTACATTTTAAAATACACTGCTCAAAAAAATTAGGGGAACACTTTTTTCGAAACCTGTAACTTTTTAAATAATAGTTGTAGACAAATCAAATTTGGTATACTTCAACGGCATATATTTAACTAAAGAAAATTATAAAAACAATGTTACAACTCTTAGTTACTTCTAAGTTACACTTAAAAATGTAAATTAACAATGCAAAACAAAATGGAAACGACTGTCCTAGTATCGATGAGAGTCGGGTTTTCTGTGGATTGGTGTGGTTTAATACAGTTTATGCCCTCCACGAGCACGAATCACTTTCGCACACCTGCGTTGCACGCTTCGCACTAGTCTGCGAAGAGATTCTTGGGGTATACTTTCCCATTCCTCAATCAAGGCTTGTGTCAGTTCTTGTATGGTTAGTGGTGGATTATTTCGCTTGCGAACAAGTGGTCAAGCTGATCCCACACTTGTTCAATAAGATTCAGGTCAGGACTTAAAGCCGGCCGTTCCATGACCTGAATTCCATGTTCTTGTAAAAAGTTTCTTGCGATGCCGGCGGTATCTGGCTTTGCATTGTCCTGCATTATGATGAAATTTTGACCGACGCCATATGCAGCAGGCACCACATGGTCCTCCAAAATGTTTTCGATGTAATTCATGGCATTTAGTCCACCAGGAACCACAACAAGATCCGTTCTGTTGTCTATACTGATTCCAGCCCAGACCATTACAGATCCACGACCAAATCTATCCACTTCCTGTATAGTAGCGGATGCGTAGCGTTCACCAGGACGTCTATATATACGTACTCGACCGTCGCAACGAGTTAAACAAAATCTGGACTAGTCTATAAACAGTACAGGCGTCCAGTGATAAAGTTGCCAATCTCTGTGATCTAGAGCAAACATCATTTGCGCTGCTTTGTGATGCTACGTAAGGCGTGGTGCGCAAACAGGTCTTCTTGGTTTTAAATTTGCTTCTTTTAATTTGTTTCTAACAGTTTGATCAGAAATTTCTGTTCCATGTGCTCGTCTTAGGTCGTTTAGGAGGTCTCGCGCTGTGGCAGTACGCTGACGTAGAGAGGAAAGAACAAGAAATCGGTCTTGATTTTGAGTAGTTTTTCGATTTCGACCTTGTCCAGCTCTTCTAACATATCGACCAGTCTCCCGAAACCGATTCCATAAACGCTGAATAACGGAAGGGAAAACTCGAAGGTCCCTGTTAACATTTCGAAAAGAGTGGCCATGCTGAATAAGAGCGACAGCACAAGCAACTTGCACTTCACTAAGATGCCTTATTTTACTTCTAATCAACAAAAATTAACAACTGATTTGTTTTTTCATCTTTAGTAAGCTTTCATGCGTGGATTCATAGTATACTTCACATTTTTTCCATTTTGTTTTGCGTTATTAATTTACATTTTTAAGAGTAACTTAGAAGTAACTAAGAGTTGTAACATTGTTTTTATAATTTTCTTTAGGTAAATATATGCCGTTGAAGTATACCATATTTGATTTGCCTAGAACTATTATTTAAAAAGTTACAGGTTTCGAAAAAAGTGTTCCCCTAATTTTTTTGAGCAGTGTATAATATTGATTTTACTACAGCAATAATGAGATAGTTTGATATTTCACTTATATTTTATTAATATTTTACATTTTTCGCAATGTTTTCTAAATCAGTACAGTAGTTTTCAAGTTTATTGCGAACATACAGACAAACAGAGAGAAAGACAAATTTTTATATTAAGATAAATTCCACTTGTCAATATTTTTTGGAAAAATGTTTTACTTGCCAGGTGTTTCATTCAATGCTCAGCATTAAAATATCTAAAATTATAAAATATATCACACAATTTATAAAGAAAAGTAAAGTAACTCAAAAAATCTGTTTTTCGATAAAACAGAAAAACTAATTAACCAAATTTAGTCGCAATTTAGTTTTTAATCTAAGTAAAAATTACAAATTTAGAAATAAGTTCAATTTAAACATATATGGAAATGTATATTTTGTTATTTATCTTTTCTAGTTTGAAAAGTAATTGTTATATTATGTTATAGGAGTATTATTTTTCTTCGTGTGTATCAATAATTTACAAAAAAAAAACACCTGGAACTCGTCAAATTTTCAAACACATAACATTGAAATACAAAGCAATAATACATTGATCAGCACAGTTTCCAAAGCACTGTATTTTTTTTGGCAAGAATTAACTTCACTATGCGAGGTATTTCTATACATATATTATAATAAATATATAATGTAAAATAATTTTAATCAATCAGTAATAAAATAACTTAATAATTTATTAGAGCTGAATATTATTTATTTCTATTTAGCATATCTGCAGCAAGAAATTGATTTCAAATTACCTACTATAACAAATTGATCAATGCTTAATAAACTAAAGTATAAATTAATATTAATAATACCTATACTTAATTTACATGAATAAACTTTGTTACTCAAATTATGTACTTCGTAAATTATTCCAAGACATTTTCAAAATCAATCATGTCTTTGTCAATGGAATATCAAATCCATTATATCCAAATTTCCGTCTAGTAAATAACATTAAAGATTCGTTTATTGTGCTTTGAAGAACATTGTTGTAAACACAACAATACATGAAAATCTATTGATGAACTACTCCTATGTGCCATGTCATATGTCCTACGTGCAAGGGAGTGCACGGCAGGGAGTAAGGACCCCATGTAATATATGCAACAATCATCTTGATGGATGGCATGTTACCATGCAGGTCCTGCAGGCAATGTTGAATCTAGAAACCAGGAAAAAGAATTTTGCCGTCGTTGTTGTGGCAGCATTGTTGGGTGGTTTGGTTATAATGATGTTTTCATGCGATTGCCGTGTAATAAATATTGATGGTGTTTTTAGATATTGAGCTTTTTCCAGAAATTATTTACATAGTTGTGGTAATGTTCTTTGTTGGGTGTTAAATCGCAAATCTTGTGTCGCTGGGGAAAAAATATTGCGAATTAATTATACAGGATAGCGAACAATTGTTATGTAGGTATAAATTTTATAAAAGGGTTGGAGTTTTTTTTTTTTGAGATAGTGTCATGATTATTTAATGGAATGTAGTATTGTGAAATTAATATAGTAGGAAAGTGTGTTGTATGTTTTAAAAATATTGAATTGCTTGTTAACAAATATGTGTACAAATACTAGACAAAATTATAGAAGAATAATTTGATAATATTTTTTTTTTTGTAGTAACATTAATAAATTGAGCTATTATTATATCTCGTATTTTGTGATTTCAAGAGGTGTTAAACTAGATGTAATAATAAAATGTTAATAATAATATTGTTTTCGCCAAAGTAAAAATACGTTGAAATATTGGTAAATCATCAAAACTTATATGCAAAATATTATTAACATTGTCAGTTGTTTTAGTTATTGGTTAAGTAGGTTGATATGAAGACTAAATAAATGGATTGCTATTTAAAGCAAAAGTTCTGATAAATTTTCAGCAAACAACTATATTGATATTTATTATAAAAGTTTACTAGAATTTATAAAAAATGAGATTGTCAAAATTGTATGTTTTCAATGAAGAAATATTGTTTTGAGAAGGACTCATGTTCTGTCGAAGATGCTAAACGGACAGGTATTTTACTTGAAAATATGAAAATATTAGTTGTGTGCATAATCAGTTTTTGAAGTAATAAATAGTTTTCTATAATTATGATTGCTGGAAAAATTAACGTTAGCCGGGAAAAAATTACTGAAATTTTGTTGATGAAAATGTGTGCAAAATTGGTATTTAGAAACTTTTTAAAAGATTTCAATCTAATGAAAAAGTTTTAACTTTAAAATTAATCACAATATTAGAACATCTTTTGTATTTATTTAATTTGTTCCATTAGAAAAATTTGTAGCCTGGTTTTATTTAGGTTAGTTACTAAAATTTATAGAATCATTTAGCACAAATATTAAAACAGATACCAGAAGGATACAAGTAAATTTCTAAATTTTATTGTCACATTTTGTAAAGAAATATATATTAAGACTTTTACAAAATGTATTATAAGAAACTGTTTTTGCTCTAAGATGAATTCACCAAGTAAAAGAGGAAGCTATATAAGAAATTATGTATTTTTAGTGATGTAAGTTTTCTAAAATTGTTGTAAAATATATGTAATATTTTATATCAGATTTTTTAGTATGTTAAATAAATAATAGAAACTTAATTAATTTTACTGTTATATTTATAGGCTGGTTATATTATTAGAAAACTGGAATTGAAAAGAAAACGTTCAAATAAACTAAACTTTAGTCATGTTTTTTGATAGAAATAACTAAGAGTATGTGTGTTACAGATTACCAAGTGTATTAAACCAGTAGCTAAGATCAAGTTTTCCAATTAAAGAAATTTTAATTAGTCGTATAAATGTTAATGCCCTGATCGGGATCTCTATGTAGAGTATTATATATTAACCGACGAAGAAACTAAAAGTAAAATATAACTTGCAAGATTTGTATTTTTCTCATTCGAAGTCGCATTTTCTTCTTACTAGTGCTCCTTGACAGGTTAATAACCACTATCTATTACACTTAATTAATAATAAATATTATTAATGATTTATGCAAATAAATGATAATAAATTAATTAATTTTCCGTAAAAATTGTATGTGTATAATGCAGGAAAATAATGAAATGCGTTAAAAAAGTCGAATTATTGTTTTTATTTTCATACGAATTACCTACATACATATTTTATTTATGAAATCGCGTTAAAAGTGGAACTAGAGAAAATTTACAGGTTTAACGTATAATTAGTTACAGGATTGGTGTAATATAATGGGAAAATATTTAGTTAATGTAAGTATGATGGAATTTGATTTTTCTAATTTTATTTGGAATATTAACTGCCCTGCTAAATACTTCTATTTTAGAATATGCATGATTTATTTAAATTTAATAAATTTGAATTAAAATAAATATTTTATAATAAAAAGAAATTCTTGTTTAAATATATGTATGTCCAAAATACCTTGTTTAAAATAAAAATTGTAGTAATTAAGACAGTTTAAATTTATTTTGTTATCTCAATGTTAAATTTTAGTATATTTTTTAGTAAAGGGATGTTTTATGTAAAATAAAAATGAATAATTTTTTATCTGAATCATTGATTTAAACAAAAAATATTTTCAAAAGTATACATATTTTTTAAACATAGTAAAAAAATCTTGCAGATTTCATTATATTAAAATAAAACGGCTAGTTACTCATTTTGTTACCTAGTAACTTGTATCTATGTTCTATTTATTTACTGTAAATGTCATTTGTATCTTTCTTGAGAAAACTATTAATTTTTTATTTTTATTAGAATAAGTTTACAGTTCAAAAACACGTTTACTTTTGAGTTAAAAGTAAAAACTTTTTTTAGTTAGAGACTGTATTATTATATGCGTTACTGGAATATTCATAATTTCTTTATTATCATTAGTAATTTGAAGCGTATATTGTGTATATATTGTATTATTTATACATTTTTATTTACTGTATTGACATATCTGCCCGGTAGTTCAAATTATAACAACTGAAATATTTTTTCTGTTTATATGATACATTAAAAAAAATTATGGTATTTTGTTATGTAGAATAATATATAAAAAAATAAAATTTGTAAAACGTTTCTATTAAATTCTTGTACTGGAATTTATTTAATGAAGTTATGTATTGAGACCAAGTATATTTTTGCACGAATTACAAAATATTTAGTTTACAAATTGAATGGTATTTTTTTATTGGTAATAACTTTTAACATGAATGCATTTACAAAGTAATCAAATATTTGCTTCGGTGAATAGTGGAATTTAAACAGTTTTCAATCCAGATACGTATATAAATAAAACTAAATTGATTTGTAGTAATTACGCTAATAAACATACATATGCATGCATATTTTGTCATTTAACTGACATATGACTTACATACATATTTACGATAACGCTAATATAACATAAAGACTATCTGAAGTATTTAAGCTCATTAGAGTTAACATTTGCTAGAATGGAAATGTATCAGAACTGAATACATATTAAATATAAAACAACCTAAGTAATGTTACCGTATATATGTATATATAATGACAAATACGAGTACATAAACTTTAGAATTGCGTGAAAGTTAAATCTGATTTCAAAATTGAAAATGATAGTATTTGCCTTTTATGACAATTTCATGTATATAATTTTTATAATTGTAATGTTTTTAAGAAAGTTGTTATTTGTAGTAATTAGAATTTCATGCAGAAATTGTGGAATATATATATATATATATATATATATATATATATAAATTAAAGTTTATTTTGATATCTCATGTCATACTGTATGTACAGAAATTAATCTTTGGTCGATTTTTTCTAATAGTGTAGTTGTTATATCTTTAGATATTTCTTAAAAATAGATGATTTTATATTAGATAAATATAGTATTTTTTTTGTATACTAAATTTATATGATTTTATTTGTCGATTTTGTTATTATTGTATGATTATTTATTATTTATCTAAACTTTATTTGAAATAAAAATTTGTATTCAAATAAAAGAATTAATGTTACAAAAAATATTTTCTAATTAAATAGACAAATTATCTAAAATTTAATCATCTAATTTCTGGTAATAAAAATAAATTTAAGCACTTATTATTTATATAAAATATAATAAAATAACTAGTTTCTAATGAATGGGGTTATAAGCCGTTTTAATTTCTTATTTAAGCCAATAAGCGTAGAATTCCCTTTTTCATGCTAAAGTACTTACTCAAATATTAATTTTAGTTGAATTAATAATTACTATATTAAACATAGCAATGAATATTTTTAACGCAATGATTGGAAATTTGAAAACAATGAATTAAAGATTTTTGATTAATTTTCTCCAAAAATAAAAAAAATTGTGTAAAATAGATATTTCGGATTTTCAAATAAAATAATAATAATAATACTTTATTAAATAGCTTACACTAGCAAATACACTACAAAGAAATATTACAATAATTTGATAAATATAATATAAGCTTATTTCTAAAGTAGGAACAATTTTAGTTTTGTTTTAAATTCATTTAGCAATTTTGAAATTTTAACTTTATTTGGAAGCTTATTATATATCTTTAAACCTTCATTAAAAACAGATAAGTAGTGATATTCTTGCCATATTTGTCCAGGGGACATATATAATTGTGTAATTTGCCTATAGAGTACGTACGTTTGGCACACACATATAATATATTAGCAGATAATTGATTAATATTTTATGGATAAAAATTAATACATTATATTCTACAAAAATTGTAATATTAAGTCAGCCTAATGTATTTAACATATTCGTAATACTTGTGTACTTATTTCAGTATTATACGTATTGCTTTGTTTTGTAATTTTTGCAATTTTTACTACTTTGACTGCAAGGAAAAGTAGTTAAGCGTTTGGTACGGTGTCTGTAACATTTTCAAAAAAAAAAAAAAATTGTATAGAAATCCTTCATATAGCCTGTAGATGACGAATCTGAACTTAGTTTATGTGGGTGTATGTGTGTGCGTCGTCAGCTCGCTCGCTCGCTCGCTCGCTCGCTCGGTCGTAAGTCAAAATTTTGTGGCCGCAACTCCTCCTAGACGGTTCAACCGATTTTAATGAAATTTTCAGGATAAATTTGTCTAGTACCCAAGATGGTCATGTGATTTTATTTTTTTCCAGTGATGCCAACTTTCCGAGAAAAAAATTACTAAAGTTTTTAAAAATTCATATTGGCTACGTTATTTATCCGATTTTGATCAAATTTTCAGAAAAGATTTCCCTAATGCTCCCATTAATTACATAATTTTATTAATTTTCAGTGTTGCCAAATTTCCGAGAAAAAAATTACTAAAGTTTTAAAAATTTTATTATGGCCATGTTATTCAACCGATTTTACTCAAATTTTCACAAAAGATTCTCCTAGTATTCATATAATTTATGTAATTTTAACAAAATACAGTGTTGCCAACTTTCCGAGAAAAAAATTAGTAAAATTTTTAAAAATTTATTTTGACCATTTTATTTAACCGATTTTAATCAAATATTTATAAAAGTTTTTCCTAGTGCCTAAATAAATTATGCAATTTTAACAAAATACAGTGTTGCCAACTTATCGAGAAAAAAAATCACAAAATTTTTAAAAAATTCATTGTGGCTACATTATTTATTCGATTTTGATCAAATTTTCAGAAAAGTATCTCCTATTGCCCACATAAATTATAATATTATTAAAATACAGTGTTGCCAACTTTCCGAGAAATGTCAAAGTAGTCTATATATGGGTTTACCCATATACTTCTAATCTTGTTTAATATTATTGTTAGTACACATAAATAAAATCGTCGAACAATAAGTAAAATGTGGAAGAACAATAAATTATTGTATTATAAATAATTAAAGTACTCCAATTAGAAATGTTCTTTTTAGTACGTCGACTAAAATAAGAAATGATACAGTGATTGATATTGGGTTTGTAAAGTTAATAATTAATAACAATTTTATCTGTCATATAACTTCTACTAGATTCTCGACTAGATAACGCTCGCTTGCTCACTGTACTAGTCAATATTTTATTAAAACTCTTTGTAGTGCCCAAGATAGTCACGTAGATTTATTTTTTCCAGTATTTCCAACTTTCAGAGAAAAAAAATTTCGTTTTTATACTACATTATCGGAATTCATTCAAAATTTTAGAAAAGATTCAGATAAATTACATAATTTTATTTTTAACCAGTATTTTCAACTTTTGTAGGAAAAAAGTTGTGTAAATTTAATTTTGGTTATGCTATTTATAAGTATTGTCAACTTTTTAAAAAATTATTAAAGTAATGGGGAATATTTCGTCTAATTTAACAGAAGTTGTATGTCTTAAAGTTCTTGAGAGGGCATAAAAGCTTACATGGGGACCTACTGTATACTAACAATATGAAAATTGTATTATGAATAATAATAGTAATGACGCGCGGAAGGGTTATCTAATAAAGGGTTTCAATCCTCAACATATTCACTAATAAACCGTTAGTTCAGCCAAACTGGTACCTAGAGCACAATCTATCTTAATACACAATGTATTAATTAAGTTTACATGAACGGATCTACGTTGGCCGTGCAAAAGACTCGCGGAGCACAAACAAAGACGCAACGCTCTTCAGATACTCAAGCGCAATCTATCATTGTCAAGTTACACACGATGACGTGCGTACACGCCATATGTGTTTGTGTATGTAGTATATATATATATATACAGTGTTGCCACTATTAACAGATCACAATATGTAATTAATACCTGACGCCTGAATTCAGTGATCGTGGACCACTTGAAAATGTCGATGAGACGAGGAACGGCGGCAGATGAGCTGAATGAAGGATGGCTTCAAGTGATCGAACAGGATATCGAGAATAGAATGAAATAGGAATCGGGTGTTGGATCGTATTTGGAATGAGATCTAGTTACCACCTATGATTTAGTGACGGCCATTATGGGTTTGTAATTAACGCAATCTGTTCGCAGCTCGTATATTTTCGATGTGATGGTTTTGTAATTGGAAAGGAGGGAACTATTATTTCTGTAACAACCTTGCACTTCTTTTGTTTCTACCTAATGTTTTCAATTATTTTTATTGATTTTTTTGTTTGTTTTGGTTTTCTATAAATTTACATGAAAGATATATTTCATTTTTTGTTATTTAAAACTTATTTTCCTAGATTTGGCACGTTAATGGTTCTGAATTAAATTACATATGGCACCTCCAATAAAAATTTGCCATAAATGCAACTAATACATTTTTACAGAAAAATCACTTTGATTTTTTTTTTAATTTTAGTATAAAAATTGAATTATTTATAATTTTAATGAAAATATCAATTACGATATCATACTCTCTCATTGGACAGATTAGCATATTTATTTTGTTAATTAATAAATATAATATAAATAAATCTTATTTAGACTAAGTTTTTGCTCGGTTCTAATATTTATGTAACTAATATTATTTTGTATTTATTGTATTCTATATATATTTTATTATTATAGGCAAGGTGGGAGACCATTTATATGAACATCGCCTTTTAATCTGCATTTTTGTAGATCAACGAAGATTACTATCATTATTAATAAATCTTAGTTGTAGTGCTACTGGTAACTATATAGTAGCTTATAGAAACAACTTAGCAAGTTCTATTGTGTTTTCGTAATTTAATGCGTATTTTGCTTCAGAATCAATATAACTACGACACTAAAATGGTAAATAATTGATAGTCTGAATGAAGAATCTCTATAGCAAATAGTTCTTGAATTTTTTTTAAAGTACCATAGAAAATAAATCGGAAATGATTTTATATTTTATTACACTGTTTAAATTTAATAGCATTATTAAAATTTTATTTTAAGAAAAGAAAATGTTTTTTATTATTTTGTAAAAAGACTGAATAATATTCACTGGTATTTAAGATACTTTTATTTCAATATATTTTGTTTTGTGATCATAATAATTTAACACTTTCATAACATAACAAAATATTTTGTAGTTTTGCTTAAATATGTTTGTTTTTTTTAATGAATAATTTATCAAGGTGAAGCAAATTATTTTCAGTAACATTTTATTTATTTAAATATTTTAAAGTGTATTAATGGCTAATTAATAGAAATATTATTATTACTATATAACTACATAAATAGCATTTGAAAACATTAGCTTTTTGTTTACAAGTAAATATTTCTTGAAAGAAGAAACATTTTTCTATATTTATCTATATTTACTCATTTTGAAAGCCCAAATTTATAAGTTAGTTCAATTAAATCCAACGTACCTTAAATTTTTACAAATAATATATTACTATACTAATTAATTTTTGTTGAATTTTTCAAATTTTGTTTATAGTCTAATGAAGCATTAGTTAAAATTTTGTACGCGATTGTACAGTCTAAAATTTAATCACGTACAAGTTTTCTAATTACTTGTAACAAGATTGGGGGTTAACTTTAGGGATTTCTTCTTCAAGCTGTGCTCCGCCACTTGTTCATATAGCCCTTGGTTACTTTACTACTGGTATGCGGGTTTCGTACCAGTAAAAACAACTCCTTACGGGCAATACGATAATGGAATAACGATCTGCACCAGAAGTGACTCGACGATTTTTGACTGCCTAATTATAGGCAATACTGGTTTCTTTTCCACTTACAAAATATTGATCATGATTGCTTTTATTGATTCTAATAACTTAAAATGAGTTTAATGAAATTGTTATTATTATGATACTAATTATAAGTTGAAAGGAATGATAGAAAAAATTTAAAAATGACTTACTTGAAACTATACAAACTTTATTAGAAGTTATTTTTTATTGTAATTGATATATAAACAATAATTAAATTTACGGGAAAAGGGCATTCAATACGGGTGATGTAATTAAATGTTATTCATTTATGAATAGAATGAATTTATTCTATCCTGGAGTCAAAATTATTGTAGAGTAACGAAAAATTAATTTGTTGATACGTTGTAGCAATGTTGTAAATATAATAAATAAATTAATAATAATAAACACAAGAATAAGTAGTGACAGTTACAAAAATTATTATTAATATTATTATTTTCTGTAATTTAGTTATGTTACGAAATTTTTCGTCGTGTGAATATTGTGTAAAATATATTAAACTGTAATGTTTTAATCAAATACTAATTTTATTATTTTTAAAACTATGTAAGTTTCTTAATTGTAATGTTATAATTATTTCGTATAATAGTTTCATTTTTAAAATGTTTTGTTCAGTAAACGAATTCAGTTTTAACTGTCTCTGCGAATTCTCCTTGATAATGATATAATATATGATATATATATGATATATATATATATATATATATATATATCAAAAGCTTTTGTTTTATCCATATTTATGAAGTCTACGTAAACGTATATCTTCAATATCACTCGCGTAAAATTGTTTTAACCAAACGTTTATTAAACATTAGCGCAAGATGGTCGAATCATCTTAATTAACTAATACAAACTTTTACATTAACATTTTTACTAAATATAATTATTTCAAAGCCAATCTCTTTTAATTACACCACATACTCAACTCAAAAATCTCATTTCCGCAGTAGTTATTTTATTTTTATTTTATTTCTGCAGCCGAAACAGTATTGTACCCACTCAAACGGGCTTTTTTGGATACGTTTCCATTGTATGTAATAGGAGTAATTTAAAATGAGTTTATATTTTATTTTGATCATATATCAACTTCTGAATTTAATTGCAATCTATGCTTTTATAATATTCACTGTAGTCACAAAATTCGCAATTAGGTAGTATAAAGAAAAAAACTCATTGTTTGCGTATTATTTCTAAATTTGAATACAAAAAAACTTGCAATGTAAATGGAAATCTTCTCCAAAGGTATACTTGTCTCTGTGATCCAACTTTGACAACGCCAGACTTGCGATTAAGTCTATGTTTAATTATGAATCGGTAACATCGTTAGTTTTTGCGTGTCCAACGTACACCGTCTGGACACGTAGTCGTTATTCAAATGTTTGTATGTGTGTCGTCTTTCAGATGCTAATTATTTTTCTTTCTGTCCGCGTTATGTATAAACTAAACTCTGATACGAACGAATGGCTTTTGTAAACAGTCAAAGAGGATTTATTTAAATTGGCTGTTCGCGCGGTGGTTTAAATGGAATTTTTATGTTGACGAATATCGAGATTATTTGTATATAAGCTAATCAGGGTTGTCGGAGTGCTAATGACGCCAGCGAAAAATTGACTAGACGAAACGCAATTTAGTTAAACGAAAAATTATTCAGTATTTTTTAGGTAATTAATCGTAATGACTATTTTTTCTTTTAGGTTATAAAATTAAGGACCAATTGCATAAAACATTGCTAAACACGTATCTTCTAACAACATGTTTATGTTATTAACTAATCAATAATCTAGGTGTTTTGAAAACAGATGAAAGTTTGATGGCATAGTGAACCACTGATTAAATTAACGTTCTATGCAATTGACTAAGGCCCGGTTGCACAAAGCATTGTTAATTAAATCAATGAGTTAGATTGTCAACTGTCTCCGAACCGTCTTATTAATTGGCCACTTGGCAAGTTAACTAATTGGGTAGCTTACAAAACGTTTAACAATATTTTGTGATTAGTATGATTTAAAAGGCCGACTGCATAAAAACATTGTTAAATATATGTTTGCCTAACAACGTGATTTAATTGTAAACTGACCAATCAATGAGAAACTTTTAAGGCAGTTAGCAATTGTATTGTGTAGTTAATCATTGATTAAGTTAACAACACTTTATGCATGTAAGAATTAAATGTAATGCCAACACATGTCGCATTAACTTCTTGTAATCACATATGATCATGTATATTGTAGAAAATAAAAACGAAATTTACTTTTAAGTATAATTAAAAAAAAGAGTTATCGTTTTATTGTTTTTTATTTTATACTTTACATAATAATTTTTTTTTTTTGAATTTATTATATTAAAATAAAAGAGCTTTAGGATTATGTTCTGTATATGTTTTATTTAAATATCGATGTTTATATATACTTTAGTATATCTTCATTATGAAGATATACGTAGAAAAACGTCGATATTTAAATAAAATGTATGTAGAACTTAATTCTAAAGCTTTTTTATATCATTTTATTTTATACTTTTTATAAAATTTTGTAACTAGTTTATTTTTTTAATGAAATATTGTATTTTCATTAGATATAAACGTTTGTACAATGTTTGAAGAAAATTGGTGCAGCAAAAATAAATAAAAAATTAATTGTAAAATTTGATGACAAACCGAATTATGTAATCAAATAAAATTGTAGAATGTAGGTGAAATTTTATATCAAAATTTGATGTTGAACAGTTGTAAAATTAAATAAAATCCTGGTTGTTTCAACTGAATAAGTGTTCTTACTGGTATATTGTATTAAGTTTCAAATTAATCAGTTGAAAATTAACAGAGACATTGTCTGAAACCATTTATTACTTTTTAATTAACATTTGTATTAAGACTATTAAACGTTAGATATTTTATAAGTATTTATTAGTTTAATTTTTTTAAGAATGGTTTCGTACCTATGTACATACAGCAAAGATTTATTGTTCTTGTTAGATTAGTATTAAAACACTTGTACAATGATTGAATTTAATTATGAAATCAAATAAAACATGATACTAAAGATGAATAATAAATATTTATTCTTTTCAGTATGCATTGTATTACGCACAGTTTATCATGAATACTAATAAGTGTACATATTTCACTTTAATGAAGTGCAAATCAACATCTGTTTATTTTTACTTTACACATAACACTTTCAGATGACAGAAAATTCTATAAATTTAATTTTACAATATTTGTTTACAGAATTATGATAAAAATAAAAGAGGTGTATAATGTAATTCTCAGTGAATAAATTCAGTTAGTTGTATTCGAGGAGAAAAGCACGTTTTCAAATTTTGTGTTTCAGACTATATTTAAAACTATATCATTTTTTTTTTTTATATTTTTTTAGGAAATTTTATTAATGTTTTATTATTATATGAATCTAGACTAATAAATAAGTATACAAGTTATGTAATTACTATGAAATTATTATTTCTGACATTTCATATTTTATGTATTTTTGAATTGGGTGAATAAATTTATTATTATATTATTATTACAATACAAAATATAGATAATACATGTTTTTGCTATATTTATAATATTTTAAAAAAAATAATCTATTGTAAAAAATACTGTATGAACTTTACGATCACTGATTTTATTAAGTTTAATAAATTTAAAAAAAAATTTCTACACCAATTTTTGAAGTGGATTTTCTCTCGGCTGTATTTTATGTTATAATCTTATAGACAAATTTATGTAAACTTGATGTAACATGTATGCAAAAATATCATTGAATTTATTGACTAAATTATTCCAAAAATAAATACACTACGTCTTGTTAGAATAACTATTATTAAATTTCGTATTTCATTTTTTGTTGTAAAAGTCATAAATTGTAATTATTTCAGTTTTTCAATTTATTATTTTTTTATTTTTTTTATTCGATATTTAAATACGATTTATTTAATAATAATTGTGTGAAAACCAATGTCCTTACGTGAACGTATATATCACAAATAAATTTTATACGTAATTATTGTAAATTAAATAAAAATCCTTCACGTCAAAATTTTCCATAAGAAGTAAGTAACAATTTACCACACCATTTTTAGACATCAAATTTACAAGAGAATTGTTGATACTCACAGTCAATTGTTTCTACAATTATTCGATAATTTACAACATCTTGTTGTTCCATTGTTCTTCGATATGTTTTTGTTTCTGGGTACGTGATCGTTATAGGTCAAACGGCTATTGCTTTTGCGCTCGTAGACTTAATTGTATAATAGCGGTAGATTTTCATCTGTTTTATTGTGAAAAGACGGTTATCGCGCATGTACCACTTTCTCACTTTGTTGATTCGTTTTTGTTTTGCTCCCGGCAAATTTGAACTTTATAGTCAATTCGCGTGCGTATTCGCGCAAAACACACGTACCAATTAAAACGCGTTATACTTAAATGGACTGACATCTCCCGGTAAAAGAAGTTATTTGCACAAGAAAAATCTATTTCTAGGTTAGAGGTAGTGAATTGAACCTAGTTTTTTTTACAGTCAATTAAGAAAAATAAATATAGCTATTTCAAAGTTGTGTTTTACCACAACGATTCTCAATGAGAACGTAATATAGATTGTGATTTGATGTCAGTGTTATTGTTAAAAATAAATTAAAATTAAATAGAAACTTTTAGGCGAGTAACTTATGGTATAATAAGTTAATCACAAATTGCCGATATGTTACAATAAAAACATATAGTCAGAAAAAACTAAGAAATAATTATTAAATGTGTACTAACGAACTTGATATCTGATTTTTAGCAAATTTTTCAAAAAATATTTATACATATGAAATATATACATATATAAATGTAATATAATTATTTCTATTTTATTTTATGACCTGATCAGTACTAGAGTTATTAAAATCATAAACTTGGCCATTTTTTTCTTAACTTTAATATTATTATTGTTATTATTAAATCCCCTGTCAGGTTCGTTGTTTTTTATATTACTGACGTCGCGTTTCGACCTTTCGGTAATCTTCAGATTTAGTCTGTGTTTTGTTTTGTCTATGTTTGTGGTTCGACTGAACCACAAAAAAAAAACATGGATCAAGCCTGCAGACGACCTAAAGGTCCGAATCGCATCGTCAATAATAAAAAAAACAACGAACTTGACAGAGGATTTAATAATAATAAGATTAAAGTTAATCATTAATAATAAATTTTTCTTGGTCAACAAATTGGATATTTCACAAAATGGTTAATTTCAAAATTTTATAAATCGGTTTTAATAAATTTTAATTTTAATATTATATTAAAAATAAAATATAAAATACTTATTATATTAGTATTTTTTTTAGATTTAATTAATGTTCTATAATAAATATGAATATAGAAAAAGTTATTCAAAATAATATTCTATTATCAGCTTTTGTTTGCGTTTATTTCAAAGAAAATTTAATATTAGTTTTGGACATCTGTAGTATACGTAGCAGTCAAAGTTGTTTTAAAATTTATAAGTATAATTTTGAAACGGAATGGTTTAAATAGAGTTATGCATATTTTAATCAATTTCCGACAAGATTTGTTCGTGTAAAATATGATATTGTATGCATATTTCTGCCTACATACAGCATGTCCACAACACGACACCTATACAATATAGATACGCATATAAAATATTTCATAATATTACCATTTAATCGTACGGTAAATATAAACGCCGTGTACGCTAACTTCCTTTGCTTAACTATAGACATATTTCATTTTGCATAGCCTACTAGTGCATATCTAATTTAAAAGTGGAAAGAGCGCCTTCTCTCGTACAGTTGTTAAAATGCGACATACACATTAGGCTAATTGGTGCATTTCGTGCACAATTAAGATACGTTTTCTTTATTCAACAGTTTCTTTTGTTTTTCCTGCTGTAGCGGCTATAGTCAACTGTTTTTGAATATATTAACATTTGAATGATTTACCATGCATCTGGCAAGCGAATCTATTTATTCATTTATACAATGTTTTGTTTTTATAAATAAAATAGGTTTTTTTTTTCTGTTTTTATCATTGGTCATATTTTACTAGACGTTCAACTTTTTCAGGCTGTATATGTTAAGTTTTTATCAAAGTGTTAAACTGTCTAGACTTTTTCTCAAGCTATTTTTATGATTTATCACACTTAGTTTTATAATTTATCGCATTATTTTACTCGTAATACTCTTATTTATGATGGAATTTATTATATTTTATTATAATTTAATATGAATATTTTGTGTATTCTATAAGAAATTGAAAAACATAAGCTTTATAAATTTAATAATTTCTGATTTTTAATGCAAGACAGAACAAATAAATTATTTTAAAGGAATACCAATAACGTTGTAAGTCCATTTCTTCCAAAAAAAGATATTTTTATAATTTTGATAATAAAAATAAAACTACCATTAAATTAATATTAAATTTACATATTAAGTTATATTAATATTAAATTTATTTATATTATTTGCTTTTATCATACCGCTAACATTATAAGTTAGAGTAAAAAAAACTGCTAATTTTCGAAATATGTAAGAGAAAGTTGCGTGTATGTAAAATGTCAAAAATATTGTATAAATGTATATGCAAAGTACCATGTACAGTTACAAAAATTTATTCTAACAATGTATTATTAGTATTATTATGGTTTCTTTTGTTCCTTTTTTTTTAAACTTTTTATCTAAATGTTTTTAGACATAAGTTGGCGTTGAGAGAAAGCATTTCTCATGATTTTCGTTAGTTTGAAAATGCGTTGGTGTATTTGTGTGTGGTCCCCATATCGCAACTGTTGAAATATGCTAATTAATTACCAAAATAACGAGTATCTAATTACTAAATAGTTTGAATAATTCGGTAATTTATCCTCATGCAAGTTTGTCATTCTATCGCTGGTGTTTAGGCTGGTGTCGTTATGCAGTAGACACATATTAAATTTATTATTTGGTCATCGTATATATCACATTCCTATGTCTGTTATGAACGCGATTGAATAAATTATGCTTCTGGAATATAGCTGAAAAGATATTTTTGAAGAATTTTTGGTGTTAATATTAAAAATTGGTGTAAATAGTTAAAATTTTAAATAAATCAGATAGTATTTCTAAAGTATTCAATATAAGTATTATTAGAGTTTTAAGTATACATATTATTAAATAAAATGTGTTCACAAAACAGAAACTGACAGAAAATCATTCGATAAAACTTAAAATTATGCAAAAAAGTTTTAAAATATTGCGTTTAAAAAATATTTTATGTATAAATTATTTCCAAAAATACAATACAATCAGTTTATAATGAATTCTGAAAAAATTTTTACTATGTTAAAAATTAAAAAAGCTTTGGGTTTTAGTTCTGCATTATTTTTCATTAAAATTAGACGTTTCTATTAGAACATTTGTTTAATAATTTATTGTAATCAAAAGTTGTTTTAACAAGTTTTAACAGTGATATTTCTGTTTTTCTTAAAAATATATGCAAGTTACTTGATATAAACAAAAATTTAGGTTTTTGTTTTTAGTTTATAATTTGTACAAGATGTGAACTTGAACATTAAATAAGTATTTTCCAGGATAAATTCATAGCAGTCTTCAACTTTTTATTTTGTTTTATTTTGCATAATTTTTGGGAAATTTGCACCAACTTTTAATTTCATATGGAGCTCTTTTTTTTCAACGACATGAAACATATTTTTATTATATATTGCGTATAAAATAGAACAAATACGTATCATTTATTTTTACTTAAACTATAATATAATTATAATAAATGTGAAATGTTTTCATTGTAGTCATTGTGAAAGATAAAATGTATGCATTTATACTCGCCAAATGAATGCAGGAAATCAATGAAAATTTAAATGTCACTTTTCTGTGATGGCGCGATGCTAGTACGTGGTCATAGGAAAATTTAGTTAGTTTCAACAGAGTAAAATACGAATGAATATCGACCGGAAATAGAGAAAACAGACGCCGCGCCGCGTCATGTTGGTTTTAACACAATCTGTGCTGTCGTAATATTTTCTCGTCACAAGATCCATTTGTGGCTGGCAGCAATACATGGAATAGTCACTCAAATAGAGACAGTGTAAGTTTTTTTTTTACTAAAGAACATATTTATACATAAATGTAATTTTTAATTACAAAACTACACATCTGGTTTATTTTTTGGGAACAATAAAATTAATAAATTGAACATGAATTATAGACAAATATGGCACGACATAAATAAAAATCTGCGACAAAATTAGTATATCGAACTATAAATATAGCACGATAAAATAAATAAAGATTTTAATATTTATTTATTTTATTTTTATTTATTTAACTAAAGATTTTGATCGAACTTATTGCTATAGATAGGTCAAATAAAAAGATCAATTTTTGTATTTGTTCAGATACAAATTTACAGTTGTTGATTTTATAATTTTTTTAATATATGTTTTTTTATTGTATATAAATTACTTTTTATGAAGAAACAAAAATATAATTTTTATGTTACAAACGTTTTCTATTGCTACGTTTGTGAAAAAAAATTATACACCAAATATTGATTTAATTTAATAAAACAATGAAATATGTCAATAATTATAGATTATGGTATATTAATATACTAGTATGATAGTTGACAAGTACATAATGAAAAATTTAATATCTTGTTTCAATTATTAACATTTGTCCACAACTTTGTGTTACTTAGCATATGTTATTTCCCACTAATTTTATGTCCTGGCTATAATAAAATTGAATGTTCCAGATGTTAGAATATTTTATCACTTTTGCAGTAAAATAATTTATGTGTTTTACTTGAAAAATTATTTTTACTTAGGTCTTAAAACATATTATCAATACACATTTAATTTTGTAAATATAAAAAATAACCCACAACGCATATATAGATATGCATAAAAATTAGTCTAAACTGGCACTACCGTTAGCCACAAATCTCTTTGAAGTCGACCAAAAATCGATGGATAGCGAGTGTGCGTTGTTCATCGAGGACAAATTTGTGTTTGTTTCTGTTTGCCGAACAGCAAAATTCTATCCACATCTAACATAAATTTCAGTGCACACACACAAATTTTTATCAAATTCAATGCATAACGTAAATATTTATTGGTGTACTTGGCTTTATTAATGGTTGATAAGTATTTAATATTACTAAATATTTTAAATATATGTTCATAAAGATTTGTTACTAGGGGTACAAAGTTAATGTTAAATAAAGCAAAGAGCAATTAAATAACAATATTTTAAAAATATACTGTAATTTATGAAGCGGAATAGCCAATCAAAAATTGCTACATATATTTACAGAATCAGATAACACAAGTTAAAATTAAAAGACACTTAAGGAACATTATCAATGTACATTTTGTTTTCAAGAAACTGTAAGAATAAACTGTTGAATTAAGTTACCTCTTGCAACAACAATAATTAGTGAGAACCGACCGTTGACAAGTATTAATTGTTGGGGGTGTGAACCTAGTGGAGCAAGTGCGAGGAGTTAAGTGCGTGTTGATGTTGGCAATGCGTGGCCATTGATGACGCGCTCCGACCGTGTTCGTCATTTGTTTCCCAACAAACGCGAAACAAGACATGAGATGGTAGTAGCTGTAGAACTTGAAGGAAAAACAAAAACCTGCTAAAGAGAACATATACGGTCATTTGTAATTTTCATGTAACGTGGACATGTGTTTATTAGGTATTTCACATGCTTGACTAATTCAGAGAAACTGGGTTAACATTTGTTAGTGTCATTAAAAATTTTGTCGTTCAAAGTTTGCTATGTGTGTTTTTTGTTGAGTAAAGAATAGTTTATTTACAAAGATTATTTTTAAATGTTAAATGAAAATCTTATTGAAAAAGTAAAAGCATTCAGCATCGATAGTAACACAATGAAATGTATATTTTTATTTAAAATAATCATGAAGGCAATTTTTGGAAATTCTTCGGCTAATTATTTCTGAATATCCATGACACAAATGTGTTTTAAATTGGAAAGTGTACTTATGAGTTTCAATTCATTAGAACTTTCATAGAGATTCGTTGTAATAAGTCTTCCAACTCATGCGCAAAAATACTACACAAACACACAAATAAGCGTTTTGATAGAAATTAATATGTATATTGAATATCTATCAAGCAATAACAATATAATGTGCTGAAAGCTCATTAGCTCTCTAAATAGTGATCAAGTTTATTGAAAATTAAGTATGTTTGTTGGACTGAAAATTATTTGATTGTTTTAATTAAATATTTGTTAACGTACAAAGGTTATAATGTTGTAAATGAGTAGAAAATGTAAATAAATATAAGCAAAATTAAAAAAAAAAAACGAAAATCGGTTATTTATATTTGTTTTTTTTTTTAACTAAAACTGTATTTATTACCAAATTATAAAAAGATAAATAGGAAACAAGAATAATTAATAAAAATTTTAATATTTAAATTTTAGAAAAAAAATTTACCTTTGTAAAACAACAAAAAATACAAAAATGAGCTTTTTCCCAAAATTCATGTATATTCAAATAAGATTGTTAGCTTTATCAATTAAAAATTTTGGGAAGTAAATAATAATATAATACTCTGGAATCTCATGTACTAACGTTTTTACATTTTTCCCCATTTTTATTTATTTTTTGCTTTCCTTGTATTTAAGTTTATATTTTTAGAAAAATATATTTCTAATTTGAATAATTCATCAATAAATTAAATATGAAACGTAAAAATATAATTCATCATTCTTAAATATTGGAATACACTAAAATCTAATTTATGTTGATGATATAAATAATATCAAAAATTACATGATACCAGTAAGATATATATTATTATACTTTATAAAGAAAAATATAAATCATCGTTTTGAACTTGAGAACTCTGAGGTTGTAATAAATCAAAAATCCCCTATAACATTCATATGTTTTATCCAGTTGGCTGTTGACCCTCCTACCGTTCGTCAATTGTCTTACCCGGGCCGAAGGGTCTAAACTTCTTGCTGGCCAAAGAGGGCGAAACTTGAAGCGATTTTCGTAAAACAAACGGATCTTTAGTTTCGGCTAATCACAGGACTAATGTCCCTCTTCGATGTTCGCACGCAACAAGGGCGGAGGAACTCGAATTTTCGTAAATCCTCTTTTTCCGTGCTAGATAGTTGAATGTATGTTGTATTCCGGTAATATCGTACAAAGCATTCCAATTTGCTTGTCCGGTTCAAATAAACTAGTGTGCTTGTTGAGATAGGATACATGTACTATATAGATTAGTTTGTTTATGTTATTTGACGCTTTGATAATACGAATGGGTAAATATTTTCGTATTATCTTTTGTATTTTGAGATATTTTCAAAATGTGTGCGTTTTTTTTATTATTAGAACGTTAAATAATGATAAATAATATTTATACATTTTTTGACATACTTATATTTGTTTTAATAGGTTACTTAATTTTTTTAAATTTATAAATTATAATATAATTCTGATATTATTTTATTAATATATTTTTGTAAATATTGATTTGTTTCATCATCAGGCATTAACAGAAAATTAGTCTTTAAGTTACTAGTACTGAAAAGTAAACTTTGTGGTACTATCTGATTTAATATAAGTAACATAAATCAGTTTCCGTAATTCTTAAGCGAAATATGAAACTACTTGAGAAACTAATCATATAGTTTCGTAACAACTTTTACTTGCATTGCTAATGATGCAGATTATTAGCTCATAATCAAACAAGAGATTTACAGATTATACTGGATTTCCAACCATTTAGGAAGGCCACGAATACGGGCCAATAATTTTATTTAAATTTTGAGCGAATCTTTGGGGCTCTAGTCTGATGCACTACCACTAGCCTACTATTTTCTATACTATAATATAAAAATAAATTTATTATAGTAACTATATCTAAAGTAGCCTTTAAAAATGCTATCTAGTTTTCTAAATTTATGTAAATTATAAGTTATTGGAAAATTTGTTATAAAAATAATTATTTTGATATTTTAAACTGTTTTTTTTTTTGGTAACGGTGTTGTTTAGTACTACTAGAAAATTATTTAATTTTTATTTGAGGAAGTAGGATATTTTAGTTTTATTTAAAAAATATATTGATATATTTCGTACAGAAAGTGCTAATAGGTCAATACTAACGTGGTTACGTGGTCAGCATTTATTTATACTTGTACTTGATACATAAATAACTTTTTTTTTCAATAATTACAAATTTAATATGAAATAAAATAACTAAAAAAATTGCCTATTATATACAGTTGTTAATGAAAGGAGCAACATTTCTTTTTATCTATTACAGATGAACGTAAACCTAAAACAACAAACCAAATATTATAAAATCAACTTTATTGTATCTCATCAAACAACGTAAGTTTACTTGTAGCGAGCAAAGTAACGTACATCTTTCGTACTTCTTGCCAGCAAAGTAAAGATTTGTCGTTTCTTTGTTGACAGCTTTGACAAATCGATCTCAGTTGGGAATTGATGTGATCGATTGGACAAGAAAAATTTGCTGAATTTAAAAAATCTCTGAAAGGTAGAATAAATTACTTGATGGATTAATAAAGTTTGTACATAGATGAAGTTTAAAGCTATTAAAGTTACTAAAGTAGTATTATCCATATTTTATTAGTTTTAATCTTCTTACATCTCATAAATATTTTAGTGAATTGAAAAGAGGATATTTACTATAATTTATTCACGATATGCTTATTGTTCTTCTGCCTTTAAGTTTCAACCCTCTATTTGCATTGTGAATTAATTACTCTTTTAGGTGTCAGATAAGTTAAGTTATAGTAAGTTGAAGAAGCTAAACGAGTTTATTAAAATGTTGTTAATGAATATAGAATTAATAAAAAGAAAAGATTAGAGTTTACTTGTTATTAGTTACTTTTATTATAAAAATAGTTCAATATGTTTAATAGTAATAATAACAATTTCTATTTATTAAATATTAAAGAAATTATTATAATTTATGGAGTAATATTTTGAGAAATTATAATGTACTTGTAATTACGATATTTTTATGTAGTTTAAATTACTGAATTTTTTTCAATTTTTATTACTATTAAATGTAATTTGTGTCAAATGCATTTTATTTTTATTATTGTCAAATAGTTATTACTTTTATCTTTTATTAATATTTTTAAAAAGTCGGAACACATTGTATATTGTAGTAATAAATACTAATAATAGCTCGATAGGTTTGGTTTATATAAGACCGTGTGAGATATGCCGTAAGTATAAAATTGTAAATAAAACTTTGCGAGATAATTTTTAAATTTTGACTAATGTTTAAAAATTACAGAGACTAATATTGCAATTCTGTGCGCATCTCGTAGGACTAGTAATTTTACGAGATATTCGACTTTTTATATCAAAAAAGAATTCCATTACTAGAGAAAGATAAAAATCTCATAACTTAAACAAGTCTTAGAGATGTGAATAGAATTACAGCATAATATAATAACGTTACTACGCAGTATATTAGTATGGTTAGCAAGTGTCTTCAATAGTAATCTTCAGGCTTTCACATCCAGTATCCATTAAATTTATAGAATTTTCTGGACTGGTATGGCGTGGTTCATCTATTCTCGTCGCCATACATCGTAGATGATATCCTCATGGCTTGGTGACTGAATTACAATTTCTAACCCATTCTTTACAGGCTGGCCTTTGCTAACCAGAATTATATTAATATATTTTATATATATATATATATATATATATATATATATATATATATAAAAACCTGGAAAGTGATGATGTTTTATTTATAATTTATAATTATTATTATGATTTATTTTAACTACTGCTACAACACATACAAAAAATTTCATATAACTTTATGTAGATATTTAAAATAAAATGCAAGCATGGTAATCGTAAATCCACATACTAGCATATTTTTTATGCCACGTAGATGGTGTAAATTAGTCTTTATACGCGAGCTATCGAGCTGCACTTAAAATGTCTAAATCCAAGGCAGCAATTTTAAAAGGTATTACCAAAAACGTTTTTCCTATTCTTGCAGCATGGCCCGACCCGCGTACAACCCCTGCATTTTCGGTTGACGGATGGAAAACTTTACTTCCGATTTACTCCCCCTTGTGCAGCCGAGAAATAAAACTTTTAAGGCGTGCCTCGGAAACCTGCGTTCTTCCACAGGCTGCATTTCTTTTATTTTAGACATATATAAGTGTGTGCGTGTGTGTGTTTGTGGATATGTGAACGCTTAAGGCTGACCCCTCTAGGCAATAAGTCGCTTTCATCCAACAACAGTTACTAATGTGTTCCAGTTTTTAGATGTCCATGGAAAAGGGTTTTTATATTGTCTGTAATTTTTTGCGATAGTTGGTAGTTTAGTATTTTATATTTTATATACTATATGTACTTGAAGAATAATGTATAGTAACAAAAACTACATTTATATTGTACATCACAAGAAACTGTGGCGTAACTAAAAAATAATAATTTTTTGGGAGAAAAATAAAGTTTTTAATGTAAATGGAAGTTATAAATTAAGAAAAAATTTCAAATCGGTCGTACGTGTAAATGTCTTTTTTTACAATATACTGTTTGAAGCTGCATTTATCTTCTATAATCTATACAATATGTATATTTTTTTTTCAATAATAAAATTATACTGATAGGATGTAGCACAATGCTGAAATAAATTCTTTGTAATATAATGTGTTCTCTGTATACCGGGTGTCTACTTTTTTTTTGTTACATAGGGAATACAATGCTAAAATTTTCATTTGGTGATAAATTTTCCCCTAATTATTATAGAACAAAAGTACAAATACAAAAGTTGTTTAGAATTCAAAAATGCATCAAATGATGCCAAATTTATCAATATAGGATGTTCCGATCAAGAATTAGAAGCAAATTAAAATTTCCATTTTTGCGCTCTTTACATCAAAGTGCCATGGAAATTAAACAAATAATTTCATTTCTTCTGGAGTTTGAGTTTGACAGATCGTATTTATTTTATTGTTACGTTCTGTATTATTATCATTATTATTGAAAATAATGAATAAACTTAAGGTAAATGAAAAAGTTCAGTGCGTAAAATGGTATTTTACTGGAAATTCGATACGACGAGTAAGAGATTTATTCAGCGCTTTCTTTGAAAACCGTCCCATACCTTCCGCTATGACTATTCGTAGGATAATTAAACAATTCGAAGAAACTGGAAGTGTGTTAAAACGTTGTAAAAATTGTAGAAAAATCAACGCAGAAGATCAGGAGGAGAATTTAAATCAAAATGCAATTAAAGAAAATACATTGAATATACTTTTGTGTGTAACGGAAAACCCAAATGTTAGTGTGCGTCAACTTGGTGCTGAATTAAATTTGCATCCTTCAACAATACATAAGGTACTAAAAAATGAAAAATATCATTCTTATAAATATTCCACGCACCAAGAGATATTTGAAGCGGATAAAATGGCTAGAAGCGAATTTAGTAACATTATTATGGAAAAATCCAATTTAGACAGAAACTTCTTGAAATCTATTTGTTTTACTGACGAGTCTACGTTTACTTTACACGGCGAACCTAATACACAAAACTTTAGAATATGGAGCCAAACAAATCCTCATTTAATGGTAGCAACACGTACCCAATATCCAGAAAAAGTTAATGTATGGGCTGGAATTTTTGGCAGGTGTATAATTGGGCCATTTTTTATTGAAAATAATTTAAACAACGAAAAATATTTGGATATGTTGCAAAATCATATTGGTCCGCAGTTAGAAGAGTGTGCAACTCAAGATAATGTTGTCTGGTATCAACAAGACGGATGTCCGGCACATTACAGCTGCAACATTAAATTATATTTGGATCAATGTTTTCCAAATTCATGGATTGGTAGAGGTGGTCCAATTAATTGGCCAGCTAGATCGCCCGATTTAGCACCGTGCGATTTCTTTTTATGGCCATATTTGAAGGAGAAAATTTATAAACGACATATCAAAAATCTTGTTGATTTGAAAAATGCCATTGTTGAAGAGTGCAATAATATAACACAAACACAATTAAGCTCTGTACGTCACGAATTTTATAACAGATTAGGTTATTGTTTGGCAGTTAATGGCGATTTATTTGAACATTTAATTTAAATTGTTAGTTTCGTTTTTGTTCTCCTATATCTTGTATTCATGAATTTTTCTGTTTTATAGGTATATTGAATATTGTAATAAATAAAGAAAGTTTTACGGAGTTCAGCTATTTACTATTTATTAAACTCTTATCCGACGTTTCACTGCACAACTTACAGCATCCTCAGGGATAAGTTTAAATTATTATAATAAATATATTAGGCATAATGCCAGTCATCTAATTCAAATGTATTGTTTTTATAACTTGAAGTTAATAAATAAATTAAACAATTACTTAAAATTATAATGGAGACATTCACAATTTAAAACCACAGCTAGTACGTAGTGTACAGCCGAGTAAAATACCCTTTCATTGTAATAAATAATAAATACTTAATACTTTTTATACTTAATAGCTTTTCATTTACATTAAGTTTATTCATTATTTTCAATAATAATAATAATAATAATAATAATAATAATACAGAACGTAACAATAAAATAAATACGATCTGTCAAACTCAAACTCCAGAAGAAATGAAATTATTTGTTTAATTTCCATGGCACTTTGATGTAAAGAGCGCAAAAATGGAAATTTTAATTTGCTTCTAATTCTTGATCGGAACATCCTATATTGATAAATTTGGCATCATTTGATGCATTTTTGAATTCTAAACAACTTTTGTATTTGTACTTTTGTTCTATAATAATTAGGGGAAAATTTATCACCAAATGAAAATTTTAGCATTGTATTCCCTATGTAACAAAAAAAAAAGTAGACACCCGGTATATATATATATATATATATATATATATATATATATATATATATATATATATATATGCAATCATCTCAATTCTTTAACAACGTTGCTAATAAATATAACCAATAGAAACAAATATAACACTTGTCATTTTCCTTTTTTTAATTAATAACTACTAATATTATTGGTTAATATTTGTTAACAACTTTGTCACAGAATTGAGGTGAATAAGTCCATTTTTTTACCAACATATCCTATATAAGAAAAACTAATAATGTTTTTTTATAAAAAAAAATATTTTAAAGATAATTATTGGTGTTTGTTGAAAGTTTAATTTTGAATATACAAGATTTGTATTATATGAAATATTTAATATTTTTCTAGAAAATTGTCTTATTTTGCGAAGATTAATAGTTAAATTGCATAGTTATTTTTGCAAATTGTATTAATTTATTAAGAACAAAATAAGTTTGCATCAAAATTTACATTGTGATTCTGAAGAAAAGTTTTACCTAAAGAAAACAAATGTTAGTGTTAAAATTTGATATAAATGTAATATTTATCATAAATGTATTTTATGGTGGAACTTAAAATATTTTTATTTTTTTATGAAATTTGTTACACTTGTAAGATTGTTGAAAATTATACTCACACACTTTTTTTAATACAATTTTTAGTACAAATAGTAAAAATCTGAACGCAAAAATAGATTTTCTTGCTAAACATCTTAAGTTCATTTCTCATCACAAAAAAACCCATTAATTTTTACTGAAAGCAAAATCGTCACGCGCGAAGGCCAGCAATTTCTGCTAATCGTCTTTCTTTACTATTACCGATTATAGTCTACGTATTTCAATTGTCATGCTACGTCATTCGGTCTATTCGACGACGAGGCAAAGTGATTATAGGTAGTCGGTTGGGGTGCAGAAAATAGTCGAATAGCGATCGGGCTTCGAACTATTGTTGTGCAGCAATGGTTGTGTTGCACGATGCAATGAAGCCATTTGAATGGATTGTAAACCGAGAACAACAAGAGAAAGGTGGAAACGACCGCGGCCAGATTATGTTGCGTCTTGAGTTTTGGGGGAAGTGATGCCTAGCTCTGCAATCATTTCGCTTAGATTTAGAATTCGTGATCAGGAGCGAAAATGTACGGCTGTGAACGTTGATCGACAGGGCTGTACTGAGGTGGCAAATCGAAATGAATGATTTTTACGTTAATGACAACTAAAGAAAGCGGAAGATTGCTTCTACTATATAGTATAAAGTTGAAATTATTCTTAAATAATAATCACTAATTACATTTAGTAATTAGTACTCTTGAAAATTAATTTTTTTTTTTTTGGTTGCGTAATTATTTTTCTTCGTAAAACTAGAATTGGTAAGTTTTAATATTAATAGTGCATGGACTATGAAAGTAAAATTGAGTGACTGTACTCATTATTATATTATTGTAACGAAATATTAAATATATGAATAATTATTGATATGTATTTCTGTCATAAATCGACATAAAGAGCAGTTAACAGAAACATAATATTAATAATATTAATTATTTTTGTTAAGCGATGCAACATAATTGAAAATTTTAAAATCGAATAAGTTTTCGCGCAAACTGGCCAAACTGTAATGTTGACTTTTCATTTTTATTTTTAGAAAACAAAATCAGTTAATTTAAAAGTTATTTGATGTTTTTTGATAAATTATAGTATAATGTTTATTACTTGGTTTTAAATGGCTACACAATTAAAAATAATAATTCCTCGATTATGAACCTTATAATTAAATAGCTATAGAAGCTTTGAATCTTACATTAGTATTATTTTAGAAATATCAAAAATTTTAAATTATACTAAAGAGTTAAATAGGAAATTTATATTTAAGCAAGTCTTTCAGTTCGAAACTGTTCTACTAAAATCTAAAGTATTTTCTTTTATTCTTAGCTATAGTAGAATAGAAATCGTACTCAAACTCTGTTGTAGTATCTTGCTTTATCGGCGGTATTTGAACATGGTTTCTGATACAGTACGTTATCGAAAAGGGGAATGTTAAGATGCAGGATAAAGAACATTTGAAAATGACGCGACTCCAGTTGATGGAAATCTATGCCGATTGAAGTGAAGCCAAATACCCGTTCCGGCTTGCCGAATAAGAAATAATAAAAATGGATATTTTAGTCAATTCGATTTTGTAAAGTTACGTGCGAATCTCGTAAAAAGGTGGAAACTTTTTCGCCAATAGGCAATCGCTGGAGACTTGAGCACCTGAAAATGGTGCACGACTAAAGAAAGGAATCAAGGAAAATGTTGCACGTAAAGCCCTGCTAAAAAGTTTAGCAATCGAATGGTTTTTTATTTGCGCAACGAAAAAGAGAAACTGCAAAAAAACGATTTCTTCTTACAGATATTTTATCAGCGCTGAAAATCTTAAAAAATGTTTGCTAAAGTTTTGTTTAAAATTAAAAGGAATAAGAAGTTAATAAATATTTATCTATAATTTTCTAAGAAATTATTAAATTCATATCATATGTGATTTTCGTTCTCATTTTAATTTAATTTTTTTTAGTAACAATTTTAAATAATTTATATTAAATTTTTTAAACTGTGCATACTCTTATCTTTTTTACCACGCATATATTAACTTACTCTGTTGTTGTCTCGGTCAGTCAAATTTTGTAAACATTTTTTAGACCACTTCCTATCATTTGATCTCACTGAAATTTTGCATGTAGTTTCATTCCAGGAGACAACACAATATTATATAAAAAAATCCGATTACAAGATATGACACGCTTATATTTATTTTTTTAATACAACTAATGACATCTGTCACATGCACTATTTTTTTGTTCAATTAACAATTGAATAATGTAAATGACGGATAAAATTTTTTCCTCTTTTTAGTGTATTTAAATAAGCGTGGTTTTTAAAAAAGTTTTTTTATATTATACTTATTTAATTTTAGTTTATTGATTTTCTACTAGTTTAGAAATATTAATATTAGACAAATGGTTAAATCAAAATTTTTAAATAATTCTTTATGAAAACTGAAATAATAGAATTGTGTAACTATTTTGAGCTACCTTACTAACAGTGTGAAAAAGAAAGTTACACATGACTATCAATAGAATCGATTCTGATAATTTTATTAAAATCGTAAAGAAATCTACCCAAATGTAATGTAAAATATAAATATTTCTTCAAAATATAACTATTATAGACATTAGTAGAATCTATGTTGTAAATATTATTAATATAATATTTTCACCAACTTTTACGCCAATAATTGAATTAGTTTACAAAGTTTTGTGATATCAATTGAATAGTGTATATAGTATGAAAATTAAGCAAGAAAATGATTTACACACATAAACTAATAGCATTTAATAATTTAGATTCGCCATATAGAAGTTGTATAAATATTTCTAAATACATTTTATTTATTTTGATAAAGTTACACATACCGTACTGATCAATATACTTTTTTCTCGTGTTATAAAAATTAATCTCTAACTATATAATTTTATCATTATTCAATAAATTTAGGGCCAGTTGCATCAATTAAATTATTAGTCAGTTTATAATTGATTCATATTGTTAACTGAGAATGTGTTTAGCAAATGAATAAAAAAATATATTATTATTTGTATTCAATAATATTTGTATTAGAAATTTATAATTTATTAAGTAATTCTGTATTTTTTAAATATATAAAATTCGATATTAACCGAATTGTTCCGAACTGTCATCAAACAAGTTTGGAATAAATTAATAACTGTATGAAGCATGCGCAGTTTGGTAAATTACAAGCTAATTTTGCATTGCGCATGCATCTGGCAGTTACAAACTTATCGCAGATTGTAGCTCAAAATAAACTTATTATAAATCATTTTAAGACATAGTAAACATAATTGCTTTTGGAAAATTTATCAAAATATTTATGAAAAATTAAAATTTATTATAAAATTAATTAAATCAAACTGACTGCGTTGTTACGACAACCCAACCATACCATAAATGTTTATAAATATTTGCAAACACATACTTCACGCAGAAACCGTTTTTCAAATAAACAATAATTGTTTATAACTAATGAAGTATATTTACAAGATAAATATGTTTGTACAGTTCGTTGTTAATTAATCTTTGTTGTTTAAAATACAATGTTAAAGGTTACATATGCAACGTTAGTTATAAGAACTTAATAATTTTCTTTGCTTTATATATCCGAATGCAAATACGTTAACTGTACGTTCAGTAAAGAGAAATTAGTCTGAAATAATTGTCATTAATAAAGCAAAAGGTTCAACTAACCGTATCAGGATTCTCCTTCAGTCGCAAATGTTTTACTATCAACTGGAGGATCGTAAAAGGAATTGTTAGATCATTTGGCACGCTGTAAATTTACAGTAATTGAAAATCACATAAGCAGATAAAGCAGACCTGTGTCTATAAATTCAATTACGCATTGGTAAATGGTAAGACGATAAATACGCGAAGTCTTAGGCGCAGTGCCATTATGGCCACGTATGTTTGTCTACGTACGTACGTAAGTTTATTTAGAGTTTGCATTAAGGCGGACGCTGCGCACTTGCGCCGATCGTCAGGTAAACTTGGTGCATTTCCGCCGCCTACACGCGCGTCCCCAACGAAATTATCTCACGTCGTTGATCTAAGCAATAGCGATTTGTATTTGTTTTGCCTATGCATAGTTTCGGGTTTGTTTATTTCGCTATTATGCGATTCTTTTTTGTTTCGATCTGATTTATGTCGGTGAAAAGAAGCTATAGTTCGTATTGTTTCGGATGCAACAATAGGGTTTGATTATAATTAATTTTTATTTATAAATTAAAGTTTAGCTAGTATTTTTAACAAAAATAATTATTTTTATTTCATTATTAGAGTTATTATTTCGATGAATTTCAAGATCAAAACAAGTATTAAGAAACTTTTCATCAAAACGAGAAAAGATAATACTTTTAAAAATTCAAGATTTCTTTGCAAAGATATTCAAGATTTTTAGTACAAGTACAGTCAAGTATATAATGGTATAATGTTAAGTGTATAATGGTTAATAAATTTTACATAATGGTTATTGTGACTATAGGTGATTTTTGTTATATGAAAATATTGAAAAATGTTTTTTATTATTTAATCAGTTAATTAATTAGTTGATCAATGATTAATTAATTAATTTAAAAACATTTGATAATCGATGGTAATTATGTAGTTAACACTAATTAATTTAACATTTTAATTAACTGGCATTAAATTAAGTGACGTTCAACAAATAATTTTAAATATGTTCAAATTTAATTTTTAATTTGAGAAAAAAAATTATAATATAATTTTCATTAATAAAAACATCTAAAACATTTTTTTAAAATTTATATGTAAAAAATTATGAATATTAGAAATGAAGTAAGATATCTACAGTTTGGTTTAAATTATGTTTTACTAATTAATATAATCAACTTAAAAAAATGAAAATATTTTTGTTTAAAATTGCAATATATTGTTTACATATGTGTTTTAAAGCACATGCATATATGATTATGTAACGGTGGAAATTTATTTCTGGATAAATGGAAAGAGTTTGTGCCACATTTTAGGGTATATAACGTGATTGTGTGTATGTATGTAATATTATTTTTTCAAAAGGGATTTTCTAACAAAAAATATTTTATCTAATGTAAATTTGGCTTTTTAATATAATATTAATAAGTAAACAAATAAGTCGTATCTAATGTACAATAATTAATATTATTCTTAAATTTTGTGAAAATTTGTAAAAGAGTGTTCCGAATATATATATATATATATATATATATATATATATATATATATATATATATATCGTAGTCTATTAAATATGAAAAGTAGCAAACATTCATCATTGTATAATAAATAATAATTAAATAAGTTAATATATTCCCTTCCATCAGAATCATTAAATATCATTCAAAAAACCCTCATCTAGAAGACAATTCCATCAGAATTAAGAAGGGCGATAGAAAATTAATCAGAGTGACTGGAAAACTTTAATTAAGAATGCCTGCTCTAGATACCAGCAGCGGTAGTGGGTATCTACGAAAAGTAGTCCGAGCGCGGACCATCGTCTTAAAATAATGATTTTTAATTAAAATTAACCTCAAATCTCGTTGTCTGTCCCGTACTGCACTGTGTGGTGCGTGTTGGCAGAGCTTTGGAACAACACCAAGAATTCTAGAAAGAAAATTAACCGAGCCGCTTTTAATTGCATGGGGCATAATTAAACAGGCTCGTGTTAGTTCGTTTTGCGCGAGATTCTCAACGATGGTGACGCTGAGACGAGACTGAAAGATGGGAAACCGCCGACACTGACATTCCAATTTATGCAAATTGTGTCGGCTAGGCTATGAATTTTTCAGTAGTCCTACGGTGGCAATGACAGTTGAACAACGCCAGATATTTTTATGCCTCGTTTAACATTCTTTTTCTAACTTTTTTGCATGGTTTTTATGAAATGGTATTGTTGGAAAATTTGTAGTTTAATTGATTAATAATTTGGAATAGTTTTTGTTTTAAATATTTATATAATATAATTGGCAATTTCAGAAAATCTAAATAATATTTTTTGTTTTCATTTAATTAAAAATGAATTTTTTAAAAACAGTATAAGTATATAATTTTATATACAGAAAAAAATCTTTATATAATTTTTTTAATATTTTATTTGAAAAAATAGATGATTTTTACATATATACATACAGTCACGCCATATACCCAAAAGGGTGTGGCATAAACTCTTTCTACTATCCCTAAATCAGTTTTTTCGAAACATCCCTATTCAGACAAGCAACTTTAGCTAGCTATATTCATAATTCAATCTACAAATTTTATCAAATAAAGTCATAACTAACTTATAAATATATTACATGTTATTTTTGAACGCATATTGGCCTCAACTGCCAAAACTATCAGGCAGAAACAACGTTTGATAACTTTTCAAAGTGTATTTGAACGATATAAAGACATCAGAAACATCCATGCCCTAAGCGGGATTCAAACTCGGGCCCGCACATGTATGTTACATATAAAAAAAAAGAGATAAATTATTTCTTGTTATTTTAGATTGAATAATCAACTAATTAAAAATAATAATAACTGTTTCATTTCCTGGTAGATAACAATTATCTTTACGTATATTTATTAAAGTTGAGATAGATTTAATTATTAAGAACGAATCCCTAAAAGGCACAATACAGTTCAGTAGTGCAACTTTATAAGGTAAAACTTCCTATCAATGCAAAAAGACCTATCTGGCACAATATATCCCATACGTTCATGTAAACACCAGTTATTGTAATCCATACATATATACATACATCTAGTCTGACTATGAGTAGCATTTCAAATGCTATTGGCGAATCTATAAATTTTCTATCGGCAATAATGACGCTTAAAATATTACATCTTACCGATTCCGTAATAACCGTTCTCTCTATATGTAATGTTGTGTTTTATGTTGGCAACAATTTCGATACTAACAACGCTGTTCTCCCACATCTCTTTGCAATGGCGTTTTGAAATGTTTCGCAAATAGTAAATATCGTTCGCGTTCACTTTGCTTGCCATCGGTGAATAAAGATAAATAATTTATGTACGAGGTCGTCCGTTTGACAAAGATATGGCTTTCTGCAATGGATGGTTAAACGTTGTTTATTGGTGCTAAGATAACAATATTTGTATCTAGGATAGAAGCAATGAAAAATTGTTCTAGTGTCTAGATTGTTGGGTCAAATTAAATTATTATGTTGAGAAATATTGCTGATTGTTACTTTTAGTAATATCTAATACTATATATGTAGTTACAGGATTACTGATAGTTCTAGGCTAGTGGTAGTCAAAGGTTCTTGATTCGCGCCGTATTAATACCGAAATTTAAATAAAATATTTGTTTTGATATTAGGACTTTGTAATTCTTTTGGGATAATAAATAATTAATTAATGTTTTATAATTTTTAATTTAGATTAAAAGTGTGTTTATATGCTGCTTGTGTAGAAGATAACTTTAGAAAATTTATATAAAAAATAAATATTACAGTGTGCGCTTTTTATGATATATTTTTTGTTGTTAAAATTTTAAGCTAATTTTGATGTTTCATGTTTATATTTTTTAAATATACTGATTAACGTAATCACATTTATTTTATTTGATATTTTCATTTATAGTCTATAAACCGAAAAAATTGAATTAATTTATAATTTTTGATAAAAGTAATTCGAAAATATTTTTGAAAATACATTTAATTTACTTCGAATTGGTGACATACAGACGAAAATAATATTGTCATCAAAAATACATATAAAATAATTTGATAAGTTTATATGCAAATAAACAGTTCCGCGGCCTCTGCTGTGACCTACCCACTGAGTAATGTCCCGCCTGTCCAGTCTACCACTGGAGATTTGAAATTCAATATTAACTGTAGGTTTCGTACTTGGCTGGTTTTATAATGATCCGAAAAAGCTATATGATCAGTGTCTTTAGCATATTGCTCCATATTACGCTTAAGAATTACGGAAACTGATTGCTTAAATTATTATTTGTACATGTATTTTCAAAATTATTTCTATTTTATTTTTACATTCACGCAAGGTTTTTATATTATATATTTTATAAATTTCAAAAGTTGGGTTTATTTTCATTACTGAGATGTTTTATTTATAATACTAATCTAAAATTCTTATTTCCAGTTTTATCTTTTAGTGGGTATTGAACTAAGATTAGAGGATTTGTAACTATGTAAGAACTTTCTAGAACGAGAACTTATTTCAAATTCTTTAGCTTATAAATACTTTTATCAAAGTTTTAATGCATTTGAAATTAAACTTTTGCACGGAACGTATACTAATTCTAAACTTGCATGTCCCGAACACATCCTATGCATTTTAAACGTTACACTAACACAATTTTAAATATTTTTCTCCATTAGATTATACCAACGAGGTTAAACGTTACTGGACACGAACGTCAACTAACATTCGATTAATTTTATTTTTAGATCGTTTAAATTAGAGCAAAAGTTCGAGATAAATACAACGATTATGTAATTCATATTTATTGTTTCGCGAGTTTATCGTTTCGTATGTAAATTTAGCCTGGCAGTTTCGGTTGATTTGTTTTTTGGGCGTTAAATGAGAATTTAATTTGATGTTGGTTTGGTGGCTTGATTAGAGAAGTTTGTTTAAAATTAATGATATAAATCACAGATTAATTGGCTTAATGGAGTTTTAAATAGATATTTATTCAAATTAGGTTTTTTTTTATGCTAAACTAGTGTAGTAGTAATAAATTATATGATAGCTGGAATTTGGACACTTTTTATATGGTAATATAATTGATATCGTTTTTGGTAAATATTTTACTTTTCTTTTAAATATACATCTAGCACAAAAATTATATTTCAGATAAAATAGAAAATGAATATTTTTATTATAATTTAATTTATTGATATAAAAATACAAATATTAACATAAATAACTTTTTTTGGGTCAAGTAACAGTCTTTTTTTCTTTTTTATTTATTGGTGTATGCATGAATTTATAGAATGACATATCTTGCAGTAACTATAGCAAAACATAATTATAAATAATTTTTTAAAAGTATAATCTATCTCAATTATTTAAGTTTCGAGTTACAGTAGTTTAAAGTTTTCTTTTTGTTATTGTTTATATGGTGCTAGCTCTACAGGGTGTAACAGAATAACTATTCCTAATTTTCAGAAATGATAGAGGGCACATAAAGAAACATTTTTTATTAATAAACTAGTGTCCAGAATTTTTTTTTTTTTTCGGCAGTCGATTGTAAAAAAACAAAACTTTATGTTATAACTCGAGAATTAACGGAGATTTATAATATCCGTTAAGACCATTTCATTCTACTCAAAAAAGTGCCTTAAGAATGTGAAAATTATTTTCATTTAATTTAAAAAACCATCGAGATATCGCCATTTATCAAAATACGGAAAAAGCGATCTTTTCGCCATAACTCGAAAACAAAAGACGATAGCTAATTTTTGTTTTCATAATTGAGTTTCTCTCAAAAAAAGCGATCGAATATGCGCGGTCCATTTTTCCATATCTCTTATAGTTTCCGAGTTACCCTATGAAAACTTCCAAATTTGCCCACCCTGTACATCGTTACAACTTGTGTATCGAAAATGGTGGTCGTAACTTCGAACAATTTTTATAAAGTTTAATGCACTATTATTTCTAAATAATAGTGCATTAACTTAACTTAACTTAACTTAACTACTCTTTGACGTTGTAATAATTAAAATTGTTTTTAACGATATCTAGTGTATCTAATGTTTCTCTAAGTGCACTCTATTATTTCTGAAAATTAGGAATAGTTATTCTGTTACACCCTGTATAATGAAAATATGATTTTGTAATATTTTTTTCATAAATAATTCAATATGACGAAAAGAAATGGAGATAGGTATTTCTACTTCAAGCTTACAATATAATAATTATTTTTACAGAGTAAATCAATATATTCAGTACTATTTCATCGCAGAATGATGAGAAATGGCATATTGTTACTGTATACATTATATTCAGAATTTTAAGATTTCCAATCTTCAGTTGGAATACAAAGGGATGGAATGTCCCGATGTGGTGTCGAGCGTTCTGCATCGTAAGGCATTTGCATTCGAAGCGTATAAAACCATTACGGCAGCGATCTATCTTACCGACATTGCCAGTAGCCTGGAGTACATGAAATCACACTAACTCAGTTGGCAATAGTATCCGCGCTTCGCGTATGGCAATAGTACGCAAGCAAACTGTGTTTGTGCATATGGGCACCGACAAAAGACAGTCGTCTGGGGCGGAGCGTCGCGCTTCGTAGAAGATTTAAAACAAAATCTGGTGTGCGTGGAACGCGAGCGTGTTTTATTTATTTGCCTAGCAACGCCCGCTACTTAGATTGTTGTGCTGTGTGAAGAATGTAGAAATGCATGCACCAGCCACAACGCTTTCGCGTTGTACTTCGCTCCATGGGAGTAAGCCATTTACATGTAAATGCGTGTATATATCGGACGCACGTACAAGATTGCGCCAATTTTATGAATGCCACTTTTGGATTCATGGGTTTTTGCGTGCGATAATGTCTAACTGGGAAATTGGAATGGTTTCTTCGAGCAATTGCGAAAAATGTATATATGCCATTTGTCACTGATTGTTATTAAATATTACAAATATATTATATTTATTGCAACAAAAAATCAAATACGAAATAATGGAATAGACATAGTTGCTGTGTATATAAATAAGGTAGTAGATAATATGTTAGATTTTACAGAATGGTGTATTTGATTTGGTGTTAAAAATAACACTTTATGTAGGTAATAGTGTAATTTTTACACTATTTTTGAAATGTCCCAGATGGGACACCGAGTAGTGTCAAATATTTTTTTCAATGCAAAGAATATCTTCTGCGTAATATAGAATATTAATATTATTTGATAATTAAACCAGCTGAAACGCGCAGTATTTCCAAGTGTTGCAAAAAAAATTGTTTGGTAATTACATCTTTTTCGTTTAATATAATTGTTTAAATACAGTCGATTCCGCTTAATTGGGACACATCGGGACTAGGGCATTTTGGCCCAATTAAGCGGCTGTCCCAATTAACCGAATTTTACATAAAATTAAGCAATCCATATTTTTCTTTCAATAATTTTATTTTATAAATTCTTGGAAAAAACTATAAACTACATATAACCAAAAAAATATAAACTTTTAAGAAAAAATAATAATAAATTCCAAAATAAAATAATAAATAAATACATACATTTTTAATTCAATTCAAAAATGTGTCAAGTGTAGTCTGTCTTTTGTTTTTGAAACATTTCACTTCTACAAAATCAGCAGAAGTTTTCAGTGCGGCTGTAGGGCTCCCTTCATTTCCCAGCAAAGCAATTTTACTAGAAACTGTCATATCACTTCTTGGCATCTTGGCAGGAGTCAATTTTTTTTAAATAAAATCGACAAAATGTAAGTTTAACGAACCTTCCACGCGCGAGGTGTAGTGGTAACTGAATCATAACTGAATACGTAACGATTGAGACAGCAGGGTAGACTCTCACAGCTTTAATGACCGGTGCCGCGCCACGCCGACGCGAGGGTAAACATTAACCTTTGAGCGCGCGTGGGTTCGTACTTCATACGTGAATGAATGTGTTGGGAAAAAAGTTCACAGCGCGCGATACTAATGTAATTAATTGATACATATTTGCTAGTTTTTTAAATATAATTTTCCATGTTGTGAATCAAAAAGATATAAAGCGTATCATATTAAATTTTTTGTAAATATTTTTTCTTGTGAATACATATTTGTAACATAATATGTATTGTGATCTTAAATTTACTGTCCCAATTAAGCGGAATGTTGTCCCAATTAAACATGTAAATTTACTGTTGGTTCCTTGGTTTGGTTTCTGTTCTTTGAGATTTGGCCCAAATAAGCGGCTGTCCCAATTAAGCGGTGTCCCAATTAAGCGGAATCGACTGTATTTAACAAAAAATGTGATATTACTTTGTTCTTAACAACTACGAAACTGTTTTGCAACTGTACGCAGCATACTAATGATTATTTACTAGCTAATTTCCTATTATGTACATCTTGGACAGTCATAAATTGATTCTAAAATCATTTAATGGTACGCTAAAACAAACAATATAAGTATGTTATGGATAAATAAAAATAATAGATAATTTTATAGTGAATTAGAGACTGAACGTTATTTTTTTAGCAAAGCACGAAAATCTAATATAAATTTCTTTTAAAATACATATTTATTATTATAGATCTGTAGAATTCAAAATTACAGAGTAGAAATTTGACATAAGGTTCCGTGCCGTTTCTTATAAACAAACATTGTAATTTTGTAACATAAGTAATTTGAAAAAAATTGATAATAACATCAAACAACGAAGTTTTTTTATAGAATTATATTTTATTTTCAACTTAAACAAACAAACAGTAAATAAAATAGACTACTTGTTATAATTACGGAATAAACATTAAAATAAAAGTAAGTATAAAAGATATACGAGTGTGTTTAAAGATATTTGTGTAATTTATAAAAGAAATTATTACCGTTAAATTTTAGTAAAATAAATTTTAAAATAATGTTTATTAAAATAACTTACATATTACTAATTTTGTGTCACACTTTAAGAAACATACAAAATTATTAAAAATATTAACAAAATTATTTCATATTTGATATTTTTATTATATATAATTTTTAAACAACTAATGAAAGAAAAAGGAGTACTTATAAATAAAATATATAATTATATTTTAATTATAAAGTTTTATGAATATTTATTGTTAATGAATTTTATTTGAAGAACAAAGAGAGAAAAACAAAGTTTTGTTAAAAAATAATTACTATGTATTTATTCATGGATTTCGCATTTTTTTGCAAACATAATGAGATTGCCTCGGGATAAGTTTTGTTAAACATTCTGATTGGTTGCTATGGGTGGGGCTTCTATCTAGAAAAGAACAAAATAGGAAAATATAAAAAAAAAACAACGAAATAAAAAACTTGATTAAAATGATTACATCGTTAAAGAATGTTTGGGATTTTATACCGTATATTTTATGTTAATTAATGGATCTAATTTGACATATAAATTGAGATGATGAAAATAAAAATTAATAATTTTTTGTTTTAATTAATATAAATTATTTTTTAAATAAGGTAATTTGGCACATGTAAATATTTCATTAAATTTTGAATTTTAATGCTGAAGGTTTTGGGATTTTATACAAATATTTGTAGATATATTACTTTTGCGATATTGACACAACTAAAGATTTCTTTTTCTCAAATTTCTCGTAAATGTAAATTAATGAAAATAAAAGAGGCATATTTGAAATTAAGGGTAATTGTGAAAAGATTTTAAAAGTTTATTTATAAAAATATTTAACATTTAAATAAATTATTATAATTAGATTCAATAAAATAGTTTAAATTAATTACAAATTAAAATTCAACTACGTATTATAATTAACTTCTGAGGTATAATCTTAGACCCGGTTAAACGAGATAATTAACTTATAAAGCATTTAACAATGCAACTGGCCTATATAATTTTCAATTTAACATGTTGATAATTTAAGAAAAACATAGTGTTTCTACGATGATAATAAGAGTTTTAACAAATATTTAAATTTTTACTTAATCGCAGTGTACTAATATATACATAATTAGAGAATTTATTAAATTTGAAAAAATGTATTGGTTTTATTGGGATTCGAACACAGGCAACATGTTTGATTGGTTATTTCGATGTGATGTATTCTCTGATTGGTTAATTTGATGTAATGTATTCTTTAGATGTATGCGATTGTAAATTTTTTTAAACTGACTAACTTAATCTACTGTAACCTATACAATTATTCTTATATTCACATCTAAAAAATAAGTTACATCATTTTTGTCCAGTGCACATAAATTGTGTACGTAGTCAGTTTCTTAAAAAAAATTATTAATATAGATTCCTATTCAAATAAACTGATGACGTTCAAATTCTCGTATTAAAATTTTTGCCAGTTTTTAATGGTACTATAGTAAACCTACTATATCATTTATTCAACTACTTTCCACAGTTATGACTTCCTCTCACATATTATTATCTATTTATGAGTTTTATTTTTGGGGGTAATCTATTTTCACACATCAATTTATTCATTTTAATAGTTTGCAGCACTTAGCAACTGAAAACACATCATAATTCATGTCAGGAGGGACGTTAAATCGTAATCCTAAGAATAAGAAGACAGGAACCGCGTACCCTCTGACTTTCCTTTTTGAAATATGGTTCTTCCTAAAATTGCCAATTTAACTGAAGTATGCAATCTTTAAATCTAAGACCAACCCCCCTACGTATACGTTTCCCATCTTTGTCACAACCATTATAACATTGCGTATTCCATTTTTCTCGCATGCGGTAAATACATGAAAAAAAGAAAGAAAAAATATCGTCAGGCGTGCATATAG
This sequence comes from Clivina fossor, assembly GCA_963966155.1. NCBI lineage: Eukaryota > Metazoa > Arthropoda > Insecta > Coleoptera > Carabidae > Clivina > Clivina fossor. The sequence goes on along the minus strand of OZ014553.1, from coordinate 5,625,199 downwards.
AGACGTACACCAGTGGCAGTCAAACAACTTCATAAATCACCCACTCGTATGTACATGTTAGCATAAACTGGTTTAATTAATTAACAGCTTTAAGGTATGTGGTTAGGTCCAAAAATTCTAGGTCTTACATGTTGATATGTTTTTGGAAAATGAGTCGCTTTATGAGTACATAGGAGTATAGTTTACTCGACATTATGGTAACAGATCAAAACATTAATTAGCAAAGCATAATTTTATAATTATTTACATATTAACGTATAAATAATAAGAAAGGAAAATATTTGATATATCTTAGCTGTTAACTTTATCCGAGAATGTATTTTATTTTTGCAAATATTTAGTGCGGCCGATAAATTTTGGTCCTTACTTCGTAGTTATTTTGGTATATGGTATTGTGCTAAATGTTCGTATATTTTGATCTATTGTAATTTTATGCAAAACCTATTTGTAACTGTTCGTGCGGCTTATTTCATTTTAAGAGAAAATAAGAAGAAAGTTTCCTCATTATGTAGTTGTTATGGATTGTTTACAAGATGGTACACATTTGATTGGTGAACGAAAGAACACACTTGAACATTTATTTAGTAGCACAATTAAAATTTATTAATTACTGACCGACGTAATTAAATTACTGATATAATTACATATGTGTACGTTTTCTTAATGAATATCTTTTTATTTTTATAAGTTGATAATGATGATTTTAATGATAGCATATAGAAAAATTACTTGATTAAGTTTACACAATAAAATAAGAAATTTATAAGCTAATATAGTTATAAATTTCCATCAGTTAAATTATTATTTTAGATAAATTTTAAATTTTTTTTTAATTACACCGTGTGTTTAAATATATATATAAAAATTCTGAGAATTGTGAAATATATATCTAATAAAATTAGATTAAATTTTTTACATTATTCAAAAAATGGATAAAATTTATAAATTTCAATAATGGAGTAACGGCGCTAGATTAAATGTCAATCTATTTTATATTGAAAGTCAAAATGTACCTAAAATTGCAAAAAAAAATCCGCTAAATAATATGTGCATCACAAAATTGCTGCGTATTTTGTGATGAATTGAGTTTAGTCGTTGTTACAACTGTTACAACTATATTTATATTGAATATTTATTATTCCACGACATAAAATATAATCTCATAATATTGGAAAACTAACGGATCTCAGACCTTATGTGGCCCATGAGTTTATCTTGTATTGCCCATGACTCCTTAATTGAATAACATTGTTTATTAATCTCCGTATTCTGAAACATTTTCGTTTAAATTAACGGTTCGTTAAAATGTAAATTCTTGGATCCCGTAAGAAATTTCATTGCAATATACATAGAAAGATTTCTTACAGAATCCAAGAATTTTTATTTTAATAAACCATTATTTTTAACGAATAAAAGAAAAATATATTTAACGATAAACCATATTAAAGATGTCCAACAACTCGCAAAAGTTGCATTTTTTAAATGGCCCCAGAACACATATAAGTTTAATATTTCTAATATAAAGCAATAAAATCACAAGAAAGATTTGTTTAAATGAGACAACATTATTTTGGTACGCTTTTTATTAAATATTCATGTGACTATATTACAGTATCTATTGTTATTATCATATACATTACTAAAAATGGTTTAAATTAAACTATACCTACTTGCAAAAAATCGATACGATATGTAATTAAGAAGGCATATGCCTGGGACACACGGCAAAATTTAATGGTCATCAAGCTACATTTACACTGAGAGTTTAGCAGTAACACCATAGCAAATTGATACTGCTAAAATCGCAGTAGTAAATGTAGCTTAATAATCATTAAATTTTGCCGTATGTTCTAGGTATTATATTTTTTAGATTATAATATATATTTTTAAATAATAACAAGTATTTTATTTTTTATAATATACAAAAAATATGTAAAGAGATTTAGAACTATGTATTATATTTTCATTTTGGATGCAGTATTTTATTACGGTATAATACGGTATAATAATAATAATCTCAGCACGATACTTTATAAGTACTGCTTTTTCATAATTTAATTAGTATTCAATCAAGATCTCAAACTTGATAATAAATAAATATTTTAAATACACTTAGAAAGATCATACATTTTTTTCACGAAATTATATATATATATATATATATATATATATATATATATATATATCTGTTCTAATGTTCTAATAAAACTTAATATATTGAACTGTTAGCATTGTAAACAATTTGCTCAATTGCCAATCAATAGTCTAAGCTGTCTTCGATCGATGCTGTAGCCAATAAAACATTTATCTCAGTAGGCGGCACCCTGCTGTGCACCCTGTCACACATATAATTGTAATTTAAAATCATACCATTTGATATAACAGCAATGTAAGAAACAACACAATACTAATATGGCGACTGTCAAGTCACTCGATCATAGTTTTTCAACTAGACAATTTATTGTTTATTTAGTTTTCATATTTTAATAGCTTGCGTATTATGTTTTGTGTGAATGTTCAAATTTATGATTATTGATGTAATTTATTAATAGAGATGTATTATAAATATGATTTAACGATTTTTATAGTTTATTGCCAATTTGTGGCGATATGGTAAATAAAATTACATCATAAACATTAGGGTCAATCCGCCGATTTTACCATCGAATACAGTGGCATTAAAATCTATCGATTTCAGTTAAACATTATGCATTTAGGGAATTTTTGTTTTCTGTAGAAAAAATAGTAAACTAGGGAACTTTATGAATTTTTCGATTATTTGATAAAAAAATCTTTAAAAACGATTTTTATGTTGAAACATAGTTTTCTAAGCGCCGATTTCTTCATCGATTTCAGTGCATCAAAATCTATAGATTTCAGTTAAAAATTATGCATTTAGTGAATTTTTTTTGCGAGAAAAATCTGTCAACTATAGGGTATCTTATGAATTATTCGATTTTTTTAATAAAATGTTCTAAAACAATTTTTATATGGAAACATAGTTTTCAAACCGCTTATTACACCACCAAATTTAGCGTATCAAAATCTATAGGTTCAGTAAAAAATCAGTCAACTCTTATAAATTTTCTGATTTTTGTCAAAATTTAAAAAAATGATGCTTATTCCGTCGATTGCACCATCTAATTCAGCACATCAAAATCTATAGAATTCATTTTGAAAATTATCTAATTACTGATTTTTTTTTGCAAAAAAAAATGAGTCAAATAGGGGACTTTATGAATTTTCAGATTTTTTGACAAAATCTTCAAAAATGATTTTTGTGTTGAAACATCGTTTTCAAAGCACAAATTGCATCATGAAATTTGCTGTAAACGATAAAAATTGACCAAATTCAAAGTATATTTACTAAATTTACAAGTATTCAAAAAAATACAGTAAAAATGTTTCTTTTGGTTGAGAACGGTAAATTTGCTTACATTCTTGTATTTTTTAGATGAAGTTAAAATCGATTTAAAATATTAAATACCATAGTGACGGACGGGCATTATGCTAGTTAGAGGAAAAAAAAAACTCATTGTTAAATTACACTAATATGATATAACTCAACAATAATCTTATATAAAGTACTTCTGAAAAGCACATTCAATTGTATTGTTTCAATAATGAGACATAATAGTGATAGTTAGAGTCAAGGTCACTTGTCTCATGTCAATAATTTTTCATAGTTCGTCTCTGTTAGTGGCAATACATGCCTTATAAGGGATGTGGTGACATTATATGATGCACAACTATAAACGGGTACTGGACAATGATCAGGGCCTTATTATAACATACATGTCTTATAGACGTTGTTAAATTGAAATCGCATCGTTACTGTGGCATTAGAAATGAAATTTTGATCGTAAAATCGTTTTATTTTGGCGTTATATGGCTTAGATTTGATGAGAAACCGATATAGAATAATGTTTGCTTATAGTTAGTGGTTTTTCGTAAATGGTTTTAGTCATAAGTTTGATGTTTGTGTTTGCTTGGATTGTGGTTGGGGAATATTTATGGTTACTGGATTTGTGGCATTTATAAATTAAATGTTAGGCACTTATTTGCTAATGCCTAGTGCTAAAAGTCATTTTGTTATATAATATTTACGATTAGATTTAATGACAGTTTTATGTCACACAATATTAGTTATTGCAATTATGAAATAAGTTATACTAAATTTTATGAAAAACAAACACAAAAAGTAATATTTTTTGAATAATACATTTGCCTTATTGAAGTTACAATGCGACGAATTTGTATGAAATTATTAGCAGTTATATACGAGAAATTTAATTTATCTAAATAAACTAAGAACTTGGTTAAACATCAATGTCATATGCCAACGATATTTTCAAATTTATAAGCGCATTCTCCAACACGTCAAATACTTGCACAATTTGTTTAACAGAGGCTCTCATTATTTAAAATAACATTAAAAAACTTATAGTTTTTATTTCTATTTAGACTCCGTAAGTAACAACAAAAAACAAAATTTTTCTGAAAACCAAGAAGAAAGAGCTATTTTTGATAATTTCTACATATAAGTACTTGGTACCTGCGAATCCAATATTATTTAATATTAGGAGGTATATAAGTTTGTAGACTAATGATATAGTTTTACTAATATGGGCCCAAAAATAATTTATAAATTTGTTCAACACTACTTATTTACTATTTATGTAACATGTTGAAAAAAGTGTTATTCAACATTTTTATAGCCAAATACCCTAGCATAAATAACAAAAATTAATATTTTATTTAATATCAGTTTTATCGTTTATTATATTATAACTTTGTCATTTTCTTCATATATAAAGTTTATTTATGATAATTTTTGCAACCTTCAAAATAAATTTAATGTTTTTAAATAAGTCTATACCAAAAATAAAGAACTTCAATTAATTACTTTTCGAACTATAAGTCAGATACACAAGCAGATCTTATAGATAAATTGTACGTAATATAGAACAGATTATTACAGTTTAGAACCACTGCTACACCAGCATGACTTGTGATAATATCGTATGATGTACAGCATCTTCGCTTCGGTTAAACGCTGATATTATTAAGGGGGGAATTCCGGGAGCTACTCAACCCTCAGTTCTCCTCTCGGTGTGCCCTTATTCCGTTAACACCAATCTTTGTCCCGCTTACCGACGCGTCGCACATCGCCGACTTTAAACTTTTACTGCGTCACTGTCGCCCATCATAGATGATAATAAGACCCCGGCTATGATCCCTCTCTTTATTCTTATAGTAGCTGCTCTCCGGTTCGGCTGCTGAACACGGGGAACGCGCCTGTTACCGTTTTTAAAAGAAAACGTTATATTTTTATGGATTATTATGAAGATGAGACTGTGAAAGGTTGTTGCTTAAACTTACTGGGGAAAAGGAATTTGATATGCCCATTTTGTGTCGTGTTGCTTTTGTGTTACGTCAAGTAGAAGTAAATTTTGTTATCTGATGTTAGGAAAAATTTTGGTTCTTTATTTTGGAAGTTTTTAACAACAAAAAGATTGGTATATAAGTATATCATATTTTATATGTAATATAATTTTAAATATTTTATAATTAATAAACAAATTGCTCTTACTTCAAAAGTGATACGTACTGTTCAAAAACGTATTTGTGTATCTTCTGTGATAGTTTAGTGGAGGACGTTAATTTATATTACAATAAAAAGCTTTCACATTAAGCTCTGTATATATTTTAATTAAAAATCGACGTTTTGATATACTCTACGTATATCATAATCAGGAAAAAATATCCGCTATGTTGTTGTTTGGCCTCATGGATGAGATAATTTAAATATTTTTCTTAATCATTTAAACAACATTCAGTTTTATATTTGTTTCTGATAATGATATACGTAGAGTATAGCGAAACGTTGATTTTTAAATAAAGTATATACAGAACTGAATCCGAATTAATATAATGCGTTCTAAAATTATTTTTTTATGTATATTGTTTAAAAATGATCTGATTTACCCTATGTTAAATTATTTTATTACTATAAGAGTAGATGGGTAAGTAGGTATAATTGAGAATATTTTACGTAAGTGAATGTGAACGTGAATATATCATAAAAGTGAATAAAGCAAAAGTTGCTTGTCTGAATTGAATGTTAAGCGGAAATTAATTTCTGCTAAAATAGTTTGTGATTGTGTATGAATTATATTATTTTTCAATTAATTTTTTATAACTTTTATTATAGAATATTAAGTTTCGCTTTTCTAAATGTGATGTAATTTTTCTTACAAAATATGCCAACATCAAAGAGTTTTGTTACCAAATATGTGACAATTTTAAATGAAATAACTTTTTTTGAAACAGTTAATTGATTTATATATTTAACTCGGAACATCTATATAACATAAATAACTAAATTTATTTTGAAAAATCAATTTTATTTTATTTTAAAAATTTAATTGAACTTGATAAATATTTTTAAATTTGCGGGAAATTTATTTTTAAAATGCGTTAAAATGCTTTAAAACTAAATACTAATATGAAAATTATTTCTTCAAAAGCTTCAATTTATTTCTTAATACTGGTAAAATTTTAATAAGTGTAGATATCTTAATATTAATAAAATAATATTCTCGCAAAGCGAGAATGGAGCTAGTCGAATGTGGTTTGATTTTATAAGCTAATTTTCCGACTAGCTAAAATATAATATATATCGTATATACTCGTATTTATCGTATTTTCTGTACACAGCCGGCCGTATTGTATTTCCGTACACAGCCGTATTGACGATCGTATATACTCGTATATGCTCGTATTTATCGTATTTTCTGTACACGGCCGGCCAGCCAGCCGTACTGACAATTTTATTAGCTAGTCTTTTTGACTAGCTAATATTTCAAGGTAGTACAACGGGCCATTAGATATATAATATGTAAAGAAAAATATATTCATATTTCAAATAAAATATTTTAAATTGCAAATAATAATATTTTTGATTTACTGAATTATTTTGAAGATAGAAAAATATATAATTATATATAATTTGAAACATTATAATTAGATTTTTAAAGTGCATACTACAAACAGTTTTTATTTTTTTAATTTTAGATGGAAACTTACCAATTATGGTAAATTTCAATTTTATTTTAACGTTAATTTTCATAAATAATTAAGTTGCTATATTATATAATATAGACGTAAGGCAATTTTTTTGCTTTAACTTTTTACTATAATTTAATGAATGAACTATTAGTACAAAAATATGTTATTAACTTAAAATTGTTAGTTGGTTATTATAAAAGTTTGATGTGTCGAAAAACATTATAAAGAAATTACATAAGATTTTAACATGCTATTATCTCAACGGATGAAGAATGCGTAATGTTATTTTATATTTAGGTTCACTCTGCCTGATGTATAGGTTATATTTTAAATTATATTTTAATAGATGAACAATTAATAGGTACTTTAACCGCGACAAATTAGCTTATAACCCGGAAATTATACAAAATTATTTTAAAGTATAGAGATATTTTTGATTTATGGGATCACGGTGAATATTTAATATTGTAGTTATATATCTATAACATATTTGTATGTTTGGAATTTATTTATTTTTTTCAGTATAAATTATATAAGGAAATATAATTTTTATAAATATTTTAGTTTTTATTGTAAAAGAAAAAATTATGAAATATATTTTGTATATTTATTTATTAATATATTTACTTTAAAAATTTAACAGTTGAAAAACAATTATTCTAAATCATGTATATTGGAGAAGAAATTTGAGTAATAATATGAATTATTATTTATTATACATACATACATACACAATCACGCCATGTACCCAAAAGGGTGTGGTACAAACTCTTTTCATCATCCCGAAATCAGTCGCTTCCAAACATTCCTATCCAAACAAGCAACTTTCGCTTCATTTACATTCATAGTTCCTCTCATACATGCTCTTTTATTCCTAATACTTGGAAACTTTCGCTCACGCAAAACACTCTCAATCATACCACTCCAACTACTCATCGGACGTCCACGCAAACGTATACCATCAAAATCATTCAAATAAATCTTTTTCACCAAACGTTCATTAGACATTCGCTCAACATGTCCGAACCATCTTAACTGACTAACACCAACTTTTGCTACAACATTTTTTTCAATTTCACACTCATCATACACTAATCTATTTCGTACCCGATCTCTCCTATAGTTACACCCAACTACCCCACGTAAAAATCTCATTTCCAAAGCAGTCATTTTCCGTTTATGCTTTTGCAACCAAACCCAACATTCACTACCCTATACATCAACGTAGGCACCAAAACTGCATTGTATATACTCAAACGGGCTTTTTTGGAAACATTTACATTTCTAGCAAAAGTTCTCAAAGCACCCAAAACCTTACAACCAGCATTTACTCTCCTTTCAATTTCACGTTCAAAACGAATGAATATTTCAACTTTGATAAAAGTTTTCAAGTATATTGTTATATTAATGATATGTGAAAGCTAAAAAATTTAAAAATACATATAAAATAAATTTTATATTTACTTGTTTTGAATGCTCACGGCGTAAACTTTATTGTAATTTATTTGAAAATACATATTAAAAGTGAGATATGCAGTAACGCATTTTATGCACTATGCACTAAATATTTTTATTTAGCAATATTTAAAAATATTCATAAATCCCTTATTATTTTGAATTATACAATACAAACATTTTGTTTAACATTATAATACAATATTATAGTATTAATAATACAAATATTTTGAAATACGAGAAGTTTTACCCTAATAGGCTTTGTAGCGTTACTATGGTAACAATCTTTAGTGTAACCAGATATTAATAAAGCGAGGCTGTTTCAATGCGTCTGTAACCAATGGTAAAACGTATCAAGTCCATAATTATACGTTTGTAATAGCGGTCTGAGAAGTTTATTAAAAACGTGTCAAAATATTCATCTATCAAGATTGTAGTATGCTATGGAAGAACCTTAGTAGTTTTTTGTTTTCTTTACTATTGTTTTTAGTTGCTGGTGGAAAGGAAACAATTGAATAGCGTGCTGTAAATGTGAATTTAATTTGTTTCACATATATTTAAAATGCTTCAGTGTATTATTATCAGAGTTACGTTATTAAATTTTTATAGATATTTTTGATTTTATTATATATAAGAAAAAATATATGCGAAAACAGTAAATACTTTAGTTTTAATTCATTTGATAGTTATTTTGTTTTGTTAAAAAAAAATATAATTTTGTTTTTCAACAAGTTTGTATATTTATATACTTAATTTGATTGAAAATTAGTATCCATTAGATGAGATAGCTGAAACTAAAAAGCAACAACAATTTAAATAATTATTAACTCATAGTGAGGAATACACTCACACACACACACACAGATTAAGTTTTGCGTCAGGTATAATTTGGTGTAGGTATATGTATAAAGTGAATTTACAATGTACGATGTAATACCCGTGTTTATCCCAAATACTGAGAGCTTGCTGTATCCTTGTAATGGTACTTTAATGTAAATTTAATTTGTAATTTTACTTTGTGTGCACTTTACTTGTTTGCTACGCCTAATCAGTGACGGTGCCACTTGGGCGATGAGTCCGTGATAACTACTTTATAAATAAAATTAATTTAATTAAAAATTTTAATATACATATATATATATATATATATATATATATATATATATATATATATATATAATATTTGCAAAGTGTCCGTGTAAGTATTGTAATAAAGCATATTAAAAAAATATATATGTTAAAATATTAATTGTTTATTATTATTTAACATAAATATTTTATCAAAATTAATGTATGAATTATCTTGTAATTTAAAAATTAAATACTTTTTATTATTTAAGAAAAAAATAGCAGACTCATATAGGAGAGCGATTTAAGATGTGTGCCTCACACTATTCGTATCTGTGCGGGCCTGGGTTTGAATTCCACTTGGTGCATGGATATTTGTGATGTCCTTGTATTTTCTAAACTACTTATTACTATATATAGTAATTGACTATAGTCAATGTATGTGTTAAAAAAGAAATAAGTAATATGTACATTAGTTGTATATCATATATAACATGTTTTTATAGTAATGTAATTTTTCTAATTATTATTTAATTAAAATAATACTTCTCTCATATTGTAAGTCTTGTAACGTTTTTTATGATTTTTATTTATGAAATATAAAGTTCAGTTAATTATTGATCAAGAAATTCAAATATTAACAAAATCATAATCTTGTTATAAAATGTTAAAAAAAGATGTTTGCATGAACTTGCTAATTAATATTTAATAATTAAATTATATGATATAATATGTAATTATACAATTAGGAAGAAATTAAAAAAGGAATGAATTTTATCAACATTGTGATACAATTTAAATTTTATTTAGTTGGTGTGTTTTTATAAAAATTTTATGTTTCATACACATAGTTAAAGTAACATAAAATAAAAACAAGTAACTATCGTGTTTGTGAGAAAAGCAAAATTTTCTCTTTTAAACTAAATATAACTTTAGTTTCACAGTATAAATGAAATCGTCTAAGTTTATGTTATTTTCTTGTCAAGTGTCTGGCATAGATCTAGAAAAATTAACCCAGATGATTTATGATCGCAAAAGTTATTCTCATTCTAGGATGCATACATCACAAATGATTTATCTACTTCGTCTAAAGTTTTTTGATAGATAATTGCATTTGTTTCTCCAACTATTGCATCGTCAGATCGTCACATGTTTCTCATTCTATTGAATTCTTCTGCACATTTACTTCATTTACACAGCAGATAGCCAACAATTGACGCTTCTGTTCAGCTGTTTTTTAACAGGAACAAAATCGCAATGTCATGTGTTGTAATGGGTTAAGCCTTCTGCAGTCACAATAATTGTGCAGTTACATCTGCAAATTATATTTATCCGGATTATTCAGATTTTTACAGGGCAACTACTTGACAGTGCGCTGTCTTTTTAGTTTTGCCTCTTGACGGTGCAGTTAAGTAGAGGTACATGATAAAACCTACTCTTATTGCATTATAAGTGGAGATATGTGAAGACGAGATTAGAATAATGAGGATGATCGTATCGTTAGCGATAAACATAACATTGCATTTCTTCGCTACGCGTATTTGTCCACATTTTACTAAATTATGCAATGAAATGGTGAAATAATATTATTTTAAATAATTCATGTTTGCAGTAAATTATTAGGTACATAGATGAAAATTTATTTAATGATTATTACGTATAATTATAAACATCCATTTTGATTTTTATGTGTATTTTAAATAATGTATAAATTTTGCATTAGATTTTATGACGTATAAATTGAATAGAGATGCACAATTTTTAATGATATTAATAATTTAATTGATGTCTAACAAAATTTTAACGATGCAATTTATAAAACATATATATATACAGGGTGTTTGCAATCAAGGTATTTTATTTTTAAGGGGTGATACTACAGGTCAAAACAAGGCGATTAACGCCAAAACACCTTAGTAAAAGTTTTCTAATAAACGAGATATTCATTTTTTTTTAAGTAAAATGGTAGCATATGGTATAATTTTTATTATCCAGCTCACAAAAAAAATTATTCTTCATAATAGTTTTGGATTTGCTTGAAACGAATAAAAATGTAAAAATATTCCAGGTTTTAAATACAGGCTGACTCGGATTTGCTGATTTGTGTTTCAACTTTTAGGTAAAATACCCTTATTTGATTAATAGGATTATATTATGTTTAAAATTACAATTTAGGCTTACATACAAAAGTAAAAGTTGTAAAGCTTACATACAAAAATTTGTGCCGATTGTCGATTGTTAAAACACCCTAGTAAAAGTTGTCTAATGAACGAGATATTACTCGTTTATTTGAATTTATGATTGAGGGGGCGAAAACTTTCATTTGTTCTTATTGTTTATCTGTCAAACATATTTCATTATTGTTTAACTGTGCATTATCTATTGCTGGTTGGTTACTAATTCTTGTGAAAAAATTGAACGATGGACTATTCTAATGTTGAATTGGTTGATATGATGCTAATTTATGGAGAAGCGCATCAAAATTCTGCTGCTGCAAGTCGTCTATACGCTGAGCGATTTCCAAATAGGCGACATCCTATAGCTCAGCAATTCTCTAGATTAATAATACGTGCTAGAGATACTGGTAATCTGCGAGGCCATCAACAGCGTGCTGGAGGAGCAGGTCGTCACCGACGAATTGTAGACGCCGAGGAACAAATTTTGAACCTCGTTGACGAAAACCCTTCAACCAGTACACGGCAAATTGCTCGGCAAGTTGGTTTGTCAAATCAAATTGTATGGCGAACATTACGCGAGCATCAACTGCATCCTTTTCATGTGCAACGAGTACAAGCGTTACAACCTCGAGATCATCCGCAACGCGTAGAGTTCTGTAGATGGTTTTTGCGCAAACATGATGAAATACTTAATTTTTCATCGATTGTACTGGCTACTGACGAAGCTACATTTACGCGCAACGGTATGAACAACTGCCACAATACACACTTTTGGAGTTTCGAAAATCCGCATGTTGTTCATCGTCACAATTTTCAGCACAGATTTTCTGTGAACGTATGGGCCGGATTGGTAAACTCACAGTTGATTGGTCCCTTTGTGTTGCCAGATCGATTAGATGCAAATAATTATTTATATTTTTTGCAAAATAATTTGCCGGAACTTTTAGAAGAAGTTCCCTTAAATGTTCGTCAGCAAATGTGGTTCCTTCATGACGGTGCACCGGCGCATTTTAGCCATATCGTTCGGCAACACTTAAACGATGTGTTTGAAAATAAGTGGATTGGTCGGGGCAGTCATATCCCTTGGCCTCCCCGGTCGCCGGATTTGACCCCGTTGGATTTTTATTTGTGGGGACTTATGAAAACCATGGTATACACCACCGAAATTATGGATCTCGATGATCTCCGTAATCGGGTAGAAGTAGCAGCGGCGGAAATTCGGCAACAAGGCATGGGTCTCGCTGCGTATGCGAATTCATGGGTACGCCGCGCAAGACTTTGCATACAACAGCAGGGTGATAATTTCGAGCAACTGGTGTCATAGTGCTATCACCCATTAAAAATAAAATACTTATCTTGATTTGTGTCATTAATAAAAATATTTAAATACAGTATCTAATATCTCGTTTATTTGAAAACTTTTGCTAAGGTGTTTTAACAATCGACGATCGGCACAAATTTTTGTGTGTAAACTTAAATTGTAATTCTAAACATAATATTCAAATAAAATTATTCAAATTTTTTAAATAAGGGTATTTTACCTAAAAGTTGAAACACAAATCAGCAAATCCGAGGCACCCTGTATTTAAAACCTGGAATATTTTTACATTTTTATTCGTTTCAAGCAAATCCAAAACTATTATGAAGAATAATTTTTTTTGTGAGCTGGATAATAAAAATTATACCATATGCTACCATTTTACTTAAAAAAAAAATGAATATCTCGTTTATTAGAAAACTTTTACTAAGGTGTTTTGGCGTTAATCGCCTTGTTTTGACCTGTAGTATCACCCCTTAAAAATAAAATACCTTGATTGCAAACACCCTGTATATAGTTAACATTTATAAGAGTTAATATAAAATTCATAGTTGATATAGCGTAAGAACAATGAAGAGTATTAAAATAAGGAAAGCTTTAGGATTAAGTTCTGTAATATTAATTAAAAATCGACATTTTGATATATTCTACGTATATCATCATTAGGAAAAAATATACAAATGACTTACATAATAAACAAACAAAACGTAGAAATAAGTTACTAGGTAACAAAATATAAATAACTAGTTTATAAATTTATAAATTATAAATTAAAAGAAGTCAAATTTTATTTAAATTTGTAAATTTGCTTTTTTTAATTAATTAAAAAAATACAGAACTTAATCCTAGAGTTTTTTATTTTAATATAATAAGTTGTACAATAGATAATAGTAAGGAGTGTAGGAAGTAGCTGTCATTGCGCCCCACGTCTTTTTTAAATCTTACCAGTATTATCATAGCTATTAAAATTTTTCAATTATAAATTTTCAGGACAATCTGTATGAAATTATTTTATACTTTTTAGTCCGTTTCAAAAACGTGTTTTTTTTTATTTTTTTTTTTATTTAAATAATTTTATTAAAAATTATCACCAACATATTATGTATAAAATAGTGAAATAAAGTAGTTTTTTAACAGCCGTAAAATAAATTATTTATATTTTAACATAAATTACTAATTTATAGTTCCAATGCTAAATCAAAATTAATTAAAAATATATGTATTTTTTATTATTATTGAAATTTGATGTTAATAATATATTTTGTTGCAGGTAATACAATCAATAAATCTATGAATCTCATCTTTATAAGAATGTCATGTAAAACAATTTAAGGTACGTAAAATAGATTTTTTTTATCGTTTAAAGAAAGAATCGTGATTTGAGACTTTCTGGAAATGACGGCTCATATTACATTTGATGCAAACTAAAACAACTATAAAGTATCTGTTTACAAATCGGTTAGAAATTTGATGCTATACTGTTATAAGTAAACAGGTATGAGGTAACAAAACGTTCAGTAGCTGTTATACTAGTAATTTTATTTGTTTGTATAAGAAGCCACAATATACAATAATTCAATTGAAGAAATTTTGGGAACTTCTATAATTTGAGCATCTTTCAGAACTCATTATATTAAAATAAAATAGCACTTCAACCTTAAGCTTTTAATTTTTTTTTATAATTTGATTTAAAAAGTAAACTGACAGTATATATAGTTATGTATAGCATAATATAATATTAATTTTGTGTGATATGATTAACCATGAATGAATACCTAAAATTTGTTGACTATTTTTCTTATAGATTTATAGTTTTATACTAGTATATTACAAATTACATATATTTAATATTATTATAATATAGTGGAGAAAAACTTTAGACCAAAGTCTGATATGGACTCTTTAAAAATGCACTGTATAAAACATTTTCATTTAAATTTAATATTTATCACGGCGTTCTGATCGCTTCTACGTATTCTCCGACGTATTGTGTTCGTATAGATTTCGTGGATGTTTTGTTCGACAAGCAGTGCCGGAGCCGAGTGGATGAAGGAATCCAACAAGTCATGGTTGACAATTGATCGTCATCGCGTCAACGAACGCAAACTGTAGTCCCCGAGACAATGTCTCTTTGCTGCTGACGCTGAGCTACACTCACCGTGAGGGATATCTATCACTCGCGATGTCCGCCTGCGCTTATATACCTATTACCTTGCTTGCCTTTCTTCTTAAATGTGATGTGATGTGGATGTGTTTTATTTACTCGTATTTGTTATACGATGGATGGAACAAACAACGATTGCATTATTTCTTTCCAATGTATAATTTACATGCTAGAACATGGAATAGAGTTGAATACCTTTTATTAATAATTCAATATTATTTTTACTGAATGCTAGGAATGTTATTCTGTATAATAGAATATGTTTTAAAATATAATTTGTGTCTAAATATGTTCATTAAAAAAAAAATAATTCAGAAATACATTATGTTTTATATTTTGCAAATCTTACTATTAAATTATATTTAAGAAAATGATATGTTCCAATAAAGTTATGGCATTTTTCGACAAAGTTATCATTTAGTTTTAGTACAAGGCTTTGTTTATAGTGGATTGTAATCTCTGTTCTTGAAGTACCTATAAGTAATGAGATGTGAATACAGTAAACTGAATAATTTGTAAATACATCTTTGAATATTTAAATTGTTTTAAATTTTACCGCTGATGCTTTTTTATCTACAAATACTACAATAATTATACACACATACATATACAATCACGTCATGTACCCAAAAGTTAAAATAGTATATTTTTTCTGGAGAAGCATTTAAAAATATTTAGTTTTTCTGTTAATTTTGGTATATAAACAAATTTAATGATAATTATATACAGTGTTCGAAATTAAGTAAGGAATAAATTCAGTAATTTCGTTGATATTAATTTTTTGGAAAAAATCTCGAAGGGGTTTAGCGATTTTGACTACAGCGAATATTTTCAGCCTATTTTCAGTTTCTTATGTCATTGGTTTTTCTTATTATTATGTGTACGATTTGTTAATCTTATAACTTTTAAATGCTCATGAAACACATTTTTTTATTATATTGAAAAAACATTAAAAATCGATCCAACATTACTTCTATATTCGAATACTTTTTTATTCTCATTAATACATGTTTACAATTACGACATATTGGGAATAAATAGACTAATAGTTATTCCAATTTTATTTTGAGACTTTAGAATGCAAAATAGCTTAATTGCTATAAATATTTTTATCTAAATTTAAGAAATTATTCTAAAGAAAAATGTCACAAACTAATTTTGGTGATATTTTAATTTGAATACTATATACTACTGAAAAAAATATTTATATTGATGTATACTGTATTAATTCTGTTAATAAATATTTTGTCCATATTTTGTCCGTTATTTTTAACAGAAGCGATACGGAATACCCAATATTATGATAATTTTTAATCGAAAGAAAAACTGTCAATTTTTCAGTTGTGTCGATTTATACTGTAGTATTTTCTTTATAAAATGTTGTGTACTACTAATCTAAAAGCTCTTCATAGAAGTTAAAAACTTGACAGACACGCGTATCCGAAGTTTTGTGCTAAATCACTGAAACGTAGAAGGAAACAAGGTTTGTTAAACGAAAATAGACAATGTAGCTCGAATGTGGACATAGAGACACAGCTCGTATTTCCAGCACAAAGGTTCTTTGTCAAACGTTCGTGGCATTAGTTTGTAGTTTCGCGCCATATATGTTGGAGAGGTTAAGATAAACTGCATGTCCTGCAGGTGAACGTTCCTCTACATTCGTCTGATACTTCCACGGGCGCCGCCATAGCTTCTGTGTCGGCAGAAAGATGTCAATGTTGGTAGCAAGCTTAGCGTAACAAATACGGATGACCGCTTTCAAACGAAAGGCGAGATGTTATGCATTCACTTACACTTATATCACCTGTAACAATATGTGCGTGTGTAAATGTGTGAAATTGATATCCGCAAGCAGGCGAGAATGGTTTAAATGATACTGTTTACTTAGCATAAGTTAGGTTAGTAGTTAAAACGTATCATGTTTATTGTTTCTTGATTGGTAGGTTTTTTGAGGATGTGTTGTTGTCATATTTGTAGTCTACAGAGTATAAATATTTGTGTCTTTTAGAGAGATTTTATTTTAAAATTTGAAGAGACACTAATTATAATAAAGAAGAAAAGATAGAGTTACGGATGTTTAATTAGAAAATATATAAATAATTTTTGGTGGATTCTTTTCAGGTTTATAAAAAAAATTATACAAATATGGTAGATACCTTTATAATACTTTCATGAGTATGAATATCCTGTTCGATAACAAATATTTATATATATTAGGGTGACTCTTATTTTGTCAAAGTCA
This sequence comes from Clivina fossor, assembly GCA_963966155.1. Lineage (NCBI taxonomy): Eukaryota > Metazoa > Arthropoda > Insecta > Coleoptera > Carabidae > Clivina > Clivina fossor. Next base: position 5,607,704 of record OZ014553.1, on the reverse strand, counting down.
GAAATTTGTTGCTCCCACCCGCCAAAATTATAAAAAAATGTCCATACACTTCCCAGACCTGTCAGATGATATTAACCCGTGCCTGTTGAAGGCTCAAAATTTGCATTTAGTTTAAACGGGGAAATCGCCTTTTTAGACATTTTGGGATATAACTTTTATTGTATTCACTTTAAAAATATTTCAAAATAATCACCAAAAAGCTAATGAAATATGCTTTTTAGTAGTCTAAAATTTATGCCATTCTGATGATTATTAACGGAGTGGTGTGAATTTGAAAAATATGATTTTGACTCAGAAAACAGCTATAATGATTAATATAAATATGTGTGTATAAATATTTTTTTTTTCAATATTTATAAAAATGTTATATAAAATAAACTATTCACAAGAATAAATAATAATTTTTAAAACTTGGATTTATAGAGACAAATAACTTTTTTTTAAAAACATTTTTTGTTAAATACAACATAATGATTTAAAATTATGATACAACTATATGATTGCTGATTATTTGCAAATACAGTGTCATCATTTTTGGTATTTTTGTGTTATTTTGATAAGTTGGAAAATTACAGATCTTCTGACGATCTAGTTTTAACAATGATATAGTTGGTCACAATTACCTATAGTTTATTTTATTTTCGGAAAAATATAAAATCTTAATATTTTGAGTATTATTATTATTTTAAAAGAATTGAACATTATGGTTAGATATATTTAAATATTGCTTTCACCGTTACTTTACAATAATTTTCTACATAAATAATCGAGACATAATTATGTTTTGTTTTAATATTTTTTTTTTTTCTTGTTTGTTTGATGATAACTTGTGAATAATCTATAATATATGAAAGTATCGTTTCCTGATTTCTCATTCTTATTCAACAAATAAATTATTAGGTGACTGAAATATCCTGTGTGCGTATTATATAATTATGGAATCTTTGATTTGTATATATATAAAATCACTGTAAAATAATCAAAGATTTCGACAGACAGTCAATATATTATAGTGGTTGGTTTTAACGTAGTACTTAATTTGATTTAGTGCCTGCATGTACATTTCAAGATCAACTCTTAAAGTCCTAATTGCTGTTATTTGGACAGCGTGTGGGGTCGTTACAGCTAGTCTTATTCGACATGCATCACTGATTTTATAACACGAATCTAGTCAGTTTTGATCTCAAGCACTTCTCTAGCTTTGATATTACCGACCTTGAGATTTCAATTCTAATCTTTTATTTCAATTATGAAAAAATATTTCAAATAGAATTTATACACTTTTCTATCTAGGTGAGATGATTGTTGTACAGCAGTGTGTTTAAAAAGTGTTGAGAATCTTTTTACTAATTTTTACAAATGTTCAAACAGTTCAAAAAAAATTAATTGGCATGTACAGAGCATTGCGTATTTGTAATAAAAGCGGTTTTTTACATTTAGCAAGTATTGCATCTTCAATAAAAAAAACTAACTTAAATGCAAATAATGGTTACAAGTATTAGAGAAAGCATTTTAATAGTTTTATAGTTTTTGTTAAAATTATATTCTCTGGGTGTTTATGGAACAAACTTAAATATTTTTTTACGTAAATTTCCATTTTTTTTTTAATAATTCTCATTTGTAATGTCAGTTTATTTACTGTAATTAATAAATGCTTACATTTATGACGTATTTAAGTAAAATAGACTTCCAGTTCTGTTCATTTTTTTAAAGTCAGCAATATTGTATGTTGTAGCATTTTAGCACGCAAAAATACTGTCATTAAAAATATTTTTATTTAATTTGTAGATTCGTTGTTATTCTGTTGTATTCTGAGAAAAGTGGCAGTAACGCATTTTAGTAATATTAATACAAGTTATAATTAAAATACTGTGTTACTAGAAAAGTATAGTTATATGTAATATGTTTTTGTATTGATTTCACACAATGAATATTTTTCTTTAAATTAATCAGAAAATTCTGAATTAATATCACAATAATATAAATGGTTAAAAAAAAAAAAATGCAAAATTTTGTCCAGGTTAGAGAAACTCAACTATCAATTTACTTTTGAAATTAATAAAAAAATTAAAATAAAACGGCTTTAGAATATAGTTCTGTATTAATTTAAATAAATAAATAGCATATATACAAACGGGCTTCTTTGGAAACATTACTAAACTAAATAGTAAATACATAATAAATAATTTTAAGATATTTTTATAATAAATGTGTAGAATTATCTTTGGAAGTACAAAGCAAGTTTTCATATGAGGATATGATAATGTAACTTTTAAAAATATTTTAAGTGGAAATAATATAAATTATTTTAAATATATTTGCATTATTTTAAATATGTTACTTATAATATATAATTTATTTAATGCTTAAATATAGCTAAATAATTTTTCAAATTATATATTTTTAATGAATGTTGAACAAAGTACAATGATTTAATACTAAATAAGTTTATTCATTTGCATTAGAATTGAACATTTTTTTTGTGAATAAATAGTTTGCTAGAAAACTACCAGTATACAATAGCAATACAATTTCTTGCACAATAAAATTACTTCTAAAACTTTTTACACATTCTGTAGGCTACACTAACCTTGAGCTTTCAGTTATAGAAAACTGGAATTCTCGTATTTTTCTTTTCGCGTCAGGTGAACTGTCATTTGTAAAATATAGGTATATAGAAGTGTTTTTTAAATTGTGTAATTACAAGGTTAGGTGTGCATTCAGTTTTCATGTTACCTTAAATTGAGATGGGCTGACGCGTGACGGCGTATGTAAATTTGTTTTTTTAAACGTTGACTTAAGTGTTAATTGATGTGGAAAGTTTGCGCTTTTGCACTCGGAAACACGTGCTACAAATAAGAATGTCTCTTTCTTTTTGCAATTGTCTCGGGTGTAGCTGCTTCGGAGTTTTATTAAAGCGTCTGGGAGTAACATGCCGATTTTTTTTCTTCAAGTAAATTTAAGTGTTTTAAGTACTAGTTGTTTTTGTTGGTCGCATTTAGTAATTTTATAATTATTGGTTGTAAACATAGTATTAATTTTTATAAATTGATTAATTAATTTTAATTATAGTGTAGTTTTGTTGAAATATATCTTCAAGTTTTTTCCAGTTTATGGTTTATAGAATAATATAATTGTAGATTTTAGATTCATTTACACTTCCCTATTTATCACGAAATTAGTGCTTTATTTTAGACATTGATAATTTCAATTTTTGGCTACAATAAAACCAACAACAACTATGAAACTAAAAACTTTTACTTAACCAAACCGTAATATCTACTTTATTCATTTGAATTAACCTATTGTAAAGAATCGTATGCTGTACCTACTCAAGTCATATTTTTTTATATTTATAAATATTAAAATGTACAGTACATTATCATAATTTATGTTTTCCTCTATAATTATATGAATCATTACTATATTTTCTAGAAGTTAGATTAATAATTATGAAGTAATATAATTTTACAGTTACCAAATCGTTAATTTTTTTTTATAACTTCTACTGTTTTTAAAAAAATAAATATATGTATATTGCATCAATTGATAATTTCTTTTTAAAAAACAGACTACATGTTTTCAAGCCTTGTATTAAATACTTAATAAGTGTGTTTAACTCAATTAATAGACATTAAATTTAACGTAATAAATATTTGCTTTAAAAATTTTCACAACATTTTCCTTATTCATTAACTTCATCTAGAAATTGAAAAACAGCCTGCATCAATATCATCGTTAACCAGCCCCATCTGTTTTGTTTACGGAAAAGATTTAGCCACATTGATTTTAAATGGTTAATAAAGCTTGGTAAAGTGCAGACGGTTAGGCAATATTCCAACAACTTGCGGCACGGATAATTTTGCTTTGTACACGTCATACCAGTGGTTTTTAACATTTTTCTACTTATGTACCTTTTATATAATATAATATCAATTGCGTACTTGCATTTGAATAAAATAAGGTATACAAATACAATATATTACAAAAAAATAAGTAATAAAAATTCAAGTTTAATATGCATATTGTTTGGTGATGGTTTGCAAGAAACATTATTGTAAAACTTGCTTTATACTAATATGAGTATTCTTTCACAATTTATATAAAAATTTCCATGGTTCTTCTTATCAATGAAGAGATACATTTCTTTTAAAAACAAACGAAATTCTTCTATACATGAATAATAGAATTTATAGAATTTTCTGGGCTGATGTGCCGTGTTTGATCTATCCTGTTGCAGACGTTTCGCCATGCATCATAGATGGCATCTTCAATGCTTGGTAACTAAATGAATTCAGTCATCAAGCACTAAGGATGCCATCTACGCTGTATGGCGAAACGTATGCGACGAGGATAGATCGAACACAGCATACCAGCCCAGAAAATTCTGATCAATGGATAATAGATGTGAAAGCCTGAAGATTTACTATGAATGATATAATAATAGAACTTGAATAGAGTTTGTGGAGAAATAGGACCCTTGACACTATATCTACAACTAATATCAGATTTCAAAAAAGGCGGAGAAAGTTGGCAGACACAACTAGAGTGTAAGGCCCAAGTACATTCAATGTAGCAAACATTTTTTATTTATTTATTTAAGAGCTAATAGTGAACTGAGCTTATCACGCTCACACATATATTTATTTTTGTAGGGAGATTATTGTTTTTGTGTGGTCACGTATGTGTTGGTAGAACTTCTTCTGGAGCTTTGTACTTCCCCGCTAAAACAAAAAATATATTGGAGTTGTTATATGCTTGAAGAAAACATATTTTTCGTATTAACAATTATTTTGATTTTAAAGTAATAAAGTCATCTTCATTTGGTTTATTATTCTTATATTTTATAGTTTACATATGTTTACTTATCGAACTCTACATTTTCTCTGAAAGACAATTTGTTATGTGTTGCATGGAGTTTTGGTTAAGAACCACTGTGTTATACGATTGAAACAATATTGTATAATAGTTGGTTGGTGTACGTATCGTAACGCGGTACCGCTTTAGGATCGCAGGTGCAAATCGTGCGAGGTGTGAAAACAGACGTGGATGCGGATATTAATTGCCCGCACCATGGCGGCGGTGTGATGGCAAACACTTTAGACTTTATCGTTTGCTTAAGCTAGGTTAGGTTAGGTTAGGTTAGCTACTAAATGGTGAATTATTGGTTTGCCGATGAAAGAAATGTTGATAAATGTTAGAATTTTAAATGAAAAGAAACTGTCATTATATGGAAAGTTTATTTCTGTGGATATACTGAACAATAAATTATTAATATATAATAAGAATTTGTTCAGTAGATGTTCAATATTCCTGTTTATTATTTAATTTTTATTTTGAAAATTAAATGAAATAAATCTATCATCCGACAAGAATCGGACTCGTAGATAATATACTGATTCTTGTAGCTGACACATTTTTTCAATTTAATTTTTTAAATATTAAGAATTGAAATACGTTAAACATTGTATAATTTCAATCTTCAGTTTTATAAAATGTGGTGTCTCTTATATTTTTACTTATGCCCATTTTACCTAACGATGCATAAATAAATACTTGTCCATAAATTAAACCGTTTAGACACAAATTAGTAAAATTTAATTTTTACAACTTTTTCAGTTTTCAAAATAAGATAAAGTAATTTCATTAAAATTAAAAACAGTGTAAAATAAAAGTACAGGTACATTTTTTATTACAAATATAAATATTTAACTTTAATTCTTTTATCAATATTGAACAATACTGAATCTGCGTTATGATTAAATTTAAATTTTAAAAAATCAAGGACTGTGGAGAGGATGAACCAACCAGAATCGACTAATGACGTGGCAAAACCGATGATGAGGATGCTATCTACGATGATGTATGTTAAAACGTCTGCGATGAGGATAGATGAACCATCGCATACTAGCCCAGAAAATTTTATATATTCAATGGATACCGGTCGTGGAAACTTGAAGATACTATTAAAAAAATTAATTTAATATACTTAATATTCATTATTAGCCGTTGCAATAGTAAAAAATATTAAATATATATTTAAAATTAAAAATAATTTCAGAAATGTATGAAACAGAATGTCTTTTATATGAATGATTTCTGATAAAGTTCTGCATAATGTATGTTTACTAAAAATTACCACTGTTTACAGTTTATAGGGAAGGACATAAATGCGGTACTTTTTTCGCGTAAGTATGTGAAAAATGAGTAAACATGCATGTGTATGTAAAGAATTGCGTACCGTGAACACGAACTAATTATGAGCGTTAACGAGTGGACATTTGTCAATATTCGCCGGCTAACTTTGATAAAACATCGTCGTTAACGCTTTGACTTTTAAAAAGGCAGTTGAACGGTGAACACCAAATGAGCCGGATCAAGACGGCGGCGCGCATTATAGATTAATGGTGGCAAAACACGCATCTCTGATTATCTTAAGAAATATTTTTATTTCTCAAGAAAAAACTTAATGTGATTCAGTTAATAATGTAGTTTCCTTATAAACTAATGACAATATTTTATTCCGTAAAATAGGTCATTTAATTATTTGTAGTACCTAAACAATAATTATTCAAATAAAACGCTTTTAGACTGTAGTTCTGTATTAATATTTATTAATAATTGACGTTTTAACGTACTCAACGTACATCTTCATTCTTCACTTTTAATAAATTTCTATGCTTTTTCTGGATTTTTCAGTTATTATTATTTATTTAAAATAATTTATAAGAGCTATTTAAATTTTTCTTGTATTAATTTATAAAATTATTTACTGACACTGTAAAATATAGTATTACTATTTAAATTGTAAATTATTAATTTGTTTTGATACTTTGTCTTTGTTAATTTTTGTTTTGTTAATCAATAAATTACTTATTGCTCATATTTGTTTTACCTTTGTACTAACAGGAGTTCGTTTTGACATATTCCGAATTGAATCTTTAAAAATTTGGTTAATTAATTAAATCAGATTATAAGATTAATATTAATTTATGTATTTTATTAACACTAGATTTTAGTTAAAATGTCAAATAATTTTATATAACCTATAAATATTTTTATATATTTTTTAAATTAAATTAAAATAGTATTTTCATGTTATAACTTGGACTTTTTGTTTTAATCTTCTTCAATACAAGATTTTAGGTGTTTGTAATTGGGAATGTATAGAAATCTCGTGAACGCTAATAACCGTTGCTCCAAATATATTTACATTTTAAGTATGCCTTCAGGGCCGGATTTAGACTTGATAAGGCTCAAGCTATTTGAGATATGGAGCAATACAGGAGAATCCCCGTGTTTATAGTAAGTAGTATATTTAAGTATATATGACACTTGCTAACTCGGACAATTTTTTTGGGGCCCCCAAAAAAGTGGGGGCCCTAAGCTGTAGTTTGTTAGCTTATATGTAAATCCTGCACTGTATGCCTTAAATTAATCGGCAAATATTTATTAAAAATTTGCTGATCGATTAATTTTTAAACCAAATTTAAAATTTAAGTATAGTCGGTGCAACCGACCATAAGAAAATTTGTGTTATTTGCTACCTTCCGCAAAAGCAGAAAGTTCCGAGTTTGATTCTTGGCGAAATACACATTTCCAAAAACGTTTGATCTAATTTTTATTCATTGTAATCGTTTTCAATATAATTTCTACTTTTACAATTTTGTTGCAAGTATAATATTTTAAAATTTAGATGTAACTTTGTTCGTATTTCATAAATATATTGATTAGATATCTAAGAGCTTTTAGTTATTCATATTTATCTTTACCAAATTTTAAATATTTCTTTCATATAAATTATTAAATTGAAATATGATGATGGCAGTTTAGCTTCCGAAAAACGTTTTAGCTATAATTTAAATTAATGTTTTGGTAATTTTATAATTCACTACTACAAAATTTCTTTACACCTAACTAAAAATATATCTAAAAAATTATTTAAAAAATGTGTTACATCAACAATTTAGTTCAACACAGGTTAAACACATGAAGAGAATATGTTATGTACATGTATGGTACAGTATGTTGCAACAACGACTCTGACTATAATCTAAGGCAAGTACAATACGACAAGTATGTTATACAAGCTGGTATGATAGTATTTGTGCAAACGTGTATGCCCTGTTGTGCTGTTTGCGCTATGTTGTGCCCAGAACTTGCTTTGCTGTTCCCGTTCCTGTGTGTGTATGTGCAATGTTGCTGCGTTGTTCGTACTGTTGCACGATCAAGACCAGTCAGATATCGGAACTGCAGTGCGAAAACATGAATGGCTCTTCCAAAGATATAAACATGCTAATGTAACAAGTGAACTATGAGCCACGATCTAACCATATCAGTAGTTCTAAAACTTTCAAAGCATACATCAAATACTGAATGTACACGAACTATATATTATTTATGATTTTTTGATCACTAAATGACAAATTTTTTTAAAGAATATGTATGTCCAATGAAAACATATAATTAATGAAACTTATTAAACTTTGCTGAGCATTAAATGTCTAGAGAAATGCTTAACGACCGTTTATAAAAAAAAGACAAGATTATTTGAAGGAGGAAAACCAATTGAAAAATCAGAACTGATTTGAAAATACAAGAGTAAAGAAGGAAATCGAGTAATTATTACGAGTAAAAAATAATGGGACAATTAGAAACCTAGAATTGAATTTTCGACAAGTGGATTTAGTTATTAAATTGTTTTACTAAAATCCTAATGATGAAAATTTTAAAATAGTACAAAGAATAAAAAAATAAGTTTATATAAAGTAAAATTTGTCAACACTGGCATTTACACTTATCTTGAAGTTAAATTATCGATAGAAATTAAAATAAGAATATATGATTATAAATGCAAATACATCACAAAATATAATTCTAAAACAAATTTCGATAATTTTTCAACATTTTGCGTTTCTTGATTGTGATATAAATTCTGACTACTTTGTTACTGTTTTTTCAAATAAAATTCTGTATTTTTTCTTTAAATAGTACATTTTTATATTATCCGTTTCTTAGTAATTCTGTAAGTAATTATTTTGGCCAAACGGCAATCACAAAATATATGGTGCATCTCATTTGATAAAATATTATGTTAGAAGTAATAAATTATTATGAAAATAATGAAAAAGTTTTTGTGATTTATTCATATAGGTGCGTTAGCGGGAGTAAATTTGAAAATTTTCCTCATTTAACTGTTTGTGAATCTCTGCAGTCATTGCTTGAAACTCTACAATTTATGGAACTTTACGACTTTTAATTAATTTCTGTTCTGGCCAGCACAGGCGCCATCCGTGAACGTTATGACAACTCTTGCAAGTACATACATTTATCTCACTCTTTTACAGATACTTTATGTTTCTTCACTCTAGACAATCCATTTATTTTATCTGGATTTAAAATTTATTTTATTATTTTTACATTACGCAATTTTTACTTACGCAATTATTAGCATATTACATACATATTACATTAAATTACTACATATTGAAATATTGCGTATTAATTTAAATATAAAAAAAAATCAAGATTACATGTCGTCGGTTTAAAGGTAAAACTCATTAATTCTAATTTTTTATTCGGAAGAAAACAGTGAACTTGTGAATATCTTTTTAGAAAAAACTAAATACTGTGTATAATTTTGCTGTTAATATATATACAATTTCTCATTAATAAAATGCTTCTAAATGATAACCGAAAAATATCAATAGTACGTCAAAAAATTGTTGGTTAGTTAGGTATGTCAACTCAATTTTCGAAACCAACGATATAATAAGCGTTATAAAATTCTAATCTAAAAAACTATAATGAATATAATCCAATTGTAATAACTTATATTACAAAATACTTTGATCAATATTTTAATTAAAAATTAATATATATATATATATATATAAAATATTAAATTAATATATATTTTAAAAGAAAATATGTAATCTAAAGTTTCTTCTTGGTGTAACTTAGTTTTAGATCTAATAGGATCAGTTCCAGAAATTTGGGCTCTTTTTTCTTTTAGGACACATTATATAATTAAATTCGATATTTTTTTCTCATTTCTCAAAAATTTGTTAATGATGCATTATAAATATAAGCGAAAAACAAAAAACAAAACAAAATTTTAAGCCAGTGGCAGAACTATAAATTTTCCACCTGCAAAATTTGTAAATGGAATTTCCCACCCTACATATACACAGTTCGTAAAACAGCATTTTTTAAACATCAAGTAGCTACATAATTTTAGTATGGTCGATATTTTGCACAATTCATTTCTAAAAATATTCCTAAAGATAATAATTTATACTAATATTATTTAGTAGTGAGATAAATATTTGGTATATTCTTTTTATTATAATCGGTAGATTTTTGTATTGTTTAAGTAATTTTAATTCACGGGAACCTATGTTTTGCGCCCAGAACTTGTACTACTACTTTAAGCAATTTTAAAGCAAATTTTAAAATCTTCAATTTATTAGTTTTTCAGTTATAAGACAGATAGACAGACATTGCTTTATTTTATAATGTTACAGATTATCAAACAGAGAAAATAATAATTTATTTTAGACAATGCACTCATAATTTTTTTAATTTTTAAAAGTCAGATTTTTTAAAACAAAGACTACTACAGTTTTAAACTCCCTTAATTGGTGCAGAGATTAAGTGGTTCTATAGCTGACAAAGATTAAAATTTATTACATTTTAACAAGAAGAGAAGACAGAAAAGAAAAAAAAAGCGCTGTATTATGTTATACGCGTCTTTGCGTATCGTTCTTTTACCAATATTTCATACTGATTTATTGAGATAGCAGTTGAGTTGTCTTAATGAAAAAAATATTTTATTTTAACGGAGTTTTAGATAAACCTATGTATTATTTCGTATTGTGACTATGCCCTGCTGTGAAGTATTAATAACTATTAATATTATAGATTTTTTTCGAATACTTTTAGTTTCACGTGAGAAATTTTAAGCTTCCTATATTAAAAATGTGTAAATTATTTGATTAGTTATGTTAAAAATTAAGTTAATGATGGTTATTAATTTACTTAAATCTTTGAAATCTAGATAAATATCAGATGTCTTTATAACTATTCTTTTTTTATATTTTTATTTTCTTAAATGCTTTTGATTTGTTTTTGCTTTTATACATACATACACAGTCACGCCATGTACCCAAAAAGATGTGGCACAAACTTCTTCCACTATCTTGAAATTAGTTTCCTCCAAACATTCCTATCCAATTAACAATAAAACATTTTTTTGGAATTTGAGTTATAATTAGTCACATTATTTTGTTTACCTATTGAAGCATGTGAAAACAATCAAAAATTCTCGAGATTTTTTGAAAAATTATTTTTAATATCAAGCTAAAATATTAAAAATGTTAAGAAATAATTAATTATGAATAGATAAATCAACATTCTTCTTCAAATACAAAATACCAAAGCTTTTCATATAAGATTCTATTAAAATTTGCAACATTCTCTGTATTACTTACTAATTAGGTAATTTTTATATGTATATTCAATCATATGGTATTTTAATGATTACAGTTTAAGCTTTGTGCATGCTAAAATTGGATGAGGCTATTTATACATACGATATGTATACGCAATTGGCTATTTATACATACTAAAAAAAAGAACTTAAACCAACCTACTATCCTAACCTATCCTAAATAGCCAATTACGTAAGAATTCTGTATGTATAAATAGCCAATTGCGTATACTACCGTATGTATAAATAACCGCTTTCGCTAAAATTTGCTTTATTTTTCTTGTACTTACATTAGTATATTTTTATTTTATGTACGTTAAATTTCTCAACAATTTAATAAATTGTTTTAAAATTTTATGCATTATTTTGTTATATATTGCAAAAAAATATATTTATTTTAAATTGATGTAAAAAGTAAGATACAGCCAGTATTAAATATAGTTGGTCAAAGCATATACCAAGCTAGTCGTGCGATTAACTTAGTACATGCTACAATCCATTCTTTTTAGTATTTAAACTTTCTGTTTTTGCACTACTATGAGCTGCCTGTGTAATTGTAAACTTTATTGACACTTAGAATTTACAAAATCTGAACTCTTATTATTTTCAAAAAGTTTTATAAATTTAAAATATATTTATTAAAATTTCTGTAACCAATTTGTAATTTTCTTCAGAATAACGTTTAACTTTTATTTTGCTTTTTAAAATTTTTGACTCAGATATAATAATTGTTCTGTGAAGAGAAAAATGTAATAATTTAAATATTATTATTTAATTTAGTTTCTTACACAAACTAGTTCCTTGACTAATGTAAACGAATTATTTTGATAATTTTTTTATGATAATTTAAAAATTCTAACAAAATTTTTCTTTTTTAGGTAATTCTCTGCTACTGATTTCTATTTTTGAATGTTTGAGATTCCCTGATTATATCAAAGTTTTGTAAGGTATGTACTTTTCATCGTACTATATCATAAACCATCTTGTCTTTAATATGCCATTTTCATGACTTGTTTAGTTTCAAGAATATTTGATATGTATTATGTATACTCTCTTTAAACACGTATTACTAGTACATGAACATATTCTGTAACTAATATAAATAAATAACTTTTTCTTTTTATCGACAATATGGTAATAAATTATTATTAATTAATAACATGTAAATATCAAATAATTTATATTAAGTTTAAATTCAAAACAATTTACTGTTTATTCTAATACATAATTTTTAAATTACTTAATTCTTTCTTTAACTTTGTTAGTATACAATTGTATTAGAGAGTAATATATATATATTTTTTTTTTTTTTTGAATATAAAATAATTTATGTTTCCTGTATTAAATTATGAAACATGAGATAAATTGAGACTTCATGAATATATTATTAGGCAACAAGGCTGTAACAAAAAATAGGTAGATATTAAAATGATAAAAAATTAAGTAATTATACTGTTACATGTTTATTATTAGAATTTAAAATTTTACTCGTAATTTAAAATAGAAGAAAATCATTCGTAATTATTATTTTCATGAAAGTTTTCGTAATTTTAGAGTGAGACAAGATATTAGTTTTTTTTTAATATTTTTTTTTGACTAACAAAGATTAGGTAACAGGCATATATTAAAAAAATAATAATAATTTGAAATTTATTAACATAAATTGCAATTCTGTAATTTGTTGTATCCACACTACAGTATATTGTTATATAAAAATAGTTACTAACAGTTAAAATATTTGAGAATATGGAACAGATCTTTTTTAAAACTGGTTTCCGATAGCTCTATTTATGATATTTTTGATTACGTATGTTTTGGTGGAATAAATTTCTGTCATAAATGGATGGTTAATTATAATGTTATTAAATTCCCTATCAGGTTCGTTATTGTTTCTAACAATGACGCGTTTCGACTTTTCAGTCATCTTCAGATTATTCTGATCTTGGTCCGTGTTGTGGTTCAAGTGAACGTTCACTTGAACCACAACGCGGACCAAGATCAGAATAATCTGAAGATGACTGAAAAGTCGAAACGCGTCATTGTTAGAAACAATAACGAACCTGATAGGGAATTTAATAACATTATAATTAATCATAACGCAGGTTCAGGACCAAAGAACAAAAGTTTATCTTTTGACATTAATATAAATGGATGGCTTAGTGTATTCATATTATTTCGTTATATTTGTTTTTAAAATTTTTATTTTTTAATATAATGACATACATATATACACAATCACGCTATGCACCCAAAAGGGTGTGACACAAACTTTTTTTATTTTAAATATAATTTTAAACAATTACATTTGGATTGAAAAGTATATTTTTTATAGTTGGAATTTGCAATGCTGCATGTGCAAAATAAAAAAATCGTATTATAGTTTGAATAAATAATTTATTTAATTAATATATTGAAATATAAATTTTTATTTATATTGTTGGTATAAATAAGAAATAGAATAATAATAAGAAGAAGAATAATTTAAAATTGACTTGGAAAAGAGTTGATGTAGACTTGATCTGATTCAGAACTGACTGAGGGGGGATTTGGTAGATCATATCCACTAACAATTTTGTGCACGAGCATTCGCATGTGATTGCGTTTTTGTAAAACACTATTAAAAATTGCTTTAGTAAAAATAGTTGTCAATAATTTAGATTATTATGACTATGATACAACATTTCTGCAATAATAACGTTTGCCTATCTTTTGCATTATGCATGTAATTAACTATAACTCGAGAACTTTTACGAGTTAAGCATCTTGTACGGAAAGTAATAATAGTGTTTATTTTATTACTGCTATATTTATACTAATTCACAAAGAAAAAAATATTTACATTAACGGCAAACTTATTTAGACTATGTTTGTTATTATCATCTTCAACCATAGTTTATTAAAATTTAAAATAATATATATATATATATATATATATATATATATATATATATATATATTTAAATTATTTATTAGAAAATTAATATTCCTAATAGAAATAAAAAACATTAACTGCATTTAAAGCAAGAACTAACATTTGCTGCCAACTAGCAACTAACTCCACTACCCACATGCGCACCGCAGCTGCGGTCAGCACTGTACTAACAAACATACACACTCCGGTTTTGAATCGACATTAAATATTGACTAACGTGATTGTGCGCAATACACATGCATCATGCGTTGAACTCGCCTCGTTAATTATCCGCCATTTGCATTTTTAATTGCTCCCCAGTTCGCAATAAATACGACGCGCGCGCAGAGCTACACGATCAGCACACCAGAGCAAAAATCACCGCGAGAAAACAGATTGGTCCGAACCGGACCGGTCACTTATGATTGCTTACCTTTAACTAGCGGTTTAAATTGATTCATTATCTCCTGGCTCCTTAATCAAGCTTGCCAGCTTGCAATAATTTTATTAGATTTAACTTCAATGTCCGTGTCGGTGCGCCTTTTTCCTCTGTGTCATTTGGCTGGGATTGTATTTATGATAGGCAACTTATAGAGGAAATTATATTTATGTGTTGTAGAGTTTAATTGTGCTAGTTTTTGACGAATTGATGCTTATTGCTTGATTGCTAATAGAAAATATTGTCTAGTTAATAATGTAGGTTTTGTTTTGTTTTGTTTAAATAAGAAATAAATGAAAAAAATATTTATGAGCTGATTTATTGTGATAGGTTTAATGACAGTTGTGTAATTACTACTAATGAGTTTATATCTAATAATTATTCTTGAAACTGTTTCTTCATTAAATGTTAAATAGCATAATGGAATTTAATATAATTATAAATAATGTACATTGTTTATCCATTCTGAAAAATTCGCATAATAGATGTAAAAGAAATATTTGAGTAGGATAGCACTTTTATATAAAAAAATTAAAAATGTTTAATATTAAAAAAATTTACTGCAAAAATGTATAAATTTCAAAATGTGATTAAATTTAAATATAGTGAAATAATAAGAGAAGTCCTGTTTTATTTGCCATACATGCTATATTACTGAAATTTATTATGCTAATCACAATTTTTATTAAAATTATTTTATTTTAATATGTCAGAGTAAAACTTCTAGTTAAGAGTTATGCTTTAATATAATTATTTGTAATGTTGTTTATTTTCTAAAATAATATTAATAAACCATACGAGAACATTGCTGACTAATAGCTATTAAAGCTAAGGCCATATGTCCTAAAAAAAATTAATTAACAAAAAATATAGCTCATAATATACTCACTAATTAGTAATAAATGTTATAAGCAGGAAATTATAAACATTTTTTGAAAATAATATACGTACATATTTTATTGGAAAAGTAGACCATTATTATTTATATATTTAACAAATTGAATTTAAATTTTTATAACTCGATTACATTAAATTATATAAATAACCTTATTATTTTTGTTTATATCTCTTTCAACGTTGATAATTAAAGACATATATTTCTTTAAAAAAGGAAATAAAATTTTCAACAGATATAATTTTCTAAGTATTTAGAATCAATCCATCTCCGGCAAACGTTTCTATAAAACAAAAATACTTCTACGAACGATCTTGCTTGTCCTTGTATGAAAAGTAAGTATTTTAAATTACGTTTGAGTTTGTTTTTTTTTATGTTTGCAATACTTGCTTCATCTGTTGTCTATCCACTGACATGTTTATTCTATTTAGGATTCTTTATTTGATTGTTGTTGTTCACTTGTTCTTGACAGTTTAGTTTCTGTCTTTTTCTTTTGGATTTCAACATTCGTATAAAAAATACGTATCAATTAAATTTCGGTTTCTGATCAATTTTGGTTCGTGAAGTAATTTTTATTGTGTCGAAATCTGTAACAGTATGCGCACAGTATTTCTTCGTATATCTTTTTTTTTAACGAATATTGTTGCACTTGTTTTCCTCGGCCGCCTTGATTACCATTGGGCAAGTAACTCACTTTAACGTTGCAAAGTGACAGATATTTATTGTTATTCTTATGGTATAGTTAATTAAGAATATGACTGTGGCTTAATTATTGAGACATTTTAATTGTTATTTGTTATACCTTTAAATGGAATAACTTAAAACTATGCCAAGTTGATTTGGGATAAAAATCAAGGTTTTGTCAGCATAACGCATGAGTTTTATAAAGGTTACTTTGTTTGCGAAATACAATATTATTTTAAACATTTAAACATCTAATCTATTAGTGTCATAGAGTAACCTATGTTAATTGTAACACATGCATATAAACTTTCAACAAACATATATAGAATTTAGAGAGAATGCTAATTGAAAAAAAAAAAATTTTTTTTTTTAGAAAAAATGATAAATTTTGGACAAGTATTGATTTTTAAAGATTCGAGTACATTTATTTTAAATTAACTATACTGTAAATTTTTTTATATAACTTTATGTTTTGTGAATGTAATTTTTCATAGAAAATGTAATATTACGTAAATTATCACAAAAAAATTTCCAAAAGTTTTTATTTTTACTGTTAAAACCTGTGTAAAATTACATAAATTTAACGTATATTTTAACAGTGTAACGCAAAACAATGAATTTTAATTTAGTTTAAAATTAGTTATATATTATAAAAAAAAATAGATTTTATATAATCGAATTTTTAAAATTTTAATAGGTGCGAAGAAAATATGCTGAAATAATTTTTAAATAAATAAAGAAGCAGAAGTTTATAAATATTTAACATTTAAAATTTATTCAAAAATGATTGAAACAATTGCAGTGTTGCATTTATATTAAAAAATTAATATTTTATGATGTACAAATTTTATTTGGTTTTACTTTGTATTTTTTTTCATTTAGAAATGTTTAATTTCATAAAATTTTCAGAATCATATTAATTTATTATATTATGTTTGTGTCACATCCTTTTGGGTATATATATATATATATTATGTTTTCTTTTCTTTATTCATAACTTACATATTTCTCAGTTTTTTATTTTACACACAAGTTAGTCATTATATTAAATATTTTAAATATTTTTTAAATTTCTTATTACGAAAAACTCTATTCTCGATTGTCTAAATTCTCATGAAGAACTACTGAAAAAGATATTCAATTTCTGCGGTTAATTACGTCAAATTCCGAATTAATTTTTGGGAACAAAAATTTCTTCCAAGAAACAGATCGACGACCAGTGAAATTCTGGTAACAATTAAAACAAAAGACGAACGAATGATTGACGAAAAAATCTAAAAAGAAAACAGGTAAACCAAACGAATTGAATAGAGGATGCAGAAACGAAAAGAAAAGGGCCACCGCGTAGCTTTCGAAATATCCAGCATATTTCCACTTCACAAAACAGATAAAATTCCATTTAATTAATTGCTTTAATTACTCCGTAATTGTACTTATAAGGTACGTCGTCCTCGTCTGAATATATTCTTTCCTGGTATACCGCCAAGCCATTGGAAACTGTTGGATGGTACGTACATACATACATACAGAGTCAACGTAAAAACGAGGAAAAATTCTATCGACACCCAACTCTTGCAACGTATCTGCAGGTGGACGACATTTGCTGTCGCCTTCGAAGGTACTTGTGCTGTGTTACTCTCTGGGTGATGTCATTTGTTACTCGCACAGTCGGTAACAAAGTGCTCTCAGACTCAGGCGACTGATTGCCTTCGTGTTCGCGTTTGTAGTTTTGTACTCATTAGTAATTGGTGTGTTTTTGCTTGTTAATTTCTTATAGATATAAAATTAGCTGTTTTTATTTAATAAATAAATATTTTTATACTTTTATAAAACTTTTAATTAGTAAGAAAGTGAGTTTAGTAATATTTATTACAAACAAAAATATGTAAGGGTAATTAAAATAGTATTAATTGACAATATTTTTATTATGTATATAGGGTGGCCAAGACAAGTGCTTAAGTACAGAGCCGTTTTACAAGCATTTTGAGCCCTTGGGTAAACCAGTAGGCTGGGGTTCCTACGATAACCACTCACTGAATTGAAATGTAAATGGCCGGTAATATGAAACATATGTATATTTATTTTATTGACATTTTAACAAAAAATAAAACTGGTGTTAAAATATATGCACAGATTAAATGGCTCAGTATGAAACTTCTACGAAATTCGTATTAGATCAGGCACTTGCGGCATTTCTTTTCAGAGAATTGCTGAATTATTGACTTGATGTCAATAATACAGCAAGCCCCCGGGCAAAGTGCTCATCAGCTGGCTCATGTTTTAAGACTAGCTAAATTAATCCAAAATTGTCTCATCAATGGAGCAATTCAATAATACTTTTGTTTTCCCAATGAAAATGTGCAGTTAATTTTTTTCTTTAAATTAGTACAAGATTTTAACTTGTATAAGCACTCTTCTAAAGATAAATTCACACCAATTTTTTTTTTTTTTATTTCTTTATTTCTAAAAATTTACACAAATTTTTAATTTTCATATGAAATTAATATTGTTTTTTTTTTGATATCGCAGTTTCTTTCAGTTTGAGATATTTATCTGAAAATCAGTAAATAATTTCATATTGAGACATATGTAAGATTTTTATAAACGAAATTAAATCTGTTAATTTATTTTATTTTCAAAAAATATGAAACTTTTGACTAATAAATCGAATTTAAGTCGAGATATTTATTGAAATTAATTTAGCTAATATTTTATTTATTAGTAGGAAAGAGTTTACAAATATAAGACACTGTATATTTGTTAAGCGTTGAACGAAAACAACTACAACATACATCACCTTAATCTGGGGAAAATTTATGTTTGGAACATCTGAATTCAAGATTAATAATCCCCGAATTGTAGCAGCCATTTCGTCAACGACACTCCACACATTTCTTCCGTCATTTTGGAATGGTCGCGTTTGTGTCGATCTGTTTCACGCTATACAGCTGTTGTACCGTCACGTACAAGTCCCCTCTGTCACGTGACGTGCTTAGTCAAAGCTCATAAGCTCCGTGATTGCAGGTATAAAGCGTCTCGTCCCACACACACCGCCTGTAATCGCACAGTCGTCAACTAGACGAAAATAGCTTTTCCGTTTTACTATAGCGAGCGGGCGTGTATTTTGTGTTGCTTCTTTTAGTTTAGGTTAAGTTGTCGATGCGATGTTGTTTCGTTTTGTTGTTACCGTCGTTGAAATGTGGCGATTGTTTTTCAAGCGTTTACATACACCTGAACCCAGATAACTTGGCAATAGCTATTTTCGGAACAATTGCATACTGCAGATGGTGACTAAAACAGTATATTTGCGAGCAATATGATTCATATTATATGAAGCTTACATTAGTTGAGTTTTTATTTTTATTTTATATATGTAGCATATCTATGTATATAAATTTTATCTTGTAAACGGTTCTAAAATTTTTGTTGAAATGTGGTAAATCTACGTTTTCGGATGTAGGAAAGTAATTTAGCTTGACTTTAGGAAAGTTCATTCACAATAAAAAACATATTTATGTACTTCCACACGGTATCTCCAAAGCATTGTCCGTCTATAAAATATTATTTTTTATTTATTATTCTTGTTAAACAAGTAATGTTATTCATTATTTATGCCAGTGAATAATGAATTATTACTCGACACTTTTTGACTAATTAAAATTGTGTAAATTTATTCAACAGATTTTTAAATTTAATCACAACGTTTTATTTGAAATATGTGAGTAATTATTAGGATACCATGTAATTGTCAAATTATAATTATTTGGAAATGTCAATCATAGAAGATCGAAAATTGCCATTTTCTACTATATGTATAATTGTAATGATCATTATTTATTTGGATGCATTACGCCATTTGCTTTCTTCATTCTCATAATTAGTAATAAACATCATCATATGTCCGTTGAATAATATACTATATTTACAAAATACGTAAAATTAATAAAAAATAATTGGCTTTTCTACGACAACTAGAATATATTAAAATTTTTGCATACCGTACTAGGTCTGAATCTATACCTAGTAAATAAAGTCAAAAAATCATTGCATACTACACATGTACAGTTGCTCTCTGTAATCAGTATTTTCGCCACCATTGTCAATTATTGCAACGGCTGTATCTATAGATTTTTTAATTTGACTATTTGTGTATTTTATTCTAATTTATTTATTTAAATAATAGTATCCAAAAAGCATACTTGCCTATTTTAAGGATACATACAAAGACATACATAAAAATTAAAAAAATTTAATTTAAAATTTAATTAAATTAAATATTTCAACTATATATTTTTACATTAATCATTCAATGTACAGTTGAAGATATCAATGCTGTCTTCCAGAATCTGATAGACATCCATCATCTGATACATCGTTGAGGATAGCATACAGTTTATTCTTGGTTTGCAACATAATTATAACATTTGGATAATCATGATTTTACATTATTTTAAAATAAACGAATATATTTATAGTAAATATAATAATGCTTTAAACTGAACAAAAAAGCTTTTTATATAAATAACAACATTATTTCTTCAGTAGACGTTTTTTCAATACATTTTCGGTGCAGTAAAGTTGATTTGACATAAACACTTTTATCGATGACTGTAAAGTTGTAGTCGTCGTTTTTTCGATATTTTATATTTTACATCCGTTTAAACTGTTGGTAACACTGCACACGTGTGTTCTATGATCATAAACACTGAGTTTTTTCCCTGCTACTGCTCGTACAACTCGGAAACACAAGCCAGTGCAACTAGGGGAATATATCTTTTGTTTTTCGTCACGGGAAAAGAACAAACTCTCTTTTTCATAATTTTTTTTTTTCACTTTAATAACAATTGTTTTATTCTACACTTAAACACTTGCAATTGCAACTTTTTATTAATATAGTTTTTTTTTGCTTTGTTTTAAAGGTGTCGCATTATTATTTTTATAATGAATAATTTTTATTAAATAAGTTTGTAATTACTTTAATAAAAAAATATATTGTTTACAGAAGCAGTTAATTGTTTTTATAAGTTTAGGTATGGCCTTATATATGTACATAACAGAACATACATAATATACTAAGAAATGACGTTTATATGCAAGAAAACTTACAAGGAATTTGTCTCCATGATATTTACGTTCTCTCTAGGGACGTTGTTTTATTATCATATTTCCTGGAATTTCGTCTGATGTTATTTTTATGATTCACTGGGAATGCCTTTTAGTTTGAACTATTTTGTTTTATTAAACTGTATTATGAAAAATCTCTTGAATTTTTTGCATAACGATAACGTTTCTGTTTCATAAAATAGCTGAAAAACGAATAAAACATGATAGAAAAAATACTATTTTTAAAATTGCATATGTAAAGCCTACTTTAAACGTTAATTATTTACAAATCATGTCATGTTCACAAAATTTGTCGGTGCATACGAAAAAATCAAAAAATGTGTTTACAGACACAGATACTGTTTTTCATATGTAATGATTTATTTTGTGCAAATTAATAAATATTAACAAAATATGGCCGACTAAAATTAACTTAATATATAATTTTATATAATTTTGATAAAAATCTCAGACCAAGAAGAATAATAACAAAATAAATTAATTTTTTTTTTATCAATTTTAATAAATTTTTTGAAGAATATTTGTAGTTTAAGAAAAATTACTATTAACGATTAAATTCGATGTAAATTCATCGGTTTAAAGGTAAAACTTACTATATAAATATTTTTTATTGATTTTGTCCAGGAAATTTGAATATATGACTAAAATTGTATTTTATACTGTTTTTTTAAATTAAAATATTGTATTCTGGGAGTCACTCTACTGTTTTTTTTTTTTTAATGAATATGTATTTTTATCATATTTTCAAATATTCGCTCATTTTATACTTTTATAGAACAAAATATATAGTTTAGTTTTCCTATAAAACTATATAATTAATGACTCTTTTAAATTCTCAAAAATAAAAAAAAAGATAAAACATGAAAAATAAAAAATAAAAGAGAAGACAATAATTTAAATTGCATGTCTACGGTAAATTGGGAACGCCAACTAATTTTGCGTGATTTTAACACGAATCAAAAACGCGACAAATCGCTTGTGTGACCGATACAAATTACCGTACAACTTCTGTTTTAAAATAAAGGTAGAAGACAGCTTATACACCATTATAATGTGTTACCTCTGCAGACGTGAAGCGGCAAAGCCGGCCCCAAGACACTGGTACCGATACAAAAACCAACATTGATGTGCATTAATGGGGGCTCCGTCCTCCATCGGTGCTAATGGTTTATTACTGCACGAATTCCACACGTTGTAATCAGATTCACCGGTTTTATATTGAGTGAGTCAATGCAAGAAAGTTGAGGTTATATTGCTCGCCTGCCTGGTTTTCTTTCGTTTGGCTATTCTCCATAGATGAGAATAGTAATATATCTAGATGGCGCAAGGCCAATAATTTCTGACAGATAGTTTTATTAACTAATTAATCCTTATAGAAATTTAGTTGAAATTTTATTTTTATTTTTTTCATATACAATTTAGAAATGTACGGACCAATTTTGACACCCGTTTGTAAACTGGGCCAAATTTTGCCTGGTTTGTTAACTGGTTGAGTGTAAAATATTATGTGAGGCCATAATGCAGTATAAATTAGTCTAAATAGGTTAGTTAGTTATTGTTTAGAAAAGAACAACACAAGTAAATAATTTTGTTTTTTAAATTGTGGTTAACAAATAGGGCAATTTTACGATTGAGTTGTAACATATAAACAAACTAGGAAAAATATTAAACTACCACAGATTAATGTACCAAATGTAACTCTCTACTCTTACATTAGATGTTTCATATAATATCAGAAAATTGTTAAATTTTTGACAATTTTATAAAAAATATATAAAGATTTCGTTTCAAAAGTCGGTGTTAATGAATTAAAATAGTTCGATCATCTTGAGCGAATGTCTAATTAACGTTTGGTTAAAAGAATATATGTGAATGATTTTGCTTGGACATCTGATAAGTAGATGGAGGGGTATGATTGATAGTGTTTTACGTGAGCGAATGTTTCCAAGTACTAGGTATAGAAGAGCATGTATGGGAGATATCATGAATGTGAATGAAATACACTCATTTGGATACATGTTGTGATTGTGTATGTATACAAATATTTTAATTTTAGATTATCATTTTTGTTTTACTCCTATTTATGATACTTCCATACAGGTATTTTGTTTCTTCTACTTTTCGTATGATTTTTACCTATTCCGTTTTAAAGTAACATGCATTATCTAGTTTATTATATGTTGTCTATGTTATTTTTTCTCAACTGTTGCTTGACTTATTTATAACCAGTTGCACGAGCTGACTTTGTTAAAAAATTAAGCACTGCTTTAAGCGATTTCGAGAAATCAAGAATTATTTATGATAATTTGCGTTGGAATAACGTTGTAATTGTGTTCTTATAAAGTTGTATCAAAATTAGTTAATTGTTATAATTATATTTTAAATATTATACTTTAATTAAAAAGGATGAATGATATGTTTATGATAATTTTGTTGAATTAACAAATATAGTATTAGAAAATTGTTATTGTTTCACAATCATATCTTTACTATAAATATATAAATACTATTAAGTTTTTATTTACATAATTTAGAAATTAGATAATATTCGTTAATTAAGATACTACTATTTTGTAATTTAAATCCAAAACTGTGGCTTGCGGACTCTAGAAATCTGCAGCAACATTTGAAGTGGTACAAAATTAATTTTTGCGAACAAATGTTATTTAAAAAAGTTTAATTAATCCTTTTCTCATAAGACCTGCTCGTTTTTCTATTATTCCACAAAGATTGAGAATCGTTAATCTACATTTATATTTATATTATAATTTGTTAAAATGTATTTGCTTCATTTACTTTATTTATTATTTAATATTAGAAGAAAGAATCCTGCTAGCTAGCGTGATGAGTGTTGCTTAGTAATTGTGATGCTGTTACGCACTAGTCATTCAGTATATTACATTATCCAATAATGTTTTTTTTTTCTTTTAATTAATAACAAAGAAGAATTACACTTTCTAAAGCTAATGACATAATGAAAATAAATTCAGTATTATTACGTGTTTTTGACTTTTATACAAATTGTGTATGTTCCATACCTAAAATGAAATAAGACAAAAAAGAATCTCGAGAGACAAATGTAATATTCTATTCTAGGAGTATAGAATACTTGGTGTACATAAAAAGCGTGTGTTAAAGCCAAATTAGGATTATATTAAAACTCTGTTTACATAATTACACTATGTATTTTTTAAAATAATACATACATACATACATACACAATCACGCCATGTACCCAAAAGGGTGTCATCATCTCGAAATCAGTCGCCTCCAAACACTCCTATCCAAACAAGCTACTTTCGCTTCATCCACATTCATAATTTCTCTCATACATGCTTTTCTATTCCTACTACTTGAAAACTTTCGCTCACGCAAAACACTCTCAATCATATCACTCCAACTACTCATCGGACGTCCACGGTACTTTTTTTCTATAATGTGTAAATTTCAGTTTGAGTATTTTTGTTTAAAAATTTAATTAATATTTTTATAAATAAGGTTAATCTTTAATTCGCATATAATATACTGGATACGTAGTAATATCTTTAAAAAAAATTGTGTCAAGAATTTGAATCGATTTGTTCAATATGATAAATTAGATATTAAGAAACTGTCTACAACTGAAAATTAATTTATTTTTAATAACTTTTAATTATGGTAAATTTGAAGAAAAATTATTAATCATTCTGTAGCAGAGTATCTTAGTATTCGTGTATAAATAATTTCTATGTAAATTTGTTTCACTATTTATGTACATCAATATTTGTTTTTTCATTGCATGACTACTGCAATAGAACTTAATTCAGATATTCCATTAAAACATACTTTTGTCTTTATTTGTCTATTGTATAATATAATATTGAAAGGACATAGAAGTATTTTGTTAATAGTTATAGGAACAGCATTTGTGCTGCTATTATTATTATGAAAGCATAAATAAAAATAATATTATAAAAATAATATTATAAAAAATCCCAAAACCACACTTAAATTAAAATAAAGCTAAATACGTATTTCGGAAGCTAAGCTTCCATCTTCAGTAGCAAATAAATTTACAAAAATCTTACCTGTGATCCTAGTACATGAACACTTAAGCACTTGTCAAAGGTCACTGACCTTTGACAAGTGCTTAAGTGTTCATGTACTAGGATCACAGGTAAGATTTTTGTAAATTTATTTGCTACTGAAGATGGAAGCTTAGCTTCCGAAATACGTATTTAGCTTTATTTTAATTTAAGTGTGGTTTTGGGATTTTTTATAATATTATTTTTATAATATTATTTTTATTTAAATTTCGCCACAGTAGATCATTTTCTAATCTTTTATTATGAAAGCATATAGATATATTTAATATTTCAATTATTTTATTTTGTTTTAATATAAAATTGGCATTTGAAAGATAACAAAAAATTGTTAAAAATATTTTTATTTATAATTGTGTTTAATTTCTTAATATTTTATAACAATCTAAGTCAATTTTTCTAATTCTAGTATTTAAATTTTTGTTTAATGGTTATTTATATCTAAGGTAATTTGGAAAACAGATTTAGTTAAAACAGCAAAGTTTATTTGACATTTTTGAAAATTTTGTATGCTTAAAATTTTATTTACATACTCGAATTTTAGCCAGATACTTTTTAAATTATTTGGCGATCACTACCATTAAAAACAAATTTGATAGTAAGTTGTTTTGCTTTTGTTTTTTTCTTCAATATTTTATATACTATTAAAATAAAACAGCTTTAGGTTGTAGTTTTGTATTAATATTTATTAACAATTTACCCTTAGACGGACTCAATGTACATCTTGATAAGGAAACGTCGAATATTAATAAATATTAATATAGCACTACAACTAAAGCTATTTTATTTTAATATAATGAATTTTGAAAGATTTTTTACTATGTTTATGTACTATATTTAGCAGAACAGAATTAGCAGAAATTCTTCACTTTTATTAAAAAAACAAAATTTATGTAAACATTTTTCATCAAACACTTTGTATATCAAACATAATTATATAAAATATAAACATCTTATATATTTTACAATTTATAACAATGTCTTTTTAAAATGTAATCAGGATAATTAAATAGATTTCTATTAAATGAAATTTTAATCTAAAAATATACGAATTGATAATAAAAACAAACATAAATAGACAGGTAGAAACGTTTCTGATAGCACATAAAGGAGAAATTATGACGGACAGAAGATATCAGTAAAGAATTTATAATCATGATATTATAAAGTCGTGTTAGAGCCGTAATATATAGGGACATTTGGTGGCATGTGGCAACAGTGTTACGGGGCATCACACAACCGCAACTATGGCACACGCTTTATCTCTGCGCATGCGTCTTATTCACCGACGACTCGGATGGAGAATTCTCCATCTTTTCTCTCTTACCTGTTCGTTTGTCTCTTTCTATAGTCCAATTAAGAAAAGAAAGTAACACAACTGTATTATATATATATATATATATTAAATATTTTTGATTCACTAAAAACTATTTAAATAAAATTTAAAAAAGTCTTAAAATGCTTTTACGATAAAATTATACTACTATTATTTGCACAAATATACCTATTAGTTTTCAATTGGAGATGTAAGATGTAAGTGATAGATTTTGCTAATTTCGATTCGAGATTACCAACTGCGTGTTAGAGGCGGTTATATAAAATAGTGTTTAACGCTTTGTAACTCTTATTATTTTGTCAACTGGTCAATAAATGAGGCACTTCAAATACAGTTGACAATCTTTAAGAATGTAACGTTATAAAAAATAGGATAATATGTCTCAGTTTATAATTGGCTAAAATTTGCGATAAGTTTACATTGGACAAAAATATACAAAATTTTACTCATTAAATTTATGTTAAATAAAATAAGCAGCTTATATTGGATAGTTGGGCGTAGGTCACAGCTAACAATAGAAAACAAATTATTAATATATAAAACCATAATTAAACTCATTTGAACATATAATATACGTATGTCGTCAAACATTGAAATTCTGCAATGATTTCAATATAAAGCTCTTTGGGCAAATGTCCATTTTAACCCAATGGACCTAACAACAAGATTTAATTAATTTAATTTTTAATTTAGGTATAGAAAAGGGAATATTCAGTGGAATATTCTCTTACATGTTATTTTTTATATTTTATCATAATAATTTATTGAATATTGTAAATGTGTCGTAGAGTCAGAGTCAAAAAAAATAATGAAATATGTATTACTAAGCTTACATTCTAAAATGAAACCGTGGATGTGGAAACACCAAGGAAATAGGATAAAGGGTTATTTCTTTCTATTAGGTTATGTCTTTATAAAGTTGCATTGCTCTTATGTAAATAGTACTCATTTTTCGTATTTCCTTGATGTTCACAATCATGGTTTTATTTTTATCTGTCAATCTTATTACATGTTTGATGTCTATTTTGTTATAATTTTGACAAATCAACTATTAAAATCCAGTTATTATCTACTTTATTCTTAACGTAATGAAAGTATAGGTGCCTACACTGTAAAAAAAGTAATATATATTTATGTAATTTTACATAAATATTAACATTAAAATAGCAGTATTTTGTAATTTTTACTGCTATAATTAACGTAATATTACGTTTTTTCTGTAAAAATACATTTATAGAATATGCAAATAAATTTACATTAATTTTTTACAGTGTAGTTAACTCAATGATTAAGTTAATGTTTAATGCAACTGTCTTAAAATCGTATTTTAACTAGACAAAACAAACATAACCAATTTTCTATTGAAGAAACGGTATAAAACGTTCACTGAAACACTTATAATGTGCTTTCTTCGTGAATAAACTATAGACAGTTCTTCTTGTTCGTTTTTGGCTTCGCTTTCGGTTTGTTGGTAGAGAGATATACATCCAGAGCGTCGAAGTTGATTTTCAGAACCGGTTGCAGCCCAGCACACACATTCGTTTTGCCATCTCTGTCTAAGAGAGTTCAGCAGCCCGTTCGTCGTGTGGACATGATGTGTACGCGAACGCCATGCCATTCGTACGGCTATGAACCACAAGCCGGTGAACTCGCTCGCTCGCTCGCTCGCTCTCCGCGAGATGTTTCCATCGTCTTCCGACGTGCGTTTGTTTGACAGCGCACGCTGCATTGCACCGCGCGATTTGCTTTTGTTTGTTTGTTGCCAGCAACAATGTGTTTGGCTATGAACTGTGGATGGACTACAGGAGATGATTTTTGTCTTTAGAGATCTTTTTCTCTTTTTTTTGCTGCAGTTAGATTGCGATTGGATAAGGTATGTTTCGGGCTATGATTGGTTTCTGTTTTTTCAGCTCGGATGATACGAAATGAAATTTGATTAGGTGATTATGTATTTGTCATGCGAACAATAAGAATGAGATTTTTATTTCTTAGTCATGTATTCTTCCCTTTTTTAATAATAAATGTAAACAACACTAAACTATTTAAATGTTATTTTAAGTTAATCTTCGGGCTTTTACGGCCAGGATTCATTGAATTTATAGAATTTTCTGGGCTAATTTGTCATGGTCGATCTATTCTCGTCGCAGACGTTTCGCCAAACATCGTAGATGACATCCTCAGTGACTTAATCAGTCACCAAGCACTAAGGATGTCATTTTAGATATATGGCGAAACATCTGCGACGAGGATAGATCGACCACGGCATATCAGCTCAGAAAATTCTATAAATGCAACATTTCAGTTAGAAAATTGCAATAAATCGAAAACTTATTACTTAAATGTCAAGTGTTATAAGTTCAATATCTAATTATTATAGAAAAATTCAACCGCAAATCGAAATATAGTGGGTCCAAATCCTGTCAAATGTCATATTTTTAAATTTTTTAAATAAAATTAAATATTAATCACATACTATTGAATACCGTAAAATTCTAATATATTTAAAACATGTAAATAGATGAAAAATTAAAGATAGTAAATTAATTGATTGGAATTTCATATATACGCGAGCAACTATAAAATATTTTATTAAATCTAAATCAAAAATCTAAAAAAAAAAATATTAACAAATGAACGATACATAATAAATAATTATGCTTATCTATCTTTAAGAATTAATTTAATGGTTATAAATGATATAATCAATAACAGTCATGCTCTTCTGTCATTCTATAATGTGTAATACTAATAAATGACTATCGACATTTTTAAATGAAATAAATGATAATCCCGAACTGAACAGATGATAAAAACAATTTGTTGCTTTTTATATATAACGAAACAAATGTGTATCGGTAGAAAATATAGCCGATACGTAAAGCTCACAATCAGTGAAGCGAGCAAAATAACGTGCCTATATCGTTTATCGTATAAAAGAATTGAAAAAGAAGTATCTATATTTTATTTTACGTATCGTCAGTTTCGATGAATGACGATTTTGAATGCTTTTCTTATTTTTGGTTTTTGCGATTGCTTTTATCAATATTGGTTGTCAATTCTGTTATATTAAAAAAAAAATTCAAATACGTTTGTAGTATAGAATATTAAAAGTTTTTATTTTCTATTTTAAAGCTAATTTTTTCGTAAAGAACTTGATAATTACAATTTTTACTTGCAATTTCTATTTTGTAGTTGAGCTAGTTTCTAATACAATAGAGTATAATTTTGATTTACTTTTTCACTTTTCAATTTTAAGTTAGTTAGATTTAAACTTTGCAATTTCACTTTGAATCGACGAATTTGCAAGGGATGCAAATGTGACAGATTTAATACTATATATATATATATATATATATATATATATATATATATATATATATATATATGTAATAAATATAACCAGAATAAAAAATATTGGAAATACTTTAAATACAACTTAATTGCACTGTACCTATGTATTCTTTATTCTTTGATACGGCAAAAGTCCATGTCATAATATTAATCAAAATACTGTATATATTTATTTTTCGTAATTACTACCTATCTGAAAATACTATTTTACCTAAAATAATATTTTAATAAAATATGCAATTATTCAACTTTATGTATATAGAAATTTATTTTAATATTATCTATTTATATATTGGACTGCATTAAAGGTTATATCTGGCTTTGTCACTGTCACTTTAAGCTTTTAATTATTATTTTTGAAATAAAATTACAATTTAATGTTTTATTTTATACCTTTCATTATTAAGTTGCATTAGATGAACTCTGAATCAAAGTTAACTTTGCAATTGCAATCCAACTAGATACCGGACGCAAACAACCGGATTCCAAACCGATAGCAGCGCCCGTTCTCTGTTCCGTGCTTTACGGCAATTCACGGAAACTACTTTATTCACTTACGATTAGACAGAGACCGAACCGTTCACCATATATGTTTATCTGCATACAGATTAAATTATTTTCAAAACCGGTCGCTATTAAAATTGAAATCAAGTCTCTCATAGTGTTTTAATCCGTCCACGAGTTTAAAGAAGGATCCAAGTCGCCTGGCTGCTGAGAGGCCAACTGAACTTTAACTGGCTGATGCTTCATTTGTTAATGGACTTGACAGCTAAACACTCGATTTGGTAATACGCTTTTTATGATTTATGTAAAATGGTAGTGCTAGTGAGATGTTAAAGAATTTTATTTGATTTCGAATTTTAATGGCATACGGGAATGTTATAAAATTTGAAGAAATTGTTAGGATTTGACGTTAATATTTCATAAAGTATGGAATTAATATTGCAAAAATTATTTAATGGACACGTTGATGAAGAAAAGCCAGTTTTATAGTAGAAAAATATAGTCATTAATTTGTTTTGTGAAATAAATAATATTCTATAAAAAAATGTGACTGGTTTATTACATCATTTAAATATTGTGTATTTAAAATCCTTACTTTTTTTGTGAAACAGATAAAATTAATATTCAATATATGTAAATTTACATTAAATTTGTTTTTTCGTAAATAATATATACCATATTTCTAATAAAATATACATTATGCGGCAAAAGTATGGACATATTTATATATTTTTGTTGTCAGGCATTGAAATAAAACTTTACTTTATTGGAAATGTTTTAAATTTAAGAAGTTAATACTATTTCCGGTAAATCTAAACAACAAAATTCAATGATTAGTACTGTAAGCTCGGTTTTGAAGTGTTTTAGTTCATTTGTTTAGTGGCATTATCCAGTATTAGTTAAAAACAAAATTAAAATTGAGCTTATAGTGCCAGCCAACAAGATTTATTTTATCAGATTCAGAACATCAAAATTTTCTATCAAAGTGAATAAGGTTTTTAATATTATAAATTATTTAATTGTTACATAATTTTTCATGTTTTCAATTAAATCAAATATTATTAATTTTTAAATCTGGGTGTTTAACTCATTTGTTTAATCCAGCTCTTATGACAGCTGCATTATTTTATTATTATTTGTAAAAAAAAATAATAAGACTATTTATTAAAATTGATGCGTTTTTTTAATATATTTCAAACATTTATAATTTTAAATATAAACGAAATATAACACTTTAAATTAAATTTATTCATAAATTAATATAATTAAAAATAAAAGAACAAAAACCTAAAACTCATTTTATGTTAGCGTGCTAAAAAGAGAAGAAAAATAGATTGAATTAATTGGACAAACAACATCTTTTTGAATTAAAAACCAATCATGTTCGTCTGACACTTGCAACCTTTCTTCGGTCGCTAATTTTAATTCCCAATCGGTCAACGCGTACTATATTAATCAACACTTGAGAAACACACTCACATACACACACACACACTGTCGTACCCACATAGTGAGGAAAGTCATAAGCATCGCCCGTTATTCAGCACCTATTAATCTTTGAATTCAAATCTGCCGCGTTAATTGACGGTAATAGCTCCAACACTTTTCACTGGTTAATGTGTAACCGTTCGATCCCGTATAGCCTTCTACTAGTGTTGCTTCTGCTCTCTATTAGCGTTAGTGGTTAGTGATGAAATAGAACAGTGGTACTTAACCAGCAGTACATATACCACTTGGAGATACATAAAAGTTTTTTGGTATGTTTGATATTAAATTAACAATAAAACCGTGAATTTATAATCCTTTTGTTATTAACACTGATAATATTAATACTTTGAGTTTTATATGCTTAATGTTAAAGTTTTATATTGAAAATCGGTGGACATTTTGATATAGTATACGAGATAATGTGTATACGAGTGGTCACGGCATTTGCAAAAATTATATGGAAAATTTTATAAAAAATTTATAGAAATATAGAGATTCTCGTAAGACTCAGAGTTATGGATTGAGAATTAATTAAAGATTAATTAATATAGTAAAATATTTTTCAGAACTCATTGTACTAATATAAAAACAGTTTTAGGATAAAATTCTGATAATTATTTATATTAAACCGACGTTTCGACCAAAGCTAAACGCTCGTTTTCATCAGGTCAAAAAATTAATTGATTAAAGATTTGTTAAGTTTAAATGGAACGGCAAGACCGGCACGGAAAAAATGGTTTTTGTTAGTTAAAATTTTGACATTGGCCGGTTTCACCGGCAACTATGGAAAATTAAAGATCTTAATGTTTTAAGATGAAACCAAAAAATAATTTAAATCTAAACATTTTAATTTCCACTTAATCGCAGTAAACTAATATATAAATAAAAAAAAATTTCAAATTTATTAAATTTTCTTTATATATTAGTTCACTGTGATTAAGTGGAAATTACAATATTTATTAAAACTTATAGAGTTTAATTGCTTTAATAGATAGATAGAAAAAAGTTAAGAACCACTGACGTAACTATTCAAGCTTGCATAGGCTACTACTAGCGTTATTTCTGCTCACTATTGCACTAGTGGCTGTGTTTAGTGATGGAATAGGACATAGGACATCGAAGGGATGCAAGGGCGAGAGATTGGTTGAACTGCAAACCTGTGAACAGATTGATCGATGTGTTAAGTCTGGTACGACGCCTTGTTTTAATTGTGACGTCGGCCGACAGAGCGTGCTCTCGTTGTCCACTGACGTTGAATTTTAATCTATATTCTTGGCTTGTTTCAGTGATATTGGTTTTTTTTTAGCTTTGTTGGTAGAAGGAGATTGAAAGAAAATAGAATGCGCTTGTTTTTATGGATGTAACAAATTCTTTATGCCATTAACAATAAACAAAAAGTAAAACGGACTTGAAATATTCTAACTTCAATGATAGTTTACTTTGAAAAATAATTGACTATTAAAAATTTTTTTATTAACTTTGCAAATAGAGCATGTTTTTGTCCCGATGAATTACTATTTGTTGAAATATAATAATAATAATAATATTCTTATTTTAATTTAAACTAATACAAATGGAAAAGGTCAACAAAGGAAAAAATGTACATAAAATAATGCAATGCTGTATAGTACAATAAAAAAAATATATATAGTAAAATATTTAATATTAATTATTACTAGATTATTACTAAAATAATCTTCAAAATTGTAGTATTTTTTCAATTAATAATTCCTTTAAATAAAATTTTGAAATTTCTTTTTGATTTTATGCTTTTAATATGATTTGGTAGATTTGGCCAGTGTAATTTGAATTAAATTTAAATTAGTGTTAATTACTTTTTCCATAAAAAAATCAAATGGCTTTGGGTTGTAGTTTTGTCTTAATTGTTATTAATGAACGATGTTTCGACGTACTTGATGTACATCTTTCTGTTAAAAATGTACGTTGAGTACATGTAAACGTCGTTTATTAATAACAATTAATACAGATTTTTTACTATGTTACTTTTGTTATGTTATATAATGAACTTTAATAATAAATTTTTTTTTTAATTCAAAGTTTACAAGATTTAATTGATACTTACAACATTTTAATATCTACAACTACCTGATTATACATATTGATTAGGATAACTATTATGTATTAATTCTTTTTCAGAAATAAATATAGTATTTACAAATGTTATTCTGTGTTTTCAAATATTTACAATATATACATTTGTACTTATGTTTAGCTCATGAACAAAGCTACAGCAGAGAAATATAACCATTAACCAAACTTTCCTCTTTACCAATTCCATTTGTAACCAAAACCGAACCGAACTGAACTAGAAATCTGCAAACAACAAAGTGTAGGGCGCTTCGCGTACAAACCTCCATTAGTTAATTCCAATGGCTTATGAGGCGCGCACCCCGGACGAAGCGACAGGTTAATGAGTTGGAAACGGGCTGCAGCTCGGGGGCAGACACTACCCATACTCATACACCCATCCATATCCGTCTCATATCGTATCGTACCCATTTCACCCAGCTCAGCCTAGCAAAACAACGCAGAATTACTCCGAGAGTTGGTTATCGTCGCTGCAAGTGAAGTGTTGAGAAGTCGTGTTTCGGGTTAAAAATAGACGAATCCAGTTATTTATGGTGTTCGCATGGCAGCTAGCGGGCGATACGGCGGTTTATGAACTTTTTTAATATACTGAATGTTTTGGGAGATTGGGAAATTATTAAAATATAGTTTTTTCTAACCACTACAGGCAGCTGCAGATTAGTTGTAAATAACTTTGTACCATTAACTGATATCGGTTGTGTCTGAGTGATTCAGAACCTGCTCTATGCTCTAAGTTCCTCGATTAACTATGAATTAGCAACCCACATCATTGAAATTTCAATTAAAAGTTATTAAGAACGTATATGATCTGTTTCTCTAACATAGAACAATGTTCTGCTCAGGAATTACGGGAACTAATTATTTCTTTAATCACTAGAATATAGTTGATTTTTTTTCATACTTTAGTAAGTCTATAAAAGTTGCTAGTTATATGATCAGTTTCTCTAACATACAACAATATTCTGCTCAGGAATTACGAGAACAAATTATTTCTTTAATCACTAGGATATAGTTTTTTTTATTTTTATACTTTAGTAAATCTAAAAGTTGCTAATTTCATACAACACTCATAATACAAGAAAGTAAAAAATGCAGTATGTTCAGTTCCTTTCTGCCCATGTTTACAAATTACGCGCGATTGTCACAACACATGTATTAAAATTATGCATGCAAATTTATTTAACTTCAATGTTTCAATAGAACAATGAAATGGTTTGTATATTTACTATTGCAGTAATTGTACGTAAATAGTATCAATTTTTATTTAATATGCATAACTTTATTTTCCGAAAATAGAAAGTCAAATAACTGAAATATCTAAAATAATAATAATAAAATATTTAAAAAATTTAAGCTAGTATTTCAAATATTTCTTATCATGTGAAAATTTTGCACTTTTATTATAAAATACATACATACATACATACATAGACAATCACGCCATGTACCCAAAAGGGTGTGGCACAAACTCTTTTCATCATTCCTAAATCAGTCGCCTCCAAACATTCCTATCCAAACAAGCAACTTTTGCTTCATCCACATTCATAATTCCTCTCATACATGCTTTTTTATTCCTACTACTTGGAAACTTTCGCTCACGCAAAAATAATCAATATCAAAAAGAAATCTGAAAGAAAAGACAGAAAAATTAAATGTATAAAGACTTTTTTTAGACGATATATTTTAAAAGAAGGTTATCTAAGTTTGAAATTACAATATTCGTTAACACTATGTGAAACATCTAGTATAAGTATAACCAACGATATTTTCAGTTTTTACTCTCCTAGACGGAACGTCGGAACACAGTAAAATGTTGATTGATGGAAATGATGTTTGGATGTGTCATGGATGTATTAAGCTTCCTTAAATGCGGTTCTTGAGGGTTTTTTTTTACTCTCTCTCGTTTAACGGGAAAATTTGGAAAAATAAAAAAGTAAAAATAGTTTGCGCCGTGTTTAAATGACTATCACTTTTCTAAATTTACTATCTGACGAAATTATTCTTCTTTAGTGTGTAGTTAAACCTGACATTTACTAAAAATATTTGTTTTTCAACAGATTTTTAAAATACTCACATTTAACGAACAAAATTTATCTAGTATTTGTCCGTTTATAGAAATATATTTTATAATTACTGTATTTATATGAAATAATTAATATGACAATTATTTAATATTAGTTTTCTGACAGTGTTAATAAATATTACAAAGTTAATCTCAAACGAAGCTAGGTTGATTACAAAATTGTATTTTTAATTACTAATAAATATATATATACTGGGTGTCCCATTTTAATCCGCCACCTGCAATAACTTTAAAATCGTGCATCGGACAAAAAAATGTTTCGGATAAAAAGTAAATGATTTCGAGGGGGACATCGGATGCAGAGACCCTTGCCCCCTCTGGACCCCCTGAGGGGCGGGAAAGGGGGGCAACTTTAAAATCTTAAATGGAACACCCTATTTTTTATTGTAGATTCTGATAGGCCATTAAAAAGTATGTAAATTTTATTTTAAACTTTTTTTTTATCTTTGATAGATGGCGCTGCAAACAGCATTTTTTTTCTCAGTTTATCAATCTTCAATTTGAAAAAAAAAGTGTAACTAAGTATGATATTCAAGATTTTTTCAGTTCTTTGGGAAGAGGGGGGCAAGGGTCATTGCATCAAATATCTTCCTCGAAACCATTAACTTTAAGTTAATGGTTTCGAGGTGTATAACTTTAAGCTAATGGTTTCGAGGAGATATCTGATTCAGTGACCCTTGCCCCCCCCCTTCCCAAAGAACTGAAAAGAACTTGAATATCGTACTTAGTTACACCTTTTTTTCAAATTGAAAACTTATAAACTGAGAAAAAAAATGCTGTTTGCAGCGCCATCTATCAAAGATAAACAAAAAGTTTTAAAATAAAATTTACATACTTTTTAATGGCCTATCAGAATCTACAATAAAAAATAGGGTGTTCCATTTAAGATTTCAAAGTTGCTCCCCTTTCCCGCCCCCCAGGGGGTCCGGAGGGGGCAAGGGTCTCTGCATCAGATGTCCCCCTCGAAACCATTTACTTTTTATCCGTAACATTTTTTTGTCCGATGCACGATTTTAAAGTTATTGCAGGTGGCGGATTAAAATGGGACACCCAGTATATATATATATATATATATATATATATATATATATATATATATAAAACTAGATCATAATTTTTTTTTTAATTTTTAAATAATGAAAACCAATGGAAGCAGCTGGTATCCTTACATTCTACTCATAAATGAAATACAAATTTATATTTTACTTTGCTCTATCTAAAAAAAAATTATTAATTCACTTATATTTAATACTTGAGCTAAATTCTTACTCAGAAACAGAAGTTTAGTAACTTATTAAGTTTTTAATATCACAAATATTAAACTGACATTTTTTTGAACATAATATGTACATTTTAAAAACGCATATTTCATCTGAATTCTATTTTAGTTAGTCTACACGAGGAGACATCAACACAAACACACATAATATAAGTCCTTCTATTTCTGTATCGCGCGGCCTATTTGTCAATGTAAAACCGCCCAACATGGCACTAAGTCTGAACTACATTACCGACTTGGTAAGCAAACCGAATCAACATATGTACACGACCATACGAAGGATCCTGGTAGTTGCTGCTGCTACTCTAGCATCTAAACACAACATGCCGTTGTTTTGTTAACATAACGCCAAGGTGACGGCTGAGATAATTTATTGAAATTTCTAATATCAGACACAGGATATTAGCTGGGCACCATATAGTGAGATGAAAGATTATTATCATATTTATTCATCTGCTTTGATTGTAATTATTATGTTCGTGAAAAATTTATTAATCTAAAATGATTAAAGTGAAACCATATATAATTATTATTTACAATTAAAATGCTTGTTAATGTGTTTTATGCAGTAATTCTGAATAATGTTTTGTTTTTCAAGTAAATGGAAATTTTTTATTCGATAAAATAAATGTAATATTCTATAGCGATATAAATTTGTTTAAATTTCTACCATTACTTTTGTAATTACTAACAAATTATATTCATAAAACTAATAATTTTTTGCGAAAGAAATAAGTTTTTATGTATTGTGAATAGATAAATAGGAAAATGCAATCCCATTTTCAATTGTTTTTGAGTATTTTAATAAAAATTTAAAATTGGTCTATTTTTATGTTGTATTACATATTACACCCCAATTATGCATCTGCCTAGTTTGTGAAATGTGCAAAATTTTGTTGTATTTATATCTTTAAGTAACAAATTTACAAGTAGGCGGTTTTCAACTTGAAATTTATGAATTTGTTAGATATTCACTAATGCATTTGAAAACATAGTCAATTTTATATATACTGCATATTTAAAATTACTTCAAAGGTGTGTAAAATTTGTTTGATTTTACTTTTTAATATTAAATGATCTAAGTTTATAAATTTCAAATATATTTAGAATCAGTGGCGCAGCCAGGATTTTGTCTGGGGGGCGGGGGGCAAGTATTTTATCTTGTAGAAGCAAAAAAAAGCAAATACTAACCAGATTTCCACTTTATCTTACATGATTCGAATAATTAATAGTTTAAAATAATGAATGTTGGTTCAATATTTTGGGGTAAATAATTGTAGCGTTAGAAGTGACTGCTGAATATATGACTAAATGAATAAAAATTGTGCTAATTCTGCTAGCCTTGGGGGGGGGGGCGTCGCCCCTCCCCCAATGTATAATAATTAAATGATTTCTGTAACAGAACCATAAAAATTATTTCTTTAAATCCACACTTATGTAATGAGAAAAATGGCTACTGTTTTGGGACTATTTTTTAAAATTAACAAATGCAACGGTTGTAGTAAAACTGCACATTCACTTATTAAATTTGAAAGGGATTCGCCAAAAATCAATAAGTAATTAACGCTCGGCAAAAAATAAATTGCGATTTCTTCTTATGGAGCACGTAATGACGTGGAAAATTTATCTCGATTTTATATCCCACAAATATTCCTGTTTCGATGTGTTAACAGAATCCCATATATCTTTTACAAAGGTATTGTGTTTTAGAATACATTAGTGGACTAATGTTTCATTGCATAATTATTTAAAATATTTATTTTTAAATTAGTTAATTTAAATGTTAAACAAATAAAATTAAGAAATAATACATTTTATAAATATGTAGATACACAATGCATTTTAATAAGAAACTGATATCAGTGCAAATTATTTTTATTATTTAAAAATCATCATGTCATAAATATAACTTTTCAGTGGAGGAGAGATATCATGAATATGGATGAAGCGCGAAAATTGTATATCTGGATCGGAAAGTTTGGCAAAAAACCAATTTTTGCTTAAATGGAAGGAGTTTATTCCATACTTTTATGGATACATGAGATTATGTTTATATATATATGCACTTTCCGAAAAAAAAAAAACAACACTTTTTAACAGAATTGCGTAAATTTTATATTTATGCAATCAAGTAAAGATTCTGGAATTAGATATATTAAAAACTGAAATTCCGAAGTATATTATATCAGTATAAGACAATTATATAAAAAAAATTGTCCAAATAAAAGTGATTACGACAAAATAATGCAACTGTCGAGAATTTATCGAAAGTTTTAATCAGTTCTGTCCAGACTTGTACGTAATTTCCCGTGTGTGATTCGACCTTATCGTTGAGTCGAGTTAGTATCTCTATACCCCACAGCAGAGCGACACCAAGTTGAAATTCTGGCGACAGAACTCAACTGAAATTGGTTTACGAGTTTTTCTTCTCTTTCCTCTTAGTCCCTCGTACGCAGTGATGCCAACTGCATAGTAATATCAGGATGCACGTTAAACTGTAAACGAAAATAAATCTTGTTGCAAATGATTTTAAAGTCGATTGTCGTTTGTTTTACGTTTTACAAATGACAGTGAAACTGGATGGAGCGTGTTTTTTTTTTTTTGGTGCTTTTTCGAATTTTCAACTATTTTGTGTTTTTTCATTTTCTGGTCGTTGGCGGACATTACAATGGTAATGCGTTGTAATTAAGCTATAATTGGCGATGTTGGCTTGTT
This sequence comes from Clivina fossor, assembly GCA_963966155.1. Classification (NCBI taxonomy): domain Eukaryota; kingdom Metazoa; phylum Arthropoda; class Insecta; order Coleoptera; family Carabidae; genus Clivina; species Clivina fossor. Next base: position 5,567,213 of record OZ014553.1, on the reverse strand, counting down.
TTCATTAATGATTATTTGGTGCAGTAACGTAATTTTTTAGTTTTATATCAAATGTGCAATGAATTTTTGCAGAAATGCTGTTGAAGATTTTTTTTGTTAAATTTAAATGCATAATGCAAAAGCGTATATATATATATATATATATATATATATATATATATATAAATAAATTACAGGGGACAGTTTTTCGCGTTGCTGTTATAAAAAGTAAAAATGTGCAAATTAAAAAAATATGTGAAAAATATATTACTCTAGTATTGTACTTATTTATGATAATATTTGCATATGCCGTAGGAATATTGAATAATCCATATTTTTCGCAAAACTGCAAAACATTTTATAAATAGAAATGATGTTGAGTTTATACATATTTAATATTGTAAGTAGAATTGGCTTGTAAGGAACTTCGTAAGTTCAATTAAAATTTAGAAATTTTTTGGATCAAGCAATCTTCAGCTAGCAATTAAAAGAAACGAAATAATACAATAGATTTAACAATATTTGAAATATGAACAACAAAAATTAGCAAACCTTATTATAAAAAATCTTTAACGTAAAACACTCATCAACCTTTTAGGTTAAAGATTTTTTATAATAAGGTTTGCTAATTTTTGTTGTTCATATTTCAAATATTGTTAAATCTATTGTATTATTTCGTTTCTTTTAATTGCTAGCTGAAGATGACTTGATCCAAAAAAAGCCGAAACGTACAAATTAATGTTTAATAAATTAATGTTTTTATATGAAAAACCATGTGTTTTCTAAATTTTAATTGAACTTACGAAGTTCCTTACAAGCCAATTCTACTTACAAAATTAATACCTAGGAACAAATAAAGAATACAAAAATACATATTTATTAATAATAAAAAAAAATAAAACTCAAATCTTGTTCTAAGGCACAACTTTGGAAAGAAATAAAATATACTCGTATTAGTAATCTATAAATCTTATAATTGAAAAAATTCACAGAGAAAAAAATATAATTGTATTTGGTTAAAAATCAAAATTTTAATTAATGATTGCTGAGATCACTTTTATCCTAATTACATTGGAAGAAGCTAAAAAGAATTAAAGTTCCACAGTACAGACAGAATAAAAAGGAAAACGAAATAAAAAAAGATACTAACGAAGAAATTATGAAATATTTCACGTTTAATTAATCATGCTTATTAAAAAAAATCCGAGCTTATTTCCTGCTGCGAAAAATTTTTACAAGTTTTTAATTTTCTACGGAAAAATCAAAGAGCGGCGATGTGCCGCTTCGATAAAATGGTCATTTATTTAAAGTCGAGACACTTACAAATTAATTGTTGTTCATCGGATGTTTTTCCATAGCAAAAACGACAAATTAAACACGAAACATAACCTATCAGATTTAATATAAGTTGGTGTACGTGATACCGATCTTGATTACTTTTGACGAATTTATGGTACTATAATAATTGGATTATAAGCGTTTGCATTAAAATATGTAATTAGAAAATCAGTTTTTTTCAAAAAATATATATGAAACAAGAGAATTGCAAAAAAGTTAAAAACATGTAACTGGATATAGTACAATTTTAAATTTAGTTATTTTTTAATTTGTTTTTATTAAATGAAACATTTTATAAATCTAATTATAATTAATAAAAATGTATGTAGTTATATCTTCTGAATCTATATGAAAATTATTTTTTATTATTTTGAAAATTGACTGCAATTACATTATAGTTATGCCAATTTTTAAAATGTTATTTTTTAAATAAATAGTAACGATATATTTGGGAGAAAAATTAATTTGCAATTGTTTTAATTTTTCTCTAAAATTGACAACTAAAACTGTATATAACTGTATAACTATACAACTATATATGTTGTGAAACTTTAAAATACAAAATTATTTTATTACTACAAATATTTTTATTTAACTAGTTTCGAACTGCTTAAACTTTAACTCTTTCTACTTATAATTATTTAAGTAAAAATTATTAAACTTTCTAATAAAATTTAAGACACTCGTGAATACATAAATAAACAGGTAAAAAATTTGACAAAATAAATAAAAATAAATACTATACAACATATCTAAAATGTTAAAAAATTTAGTAAACATAGTAAAAAATCTTTCAGAATTTATTACTTATATTAAACGAGTACTTGTAATTCCTAAAATTATGTATGTACCCAGAAGACGTGAGAAAAACTGGCGAATCCGAAAGACACGTTACCAATTTCGGAAAAATTGACAATCGTACATAAATGTGCTATTTAAATTAACCATATTAGTTTTATATTTAAATCTAAAACAACATGAAGATTTTATAGATATACATATTAATATTTATAATTTACTGATAAATTATTGACATTATTTTTGTTTTGTTTTTTAATAATTCCAGCTTGTGATGAATTAATGAGCACTTTAACATATTTTGTGTTATCTAAAATATTCAAAGTACAACACATTTTTATTATATGATATTGAATAAATTAATAACATCATCTTTTAGAAGACTTGTTAAAAATTACATTATCACACATATATCTCTTATACAAATATGTTATTGTCGAAACATTTTGTCATACAAGCCGAAGGTACAACGACACAAACTGAGTATTCAATAATTTAAACCTTCTTATACAGTCTAATGGCTTCGTAGTGCGATACGATCCGGCGATATTCTTAGTGCGCCACTAAAGTCCCCTATCGAACGCAATTAATAAACCGCAATTCGTATCGGCACGTAGACGCTACGTACAAGATGTGCATTGACACAAACAAATGAAGCGGAAATTTTGCTATCAAAACATTTGCAATACGCATACACGCATTCACATCGAATACCACCAACGCTAGCGTACAGCAGAATTTAAATGTATATGGTTTTCTTAGTAGATGCAATTTTGTTTATTTTTTTTTTGTCATAGTTTGGCGAATTTATCATTAAACTACTGAAGCGTCAGTAAGAATTCAACTTATTATTTTTAGTGCTTAGTTATTCAATATTTTGGATTTTCAAACTCCATTCTAAAGAAATATTGTGGACTTATGAATACATGTGGATCTGCAATTCTGACTGATGTTTGAGTAGTAGTTTTACTTTAATTATATAATATTCCAGTTAAAAAAAAATCTATAATAATTTAAGTATGAAAATAAACGTAAACGTTGTAAGGAGATGTATGGGTATAAAAAGAAGAGAGGAAAATCTGTTATATTATGTTTTAAAACAAAAACACATACTTAACTTATCTTCTCTTGATATAATACATACTACTATAAAATTATTTTAGAATAAAATATAGATACAGGTTCTTATCTGTCAATAATCTACCAAAAATTATTTTTAAAGAATTTTGTAAGCATCAATTTATAATATACATTTATATATTTTTACAACCTGATTCATATAGCAAAATTGTCAGAAAGCATTCATTTGAAAGATATGTATAGGTACTATTAATGCTTAGATCTGCCCGGTTTTGCATAGTGCTACATTTTCTTGACAGAAATTAATCGCGTTATGTACCGTATTCCATTTAACTATATAAATGAATAATTATTCCAATAATAACTTTAACATTTATTTTATAAATAAACTAACTTTAAATTTCTTTTACAGGTAAGGAAACAATCTGTCAGTCAAGGTTTCACAAATAATTACATCAAAATTACTTCTACTAAGGTAATATACACTTAAAGAAATATATGAAAAATGTAATGTGTTTTATTTATATATAAAATATTTTGAACCTGTTTATTTTGAAAAATAATTAAAAAAGTATTATATATCAACATTCAATTTACTCTTTCTACTATCCCAAAATTAGCCTCCTCCAAACATCCCTATCCAGACAAGCAACTTTAGCTTTATCCATATTCATAATTCCTTCTGTTCCTAGTACTTTGAAGTTTTCGCTAACGCAAAACACTTTCAATCATACCACACCAACTACTATTATATATATAAATAACGTAATAATAATTTACTTGTATCACATCCACATCATCAACTAATGCTTATTTTGATTGAAATATACAATAAATTTGTTTAAGTTTATCAGGTAAAGTGTGTCCAGATAATATAAACTAACATTATTGTATTGTATTGAGAAGACCTCTATTATATTTAATAGGAACGTAATGGGGTTCATTTCAATACAATACAATAATATGAGTTTATGTAATTCGGACACATTGTACAATAAATGATATATCGCCTTCTGAATAATGTAAATATAATATAATATCTTTAAACAAATTTAAAAATTATTTAAAGAGAATAAATGTAAAACAAAGATAAATAACAATGTTTTTTATCCACTTAAATTGATCGTTTACAATCAACAAATACGTCCAAAAATAGTCCAACAATTTTTTTTATAGGCATTGACTGAAAAAAAAAATACAAACACATATTTATAACAATAATAATTGAGTGACTTTTAGAATATTTGATTTTAGTAAATATTTTCATTATTTTGTTGGGCATATTTTTAAAATTTGATATGTTTTGTAATCTCTGTACACAAAATTTTAAAATAATCTTTCTAATGTTAAAATAAACATATGATTTTCATCAAAATACAAAATTTTTAAACTATAGTTAATATGAATGAATACTTTATAAATCTGTGTCCGAGTCTAAAGAAACTAGGATTTTACTCTAACATAAGAATTTATGCAAAGTACCATTAGGTACTTGCATAACATGATGCTGTGTAATTTCTGTACGTTTATGTGTGAGTGGTTGGTGGTCGTTACGACCTTGGGCATCGTATGTGTGACCCTGCGTTAGTACGGGGTCACCAGGTAGAGGCTCAGGTTCATGGCACGAATATTGTTCCACTCACGTGATGTAAACCTGTATAGACAGACGTATAAATTAGGGGTTTCAATATTGGAAATTACTGTGCATGGTTGTTATGCACGATTTTTTTTTAATATATATTTTGTTTCTTATAGTTTTTATTTTGTCTGCCGTGTGTCGATAATTTCATTGGGATGTGTTTTATTGTATCTCACGATTGTACCGAAATTATGTACTTTCGTAATTAGTAATATTAATTATATATTGATGTACTAATTTTAGTAATTTGGCTTAGTAACTAAAATTATTATTATTTTGAAGTTCGTATGTCGAAAATTTTTTTCTTGTAGATTAATATCTTTAAATTTGTTACAATAATTACATTCTAATAGAATAAACATGCAATTGAAAAGTTTGAAAATTAATGCCAATTATAATGTAAAGTATTAAAAATATTTTTGTAGTATTTATTTATTGTTGTATAAGATAGTATTTTTCAACGAAACTTACTTTATTTTACGGACCATAAGACGCACCTTTTTACACAGACAAATTTTAATAATTATCTACAATTTAGCATCTAATTTTATTAAATAAAATAGCTATTTTGAAAATGTTGCAATACAAAAAACACACCTTTTTTTAAAAAAAATATTAGTATAGCCATTGTAATAAGATTTCTTATTTTACGTCCATCTTCGGTGTTGTAAAGCTACCTTCTTTTTTATATTCTCTATGGAATTTTAGTTACTCCATCTTGTCTGTCGTTTCTATAGTGTTTTATTCTGGAACTGCAACTCAAAGCAGTCTCCGATCTAAGGGGACGAAAAACAAAAATTCCGCAATGTAATTACGTTAGGAATACACAAACAAAACCACAAGAAAGCTACAACCAACGAATGACTAACGTAATAGTATGGAAATCTTAATTTGATCAAATTATTTCTTTGTATGTTGTATGACTGAAGAAATATTCACTTATATTTCTGTCGATAAATGCGTGTAGTAATGAAATTATTATTATTTACTGTATGATTATTGTTATTAGTATATTCACGTCACAATCAGATTTAAATTCTTCTATTTCTTGTTTTGTAAAGGTATATCTACATCGTAAAATTAAAATGGGTATTTTTTATATGTGTATATATTTATTTTATTTTTCATTTTACTATATGTATTAAAATCAGACTTCTCATCTTTGAGTAGCTATTTGTTGCGTATTTGTAAAACTACAATAATATTGTTATTGTGATTTAATTATGATACATAATGTAATATTGATGCAAGATCAAATTTAGTGTTTTATACATTTGAAATCAGATACAGGTATTATTATTAAGTTACAAGAGTCCGCTGAAAAGTAATGCATATGTGAAATTATTTCTGAACTTATGTATGAAGTGGTTATTCACTGGTTCTATTTGTTTTAACAATTTAAAAAAAAGAAATTCTTAATATGTCTTACGGTTAGTATTATCAACTACACTAAAATTTTAAATGTGGTGTAAATAAGTTGATCAATTTAGTATTCGATATTATGACGGCAATTTTTTATTAAAAATTTGTTGATCGATTTATTTAAACCATATTAAAAATTTAATTGTAGTTGATAATATTGGCCATAAATATTCACCAAACAATTATTACATGTTAGACTACAGAAAAATTGCTATAGATACTGAATTTTATATATATTTATTTCTATTGTACTACAATATACATTAATAATTATATTGTTAAACGGAATGTTAATATAATTCAAAATTATCTTCACTTATAGCTTGTTTTACATTATAATAGAACAGGAAAACTTATATATCATGCTTTAGTGTTATAAGACAAATTTCACAGAAACCGTTTAAGATGTGAAAATGACTAAATAAACGGTTTAACAAGAACCTGCTAAGGATGGCGCGAGCATCTTGAGAATTTAGTTTGTGTAGGTTGGCAATAGCACAAGCATCGTCGGAGTTCGTCGTTCCGTAATGAATTATGATTGGATATACGTTGTGTTGATCGTTGTTTTTGCTTTGGTAAATTGTTATTTATTAGATCCAACTGGCTTTTATTTTCAACTTATTTTATTTGACGTTTGCGGATTCTTATCGCGAAATGAATTCGAATTTAAAATTGTAATACGAAGAATCAGAAACAGAAGCAAATGCATTTCGAATTGTAGGATGGGAACATGCTACAGTTCGACTAGGAGATTTATTTTAATTTTTTTGTTATACATTGATGCAGTTTATAGATATTAGTTATAATATCTATTTATTACGTTTGATATAATTAAGACTTTATTATAAAAAATGTTGCAATTATCATGGTGTTGAATATCGACGACATTTTTACAAATAAAAGGATTTGTTTTTATTTAAATGTCAATTGTATCTTTAATGTAGTTTAATTCAATAGTGCTTTGGGTTTATTGTAAATTTATATAAAACTTTAATAAATTTAGTAATTTTTTAAATTTATTAAGTATTAGAAATTCTTGCTGTACAAGATGTACACAATTTTTTTTTCAAATTATGTTAAAAAGGTACCACTTTTTTCAAGAATAATATTAAATAATTTTTTATTAATATATACATACATATGCAATCGTACTATGTACCTAAAAAGGTGTGGCACAAACTGTTTTCATTGTATCGTAAATTAACATTAACACTAAACTAGAAAGTTGGCCAACTTCTAACTTTTTATAGTTAAATTTTTCATCATCGCGCATACGTTTACTTCATACAATTTAATGGCAATTTATCTCAGCTGTTACTGGATATTAGAACAAATATTGTGTGTTTGAAGTATGGATCAGGAAAAAAAAGTTTTGTTAGTTGATTTAGTTTAAAAAAATCCAATATTATACAATAAACGAGAAAGTCTTTTTAAAGATAAAATTGCCAAAAATAACGCTTGGGGAACTATAGCATCTATTTTAAATAAATCAGGTTTGTATCAATATTTTTTTGTCAAAAAACAATTGTAGTACAATTTTTAAAAAAAATTAAACTTTAAAATTAATCAACTAAATTAATCAATCAATTAAAGTTAATATAAGTTTAAATTGGACAGCATAAATCCACCTTAACTTTGCATGTTAAATATCAACATTAGATCAAACAAAGATATTACAATTGCATATCCGACCTTACATGCACAGTTATTCTAGCAGTATTATACATGTACTTATTACGTAACTATTGGACCATATAAACTTGCAATTATCACTTAACAAAAATGGTCTGAAGCGCATATTGCAGTTTTTGTACTTTGTATTCTAATTGCAACATCATTAAAATATTTTTGTATTTATTTGTTTTTAATTATATAATTTTTATAAATTTATATGTACGTAAACACGTGTTCTGCTATTAAAATATAATTTTTTTATAAGGTACAATTTTAAATTTAATTACTTTGATTATAATTACTATTATAATTAATTGATTTTACTAAAAAAGTTTTGTTTAAAATAGTTTGATACAATTTTCCAAATGACTGATATTGCAGTAAAAAAATATAAGTATTTCACATTCTGTTTAACAAACTAATGATGCAATAAATTAAAAAGCAAATAATTTTTAATTATTGTTTATTTGTTGAAAATAAGAGAAATTATATTTTCTGTTACAGGTTGTACAATAAAAATATTAATATATGAAAACAGTATTTTAATGTAAAGATTTTAATTATTAATTATTTATAGTTTTATAGAAAAAATTGCTTTTAATAAATTATTTCAATAAATGCCAAGTAATAAAATTTTCATATATTGAAAGAAAAAAATATAACTTTGTTGATATCATTAAATTTTGAGAATATTAATATTATGTTTGTTTAAGTTATTCAGGATCAGGTTTTCCTAATAAATCATTTGTTGTTCTTTAAATATTTAACGAATGTATTGTTCTTTTTCAGTACATAAAATAAAAAAGTTTATACAACAAAAAATGAAATAGAATTTAGTGTTTTGCAACATATTTTTAATTTTAAATTTATTTTTGATATTGACTGTGCGTTAACTATACATCTTTAACAGATAATTTTATTAAGGTTAATTTTAAAGCGACAAATAAACATTAATTTTTAAACTTTTCATGGCATAATTATTATTTTTATCTATATATAAAAAAATTATCGATTTTTAAACTAAGAATTTTAAATTAAGAATGCGTTGTTTTATTTTTTCAATTTAAGTTGACTTGAGTTAAAATGTTTATTATAAAACTGACCATTAATTCTTGCGTTTTTAAATTTTTTATACATTGATGTATTTGTTTTTTATTTATAGAGCGTACGATTATTATCTTTGTGAAATAATTTAATATTCATTTGGCACGAAGCATTCTGTACAATATTTATTTTTGTTGACGATACATATTGCATAAGAGTTAATATGATCAAAGTTAAATAAATAAGTTTGACTATATTGTTTTTTCTAAATAATATTTGCTAATAATTAGCCTTTTGCATTATAAATATTAATTTGAAAGAAATATTTTTACAGATTTATTGACGAGGTAACCGAAATATAAATGAATTTTCAATGTCTCTATTAATTAAATTTTATGTTTCCAATTACTTAAAATCGAGTATAGGAGCTGAAACGCACATTCATATATAAAATCAACGAGACAAATATCATTCCCAAAGCGTCGAAAAAAACACGTTTCTATCATTACTGTAATCGTTTTCGCGCCCTGATTGCAGGATTAAATAGCCATAGGTTTTCCGGAAAATGACGCTAAATGATGGGTACATCGACTGCACGAAAGGGGTAAAGAGTAAATTCGGCTTTTAAACTTCAATTTTATAAGCGAGGGTGACGTGAAAAGCTACTCACATTGGAGGAGCTAATCAAATCGAATTATTTTTGCATAATAGTTGATATTAAGGTAAAGTAAACATATTTAAAGTTAATTGAAATAAATTAAGTATAGATTATTAGAATTTAATATTAAGGGAATTGTATCAATCTTCCAGCTAAATAAAAAATTATACGTATATTAGTATACTATTTCGATAAATAATTATAAAATTTTGTATACATGCCAAATATATTTTAAAATATTTTTTAATGTTAATTAAAGGTAGAGCCATACAGATTGGCGTATACAGTTTTTCTTTATTCTGATCTTATTAGTAATTTTATTTACATAAATAATTTATTTTATTATGGCAATTATTATTATAAATATTATATAATAATACTATGGCAATATTATTACAAATATTGGCATAAATTTATTCTTGAAATAATTTAAAAATTAACCAATGAAATGTCGTTTATTCTGAGGATTCATTTTTAGTGAAATTACAAATGATTTTTTACTTATCTTAATAATAAATTAAATTGCTTGAAAATTATTGTTATTCTAAAATAATGTAATATTAGAATTTATTAAATTAACATAGTAAAGAATCTTTTAAAACTCATTATTTAAAAATTAAAATAAAAAAGCTTTAGTATTAGGTTTCGTATAACTTTTAACTAAAATTCGACGTTTCGATATACTTCACGTATATTATCATCAGGAAATATATGCAAATGATATAAATAATAAACAAACAAAACATAGAAATAAGTTACTAGCTAACAAAATACAAGTATAACTAGATTGTAAAATTTATAAGTTATTAATTAAAGGAAGCCAAGTTTTATTTAAATCAGTAAATAATATTTTGCTTTCTTTAATTAATAATATTTGGCTTTATTTAATTAATAATTAGTAAATTTTATAATCCAATTACATGTATTTTGTTACCTAGTAACTTGTTTTGTTTGTTTATTATTCATGTTATTTGTATATTTTTTCTTGATGATGATATACGTGGAGTAAATCGAAACGTCAAATTTTAATTACAAATTATACAGAACTTGATTCTAAAGATTTTTTTTAATTCTAACTGTTTCTGAATAGATAAAAACAACAAACCATATAGCCAATAAAAATGTATACCTAATTATTTCAATGTACATTTATTTTCTAAAGCAATAAATCAATTTGTATTTAGAAATACACTTATAAATATAGGAATGAAAGAATATAACGAAAAGAAAAAGTGTGTAGGGTTTGGTCTAGTGACCATTAAAAAAGTTGAACCAAAACTTCTACCTAATTAATCTATAAAAAATGAGTTGAGAGTCGAAGTGAGTTCAATGCTCTTTTGAATTCATAAATAAGTCGGAAATCTTCGGGCAGAACCGAGACGTGGGTGTACCCAGAGTTCTAATACACCTTAAGGGCAGTGACGGTGCCGGCGTTATCCATGATCCATTGTTATACACTAACTTTCTATCGGATTTTACTAGAGAAAAACAACAACAACACCAACAAAAAACTTGACTGTTTGTTTCATATAACTATTTTCTCAAAACAAGAGGAACATTATCGTTCATAGGTCACAGACAATAATGTGCGTTGGAAAATAGATACGAAATATAATACAAGTACGACATATCGCGTGATGATAATTTAAAACAAACAAACTTTTAAATTTGATTATATAAAATTTATATAGTCAAAAGTATAGAACGTTGTTAAATAGATTATCAGTCAACATCATAATCAACTGATCAATAGAGCATTTTGGAAGCAATTAACAATATATTTGCGTTGTTAATCTTATTGTTTTATACTTTAATACTTTTTTGTAGTAACCAAAACAGCAATAGAAAATCGGCCATTTCAGTTAATAATTTTTGTGTGTGCATATAACTGCTGTTTGAGTCTATTCTATAATATATCTGAAATTATAAGTTTCAGCGAAAAATGTGTGGAATACTTTTCGATAGATAAAAACATAGTACATAAGATATGGTAAGTTAGATTTTCAAATTCGAAAAATATAAAAAATCATGTCATACGAGCGTAATATCTCTGAAACTATAAGTTTCAGTAAAAATGTATACAATACTTTTAGATATAGAAAAACACGCTACATAAAATAAAATAGTTTAAACTTTTGAAAAAATTGCCACCAAAAAATACGACGCAATATGCATCTCAAAATACAAAAAAATTTCAAAATTAAAAGCGTAATATCTCTGAAACTATAAATTTCAGCACAAAATGTGTAGAATACTAGAATGTGTAGAAATGTTAAAATTAACTATACTTTAAAAGATATATTGTAGAATTTATTAAAATGTGTACTACGTTACGTAAGATAATTATTGTTATAATATTTAGAAAATCCTAAAAAATTTGTTTTATCATGTCGTTAATTTTAACGGTAATGTTACAGAATTGACCCGATTGTAAGTTACAGATCTTTAAGTATTTCTATAAAAATGTTTCAGCTAATGAACACTATATTTTGCACGTTTTAATATATTTCAATTTACATTGTCATCATTACATGCAACAAGCAAGCAATTATATATCGATTAATTATATATTAAATCATTTTCATCAATCAGTTGCAAGTTATATATGTATAATTACGATATATGTATATTTATCTACACTTTAGCTACTGTAAATTGATTGTTTTACACTATCTTATTTTAATAATAAGGAACGTGAGTGTACAATTTACTCACACATATGTATGCAGTCGTATCACGACTATTAATAAATGTTATATCTTCTGCTGAAAATATAGCTTATACTCGTACTATACTTTATTATAGAAATAGTAAATTGTTTTATAAGAGCTAAAAATGTTTTTTTACACGAATAGTAATTAGACAATTATTGAATGTGTTTTTTACGCTTTAAATAAAGTGATATATTTATCACTATTCCACTGATAAAATTTGCAGAAGATGTTACATCAAAAACCAGGAATTGATATTATTCGATAATTCTTTGAAGATATATGATTTTACTATGATATTAACAAATTTATAAACATAATTATAAAATTATGTCTCTTCGGTTTATGTAATAAAATTCAAAATAATGTAATAAAATATTAATTATTTATTAGAATAAGTACTATCAATATTTAGAATTGGTACACATATAACGCAGTATTGAATTTCACAATAATGTTGGTTTTATAAAAGCATTAGTATGTTTTCTTTCACATTATAATAATCATTCGGTGATTCTGTATAAATTTAAATTGTATTTCGATTAAAATTTGTTGCTTTCTACTTTACTAGTAAAATTGATTAGCTATTGCCCACATATATTATCCTTTACTGGAAAAACCCGATTACTTATTTTAAAATCATGTCTAAATACGATGTTTTCAAATGAATAAAATATTAATCTTACGTTAACCTCAAACATGTTTAATAAACTCTAATACTAAAGTCGCTATCATAAATAAAAGATTTTTCCTTTCAAACATATGAAATCATGACAGCTTCAAATTCAAAATTCCGAACCATATTTTATATCTTTATAAAGAAAATTTCTAGTCCAAAAAATTATAATGTTAGGTTACACAACGCAGGCTAGAATATAGTGATTTTAATTCATATCAAATATTTTATAACATACAGATTGAATTTATTTATTTCCATAATATCTCAACATGATGGTTTTCTGTTTAAATAGAAATAAAAAATATTATTGAACGTGTTACTTGAAAATTAATAAACAAAATACGTTTTACAATTGGAATTCCAGTTATCTTTGTATATAAAAGACGTGTCCAGAATACACTATCCGGCATAGCAGTGTTGGACTAAAAAAATATTAACATCTCATTGAGAAATTTATACAATGATAAATATTATACTTTATAATATTTACGAAACAAAACATGTACGAATTTTTAATAACAATTTTTACTATTTGTGTGTAATTGTTTTTGGCAACATTTCAGGAATATATTTATTTAGAATATAAAATGTTTATTATATGAGAGTTGGACCAAAAATTTGGAATTGGTTAAATATCTTTAAAATTGTTCATTTTACAAAAATTGTTAAGGATTAATCTGATTATAATTTTTTTATATTTACTTATTTATTTTTTAAATTTTGTTTATAAAGTAACTTGCAACTGATGAGAAATATAATTTTGAATAATATTTAAATAATTTATTTTGTAATTAACAAAAAAATGTTTCTAATACTTTTAAAAAAATTGCATCTTTATAATCAGTACACAATTCTACTACTAACTAATTATTTTATTTATATTAATCAAATTAGTTTGGTATGCTGTTTGTCTTTTTACTTATATTTAGGTACATAGTTTGTTGACTAGATTTTAGTAATAATTAGCTTATAATTAGTGAATATATGTATATATATATATATATATATATATATATATATATATATATTATATATATATATATATATATATATATATATATTATATATATATATATTATATATATATATATATATATATATATATATATATATAAATGTAATATATTTTTATTTACTACTATAAGATAGTAAAGCTGTTTCAGGTAATCAAATTACTTTTTCGTGTTTGTTTATAAGAATAACTTTTTTTTTAAAAAAATTGTAATGGGTAAAATTAAAATAACTGTTAACAATTTTATTTAAAAATATTTTAATGTATTTATTAATAGATATATTTTTTTGTAATAAAATTATCATATTACGTCAACGGTACAGCAGTCATTTTTATATATCAATAGGTAGAAAACATGAAAATGTAAAACTTACTTTTAGACACATATTTATTTAAAAATGTAAAATTTTTTTATTGTACTAAAGACTGTTATTTCATACTATAAATAGATTTTATAGTTTAGCTAACAAATTCATTTGAATTTATGTATTTGGTCCATTTTATTTAGAATTTTTGTATGAGAACTAATTATGCAGAAATATTTGTGTTACCGTTATATTCATTTGGAAATTTTCACACAGATTAATATTAAGATATAATATTTTGCACATTATCATATAATTTAATTTAAATTTGGTGTAATGATAAATTTGTTTTATAAAAATTGATAATGATGGTTAACTAATTTATTGTTTTGACTGACTAATTTGGCACGTTTTTTTTTTAACTGACTAGAATAGAAATAAATATACATAGCTGACTTTGTTTATATGAAATTTCGTTGTAGGATGTTTTTTTTCTATTGTGAGCAAATTTTATTTTTTGATTCAACATATTTCTGTTGTAAATTAGTAGAGAATAAGAAATATTTCTAAGTTACAGTTATTCGCTCATATTTTCGTGTTTTAATTGTTTTGACTTCCGCTTATTAAAATTGCGTAAATTTTTAAAAAGTTATAAGATTTTTAAACTTTTAATATTGTTAACGATTAACAGTTATAACAGGCAAAATTTCTGTTATTTACTTCTTGTTTAAATTTGTCATCGTTTTATTGCAGTTTGATTTCTTTAAATTCGAATTCCATCAAAAAACTTGTTCGCACGGTTTTAAATATTCTTATTATTTTACGATTTCAATATCGTTTACATTTTATAACAAATTTAACATTATTACAGGGTTGTTTGATTTGCAAAATCCAGATACTATTTAGTAAACTAATAACATTAGAAAAATAAATAAAAATTAATTGTATTCAGTAGGTACTATAGGTACTATACAAGTATGAGTATTATTACGCAAAAACAATTGTTAGTTTTCTTTGCAAAACAAAATTGATTAAATTTTAGCGTGTTTCTATGGTAGTTTTAGCTGTCTGATTTTTGGAGACTGTTGCATCAAGCTCATTTTTGTTTCCTTATAAAAAAGATTTTATTTCGGTCATTAACCTTTAAATGAATTAGACAACATATATTACTTATACGCATTTAAGTTAATTTAAACAAAATGACTGATACTACAAGCTCGGTTTTTAGGTGTTTTAGTTCATTTGTTTAGTCCTGATCTTATGACAATGACATTATTTTAAAATCCACTTCTAAAAGAAATGAATGAATACAAAATGCACATATTGATTTACATCAGGCAACGTTTTGAATCACGTGAGTTTTCTTTAAAATATTTCAGATTTCTTTTTCTAGTATTAATTTTAGTTATTATTCATTTGTTTTTTTTTTTTTAAATTGTATATATAATATATCAGTGGGTTATAAACTTTTGTTTAAATATAAAATATACCAATTTTTATTTTGCAACTTCCTTATTTATGAGTTGAAAAACTCATATCTTCCATGGACCCCGATCTGTAACGGTATCAGCGAAAACTTCCTACGTACGAGAAGAATCTGCGCGTCACCGTTGCGCGATTGTGCCGGCAATGCACGTGGTTCCGACCGGTCGCGGTTTGCGCGGCCAGTGCGCGCGCGTACTAAACTTCAGTCCGTTGCTGACATCAGTCGTGAGCAGGTGCCAGTCGTTTTGGCCGCTCGCCCGAGAGATTTTGATCGGACGAGACGAATTCGTGTGTCCGGGCCCGGTGTTAGTGTTTTGTTTTTTTTCGATGGTTTGGTTTTAAGTTTTTTGGTTGGGACGGAAAGAATGTTGGGGTGGGGAGCCTGAGAAGATCAAGTGCTTTTGTTTTTTGGTGAAGAAGGAATCTTTGATTTTTATTTTTCTCGTGTGTTTGGTTTTTGTTTTGGTGATTAATTTTTAAGTTTGAGTTTTTATTTGGTTTGGTTCGACTTCTGTTGCCATTCCGGATGGTGCTACACATGGATTTAATTTTTACGATGAGCAGTTTAAAGGTAAATTGAAATTTGTAATTGCGATTTAATAGAATTATTACTAAATGAAATGTTTTATGAGATTAAGAATACTGTGTATAATATGATGCTCAATTATTTTAACATTAAGATTTAGGTTTTAAATTTTTTATGTATGAAATTTCCGAGATTTTGAGCGAAACTATATTGTTATCTAAATGATTTTATAATTTTTGTTATTCCGTGGGAATGAAAATCGGAATTGTTATAAAATGAATTAAATATAAACACAAATATTTCTTTATTTGTGTTATTAGTTATTTTGTTATTAGTTAAGTCAGATATATTAAATAATAATAAACAATATATATTATTTAATTTTATATTCATTAGAATTCTGAATTCTAATTGGAATCCCATAATGACAAGGGATATTAATATGTATTGAAATATTGCAGAAATGACAATTAATTAATTAAAAAATAGGGTTATGTATTATGCAAAGATTTTGGGAATTCATATTTACAAATTACTGGTAATTTTCATGTATTATTTAAAAAGTAGATTTTTAATAGAAAATACTTATCTACTATCCAATTTGAATTGAAAAAATATGCGCATGTGTGTGTGTATGTAGTAATTTTAATTTACAATATATTTAAAATGTTATTTTTTATAATTACTTTCTGATTTTTATAATATTTATTTATATTCATATCCGACCCTGTACACACATTATAATAACAGCATATTATAATGTTTGTGTAGGGTTGGACATGAATTTGGAACCGATTTAATATCTCCAACGAGGGGGAAACCTCTTGTACAAATTAATTAAAATATTAGTAAAATTCTTTAAAATCATGATATTTCTACACTTTTAAATTTTTTTGTATAAAATCTATAAATTCAATAAAAAATCACTACAATCTTAACAATTATACTTTTTATACTTAATTATATCTTGTATCTCAAAAACTATTTGCTATGCGAAGAATGTTGGAGAATTAAAATATATATTTGTTAATATTTTTCATTTTTATTACTATTTTTCTAAAATAAATAAGCAAGATAATTTTAAATTATAATTAAGATCAAATTTAGCATAACTAAACATATGTTTTATTTAGAACTGTAAATATTTTTTTAGTTATGAGACCGGTTTATACTTGTCTATTATCATATTAATTTAATCGACAATTTTGTTTAAGATGGCTAAAGCAAAATTTTTGAAAAATATAGTCCATAAATTGTGTTTAAATTTAGTTTGTTTGTAAGGTAGAGATTAGTAAAATTTTAATCGATAATATGAAAATAAAATTCTGTTTACCTATCTGTCAGATAGCTTTATTTCAAAAAAATTAGTAAGCTGATCTTGAAATTAGACATAGGTTTGCGTAATTCGGATCTAACGCTACACTATAAAAAAAATATATAAACAATCTAGATTCTAGAAATAAAATTACTATAATAATTAAAAAACAAATATCTATCAATGTTATAAAATGTCATATATAGAATATGTCAAATAATAAGTTTTATTATAAACTTTTAAAAATTGCAAATTTTGTTAAATATAAAAGCAGAAATTATTTTAAATAGAGAATAATCTAAAATGAAAAACATGAAACTTATAGCACTTGAGCAACAGTGGCTAATTTACTTAATATTTTTAAAAACTAAATGATAACTGTCAAATATATTATTGACATTTCTTCTACATTGACGAAATTACTGAAAACAGATTATTTTATTTCGAGATTATATAACAATTTTATGTGATTTTTATTAAGTACTGAAAATATTTCTAACAATATCCGAATATAAAATAATATTAAATAAGTACATCGTTGAAGTTCAGTTGTTTTTACAATTGGCTAAAAATTTGCATGAGAATCGTTATAACGTTCGCATATTATATAGATATAGCCGATTATTCGTTATCCTTATGGTACGGTTGCGCGATTATCCTAATTTGGAATTCATTTCATAATTTGCGCCCCGGAAAAAGCGCGCGCGGCGGCCAGCCTCGTAAAATGCGGTTCCGAATCCCTCTTTTCGGTTTAGATTTTCAGTTAACCACAGTGTAAAATTTATTTTACGACGCCGTTACAAACACGGTGTGCGGATCAAGTTAGTCGGGGCCCCGTTTGTGTTGTGATGTTGTTTTTAAAATTCCTCTCGAATTAAATCGCGACTAGTCGTGGTTTTGCTGCTGTTTTCAGTTGTTTTGCACTGCTGCGGCACGGCCTACTTCGCTTATATATAGTTTTCGTTTCTCGTATGCGTTTTGTTTTCGATATTTTGCTGGAATTTATCGGCTTTTGTTTTCTGCTGTTTGTTGGTGCATTTGTTTTCTGTAACGGGTTTTTTTAACGTGAAATTTATGTTGCGGATTTAATTCTGTTTGCATTTTGCATTTGCAGTCTAGTTATTTATGCAGTCAATGCAGGCTTTTCTGCATGTTATTTAATATTCTGGAATTATATACTGTTTTTCAATATTTGACCAAAAGAGAAATTAAATAAATAATAAATTACGGTTGTTGGTTTTATATATTAAATATAATTTTATAACGTAAATATTAAATTTTTATTTACCTATATTTAATTTGTTGAAACAATTTATATTAATATTTTATGTATTTATTATTTATTTTATTTATCGTTATATGTATATTTATTTAAATATAAACAGTAATTTATTTAATCTCTTGTTTTATCTTCAGGATGTATTTTGAAAGACTTGTAAAAGTAAGTAAAACTAATTTGATGTAACTTTTTGAATCATTTTAGAGAGAAAATAAATTATTTCTCTATTACTCATAAGTTTATAGCACAAGCTACAAGTCAGCTTTTAATGCAACCAAAAGCAATGCTATACTTTTTCTACGATTATAGAATATAAAACTGCACTTAGATTATTTAAAAATAATTGCACTGGATTATAGCAATGAAAATAACTCGGATATTTCAAACATTATTTTGTGAAAAGTTAGAAACTGTTGAACTTATAAAATTTTGATTGATCGAAAAATGTTTAGTAATAATTGAAAAACTCACTAGCGTTAGTAATGAATAGCTTTACTTATAATGAAAAATGCACATCTATAATGAATGTATTATTTAACAGAATTGGAAAAAAAAAATTTTCTTCATACGTATCATAATATTAATATTACGTTACCATATTGCCTATGTAGAAAGAGGTTATTATATTACTAGTAGAATAATGACATTATTATACAGTAGTTAATTACTAAATACATCATTGGTGGCAGCACCATATAACTACAACGTCAAGTGTATTTAATTGACAACTACGGCGGCCGTATTGCAACTTAAGTTAATTGCCAATTGCGTTGTTTATTTTTGCTTGAATTTTAATTTGATTATTGAAAATGTGTGAAGAAATACAAGAAATGCAATGTACACCGTTAGATTGGTCAGAAACTGCATGTTCGACCAAATAAACACGGTCAAGTGTATTTAACTTGACTTTTCCGTCGGCTATATTAAAAATTATTAAGTCAAGTTGAGTTCATTGACAATTACATTGTTTATTTTCGCTTGAATCTGAATTTGATTATTGAAAATGTCTAAAAAAGTACAAGAAATGCAATATATACCGCCAAATTTGTCAGAAAGAAAGATTAATTCTTATCACGTAACAAATATAAATAATATATACATATACATACTATTTTATAGTTGGTAGTAACTGGTTAAGGTTATTTGGCATGTATTTTAATTTATTTTTAATTTAGTGTCACTCTTTTTCTGTTTCGCCCAAATATCTGGGCTCTATACAATAATCATCGCTTTCTCTATTCGTAACATAATATACTATAATTAATTAATTCTAATTACTGATAATATCACAATATTATACAATTCTCGCTAGACTTAAATTTCACAACTGTTAATATATATATATTTTATATAATTATTATGGTTATTTAGTAATATTTAGCTGTAAATTTATCTATATAAACAAATGACAATAGAATTTATCTTGCTACACGAGTAATATGTTAAAACAAACATTTCATGTCTGTTGAAATAATCATACATTCATACATATCTACATAGCGGCGTATATGTTTGGTAGTGATCCAAAACAACGTTATTATTTCGCGGTCAGGGGTGGTCATTTCCACGCTAAACAGTTAATTTATTAGTACACGAGGGTTTAAGGTAAAACAGTGTATACGACTACCGGTTCAGCTATACCGCAAGCTTTGCGTTGCCAATGCTGCACAAGTGCCGTTACCGCTTACAATTTACAGTTACCGGTAAACAGCAAATGGTAACGATGCGTAATTGCTGCTAACACACACTATCATAAAGACTGTTTCTGTTGTTAACAATATAGATAATTAAATGTGTACATTTTCT
Organism: Clivina fossor; assembly: GCA_963966155.1. Lineage (NCBI taxonomy): Eukaryota > Metazoa > Arthropoda > Insecta > Coleoptera > Carabidae > Clivina > Clivina fossor. The sequence continues at coordinate 5,546,463 of OZ014553.1, read as the reverse complement.
ATTATTATGCCGTGTTTAAATGTTATTGGCACGAGATATTGGTTTTACACTCAATTCTATTGGGTTTGTTTAAATTGGTCTACAGATGTTAATTTTACGATTTATTAAAGCGATATTTTAACTAATTTATGTATATGAAATTGAATAATATGCGTTTATAACGCTGAGAACAGTTTTTTACTACGTGAAAATCAATGAGTCTTTGGTAATTTTCAGTACATTTTACTTATTATATGCAATTAAATTAATAAAAAACAATTCTTTTATTAAAAATTTCTTGCTAGTCATTTAAAATAAAAAAAATGTACTGTTTTATAATTTATGAATGTAAGCTTTGTATGAACCTATTTTTAATTGAACAAGATTAGAAGTATATGGGTAAACCCATATATAGACTACTTTGACATTTCTCGGAAAGTAATTTATTTAGGCACTAGGAAAAACTTTTATAAAAATTTGATTAAAATCGGTTAAATAAAATGGTCATAATAAATTTTTAAAAATTTTACTAATTTTTTTCTCGGAAAGTTGGCATCACTGTATTTTGCTAAAATTACATAAATTATATGAATACTAGGAGAATCTTTTGTGAAAATTTGAGTAAAATCGGTTGAATAACATGGCCATAATAAAATTTTTAAAACTTCAGTAATATTTTTTTCGGAAAGTTGGCAACACTGTATATTAATTAAATTATATAATTAATGAGAGCATTAGGGAAATCTTTTCTGAAAATTTGATCAAAATCGGATAAATAACGTAGCCAATATGAATTTTTAAAAACTTTAGTAATTTTTTCTCGGAAAGTTGGCATCACTGGGAAAAAACAAAATCACATGACCATCTTGAACACTAGACAAATTTATCCTGAAAATTTCATTAAAATCGGTTGAACCGTCTAGGAGGAGTTGCGATCACAAAATTTTGTCTGACGACCGAGCGAGCTGACGACGCACATCCATACACCCACATAAATTAAGTTCAGATTCGTCATCTACAGGCTATATGAAGGATTTCTATACAATTTTTTTTTTTTTTTTGAAAATGTTACAGACACCGTACCAAACGCTATACTACTTTTTCAAAGTAGTAAAAATGGTAAAATGGTGGCAGTTTTACAAATTATTTTTTCACAAAAAATTTGAAATTTTGTTGACCAAAAACAGAAAACTATAAAGAATTACAAGATTTAAAAATAAGTATTATAATATAGTAAAATAAAATTAGAACTCATTATATTAAAATGAAAAGGTTATAGAATTTAGTTCTGTATTAATTTTAATTAAAAATCGACGTTTGGACCTCATCATCAGAAAAATGATAAAATGACGTATACAATAAATAAACAGGACCATAGAAACAAGTTAATAACTAACTAGATTATAAAATTTGTAAATTTTTAATTAAAGGAAGTCAAATTTTATTTAAATCAGTGTCTTAACACTGTTGTTATTTTTTTTTTTTATAAATTTCTATTGCGTTTCTTATCAAGCTACTGTTAATATTGATGTGTCTTGCAATTATTATAGTAGATATTATAAGAATTGCAAGACCCATCAATTTGCATCATTTTTCCTTATGATGATGTACGTACATACAGTACGTCGAAACGTACAGAACTTAACCCTGAAGCCTTTTTATTTCAATAAGTACTATATTTCTAAACTAAATTGCAAGCTATTTTTTTTTCAATCAACTCGTATGAGTAACTGATGAAAGTTAGCATTTACAAATTGAATAACAGTTTAAAGTTTCTTAATTGTTTGTACCTATTTCAAAACTATATATTAATTATTTTACTTTCATTTTTTAAATTGTTTTTTTTTTTGCAATCACTATTTTATTCTATACTTGTAAATTTTGACTATATAAGTTTTAGTTTTGTAAATATGTTTTTTTTTTATAAATAAGTACATAATAAAACTAAATGAATTAAAATATTTTACATACCTATTACTTCAAGAAATAAAAAAAAATAAGCATTTTATTTCGTAACAGCATTTGAAATAAGGACGGAAATATAAATCTTAGAACTTTTTCTTCTGAAAAATAGTTATACTTACTAAATAAATGATACGTCTTGTCGTAACCTTCTGCAGTTTCAACTCTTTATAATATCATTAATTTTTATAATATTTCATTATATTTAATGACAGTACATTTAAGAATACAACCATTTTTCTAAGTAATAAGAGTACTTAAAACTTATAACTAGAAACACATCTTATAATTATCCATCATTTCAAGATTTCATTACTTCTTCTCATTGATGCTCTATTTTTTTTTAACATTTAACGTTATCATGGCATACTTTTATGTACCAAGAGAACATATATAGCAAACTCACCAAAGGTAACAGGTTATATTTGAAATAATAATCAATTCCAAATTCTTTGCATTGGTTCTAACCAGTCGAACAGAACTTCAGCTTGTGTGTGCGTACACCACAAAATGCGTCTTTAATTACCAGGTCGGTTAATTAATGTCGGTCCGATAAGTATTCGATAATGACCGAACCGTGCTGGTCTGTACGACGTAAGAATTTTAAAATTACGTACCGGCATAGTTTGAACTATATGAATTATTATATAAGTTCATAAGAGATGTTACAGCGATTTGTATTAACACAAATACGAGTGTAGTTAATATTGTGCAAGTGCTGTAACGTGGTTCTTTTTTAGTTTTTTTTTTTTTATTTTAGTTGGCGCTGTTTAATTAAATGGTTAACGAGTTCTGCGAAATTAAATTATGTGGAAATTTCGTGGAATCGGATCTATGAATCTAGCAAGAGGGATTCTGTTTTATGATTTGAACAAATGTTATGAAACATTATCTGATTTTATATCAAGTAATAAAGAACTTAATTTGTTCTACATAATTTTTTATAATATGCAATATTGTTGCTTTTAATATTTATTAAATGATCAATAACTAATTTTATAATTAATTAAAATTGTATAAATGCGATTTTTATAAGTTTTTGATCAGTATTTTTATTATATCAATACTTTAAATTTTATGAGATATGTAATTATCGGTATTAAAATATTTATGTTTTAGCAAATTAATTATAATATGTATTCTGTGTTCTAAATTTACTTGTTATGATTAAAATCTCGGAAATCGTTATAGCTGCATAATATGTTATGTGGAATAAAGTTAATTAATAAATAGGCTACTAAATTTATATAGAAAAAATATTTTGTCAGTTTTGTAGAATTTCGTAAAACTCGCACAGAATGTCCATTTCCCACTCGTGGGAAATTAGTACCATTCTGTACTTGTTGTACAATATACTATTATAATTGCGAATGATCTAAAATAATCTAAAAATATAAAAACTCTGGTTTCTAATGTATGGTACCAATTTTTTTTATTTTTTTTTTAAATAACCCTTATTTTTAAATTTTGGTTTTTGGGAATTTGGGCAGCATATAAGTACAAGATATAAATAGTTTCTTATATTCACATAATATTGTTTATATTAATTATACGAAAAAAAATCAAACGTTATATTTTCTTACCGTTATGTACTTGATAAGTAGTTTTTTTTGTAATAATCGATCAAAGATTTAAGACTGTTTTTATTTTTCATAATATTAACTGTTACTCCTATAGCAAATTTAATACCTACTGTGTTTATTATCAAAATTTGTTTAGAAGAACGAATCACAATGGAGGAACTAAACACTACATTAAATTTATAATACGTGTTTGTATTTTAAATTAATGATTGTCAAAACTAGTATATTCAATCAAGTAGATAAACTAGACCTATATCTTTTTGAGTAATATAAAACGTTGTACCAAAAATAAATTAATATTCTCTGTTACTATAAAAACTATAAAAGAAAAACATTTTTATCGATGTCCATATACGAAACACTTTTGAAAAACTTTAACAGTTTTGAATTTTATAAATAAAGCAAAATTAATCATATTATTTTTATTTAAATACAGATATAAATGATACATTTTTTTAAAATTAATCGTAAACATAATGATGAAATAAATAGATATTTTTTCCATTGGTATTAGGCATTGTAGGACAGCAAAGTCCACCCATGTTAACAACTGATTTTGACATATAATGGACTAGAAATTGAGTTTACTTTTTGATCATTCTCTATTAATCACATACACGTAAAATGTCCAAGTAATATGCGTTGTATAAATAGATTTGAAACTGGTTGTTTTTTGAATCTTATAATTTAACTATATGTACACTATAAAAAATTGATGACATATTCTGTAAATGTATTTTTACAGAAAAATGTAATATTATGTCAATTATCACAGTAAAAATTACAAAATGCAGCTATTTTATTGTTAATAGTTATGTAAAATTACATAAATATATATATATTAAATTTTTTGCAGTGTATGGTAAATAACGATTGAAAATAAATATTTTGTAAGATTGAAATTGTAAATGAAACAATTTAGTGAACCTGACAGGAGTTATAGGTGCTATTCATACAAATACTGAATAAAAAATATTGCTGTTAGCTGGTGTAGCTGAGTGGTTAAATTATTGAATCAAATTTAGAGATTAAAGGTTTTTTATTTATTTAATATTTTATTTCACTTATAAAATTTATAAGTATGCACCAAGGGGAAACTATTTCTTCAAATTTTGTATACCGGATTGTACAAATTTAAAGTGTTATTATAGAAAGTGTAGTAATTTTTCGTAGATTTTTACCGTTTTTATACGAAATTTGAAAGATTGTACGGATTTAAAAAAAAATAACTTTTAAGAGATTTTTAATTAATTTAAACACCAGATTATACAAGTGGTTTCCTTTCGGTATACATATACACACAATTTATTATGATGTACTCGCGATTATGACATTATTAATACTTTTTAACAGTTTTATTGAATGGATTGCCACTGTAGTTTCTTCTAACCTGCGTGGGTGCTCGATCGCACATTGATTTTTATAGCACTGAAAGAAATTGCGCACATGAATTTATTTCTCATACATCACGCATCACACCGCCAACAGCGATTCCAATTTTTAACAACAATTTAAAAAAATATTTTACAAATTTATTTGTTTAATTTTTTTTGCCCAAATTATTTCTACAGCACGCAGCTATAAAAATAAGCATTACAAGAAACTATTAGGTCGGTACGAAAGTTCTCAGGGTTTATCTTGTTACTGTTTTTATTCATTTGTTTCTGAAAACATATTCAACGTATTTCGCGTTTTGACATCTTATCTTGTAAAGAATTTTTCCCTCTATCTAATAGTGTAATAAAAAAATGTTACGTCCAAAAGTTCAGTTGGACAATAAATAAAAGAAATATTCTTATTTGTTTAAAAGATTGCTTTTTAAATCAATAAATCAATAAAACATAGAAACAAGTTAATACGAGTAATGATTTCTGAAAGATTTTTTAACTATATTAAGAATAAAATTATTTATTTTTTATTTTATTTAAGAAACGTTCTCATTAGATATATATCGATATATCAACTGTGGTTTAAAACGATACGCTAAAACCCATAGAAATGAGATAATCAGCTACACGCAGATGTGGTAGTCAATAAAAGTGAAAATTTCGTAACTAACGTATTGTCATATTAGTAAGAGGTATGGTAAGCCATAAACCATGATAAAGCAATAATGTTTCCACATACGCACACACTGTACAGATTTAGTATTGGCTTTCCTGTTCCTGTATCTAGTAATAACTCACACCGGATTTAGTGGCCGGACTTGTATCAGCGGATCAACCAAAGCTAAACGCGATTCACTGCATATCCTATACGAATTATAACCGAAAACGGATTAAATATTAAATATGAGAATTGCACATGTGCAAAAGGGATTCAGATAGTGGGCAATTTTAGAAATTTAAAAGCTCATTTCGTATAATATATTATTATTTAGAAACGAATTTATCTGTTTTGAGAACTTCAACTGCATGTATGTAGATGATCGTCAAAGTGCTTATTTTGTTACAGAATATTTTGTTGCATGAAAAGTGTTATATAAAAAAATATAAGAGCGGTTGCATAAAACGTTTTTAAACAGCATGATTTATAGTTGTCAGTTGATCAACCTAGTCGCTCTTAAAAGAATATACGTTAATATACGTTGTTAACGTTGTCTGTTAGATTGTCAATTGTCTTTGAAATTGAATTTATATTATTATTAAAAATAACATTCCAAGAGTAAATAATTGAAATAATATTTATTTTTAGTTATTTAGTTGACAATTAAAGTTTACTTGTGAAGTAAATTTAACCAGCGTTTATAATACCAGATCTATGAAGTAAGAAATATTTAGTGACACGTAAAAATGTTATTATAAGTGCTTTAGAAATATTACACATTATATTTTATATTTTATATCATCATGTTTTTATAAAATAAACAATTTTAAAAATATTTATTAATTAACTTAAAATTGTTGAATTTTGTGACGTGCGATATGTAATTTAAGGTTAATATTACGATTATTCCAGAATTAATTACATTATATTTTTTAATTCAATTATTTTACATTTTATATATAATTATATATATTAAAGTGTAATAACTCATATTTGTGTAATAAATTGAAGTAGAAATATTATAACATGCAAAGATGTAAACTTGTCCAATGTTTATAGCAATATAAGGAAATATATTTTTCTACATAGCTTTAATTAATAGTAATTGAAATAATTGCAGTTAGGTGTACCATTTAAAAAATAAAATAATTTAATTCTTTATATGGAAAATTGTACCTGAAATACATACCTATATAAATATTATAACTAATTTATTGCATAACATACTAATTGTAGTAATTAATGCTTGTTTTACATATTAATATATCTGGTGAGCTATAAATCAAAAAACAAGCCATAGGCGTTTAATATGAAAAATTAATTTTTTGTTAAAAAAAAAAGTTATTTACGCATAAAGAAGTGATTTTTCTTACAAGAAATCCAAAGAATTGATATATTAGATATTTTAATAATTTAATTATTTAAATATTTCTAAAAATATTTAGATAATACTTATAATAATAAGTGTATAATGTAAGTGTAATAAAAAAAAATAAGTGTTATTTTTTTAAAAAGCGTATAACAAAAGAACTACACTTTTGAAGGTTTATTATTTACTGTGAAGTCAAAAATTTATTTAATGAATATTGTTTTCAATTTGTTAAGAGAAAACAACTTTATAATCTAATCATAATTAGTTAAGGTCTATCAAAGTCGTAAGAAAATTACAGTCCGTAAAGTCAATAATGGTCACTTATTGATTTTCAAAAGGAAAATATATATATTTTTAAATTATTTATTATTTTATAATTAAATTTTTATTGTAGATTTATTTATTTAGCTTCATGTAAATAATACGATACTAATAAAATTTTCTTAAAAATCATATAAAATATCTAGTCATATAGTTTTTATTTACAATTTTGTTAACATATTTTTATAACTTATTTTTTTTTGAGCTTTATTGAGCTTTATTGTGACGAAGAAAAATTAGTAAAAATACATTTTTCTGAATATTATTTTGTATAGGGTTTTATTTTTTCTAGAATTTGAAGAACTTAAAATTGCAAACATATTCTTGCACAAACTGATTGAAAATCAAACGATAAAACTATAAGATTAAGATTTTATTAATTTGATTTTATATTATAATTGCAATTTAAAATGTATGACTGTAATTTAGACGTACACAAGACGAGTGCACAAAATTAATTATACTTATTTGTCAGTCTTTCGAATTCCAACTGCGTCACTGCTTGCCTGCTTGCATTTGAACCCGAAGCCTTTAGGATAGCATGCACTTTGTATCTTGTAATTGGACGATACATTAATGATCTCACATTAATTTAAGTGCTTTTCGATTCTGAATACTGATGATTCTATCGCAAACCAGAGGTTTTCAATCGATACAAACAGTTATAGAATTATTTAGTTTTAATTAAATTAATAAATAATAATAATATTGTTTTATTTTTTTTGTTCATTATATGTCGGTTTTTGCTCTGATGAAGGCACTAGTCTATAATGTTGAAATGTTAGCTAAATATAATATAAATAGAACTTTAAACCAAAAATTGTTTTAATTATTTAATAAATAATTGTATATCGAAAATATAACTGTATAAATAAATTATGATTAAAGTGACCTGTAATATTTTGTCTATAACTGTGTGTAAATACAGAATCTAGTAGCAGTATTACAGAATATCGTTATAATATATTTGAAATGAAAATTCAAGAAAATATTTTATATACATACATAAAACTGCAAATAAACCAAAACTTTTAAACATTTTGAGAGAAATATTTTTTATAAATTGATTTTTTTTTTGTTACGACTGCGTAACATACTCTTTAGTTCTTTCGGAATAGTACGTCACTAGTAAATAAATGCAACATGAAAACTCGTATATAGTCTGCGACACTAGAATGTGGCATTATGCAGCGGTGTATACGTTTTTGTACAACGTACGTAACTATTTTTTAGTTTTTCTTAACACTCAGCTGACAAACTTATATATATTGCGAAGTATGTCTCAGATTTATTCATAGTACGTTTACAGTATTTCATTTTTATATCAATCATTGAGTTTGTATTTTTTAAATTGTATTTATTAACTTTAAATGTTTAGAAATAAATTTCAGTAAGACAGCATCATCTGTCTCTTAGCTAAATAAGTTAAAATATATAATATTTAAATTTGCGAGACAGTATTATGTAAATGTACAATTATTATGAAATGCCATACTTTCATGGCGTAAACTATATTTCTGGTTTTTAGCATTTTTGAGATGAAAAAAATATAATACTATAATAAATATTCGAAATTTTATAGTATTTTTTGCAATAAAGCACATTACGTTGTATAATTTACACATAATTTTAATACAAACTTTAAACACATTAACGGTAATTAAAGTAAAATATTTGTGCAGAAAATCATAATAAAATCATAGCTTAAACAATGTTTATTTATTTATAAAACAGATGATTTATATATTTTTAACTAATAAAAATTTATAGGATTTTATATTTTTTGAGACAGACAGTATGTTACAATTTTGTAACTCCTTAATTAAATATTAAGCATATTATATATTTGAAATAAAAAAAAAATAATGAAAAAGAATTTTATTTTTGAAAGGTTGAGAATCTCTGTTAAAATTATGTAAAATAGATTTTAAACTAAGATTAAGTTATTAAGTGGTAAAACCCATATAAATAACCGCCATCAATTTTAATTTAAATCGTTGAAATTCAATTGGTCCATGATCTTTTATTCCAACATGTTGGTTTTAATATTGATTTTTTAATTTAACTACATAGAGAAATATGCATTTCTAATCAAATATATGAGTTATTATGATATATGTAATGGATTTATTCTAGTTATATTAATAAAATTTTAATTAAGAATGTTTTTGTAGTAATGATAAGTTGAAATTTATGTAAGCAATACATCTTTACATTAATAACTATGGTATGTAAGTATATGTTGAAATATAATTTAATGAATTTTTATTCATTAAATATGTTTGTTGTTTAGAAGCTAAATTAGATTGACGAAATATTGCCAATAGCAATCAGCAAACTAAGGGACATAATTGAATAAAATAATGTACATGAATTTATTAATTTTCTTCATTTGGAAAAATCATTTTGAAATTAATATTTATTCCTGTAATATCCTTTATTTTATTTATTTAAGTTTTATTTCATTAAATTATATTGTCATTTTTTTACTATGCGAGTAATAAAGTAATGTTAAAAAAATACTTAACTTACTCTGATTTAATTTGAGAAATTTTTAAAATAAAAATATAAAAAAATTATGACTTTTTGATTTATACTAAATAATATACATTACATAAAATGGAAACTATTATAATTCTAGATATAGAAATAAAGAATTATTTTTGATATAAAAAATTAATATTTTAGAAAAAATGTTTTCTAAAAAAATATTATATATGTTTATTTAATTGATACATGTTGTTCAGATAAAATAGTATTGCTTATCATTTAATATGTACATATGTGTAAATATGTGTGTTGATGTGATGTGCGTACACGTGTCAGCAAATGGCGTCTGAGAGACGATGTTCTCTTGTTTTCTCATAGGTCACAGGTGGCGTATGTGCGTAGTTTTAGTTAGGTTGAGGAATTTTCTTGAGGGTGAATCGATCACGTGCCTGAAGACAGCTGAAAATCAGTAGGGTTCGTGAGAGACGAGGGATGAGGGATCCGAGACAAATGAAATTTCTTGTGACATGAAGCGAACTGATGTGCTGATGTACCTAATAGAGTTAACTTATGTTTATTAGAAACGAGAGCATCTAAAATGTTTTGTTTTTCTTTGATTTCAAGCTGCAGAAGTAAAATATTTACTAAAATAAATTAAGAAACTTGGGAACAAATGATTGTGCACAACATTTTTTCAATAATCGATATTCATATTCAAACCGGAGAAGTATTATAGAACTTTAATGTGTGTTTTTTTCCGTTGTCAAAAGAATCAGTGTTTTATGTAAATATCAAATATTCGTACACGAATATTTGATACAAACTTGTGTATTTTGATACGAGTCTTGCTTGTTTGTGTAGAAACAACGTATGTGCATGGAACTAACTGGCTTTAGACTTGTTTCAAATTTTAAATGGCAAAATGTTAACAATCATCCATTTACATATTTTTCCATGTAAATTAGAATTTTTGTAAATGAAAATTCTTTAACACTATTTTATTCCAAATAAATTGGTTAGTATTTGTAATACTAAGCAGCATACATAATATGTTATTGATTTAAACCCGGTGTATCTTATATATTTCTATAAGGTAGACCGGGTTAAAACTAGCAACATATTATTATGAATACGGCTGTTGCAGTTTAAATTTATTGCTAATTTCAAAAAAAACAGTCAGTAACAAAAGGTCCGGGAAGTTAGCGAAGCCACTTTCACCAAACAAAAAATAAAATATTGATTAATTTGTCGTAAATTAGTCGTAAATTTGTCGTGAAATCAAAAAATTTGTCGCGCCCTATTTTAAAAAATTATTGATGGCTTCGCTAACTTCCCGAAAAAGTTAGCGAAGCCATCCTTCAAAATTAAAAAAATATTAATAAAATGAACCGCGGATGTAGCTTATAATTTGTCGTAAATAAGTCGTAAACGAATAAGAGTAATTTTGTAACGAAATTATTATTACAGAAATAATAAACTTAACGAATGTGTATGCGTACAATGCATATATGGATAGAGCATGTACAACAAAATAAAATCGAACAACAATTTTAGTAACGATTAATTTACGAAAATTTAATATCTAATAATTAACGTGAAAAAATTATTTTTTATTTTCTAAATTAGGTGGCCAGCCAATTTACAACGAGAAATTGGCACGGCCACGCTTCGAATAGTTAGTCGAAGATCACAGTGCTTATAACGCTTATTTAAAGAACAAAATGTAACTTTTTGGTATATATTTTTTGAAAACAACAGCTTATAGAAAATTAATAATATAGTTATTAACATAAAAAAATAATAAACAAATTAGTGAGTATGATTTTTTTCAATGTGAAAGCAAATTTTTCTTATAGTTGCAAACTTTTCGGCTTTAAGAAATAGGTAGGTATAATATGCGACAGAATTTTAGAATAATGTCTAAAGAAGTTTTTTTATTTAAGTTTTTTTTTTATTTTGTACCATTTTTCTAGTTATAAACCTGTGAACTTAATTCATGAATTAGCGCCCGGCAAACCATGTGAATTCTTAACATATAGCCGCAACCTCCGCTATACGTACGTAATTACGTATATAATCGTATTTATTATGTAATATACTTATAGACTAATTTTATGATTTTATATTTATGTTAACTAAAATAGAAACTTATTTGTATTTGACATTACTCGTATCCCGAGAAACGGCCAGACTACTCATGGTACATAAGTACATATTTTTAATGTATCTATTTTATTGTTGTTAAATTATTGTTTTGTATATTATTTATTTAAATATGCAAACGCATTTAACATAAAGTAAAGCTATAATACGAATAAATGTTTGAAAAGTTTGCAACTATAAAAAAAATTTGCTTTCACATTGAAAAAAATCATACTCACTAATTTGTTTATTATTTTTTTATGTTAATAACTATATTATTAATTTTCTATAAGCTGTTGTTTTCAAAAAATATATACCAAAAAGTTACATTTTGTTCTTTAAATAAGCGTTATAAGCACTGTGATCTTCGACTAACTATTCGAAGCGTGGCCGTGCCAATTTCTCGTTGTAAATTGGCTGGCCACCTAATTTAGAAAATAAAAAATAATTTTTTCACGTTAATTATTAGATATTAAATTTTCGTAAATTAATCGTTACTAAAATTGTTGTTCGATTTTATTTTGTTGTACATGCTCTATCCATATATGCATTGTACGCATACACATTCGTTAAGTTTATTATTTCTGTAATAATAATTTCGTTACAAAATTACTCTTATTCGTTTACGACTTATTTACGACAAATTATAAGCTACATCCGCGGTTCATTTTATTAATATTTTTTTAATTTTGAAGGATGGCTTCGCTAACTTTTTCGGGAAGTTAGCGAAGCCATCAATAATTTTTTAAAATAGGGCGCGACAAATTTTTTGATTTCACGACAAATTTACGACTAATTTACGACAAATTAATCAATATTTTATTTTTTGTTTGGTGAAAGTGGCTTCGCTAACTTCCCGGACCTAGTAACAAAATATCTTTTGCGTTTCGAGAAAGAGGTTATTAATTATAACATTCGACAGTTGAATATTTTGTGAAACAGATAAAATATCATAATTTTCAATTTTATTCTGTGCTTAAATATATTACTAATTTTAAATAGTAAAAAAAAAAAAAATATTAATATATTTTTCTGTTCTTATTAAATAATATTATTTATTACTTACATTAGTAAATTTTTGAATTAACAAGTTCATTATACAACAGTTTGTAATTAATAATAAAAATTCATTAGAAATATCAGACGAGTTGTTATGATACCGTGCAATGTGCAATTTCATATTAAGTATTTTGAAATACTTTTTATATCAAATCGAAAAGTTTAGTTTTCTAATGCGTAGTTATAGTTATTATTCATTTGCAGCCTATGCCGCAAACTATATCTTCATGAGTAATAACCATCATTAGATGTTCGTTGAATAGTATAGTATTATTTCGAGTATTACATATTTTCATATCGGATACAGTTTGGGAACCGCTATTGACGTGGTATTTGCATCTTGAACTTTAGGGTAGTTTTAGGTGTTGCCTTTAGACAACGAAGGGCTTAGTTTGACGGCGAAAGTTAGAAGGATGGGCGTTCAAATTGATCCAAACAACCTAGACTAAACAATGTTTGTTTTTGAGCGTCTGAAACAGATGTTACCAATTTTCCTTCGTGCGTTGAGAAGTTTGCGTGACTAATTTATACATCTAACTCTGTTTAAAATTAACACTTTTTTTTGAAAAATTATGTTATTATACGTTTTAGATCTGTGTCTGTTATTATTGTTTCTTGATTACAGGCTTTTGTATCTTTAGGCTTTGATTTTAAATTTAATTATGAATTGGTAAAATTTCAATTATATAGATTTAGTTTTTGCTTTACTCAATGGGTATTCATTTATTATATTAATTCCTGCTTTAACATCCATATTTTTTAATAATATACTAAATTTACTTTATAAATAAGTCATTAATTTAGTACGTTAGTATTCAGATACTTAGATTATTGGTTTTGAAATTATGTAAAATAAATAAATAAGTTTCTAGCCAAATTATTGTTATATTTTTTTATCCAAAGTCATATAAGTTTTTATTTAGATAATTTTTGAAAATGCTAAAAATTTGATTTATTTATTTTCAAAATTAAGAAATAAAAATATTTTTTTTAAAATATTAGCATATAAACTAAAACAAATTTTAAAAATAATTAAGTAACTAAGATCTGTTTTTAAATTTCAAAATATTGTTAAATAAAAATTAAAATACAGCTATATCTTCGTACTTCACTGTAAAAAATGTTGTAAATTTTATTGCTGTATTACTTATATTAGCCACATGCAGGGTTTTGGAGCAGTCCAAATTTTTAATTGCTTTGCTCCGCACTTCGGTTTAAATTGTAAAAATTTTGTTTAACGAAAATTTTTGAATAGAAAAATGAATAAAATCGATTTTTCCAATAATTTGTGTTGCTAAGAATGGAGCAGTGGAGCAGAAAATAATTTCACATCTTGACTTCGCTTCTCCTCCGAGCAAAATCATGCTGCTTCACTGTTCCGTGCTTTGAATCCAGCTTCAGTTTTAAAGCCCTGGCCACATGGAAAACGAATCAAAATTAAAAATTTTTCACCTGTATAAATCTCACATCTCAAAATAATTCAACGACTTCGTATTTAATTTGAACAACGACAACACTAAAATTTACATCAATATTTTACTGTGCATAAACTATGTTTTAAATAAAAATAAAGGAGAATACATTACTACCTTTACAATTTCAGTAGCTTGATACCTAACGAAACAACATGAATATATAACAAAACATAACTTTTGTTTTGTTCTACCCCGAAACAAACCAATGGTGGAGTTCAACTCATCCATATTAACAATCATGATCCCCAAGACGACCTACTTTCACACCAGGGGCACCCTTTACTCTGCAACCGATTAAACAGTCCTGCTCCTCACGAAACATACCCTTAAGGCGGATCCACACATTCGGTATTCGCCGAGTCCCGAGTAACTACTCGCCGAATCCCGAATGGGTGGGGATAGTTACCGAATACTTGCCTAATGGCGAGTACACTTATACAGATATGTGAACTTTGCCGAACATCAATTTGTTGTGGGAAAGGCGAATATTTGCAATTGAACGCCATTGAAAATTACAACAAATTTAAAAGAAAGTATCAAATTTGTTAAATACTACAATAAATATTATCGAAATTATTATTGAAAAAAAAGAGTTCTTATAAGTAAATACTTTTAAACATAATTCACATAATTGCAAAATTTTTATTGGAATAAATTTGAAAAAAATTGATATATCATTAAGATATTAGTAAAAAATTATCATAAAAAACATTTTATTGTAAATTTAAATTAGAAAATAGTTTATTGCTTATTGATTTACATGAAAGAATAAAATTTGCGCCAATCGTACTAGTAGTAGGTACGTTAGAAAGTGTTGCCAATTAATAATAAATTATAAAAATTACAATACAATTCATAAATTTGAAATATTAAAACAAATTTAAAAATAAAATAAAATAGAAAACTTGAAGTAAAGGAAAATAAAAATAAAAATTGTTTATCAAGTTGCTCACAAGTATCCATCAAGAACCCGAATGTCTGGATCTGACTAAAAACAAGAGCGAGGCGAATGTTCGTTTACTTTGATTCGCGTCAAAAGACCGACACAGTACGGGAACACCGAGCACGCCGAATATGCGCTCGGCTTCTGACGAACAATTCATCCACATCATTCGAGAATCGGCGAACAGCCGCTCGAGACTCGGCGAATGCCGAATGTGTGGATCCGCCTTTAGTGGGTGCGCGTAGTCAATCATGTTAACTCTGCACTCAACGGCGACATAAACACGCACCCGTAGTACGACACGTGTGTAATACGAACGGATTGCTGAACTTTCTAGGTATGCATGAGTGTGTGTGTGTTTGTGTGAGTCAATGTGAGAAAGTAAACGTGGGTGTGTTGGGTTAGGAAAGAACGTGTAGAAAAGGGTGAGAACGAAATACCGTCAGATGGAATTAGTGTGGATGGTTTGGTGTATTTCCTCGTGGGCGGAAATGTGTATAAGGTTATGCTACACCCGTTAAAATGTGTTAAATTGAATGTTAATGTAATTTTCAATCCGTGAAGTAGTTGAGGAAGATGTAAACATTGGAAGTACAGTTAATGGATATTTTATGTAATTTTCTTCATTATAGATTTTTGATATTTTCCAATTTGGTAAATATTTTAGATGTGTGTGAGAGATATATTTTTTTTTTCGTTATGTTTGTGTTTTTATTACGATATTTAAGACTATATACGATTATGTTATTATGTTTGAAGCTTTATTCGGATTATCTATCTACACATATGCATTATATTGTGTATATTAAGTGTTTTGAGATAACATAAACTCGTTATATTGCAATATTGAAAAGAACTTTATTATGTTTGACGGGAATTTGTACACGTACATACATATATACACAATCATGCCATGTATCCAAAAAGATGTGGCACAAATTCTTGCCACTATCCCGAAATCAGTTCCTTCCAAATATTCCTATCTAGACAAGTAACTTTAGCTTCATCCACATTCATAATATCTCTCATATATGCTCTTCTATTCCTACTACTTAGAAACTTTCACTCACGCAAAATACTCAATCATATCACTCCAAACGTCCACGCAAACGTATACTTCCAAAATCATTCATATAAATTCTTTTAACCAAACGTTCAATAGACATTCGCTCAAGTTGACCGAACCATCTTTGAGTACACTATAAGATTTAAAAACATTTTTGCATTAAGTTCTATTGAATTGTTTTATGTGAGTTTATGTTATCTGGACACAATATAACAGTGAGCAACCTCTAGTCTGGAAGGACTGAAATTCATACCAAAAGTAATACTATAAAATAATAATAAAGTAATAATATAAAATAAAAAGTAACTCTAAAAGGAGAAAGAATAAGTACTGTGATTGAAAATGAATATGAAAACATTAAACAAAATATTAATTTATATATTTGTATGTAATATACATTTTTTTAATAGTATAACCAACATTTTTATTTGATTAATGATTCGAATAAAATCGAAAGAGAAAATATAAATATTGGTTTATCGTTATAATTATATTTATATTTCAAAGTTAGTATAATATTTTACATCGTTGAAAATATGTAAACAAGTATCTATATTATATCTGCAATTATTATTGATCATAATTTCTATTTCGGCTTTTCCTAAGGTTTTTTTTAATCTTTTTCTTATATTTATTTACCATATATTTCGTGTTATGATCACGTATCAAATTTAAATTCTTAATAAATAAGCTATAATTATGTGAGGATAAAACATTAAAATTAGATATACCTGTGGAGTTAGCCGTCTCTTTAATTAAATATTTGATTAATGATATTCTCACAAAAAAAAACAGTTACTATTTGACCAAAGAAAAACAGTATTTGTTTAAATCGCCTACGAGTCCAAAATTATAAACATTTTTTTTTACATGTGGGTTGATTTATATGATAAATTTTGATAAAATATTAATTAATACGTTAAACAAAAATACATGACACGAAATTAATTTTAATACGCTGGTGTCATCTATAATGTGAATCATTACCTATAAATAAATCGATGTTCTAAACTTTTTTGAAATGATTTTCTCAGCTCGCGAACTAAGATCTTCGGGTAAAGAGAACATGGATGAGGAATTTTATAACAACTACGAGGTAAAAACGAAGACAAAAAATTGTCGACTCGATTTTGTTTAACCGGTCACAGAACACTTGTGAATTCCAAATGAGAATATAACGGCGATATTCTGTGGTAACTTCACGGATTATACAAACAAGTTAAATAAAAATAAAATGAGTTTAGTGTTGACTGGTTTCCAGTTGGTTTTACTATTAAACGGATATTAATAATACGTAATTAAATAACATAAAAGTCCGAGAGAAAGAAATTGTTAAAATTTTCTTAAAGAAATACCATTTTATAATCAAATCCAAGTATTACTACTTGATAATAAGAATTGTACGTAATTAGACATATGCTAGTGGATTGTAAATTATGATGTAACATACAAATTGTCATTTGTTATATGGATAATTACTTTTTCTACGTTGTATTAAGTACATATATGGATAATGCAATAATGTAATTATAGAGAAATTTACTAGGTATAAATAAAAATAGATAGTTATAAAGTTATTTTTATTTTTTTTTTTTAGTATTTTCAATAAATTTAAATGTGTAACAAATTTTTATTTGTAAATTTATAAATTATCTTAGAGTTATTTATGGAATATAAACTAAAAATTGTTAAATTAGCCATTTTATTTATTCTTTGTTGATAAGGATACAAATAATTAATTGGACTACTATTTTAAAAACTATGTTTTAACATTCGTATTTATAATACTTTTCGTTAAATATAACGAATCTTTAAACCAAATAAGATGGGACTTCGTAAAATAGTTGCTATGTTACACTTTGTAAAGCAGACATGAACCATAATTTTCAATTTTCAAAAGAACGTTTATTTTCTTTTTTTTGGCTATTTAATTACCAAACATTCTTGAAACGTGTACTTAGCGTTAAGGAATTGTCAGAATATACTAAACACAAATTCAGCTAATGATATTTGTAATATTTCAAGTGTTATCAACATCAATTCAAAACATAGCACTCATATTGAAAAACTCTTTATAAATAAATAATTTATTATTTTTAAATTTAAAAAAAAATAAGCATGTTAAATTTTGAAAATGGTAATACATAATCATGCCATTTGGCACAAACTCTTTCCACTATCCCGAAATCAGCCTCGTCCAAACATCCCCTATCCAGACAAGCAACTTTATCCATATTCATAATTCTTCTCATACATGCTTTTCTACATACTTGGAAACTTTTGCTCACGCAAATCACTTTCAATTATACCACTTCAACTACTAATAAGGACAGATATTACTTAAATATAATAAAACTCACTTTTTAAAATTCTGCTATTAACCAGTTTTCTTAAAACTAAATTTTGGCTATGACGCTAAATTTTTATTTATATATTATCTATGTTTCCTATTTTAGTATATCCACAATAATTGATTTATTTTATATAATTAAATTTAAACAACAAATATTACGTAATATTCTGTAAAATCTGACAACAGACACAAGCACGTTTTAACAAATTACTAATAAAAAAAAAAATACAATTTACACACATTTTAACAGTGTAGTCATGCGTGTTACACAGTGTCCAGAGTTCCAAGCCCTTGATTTACGCATGTACTTCAAGTACCATATACCTTGCATAGAATTTTCCTTTCGAGATGTTCTATGTGTGATAACATACTCACAGCACGTCTATAACAGTGAAAGAAATTCTGTTTTCTCGCTGCTGCTGCTGCGCCTGCCTGGGAGCATTTGTTTGTTACGGAACACGAAATATTTCTGATGATTTTTAATGAGGCAGATGTATGCGTTAGATACGCGGCAACGAACACAGCGTTACGGCTGTGTGTGTGTGTGTGAGTATTTGGCCCCGGTCGGGCCCGCCTGCGATCTCAGGCATTCGTGAAATTGAACTGGAATTTTTATTGGTCAGCGCCGATCGAATGAGATCGA
The DNA here is from genome assembly GCA_963966155.1 of Clivina fossor. NCBI lineage: Eukaryota > Metazoa > Arthropoda > Insecta > Coleoptera > Carabidae > Clivina > Clivina fossor. Next base: position 5,527,029 of record OZ014553.1, on the reverse strand, counting down.
AATGGGATATTATTTCTCGATTAATAGACTCGCGCGGTATGCTTGGTTGCTGTATTATCGCCAGGTTTGTTTTGAAATTTCGATGATAGCTTTTGTTCTTGGCATTTCGTTTTTTTTATTTTATTATTATTGTTATTATACTAGGATGTAGACGAATTGTACGAGATTGCTTTATAGTTTCTAAATTTTGTTATGGCTATATTAGTAAAATACAGCTGTTATTAAATAATTAAATCTTGCGAAATAAAAGATATTTAAATTGAAAATTGTTGAAACAATTGGAAATATATTTGTACCATATGGTTTGTCTTACAATTTTTTATTTTATATTTTTAATATTAATAGTATATTATGTTACGAGGAGCAGAAAGCGATTTTTATTGTGTTGAGCCCAGATACTTGCGACTAAAGCTAAGCAATTTGGGCGAAACATAAAAAGAACATTCTGCTCCAAGTGACATATGCTATTTTTTCGTCAAGCGTTCCAAACGAAACATCTAAAAATAAATAATAATACATTTCAAGTAACCTTAACCTCACTAATGGTTGTAGAATAGTATGTATATAATATTTATATTTGTTACGTTATTTGTGAGAATGTTTCTTTGGTCGAATATGCATTATCTGACAAATATGGCGGTGCACATTGGCATATCTTGCACTTCTTTACATTTTTAATAATCAAATTCAAGTTCAAAGGAAAATAAATAATGCAACTGTCAATTAACTCTACTTAATAATTTTTAATATGGTCGCCGAAGATGTGAGATTAAATACACTTGACGTTGTAGTCATATTTAGTGGAGCCACCAGTGATGTATATAGTAACTTATTGCTATATAATAATGTTTATATTATTGTACTGGTAACATAATGACCTCCTTCTACATAAGCAATATAATAACGTAATATCAATATTTAAATACGTTTATATTTATATCAGGTACATTTACATCGCAGGACAAATCCTACCATGTGCAAATTGTTTGATTTAATATTTAAAGATTAAGGAAGAAAAGGCAAATAAAAAAACCATGTTATTTTTACAAATTTCTGTATTTATTTTTTTGGGACTTTTTCACTTTCAGTTGTCATAATCACCTGTTGATAATATTAATATTATTATAAACTATATATTTAATAATAGAAGATTTGTTGCAGACTGCACAGAACTCTTTCTTTAATTGTGAGAAAAAATTGCATCTAGAACATTTAAATTATTATTTAAATATTTTTAATAAAATTCTTATATTGCAATAATTATTATGCAATACCTAAATCAAAATATCAACTCATTTATACTTAATTCTTCAATTCTGTCTAGATTATAAAATATACTCTATTTAATAACTACTGTTTTTTGTTTTTGCTATCAAATTTTTTCAGCAACATAATATAAATATTTTTTTAATAAATGGTCATAAAAAATACGTATAAATTTACATAATGTACGTAATTATAATTTGTTCTACTAGTAATTATCATATAAAGAATTTACAAATTTCTTTTTAATGTATCATTAATTTAAATAAAGTTATAGATGAAGTTGATTTACTGTTATGGCTGTCAAAATATGATTTATTAATTATTAAATTTGCCTGACAAATAAGATACTATATTTTACTATAATAAGCATGAAGCAAAAATTATATGGCAAAAAAATTTAAATAATGAAAGAATTAGTTAAATTTACAAAATGATAATGTCATATACAAATCTGTTAACATAATTAATTTTCTTTGAACTTATTTTAATTATGTTTAAATTTTTTATGAATTTACGTGTTTGGGTTTTTTATTTTTAATATAAAAAATATTAACATTTAATTAGAAAATATTAATGAGATAATATTTTAAAAAAAATATTTTATCTTATAAATTATCTTTAAAGAAATTCTTATTAATTTTTTTTTGTTTATGCTATTGTAGCAGATTTAAATCTGTTTTTAAAAATAATTTTAAACTACTTTTTTTTTGAATTTTTCTTTGATATTATCTTATGTCCCATCAAATTTTAGCTACTGAATTATTTGATAAAAACTCTCAGGCATGTTGTAATAAAAACTTGAGTTTCAAATGTTCGCATTATTTAAATTAGATCATGGAGGCAAACAGCGTAAAACATTTAGTTAAACAAAATGTAACATTTTTTGGCATACAAAAAATTATTTATTGGTTCAAAATAGAATATTTTAAAAATTAATTATTCGTGTATTTCTGAAACTTATAGTCTTTAAATATTTCAAAAAATTAAAATGTAAGTTTTTTAAATATGTACTATAATTATGATTTTCTTTAAAATATCGATATAGCTTTTTTCTCTACTTTAATAAGAAATACGAAACAAAAATTAGTAGATTTTCAGTATTAACGATTTACTTGAAATTGATTAAAACATTTGAAGATTTATTTGTTCCATTTGATTTATTTCAAAATATTAGGGCACAAGTCTTACACGATTTTATGCTAATTATAAGAATATAGAATAACATATTAAAAAAAATTTTCAGAACTCATATTAAAATAGAATAAGTTCACAAATACGGTTTCATCGAAAATTAAATACTCTTGTACGTAAAAAAATTGTCTTAATTAAGCGATAAGTTGTTAACAGGAAACAGTAAATATATTTTCATTAGTTTAATGTTACAAGACAAAATCAATGAAGTTCACTTCCTTGTTTTTAATCATAGTTTCTGAATTGTGCTTTAGTAGTTAACGATAATCTAACTTTTATAATATATAATTGATAAATAACTTTATTTATGTATTTCTCAGGTTGATTTCAAATCTTTTGCTATAAATGTTTATATTTCAGTAATGAGAATTTATTATATTTTGTTTCTATATATATATATACTTTCTAAATGCATTTATATTGAAAAGTTCAACTTGGTTTGCAAGTAAATTGTGTTTTTATGCTTATGATATTATTAGTAAATCCTGTTGAAAATGAATTGTTTTGTATTTGTTACTGTACATTATATTTGCATGATAATAAATGTATAAAGAATAATAACAACTGCAAAACGGATATGTGATATCTTTGCTGTTTCCTTTATTTCTAACATAATTTTTCATAATATCTTTATTTTTGCAATTACTTTGTAATAAATGGACACATTTCTGTCTGCAAAAATTAAATTTAAGCAAGCAAAATATTGCGTTATTGCCAAAATTAAACATATAAAAAAATTATTGGAAATTTTTAATATATTTTTACCAACTTTCACATACAATGAGGAAGGTATTGTAATTATACCAATTTTAACTTTTCGTTATTTGTAGAGATAAGTACATATTTGTTTTTTTGTAACATGAATAAACTGTAATAGTAATCTTCAGGCATTCACGGCCGGTATCTAGTGAATTTATAAAATCTTCTGGGCTGGTATGCCGTGGTCGATCTATTCTCATCGGAGACGTTTTGCCATACATCGTGGACAGCATTTTAAGTGCTTAATGATTGAATTCAGTATGGCGAAACGTCTGCGATGAGAATAGATTGACCACGACATACCAGCCCAGAAGATTCTATAAATTCAATGAATAAACTGTGTTTTAGCATGATGTTTGTCTGTTTATGGAACAAATTCAGTTGGATGGATTTTTAAGAAATTATATATTAATATTTAGGACGTAAATATCTTAATTTGATTAACTTTTGGTACAAATCTGTCTAGCGAAAGTGGTAGTTAGATGTCAATTTTATGTGTTTTACAAATATTTCGCAATAGAGACATGTATTTTGAAAAAAAAAAATACAAGTTGCTACACAAGTTATAACTAACAATATTTATTCAAGACATTTTTAGATATGACTCAATTAAACTTTATAATTTTTAATATGTTGTATAATATATTACATTTAGGTATTTTTCCATGATTACACAAAATTAGTTTTACGTATCATGAAATTGTCAACAAAATACGATACATTATTATCTATTTCAAGTAATTTGTGACGGATCTGTAGTGACATAGCCGATATTTTAAAATTATACTTTATAAAATAAATTTATTTTTTGATGTAGAAAATTTAAAATTGTTGCATATTCTTTGTTTATACTCAATGTACTCTGTCGATTTAGTTTTATATAGTAAACCATTTATTATAATAATATGTGTATATAAAATTTTCCAAAAAAAAACAAACGAAAATAAAATATTTCCATCGTAAGATCTAGTGCAACAAAAGCAGGAATATATTTTCCGTTATTGTGCCTTATATTTTCAGAAGTTATTTTCTTTTATTAGGTTGACTCGGGGTCCGTTGAGTACTCTTTCTAGCTGCATTGACTTTCCGCGAACCAGCATAAAATACAGTTCCGTGAAATGATCCATTTTCATCGTGTGCGTTTTGTGTATGTGTGCGGACGATTGTGCGTTCCAGATTCAGGTCGAGTTGAATCGGGCCGGGTGTGTGTGTGTGCGTGCCCAGGCCCGGACTGCACATAAATCACACACGGATCCGTTATGAGTGCTTTGCACGCTAAGGGTAGGACAATGGGCGCGCGTCGCCCTGCAAAGCGAAAGCGACGGTGAATTGTAGGGTATGAAAAGGATGAAAAGAGAAAGAAAAAATAAGATGATTTTTATTGAGTTATTTGTATGGAATTTTCTCAGTGTTTTTTTATTATGCTCGTTAGATTCGGTTATATTATTGTTAACAAGAATGTAAATAGAAATTGACTGAGAAGGTTATGTCTAAATCATATTATGATTATTTGCGAAAAATGACTTAATAATATATTGACAGTAAAATTAATTAATTTAGTTTTAGTAAATCTATAACTTCTAAATAAATTTTTTTTTATTTTATACAGTTTTATCTATTAGACACAGTAGCTATCAACAGTTACAGAGCTTATGAAAATTTCAGAGCTAACAAAAACTTTTATAGTCTGTAACAAGCTTCAGAATCTAAGAAATTTTCAAATTGACAGATAATTTAGTTACTACAAAATTTCAGGGTTTAGGAGCTTCTGTAAAATTGTAATGAGCTGGTATACCATAGTCGATCTATCCTCTCGCAGACGTTTCGTCATACATCGTAGATGGCATCCTCAGTGATATTTATATTTGTACCCCCACCATTCTATACGCCATTACCCGATTCTAGCTGGCCTAACCTTTCCAATCGAAAATGTTTATGCGTTACCTATATTGTTCATTGGCTACTGGGCAATTTTTGTTTAATGCATAATAAGTTTATATTCTGTTTATCAACTATTTGTTAAACAAAAAATATTTTTGGATTAAATAAGTAAAAATTAAAGAAATGATTGATACTACAATTATTTAGTTTTGGTTTAATAGTATAAAGGTGATATTAAAGCGTAACTTATACGAAAATAATAAACATTTAATTTTTATATTTGAATTTTTTATTTAAAAAAAGATATGTAAATGTATATAAACGTTTATGGAGAATGTAAATGTTGAAATATACTTGAGTTAATAAGAACATTGGGTACAGAATTTAAATTAGGAGCCAGCATGTACTGTGAACTGAAATTTCGTTACAGAACAAATACTATTATACCCATCTTTTTGTCTTTGCAAACGTCCTTGCCTGTATACATATATAATGTAGCTAAAAACATGTCTAGCATTTCAAAGCCGACTTAACATAGGTTACATTGTGCGCATGCGTATGCTATACACGCATGTGTGTGTGCGTGCGGCTGCGTGCGTGCGGAGTTTGATGCACTGCAAAGAATGCATTATAAACGACAACAACATACATATAACGTTTGACGACATCGTCAGCATGTCAAATGACAAATTTAGTTATCGACCGCCATTTTGTTTTTATTTGAATCGATGGTGGTTGGTAAGAGAACGACTTGTTCATTAAACATATGCAATTGTAAATTATTGACGTTTGATTATTGGCAAACTATCGTTTTGTAAAATATTCGATCAATCATATTCGATTGGAAATAGCATAGGGGGTGATAAATTGAACAAATGCCAATAAGTGATGCTTTTTTGTTTTAGTTATCGAATATCTTTTGCATATTTTTATGCAGCAGATTAATGTCCCAATAATATGGAGCTGTCGACATTTAGTTAGTTGTAAGAATATATGTTTTTGACATGCAAATTTTAGATTTTTTTTTATTTTTAAACTGTATTAGCTGAAATATGTACCTACATACATATGCAGAAGATAATAATATGTTATTATTATGCTAAATTGACATGTTATACATATATGTACCTATGTGTGACAGCTATATTTTATTTTTAATCAGAATATTGGATTGAATGTAATTTAAGAAACATTTACGATATCTAAAAAAATGTATGCAGATGGAAACTTAACTTCCGAAATTAAATAATGTAGTGTAGAAAATTTATTCCAAATTTATTATATTTATTGAAAAACAGAAGTATTTTACAGACAATTTTAGAAAACTCCTAAGTATTTTTACTGATGGTAATACTAAACAGCGATCTAGCATAGAGAATGTTTTATCCTTTTTTTTTAGTAAATGTAATTTTTTATTCGATAGAAAAAGGCAAAGCCTTCTGTTACGCTATACATTGCTGTTAAGAATACCACCTAAAAATAAGCTTTTTTTTTCTATTAAATATGCCATATGTTTTATTGTATTATAAAAATAGATTTTCCGTTGCAGTCTATACCATAAAATCTTTTTTTTATCAAGCATATCAAAATATCCTTATTATGCTAGAAAAAAAAACATTATATTACTAGCGATCACAAAATTTTGACTTATGACGGAGCGAGCGAGGTGACGACGCACATCGATATACCCACATAAACTAAGTTCGGATTCGTCATCTAGAGGCTATATGAAGGATTTTTATACAATTTTTTTTTTTTTAATATTACAGACACCGTACCAAACGCTATACCACTTTTCCTTGCAGTCAAAGTGGTAAAAACGGTCATATTTTCAAAAAGTTGTTAATCTTGAACTAAATATGTTAAATTTGAAAAAAAGATTGATTTTTTTTATTTAAATGTTAATTTTCGCAAAAATATCAAGTCTGGACAAATTTTATGTAACATTATTGGGTAGCTTGAAGAAAAAACTTGGCATGTCAGTCGGAGTAGAACGTTCTGTTTGTGTTTCGCCCAGATTGCCTGACTTTTGCCTATATCTCGACATCATATATTTGGGCTGAACACAAAAACAAAAAGATTTAGTAACAATTATAATCATTTAATAGAAACATTTATATGAAATCATCTTAAAAATTAATTAATGTATAATGTTTTTTTGTAAATAATCTGCATTTTTAAAATTTTGTATATTAATAAAGATTACACATGATTTAATATTATATTTGTAAAATTATTATTCTGAATAGTAAAAGTTTAAACGAAAACAACAATAAATAAACTTCCAAATAGTTTTCAATCTTAAAGTACATATTCATTTTTATCGAATAACGTTATTACTCAATTCCTTTTTCATGCAAAGAAAAAAAAAAGCAAAATACCAACACTCTTTCTTTTTTTTCGTTATCTGAACGTTGATCGTTTTTTCTCTATATGTTACCCTTTCTGCGGCAATATGTAAACAGTTGCGTGCCCAAATATGACACACGTCAAATGACAAATTATAGTCATTTATCAAAGAATTACTACCGTCCAGACATCTTTATTATTTGGTATGAGCATGTACTATTCTTAAGAAGGCGTGCCACCTATCCAAATTACATATTACTAAATTAAACTTGGCAGTGCGATAATTGGTTTGAAATTATTATTCTGTTTGCAATATGTAATAATAAAATAGAAAATAGATATAATTTGACGTACAAGTAAATTAAATTTATATGCATGAAAGTATATTATTATTAATAAAAACCTGAAATTTTTTTGATGAAAAGTTCATGTAATTGTTGTTATTATAGTACTATTCATTTTACTATTTTAATGAAAATGTATTTGAAGACAAAGTAAATAAAAAACTATTTTGAAATCTAATATAACTGTTTTTTTGTTTAGATGTAGACGATCATTTACTATTTTTGTTAATTAGCTAATGAAAGGATATGGTCTATAATTTTTATTATAAGTTTATAGAAATGGACAAAATTTTAGGACAAATTTATAACATATGTAGAGTGTGTTTCACTTAATTTCAGCCTGATAAATCGAAGTTGAAATTAGATTAAAATTCTGTAAAAAGCAGAGAATATGTGAGAATATGTGTATTTTGGCTGAAAATACACTAAAAAAATTATGTAATTTTACATTTAATTTATGTAATTTTACATGTTTTGTGAGTGTAATTTTTCATAAAAAATTATGTTAAATGTTGTTATTTTTACTGTTAAAACCTAGATAAAATTTCATAAATTTAAGATATATTTTTACAGTGTAGATACAAGGATACGGTATTCTTACAGTTTAAGCGTCGCGATGCTTTCAATAAAATTGATAGTTATAGCTCATGTGAAATGATTTTTTGATAAAATGTGGAATATCTCCAAAATTAACTTTATATATATATATATATATATATATATATATATATATAAAGATCACGCTATATAGATCACACGATATATATATAAAAATCACGCCATGTACCCAACAGGGTGTGGCACAAACTCTTTTCATCATTCCGTAATCAGTCTCCTCCAAATATTCCTATCTAAACAAGCAATTTTCGTTTTATGCACATTCATAATTCCTCTCATATATGCTTTTTTATTCCTAGTACTTGGAAACTTTCGCTCACGCAAGCCACCCTCTCAATCATACCATTCAACTACTCATCGAACGTCCATGCAAACGTATACCATCAAAATCATTCAAATAAATCTTATTAACCAAACGTTCATTAGACATTCGCTCAATATGTCCGAACCATCTTAACTGACTAACACCAACTTTTGCTACAACATTTTTCTCAATTTCACACTCATCATACACTAATCTATTTCGTACTCGATTTCTCCTATTTACACCACATACCCCATGTAAAAATATCATTTCCACAAAAATACTTCAACTTTAAGTTTCTATGTACGAGAAATAAAAACCTCTTTCGGTTAAATGCAATAGTTCACATTTAAACGAGATATAAGTATATTTTTAAACTGGCTACATTATCCTTTGTTTATATTAATAGAAAAAACAGAAATATGTCTTTTTCGTTAAATGCACGTGTGCATATAAAAGCCAGAGCAATCCATATGCGTATCGGTTGTTTGGGCAAGTGCAAGACATAAATGCTCTATTTAGGTTGTACAGGGGGGTGCTTGTTTTATAAACAGGCCGCCTTGCTGTAATAAAACACTATAAATACACGGCGAGAGAGAGTCACGTTCAGATTCGAACATCCGGTATGTTAATTGCGCATAAGTCAGTTTTTGATTTGTTTACAGCAGGACGATGTGGTGTCACTGTATATGCGCAAAAGATATATAGGGGGGATGAAAATTTTTCTTAACTTCCGTTTCATTATAATTTAGTTCTGCAGTACGACGCTAGATATCCCGTGGCGCTAATCGCACATGCAATCTTAGGAATATTATCTAGAAAGATTTGTTGTATGCATTTTATCTACTTAAAATTTTTTTATAAAATAATGATATTTACTTATTTGTATTCTATGCTCTGTTACTGTGTATGTTGTATATACTGAATTTTAAAAAACAACAGGCTTGAAGAACTTCTGTAAAATGTACATAGTAAAATATCTTTAATGGATTTTTATAATTATTTTATCTAAAAAAAAATTAGAATTTTTAGCCTTCTAATAATATTAGATGATATTTATCTATAGTAATTATAGATATTTTCTAGTTTGTCGTATATATTTATCTATTCTTGTCCATTGATTTATCTATCTGAACTCTATTTAAAATAACAATAACTAATTTTATTTGAAATATCATTTAATTAAATAGATAAATCAACTAAAATTTAGTCATATAATTCGAATTAAATGAAATACCTATTTAATTTTTACTGTATATGAATTTTTAACAGGTAATATATTCAAAAAAAATTTAAATCTTAAATTATAAAATCAGGAAAATTTTCTAATTAATATTGTTAATTTTTTTTAATATTTATATATTAATCTTTAAAGAAAAATGTATTTTGTAAAAATTTGAGATAAATTTAACATAACTATTCTATTAAATTATATTTTATAACTGAAAATAATATAGGTCTGGGAAGTTAGCGAAGCCACTTTCACCAAACAAAAAATAAAATATTGATTAATTTGTCGTAAATTAGTCGTAAATTTGTCGTGAAATCAAAAAATTTGTCGCGCCCTATTTTAAAAAATTATTGATGGCTTCGCTAACTTCCCGAAAAAGTTAGCGAAGCCATCCTTCAAAATTAAAAAAATATTAATAAAATGAACCGCGGATGTAGCTTATAATTTGTCGTAAATAAGTCGTAAACGAATAAGAGTAATTTTGTAACGAAATTATTATTACAGAAATAATAAACTTAACGAATGTGTATGCGTACAATGCATATATGGATAGAGCATGTACAACAAAATAAAATCGAACAACAATTTTAGTAACGATTAATTTACGAAAATTTAATATCTAATAATTAACGTGAAAAAATTATTTTTTATTTTCTAAATTAGGTGGCCAGCCAATTTACAACGAGAAATTGGCACGGCCACTCTTCGAATAGTTAGTCGAAGATCACAGTGCTTATAACGCTTATTTAAAGAACAAAATGTAACTTTTTGGTATATATTTTTTGAAAACAACAGCTTATAGAAAATTAATAATATAGTTATTAACATAAAAAAATAATAAACAAATTAGTGAGTATGATTTTTTTCAATGTGAAAGCAAATTTTTCTTATAGTTGCAAACTTTTCGGCTTTAAGAAATAGGTAGGTATAATATGCGACAGAATTTTAGAATAATGTCTAAAGAAGTTTTTTTATTTAAGTTTTTTTTTTTATTTTGTACCATTTTTCTAGTTATAAACCTGTGAACTTAATTCATGAATTAGCGCCCGGCAAACCATGTGAATTCTTAACATATAGCCGCAACCTCCGCTATACGTACGTAATTACGTATATAATCGTATTTATTATGTAATATACTTATAGACTAATTTTATGATTTTATATTTATGTTAACTAAAATAGAAACTTATTTGTATTTGACATTACTCGTATCCCGAGAAACGGCCAGACTACTCATGGTACATAAGTACATATTTTTAATGTATCTATTTTATTGTTGTTAAATTATTGTTTTGTATATTATTTATTTAAATATGCATACGCATTTAACATAAAGTAAAGCTATAATACGAATAAATGTTTATTTGTAAGTTTATAGCTTATTGCCGCCCCCCACAAAGTTTGAAAACATTTTTTGGTTATTACAATTTATTTATAATATATTTATTTATGTATATACAAACATATATTCTACATGTCTTCCGAGAATGTTGCATGTTCAGGATAGTAGAGTAATTAAATACATAGGCAGTGTGATAGAAGCAATTTAATTTATTAACAATTAACAAACAGAATGTAACTTCTTGTATAAAAGAATTTAAAGCAAATACGTAAGACATCCTACCCTTAGCCAAACTTATCTTATCGCATTCGTCGTCGTATGCCCTCGTGTCGAGCCGAAGGCGACGTTCGTTAGCAGAACAACCGAATGTCTAGTATATTCAACATTGCTAAAATAAAAATTTCAAACATATATTTGTTACAAGTTTGTATCTGTTTCACATTGAAAAAAATCTTACTCACTAATTTGTTTATTTATTTTTTATGTTAATAACTATATTATTAATTTTCTATAAGCTGTTGTTTTCAAAAAATATATACCAAAAAGTTACATTTTGTTCTTTAAATAAGCGTTATAAGCACTGTGATCTTCGACTAACTATTCGAAGAGTGGCCGTGCCAATTTCTCGTTGTAAATTGGCTGGCCACCTAATTTAGAAAATAAAAAATAATTTTTTCACGTTAATTATTAGATATTAAATTTTCGTAAATTAATCGTTACTAAAATTGTTGTTCGATTTTATTTTGTTGTACATGCTCTATCCATATATGCATTGTACGCATACACATTCGTTAAGTTTATTATTTCTGTAATAATAATTTCGTTACAAAATTACTTTTATTCGTTTACGACTTATTTACGACAAATTATAAGCTACATCCGCGGTTCATTTTATTAATATTTTTTTAATTTTGAAGGATGGCTTCGCTAACTTTTTCGGGAAGTTAGCGAAGCCATCAATAATTTTTTAAAATAGGGCGCGACAAATTTTTTGATTTCACGACAAATTTACGACTAATTTACGACAAATTAATCAATATTTTATTTTTTGTTTGGTGAAAGTGGCTTCGCTAACTTCCCGGACCTAAATAATATGTTTTAATTTACACTTGTAAAATACGCATTTTATTAATACTTATTAATAAAATGCGTATTTTTTGTAAAACAAGAAAACAATCATTTTTAGTTGGACTAAAATTTATTGTTAAATTAATTAATTAATTCCTTTGTCAGAAATATTTTGAAAGAATGTATATTTTGTCTTAAAAATGCAGAAAAACTTATTTTTGCTTTTCAGATTTTTTTGTTAAAATTTTGATTTTTTTTTTTATAAATTATTTCAAAAGCATGTATTTCTAAATTACGATAAATGAAAAATTTCGTTTTTTGAAATTTCCGTTAAAATTTTGACACCAAATATTTTATAAAAAAATTATTTTTTGTGCACATAGCGAAAAAATAGTAAAGGCTTTTTTGTACCGATTATGTCAGTATAAAAACTTGTTAAGAACTATTTATTGTTGTTTCTGTTTTTGTGTAATCGGTGTCTTTGCTTGCAGCTGTAAATGTCAGTTACTAAATGTAATTGTTGCTGTTTTATTGGCACTTGTTTCTTTCCTCTATGTTACTTCCTCATTTCTATCTATTCATAATATTTCTCTTTTTCGTTTTTCCATGCATGCGTTATTTCTATGTGCGCAACGCAATTTTAAATTGTTTGTTATGTAAGTTTCAAATTGTATTTAACTTTGTATACACCATTTATAAAATAAATAGTAGCTTCGGTGTCCGTATTCAGTGTTAAAGCACGCAGTTATTTCAAATATTTATGAAAAATACTGTGAGAAATATTACTTTAAACATCTAGGACTATTATGAAGCAGTTTTAACCTTAGCTACTAACAAGGTTATTTTATATTATATATTACGAGGAATTTTGTAATAATTAAGGAACAAGTGTTTTGTAAAAACGTGATTTAATGCTTTATGAAGTTGTTTGTCGTTAATGTAGAGAAAAAGTGACGATGTGTACATAAAATATTCAGTAAATTCATGTTTATGTATGGGAAAAGCAAAAATAAGAAGTTACATTTTTATGAAGATGTTATAAAAATGAACGAGACAAAACAAAAGTTGATGTGAACTAATTTGTGGTTATTTTCAAAACTTGCGTCATCAAAAAAATGCGAAAATATACATTGCAGAAAAATCTGATAAGGGTTTTTGTCTCATTTAGGTTATACCGCACTAAAATTTACAGCGATTTTTTTACAATTTGTATACAAGTAGTATGTAAGAAAAATTAAATAGAAAGCGGATTTCAAAAATAAAATATAAATATGATTTTAAATGTATACATATTCGAATGTTTTTATTCATTTCCAACTATTTAAAAATTGAAAATTATCCAATTTTTATTTTACGTTATATTTATTATTAAGTAAAAGAGAAGAAAATATTTTGGACGAGATACATATTTACATTTAATTTCAAAAAATTAAAACACATTTCAATTTGTTCATTAAATGTACTAGATAATTACATTAAAATTATGACATATTATCTAATATCTTAATGGAAAACTGCATAATTTTTTAATTGAATGGTCCGTATTACGAGCTCGGTTTTAAAATTGGTTTTAACTAATACAGGTTTAAAACCAATGCAATTACTATAAGAGCAGGGCTAAACAAATGAACTAAAACACCCAAAAACCGAGCTCGTAATACCAGGAAAAGTGTTTTAGTGTTCAATTCAATTCAGTAGTACATATTGTAATGGAAACTTTAAAAGAAAACTGACATTACTGGAGGTCTGTTTTCTTTAAATAAAGCATAAATGTGAACATTTATTAATAAAAATAAAAGGAAAGTGACTACATAATATATTATTATATGATTATATATTGTATAGGAAAATTAATTTTTACGTCAAATTGCAAGCTACACATTCACAATCAGTATTTTATTATATTAGATTGTGAGTTTCGTTTATATATATATCTTGAATATTTCTTATATCTTCAGACTCTAGGTACTGTGTACAATAACGAGCTGTATAAATCGATTTTGAATTTCCAGCAAAATTTAAATTGCCCGGGTGCCACGTACGTAATGTTGGTTGTCAGGCCCGTAGGCGTTTTGTGAACAGTCTGAGATATGATATCCAAACTGTCATACGCAGATATCTGCATAGTACCCATATACACCTATCCCGTATATTCATATAACTCATGCTTCATGCATAACACTATGATAACATACTTGTATAATAAGTTCGTTATAACCAATGGTATTATCTCCGTCTCTTTCTCTCTCTGTGTTTGAATTCCAGTGTTAGATGAAATTTCTCTCCAACCGGATTCAGGATATGTCAGTTTGCGGTTGTATAACTGTCCATTCGGGGCGTTATCACTGTCGTTTTCATTCGATCGTGGTGTGCCATGGTCGGACGAACGACGCGACGGTCGGTTGTTTGGGCGCGCGTTATTCAACTATTTATGGCTGTGATGTTCAGATGTTATCGTCCGATTTGCAAATTGTTGATGGTTTAAATTATCAGACCAGTTGATGGTTTATTGACTTTGTGCGTTAAATTGCAAATTGGATTGTTTTTTTTAATGGATATGTGTCGCTTTCAAAATTAGATTTGATTAAATTTAACTTTTATTATGCAATGTTTATAAATGTCACGTTTACATAATGCAATTATTAACTGACATACCGATAACAATATAAAAGCAAATAATTGATGCATTTATTGTCTGTGTTTATTTTGTCTGTTAATTATTTTTGTTCGTTGCAGTATTATGTAATTTAGTTTTATTATTTTTTGTAAATATAATGTACTTTTTAGAAAAACATTATTAATTATTTTAATTCCTATCGGATTTTTAAATCTGTCTGCGTCTCAGTTTCTATAATTTAGTTTAATTTCAACTCACAATTTTTGATTTGCTATACTACGATACAATTACCTTTTTCGGATAAAATAGTTATTTATATCAAGTACTGAAGAAAAATTGGTTAAAGTTTATAATTTAGATAAACATAAGAAACATGATTAATATATTGACAATTTTAGAGGTCGTTGAAATATGTACAAAAGTACCACCAAATAATTATTTTTTTAAAATTTGATTACCGTTAAATCAACATTATAAGATGGTTTTTAAACAACTTTTCTAAAAACTACTATCGCAATTGTATGTCATCTACAATCAAACATTCTGTATGTGCAACAAAACAAACAGTAAAACAAAATAAAACCAGTGTAAATATCATACAAACGGACATGATCCATTAGTAGAGAGACGAAATGGATCGTCATTTTGTCTTTTATGTGTATGTGTGTGTGTGACAGTCCGATGAACAGTTCCATTCTCGTTCACATAATTATCTTTTGTTTCGGGCGTCTCGAAACACGCGAGACGCGCATCTGTTTGCAGCCAACGCCGCGCCGCCCTAGATTAAGCCGTGCAGCGGAATACACAGCGCCGCAGCGCGCAGAAACAAAAGACTGCATTTTCGCTCCTGCTGCCGTTTTCTGATCAAGGCGGCTTTGCAAGCGATTTTCAGTTTCAGTTGTTCGGCTAAAAGACAAGTGAAGTTGAAATAAGAGATGACGTGTTAACGATTTTCTGTTGTTCAATGCTTTGTACATGCTGATATCTTTGTGTGCAGTACAAATGGTTGAACTGAAATAGTAGTAAAAAAAAAGAGTAAAAATGTCTAGAAGTCAAATTGTTTTATTTGTTTATTATTATTCTATACTATTAAACGAATAATAATTGCATATTTATTTATTTATTTGTTTGTCAATTTTATTTTGAAAATGGCTTCAATGATTTTGATGAAATCTACTATTTTTGAGTTCGAGAAAGCAATTTAGCTAAGTCTCGACTTTGGGAAAAGTCATTTATAATATACAAACTTAAAATTTGTGTTTGATATAATGAATATTTTAAAAATTTGCTGTCATATATTTTAATTACTATCGAAACATTGCGAAACGTATCACCATTGCAAAACTTTTAAAATATCCTTTTTAGCAATTCTATTTAAAGGATTCAGTTTCTCTTTAATGAGCGAATCTTGATTTTTAAGATATTTTGATATGTATATAAACATTTTAATCGCATTCAAAACATTTAAAGAATGGAACTGTCAGTTACAATATTTTTTTGTGAGGAATTTTATTTCTATGTTTAATATTTTATTTTATTTAAATAACATAAATTTTTAATTGTAATAATTTTGTAATGTTGAACATTTTGTATATGTATATATTGTGTGTGTGTGGGAATGAATAAACAAAACGGGATAAGTAAATGAAGGAGAGATAAATGTAATATTTGCGTGAAATGTTAAGATTAGTTTTAGTTACGATATAGTACATGAACTTTTAATGCTTTAAAATAACGATAATATAATGGTTAATAGAATATAAAAACGCTACTGTTATTATTATAAGCCGGAAGTTTCGTGCACTTGCAAAATATGTTAATATACGGAATCAAATAAAAACAATATATCAAAACAATACGTAAAATTTTTAATAGTTATAGCTATAACATTATATAGCTATAATATTCTTATATTCATAAAATATTTAGTAAAAGATATTTTTGTCTTTAAATTAATAATTACTGATTCTTTTTTAAATATTTACGAAATTTACTCAACTTATAAACCAAATCATCTAAATTAACATTTGATTTGTTACTAAAATATAGTGTTGATAAAGTTTCACTCAAAATTAATAATTTACTAATAATTATCAACTTAATTGTGAAATATAACATCAAATACCACCAATAATATAGAAAAATTGTTTTGAAACTGGCAAAAAAAAATAAAAAAGAATATATTTATGGATTTACGATTTAGTAAAGGAGTGTACGATTGTAAATTGTTTTTGTAAGACATGGTTTGAAAATTAAATTAGTACAGCCAAAAATCAAGCGTGGAATAATAATCATTAATTTTAAAATGTTTAGGATAGAATTAAATTATCATTAAAATAATTCTATCGTCTATTACATGAAATTAAAAACAGTCAAAAATTGTTCTATAATTATCATAAATTAACATATCTCAAATTTTTCTATTTCTGTTTCCTCGATGTACAATTTAACAATTGTGAAATAAAAATACGGAAAAATGAACGGGTCATTATCTAAAAACATCATACAGGAAACTCTATATACTATGCGACACCAATAAAAAAGCAACAAAATTCTACTTTTGAGGTCGTGTGAAATTAGCCGAAAGAAGAATTAAAATCGTGTTTCTGTTTTCTGTGAATGTCGACACTCCGAGCTACCTTCTTCGTACAGACAAAGTAAACGATGCGAGCCGAGCTGGAGAGCGTCTTTAAGAAATACTCGGTTATTTATGCATTCTTCTCCGTTTTGTATCTCACTCATTGCTGGAGTCAGTAAATGCTCCGTAATTGAGTCGATATTTTTAGATTCGAGTATTTCCTTCCAACCATTTCCCCCCCTCCTCCTGGCAACTCCACTTCGTCCCGCGGCGCGTATAGTCTCCTCGGTTAACCGGTTCGTTTTATCTCTCAGAAGAAGACTTAGTGGATCCATAAAATACTCGGTTAAGACTTGCCTACTCTATGCACACGGCTCTGATCGGCTTCTGTCCGACTATATTGGATTTTATAGACTTGCTCATCTTTAACTCCACGCAGCTTACTGTTAAAATAATATATATAAATTTGTTTTTCGTTTGTTTTTCGTATGGTTCTTGTAACGCAACTGTTTTAATACCAGTTTATTTCCTTTGTTTTCTATCGACACTTGTTTTCTCTTCGTTTTTATTGAGCAGTGAAAAATTAAGTCGATATACGAGAATTGTTTTATATGTTATTTCGAATTAGATGTGAAAATATATGATTGATTTATGTATTTATAGTTTTTCATTATAATAGCTAGGATCCTGAAACTATTTTATAGTAAATCGATTTTGTATGTAATTAAACAATTTATTATTTAATAGTTTTTTATAATAATTTTAAAATATTTTGAAATTTTTCTAATTAACGTCCAACTAGTGACAGATGTCAGTTTCAAATCTTTAATACTTTAGGGACTCTAACATTTAAAAATTTTGTTTAAAGTTTTATTTATATTATTTTTAATTAAATTGAATATGTATGTCAGGTGGAAAAAAAAATTCTAATATCAAAAACTTAATATTAGCAAGCTACATAAATAGTTTTACTGTAAAAATTTTGCTACTTTAATTATTTTTAAACCTACTTAAAGTCACAAAAACAATAAAAGAGACATTATATTTATTTATAGAAACTTTAAGGTCAATAAAATTCGAAATTGTTATTCAGTGAAAAAAATATTTTAACGATAATGATAGTGGTTATTATTATTATTTGTGTGTTTTCGAGGTTATACCTATTTAGAGTATAAATTTATTGTTTTGATATACTTACTAAAAATTGTGATAAAAATCTAGAGCAGTAGAAATATGGTTCAGCATTCAAACGTCATAAATTATTTAAGGAAATTAGTCTGTTTTTATCTTTACTAAAAATTATTACCCTCTATTTTATAAAATACTAATACGAAGCTGTAAAATTTGAATATTAATTTGCTAGAAATAATAAATGATTTGTACAGATTTCATAATTATAATCGATGTAAATTTTGTAAAAACAATAAATTACAAAATTTCAAATTTAATTTATTAAATGCATTAATTTTTTCAGCTTATTAGCCAGTATGTTTTTAAACTATATAAATATTATGAATCTATTATTTTACATTTCAAAAGAAAAAAATTTGTTTTTGAAGTCACACCTATCTATATAATTTGTATTATTTTATAATAATGCAATTATATTAAGTACATATTACGTATGTAAAAAGGGCATATAATTTCCTACGCTATAGATTAGTTTTCAAACAGGTTTACACTATATGCTATAATCATGTTACGATAATCCAGTATCCAGACACTATTTTCCAATGCAAAAATTATTTAAATCCCTAATTTAATCTATTTTTTTGTTCTTATTGCAGGTGAGTGAAACAGCCAATTTACACTTTTAAAACGGGGCACTGTAATCGTCGTACACCAGTTCTCAAACTTTTTTCTCCTGGGTGCCCGCAGCAAAGAGAGGTATGATTTATACGACATTAATAACTCCAATATATCATCCCGTCGTGTTCAGTATCCATAAAAATGCGCGTATATCGCGCGAACAATTTCCGATGATTTTTAAGCGATTCGCGTAAAAAAAAGCTGACTAGTAATTACCGCTGTGTGCAACCGCAATTGAATGTGTAATTAAAACGTTTTTGCAATGAATACTATGTGGTGAATTTAAAGTTTTGCATATATAGGTAGTGTTTACAGCCTACTGATTACTATCTTAGTAAATGGTTAACCTGTTCTCTATATGTGTCTGTGTTTGTGTGTCTGATGGTGCTCTTTTGTTTATTTGCAATGATGACTGTGTACGAATTAATTGTGAACTAGCCTGATTGTTCGGTTCGGTCAGTTAATTGATTGTATATACTCGATTTTAATAGGCTTTTGTTTGCCTGATTTGTCGTTTTACAAAAACAATTCGAATACCCGATTGTTTTTGCTTTGTTTTGACTTTCTTGTTCATTTGTTTTCATCGATTTTTTTGCTTTGTTTTCACAGAACAAATTAATTAACGCGATTTTAATTGTTTTTCCGTATTAGGTGTGAATTTATTGCGTATATTTGGAGATAGAAAGCGATGAAACTATATAGTCCGTATTTTCACCACTTAACTTTGTTAAGATTACATTTTTGACTTTTATTTAAAATCACTTATTATTATGTAGTATCACATAGTATATTTAGATCAAATAATAATTGTGTTTTTATAATTATTAGATAAAGATGAACAAATTGATAGGGAAGCCAGAATTTTTCTTTAAATAAACTGTGTGAAATGAAAATTTATTTTTTAAATCAATCATTTAAGAATAAAATTACTCTTTTTTATTTTACATAAAATATCTTCACCCCTAAAAATTTTTTTTAATGTTTTTTAGAGTAAAGATAATTTTAGTGTCAAGTTTTTGATTGATTTATTAGTTATTTACGAAATATGTTTTATAACTTTTATTTTATGATTTTGAGGACGATACAAAATGAGAATATCGCAATATTAGATTACAAACAAATTTTGTATAAAGTTTTTTCTATTTTCATGAACTAAACAAGAATACAATTTCAGAAAAAGAGATTTGGCATTTCTCTAGATTTGACAATATTTATTAATTTTTTGAAGCAGAAATAGATTATTTTAACTCACTGATTTAAAAAAGTGAATATTATAGCTTATTAAAAACCCCATATACAATAAATCTATTTTTTAGCTGGAGTGGAAAATATATTTTTACTAAGTATTTCGTTCTTGTGAAACATTTCTCTACACATATTTTCGAAATATCGTTGAATTCTTCAATTCCATCAAATGCAAACAAACGCACAAAATAAACTTTGCCAACGTAATGTTGTCAGTTCGTAACGACGAAGCCACTCAGGCTATAGCTTTCGTGTCGATGGTGGTGCTATGTCGACGTTACATTCAGCTTGTTCAAAAATTACAAATATTTATTCTCTCGTTCGCCTGTCTGTATATTTTCTTTACGTCAGTCGCTCACCCTTCATACGGCTTGTCAACGATTCGCATGTGTTTATTTTTTAGCACTGGATTTCAGTTTCGTGCTTGCTTCTATATCGGATCGATACTGACAAGCAAGATTTACATACTTTATCCCGTATCAAATGCAGATACTTTCCGGATTTCATTAAATATAATGAATGATTTTTCTTTGTGATTATGTTTCGAAAATAATTTGGTATGCATCATTAAGAGTACATATATGTTATTACATTTTTTTGATATGATGGAAATACACAAATTATGTATATATTTATATCAAGTGTAATACGATTTAGGATTTATTTTTATGTAGATATTTTGTTATATGTAAATAACCTAATGTGATTGGTACATAGTTTTCTACACACTAAGAATATATAGTATTTGTTTTAATAGAACACTCAATAATTTTGTATATAATTTTCAATCAAGTTTGCAAAAAAAACAGATTATTTTACGTATAGTTGAGTTCAGAATAATATATAAGAAATTCTAAGAGTTTATATGGGTGTTTCATTTAAAATAAGAAAATGAATGATATTTTGAATTATCTTTTTATTTTATATATTAATGAATTTTTATATACAGGGTGTAACAGTTAACTATTTCTAATTTTCAGAAATGATAGAGTGCACTTAGAGAAACATTTTTTATTAATAAACTAGTGTCCAGAAATTTCTCGGTGCCAAGATACACTAGATATCGTTAAAAACAATCTTAATCAAAACATCAAAAAGTAGTTAAGTTAAGGAACATTTTATTAGAAATAATAGCGCATTAAACTTTATAAAAATTGTTCGAAGTTACGACCACCATTTTCGATACATAAGTTGTAACGATGTACAATCGACTGCAAGAAAAAAAGAAAAAAAAAAAAGAAAAAAAAATTTTCCGGACACTAGTTTATTAATAAAAAATGTTTCTTTATGTGCCCTCTATCATTTCTGAAAATTAGGAATAGTTATTCTGTTACATCCTGTATACAAATATCTAAAAAAAAATATTTGATAAACAAAAAGAAAATGGGAATGAACATAATTTTGAGGTATCCGTTATGTTATTGAAATATATAACAGGAAGGTGTTAAATTGAAATAAAATTCGAATATTGTAAGTTGTTAATCGATTAATTTATTATTTTTTGAAGACGCAAATGTTATCAAAATAATGTTTAAACATAGATGATATTTAAAATTGAAGAGTTACTCGTATTTCTAACACAAGCAACCAATGTAATTTTCTACTAGGGTTATTCGAAACATTTAACCCATATTTAATGAAGTTGCTATTTAAATATGTAAATTGAATAAATATCTAAATAACAATTAGGGTTAGTTTGGTGTTTGGATTAACGCAATAAAATATTCTGAACTTGAATTATTATGAAAACGAATAAACCAATGTTGTTAAAAATACTGGTGCTCATAATTTAGTATTTAAATTATTTTTCGAAATAAAACTTACATTGTATTCATACACAATCAATATATCCAAAATTGTCTGACACGAACTCTTTCCACTATCCCGAAATTAATTTTCTCCAAACAAATAACTCCAGCTTCAACCACATTCATGATACTTCTCATACATGATCTTCTATTCTTATCACTTGGAAACTTTCGCTCACGCAAAACACTCTCAATCATACCAACTCCATCTACTTATTTTGTAGCAAAGAAAACAACATAATCTCTACATCAATAAAACAAAAAGTGAAGATTATTTTTAAGAATAATATGTGACAGAGTTTTTCTAATGCAATTTAATACAAAAGTTCTATTTAAACTGTGTTAAACCCGAAAAAATATGTCAGTTATCGGTAGTGTACTTTATATGAAGATTCCCATACGTAATTAAAAATATTTAAAAACTTTCTAAAAAATAGAAATTAAGGTTTTTGATTGACAGCTATCAGTTGCGTGCTAAATTGCCTATACCTACGAGTATATCCGATAATAGTCCGCTGTCTATGATTTAAATTTTTTTGAAATGTTTGTAAAATTAACATGTCAGTTTTTATTATGGCAATTAAGTAAAATAGTTAAAGTTTCAATTTATATTTTTGTACTTAAAACTGCACGCGAATTATCAGGTTTCGATTTTTTTAATTTCTGTAGAGGTCTGTTATAAGCTAAACAGAATTAATCAAAATTATTTTTAATAATTTTATATTTTCACTTATTTTGTAGTTGTATTTTTAAGAGATATTTTTTTTTATTTTTATTTTATATCATAAAGTCAAACGGATTTTTAAATAAGAAAAATTAGATAATTTTTTTCTATTATTTTGGTTATTTTATCTTAAAAAACTAAGTGGTTTTTAGTATTCTAATTATATTATAGACTAATGATTCAACGAAAGACTACGTAATTCTGTTAGTGTACACTGTAAAAAAAATTGCCATTTTACATTTTACCATGGTAAAAAACTTACATAGTATTTCAGCAAAACGATGGTTTACATAAATTTTTGTGTAAAAATAATATATTTTTGTAATTTTAAGTAAAATAATTAATTTACCATATTATATATGTTTTTTCACCGATGAAGTAACTAATTACTTACATAAAATATACGTATTTTATATTTATGTAATATAAAAATTTTCTGTAAAACATCTGTAAATAATATTACATACTTTTTGTGAAAATACTGACGTCTGTAAATTTACATATTAAACTGGTGTAAATCAATTGTCCCAGGTTTTTATGTAAAATTATCAATTTCTTTTTATAATATATAGTTAGATATTTTTGTTTGTTGACATTTTCAAAGTTTTAAATTATTTATGTGAACTTTATTTGAAATAACAATTTTTTTTTTATTTCAACTAATTTGTAGATGAAAGAACTAATGTTAGTCTAATTAACTAGACTAATTGAAATTAAATGATATAAGCTATTTTTGGTCTGTGTTTGAATAAAATATTTTCAAAATACCAATGTATATTTAATTTTATATATAATTTAAAAATAAAATGATTCAAATGTACGTAATTTTTTTTTTTTCAAATTACGTATGATAGGTGTATTTCAGTTGTGTTGGTAAACAGGCAGGCTTGCTTACTTTAAATATTTGGAGCTTATCTCGTGGATTATTTATATTTTCAGTGGTATTTGAGCAATGAGAACTGGAAATATTTGTGTGAACGTCAGTTGGTTAATGTTGAAAAATTTCAAAGTTGTACGGTTGTATAAATGGTTTGCCCGCTTCTGTACACTATGTATACACATATACATATCTAGGTAGTGTGTACAATAATTTATACAGGTATTTCGTGCATACAAGCAGTTCACATGCACGCTATTTTTTTGAATTAATTACACGTAAATTTTTGGTTACCATGAAAATTTAATGCTTTCAGTAAGACGCTGAAGTCAACAAACCAACCGTTGCAAAATGTCGATAATTCATACCTCCTGTCACACGAATATTTTTTTCATATTTTTACTTATTTCTACAAGTCCTGTTTAATTTTGCATGTATTTTATGTAAATTTATAATTTTACACTTGATATTTATGTACCTATATACATAAAATTTACATTGCAGTACACAGAAAAAAATTCATTTAATTCGAATTAGATGGACAAATGTTGGATGATTTGTTTATTAATGTTTTGTTATATTACTAAGTTGGTGTTAGTCGGTTAAGATGGTTCGGACATGTTGAGCGAATGTCTAATGAACGTTTGGTTAAAAAGATTTATTTGAATGATTTTGATGGTATACGTTTGCGTGGACGTCCGATTAGTTGTTAGAGTGGTATGATTGAGAGAGTGGCTTGCGTGAGCGAAAGTTTCCAAGTAGTATGAATAAAAGAGCATGTATGAGAGTGGAATTATGAATGTGGATGAAACGAAAGTTGCTTGTTTGGATAGGAATGTTTGGAGGCGACTGATTTCGGAATGATGAAAAGAGTTTGTGCCACACCCTTTTGG
Source organism: Clivina fossor (assembly GCA_963966155.1). Taxonomy (NCBI): domain Eukaryota; kingdom Metazoa; phylum Arthropoda; class Insecta; order Coleoptera; family Carabidae; genus Clivina; species Clivina fossor. Next base: position 5,502,125 of record OZ014553.1, on the reverse strand, counting down.
GTACATGGCTTGATTGTGTATGTATGTATGTAAGTATGTACTAAGAGAAAACAATTTTGTTTATAAACACATTTGTGTTTACATTCGTTTCGATGTTTCTATGTTAGTTGGCGAGTCCATTTTAGACATATGAAGGTGTCAGATTACAAAATATAAACGAACACTATATCTATATATGTATATGGTTGATCTGATGAAATGTATTTTAATTAACTTAACAAAAAAAGGTATCAGTTTAAGGTAATTTTCAAAGCCGTCAGATTCAATATGTTGTGGCAAGATTGAAAAAAATAGAGATTCGAAATGAAATTGTGTGTGCGGGGGCGGGCTGGAAACGGTTGTGTTAAAATAACAAAACTTATACAAATTCAATTCAGTGATTGAATTCGGGATGCACTCATCCGATTGAATTACGATCAAACGCATTCCCCGTGTCTGTCTGTACGCGATCGAAACAACACAGTTTAAGTACTGCTGTATGCACCCCCCATTCGCATAAATACAAAATATGTATACAGGGGAGCTCGTATGTATTACGCACACTACGTAACACCGCTACTCGTTACACCATACATCGGTACAGTTGTAGTGTACTAGTCTAGTGCACTCACTATATATCCATACACAGCATCTTATTTTCCTTGTCCTCTTCAAATAAATTTGTTATTTGTATTTTTTCTGGGAAGATAAGTTAAATTTTTGTAACAAAAGCAAAATATTCACACAGATTTTTTTTATTTTTAACCAAATTTTGCATATTAATATAGATTTTTTTACTGTCATGCATTATTTATTTATGCTGTTCTTGTAAACAAGTTTAAATTATGATTTATGACTTTGTTTACAAATTTTGAAATTAATTTTGAAATGTGTCAAAATTTCTTTTATTTTAAGAAAAATCTACGATGTAAAAAATGTAATATATATTTATGTAATTTACGTAACTATTAACAGTAAAATAGCAGCATCTTGCAATTTTTACTGTGATAATTGACGTAATATTACATTTTTTCTGTAAAAATATTTTTACAGAATACATATATATAAATTTACATAATTTTTTTGCACTATACTAGTGAATTTATTTAACGATACTGAAAACTGTAAAAATCAATTCAAATTTAAAGTTTATCAAAATACGTTAAATTTGAATAAATAATATTGATATTTAATGTTGATTAAAAATGATTTGTATTATATTATGCGTTATTCTGATATAAATTGAACATTAAAACAAATAAAATATTACATACATACACAATCACGTCATATACCCGAAGTGTTTATTTAAGTAAAAATTATTTTTCTTAAAAGATTTTACTACAAGCAACTATTGCTTCATTTACATTTATGATACGTCTCATACATGCTCTATAATTTTCACCATTTAGAAACATTCATTCCTGCAAAACACTCTCAATCATGTCATCCCCATACAAACGTACAATTTTAATATCGCTCGCATATATTTTTTTTTTTAATTTATCGAAGTACATATTAGTTTTATTATAGTTCTTCTAGTAGTAAAAAACAAAAACTATATTGTTTTCGTTTTAAAAGAAATTATTCTTGGGGTATAGGAAAGTTTATTTAAAATAAACAAGAATCCCGTGACACACTGTGTACAACCCTCGCAGTTTACATGTGTATGTGTATAGACCAGTATAGACTGCAGAAACGGGAGCTAATCGTATCACACATATACCGTCCTGTCCGCTTAGTCACCACCCGCGTCCCTTACCGCACCCACACCCCCCCTTTTATGCAGACATGAGGACTAGGGGGTTTGCCGCCCCTACGTTCATTCGCATTCTCTAATCAACAGTTTAGAACGAAGTGCACGCCGGGCACACAGACACTGTTTTAATTTCAAAACCAAATGCGAAAAACAAGCGAACATCATAGTATACTTTTGGATATTTGGCGCGCGAAAAAATTACGTCAACATCATTGGTAAACATAAACAATGCCGCATACGCTAAACGTTGTACCCCCCGGTAAAAACAAGTGCAGTGAAACAAGTGAACGAAAATAGTGAGTGAAACAGTTGACGGCACGAAATGGCTGAGTGTTTTCTAGAACTATGTTTGGTTATAAAAATTTATTATTAATTTAGATTTGTTTTTTTGAAATAATTGTCAATATGGCGCCAAGCTTGACAGGTTGCTGTTTACCTAGTATACGTAATCTTACTGTTCACAATGAAAACAAGTGATTTATATGTTTTTTTACGATGTCGTTTTTTCCGCGTCTTTTGTTATTCTTTTCTTATGTCTTTTTGTTAGTTTACACTTCGTTAATTCGGAATAAAAGTGTGGATATAACCTCAAAATGTCAAGCGTTTATGTGGCAGTTTTATCTATATAGAAATTTTTTATATATCTGTCTGTATTCGTATTTTCAGTAATGATTTTTAGATTAAATTACATTTATATTGAAATTATATGATAATGTGATTGTATATAATTAACTTTTCGATCAATAACGTGAACGAATAATGACCGAATCAGACCGGAATTACAATTTACATAATGCATTTATTTTAATATTTGAATCGCATAGCTTATAATTATATTATAGTAACGCACAAAATTATATCAGTGATATACATATCTTCCTAAACATATTTTTGAATATACATATTTAAATAAATTAACATATCATTGTGATAATTGGATATACGGGACCAATAATTAAACTATACTTCACTTTTATAAAATAATATTTCTAAAATATTAAATACGAGAACAATAACCTAAAATTTCTTATGCGCGCTAGCAGCCATATTGACTGTAAACAAAAGCACACTCAGCCGGTGTTCGGTGTCACGTCATTTCGGTGCGCGCTTCATTCTGTTTTGTCACTCCTTTTGTCATCCGATGTACAATACATTCAGCGCATCAACGATGAGGGATTCTGAGCTAAGCATGTCGCCCCCGTCTGCGGGTAGTTCGGACGCCGGTGGCGGTCGAACAATGCAAGACACACCACCACCACCGGGACTTTGTCTCTCGGATCTGCCGCCTCCACCGCCGCCTCCTATGCAAGCGCTACTCATGACGTCACGTTTCGATTTGTCAACGATGCGCTATGGATCATCATTTCGCGGCAGCGGCGATTTTGTATCGGGCCGTAATGTGGCAGCAACACGGCCCAGGTGTTTCGGACGGTATAGTATGAGTGCCTGCTCGTTAAGAGGCCCGGAATTCGGAAGTCCACTGATGACTCGGGCTGAATTTAATTTAGCGCCACCGGCTAGATCGTGGAGGATGCCGCAGAGGCCTGTTATTAAAATTGCTCGATGCAGGTTTGGGATATTTACATAATTCTATTTGTTTTCGTAATTTTTTGAGTGTTGGTAAATATTTAATGTAATGGGTTTATTGTTTTATTAGATATTAATGTAAAAGTAAGTATAAATTTAAAGAGAACAATTCAAATTTATTCACAGTGTTGAGTAAGTTTTAGCAGGGACACAAACAATTACTAAATTTATGATACCACAGAGAAAAAAATTGGTATTTTATTTAATTCGAATTAGATATTTAATGTCTAAACTTGACATCTAATTATACAATATTTATACATCACTTTTACTTACAAATTAGTTGAAATTAGGTTTAGATAATTAATCTACGGAATAAGAATATATAAATATAAAAAAAATAGTAGAAAAATATCTAATTACTTTTGCATTGGATATTCCGTCTAATATGATTAGAAGGCAGAAAATATATATATATATATATATAAATATTGTATTTTAGTAGTATAAGTTTTATTAATATTAAATTGAGGCTAAATTATCAACGTTTTCATAAATAAAAAATTATTTATTAAAAAATTGTATATAATTTTCAATTGTTTTTTTTTTTACAAATTTTCAATTTGAACAATTTTAAATTATAGGAATATGCAGTTTTCTTTTAAAAATATACCATTTTTTAATAAATAATATGATTGCTGTAAGCAAATTAAGAATATTAAAAGCTTAAAGGCAGATGTTAAACACATTCTCAGTTAATAAACGTAATAAAGTTGTAAAACAAATTTAATCGCCTAATGATACCACATTATGAACTTTATCAACTCGTTTAGTTTATAGTAGTTTTTTATTTATCTATTTATTTACATAAGTAAAGGTCTTTAACCTTAATTTTTTTAATGCGAAATCTAATGGTTTTTAATACATACGGTATTATACAAAGAAAAAAATAGTTTCCTTGTTTATTAACTTAACTTATTTAAAAGAAGGTTACAATGCCAGGACGAAAATTTTATAAAATCAAATAATGTAACTCATTGAATGGCGAAACTTCTGGGACGAGAATAGATCGACCACGGCATACCAGTCCAGAAAATTATATAAATAACTCATAATGCGAGTTCAGTTTTAAAATCGATCTTTAATACTATCGATTTTAAAACAAACGCTGCTACTACCATAAGACTAAAACTACTAAAAAATCGAAATTGCAATGCCTAAAATAAAATTACAGTTAGGTTACAGTTCTGTATTAATATTTATTAATAATCGATGTTTCGACGAACTCAACGTACGTCTTCATCAGGAAAAAAGATACAAATGACATTTACGGTAAATAACAAAACATGGAAACTAGGTAACAAAATAAGTAACTAGATCATAAAATTTATAAATTTTTAATTAATGGAAGCCAAATTTTATTTAAATCAGTGCCTTCACAGTAATATATGTTATCTTTTTCTTTATAAATTTTATTATCTAGTTACTTATTCTGTTACCTAGTAACTAGTACCTAGTTACTATGTTCTGTTATTTAATGTTATTTGTGTCTTTTCTCTGATGAAGATGTACGTTGAGTTTGTCGAAACGTCGATTACTAATAAATATTAATACAGAACTATAATCTAAAGCCGTTTTATTTGAATATAATGAGTTCTGAAAGATTTTTTATTTTGTAATACTTGTCTAAATTTTTATTAATCTTGATTTATTCAAAACCATAGTATTCAGCATTGCTGAATTAAAAATTCTTAAGTTTCTTTTAAGTAAATATTAGATTATTGAACTCAATTTAATGAGCGTTGTTTAAAAAATGAATAGTATTTTTACCGGTACTTCTAATTGATTGTATAAAATCAAATAAATGTTTTTATTTATTGTTTTATCCACATTTAGTAATATACTGATTGCAATTCAGTGCAAATTTATTTTAACTACTATATTAGTAGGGAAATCTAGTTACTAAGTCATACACTCCTTATATACATAACAAGTTGAAGCAACTGCAATAAAAACAAATGCATCTTACCATATCTATTCGTTCAAAACATATAAAACAAAACAAAAAAGAAGCGACATAAGCAATCTTTCTGATTCCACACAACTAATACACAAGACATGTTGTCTTTATTATAATATCAAAACGTAAGACATCTTCAGTTTTTTGAAGGCGTTGGGTGGTGGGGATAGGACACGTGTACCACGTGACGTGAAGAGATAATCCTGCGGCCGAAGGTCACAGTAGGCGACGCCATGTCGGTCGTGCTGCCATCTGACGTTGACAAATTAAAAAAGAAAACCGCTGTTTTCTACAAGCGGCTGAAGGACACGTGCTGTATATTCATAGCCGAGATATGACCGAGGGAAGCTGAAGATAAGAACCTTGGAATAAAAATGAAAGGACGTTTGACGGTTCTAGGGTGCGAATCAAGGGTGGAGGTTTGAGGTTTGCATGGAATACTAAGTTAATTCGATTGGAAAGATTCGATTTTAAGTGTATGATGATTCATTTTAGGTAGTATTGTTTGGAAAATAATATTTTATTGTTGTTGCAATACAATTGACCTAATCAAGTTAGTTTTGTGCAGGAAAATTTTATGATCTTTTGATATCTTATATTTTAATGGGGTACTTTTATTATTTGTGACAAATTGAGAGGTTTTATGTATTATTCATATCAGAAATTAAATACATGTACTATTAGGTATATGCTTTACTTATTATTTTAAAGAAAGTTACAATAAATTGGTTTAATATTTAATTCTATATACAAATTGTTGACTTTATTATTGAAGAGGCCCTACACATTAGCGTAGATGGTACGATAGCAAACCGACACGAATTCAATTGTATAGATCTT